>CM076989.1:16013777-17263777 GCA_039090855.1 Macrothele yani
CTCCTGGAGCTTTTCCCCGCTTCATGTTCTTGATTGCATGTGCAACTTCTGCTGGAAGGACTGGAGGAACTCTGGTACTGGTATCTTTCATGATGTCTGGAGTGCATGTATCATCCCTTTCATATAATTTGGAGTAGAAATCTTTCACTCATGTCAAAATTTCGCCTCTATTTCTTGTTACAGAACCATCTTCTTTTCTCAGTGCCATAATCTGTTTTCTTCACTTACTGAGATGTCCCTTGGCTATCTTTAGGCTTTGGTTGTTTTCAATTGCTTTCCTCACTAGTTCACAGTTGAATTTTCTTACGTCTTCAGTGATACTTTTTCGTACTGTCTTGCATAGCTCTATATATTCCACTTTGGAAGTCACATCTTCTTTAGTTGTCCTCATCTCTCTTCTTTTTTGCATCAACATTTTCGTTTTTCCTGATAATTTATTTACATGCAACTTGTTCTTAGACCCAGCTAATTTTGTTGCTGTTTCCATAAGAGCTTTGGTTACTTTTCTGTTAACTTCAGAGATGTCCACTTCTTCCGATGTTAGGCCTTCTAAAGCAGAGAACCTGTTCTTCAGTTCCAACTTGAAGGTATTATGGTGTTTTTTAAGGTTGGTTATGTCAATAGATTTTGTTTGTCTTATGAGCTTGCCAAGTTCAAGTTTAGTGTTGAGGTGCATCTCACCAATCTATGGTCACTACCTGTGTTGAACTTGTTTAGCACACTGCAGTCTTCTATGACGAATTTTTTGTTACACATAATAAAATCAATTTCACTTGTCGTCCCATTTGGATGTCTCCATGTCCATTTCCTGTGTGGCTTTTTCTTGAAGAAGGAGTTCAAGATGAAAAACCCTTCTGCCTCTGCAAACTCAACGAGAGTATTTCCAAGCTGTTTCTGTTGCCGTGACCGAATTTACCTACTGAAGTTTCATTCTGTTGCCGTTGCCCTATTTTTGCATTGAAATCTCCCATAATTATTTTCAAGTGCTGCTTACCTTTATTATTTAGATGACAAATTTCCTCATAAAATTCTTCAATTTCTTCTTCAGGATGACTTGTGGTGGGTGCATAAGTTTGAATAATCTGAGCCTGGTATCTTTTCGAGAGTTGGATAACAAGTCGTGCAGCTCTGTCAGAGGAACTTTCAACTTCTACAACTTTATCCTTCAGTTTCTTGTTTATTATAAATCCAACACCACTAGTTCTGCCAGTATCTGTCCCAACGATAGTAGAAGAGATGTCCACTTTTCAGTTCAATGAGATCTTCTCCTTTTCTCCTTACCTCACTTAGCCCCACGATGTCCCACTTGATCCTTTGTAGTTCCTCTTCCAATTCAAGAAGCCTTGAATCAGAAGATAGGGAGCGTCCATTGTACGTAGCCAAGGTCAGCATCAGATGGCAGCCTAGTCCGGTCCTCCGGGGATTCTTAGCACCCTCTGCCTTCATGTCGCACTGGCCGCTGCCTTGGCCAGGTACATTCCAGCTGCCGGAAACTGAGGGCCAAGATTTAAGTTGTGGAGTCATTTTGGAGGGTTTGGCCATAACTCACCACGCTGGCCAAGCGGGTTGGTGAGTGTGGGATAGAATTTCCTCTAATCCCGATGGTATAGTTATACCGCTATTGGCGGTCGTCAGAGCCCATTTAGTGGGAACAGGATGCACCACGAGAAGGCGGGGTTTATATATGGGATGTAAGGTCAGGTGATGCGTAACATCACAGCCTCTCCTTGACAAATGTCAACCCCGCCTTCTCGTGGTGCATCCTGTTCCCACTAAAGGGGGCTCTGACGACCGCCAATAGCGGTATAACTATACCATCGGGATTAGAGGAAATTCTATCCCACACTCACCAACCCGCTTGGCCAGCGTGGTGAGTTATGGCCAAACCCTCCAAAATGACTCCACAACTTAAATCTTGGCCCTCAGTTTCCGGCAGCTGGAATGTATCTGGCCAAGGCAGCGGCCAGTGCGACATGAAGGCAGAGGGTGCTAAGAATCCCCGGAGGACCGAACTAGGCTGCCATCTGATGCTGACCTTGGCAACGTACAATGGACGCTCCCTATCTTCTGATTCAAGGCTTCTTGAATTGGAAGAGGAACTACAAAGGATCAAGTGGGACATCGTGGGGCTAAGTGAGGTAAGGAGAAAAGGAGAAGATCTCATCGAACTGAAAAGTGGACATCTCTTCTACTATCGTGGGACAGATACTGGCAGAACTAGTGGTGTTGGACTTATAATAAACAAGAAACTGAAGGATAAAGTGGTAGAAGTTGAAAGTTCCTCTGACAGAGCTGCACGACTCGTTATCCAACTTTCGAGAAGATACCAGGCTCAGATTATTC
The DNA here is from genome assembly GCA_039090855.1 of Macrothele yani. Classification (NCBI taxonomy): domain Eukaryota; kingdom Metazoa; phylum Arthropoda; class Arachnida; order Araneae; family Macrothelidae; genus Macrothele; species Macrothele yani. The sequence continues at coordinate 16,016,121 of CM076989.1, forward strand.
AAACTTATGCACCCACCACAAGTCATCCTGAAGAAGAAATTGAAGAATTTTATGAGGAAATTTGTCATCTAAATAATAAAGGTAAGCAGCACTTGAAAATAATTATGGGAGATTTCAATGCAAAAATAGGGCAACGGCAACAGAATGAAACTTCAGTAGGTAAATTCGGTCACGGCAACAGAAACCAGCGTGGAAATACTCTCGTTGAGTTTGCAGAGGCAGAAGGGTTTTTCATCTTGAACTCCTTCAAGAAAAAGCCACACAGGAAATGGACATGGAGACATCCAAATGGGACGACAAGTGAAATTGATTTTATTATGTGTAACAAAAAATTCGTCATAGAAGACTGCAGTGTGCTAAACAAGTTCAACACAGGTAGTGACCATAGATTGGTGAGATGTAAGATGCACCTCAACACTAAACTTGAACGTGGCAAGCTCATAAGACAAACAAAATCTATTGACATAACCAACCTTAAAAAACACCATAATACCTTCAAGTTGGAACTGAAGAACAGGTTCTCTGCTTTAGAAGGCCTAACATCGGAAGAAGTGGACATCTCTGAAGTTAACAGAAAAGTAACCAAAGCTCTTATGGAAACAGCAACAAAATTAGCTGGGTCTAAGAACAAGTTGCATGTAAATACATTATCAGGAAAAACGAAAATGTTGATGCAAAAATGAAGAGAGATGAGGACAACTAAAGAAGATGTGACTTCCAAAGTGGAATATATAGAGCTATGCAAGACAGTAACGAAAAAGTATCACTGAAGACGTAAGAAAATTCAACTGTGAACTAGTGAGGAAAGCAATTGAAAACAACCAAAGCCTTAAAGATACCAAAGGGACATCTCAGTAAGGGAAGAAAACAGATTATGGCACTGAGAAAAGAAGATGGTTCTGTAACAAGAAATAGAGGTGAAATTTTGACAAGAGTGAAAGATTTCTACTCCAAATTATATGAAAGGGATGATACATGAACTCCAGACATCATGAAAGATACCAGTACCAGAGTTCCTCCAGTCCTTCCAGCAGAAGTTGCACATGCAATCAAGAACATGAAGCGGGGAAAAGCTCCAGGAGAAGATGGAATTACTGTAGACATCATACAAGAAGCAAGTGGAGAAATCGAAACAGTACTCGCCCAAATTTTCACTCGATGCCTTAATGAAGGAAAGATTCCTGAGGATTGGAACACCGCTACAATGATCCTGCTACATAAGAAAGGTGACATTGAGGATCTCGGAAACTACAGACCTATCAGCCTCCTATCAGTAGTTTATAAAATCTTCACTAAAGTTCTTTCACACCGCTTGAAGGTAACACTGGACATGGCTCAACCGAGAGAACAAGCTGGATTCAGGAGTGGCTACAGCACAATAGATCATATCCATGTGCTGAGAGAACTAATTGAAAGAGCGAGGGAATATGAACTTCCATTGTGCATGGCTTTTATCGATTATGAAAAAGCCTTTGATTCGGTGAAACCATCAGCAGTTACAATGGCTCTGAAAACCTGCGGTACTGAAGATGCATACATTAATATTATTAATAACATCTATGAAAATGCAAGTGCAAAGATTAGGCTGTTTGAAAATACAACACACATAAAAATTGGAAAGGGAGTGAGACAAGGCGACATCATATCTCCGAAGCTCTTTAATGCCCCATTGGAGGGTGTTTTTCAGTCACTGAGCTGGGAAAACAAGGGGATAAAGATTAATGGAGATTATCTAACCCACCTTCGTTTTGCTGATGACGTAGTCATTTTTGCAACTAGCCCATCAGAGCTACAGAGTATGATCCAGGAACTTGCTGACAAGAGTAAAGAAGTGGGATTAAAAATGAACTTTCAGAAGACAAAAGTGATGTTCAATGCTTTTACAAGAAATGAAGATTTATCGATTGATGGAGAAAAGCTGGAGATAACAGACACGTACGTTTATCTTGGACAGCAGATATCAAGTGAGGGTCACATTGATGAAGAAATTAATCGGCGTACAAAACTTGCCTGGAGAGCTTTTGGAAGAAACAGCATAATTTTCAAGAGCAATATGCCATTATGTCTTAAAAGAAAAGTGTTTGATCAATGCATCCTTCCAGTGCTTACGTATGGTGCAGAGACGTGGACCTTAACTAAAAGAGACATACAAAGGCTGCAGACAACTCAAAGTAGCATGGAGAGGTGCATACTTGGTGTAACCAGGAGAGATAAGAAGAGGAACTCGTGGATCAGAAAAATGACAAGAGTGGAAGACATCATGATCAGAGTTAAATCCCTGAAATGGCAATGGGCTGGACATACTGCCAGAAGGACAGATCATCGATGGACAGCCGAAATTTTAGATTGGATTCCAAGGGACAGGAAAAGACCCAGAAGAAGACCACATGGGAGATGGGTGGATGAAATTCGAAAGTATGCAGGGGTGACATGGAGGAGACTGGCACAAGACAGACCGTTGTGGAGGAAACTTGGGGAGACCTTCGTCCAGCAGTGGATTGATAATGGTTGATGATGATGATATATATATATATATATATATATATATATATATATATATATATATATATATATATATATTCTATTAAGAAGAGACCGAAGCAAAAAAAAAATTTTTTTTTGACTCATACCAAGTACAACATAGAAAAAGTTATGTATCTACCGGTGTGAGTATAAAGAGAAAAATAAAATAAAACAACTGAATGTAGAAAGTGTCGAGAATACTTTAGTATATATATATATATATATATATATATATATATATATATTTGAACAGGGCATGATGGTTAGATGACACCAGAATAAGTGATCAATGCGAAGTTTTGTCGATCTTCTGGTATTCCCGAAATCTACTGTCGTTTATGTGCTTCATCGATGAAAAGTAGATTGTGTCGCTACAGGGAAGCAGCGCTCTGGGAGGCCACACAAACTGATCATGAACAGCGTAACTTACTGCAGAAAGTGAAGGCAGGCACGTCCTCCGCTACCGACCTGGCCGGCGACGTCGCACAAGCTACTGGAACAGCTATTTGCACCAGAACAGTCAGTCATGAAACTGCTGCCCACTGTTATCATGCTAAGTTAGCTACGCACAAGCCATATATTACCACTCTAGGCAATGTCAGATGACGACTGCAGTGTGCCCCACTCGCCGTTCGTGGCCAACAGAAGATTGGAAAAGGGTCGTGCAAAATGACAAATCAGGGTACTCACACTTTCGTTTGGACAGACGTATTTGGGTGCTGCGTTCGCCCGGGGGACGCTATCAAGCGGACTGCATTGTCCCTACAGTCAGTTTGGAGGAAGATCTGTGTTGTTGCTGGGAAGACCTCGGTACTTTGGTTGTGGTCCGGTCATCTTCAACAGCGCTCGTGCGGCGATACATGCTGCAATACGGTCCGGCATGGAGGCGAAGAAACGCTTAATGTCCTGCGGCAGACTGGCCCACACGTTTTGGACGGTGTGCTCTAAGTCCCGGATAGTGTGGCCACGGCGGCGGCAGCAGGCTTTTCAACTGGTCCCACACATGATTGATAGGGGACATGTACGGGAAGCGGGAATGGCCATGGAAGTGTCTCGACATGACGTAGGCAGTCCCAGGCAACCCGAGCCGTGTGCGGGCGGGCATTATCCTGCTAGTATAGCGCACCTGGAATACCGGCCAGAAATGGGAGCGCATGGGGCAGTAGGATCTCATCCACATACCTCTGGCCCGTCAAATGATCCACGCACCACTACTGGAGCTGATCGGCTATCGTAGGCAATGGCAACCCAGAACATAATGCCGGCAGAAGGGGGCGCTAGATGGCGAGGTCGGAATTTTGTCGTTGACCCCCACACACCTGGACACAATGATCTGCCCCCAAAACGAAGCTGCACTCATCGGTAAACACTACACGTCGCTCAGGACTGGCACCACTGCAAACGGAGCCGGTTATGTTCCGGTGTTAATGGCAGCACAGGTAAGGAACGCTGGAATCGCATATTCGCTTCCGCGAGGCGTCAAACAATGGTTCGTGGGCACACAGGAGCCGCTACATCTGACTGTATAGTGGACAGATTCCCCGTGAGATCCGTTCGTGCCTGGCGCACGATCCGTCGATCCTCTCTACCGGTGGTCCTCCTGATCCGTCCGGAGCTGCTCCGCCGTGTGGCAGTGCCGTCAGGTGTCCACTGCTCCTAACACAGGTATGGTCAGAACGATTCACGTGGCGGGCTATACGGCACGTCGACCAACCTGCGGCTTTCAGCCCGATGAACAAGCCTCTCTCAAAGTCCGTAATTTGCATAAATCGACGTCTCTGGCATCTATCCGGCATTCTTGTCACCCTGCACTCTTGTTTGCGTCGGCCGGTGCACTCTAGCTATTTGCGAAGTTCCGCGGTTGTAGCATGATTTCTTCTAGGTGCTCAAATTTCATTGTCCGTGAGTGTATATATATATATATATATATATATATATATATATATTACTGGGGGGGAATGGGGTCAACGACCACCATGAGCAACTCAGTGTGCTATAAGCAGTCGCCCGTCGCTAATTTAGAGCCAATGGTTCCAAGGAAGGGAGAGAATCAGTACCGTCAGATACACACAACATCCATGCCTCACCGGGATTCGAACTGTGACCGCATCTCGGAAGAATGGTCAGACGCCAGAGCTTAGAACTAAGACTGCACCACCAGGGTGGTTCGACCTAGGTGCCCGAATACTTTTGTCCATGGATGTACACACACGTGTTAACTGCGTACTCTACATTGAGGTGGGAGTGCACGCGCAAAAAAAAATCTGCAACTGAACGCCCAAATTACAAATGCTGCCAAGTCAGAGGAGAAAACATTGTTTCTGTAAAACATTACGAATTTATTTGTCATTTTTCTACTTCATCCTATAAATTAATTGAAGGTGAGAAAACTTTAAAACATTTTTTCTTAAAAAATGTCTTTTTAAGTTTTTATCATTTAACGCGTAAAGAATCTCTCGTTTGGTGCAATTATCGCGAGATGACTTGAAATATCCAAAATATAAAAAAACAACAACTTATTTTTGGTCATTGTCGCCAAAATGTCGTTAGCTAATCTTCTGTGGTACCACACCAGAAGAAAATTCAAGAATCCATTAATACTTTCCTCCTCAGAGCCTGTGGTCGATGCAAGGATTCGTTTTTCGGCAATTCCATGTCGGAGTACGTTCCAAAATCGAACACAGGCTCAAGAATCCATTAAAATCTCCCTATTCATCGCTACCGATCGAAATAAGGTTCAATTCATGAGAATTTCATCGCAGAGCCTGTCCCAGATTTAAAGTTTTGTGCAAATTTCAGCACATAATCCTCATATTGATTTATCTCTGAAAAAAAAATGTCAAATAGTGACAAATGATTTACAATGTATGTCTGTGCTAGATACTTAAATTTTCGTTAGGAACTTCGAATTAGACTACAATGAAATAGCCGTAAATTGAACTTTGTATGAAACCGTCCTATAGGGGCAAGGACGATTTTAGTGGATTCCTTTCGAGTCCACGAGTTTGATTTCAGAATGCACTTCCCCAAGGAATTGTACACACACAAATGGAGCCTCGCACAGACTAAAACCGATGAGGAAAAGAATGCTAAGAGAGTTTAGTACCCCTTCCCCGTTTCTGGGTTTAACGACGACCATGAGGAACACTGAAACCTTTTGCGCTGAAAATCATACTCAGTTTCCTAGGGAAGTTGAAAAGTCACACTGCAATGAGTGAAGAAGAAACGAAAATGAGAGGAAAAAAAAATAAGACGAGAAGTCATAAAAGGGTATTAATTTCCTCGGGTATGGTGGACTATTTCACATTCTGGCGACAACTTTTCCTGAGAAACAAGAAAAACGAGGAAAACTAACAATGGAAACTGTAGAAAGGAAAACTTCTCTATGTATCGTGCGTGTGTGCAAAAAGAGGGAAAGCCAGGGACAGAGTGAGACAGAATTATCATATAAATAAATTTCTACCATGCTGAATTGTAGCCGCACTTCCATTTTTTCCTTGTTTCCATTTTTCCCATTTACTTAGCTCGCAAACTTGGAAAAATATACAGAACTCCCATTTTAAAATCGATTTTAACTCCGACTTGCGAAAATAAAAACACAAATATGCTTCGCCGACAATCGAAACTATTTTTTTACGCTTTCCAACCGTAGGTTGAAGAAGCGTATATGCTCCAGCTTTTTCCGTCCGTATGATAATTCACGTAAAAATGGTGCGATTTCGATGAAATTTTAGTATGTGGTAGGGGACCACCTGGGGACGAACCCTATTGAAAATGGGATGGATGTGGTCAAAAGTCCCGACATATGAGCGGGATCCATTCCATTGCCCTTATGCGTCATAACTTGCGTAAATATGGTTCGATTTCAATGAAATTTTAATGTATGTGGTAGGGGACCACCTGGGGACGAACCTTGTTGAAAATGGGTAAAGTGGGGTCAAAGGTCAGGGCATAGGAGCGGGATGCATTCCATTGCCCTTATACGTTATAATTTGCGTAGATGTGGTACGATTTCAACGAAATTTTAGTATGTGGTAGGGGACCACCTGTGGACGAACCCTATTGAAAATGGGCGAAATCGGGTCAAAGGTCAGGACATAAGATCAGGATCCATTCCGTCTCCCTTAGGCGTTATAACTTACGTAAAAATGTTTCGATTGAGACAAAACCTTATGTTGTTCCGGAAGTATAACTTTACTGGTTCTGTTGAATATCATCGAAATGGGGCCAAAGGTCAGGTCATAGGAGTTAGATTTATTCTACAGCCATTATCCTCATAACTTGAGTAATAATTGAAGTAATGATTTCTGGTATGTTGGAAAGCGTATCATAATCAATGCATTGCATGATTTTACTAACTTGTTTAAAATAGTTCCTTTTTTTTTCCCCCTTGTTTCACGAAGAGTATGTGATCTGAACTTGAGAAGGTACAAAAAAAATGCAGTCCTTGCGCATTCGTTCTTTTCTCTGTGTTTAATACGGATAGTACATCTTTTCTTCGGAGAATATGCTATTCAATTTCCGTAGAAAGCCAGTTGAGCAAGAAGCTCCCATTCAAAACGGTACTTCTAATTTAGCTCAATACATTGTCTGAAGTGAAAACGTTCTTGAAAAAATTAGAAAGTACTCATATCGAGGGGGAAAAAGAACCAAAAAACTTAATATGAGACACTGATTTTTCATTAATCTCATTGTCATTTAATGAAATGAATAGGAATTCATACTACCCCGCTCCATAATGGCTGAAAGATGAACAGGCTAATTTCTCTTGTTGAATGCTTTCTTCCAGTTTCTTGTCATGCGCTTCATTTTATAACCTGTCACTCTTCCTGAATTTAGGGCCAGTGCTTCTTCCAGTGAACACAGCGGCCATGTGTCATCCAGGGCTCGAACCCGGTCCATCTCGGACGAATGATCAGAAAGCAGCGCCTCAGTCCACTCGAACACCAAGGACGAGTGTTCTGAGGTTCTCGCTGCGATGGATGTGCTATCGCCAAAGATTAGGTAACACTATTTTTGGTGACAATGGCGAAAGCACAATGCTAGACATCGAAAATTCCACACCATGAAGGAATGTACGAAATGAGACTAAGCTTACCCCACATGTAGACAAGTAGGTGGAAAAGAAAACTTAATTTCTGGAGGATTACACGACTGCGATAGGCGAGTAAACAGTATAACGTGGCCTGGGTCAGTTGGTCGTATGACCACCATGCTGGCAATATCGAATTCAGCAACACCGTGTGGCATCGAGTTGGGAAGTCCCAGATAGTGTCCTGAGGTATCGCTTACCATGCGTCGATCACCAGTGTCTACAATTAATCGACACTGGAGGAGGGTCGCGCAGATGCGAAGTCTTCTGCCAATAACGTTCCACACGTTCTGTACTGGGGAGAATTTTGGCGATTGCGGTGGCCAGGTCAGCACCAGAGCAGCTGAGACGGGCTGAGCCCGAAACCCAGGTCCTAATCCGGCTCGGACTGTAGAATATTTACCGTGGTTCGGGTGGGCTCTGGCTCTTGGATAGAGGGAGAGCGAGAGAACTTTTTTATATGAAAATGTGATTTTATATGATTTAGCAAATGAGACACTTTATAGTTGGTAAAGGGAATTCTTCGGCAACTGGTTCTGGTTGGAGAGCGGGCATTCGAGATGGCTATTTATTCTGGGTTTGGATAGAAAATGCCTCGCATTAGTGTGTTTCTGCAGAGAAGAGAAAACTTTTACAAGAACTATCGATATTGGATAATTGATAGCTCGCCGATGATAATCCCCCCCCCCCTATCTCCACGCAGTAGCTCCCTGCTAATTCTATTTATCAACGTACATATTGCAGCGCATTATGGCGCGATAATATTAGCATTATTTGAGCATCATACAATTGCAGCACCGCCCGATCATTTTGGATGTCCGGCAGCCCGAAGCACTTCAGGTGGAAACGAACGGTCAGAGAAAATCGTGCAGTTACACTATAAAAATAGATAGAGGTTCCTTCCCGACTCCCCATTTTAGAAATACATCGGTTAATTAATTGCAGGAAGAAGAGAGAGTAGAAACGGAGATGTTTTTTATTAATGGTTGAACAGGTTAGCCAGGTTACGGGCTCGTTCAGGCTGATGTACCACGGGCTCCGAAAATTGAGCCCGAACTCAGCTCTGGTCAATCCCTGGACACCTTGTAGAAAGTATCCGTTACTGTTGGCAGAGTGAGAGGCGCGAGCATTACCTTGTTAAAACTAAGCATCAGGGGTACCACGGAGATACGGAAAAGTCATCAACGTATCGTCGGGCTGTTCACAGTACATACACGTACGTGCAGTGAACGGCTGTTGAAATTGAAATTAATAGCGACCCCAAACGATGACACATGGACGTCGCTGGCAAATAGGAATTGGGGGGGACGCAAGCGTGCAGTAATAGCCAATTTTTTTTTTTTTTTAAGTTTTTTCAAAATGTACTGCAAATCTTCTAACTGTATTGAATAAATGCAGTGCAATATTTTTTAGATACGTATCGCAATTGTTTTGCAAAATTAAAGAACTGACAACTGTTATTTACGTTTTTAGGTACAAATTATGTATATAACGTACGCCGAAATCGTGTATTGTATTTATCAAATGGGGGAAAAAAGTACTGTACCTACTAACACTATATTCCAAAAATTTGCTTCCTCTCATCATTGGTATGGAAAAATTTAGATGCAATGAAGTCTATTTCAATTTTGTCTAATTCATCTTGATGAATATGCCACTCTGCAACGTGGTTTAACCGCTTCTGAGCCATTGTGCTCCTCAGGTAAGTTTTCAAGCGACGTAACGCACTGAAACTGCGTTCTGCTTCACATGAGTTTGGCAGAACTATCAACAAGCGCACTAGGATTTCAATGTTCTCAAACATGTTTCGAACTTCTGGTGGCATGCTTTGTAGAACAGCTACGGCATCAGAGACAGAAGCAATGTTGTACTTCTTCAGAAAAAGTCCCAGTTTCGTCTCTAAAACTGTTATATTGAGTTCTGGATAACTGCTTAGAATATCTAGTACTGCAGTCACATCAACGCCCAAAAGTGTGCTTTCCATAGCTTTTACGTACTTCAGATCTTTATTAAACAGACACTTCAAAGACATTAAAGCGGTGTTTGTAATATTACTCTATTGTACCACCATGATGCGCATCGCAAAGTCTAGTGTATCGCTTCGGTGGTTTCCTCGATCGCGGAATTGTCAGTGGATTTAAATTAAAATCTTCAATAATTTTATTTGCTTGATCAAGAAGAATTTTAAAATTTTGTTCAGATCGCATATCTGCAAAAGCTGTTGATAATGCCTCAATGCTTTGAATCACAGATATAACGCACACTTCGCGTGTTTGAATGCATTTGTTCAATATTTCAAGATGAGCAATAATGTCTTTAGCCATCAGAAGTCCAAATAAAGTTGCTCCTGACTGAAACAGCTTGAGCAGAACACTAACTGATGCTGAAACAACGCTTTTATTTTCAGTTTCACTCAAATCTTTCAGCGTTTCCAGCACACTGTTGTATCGCGTGATAATCTCCACAATCTGTGAAAGTCGACAGATCCATCGTGTTGGACAGAGAGGCTTTATCTTAGCTATGTTTTGCACAGGCCTTTGAGCATCCATTTCTTGAATTTTCAAAAAGCAATTTTTTGCCTTCGACGACTGGTTAAAAAGTACGCCGAGTTCATGTGGCCATTGCATTGCATTGCGGACAGTTGGAGTCGAATCGCAGACATCTTTTGTAACCAGATTCAGACAGTGGGCTCCACAGTGAATGAATTTAGCCAACGGTTGTTTTTCTTTTAACAAGGATTGGACTCCTTTTTTGCACCCGCTCATATTGGGAGCTCCGTCGTACGCTTGACCTCGTAATATTGTTATTGGAAGCTGAAGTCTTGTCATGACGTCCAATAAAATTGCCACAACTCCTTCTCCCGTCGTCTCGGACGCGGCATATAGGCCCAAAAACTTTTTACAGGTCTCAAGTCACTGTCTATCCATCTAACACAAACGCATTCTTGTTCATTTACCCGAAATGTCTCGCGTCGAATCGCAAATTATGGAGAACACGGGGTGTTTCTGCATCCGTATCTCGCGACAAAAGCTTTTAATAATTTCTCCAGCCATAATTTCTAAAATTTCATTCTGAATAGATGGATGTGTCATCTTTTCTCTTTCTTTTAATATCCATTTGCCAAGAGAAGGGAAGACCTCTGATCTTAATTTAAGAAGCTCATTCAAATTTCCGTCTTGGTGACGATGTCCTCGAATTGCCAGGCCTTGTCTCCCAAGGAAACGCATTTAAGAGATTATCTTCGTTAAACAAGCTCTGGCTTCTTTTTGACCTTTTGCCACGGTTTCATTCAGCTGCGCTTCAATCGGATTTTTCATTTGATGATATGCTAGAACTGCCTGAAGATGAGCATCACATTTTTCATGTGCTTTAAACTTTTCCATTGCTTTCTTCCAGTTCTTGAAAATTCGTAATGAAAAGGATGGCTCACTTTTTTGGACAGTGTTTTGTTTGTATTGCCATTTTGGTAACGGTAACAGCAAAGAACTCCGTTTGTACTGCCACTGGTGTCAATATGCAGCCAAATGAAGTCTTTATACCAAGCGCATCTGAAATTCAGCGTCCGACCTTTCAAAATCTGAGATGGAAACGATTCAGGCAATATTTGAGGCTGGTTGGGATGAACATCGATGTAATCACTTGTATTTTCACCATATCCTTTTTTGTGGGGGACCATCTTCATTCATGTTACTGCAGAAATCACTAGTGTTAGACTTAGAAGTTGAAGGTTCTGGTTCCTGAGGGTGAGGCAGTGGCCATTTCGATTTAAAAATTTGTCCATCTTGAAACAGGCTCAAAATAGCAACGAAAAGAAATTATTTTAGGGAGAGAGAATTAAACCACTGAGTCCGAGATAAAGCATTTAGAGAAGCATTCCAGAAGGAGTACAGATTACACGTTGGAAACAGGAAACAAAAGTGAAGGAACCTACCAACTCAGAAACGACCAGTCATTTTCCCCCTTCATCCAGTTTGACCGTCAAAATACTGTCAACTGTCACTGTAAGACTAAGAGTTTTCGGCGCCCGCTCGCTGTGACTGACTCGACGTTAATAATACTTTCACTACTTTGACCTATCGGTGACCTATTACATGCTACGTTGAGCATTCCTTTCCCACGATGTGCGATGAAAGACGACGCGGTCGTCGCTTTTGATTGGCGGAGAGGAACGCCAGAGAAATATTTTTCACGATGCACAGGGAGGCAAGAAAAAAAAAAGAAGTCAGTCAGCGGCTGGGCGCTGGCTTTTTTTTTTTTTTTTTTTTGCCTTGAGCAGGCAGAACTTTAGCGTAGCTAAGCTCTGATTCTGAAAGTATGTATTGCAATCGGTTGTGGAAAACCCTGAACTTCGTAAAGAGTATACATTAAATGTTTGTGCTGTTAATATGCGTTGTGTTAACTTGTCTTATAAAATGATCACGTTGGACGAATGATGAAAGCAACTTCCTCTTCCCGTTAACCAGATAGTAAATAAATAAAAAAGGTGGTGGAGAGCGTAAGAGCCATCGATCAGAAGAGCAGGGTGGAGAAAACCCTACAGTCACCTACAAGAATCCCCTCTGCTACCATGTGGCTAGCAAACAGTTGTAGTCAAATGACCTCTGGAATGCCCTTATCCAGACGGGAGAGCCCAATTGAAAAGTTCAGTGAGAGAATGAAAAATACGAAAAGGGTAGCAGTATGAAATTTAGAGGTAAACTTCGGCTGAAATATTGGAGGGGACATATCCCCCCCCGTCAGCGATGCCCGTGGATGACACCAAACTGAGAAGCCGTATGACACTCGCGGCTGGCAGCAAGATCATCCCGGTGACCACCTCAGTTCCACGCACTCAATCGGCTCAGAGACAGAAGCGGGACTCGTCACTGAATACGACATAGTTTAATTCCTTCCGCTACACGTCCCTCACGACACTACTGCAACCTTGCGCGAAGAAGTGCTGCGCTGAGTGGCAGTCACGCAATTGCTGGGAGACGGCAAACGTTCCTCAACCAACCTGCGATTCATAGTCCGTGTCGATAGGGAATGTCCATAGCTTCCTGTACACCTCGACGAATGTCGTCTGCTGTGTATTGTGAGGCTCCTACTGCTTGCTGTCGAATGTGGCTTTCGGGCGTCTGCCTACGTGCATCCGTCCTACTACGGCGACGTACGTTGCCCCTTGATAAGGGCGAATAGAATTTCCAATTATGTCGCCTAGGCATTCTCACTCTTCACACGTGCTTTCTCCACCGGAACCACTCTGACGCAGTGGTTCAAACGACAAGGTGAGGACGATGAAAGTTAGCTAAGCGGAGCCGTTTTGCTCTTATCTTCCACGTGAATTGTTTCGCAACTACAATCACTTATATAAACCAAACCTCGACACATATCCACCAATTTGCATGGCGCTCCGACAAATACAGGGTGTCCATAAAGTCTTTCCCACATTACAAAAATTAATATAAAAAGATCTATGTAAGTTAAAATAAAATGATTGACAACATAATATAGCAGCACTAAATTTATTTATTTGGGGAGGGGGGTCTGTTCTTTATGTTAGCGCTACTACTGAATAAAGGGAACATTTCATCGATAATGGCTTCCATGCAAAAAAAGCGGCGTGCGTTGTGGTTCCATGAAACCAAATCTGCGGTTACTGTCCAGAGTCATTTCAGAAAAGAGTACAGACGATCACCACCGGACCAAAAAAGCTTAAAAGCTTGGTATGAAAAGTTTAAAACGACGGGGAGTGTTGGCGATCACCCCGAGCGGGCCGACCACCGGTTACACAAGAGACAGCTGCAGCTGGTCAGGAGACATTTCAGCGAAGTCCCAGGAAATCCATTCGTCGTGCTTCACTGGAAACTTGGATTCCCCGTGCCACGGTTCACAGAATTTTGCAAACACGTCTTCATCTGTAGGCTTATAAATAAGGTACAGATCGTTCAAGCTCTTCCGTCTGATGACCGGCCTCGCCGTTCTGCATTTGCGACGGAGAAGTTGCAGTGCATAGCTCATGAAAGTGATTATGTGTACAGAGTCTGTTTCTCAGATGAAGCCACATTCCACGTTTCTGGTACAGTAAATAGGCAGATCTGTGCGAATCTGGGGATCAGAAAATCCCCATTATGTCATGGAATAACAGAGGGCTAGCCCGAAAGTGAACGTATGATACGGCCTGATGCATGACAATCTTCGGACCCTTCTTTTTTACAGAGCTTACGGTAACACGTAACGTGTACCTGGACATGCTGGAACTTTTTGTAGCACCTCAGTTGCACGCACTCCCACCTTCAATTATTTTCCAATAAGACAGTGCCCCACCATATTGGTCAATAATGGTTTGTGAGTCCCTGAATGCCACATTTCCGGACAGATTAATTGGATGCGACGGTCCATGACATAGCCACCTCGATCCCCAGACATAACCCCTCTACACTTTTTCTTGGGAGGTTATGTGGAAGACCAAGTTTACTCCATCAGTGTTCTGGATGTCGAGATATTATAGAGCAGAATAATGGACGTCATTGGTTCTGTCTCTGCTGAGATGTTAAACAAAACATTGCGTGAAATCAAATGTTGCATAGATGTTCTCCGGGCCACAAATGGTACCCATGTGGAGGTGTACTTACACTGGGGGAAAAAAAAACTTTACTTGTGCACCATCATTGTTGTGCAATCCCTTTCTTGTTGTACCTGTAACTCGTTTTTTTATATTAATTTTTGTAATGTGGGAAGGATTTTATGGATACTCTTGTACTTCCTGGTGTGGTATTTTCTATGCCGAGCGGTGTATGTTGTTTTGTAATATGATCTTTCAAGAATGATTTTCAGGTGACAGGGCCAACACGAGAGTCTGTTTACGTGTGAAATTCAAATATATATATATATATATATATATATATATATATATATATATATATATATATATATATGGGATGTAAGGTCAGGTGATGCGTAACATCACAGCCTCTCCTTGACAAATGTCAACCCCGCCTTCTCGTGGTGCATCCTGTTCCCACTAAAGGGGCTCTGACGACCGCCCATAGCGGTATAACTATACCATCGGGATTAGAGGAAATTCTATCCCATACTCACCAACCCGCTTGGCCAGCGTGGTGAGTTATGGCCAAACCCCTCCAAAATGATTCCACAACTTAAATCTTGGCCCTCAGTCTCCGGCAGCTGGAATGTACCTGGCCAAGGCAGCGGCCAGTGCGACATGAAGGCAGAGGGTGCTAAGAATCCCCGGAGGACCGGACTAGGCTGCCATCTGATGCTGACCTTGGCTACTTACAATGGACGCTCCCTATCTTCTGATTCAAGGCTTCTTGAATTGGAAGAGGAACTACAAAGGATCAAGTGGGACATCGTGGGGCTAAGTGAGGTAAGGAGAAAAGGAGAAGATCTCATCGAACTGAAAAGTGGACATCTCTTCTACTATCGTGGGACAGATACTGGCAGAACTAGTGGTGTTGGATTTATAATAAACAAGAAACTGAAGGATAAAGTTGTAGAAGTTGAAAGTTCCTCTGACAGAGCTGCACGACTTGTTATCCAAATCTCGAAAAGATACCAGGCTCAGATTATTCAAACTTATGCACCCACCACAAGTCATCCTGAAGAAGAAATTGAAGAATTTTATGAGGAAATTTGTCATCTACATAATAAAGGTAAGCAGCACTTGAAAATAATTATGGGAGATTTCAATGCAAAAATAGGGCAACGGCAACAGAATGAAACTTCAGTAGGTAAATTCGGTCATGGCAACAGAAACCAGCGTGGAAATACTCTCGTTCAGTTTGCTGAGGCAGAAGGGTTTTTCATCTTGAACTCCTTCTTCAAGAAAAAGCCACACAGGAAATGGACATGGAGACATCCAAATGGGACGACAAGTGAAATTGATTTTATAATGTGTAACAAAAAATTCGTCATAGAAGACTGCAGTGTGCTAAACAAGTTCAACACAGGTAGTGACCATAGATTGGTGAGATGTAAGATGCACCTCAACACTAAACTTGAACGTGGCAAGCTCATAAGACAAACAAAATCTATTGACATAACCAACCTTAAAAAACACCATAATACCTTCAAGTTAGAACTGAAGAACAGGTTCTCTGCTTTAGAAGGCCTAACATTGGAAGAAGTGGACATCTCTGAAGTTAACAGAAAAGTAACCAAAGCTCTTATGGAAACAGCAACAAAATTAGCTGGGTCTAAGAACAAGTTGCATGTGAACAAATTATCAGGAAAAACCAAAATGTTGATGCAAAAAAGAAGAGAGATGAGGACAACTAAAGAAGATGTGACTTCCAAAGTGGAATATATAGAGCTATGCAAGACAGTAAGAAAAAGTATCACTGAAGACGTAAGGAAATTCAACTGTGAACTAGTGAGGAAAGCAATTGAAAACAACCAAAACCTAAAGATAGCAAAGGGACATCTCAGTAAGGGAAGAAAACAGATTATGGCACTCAGAAAAGAAGATGGTTCTGTAACAAGAAATAGAGGCGAAATTTTGACAAGAGTGAAAGATTTCTACTCCAAATTATATGAAAGGGATGATACATGCACTCCAGACATCATGAAAGATACCAGTACCAGAGTTCCTCCAGTCCTTCCAGCAGAAGTTGCACATGCAATCAAGAACATGAAGCGAGGAAAAGCTCCAGGAGAAGATGGAATTACTGTAGACATCATACAAGAAGCAAGTGGAGAAATCGAAACAGTACTCGCCCAAATTTTCACTCGATGCCTTAATGAAGGAAAGATTCCTGAGGATTGGAACACCGCTACAATGATCCTGCTACATAAGAAAGGTGACATTGAGGATCTCGGAAACTACAGACCTATCAGCCTCCTATCAGTAGTTTATAAAATCTTCACTAAAGTTCTTTCACACCGCTTGAAGGTAACACTGGACATGGCTCAACCAAGAGAACAAGCTGGATTCAGGAGTGGCTACAGCACAGTAGATCATATCCACGTGCTGAGAGAACTAATTGAAAGAGCGAGGGAATATGAACTTCCATTGTGCATGGCTTTTATCGATTATGAAAAAGCCTTTGATTCGGTGAAACCATCAGCAGTTACAATGGCTCTGAAAACCTGCGGTATTGAAGATGCATACATTAATATTATTAATAACATCTATGAAAATGCAAGTGCAAAGATTCGGCTGTTTGAAAATACAACACACGTAAAAATTGGAAAGGGAGTGACACAAGGTGACACCATATCTTCGAAGCTCTTCAATGCCACATTAGAGGGTGTTTTTCAGTCGCTGAGCTGGGAAAACAAGGGGATAAAGAATAATGGAGATTATCTAACCCACCTTCGTTTTGCTGATGACGTAGTCATTTTTGCAACTACCCCATCAGAGCTGCAGAGTATGATCCAGGAACTTGCTGACAAGAGTAAAGAAGTGGGATTAAAAATGAACTTTCAGAAGACAAAAGTGATGTTCAATGCTTTTACAAGAAATGAAGATTTATCGATTGATGGAGAAAAGCTGGAGATAACAGACACATACGTTTATCTTGGACAGCAGATATCAAAGTGAGGGTCACATTGATGAAGAAATTAATCGGCGTACAAAACTTGCCTGGAGAGCTTTTGGAAGAAACAGCATTATTTTCAAGAGCAATATGCCATTAAGTCTTAAAAGAAAAGTGTTTGATCAATGCATCCTTCCAGTGCTTACGTATGGTGCAGAGACGTGGATCTTAACTAAAAGAGACATACAAAGGCTGCAGACAACTCAAGAAGCATGGAGAGGTGCATACTTGGTGTAACTAGGAGAGATAAGAAGAGGAACTCGTGGATCCGAAAAATGACAAGAGTAGAAGACATCATGATCAGAGTTAAATCCCTGAAATGGCAATGGGCTGGACATACTGCCAGGAGGACAGATCATCGATGGACAGCCGAAATTTTAGATTGGATTCCAAGGGACAGGAAAAGACCCAGAAGAAGACCACACGGGAGATGGGTGGATGAAATTCGAAAGTATGCAGGGGTGACATGGAGGAGACTGGCACAAGACAGACCGTTGTGGAGGAAACTTGGGGAGACCTTCGTCCAGCAGTGGATTGATAATGGTTGACAATGATGATGATATATATATATATATATATATATATATATATATATATAATGACAAGAGTGGAAGACATCATGATCAGAGTAAAATCCCTGAAATGGCAATGGGCTGGACATACTGCCAGAAGGACAGACCATCGATGGACAGCCGAAATTTTAGATTGGATTCCAAGGGACAGGAAAAGACCCAGAAGAAGACCACATGGGAGATGGGTGGATGAAATTCGAAAGTATGCGGGAGTGACATGGAGACTGGCGCAAGACAGACCGTTGCGGAAGAAACTTGGGGAGACCTTCGTCCAGCAGTGGATTGATAATGGTTGATGATGATGATGATGATATATATTTTTTTATTTTTTTGTGTGAAAACTTAAAACGGCAATTTGCAAACACTATTTTAAATAAGTTTGGATTTTTTCCACGTCAAATTTCAACAGCTATACTAACCACTGCAATACTTCCATTTTTTAGTTCTGAATTCTAAAGCCAACACTGTTGACAATTCAGGATTCTAACCTGCACATTAAAGGTGGATGGATAAGAACACAAAACAGTTGACTATAGGCACACCCTGAACAAAATCTGATTAATTTCTCCTGTGTGTGCGAGAGAGATTTTGTACCCATTTGTTACACAAATCCTCCAGGGGAATGCCATTCCCGCCCACGGTCACTTACCGACTAGCCATTTGATACTGAACCATAAACGCACATTCCGTCGTCACTAAAGAATATTACTCAAGCTGTTCCTCTTGAGCCCCCAGCAGATACGGGTTACTAAATTTTATGGGCTTCGAATCAACAAACTACACCCAATCTGAAATGTCACTAAAATATATTCACTTATCGAAAAACTTTGCTGGTAACACGAGCGTTCAATTCAGTTTTTTTTTTTTTACTAAGCACAGGCGGCACCACAAAGCGAAGTTTACACATAAAACTTGCTCCGTAAAGCCGCCTTCACACTCCAGAACGATCATTGTTTACCAGATGTCACCTCTCACACCCGTATACAGTACACACAGCTGTGGCACTCCTATGCATATATACACACATACACGCGCGCGCTCTAAGCGATCTTATATCAACTCAGCATTGAGGCTAACTAGGCTCCACACACCTTTGGAGAATAAACAGGTCACTTCCTTCTCATAAACGCGTGTTTTCCAAGCTGCGGGTAATGAGCGAATAAATGCAAATCACGCTTTATAATGCTTAACTCTTGCTTTCGAAATTCAGTGAAGATTCTGGAGAGAAAATATACTTCAACCGACAAGAGTGGGAAAATCCGACATCTGATACCGGTGTTTTACAACATACTTTAAAACCCCTCCCCCTTAACTTTTTTTTTTTTTTTGTAAAGCCTTTAATTCAAATAATTTAGATACCAATGTGCGTTTGTTTTGTCAGTTTACGTCGCTATCATTTAATTACTTTTTTTATTTAAAAAAATTCTACTGAAGTACGAAGACGTTTTAATTTTCATTCACGTACAAATTTTTACTGCTACAATTTATGCGTCTCGTGCGAAAACCAAAGACGATGTATTAAAATGATTACAAGTTTTACTTTTAAAATAGTCTGTCTAATTCGTAAACTTAGTGAAACAGCTTTTTTTTTTTGGTGTGTGTTTCTTTCGGTGTTTAACGACGTCCCGACATCCATAAATATCTACGGTAATAAGGAGTCTCCAACCTCTAATTTAGAGCCACTGTTCCATAAATGGGAGAGAACCACCACCGCAATATAAATGCATCACACATACAAGATTCGAACCCGAACTCAACCCCCATAATTAGTCAGAAAAGCGCACCTCTGACCATACAGTAACTGTAGGGATGGCATACACTATAAAAAAAATTGAAAATCACGAGCCATTTTCCGTGAAATGATGGTGAAAAAAAACCTGAATTTCACAGATTTTTCGTACTTCCCGGGAAATTCTGAATTTTTCAGAAAACTTCCACAAACACAGCAAATCAGGGAGAAATATCTGGAGTAGGTAAAAGATGGCAAAAAAGACTGGCTATAAATATCACTACCAAAGGGTCATGTGGGCTTGCATATGTGACGAAAAATGGTGGTTGGGAATTTGTTCTTAAAAAGGCAGATGCTCTGATTGAAGCTCAAGTGCAGCACATGAATCTCCATGCACAGTTTTCTCCTGGTTAACAAAACCAGATAAATGCTGGATCGCTTACAAGCATTTCTTCGATGCCATACCCACATCGACAGTAGCAACAGAGATAGGTCGCGCATATTTTTCAATATCAGATACCACAATTAAAATACAGGGTCTTTTCTCGCAACTGAGGATACTGAAAGCAACTAATTGCTCAGTTTGAAAAATATGTTCATAGTAATTCTCCACAAAGGCATAGCTTCCCAAATGTAACAATGGTGGAAGATGTGAATCCGTTTGTTTTGTTTTTTTGATGGGAGGTTTAACGACCACCGTGAGCAACTCAATGGGCTATAAGCAGTCGCCCGTCCCTAATTTAGGGCCACTGGTTCCAGGGAAGGGAGAGAGCCAGTGCCGTAAGACAAACAACAGCCATGCCTCACCGGGATTCGAACCCGGACCCCTTCCGTGCGAATGATCAGAAGCCATCGCTTAGACCACTGCGCCACCGGGGCGGCGTGAATCCGTTTATTGGTGTAAATATGACATGGATGTTAAGTCAGATAGTATCCAAAAACTTGAAAATTTAGTCGTTCCCGCTCCAGCACTACGAAATGTTCAAGTTTTTGGATATTATCTGACTTAAAATCCATGTCATATTTACAACAATAAACGGATTCACATCTTCCAAATTTGTATTGTACGATGGTGTAATCCCGTATTTCATTCATTGTAACAATGGCTGTTTGTCATGGCTTATTTTAATTACTACACAAAACAAATTCAAAAATGAAAAGCCACACAAGTCTGCCAGATCCTCCAACTTAAAATTGAGTTTTTGATTCCAATGGTGATCTCTGAAATGACCACCACCTACATCTGTTAGTTAACAGCCTAATGGATATGGAAGGTTCATTGACAGAATACCGTTTTCTGACCAAGAAGTTCTACAGAGATCCCTTGTCAAGAAATGACTCATAATCTGATATCTATGCTCAATTTCAAATGGGACTGCACATTTATTAATGTGATCCAACTGGACTTCTCAGATCTCTTTCAACAACCACAGAGTGGTTGCTAATTATTTGAGTTTCTGAGCTGTTTGTCCAACTTTGTACTGCCCACCATATTTCTGGTACATAATTAATGAAATAATAGATCAATTAGTGGGGCAAACAGTTTGTAATGTTAATGTTTCTCACAAATGGTTGCAAAGACTGCTAAAATTGCATGAATTGCTATTTCAAACAGCAGAAAAGAATCACCTGACATTACATACTCTGCACAGTGACACCTCCTCCCAGGCATAGCATGAAACAGGTTCCAAATGGTAAATTCCCAGGTCCTTCTAAAAGAAATGTATTCATGTTTGGAAGGGTGTATGTGTGAACATACATCCTCCACAATGAAAGTGATCTGCAACAAAATTAACTGTCACCTTAATTAATTTACCACTACTATCTTCATTACTTTGAAAAATTTGTGAACTCACATCAGCACCCATATAGCCCTTTTGATACATTTCAGCAGCAAGGGAATCTATTTTAAAATTTCATTCCTCCAACATTTATTACATATTTTAATATTCTCTACCTAATTACTAATAATTTTCACTTAGTGTAATGTACATGCAATTTTTTCAGACAACAAATATTAATAACCACTAAATGCTTGGATTTTGTTCTATACTAATACTCAATAGTAAATGCATAAATACAGTCAAACCCGTATACTGTATAATGCAGTTGAAAACTATGTATGTGAACTTTGCCATAACCAAGCAGATAAAAAGGGGGGGACTATTTTTGGCATATTACATTATGTCATGTTAAAACTAGACAAGCAAACTATTTACCCATTAATCGAATGTAAAAAACACTTAACTGAAAACCATAGCTAGCAAAATAATATAAGGAAGATCTGCAATAAGCAAAGCATTTAATGAATGTAAAAAAAAAAAAATTACCAAAAATTTTAATTGTTACATGTTGCATCAGATATATACGAGCTAATTCTTGCTTGTTTTATAGTTATGATCACAGACTTAAATGTTTTTCAACTTCCTCTGACACAGTGGTTATGATTGATGTCTCCAGATGCAAACAAAACTTTAATACTATTTTCTGAACAGAGATTAAGTGAATGAAAGGTAGTGACAGGAGGGATAAAGATATATATATGTTTGACAAGAATGTGTGAGTGAGGGGGGGGAGCAGGAGGTTGTAAAAAAAAAAAGCAACTAAAATGTTGTCTTCATGCAAACTGACCTATCTGCAAGGGGTACCAGTGTTGCTAACAGCAGGTAATTCCTTGTTTTCCAGTGAGAGAGAGGTTTAAAAAAGCAGGGTGAATGCCACATATTTCCCTTGCTGATAACTTTGCTGAAGTTCGATATGTGGTTTCTCCAAAAATTGTTCCTAATATGTGGATAAAATAACAATGGAGAATATTAGAAAGTCCAAGCGATCTATAAAAACTGTTTATGCAGAACAATGTATTATGCACATTATGTGGGTTTGGCTGTATACAAGAATATGAGGCTCCTAATTTTTAAGGCCTGTAAATTAACATTTAGGCCTCAAAATATTCAGTCTTGGCCCTAACAGAAAAAGAAATTGGCCATCCCTTTCTATAAATGATGTTGCTGTGCCCAATATATTTTTTTTTTAGCACGTCTTTTGTAAAAAAATCGTGCTGATGTTATCGGTTTGTCCGTCCATCTGTAGACACTGTATTCTTTTCGCATTGGGAAGCTTGAAATATGCGCATGATCCTTTATTTCGTTTTTTTTTTTTTACGATGTACAATTTCGCCGCTAGAGGGCGCAAATGCAGATGTCGAATTCAAAAAACGTTTTATTCCACATATTTGCTCCTAAACATCCCATTGAAAAAATTATTTTATCTTTTGATTCCATTTGTGTCGAAGAGTATTTTAGATAAAGTTAACTTTTTTAAATTACGCATAGATTTTCCGCTAGGGGCGTAAAAGCAAATTACGTTTTCCCTGACCGACAACTCTTCTCCTAAAACTATGATTTGAAAAAAATTTTCTTCAGCGGATACAGCTCCTGATGGAAAATCTTTTGCATGAAATTTCTAATTTTTGATAAAGAATACTTTGGCCACCAAGGGGCATAAGTGTTAATTATTGCTTCTGACGCATTTGCCATAAAATCTGAGCTTCTAAATTATAGATTGAAAAATTTATTTCGTGAACAGATTCCACTCGCGTCGATAAACCTTTTTGGATTTTACTCTACATTTCAGTCATAACAAGACTTGAGAATTCACATTATGTCACACTTTCATCTATGTGGCCCTGGCTGGCATCTATGCCACGCGCAGACTTACGGGGTGCCCGAACGGGCTCAATACCCTCAAGGAGGGTCCACGCACGTGTTTTTATCTTAAAATATTTCATGGTTTCTCCGCCAGGGGGCATAGATGTATATCTTATTTTTGTCAATAACTACTTCTAGGAGTTCGATTTGAAAAAATCCTTTGTTGGATAGTGTTTTCAGTGCGACATGTTTTTCATATAATTTTAAAATTTTCAAGTAATTCATAGACTTTCGACGCTAGGGGGCATGAAGGTAAATTGCTTTTCCCCCTATATCTCTGCTACTAAATCTCCGATTTGAAGAACTTTTTCTGCACTGGATACACCTGATGGGAAATCCTTTGCACACAATTTCTAATTTTTGGAAAAAATGGTTTGGCCACCAGGGGCGTAAGCCTCAATTTCCACTCCTGATGTATTTGCAGCAAAATATGAGCTTCTAAAATCTTGTTTGTAGACCGATTCTACTCATGTCAACAAACCTTTTAGGAACATTTTCTTCTTAAAATAATGCATGGTTTCTACGCCAGGGGGCATAAATGTATATCTTATTTTTGTCAATATCTCTACTTCTTGGAGTCCGATTTGAAAAATTCCTTTTTTGCTGGATAGTGTTTCCGATGCGAAAAGTTTTTCATATAAATTCAAAATTTTTCAAGTAAATCAGACTTTCCACTAGGGGGCGCAAAGGTAAATTGTGTTTTCTGCATATTTCTGCTTCTAAAACTCCGATTTGAAAAATTCTTCCTGTATCGTATACAACACCTGATGGAAAATATTTTTCATATATTTTCTAATGCTTGGTAAAGATTATTTTGGACACCAGAGGGCATAAGTGTTAATTTCTGGTTCTGATGTATTTATTTGTAGCAAAATCTGTGCTCCTGAAAACTAGACTTTTTTTTTTTCTTGGACCGATACCGCTCATATTGAAAAACCTTTTGAGAATACTTTCTTCCTAAAATAATGCATGGTTTTCCCACCAGGGGACGCAAAGTCACATCTTATTTTAGTCAATATCTGTTTCTAAGAGTCTGATCTGAAAAATTATTTGTGTTGGAGAGCGTTTCCGGTGCGAAATGTTTCTCATAAATTCATATTTTTCTTACAGCACAAGTCTGCAACCAGAGGGCGTTAGCTCACGATTCCATTCAAAGCAATATCTGAGGGATTAAAAACCCAATTACAAAACTTCTTTCTTCAATCAGATACTATTATTTTCTATACCAGTTCCATTGACTTTGAATAGCTTTGATAAATTTAATTTGTATCAGAACGAATTAGAAGACGTGCTTATTACACCCAAAAATTCGGTGTCATCTTTCTTGTTTAACTTGGTTATCGATTTCACTTACTTTATTCTGAAGCAGGGGCTGATTTAGAGAGTATGGGACCTCAGGCAGGGTGCTGTGCATAGCTCTTTCCTCCATCCTATGTCATATGCATGTATAATTACAAACAATCCTGTGGCAGACTCAAAACAGAAGAGAAAAAAATGTTTGCATGTTTGGGGTAATTAAATGAATTTAGTATGAGCCCCAAATATATTCCATATTTCTTTAATAATAAGAATCAAAATCGATATATACATCTCACATCAGTGCGTCTACAGTAACTAACTTCTTCGAATAGCTAACAGATCATGAACTCAACTTCACAAAGTGCAAGTCTCTTCTCTCTGCTGCTGAGTGCGAGAGCTGTTTTACATTTCACACCTACCTTGCACATGACGTAGGTGGACAGATCCAAGCGCCATCTGCCGGCCACCACACATGTTTTCTAGTGGTTATGACAGAAGTGTTAGACTGTCCCAGTGGCTGTGAGTGCTGGCTTTTGACTGTTCACCTGAGATGGACACAGGCTTGAGTCTCAGCTCTCAGATGAGGCATCAATGGCGTTTTTGTCTGATAGCGCTGGATTTGCCTCTTCCTTGGAACCAAAGGACCTAAATTATGAATGAACAACTGCTTCTAGTCCTAAGAATTGCTTACGACAGTTATTGAACTCCAAAACAATGAAAAATAAAAAAAATAATAAAAAAGTTGAAAGGGATTAACAGTTTGATTATTATTTGCAGATGCTTGGGATATGTGCTCATACATAGCCAGCGTGCATGAGAGCATAACACTTCGTAATCAAGATACTGAAAAAGGGATTAAAGCATCATACTTGGTAAGCTACCAAATATGAAAAGTGGGAGAAGCCCATACTATTAATTAATAACTTCATGGCTTCCTCTTATTACTTTCAGTTTTATAAATATTTAACGAGAATTATAGAGGATAAATTTATTAAGGTGCATTACCTACTGGAAGAAAATCCTACTAGGAACAGAACTGGCACTACAGACAAAAATAAAGAGAAAATTGAATATTTATTCACAAGAAAAGTCACTTACCACAAGGGACTGTTTAAAAAACTAAGGAAAATCAGCACTAAATATAAAATTAGGTTAGCTCCAGGTTTAAATAAAATTAAAAAATACTTACAATCCCTAAAACAAAAAGAAAATACTTTACTCCAGGAAGGAGTCATTCATAAAAATAGAGTGTTCATGTGGATTACCATATATAGGAGAAACAAGACTAAGGTTAACCACCAGAATTAAAGAACACAAAGCAGCAATAAGGAACAGCTCAAACAAAACCCTAGAAATTTACCAGACACAAGGTGGCAACATCAATGACCATGCTGGATGGAAAATCCATCAGGTTTGGTCGCCAGACCTGTGGAAGAAGTAAGATGCAAGAGCCCCTGAAGATGATTTAGTGTATAGATCAAAAATCTGAGAGGTAATGTACCTTAATAAATTTATCCTTGATAATTCCTGTAAAATATTTATCATACTGAATGCCCATACCATTGCAAAAAAACTGATTTTACTGTGTGCAAGAACAATTATCAAGCACATGCTAGGCAATGATTCAGTAGAGAAATTGGAAATGATGCCCCTTTCTAATAACAGTGTCTTACACAGTAAAACATTTGTACTGCAAATCAAACGAAGTACAATAATTCTGCCTTAGATGCGCACTTAAAACTTGCAGGAGAAAAAAGTGTTTATTAAAAGTTAAAAACACAAATCTTTTGTACCTGCTACAGCCACATCTAGCATAGTGTAAAACACTACAAGATATTTCGTAGCTGCTACAGCCACATCTTCAGCTTCCATCTGAAGATGTGACTGTAGCAGCTGCAAAAGATCTTAGTGTTTTTAACTTTTAATAAACACTATTTTCTCCTGCAAGTTTTAATCGTGCACCTAAGGCAGAATTATTGTACTTTGTTTAACAGTTTCTCGCTGAATCCACAATATGCCTGCAAATGTTGAATATTATTACACAAAGTGTGCGGAAAAGTATGTACAATGTACACTCTGCATTAGATGAGACCACAGATGTTTCTTATCTAGCAATGTTAATTGTATTACATCTGAATGATGATAAAGTGGAGGAAAACATGCTGTTTTTGCCACCTGTTAAAACAGCATACAACTGGTGGACATTTTTAATTTAATCAACATGTATTTTGAAGAAAAGCAATGTCTTTTTGCTGTGGAATTTGTACAGATGGTACAATATCAACAGGAAAATTTGCAGGCTTAGTTACTTGCATCAAAAATATATGTGCGAATGTTTCTTGGACACATTGTAGCATTCACAGACACTCCTTGGCATCAAGACGAATGCTGCAACAATTAAATTGTGTGTTCGACAAAGCTATCAAAGTAGTCAACTTTATAATAACAGGACCAATTAATTCCAGACCATTTACTTCCTTATGCAAGGATATAGACAGCAAGCATGTTACTGTTTTGACACACACAGATATTAGATGGCTCTTATGTGGCAAAGTGCTTATGCATTTGTTTGAATGAAGACAAGAATTAACTGATTTCTTTTAATATCACCCTTTTCATCTTAGTTGGTGTACGGCAGATCATACATGGCTTCAAAGAATAGCATATTTGTCAGATATCTTTTTGAAAATAATGAACTTAATTTATCATTACAAGGTTCAAATATGACCATTTTCATTGTTCACGACAGAGTAGAAAGTACGCTAAAAAAGTTACAATTCTGGGAGGAAGTTATTGAGAACAAACAGTACCAAGTGGTTTAGCACCCTACGCAACTATTTGTCAGAAAATGAACTGATTTACACCGCAATGTTAAAAACAATATCAGATGTCACCTGAAGTACCTAATGGTGACTTTTAAAGAATATTTTCTTCCAGTTTCCAAGAAATTAAATTGGATTTGTAATCCATTTGACGACTATTTCATGTCTTTGGCTACTAACCTCTCTATGACAGAAAAACAAAATTTTATTGATATACCGGCTGATTTTGGACTTCAAATAGTATTCAGGAGTGAAAGCCTTACACAATTTTGGCGTACGTTAAAATCAAAGTATCCTTTGCTTTGCAACAAAGCTGTTAAAATACTTTTGCCAATTTCAACTACCTACATGTGTGAGAGCTTTCTCTACACCTCACTGAAGTAAAATACCTAAACAAACTTGATGCAGAACCAGATCTGAGACTATGCCTGTGTTCTGTTGAACCAAATATTGATGCACTTTGTTCTAAACAAGCCCAGAAACACCATTATTTACTTTGATTCATAAGCATTAATATCACTAATTATTTTGAGCACTATATTTGTTACCATTATAAATTGTTTAACATTTGTTTCAGGAATGTTTCCTACTTATTTCCAGGTTATGTAACCATTAATTTACATTTTATGATACAGTAGGTATATTTTTTGATGTTAACATCCTTTTGGTTTTACAAAATATATTTTCCTGAAATAATTTTCTGTGATGAAGTTACAGAAATTTCTGTAAAAGAAAATGTAACTTCTGCGAAAGAAACCGTAAGTACTGAAGGCACTTAAGAATATACGTACAAAACTGTTATACTACTTATGTGAACAGAAATAGGTGCAGGGGTTCGCAATAACAATATAATGTTCACGAGTCATAAAAAGGGTTTGGAACTGCCGGTATAAACCAACTGCGATGAGTTTAACATTACAGAACCTCCAAACAATGGTTAATGGACACTCAAGTGAGTCTCAGATGATCAGATCAAATGTAGAGGATTTTAGGAAGGGAGTGTCTAACCCCAGGTCTTTCTTTTTCTTTCTTTTGGTT
Source organism: Macrothele yani (assembly GCA_039090855.1). Classification (NCBI taxonomy): domain Eukaryota; kingdom Metazoa; phylum Arthropoda; class Arachnida; order Araneae; family Macrothelidae; genus Macrothele; species Macrothele yani. The sequence continues at coordinate 16,044,442 of CM076989.1, forward strand.
GGAGTTTTAACGACCGCCGTGAGCAACTCAATGGGCTATAAGCAGTCGCCCGTCCCTAATTTAGGGTCACTGGTTCCAGGGAAGGGAGAGAGCCAGTGCTGTAAGACAAACAACATCCATGCCTGACCGGGATTCGAACCCGGACCCCTTACGGACGAATGATCAGAGGCCAACGCCTTAGACCACTGCGCCACCGGGGCGGCCTAACCCCAGGTCTTCAACAACATTTAGAAATATTCAAGCTAGGAGATTTGGGAAGGAGTGCCCGATAGGAAAGTGACATGGAGGCGAGTTAGAAAGGGGGAGGAAGATACTTTTATTTATTACCCAGAGGGGGGGGGGATGCAGTACCTGGGGTCTGACGACTTAACCTGCCCATCCGATGCACTGCGGATATTTATAGTGGTTTGAGCGTTCGTACCTGCCTTGGATTGAACTTGAGGTTTCTCCATGGCAGTCACGAATGCTGACCATTAGGCAGAGTCTCAGATGAAATCCAGCGGTTGCCTTTTATGCCCAATTAGAATTGGATTATTCACAGCAATCAGAATTGTGTACTGAATCATTTGTAGTTTACTGGTCACCATGTAACATCTCTCAGAAAACTTGAAATTTACAACTTCCTGGAGCAGGAATTGAACCTGCATGTCCTGACTTCTATTTGAGTACACTAACTACCATTACACCACCCAGAACAATGAAGTTCCCAGCAACTGATGCTAAGAAATTATAGGTTAGCAATATGAACACCATCAGATTTTGTTAGTCAAAGCAATTCTATGCTTCTTCATAGCATCATTGACCCTTTGAAATCCAGGAGCAGATAAATCACCAGTACCTCAGATATTGGAAATAAGGAAGAAATATTCCTCATAAATATACATGGAAAATTCACTTTATTTTTCACGGAAATCAAAATTATGTACTGAATTTCTGCAAATAATCTAGGGAATTTCCCTTTTATATATATGAGGAATATTTCTTAATTTCTGTGACTTAGTATTGTATGTAGTTCATCCAGTTAGTGAATGAAACCCCTTATTTGTATGTGGTACTTGCTAAAAATGGAAGTTGATGTCAATTTGGCTAAAGAAATGCTGCCTTGGGCAAGATTGATTTTTAGTTGAGCAGAAGATAATGGCATAACTTAAGTGAAAAGAAAGGCATCAGAGTTTAGCTACAGCTCATCTGACTTAAGTGATTATTAAGCTACAAGCATGCCACCTTGGGCTCAGCTCAAAGTATTAGGATAAGAGAGCTAATACCTTTGCAAGTAAGTTGAAATGGATTAATGTCACTTGGGCAGCACCCAACTTAATTGCTGTTCCCAGGATTGAAATTTTCCATCTTGAACTAAGTTCAGTTTTCTGCAAGTTAACATTACACAGTATCCACTATGCTCACTGTACTACCTGCAGTAGCAGAACCACCTGGGGAAGGGGGAGGGGACTGGGGCAATCACCCTCCCAGCCACTGTTTCCTTTCTAAATACCAATATCTAAATAATTCATGTTTTTATTATTGTAAAATTATTGTAATAAACACAGGTTTTTGTAAAGTTTTAAAAACAACTAAAATTTGCTGTAAATTTGGAGCTAAAATGTTCTGTTCTAGCTTCAGCAGAAAAAAGAATACTAGAGGTTCAGAAACAAATCAGAGCAGAAGTGAAAAAAGATTTTGACTGATCATGAAAAATAATGGGTAAGCTTTCTTTGTATTTTTTTTTTAGTATTGTTTGGCAACATTAGTAATTGGGAGCAGGGAAAGTTACCATATAGGGTAGACTTTAAAGTATGTACGAGATGGTGTGGATGACAGAACGAAGTTCATGCCTTGAATGGGCCAAAAACAAAAACTAGTAAAATCAATAATGTAGAAAATTTCACACATGTTTTATTACGTATTAAACTTCAGATTTGTAAGAACTTTTCTCTGCAGCATCAGCTTTGTTCACACAACAAGCAAGCACTCATGTGGTTGACATCGTTTCTTTAGCCGTTGCCAGTAGAGATTTCCTCAGGTGAAAAATGTTATATCGGTAGTACCTTTCATACAATAAAACTGCAGAATTTTGGAGCATAAAAGATGTCAGAAAAAGTCTGACTTCTGAACTTTCTCTATCTCTCTTCTGACTATTGAAGATACCTCTGCCTCACCAAACTAGGATTGTACCAAAAGGATTGCACCCTTTTCAAACAAATTTTCATTATGCTACAGAGAAAGCATCAAAATTCTCTTCACTAAAAACTCTTGTAATTCGGACACACCATTCAGTATTCCGATAATTTGGAAATCTCTACTGGCAACAGTTAAAGGAACTGTGCCAACCACGTGAGCGCTTGCTTGTTGCGTGAACAAGGCTGATGATACTGCAGCCGAAAGATCTTACAAATCTGAAGTTTAATATGTAATAAACATGAATGAAATTTTCTACATTGGTTTTGTCATATTACGTGAAACCATCTCAACACTGCTGGGCACATTCCCCAAATATACTGCCATAAATTGGTCCCAGTCCTGCGTTTGCTTGTTGTGAGACGTCACATTACAAATTTTTCAGAATCTAAACCACAATTCTTTCTGAAAAGAATACCTAACAAACCTTTTACCATTTTAACAGCATCCTATTTTTCAAACTGCGGCAAAGATGACAAGTATGCTGTTCTTAACATATGCTTGGCTGTAGGATGGTCATAACAAAAGTTCTACACGTTAATCTAAAACATAAGCAGATGATGCAATCAGGAAAATGATTACATCATGTCATAGTCAGACTCTCAGAAACACAGTGGTGTCAGAATGACATGCTATCATTTGCTGTGCGGACATGGGAGGGTTTGGAAATGGAAGCGTACAGCTCCTCAGGTTGAGTCACAGCATTAGACTAGCGCTCATATGTGAAAATAGAAACTCCGCTGGGGACTAACTCTGACACAGATCCACACTACCTTGAAAGTTTGTGGGGACGGAACTCTTGATCGAAGCACAATTTCTCGCTGGGCATCACACTTTCAGGAGGGCCAAAGCAGCATCGAAGATGATCACTACTCAGGCCGACCTCAAACAGTGACAGACAAAACATCTGTCACCATTGTTGCAACGCTTCTTGAAGAGAATTGCCATCTGGCAGTCGAAGAGATGCTCATCAGGCAAATTTGTCCACCATGTCTGTTCACCAGATTTTGTCTGACTCACTGTGAAACAAAAAAATCACCGTACGCTGGGTGTCTCATCAACTCACCCCTGAGCAGAATTCAGCCAGAGTGAGCATCGCATAGGATCACCTCCACAGGCTTGAAAGAGAGGGAGAAACCTTCCTCAACAGAACTGTTTCAATTGATGAGACTTGTACATGTAATTCTGAGCCAGAACTGAAGTCACAATCAGCAGAATGGAGGCACCCAAGTACCCCATGCCACTAACTGTCGTCGGCAACAATTCAAAGTGAAGCAAATGATGATTTTTGTGTACAGTGACCAGGATCTTGTGGTCTCTGATCAAGTGCCAGTAGGGCAAAATGTCAATGAACAATATTATCGTGACTTTCTGAGGACAAAGTTGAGACAAGAAATTCATCAAAATCGCCTGAACTTGTTGGAAGTGGGAGCGATCTTGCTGCATGACAATGCATCTTGTCATAGTGCAGCGTCGGTATGGGAACTTATGTCAAAATATGGCTGGGAAACTTTATCCCACACACCAAACAGCCCTGATCTCGGTCCACCCGACTTTGATCTCTTCCCATCTTTGTTCAGCTGTGGTATTACTCGGGTCTAGTTCATTGGACTTGACCCGAGTAATACGACAGCTGAACAAAGATGGCATACTACGGGGCATCTAGGACCTACCTCACCACTGGAAAGCTGTCATTAGCAGCAGAGGGAAGTACACTGAACAGCAATAAGGTCAAGTTTTCTCCATCACTTCACACTTTTCTCAAAAATGGCCAGTGTGCAAAACTTTTGTTAGGACCCCCATATTAATTTTCTTCACTTTGGAGTGCCTTTTGTTTGACTACTATGTTTGACTCTTCTGTAAAACATAAGTTTGGCCAAATTCTAATTTCTATGATTTATGTGATTTTCTTTCTCCACAGCAAACCTAATATTACTGAACAGTTTAATAAAAGACCGCTTCTTGAGAGATCTATATATCTGAATCAAGCACAATAGGAAAATTATTTATGCAAATGCATGTAAAGGGGGAAAGACTAATCAGTTTCACTAAAAAAAAAGGCATGAAACATAAAACCTGCAGTGAACAATGAAGCTACTGAAAGTCTGTCAGCAGATTACTCCACTGAACTTTCATGCAGCAGAATAACAGATTTTTCAGGAAATACAACTCATTCACTGAAACACTATGTCCTGTAAAAAAATCATTTTGGTTCTTTCTTCAAAAACAACTTGGAAATAAAATTATTTTCCAAAATAAAGTTCCATTTATAAATTTATTAATTTTCATTCCATTTTTAAATGTTTTTAATACATAAGGTGTCCGAGAATTATTGGACACATTACAAAATTATATACAAAAAAACTGAGCATTGTCTGTTTTTCTATGTCATGTATTACTAACACGGTTTCTATATTTTTGTTTTGCAGAACTGTTATTCCCAGAATCCGATAGATGGCACTAGGTGTGGCCTGATGAGGAATGTATGAGAAATGCGCAATCAGTAGTCATGTCACCCGTAAAACAGAAGGTGATGTGTGTGTTATGGGCTTGCAGAATTAAAGTCTGTCAAAGTTAAAAGACGGTACCATTTAAAGTATGGTTGCAATCCTTCGTCAACGAATTCAATTAAACGGTGGATGAAACAGTTTAAAGAAACTGGCAATGTGGAACATCGTGGAGGAGCCGGTAGGCCTAGAGTCAGCGATGAGACGGTTGACCAAGTTAATGAAAGTTTCCAATGAAGCCCCAGGAAATCCATTCGTAAAGCAAGCAGAGAACTGTGCATTCCAAAATCGAAAGTTCATGATATCTTGCACAAGAAATTAAAGTTCCATGGTTATAAAATTCAAATAGTGCAAAAGATGCAGGTAAATGAACACACTCTGTGATACAATTTTGCTGTGGACATGAATCGAGTGGAAAACGACCAAAACTTTCTCAGTACTCTAATTTTTAGTGATGAATCCACATTTCATGTATCAGGTATTGTGAATTGTCACAATGGTAAGATATGGGGCAGTGAACCATCTCGTGCTGCTATTGAACTCGAACGTGATTCTGCAAAAGTTAATGTGTGGTGCGTCCTATCAAAAAAAGAAGTGATTGGCCCTTTTTTCTTCTGCGAAAAAACCATAAATGGCGATATTTACTTGGATATACTAGAAAATTTCACTATGTTCCAGATGAAAAGATGACGTTTTCCAACAAGACGGCGTGCCTGTGCATTGGTCTACATGTGGACGTGCCTAAATGAGCATTTCCCTAACAGATGGATTGGGTGTGGTGATCCCATTCTGTGGCCTCCTTGCTCTCCAGATCTAACTCCATTGGATTTTCATGTGGGGTTATGTGAAGGATCATGGCTATCAGACGCCTTGTACTGATTTGCAGGAATTGAAGCAGCATATCACAGCTGCGATTGATTCCATAACTCCTCAGATGTTTGCCAAAACATGTCATGAAATAGAGTAATCGCTTGGATGTACTACAAGCAACCAAGGGATCTCGCATCAAAATTTATTAACTTGTGTAGTTACATTGTAAGTTAGAACAGTCAGTTTCTATCTGTTTAATGTTTCGTCTTATATAATTTTGTAATGTGTCCAATAATTCTCGGACACCCTATATTTGCATCTAAGTCTATGTCAAGAAATAATTCAAAGGAAATAGCTGAAGCCAGGTATAGTCAATCCACAGAACACCTACGGAATGAACTCTGAAGTTGAGCGAGGGCCAGACTAGCACATCTAAGAGTGATAGCCGAACCCTTTCTGCAGAAGAAACAGATTACATCATCATCTGCAGTCTGTTATTCAGGAGTGAACTGTCTACCCAATGTGGTGGTTTTGGTCACCGCAATCCAAGAAAAGAAAATGTAACTGAGATGCATAGCAGTGATTTCAGTATGAAGCAGATGTGTTTTAGGGTACTTTTGGGGAGAGTACATACATTTCTTACACTTCAAAGCAACTGTCTGTATGATGGGTTTCAAGAAATATCAGTTTGTGAAAATCAGAATTAAAAGATGAGGAATTTAACTGGAAGGTCAGTGGAGCCAATGACTATTGAAAGCATGCAACTATTGGGAAAAGGGTGGATCCTCCCAAAACTCCATTCTAAACTCAATATTCATTAGTTATAGTTACAGGTTTAAAACTGCCAATGCTGAACAGGATGCGGGTCCCGAAAACAAAAATAATTCTCTGGGTGTTTATGTTTAACTAAAACGAGATTGATTCAAATCCTTTTAGAGAAGGCAGAAAATATTCATGTTTTCAAAAATAAAATTCCAAAAACAGAATTTAATAGTTGGGTTATAACAATTGGCACTTAAATTTCACTGGAATCTTAGAGTGGAAATACTGTGACAATACAAATTCACAGATTTTGGCTTAAATATATAATAAAATTCCCACGTCTGTTTGTATCTGTCACAGTTACCTACAGAAGAAAATACTAGAATAGATGCAGAGGTTTGAAATTTGGCAAAAAATTGCCAAAGTTCATGAATGCGTGCACATCAAAGGCCTTTTCCCGAAATTCAAATTTGCAAAATTTTAATTTTTAAAGTTATTTCTATGGAAAGATTTTCACTTGATTTCTTCAACCAATTTTTCAAAGTTGACATAACATGCATGACTTACAATTTGATCTTGCTATTTATTGTCTTACAAGCTCATGCAACAATATTTCATTACACTTTTGCATAATTTTAAGACAAACAAACTACAAGAATCTCATGGCGAAGGTGATGGAAGTGGCAATATTAATTAATATGTTGCACCAAAATATTTTGGGCTGGATTTCCAAAGCAATGTTATGTGCATCCTTCCACTGCAGTTTCCAGCAAGTTCATATTTTAAACCATAACTCTCCATGTGTTACTGGGCACTACAAATAGTTCCATGATATTTTCTGAGAGGAAATATTTCAAATTTCCTATATTCACACTCAATGAAGGCTGGTTTCTGCCAATTGTAATTGTGTTGGCACAGGTATAATTTTTATTATTTTTCAATTCCTTTCTTTTCATTACTGGGACATATTTCAATTAAATGCTTCTGTGCAATACATACCATTCATAATTTCAGGAAAACAACAGCCTATGCACAAATATTTTGATAAACCCAAGCAATGCCATGTCCCTTTGCTACTGATAAGATACAATTCTCAGCAATGAAGAGAATTATTCCAAAACAAGTAAATAGGTGCACAGACGATATGAGATGAACTTACTGTTTTCTGCATAGTTTTTTCAGAAAAATAAGATACATTGAATAAAAAGAAAATGAATTATTTCAAAGAAGGATGCTATGACTACAGGTATATGAATCTTTGTATATCTGAGTACAAAAAATACAAAATTTATGGCATAATTAGAAGTATTAAAAAAAGTTGTCACATCCATATTCTGCCACCAATTTTAAAAGTTGTTTTACAAATGATAAAGAAAGAACAAAGAAAAATACAACAGTATTTAAGTGTAACTGACTTTGCATATCTGCAACTATGGGAGTTTCAGTTTGGGATATGATTAGCTATATGATCCAATTACTGCTGAACTGGGAAATATAAAATACTAGTCAATAGAATTCAGAATAGGTTTATTACATTAGGATGCAACATATATGGTATACAACAATTAAACAAAAATTCCATTGCTTGATGACATTCGAGCTTCCAGCATATTTAGAAAAATGTAACAAATCATTTATGCTGATAAAAGAAATACAGGGAAAACCCGATCTTACGACCTGCATTTTCTGAAGTCTCGATAATTATCCTACATTTTCCCAGTGTTATATGTTTTTCCAATCTTACGATTTCAAGCACTGAATATTGTTTAAAAAGTTTGGTGTCAAACCTCATTTACCTCTAATTTTGTATCTTCCTTAGTTTCTGTACATGTAAGATTGCTTTAAACCAGTGCTTCTCCAAATAAAGGTAACTTGATCACGCTAGTAACGTTAACTGAAACTTTTACAAAAGTTCGTAAGTTGGAAGCTTTCGACCTTAACTTAGGTCTTCATCACGCCAATGGAGGACTAAGATTGTTGCCAGATTCTACATTTGAATTTTTCTTATTTTTGTTGCCAAAACTTAGAATTGATCTCCAGATCAACGGAATGTAGAGAGGAGATTCGGAGTTACAAGTCATTGAGTTGAACATAATTTCTATGCATGTTCAACTCAATGACTTGCAACTCAATGACTTGCAACTCAATGACTTGCAACTCCGAATCTCCTCTCTACATTCTGTTGATCTGGAGATCAATTCTAAGTTGGCAACAAAAATAAGAAAAATTCAAATGTAGAATCTGGCAACAATCTTAGTCCTCCATTGGCGTGATGAAGACCTAAGATAAGGTCGAAAGCTTCCAACTTACGAACTTTCTGTAAAAGTTTCAGTTAACGTAACTAGCGTGATCAAGTTACCTTTATTTGTTAATATTGTTACGTGTTTTGCCCATAATCGTCATGTCAGTGCTTCTCCTCCTGCTGCATTCCTCAGTATTCAGAATCTAATGACCAGGTTGCCTTGAACCAGTTGTTCCTCCTCAGAATTTGTTGAAAGCATGAGATGATCAGTTGGGAGAGTGCTGCATTCCTCAGACTGTACATGCTATTTTAGCAACTTTGCTGTTGAACGGGCCTGCATCTCAGCAAGAACAGTGTGAGGTTCCGAGAGCAATTCAGTCAGTTTGCTGCCTGTTTAGATCTTGCTTTGTAGATGTGAAAGTGAAGATGGCAAGTAAGAAGTGCAAATGTATTTCCTTAGCTGAAAAAGCCTCTATTATACAAAAAGATAGTGAATTTCATGGAACTAAAGTTGAATTAGCCAAGTCTCTTGGATTACCAGTTTCAACACTGAAAACAATTTTAAAACAGAAAGAGTCAATCAAAATTACTTCAGAAAGGTTAGATCATTGTGCTAATAAGAGAAAGTTCCCCTTATGGTGAACTAGAAACAATTTGAACAATGTGGTTCAGGCAAACTTGAGCCACAAACATAACTCTAAATGGATCAATACTGAAGAAAAAGGCCTTCGAAATTGCTGCTTGGCTTGGTTTAAATAACTTCGCAACCTCAAATCAACGGATGGATCGACTAAAGAAACGCCCATGGGAGCAGAGGACGATTCGAATGAACTTGACATTCTGATTGGGCCAGAGGATGATCACATCAATGATCCTCCAATCAATTTTGAAGACTATGTTGCATGTGGCGAAAATGTGCTAACTTTAGAGGTTCAAACAATCTCTGCTGTAATAGAATGTTCGTCGGAAGAAGATAATGAAGACAATGTAGCCGAAGTTTTGGAACCTAGCTGCCTTCTTCCAAAGCGGTTTTAAAACTTGTGAAAAACTTTTTCCTTGGTCACGATTCTCAATTTAGGGCCATTGGTTCCAGGGAAGGAAGAGAGCCAGGTCCATAGGTCATGATTCTCTTTACATCTCTTTTCTATGTTATATGTACATACACAGCTCAACAAAACTGCCACCACAGTGGTGCTGTGGCCTCAGCACTGGCTTCTGACCATTCTTCTTAGATGGGTCCAGGTTCAAATCCCAGGGAGGCATGGATGCTGTGTTTGCCCTATGACCCTGGCTCTTTCCCTTCCTTGGAACGTGCGGCTGCGTATAGTCCATTGAGTTACTAAATTAGGGACATGCGGCTGCTTATAGTCCATTGAGTTACCCAAGGTGGTTGTTCAACTTGAATAACCCAAAATGGTAATGAAATCCTTATCTTGCAATGTTCATATAACCAGGCCTTCTATTCTGAATATGAGTAGCTAACATCTCCAGAATATTTTAAGAAAGAAATTTGAATTTTAGACTGCCACTGTTACAGAAGCTGGTGGAAACATATAAGCAAAACTAGTAAGCAAAGAATTAGCAGTGTGGTGTGAAAGAACTTATCAGAAACTGGTGCAGAAGTTTCACTTTTAATCATATTGCAAGCAGTGATTTTTGCTCCCTCTCTTGAGCTGTGCCCAGGGCAGCAGCCCCTCTTGCCCCACCCTAGTTACACCTCTGTTAAATAGGGCTCGAAAATTATATTGCCTGACATGCCTGGGGAATGTAAAAATTCTGTTTTAGCACGAATGTTTACTCCCACCCCTACATATGCCCAATCGAGTAGGTAAAAAAATCCAGGTCTTTACAGGATATATAAAAAAAGTAAAGTGATGCTTTATTTCCCTGTCAGTTTTTGCATTACTGAGAGGCACCCTCCTTCTGTTTTATTTAATAAAATTAATGGGGTGTGTTTTGAGAGATTAAAGCTCAAAATAGATGAGATGACCTTAACACTGAATTTTCCATAATATGGTTTAATTTATATATATATTCCATAATATGATTGTGTGTTGACCCAATATGAGTTTTGTTGAACAATTAGGTTTAGTTTTTTTTTTTGTTTTTTTTATCTTATTTGTGATAATGTGGTACTTTTTTTTTTTTTTTGTAAATTTCAAAGTCCTATGACTATAGAAGAGTATTTAGGAACTCAAACTTTGCCCTGCATAGTGTAAAGCTTTCAAGATCAAGTTTCATGAAAATCAAAAGGTTTCATGTCAAATATGATATGTAACTTTTTTTTATGCTGATTTGACATAGAATGAATGATCCATAGGTGAGTTCAAATTTCATTGCAGCTGGGCAAATTTATGAAATGCAGTAAAAGTACTTTATCATTTCCGAAATGTTTAGAAAAAATAGTACAGTATGTGCATAATATGTGTGTATTTGGGCATGTATATTTTTGGACAACATGCCTGACTCTGTATGTTACAACTTTTGAAATTTTTCTGGCCTCTGATGTTATATGAGGAAAATTGCAATGTATTTATATACTTGTTTCATATGTCATAGCTCAGATGGGTCCAGAAACTAGTTGAAATTGTATGGCTCTTATTACTGGGTTTGAACAATTGGCACAGTGTGGTAAGGTCATCAGAAATTGCAAAGGAAAATCTAAAAATTATGCTGGAAAGTGGCATACATCTGATGTCGCTCCATATAAAATATACTCTTTAAATTCAAGACAAGGAATGATGCCAATTAACAGAACCAGCTGGTCAAGCCTTATACTAGAAAACAGCACTAGGTGGCTCAGCAGAAATGTCCCATTACCACAATGATGTGAATGAATGGTTGGTAGTGAAAATAAAACCCTTTTCTGTACCATAAAATTAATTTTCCATATTCAGAAAGACAAGGGACACTGAAAAATCACCAAAATGAACAGAATCCTAGAGCAAAAATGCATTACAAACACAAGTGAATGCATAGAACTTGCATACGATTCCTATGAAAACTAAAATAAATTTTTAACAAGGGGAAAAACATTCTATAAAGGTCTGCATACTATTTTTTCTTATTAAAGTGGACCAACTGAGCTAAAATTCCTTAAAAGCAACATTTGACCTTTATAATCATTTGACACAAATGACTTAAAAGAAACATTTTGGACTTAATAATAACAGAAAAAGCTGGTTGGGGAAACTGATTTTCTAATTTGTTACTCAAAATGAAGTGCAAATTACATTTTTTCTTTGCAAGAGAACTGAAGCCAACTTCATGCTCTACAACACATTAACTCTCCCTGGAAAAAATAGTACCACTATCTGCCAAACTAGGTCTTGACAGAGCAGTCAGACCAACAGAGCAGCAGCACACACCTTCAGATGATTTTTTTTTCCCCACCAAAACTACAATACAGAAAATTAACTTGATACTTAAAAAAAAAAAAAAAAAAAAAAAAAAATACTGTAGGTATGTTTAATTGGTACATTCCAGGCACATGTTCTATTCTGGATCATCAAATTAGACATTTCCTGATACCACATTCGGTTTAAGACAGTGGTCTCAAACTCGCGGCCTGCATGAACGATTACAAAATAAAATAAATAGCCCTTCCAAGGGTCTGGAGTTTGAGACCACTGCAATTGATGAAAGTACTTACAAAACAGAAGTTGCTCAGTTGGTTGTTTTTATTTGCGGAGTAGATGAAAATCTTAAAGTAACTGAAGAACTACTTCAACTAATACCAATGCATGATACTATGAAAGCTGATGACACTTTTGACATGAAATGAAAACATTGAGGTGGAAAAATGGACTTGACCTAAACTGGCATGTTTAGTTACAGATGGTGCATCTGCAATGGCTAGTTCAAAAACCGGCATTGTTGGGAAGATAAAAAAAAAAAGTAGATCGACGAAGGTTCATTTATTCCATTTGTACATTTTCATTGTGTTATACATGAAGGTGCATCGTGTGGCCATCTTTTAAAATTTTGAAAATATTTTGAAGACTGTGGTAAAAATCATAAGCTACATTCACTCCAGAAGCTTAAATCACAACAGTTTACTGCTTTTCTCAAAGATATTGGCTGTCAGCACAGTGATATTTTGTATCACTCATGTATGGTGGCTTAGCTATGGAAGAGTGTTAAAACGATTTGGGATTTGAGAGATTAAATAAAGATGTTCCTTGAAAGTAAAGATCAACACATCTAGCTTTTTGATGATCCAAAATTGTTGCATGATCTGGCATTCAGCACAGATATAACTGGATACTTAAATGATTTGAATATCAAACTACAAGCTAGTGACCGATATCTTTCATAATGCCAATGCATTTCAGAAGAAACTTTGGCTTTGGTAAGATCATGTCAGTGCAAAAAATTTTGCTCACTTTCCCACTTCTGCTGAAGAAGAAATCAACTTTGGTGAATTTTCCACAAAGATAAGTGTGTCAAAAGAGGATTTCAACAGGCAGTTTGAATGTTTCAAAGGCATGGAAAATATTTTCAATATATTCAAGTCTCCATTTTCCTATAATGCTGACAACACACCTGAAGAACTAGAGCTTGAATTAATAGACTTTCAGCATAATTCTTTCCTAAAAGAAAAATTCAACAGCTGCAATCTAACAGTTTTAGCAGTTAGTTTCAAAGGACAAGTGCATTAACATTCATAACCTAGCTGCACAGGTTCTGTCTATTTGGAACAACATACTTATGTGAACAGTTGTTTTCAAGAATGAATCAAGTAAAATGTCTTGAATAGATTAAGTGACAGTCACTTATGTTAACTTTTAAAAGTAGCATGTTCAAAGGACATTATTTCAAATATCAATAAGTGACAGAAAAGCAATCTCAAGTTTCTGGTTAGAACATATATTTTCTCTACCGTGTTCAGTTGGTAAAATGCGATTGTTTTAAGATTTAAGTGAAAATAATTGTTACGCAAAAGTGATTGTTTCCAGTGATTGATGAAGCATTTGTTTTTACTGTTTATCGATAATTAGAAATATTCCACTCTAGTGTCAAACCACTGGTGTAGTTTTGTAAAGTTGATATTTATTCATAAGAAATGTATTAATGTTCTTGTGGCTGCATAAGTTCCTTCAGAACTCCAAAGTGGCACTTTGAAGGGTCCAAGTTTGAGACCACTGGTTTAGGACATTTTGCAATGACTTTATTTGGTATTTTTGAAAGCACTCCGATGCCGTTCTTATTACTTAAAAACAAAATTTAAGGAAGAGTTGAAGATGCTACTAAGTGCAAATTTCTAAAGAGATGTAACTAACTTATATTTTTACTAACAACTCTGTTTTTGTGGCGATTTTTTTTAATTGAAGATTTAACAACCACTGTGAGCAACTCAACAGGCTATAAGCAGTCACCCATCCCTAGTTTAGGCCCACTAGTTCCATGAAAGGGAGAGAGCCATAAGACAAATATAACATCCATGCCTCACCAGGATTTGAACCTGGACCCTTCTTGGCTGAATGATCATAAGCCAGCACTTAGACTACTGCACCACTGGAGCAGCTTGTTTGATTTCACCTAAGGTTCTAAAATAGACATGCAAAACAAGTCTGTACAGAAAAAATAACCAACTGGAATGTAGATACTTTGAGAGAGCTTCAGAAGATAACCTAATTTTGACTAATGAATGAATATTACTAGTTCTACTTCAGCGGAAAAAAGCCAAAAATACTGCATGATGTATGTAATAAATGCACAATGGTGACTTGCTACAATGATATTTTCAGAGATGCATCAACAGTGTATTTTCCACAAAAGGAATTGCTTTCCATTAAGAGACTATGCATGCAACAACAAAGTAAATGAATGGTTGAGCTGAATGATCAGAGACTAAGCAATGAAAATTTTAAAGAGAGCACTGTCATTTAAATTAGGTTATAATAAATAGTTCCATATGCAAAACTACAGGTACGCTCTAATATTTCAGTAAATAAATTTATTTCCCTTATTATTGGTTGCATGTGTCGTAGGTTTTTTCCTTTATTAAGTACAAACGTCTTAGTTATCTGTACCATCATCATGGCAGTAAGCCTCACTTGTTGGTTCTAACACCCCAATGGCAATGGATGGTAGAGTATTAGAACTAATGATTTTTTAATTATACTGTGATTCATTTTGTGGAGATAGTGAAATACACACAACCAAAGCTTCGGGGTTTTAGTAATATTGTATTTTCTTTAAATTGGTAAATTTAAAGATTAAAAACTGATATGTATATATTCCTGTTTTCCTCAAAATAAATATAATGAAATGTGTACTTCCCTCCCCTTGCAACCATTTTAATTTTGTCTAGTTACGCTTGTGATTCTCTATTGCTTTTGCTTAATTACCAAACTAATGTTCAATATAACACAAATTAATAACAATCTGTTTCCCTGGTTTTCATTGAGCTATCTGTTAGCAAAAACTGTTTACACTGCACTCAACAATACCTTAATAAAGCATGACAGAAAATTTCAAAGGCTTATTACTAAGCAAACAAATTCTGTTGACAAAATCAGGAAGGAAAAATCTCTTTAAATACATAACTTCAAGTCAATTTATATAAATAAAGTGCACACATTATATTCAAATTTCATATTCAGCCTGCTTGATTTTACTCAGTTATGCTAGCAATATCTCCCGTTTCGGAATTTTTTTTTTTTTTATCATCTGGATACTTATTACCACGGCTCTAAACAAATACATCATTCTTGTACAACCATAAAGCATATTAGTAAAATAAAAACATTTTAAAAAAATTTTCAACGTGAAATAGGCGCATTCGGACAAAAAACTGAAGTACTGCCCGATTCTTACAACTAATTCGGTCATTAATACAGTGGACTTAACAATCTGTCCTACTTACACAAATTAAAAAAAAAAAAAAAAAAAAACTCACAGAGCCTTTTAAATGGACAGAAGCACACAAATATACTAGAAATTCCATTTACCCAGCATCTCTTCCTCGGTCACATTTTTCCTGCAATTATCCACCAAAAGGGTGATGTCAGAAGAAATTTTTTTCACGTGTGAATTAATAGTGATTCCTTACATCTACCAAACATCCACAAAACGACAATTCATGTCCATCGACTGCTGACCGCCGTCGGCCATCATTTACCTTCTGCAACGAGTCTACCAACAGGCTCATCACATTGGTTGCCTCAGGTGCGACAGAAAAACAGACCCACTAGGACTGCAGCGACGCCTTTGCCAAGAATATGAATTAAAATTTGGGATGTTTCATGCTTCCTGCCAAGACGGTTTGATAGGGATTTTTTACGTTATCTGTTGTTATCAAAGATCTTTTGAAGTCACTACCCGTTAAATCAATTCTTCTTTTTTTTTTTATTGAAAGTTGTTGCTTTTTGTATTGGAGGTTTAACGACCATCGTGAGCAATTCAGTGGGCAATAAGCAGCCTCCCGTCCCTAATTTACGGCCACTGATTCCATAGAAGGGAAAGAGCCAGCGCCGTAAGACAAACATAACACCCATGCTTCACCGGGATTCGAACCCGGACCCATCTAGGACGAATGATCAGAAGCCATCACTTAGACCACTGCTCCACCGGGCGGCGATTGAAGGTTTAACGACTACCCTGAGCAACTCAATGGGCTTAAGGTGCATCCACCTAAAATCTTTGCCTTCTATTTCCAATGGGCAAACTTTTGTAGCCATTTTCTTCACAATTTAAACGTTTCCAAGAATTAAAATTTGAACATCGATAACAATAACTCCATATTATGCTCTAATATACTCAATATTTTCTAAAATTTAAACATAATTATATTAAAAATCAATAACTTTTCCTTTGGTGGTGTTGAGACCAGAAAATAGATGATGCGACCTGTACATTGATGACGTCAGTAGACAAACAAATGTTCGATTGCTTAATTATGGTTAAATTTTAGAAATATTAAATTTTACAAAATATTAAGTATACTAGGCTATAATACAAAGTTATTTTTATCGATGTTCAAATTTTCATTCTTGCAAACACATTAATGAGGATGTAGCAGACCCGTGACTCTCAGCATGGCAACGAACCTTAGTAACGTAACTGAAGGACAACCAGCCTCGTTGAAATGATGGCTTCTTACTTTGAAACTTTAACTTCCGAGTACAACATGCGATATTTGGAAAAAAATTTAAAGAGATTGAAGGAAAAGATCCTTATGTGCGGAATGCAAGTATCTTCGAAGGTGATGCAAAAAGTCTTCCGAAAAAGCAAATAGTAAATATTTTCGATTACTTCGTCTTTAGTTGAAGCGCCTTTACTGCATATAAAAGTTTTGAAGCATATAACAATTTCTCGTCGTCGGTATTCTTTTACAGGGTAATTTAGTACGATCACAAATCCGTGAGTAATCAGTAATTTATGCAGAAAATAGGTAGGGTTCTCTTCCCTCCCAGGTACGGAGATCTGAGTAAAAAAAGATAGGTTCTCTTTCTTTCCAGGAAACGCTGATTTTGGATAAAACTCACCCTTGAAAGGCTCTATGCCTTTTCGAGAGTTTCACTCTTCAACAAAAAGTGTCTTTCTAAGCTCTGGGAAGCGATTTCCAACACTTAGAAAAATGTTTTTTTTTTTTACGTAAAATTGTGGTGAAAAAAAATTGCTGGGATTTGTGCCCTATAATCTATTTATCCGTAAATAAATTTAGCAGCATGAAAACAACCTGTAAACAGACCTAGACACCAAAGAGGATTTTATTTGGACAATGATTTTAGCTATTATTTGCACTTTTTTTGCTTGAGCTCCAGGTAAAAATCCAGGTATACTAAAAAAATCGACGGTAGTTTGGGGGTGTGGGGTATAAAATAGAACAAAGTAGTAAACTAAAAACTCCCAACACCGACAGCCAAATAACCTTAAAAGTGAAAGGCCGAAAACTCGCAAAAAAAAAAAGTGAGTCAGGTTAACGGTGTGATCGAGATCTAAAAAATACAAAAGAGCCAGAGATTCGAATCTGACTAAAAGTCAGGTTTGCTAACAAATTAACTTTTAGCTCTGTAAAAAGTTTCAAGACCCCCTAGATCAACCAGGAACCTTCTGAAAAGAAGTTCCTGGAGAAAAAAAAAACACGTGCACAGAAGTTCCGATTGGGGACCGAAGCGTTTATTTAAGAAATATTTTAACTAAGTGTACGAGACAAACTCTAAAAAATGTTCTATAAGAAAATAGTCAATAGTAATAAAATCTACGCAAAAAAAAAAAAAAAAAAAACAGCTAACACCTTTTAAATTCAACTTGAAAACTTTGAATCAACGAATGAAACGCCTGGCCCAATATGTGCAAGCACTGCACTCCAATAGCGTTTGAACAAGAAAAGGTTGGATTCTCTGCTTTACTAGAAATTACTGATTTCTAGATAAAACTAACATTTAAGAGCTTCTCTGCCTTAGAAGAGTCTAACTCTTCAAAAAAAAACGTGTTTTCTATGATCTGGGATGCGATCTCATTTCGTTTGGCATATAAGTGAATCTTGTCGGTACTGCCTTTAGAGACAGCAGCTAGTAACCCGAAAAAGACTTACGGTCTCGATTTCCTCTGTTACCTCGATTCATAATGCCACAAAACCTAGGCATTTTGGAGTAAAATTTTTATAAACACCGACCGCTAATGATTGCACTTTACACACTAAGGGCAGGGCAGCCTACTATGCTTGTCCTTCAGGAACTTGCAGGGACTGTTGCCACTTCACTGAAACTTTTCGATGACGTCACGTGCTACATCCTCATTGTGAACAAAATGGCTACAGAAATTTGTCTAATGGAAATACAAGGCAAAGATTTTAGGTGGACCCAAGGAGGTTATATTACTGGAGACACCACTGGCTCTGCCGCCATAGGTCACAGCTAATCTATGCTGTGACGTCACAAGCAGGCAAAAATGAACTAAATTATACCGTTGATGAAACAGTAAGCTTGTGTATCATTGATAAAGATCCTTGAATTAATCATTTTATCTGTTTATACGCTTAGAAGCTTTTGTTCCATTGGCTTCCAAGCAGCTTCTCTTCTGCGGCTGCGTCGTGCCTGCTCATGACGTCATTTGCAGCACAGCCGAGGCTGACGAGAAAGACAGGCTTCGGTGCGGAAGGGCATCTGTAAGGTCACGTGACCAAGGTAGTGCTGTTGCCTCTGCTTGGGCTGCCGAGAGCAAACGGTGACCGAGTAGAGAGCTATTTTTTCTAACACGCAGCAAATATAAGGTGGCACATCTAATCATTGCATATTAATTTCAAACTATTAGAGAATAAAACGTTCAAAAGGAACATTATTAAAATGTGAGTTCTACTGAACTTAATCGTTTAACACTACTGAATTAATTTTTTTTCGTTTTCCGTGTAGTGTGGATTTTTGCGTTTAGCCATTCCTTTAGCAAAATCGTATCAAGAGACATATTCAAAAGTTTTGTTGCTCGATTTAATGAAATTAACTCTATTTTCTTCGTTGTCCGTGTAGTTCATTTATTTTTCTTTTTGCCTTCATGATTTTCTAGCAACAATGAAAAGCAAATTCGTTTAATAAATAGCGTACAGAATATTAATAGCAAACGGAAAACGTCAAGCGAAATCATATTGAGGTCGAAGAAAAAGTGTTCCCTCATATACATATCTCTGGCTAAAACGTTCCTTACTAAATTAAAAAAAGTTATATTTTTTTCTTGTTCTGGAAAAAAATAATTTTTGGATATTATTGCATGTATTTTGTTTAATGGGGTTATTTCTAGGACAATGCTTCTGTACACTAAAAGTACATAATTTGGAAATAATTCCTTCTTAAAAAAATGCTTAGGATCCCTTTTAATACAAATCATGTCTGTGCATTAGTTTATTTTACTTATTTCTACTTGGGGGAAGAAAAAAATTAATCCTTATCTGTATATATTTCAACACTTTAAAATTATGTGACAACACATTCTGGCACAAGCTATTTTCTTGGTAATTGAAAAAAAAGTCGAATGAAGGATACTGTCACAAAAAATGCTCTCATTGTTTTGTGAAAAATTAATGCAAGAACTTTTTTTCATAAAATTATTCATTTTTGTCACTATTAAATTTTCCTTTCGTTTGTAAATTCACAATTACTATAATTGAACACTGTTAGGTAAGCCAAAAATTGAAAAAAACTATTTCCATACTAGAATTTAATTCAAACTATAGCTCAGTAAACAGAATTCTTGCTCACCATTCACAGAAATTTAATTGTATTATGAGCCAATAAGCAATCTGAAATTGCAGATTTAGCGCTACTGACTAACTCTTTCATACCAGAAAATTTGAAAAATTCATCGCCATGGAGCAGGAAGCGAACCTGCATTTTCCGATTTCCATTCGAGCATGCTACCGTTACACCATCCAGGATGAGGAAGTCCCAAACATCCGAGTGATTTAATCTGAATAATCTCAGATTTTCGCCAGTCAAAGCGAGCCCTGCTTCATCGTAGCTCAGCTATTTAGAGTCAGGTCGATGCTTAGCAAATTCCCAGTTATTCAGGTAAACATTGGGGAAGAAATATTTCTTCTTATTATACATGGGAAATATATATATCTCTATAAGTAATCTGAAATCACATATTTACTGTTAACGTAACTGAAATCAAACGATCGTCAATGGAATGGAAACATGTCACCTTTCCAACAAGGAAGACGTGAAAAGTCCAACTGTCTCTGTCTGCGGGAGAGGTCATGGCAACTGTGAATCTGTTGTTTACACAGAATTTCTGTCAAAAGAGATGACCATCAATAGTGACACATATTGCCAAACACTATTAAATTTGCGAAATTCAATTAAGGACAGATGCCGGGGTAAGTTGAGCGAAGGTGTCACTCTGCTGCCCAACAACGCTACACAGCACGGAAAACAAAGGGAATTGCTGTAGTTATTCAAGTCGGAGGTGTGGCAACGTCCACCTTACAGCCCCAACTTATCCCCATGCGGCTACCATTTGTTCGGTAAAATGAAACAGGACGTTAGTGGACAATGATTACCAACCGATGAGGCTGTGAAAAGTGCGGTCCTTAACTAGTTGCACCAAACTGGACTTTTTCTGTACAGGTATGGGAAAGTTAATCGCACGTTCCGATAAATGTTTACAGTCCTTAGGCGCCTATGTCGAAAAATGAATTAATGTTGTACCTTTAAACCAACATACACCCCCTGAGTATATCTTTGCTTGTTTGTTTTATTCAACAGTGTAACTAACTTTTTGATCCACCCTCATATTATTAAAGCACTTTGCTGCAATTCAGAAATCAAATTTTTAGTTTGCTTTAAAAATTAGCATCAACACTACATTTGGAAAAAGTATCAACTTACCTATTGACTATCAATTTGTCTTGTATCTTCAAGCGGAACGAAGTAAAAAATACTATTAAAAATAAACAAATGGGTCCATTTTTTTTTACATAAATGTACCTCAAATGTCTGTTTCAAATAGTTTGAAAGAAAGAAGTCATCACAAGCTGCAACTGTATTCAGCTTCAGATTGTTTACCCCAACTTTCCTTATGTGATAGCATCTGCAACAAAGTTATAGATACACACAACAAAATAAATAAAGAATTCTTGCTAACCAATGGCAGAAATTAAGACATCTGTTTCAAATAGTTTGAATCATCACAAGTTACATTAAAATTATCTCAGCTTTAGATCCTCCAGTATGTGTTACAATCTGAATATTTTATGTATGAGTTGTGTCCATTATTTTCTTTACCTAAAATCTACTTTTGTAATGTTCATACCTAACTGTGATCTACTTTTTTATAAAACATATTTGATAACACATTTTGGATTAGACAACATTTCAACAGTATAAATAATTATTTCCCACACATTTCTAAAGGAATTGGTTAATTTTTCATAACACTTGGTTAATTTTTCATAGCACTAGGGAACTTATACATTTTGCTAACATTCTTTACTAGAAGCCAAATTTGCTCGTTATGGTAAAATTAAATTTTTACTTTCAATATACCTACTATAAAGCTAAGCACTAGTACACACACACACCAGTGCTGAGACGGGCCGAACCCGAACCAGGTGCTGGCTGCGTATTACTTACTGGAGTTCGAGCTTGGAGGGGAAGAATTTTCTTCCTTTTTCTTTTAATGTGATTTTATATGATTTAGCACACGAGGCTTTTTTTACACTTTCAAGTTGTTAAAGAAAATTCTTCAGCAACTGGGTCTAAATGGAGAATAGGAATTCTGCAGGGCTATCCATTCCGGGCTTGGATAACAAAATACCATATGCCATGAATTACAGGATTTCTGCCAAGGATAAGTTTTAAGAAGTATAGATAGTAAGCTGATGGAATTTTGCTCCCTACCTCAAAGGGGCAGCTCCCTGCTAATTCTATTGAGCAACATGCGACATAATTTGTTGTGCCTCAAGATGTTTCCTGATACCCCCCCCCAAAAAAAAAAAAAAAAACATTTCAGGAAGAAATGAATGGTTAAAGAAATTATAGAAACATCCCTTACCCACTCTGCAGTTGAGAAAGACATCGGTTAATTGCATGGGTAGGAAAGAGTGGAAGTCTGGAAAACTTTTTAATGCCTATACAGGTTAATCATAGTTTTCGGGCTCAATCGGGCTAACATACTTCAGGTTTGGGCTCTTAAAATTGAGCCTGAACTCAGCTCTGACACACACACAGTAACACTTCAGTTAACTTCACACAGGTGTTTTTATCAAACATTTTATGGCAATGAAGTCATAGTGGCAAGTATGAAAAATAAGAGAAATTTCCTGGAATTTTTTAGTACAGTATTAAAACGTAAACAAAAATGCTACAATATTACTGCTAACATTTATTAATCTGGAAATAAGTGACATGGAACTCGTACGGGTATGGTGTCTTTGAGGGACTAGCCAGACCCCATGACGTGAAAGAGTACAGCATCATCTTCCATAGATTTTCAAATGAATTTGGACTGATGAAATCAAAACTGCTTTTAAAAATGAGGACCTCTGGCCCATTTTGCTGTGAAATGGCTTGGCAAATTAAGATGCATATCTTGGGATAGGAGAATATAAAAAAGGTATATCACAGGCACATTGTGTAAGACGGGCAACAACTGCACAAACAATATTAGTTTCAATTTGAAAAAAAAAAAAAGACACCACCAAAAATTAAATACAAATCTTCAGTACATAATGACACCACCACTCAGCATCACTATGTGAATAATATGTGATGAAGCAGAAAAATGATCGGAAATATGTTACGAGACGCTAACTGAAGTACTGCTATACGTGTATCCAAATGACAAACAAGTTTCAAATAAAATGAAACCAAATATGACATATCTTTACTTTCTAGTTTCAAAGATAACTTTTCAGAAATGTTATCTGCATTTACTACAGAAGAAAAATACATTTCAATGCTTTAACCAACCTGGCTAAACACTTTATATGCATATAAAATATTTGATAAGTTTGAACTCTTTTTCCTATCTCAGGACTTTGTGCACACTATGCACTAAGGAAAGACACGGAAAACTAAGCGTTCTGACTTTCAACTTCTTAATTTTTCTTTCACGCGATTTCAAATCATTTCGGTTATCATGTTTGGCTTTTACTAAGTTGTTCAAGAGTATTTTGCAGCTGAGGAGTTATGTTTTCCTATTTAGTTTTCAAGCTACTCATACACAAAGATTCAACAGAAAATTAATAAAAAAATCTAAAATCAGAACTTTGTTTAAACGTATGCAGCAGATTTTGTATAAGACAAACTTTGTCTTATACAAAATCTGACAAACTTTGTCTTATACAAAATCTGCTGCATACATTACTTTGGTATGGCAAAAGTTGTAAGTCTCCTTTTCACTTTTATAATTTGACTTGCAGCCACTAACACTGCGAAATCGTGGCATGGCAATTCCTCTAAAAATAATTATACCTTTTAATACAAGTGAAGAACTAGATATGAAATTTTTAATCGAAAGTAGTTCCCTATGTTTTGTACAGTTAGAATAAAATTGATCATGCAGTTTTTCAACATAATCTGTTCAGACAGCTTTAGTAAATTCAATCAGACAAATGTTATATCACAGTTACATTAAGTTACGAAATTAAAAAATGTCCTCTTTAATTCAGAGACACATTACAATGTAACAGTTCAAGCATTAATTTCGTAAAGAAAGGGCTAACGATTGTTGGAGATGCAAATGTTATACAAATTACGAAGGCTAATTCCCTGAAAAGTTGCCCTGATTCCTGGTAATATTCAAGCTCTATGTGAATCGGCATTGGTAAAAAATATTAATTATTCTATTTGAAATAAGAATTCAACACCACAGAATAACTCACTTCTTTATACTTCACAATTCACGAGACATGAACAGATTTCAACACGTGTGAAACTAAGATCTACTCATTAAACCTATAACTATCACTAAAACTAAATAAAACGTTTACTAAGAATTAACCTTATCTTCGAATTATAAAAATACCTACCTCACAAAACTATACGTGTATCCAAATGACAATAAACGGAACACTCACTCAATACAAATAACTGTGAACAAACGATGCAATGGCTGTTCAACCGATTGACTTGGCGACAGCACTAAGTTGTGCACGTGACTATTTCGCACCGTAGCCTGTCTTTCTCGTCAGCCTCGCAGCACAGACGGTGGCTTATGGCAGCCAATGCTGCGTGGATAGGAGTGGTGTCTCCAGTAATATAACCTCCGTGGGTGGACCCACCAAAGACCTTTAAGATAGATAGACTGGAAGTTCTTATGCAGATGAGTGGCAGCAGCTGGCGACATTTTGATCACAGAGCTTGTACGGATAAAACGGCGTGCGTCCTATGCACAGATATCATATACAAGAAGCTAGATTGGACACCCAGCCCATGAGGCGTGAGAAGGTAGGCGCCATTTTCAGCGGGTCATCACGATCCATTTAAGCAAGGCTACTTTGCATTAAGTCAAAGAAATACGAGTTTGGTGCTGTGATTTTCTATTTATATTGAGTTTCAAAGCAGTCAGTACCCATTTAGCGGCGGAAGTTATAAAATTTAAGTAAAAAACAGTAATATTCCTTAGTGCTAACTAGAATGCCAAGGGTCTTGCAAAATATTGAATTATTTCAGATTCGGCCAGGTCTTAAATTCCAGAGAAGACATTCCGGTATCTGCGATATAAAAAAATATCACGCTGGTTTTAATTTGCTGAGAGATATGATTTTGGCGTTTCTTGTTAATGAATGCTTACATTTAATACGCCATTTCGTTGCTATAATGCCCAAATAAATGGGAAATGTTAAAACTGAAATTTCCTTAGCGCATAACAAGACGAAATATCAAAATTTTTGGTGAAATTCAAAACTTTTTGAGCAAAC
This sequence comes from Macrothele yani, assembly GCA_039090855.1. Lineage (NCBI taxonomy): Eukaryota > Metazoa > Arthropoda > Arachnida > Araneae > Macrothelidae > Macrothele > Macrothele yani. The sequence continues at coordinate 16,069,304 of CM076989.1, forward strand.
ATAATAAATAAATCAGAATGACAGAGGTAATAGCAACAAGGAAAAAGATTCACATTATTTCAGCTTTTCTATGTAAAGCATGTGGAAGCCTTTTTTTCGGGTTCAAATCAATAGTTTGTTGGATTTAATAGCTACTTATTGATTTTAAATAAATTATTATTTGCGTTTACATTATTTTAAATCGTTGCCGCATTTTTCCAATAATTTTCTATACTTGCATACAATACCAGCTTTAAATTTCAATATATATATATATATATATATATATATATATATATATATATATATATATATATATATATATATATATATATATATATATATTGTTTTCAGCATTGGGCAAGAGGCAAATAAGTAACAGCAATTATATTTTTGTCTCTCTGCGTAAGATTTTTATCTGAGGAAGCTTTCACCATGATTTATACAATAACCAAGTCCAAACTATCCTGCGTAACGTGCCATGCTCCGCCGTCATCTTGACCCGCTCAATGTGGCTCCATGCTTCTCACAGCGCTAGCCCATGCTCAACAGAGCAGACAGCCAATCTAGTCCCTTATACGATATCTGTGGTCCTATGTAAGCAACGTTAATTATGCTCTTTTACCTGCGCAAAAGAAGAAATTTTACGTTGTTTTAATACTGCGTATTAATTTTTTTACAAGGGGGTATAAATTAGACATTGCGCCTTTTAACTTCATCATCATCATCATTGTCAACCATTATCAATCCACTGCTGGACGAAGGTCTCCCCAAGTTTCCTCCACAACGGTCTGTCTTGTGCCAGTCTCCTCCATGTCACTCCCGCATATTTACGAATTTCATCCACCCATCTCCCATGTGGTCTTTTTCTGGGTCTTTTCCTGTCCCTTGGAATCCAATCTAAAATTTCGGCTGTCCATCTATGGTCTGTCCTTCTGGCAGTATGTCCAGCCCATTGCCATTTCAGGGATTTAACTCTGATCATGATGTCTTCCACTCTCGTCATTTTTCGGATCCACGAGTTCCTCTTCTTATCTCTCCTGGTTATACCAAGCATGCACCTCTCCATGCTTCTTTGAGTTGTCTGCAGCCTTTGTATGTCTCTTTTAGTTAAGGTCCACGTCTCTGCACCATACGTAAGCACTGGAAGGATGCATTGATCAAACACTTTTCTTTTAAGACATAATGGCATATTGCTCTTGAAAATTATGCTGTTTCTTCCAAAAGCTCTCCAGGCAAGTTTTGTACGCCGATTAATTTCTTCATCAATGTGACCCTCACTTGATATCTGCTGTCGAAGATAAACATACGTATCTGTTATCTCCAGTTTTTCTCCATCAATCGATAAATCTTCATTTCTTGTAAAAGCATTGAACATCACTTTTGTCTTCTGAAAGTTCATTTTTAATCCCACTTCTTTACTCTTGTCAGCAAGTTCCTGGATCATACTCTGCAGCTCTGATGGGGTAGTTGCAAAAATGACTACGTCATCAGCAAAACGAAGGTGGGTTAGATAATCTCCATTAATCTTTATCCCTTTGTTTTCCCAGTTCAGTGATTGAAAGACATTTTCCAATGTGGCATTAAAGAGCTTCGGAGATATGGTGTCACCTTGTCTCACTCCCTTTCCAATTTTTATAAGTGTTGTATTTTCAAACAGCCGAATCTTTGCACTTGCATTTTCATAGATGTTATTAATAATATTAATGTATGCATCTTCAATACCGCAGGATTTCAGAGCCGTGGTAACTGCTGATGGTTTCACCGAATCAAAGGCTTTTTCATAATCGATAAAAGCCATGCACAATGGAAGTTCATATTCCCTCGCTCTTTCAATTAGTTCTCTCAGTACGTGGATATGATCTATTGTGCTGTAGCCACTCCTGAATCCAGCTTGTTCTCTCGGTTGAGCCATGTCCAGTGTTACCTTCAAGCGGTGTGAAAGAACTTTAGTGAAGATTTTATAAACCACTGATAGGAGGCTGATAGGTCTGTAGTTCCTGAGATCCTCAATGTCACCTTTTTTATGTAGCAGGATCATTGTAGCATTGTTCCAATCCTCAGGAATCTTCCCTTCATTAAGGCATCGAGTGAAAATTTGGGCGAGTACTGTTTCAATTTCTCCACTTGCTTCTTGTATGATGTCTATAGTAATTCCATCTTCTCCTGGAGCTTTCCCCCGCTTCATGTTCTTGATTGCATGAGCAACTTCTGCTGGGAGGACTGGAAGAACTCTGGTACCTTTCATGATGTCTGGAGTACATGTATCATCCCTTTCATATAATTTGGAGTAGAAATCTTTCACTCTTGTCAAAATTTCGCCTCTATTTCTTGTTATAGAACCATCTTCTTTTCTCAGAGCCATAATCTGTTTTCTTCCCTTACTGAGATGTCCCTTTGCTATCTTAAGGCTTTGGTTGTTTTCAATTGCTTTCCTCACTAGCTCACAGTTGAATTTCCTTACGTCTTCAGTGATACTTTTCCGTGCTGTCTTGCATAGCTCTATATATTCCACTTTGGAAGTCACATCTTCTTTAGTTGTCCTCATATCTCTTCTTTTTTGCATCAACATTTTGGTTTTTCCTGATAATTTGTTCACATGCAACTTGTTCTTAGACCCAGCTAATTTTGTTGCTGTTTCCATAAGAACTTTGGTTACTTTTCTGTTAACTTCCGAAATATCCACTTCTTCCGATGTTAGGCCTTCTAAAGCAGAGAATCTGTTCTTCAGTTCCAACTTGAAAGTATTATGGTGTTTTTTAAGGTTGGTTATGTCAATAGATTTTGTTTGTCTTATGAGCTTGCCACGTTCCAGTTTAGTGTTGAGGTGCATCTTACATCTCACCAATCTATGGTCACTACCTGTGTTGAACTTGTTCAGCACACTGCAGTCTTCGATGACGAATTTTTTGTTACACATAATAAAATCAATTTCACTTGTCGTCCCAATTGGATGTCTCCATGTCCATTTCCTGTGTGGCTTTTTCTTGAAAAAGGAGTTCAAGATGAAAAATCCTTCTGCCTCTGCAAACTCAACGAGAGTATTTCCACGCTGGTTTCTGTTGCCGTGACCGAATTTACCTACTGAAGTTTCATTCTGTTGCCGGTGCCCTATTTTTGCATTGAAATCTCCCATAATTATCTTCAAGTGCTGCTTACCTTTATTATTTAGATGACGAATTTCCTCATAAAATTCTTCAATTTCTTCTTCAGCATGACTTGTGGTGGGTGCATAAGTTTGAATAATCTGAGCCTGGTATCTTCTCGAGAGTTGGATAACGAGTCGTGCAGCTCTGTCAGAGGAACTTTCAACTTCTACAACTTTATCCTTCAGTTTCTTGTTTATTATAAATCCAACACCACTAGTTCTGCCAGTATCTGTCCCACGATAATAGAAGAGATGTCCACTTTTCAGTTCAATGAGATCTTCTCCTTTTCTCCTTACCTCACTTAGCCCGACGATGTCCCACTTGATCCTTTGTAGTTCCTCTTCCAATTCAAGAAGCCTTGAATCAGAAGATAGGGAGCGTCCGTTATAGGTAGCCAAGGTCAGCATCAAATGGCAGCCTAGTCCGGTCCTCCGGGGATTCTTAGCACCCTCTGCCTTCATGTCGCACTGGCCGCTGCCTTGGCCAGGTACATTCCAGCTGCCGGAGACTGAGGGCCAAGATTTAAGTTGTGGAATCATTTTGGAGGGGTTTGGCCATAACTCACCACGCTGGCCAAGCGGGTTGGTGAGTGTGGGATAGCATTTCCTCTAATCCCGATGGTATAGTTATACCGCTATTGGCGGTCGTCAGAGCCCCTTTAGTGGGAACAGGATGTACCACGAGAAGGCGGGGTTGACATTTGTCAAGGAGAGGCTGTGATGTTACGCATCACCTGACCTTACATCCTTTTAACTTACGATTAAATAAATATCATTATCGCAATTTTGGGGGAAATGAAATAACTGAAGAGAAACGTCGCTTGTCCTACGTGTAAAATATATTTCGGCTTCAGTTGCTTTTAAACTGTGTGATCTAGTTGCATGAAATTCCTATTTCACACTCTAAGTAATGTCAAAAATCATTTTAATGTGGCGATTTGTATGTTCTTAGCAGAAATTGCCGAGAGCAAAACTTTTAATTTCGGAAGTTTTCCCCGCAGTATTATGAATTCGTAATAGCTACTAAACGGGAGAAAAATAAGTAAAATTAAATATGATAGAAAGAAATTCTCTCTTCATATAATTTAGAGTTTAGACAATTACAAATCTTGAGGATGAAAATTCTGGGAAAAGAAATACGAGTTAACAAACCATGTGTAGGTTTAACCAGAAACCTTCCCTTTATAGCCATACACAGTCTGGTGAATGACAAAAGGGTCTAGTAAAAACTAATTCCCTCAATTTAATATTTAGATATCAAATAAGTGAAAAACGTTACTAGCTTACTATCTTGCATTTAAAATACAAAACACCTCCATTGTTTCAAGGGAAACATTAGAAAAGAAGATGAGAAGCCTAGATTGAAACTGCAAGTCACGGCAAGATTGCTGTGACTAGCACTTAAATCCGGATGAAAATATAAGTGCGTTTCCTTTTTTTTTTTTTCTTGGGGACAACTTGGTTGTCGCATTTCTCTTTTCTATTTCCAGACAGGAGATACCGGTATAATGAGACCGCAAGGTGTGTGATACCCCTTGCTAAATGACAATCGTCAGATTTTGACTTGGCTTAGCTTCGTTTCCAGTTAGCACGTGTTAGAGCATTTACCCACTTCCCCAAAGTGTCACAATTATTGTGAAGAAACTTACGAAATGAAAGTGTCTGCTGGCCAGTTATTTGTTTATTGGTACATCCGTAGGCTACGCAAGATATAACCGGTGAGGCATGGATGTTGTGTTTGTCTTATGGCACTGGCTCTCTCCCTTCCCTGGAACCAGTGACCCTAAATTAGGGACGGGCGACTGCTTATTGCCCATTGAGTTGCTCACGGTGGTCGTTAAACCTCCAAAAAAAAAAAAAAAAAAAAAAAAAGATATAACCGTTTTAAAAATATGTTTAACTCATTAAATTTGGCTATATTATTTTCGAAAATACTTTACGATATACGAGACACTAATTATAAAAACAAAAAAATAAATTTTATTGGTAATACATTTTTAAAAAATGGGTGTAGATGATATAAACACACGAACGCCTATAGTAAAGAACGAGATGTGACAGGTTCTTTCCGTACAACGCTGAACTTCAAGTGTTCCCCGGTTAACTTACGGTTTTCCGGTCTATGTATCTTAAAGGTCTTTGGGACCCACTATAAGCAGTCGCCCGTCTCTAATTCAAGGCCACTTGATTCAGGAAAGGGAGAGAGCCAGCGCCATAAGGCAAACACAACATTCATGCCTCACCAGGAATCGAACCAGGACCCTTTCAAAAAATCGTCATAAGCCAGCGTTTAGACCACTTCGCCACCGGTGCAGCCATCAGTTCTTTCATTTGTGCAAAAAGATTTTGAAGTGGCTGGAAACAGTCCATGCAAAAGATGCTGAGTGCCGCCTCGGTGGCGCAGTGGTCTTTTTTTTTGATTGGAGGTTTAACGACCACCGTGAGCAACTCAATGGGCTATAAGCAGTCGCCCGTCCCTAATTTAGGGTCACTGTTTCCAGGGAAGGGAGAGAGCCAGTGCCGTAAGACAAACACAACATCCATGCCTGACCGGGATTCGAACCCGGACGCCTTACGGACGAATGATCAGAGGCCAGCGCCTTAGACCACTAGGCGCAGTGGTCTAAGCGATGGCTTCTGATCATTCCTTCAAAAGGGGTCGGGGTTCGTATCCCGGTGTGGCATGGATGATGTGTTTTTCTTGCGGCACTGGCTCTTTCCCTTCCCTGGAACCAGTGACACTAATTTAGGGACGAGAGACTGCTTATAGCCCATTGAGTTGCTCACGGTGGTCGTAAAGCCTCTAATAAAAAAAAAGATGCTGATTCAAAAGACATGCAGTTCTTAAGTACTGGAAGATACGGTGGCATCAGTACCTAGGTAGATGTGAGAACCGGAGGAGAGGGCTGAAGACTCACATGGAGGCTCTGTGTTCAGCGGCAAACTATCATGAATACAGGTGCAAGTTTCGTTTTCTAATTTCATTCCCTTTTTTATTTACTTCACTAATTAACAATTTCCCTATACTCAAAAGTAAAATAATAATCAAAATCAAAATATGAAAAACAGGAAGGGGCAAGAAGTAAACTGAACTCTTTTGAAATATAAAAAAATAGATCAGAATATCAGAATTTGTTTGACGGCTGCTGAGTTGCAGGGTCATTATCGCTGGAGGAAAGATAACTTCCAACTACCATGAAAAATACTTTATTTCTCTGTTTACTCTTTTGGTCCCTTTCCGTGGATTTGGTGGAATTGAGGAGTTATTGATGCCGAATTTCTTTTCTTTCTGCTTCCTCTTTAATCATGCGTTCTCCCTCGCTGGTGCTCGGAGATAACAACCCCTTCGTACTATGATCAATGGCAAGAACCTTCCTTCCCGACTCATAAATCGGAAAATCCCTCAAATTTCCTCCAATAAAAATTTCTTCTCCCACACATGTATCACAAAATTACTCCTACTGATGGCAAAACAATGAACAGGAAGAAGTTGAAAGCTTTCTATCTCTTTCGCACTTAGATTTCCTTTTTTTTTTTTTTTTTTTAATTGGAGGTTTAACGACCACCGTGAGCAACTCAATGGGCTATAAGCAGTCGCCCGTCCCTAATTTAGGGTCACTGGTTCCAGGGAAGGGAGAGAGCCAGTGCCGTAAGACAAACACAACATCCATGCCTCACCGGGATTCGAACCCGGACCCCTTTCTGACGAATGATCAGAAGCCATCGCTTAGACCACTGCGCCACCGGGGCGGCCTTAGATTTCTCTTCAACACTGTTCTACATGGCCTGGAGGGATACATTCGCGAAACAGTTTCGAACTATCTTTTTATTCTAGAGAAAAATCAGGTGGAGGGCCACTGAAGAAAGACTTACCAATGCAAAAGACGGAAGAAAATCTGGAAAGTAAAGACGAAAACGAACACAGCACAAAACAATCAAACAGCAAGTTCAACAAGAAGGGCCAATTAGAACTTCTACCACATTGTTTCCATTTACAACTTTTCATGTCTGCAGACCAAAACAGTGGGCCGCCCCGGTGGCGCAGTGGTCTAAGGCGCTGGCCTCTGATCATTCGTCCGTAAGGGGTCCGGGTTCGAATCCCGTCAGGCATGGATGTTGTGTTTGTCTTACGGCACTGGCTCTCTCCCTTCCCTGGAACCAGTGACCCTAAATTAGGGACGGGCGACTGCTTATAGCCCATTGAGTTGCTCACAATGGTCGTTAAACCTCCAATAAAAAAACAAACAAAAAAACAGTGCACTGGATTATGGTTTGTGAAAGGAACTGGAAATGAACTCAATAAATATAATATGATGTCTGCCGAAAAACTGAGGGTCACACATAATTTACATTCTTTTAGAAGTATAATATTTATTTTAAAAAAATTGCCATTTCCTATTATGATTAGTTTCTAATTTTTGCTGATAGATGGCGTCGAAAACTGTGCCTTATTTTCCATGTTTTAAAATTGTTTTAAAAATGCCACGATTTTATGTAAATATCAACTTCATTCAAAGGTTTCAGAAACGTTCCAAAACATTCACTATTTCTACGTACGCCTATTAACCATATATGAACGCTTTTAAAAAGTTTTTGAACCAACTAGAAACTAATTATCAACTACTGAAACCAAAAATTCAGCGTTTAAAAAACGTTTCTGTTGCACATGGACGTCGGCCTTCTTCCAGCTTCTCGATAATTATTCCTTTCATCTAGATCAGCGGTTCCCAACCTTTTTTGACTCGCGAACCCCTTTCAACATTTTATTTTTATCGCGTACCCCTACACCTATTTCTGTTCACAGGATAAGTAATACAACAGTTTTGTTCGTATATTCTTAAATGCCTCCAGTACTTACCGACTGGCCGTCCCGGTGGCGCAGTGGTCTAAGCGATGGCCTCTGATCATTCTTCCGGAAGGGGTCCGGGTTCGAACCCCGGCGAGGCATGGATGTTGTATTTGTCTTACCGCACTGGCTCTTTCCCTTCCCTGGAACCAGTGGCCCTAAATTAGGGACGGGCGACTGCTTATAGCCCATTGAGTTGCTCACGGTGGTCGTTAAACCTCCAATCAAAAAAAAAAAAAGTACTTACGGACTCTTTCGTGGAATTTACATTTTTTAAATAAAAATTCCTGTAACGTCATTACTTTTTTTAACAGAAATGCCTGTTAACTTCATTATTCAGGAATATATATTTTGTAAAACCGCGAGGATTTTAACACTAAAAAATGCACCTGTTATACAATTGTTAATTGTATAACAGACGTCCTCATTTTTTAGTGTTAAAATCCTCGCGGTTTTTTAGTGTTAAAAGCATTGAAACTGAGAACTGGGGACAGTTCTCAGTTTCAATGCTTCGTCCTTAATTCCGTAAAAACTGATTGAGGACGTCGAATGTCATCAAATTCTCATGTTTTTGTCCTCAAGTTTTGAAATTTCCCCAAAAAATTGAAATAGAAAAGAATATACTCAACAAAGGTCATATAACTCAAATGAATGGACCAGATGCAACCAAATTTAGTATCAATTATTTATTTAATTGCGAGAAAATGAACTCATAAAGGTATGGAACTATTTTTTGAAGCAGATAAAAGTTTCCTTTTTTACTTTAATTGGAGGTTTAATGACCACCGTGAGTAACTCAATGGGCTGTAAGCAGTCGCCCGTCCCTAATTTAGGGCCACTGGCTTCAGGGACGGTAGAGAGCCAGCGCCGTAAGACAAACACAATATCCATGCCTCGCCGGGATTTGAACCCGGAACCCTGTCAGACGAATGATCAGAAGCCATCGCTGAGACCAGTGCGCCACCGGGGCGGCAAATTTCTCCTAGAATTAAGTTGAAGCATCTGATGAATATTTCTATGAATTAATTTGAATTAAATTGAAGCATCGTGGTGTTATTTCGCTTCTATTTTAACTGGATTCAACTAAATTATTTATAAGATGGGGAGTAAAACTCATCTTTTTCAGCATCCACTTTCTTGCAATTAAATAAGTGGCTGATGCTAAATTTGGTTGCATTTGATAGATTACGTTAATAGTTTTACAACTTTTGCTCAGTACATTTTTTCATCAAACTGTTTCTTCAAAGGAAGTTATTGGACTTGGAACATTCCTTCTCATACAGATAACATACAAGTATTCCATGATTTCTGTTTACTGCGTAAAGTAAATTTCTGACTTCAGATATTTTTTTCTTCCACAGAAGCACAATGAAGTTTCAATGCAAAATCAAATTGTAGCTTTGTTTGCATGTGCTGCTCCCTATAAGTAACATTTAAAATTTATCAGAATATTCTGCGTGTTAACAATAATGAAGAAAATTTTCATGCATTATTTTGTTACATATTAAACATTAAGGAAAGTAAGAAATTTTGGCTGAAACATCAGCCTTGTTCACACTAGCAGCAGGTACTCACGTGGTTGACATCTTTTCTGTAGCTGTTGCCAGTAGAGATTTCCAAATAATATTTTTTGAGATTGAAAGTTTAACGACCACTGCGAGCAACTCTATAGGTACAGTGCCTAGAAGAATTAGTGTGTCGTGCTCGCAGAAAAACTTGCTGCCCGCAATCATGAAAGCGGTAGATGGCGCTGCCATCGGATGTCACGTCGCTTTTCAGGGAGGAAGGACGACAAAACCGATATTTTATAAGCAGATAACTTAAGCATATACGAAATAATCGACACACCACTTTCACCCCCCCCCCCCCCAAAAAAAAAAGAACGAACGGGGTGCTCAAGATTCATTAATAAGGGTATCGTAGTTTAAGCTAAGCTTTTTTTTTTTTTTTTGATTGGAGGTTTAACGACCACCGTGAGCAACTCAGTGGGCTAAAAGCAGTCGCCCGTCCCTAATTTAGGGTCACTGGTTCCAGGGAAGGGAGAGAACCAGTGCCGTAAGACAAACACAACATCCATGCCTCACCGGGATTCGAACCCGGACCCCGTTCGGACGAATGATCAGAGGCCATCGCTTAGACCACTGCGCCACCGGGGCGGCAAAGTATGTTAAGCTTTGCATTGTGCTAACGTCAACATTAATGTTAGATATTTCGGAAGTTTTAGAGTCATACATGCAGGGCGGCTGGACCATAGGGGCAAACGGGGCGGTCGCCCCGGGCCTCGCGCGTTTAAGGGGCTCCGCTCTTTAAGAAGAAAAAATTAGTTAGAATTTTTTACAATTATTATTTTGTGTGTGTAAGTTTTCGGGTGCGAGGCTAAAAAGATGTTTCTTTCTTTTTTAAGTTTTTTTGTTTGTTTGTTTCCAATCGCCCCGTTTCCGAATAGGTTATCGCTTTTCGCCGTACAAATCCGAAAATCTGTAGATTTCAAGTGATTATTGTAACGACCTCGATATTTTCCGAATTCATGAAATCGCAAATTTAATTTCATCATTTGGTGGCCCTTGCTTTTATATATTTAACAATTTGTGTGCAAACCAGATACTTAAATTTAAATAAAATAAAAAAAGAACAATATCAAAGTTGGTTTCGGGCAACACATGGAGGCCATTTATTCAGTGACTTTAAAAACATTACTAGAAATTAAAAACAAATCATATATGAACGCGTAGAAAAGTTTAAAAAGTCACTAATTTGTCAGTTACCCCATTTTGCATTAAAAATCAATCACTAAAACATGTATCAGGAGAAAAAACTATTTATATGAATTTATTACACTAAAATATTCGCAATCCAAAAAATTTCGCCACGCACGTAGCCTTTTGTCATTTTGTGAAGCAGTTTTTATACAATAAGTGAAAGTAAAACCTCAACCCCATATCCTCGGAAAGAAAATCGTAGATTTTAACAGTTTTTACTCTCTCTCTCTCTGAACTTTTAATGCATATTCTGGTCTTTTTCTTGAACTTAAAAAGCAAATGCTTCTTTGAGATAATCATTTTGCCTTTACGATAGTTTTCGTTTCGAAGTACTACAGAGGTGAAGCACATGTCAAAAGGAAAAGTTACAGAGATAAATTCCGTCGGTGTACCTTAACTGGTAAAGCATTCAGCTCCGGAGCAGCGGGATGCGAATTCGTCGCCGTCACAGGCAGATTTGTGGGTTTCACATCCTGTGTATTCTTTACGGACATCTTTCTCGTAACAACTTTATTAAAATATGAGATTTATTTCTTAGTGCAAGCAATGAAATTTTGCTCCGGGGCCTTGCAATGAAATTTCGCCGCGGGCCCCGCAAAAACTCCATCTGGCCCTGCATACATGGGTTGCATTATGCAAAAACACTGGAGACCAATATGCAGTTTACAATTACTGAAATATCAACTTACAGTATAAAGTAAAAATAAAAATAAATGTTTTGCCCCTCAAAATCTTACCGGAAAAAAAAGGGGGGGAATATTTTCTCAATGAGACATCGGCTTTATAATTTGCATTCCAATAATGTCTTAAAATTCAGTAACCTAAAAACTTTATAAATTATTTAAAAATGTACTTTATTTTTCAGCAATGAGTGACTAAATTTCTTGGTAGGAACATGGGATCAAAATAAATATTGAAACTTTCCATTTAGTTGGCTTTGAAAAGAAGCCTTTTAATGAGTTGAAAATGGAATACAAAAAAAGCGATTACTATTTTTAAAATTGGTCTATTTTCTAATAATGTACTAACTGTAATCCATTTATAAAAATCATTCCTAAAAAAACTTTGCCTGTGATACGATAAACAATATAAATCATACTGGGCAGAAGTAAATATACAAAAACTGAATGTATATGATGACATTCTTTTAAAGAAAAATAATTATAACATTTTTCTTTACTTTTCTTCACCTTATAACAATTATGTGATTAAATTTGCTATTCAAATGGGTTTGCAGTGAAGAGAGGAAAATTCTTTTGCACCTTAAGTTAAAAGTTTAATAAGGTAAAAATTAAGAAGTGGGTGTTCATGGAGTCTGTCTAAATGGGATAATTCTATGCAGTTCCTGTAAACTATTTTTACCCTTAAAAATAAGAAAATTATTAATGTAGCATACACACAGGCGTAACATGGGGAAGTCACAGTAGGGCATGTCCCCCTCCCCCTTAAAAATTTGGAAAAACTAATTAGTCGTTCGCCTTTTAAATGTATTTTAAATTTGGGAAAATAGTAGCTATGGCGTCAGGCTTGAGTAATGGTTTGTCTCGGCATGTTCGAACTTCCTTACCTTGAATAGTGGAACGATAATGCATCTCCATGAATTTAGATTCAAAGTGCAAGGCACATACAACACAACTTTCATCAAGTTTCTTATCAGCTCTGGGAATCGCCTTATCCCATTTGCTCAACATATCAGGAATTTTGGGGACAGCAAAGAGTGATATTTTATATTTGCAGGATTTATAGCCAGTGTTACATCCCGGCACAAAACAGCTGCTTTGCCTTTTCCGTTTTCTATGTTTTTCATTATTTGCTAATGCAGAATTTCCCAGTCCTTTCATAGCTGACATTATTTCCCTATGATCTTATAACTGTTGCAGTCGATTTCAGTACTGCACTTAAGTTTAACCACACAGTAGGTTTAACGCGTGACAGCCAATACTTAATCAACTTCTACATCTTCACAAATAAAAGGTTACTAATTTCGGAAATAAATTTCGTTATAAACAATCCACAGTTGAATAAAACTAGCACACTAACAATCGAATAAGCCTATTGCGTTTTAGTGATCAACTGTTGAATTACCTAGTGCATTACTGTTATGATCGAGCTACAACGAATTAGCAAAGATACTGCCAAAAAGAATTCCCTCCACTAACCTTTGTTTTGTGAAAATTTGAAGTTTCGTAAGGCAGCAAATCCTTGGCAAACAAACTTCCCACCATTGAATAGCATGAAACCGATGAAGCATCCTAACGTAACTTCCGATGCCAGCGCCCTCTGTCGTTTCATGACGATTGGTCACAAAACCGTGAGGGACCTCTTATGGAGCACGTCACACTAATTCTTCTAGGCACTGTTTTTTTTTTTTTTTGATTGGAGGTTTAACGACCACCGTGAGCAACTCAATGGGCTATAAGCAGTCGCCCGTCCCTAATTTAGGGTCACTGGTTCCAGGGAAGGGAGAGAGCCAGTGCCGTAAGACAAACACAACATCCATGCCTGACCGGGATTCGAACCCAGACCCCCTTACTGACGAATGATCAGAGGCCAGCGCCTTAGACCACTGCGCCACCGGGGTCTAGGCACTGTACTATAGGCTATAAGCAGTCGCCCTTACCTAATTTAGGGTCACTGGTTCCAGGGAAGGGAGAGAGCAAGGGCCTTAAAACAAACACAAAATCCACGCCTCGCCGGGATTCGAATCCGGACCCAACTCGGACAAATGATAAGAAGCCATCGCTTAGACCACTACGCCATCGGGACGGCTGTGAAATTTGTGGAACAGCTGCTATTGCCAAGCTCCTCGTTACTGACAGAGGCGCACCAGGATTATGACAAAGGAGGAGTCCAGAAAATATCTTCTTTTTGATTTCAGCATTTCAGCACGCACACACACACACACAGAGCAAGCTAGCCTCACACCAAACACAATATTAATACTCTGTTGCCCGTCTGCCTGTACGTCCACCTGCTTCTGATATATAACTAGGCTCTCGAGAACCGTTTGAGGAAAACATAAAAATTTCTGGAAGGTTTCTCAGAACAGAACGTAACTGCCGCATTTTGTATGTCCTTCTGTCGTATGTTTTCAATGAATATATACAAGGGTTGGAAATTTATTAGTGAGAACGCAATAATAGGATCCGACTGTAGTCTGCTATAACCCTTCGATGTAGTCGCCAGCATTATCCATGACCCGCTGCCACCTGTGTGGAAGCCTCTGCATTCGGTCTGCAAGGCGAGACGTGTTCATCTTCGCCACGGACCGATCTATGGTTCGTACAATGTCGTCTGTGGTTTTGTAACGAATCTTTCGAAGCGGTTTTTTCATCTTCGGAAGCAAATCGGTCATAGGGACTTAAGTCAGGCGAATAGGGAGGGTGGTACAACAGTTCTCAACCCCATCGATGGAATAGGTCGGTAACAACTTCAGCAACATGGATGCGAGCGTTGTCATGCAAAATTATCGGAGTATGCTTCAGCAAATGACGTGGCTTCTTCCGGAAAGCTGAACGCCTGTTCTGTTCGAGGAAATGCGCATAATACGCTGCATTTACCGTCTGTCCTGGATGTACTGCATGTGTCAGTACAACATCATCCCAGTCATGAACGACGATGATCATTACCTTAACGTTACTGGGGGGTCTGTAGGCCTTTCGTTTGACTCCGCGAGCCGTAGTGCTCCATTTATTAGATTGGCGTTTGAATTCCGGTTCATAACAACGCGTCCATGTACCATCCAACGTAAGGATACGCCGAAGAAACGTGGATCCTTCACACTCATACCGTTCCAAATGGAGTCGAGCTGCCTCGTGACGTTGCCATTTCTCAACATCACTTAAAGCATGAGGCAACAACGTGATGTGATATCACGCATGAAAGCAAGTCTCATTGAACATCATTTCAGCCAACCGGAAGTTGAAGAAATTTCAAGACTAGTGGAAATTTGTATCAAACAAAACAGTTTCCTTTTTCGTGGAAGATTTTCCCAACAGAATGAAGGCCTTACAATGGGTAGCCCACTGTCGCCTGTTTTATGCGGTCTACATGCGTCACTTTGAGGACAAACTCTTTCAGTTCGTTACATTCGACCTGTGAATTCGATATGTAGATGATACCTTTGTCCTCTGGAATGGCAGGAATTTTTTTTTTGATTGGAGGTTTAACGACCACCGTGAGCAACTCAATGGGCTATAAGCAGTCGCCCGTCCCTAATTTAGGGTCACTGGTTCCAGGGAAGGGAGAGAGCCAGTGCCGTAAGACAAACACAACATCCATGCCTCACCGGGATTCGAACCCGGACCCCGTTCGGGCGAATGATCAGAGGCCATCGCTTAGACCACTGCGTCACCGGGGCGGCGCAGGAATTCGGAAGTACATAAATTAGTGGAACGTATCAATTCAATCGATCCTCATATACAGTTCACATGTGAGACTGAAAATAATGGATGCTTACCATTTCTAGATGTCCTTGTGTCGCACTCTGAAGGTTCCTTTAGTACAACAGTTTACCGAAAATCATTCGCTGTTTCCTTACCCCTACATGCTAAATCATATCACCCATGGAAACAAAAAATCTTTGCCTTCTACACATACGTATATCATGCAATAAATATATGCTCAGCTGAGAATTCCTTGCAGAAAGAGATTGATTTTCTTAAACGAATTGCAGTTTACAGAGGATATACACTTTCTGTTATAGATAAAACTGTCCTCAAATTTAGGAAACCGAAGCCTGTCTGCTCACTCACGCCGGTAGACAACCCAATACGACAGAATTGGGCAGTTATCCCATTTGCTCCACAGATTTGCTTCGGAATTTCAAAAATTCTCAAGAGTTTTAATTTCAAAGTCATTTTCAAATCCATAAACAAGATATATTTTTTCGGATCAAAAGATTACGTCGAAGACATAAGTTTCTGGGGAATTTATCAGATACCTTGTTAATGTGGACTTTCATATGTAGGACAGACCCGCAGGGCTTTAAATTTCCGTTTGAAGGAGCACAAGACCTACGTACAGAATTGTGAACTGAAGAAGTCGTCTATAGCCCAGCATTGTCACGAAAACAACCATAGATTTCTATTCGGAAACGCTAAGCTCATTGATAAACCTGATTCAACGATCAAGCTTAATGCATCAGAAGCTTTTCACATATACCAGAACTCTTCACTGCTTGTCAATGACATGACGTCGACTCCATTTCTTTTAAGCGCGTGGAAACAACTCACAAAAACCGTGACAGTCCGAACTCTGATGATGTCACAATGATTTGAATGTTTACGCTCCATTTGTCCTGATGAAGCCGAGCCAGAAGCTCTGCAAAACTGTAGTCGATGCTAATAAAGCTTTTAATTGTGAATAAACGTTGATAATTTGTTCTTGTTCTTACGCATGTTTAGCCGGTTTTTTTTCAAAATGTGCAATACAATAGAATGCGAAAAATTACTCTCATGGGTGACTTCACGAATTGTCCACCTCCCGTCATTCTCCAACAATACAGGCAAAACAAGCACTTGAGTTTCACTCACCTAGGTACGTCTGCCCCCAGAAGCACAAGCCACATTTCTCCGTTCTTTTTGAATACTGCTCTCCACTTTGCTACTCCTGCGAAGGTGGGGGTAGGGAGAGAGCCAAAGACTCGAAGGAGGCTTGAACCGAAGCAGGTGTGGACGTCTCGTGGTGGAAGTCCGTAGGAGCGGAATGATAAAAAGAAAATAATATTTGTGGGTCCATGACGCATGTCTTTTAAGAATTAATGCATAAGGCGATTAAATAAAGGGAGATTGGTTTATTACCCCTTTGGAGGACACTTCTTGGCTAGATTAATTTTCTTGTCAGAGCTCGGTTATTTGCAAAGAGGCACTACAGACATCCTGTCAAAAAATTATTGTTTTCAAAAAAATTATTTAATGTTAATGTTTCCATACCGGCGCACCACCCAAATCGTGTTCGTGTGCCACCCAGTGACACGCGTGTCATAAGTTCGCCATCCCTGACATAGGGTATACCCGTTAGATTCTCTTGGTGGAGTCCCGTCTCCTCTGCAGCACAATTCTCAGAAGATAATTACCAACCGCCGTATAACTCGACTCTCAGGAACCGGTTGAGATAGACACAAAATTTTCTGGATAGCATTTAAGAACAGGACGCAGCTGCCATATTTTATGTGTGTGCCCGTACGTCCGTCTTTCCTATGTTTTCCATGAATATATTTTTTTCTGTTTTTGTTTGCAGGTTTAACGACCACCGGGAGCAACTCGATGAGCTATAACCGGTTACCTGTGCCTAATTTCGGGCCGCTGGTTCCGAGGAGAAGAGAGAGCCAGCGCCGTAAGACAAACACAACATTCATGAGTCACTGGGATTTGAAACCCGACCATCTCGGACGAATGGTAAGAAGCCAGGGCTTAGACTACTGCACCACCGGAGAGGCAGGGATGAATATCTATCTCGGGAGCAGTATGAGATAAAGACTTGAAAATTTCTGGATTACCTTTCGGGACCTAACTAGCTCTCACCCCATGTCAGCAAATTGGCCGGTCGCCAGAATGTTTGTCCGTGCGGCTCGATTAATGTTTGGGGAACGATTTCAAGTGATTACTTTCATGTTCATAAAGAAGTGTAATAAAAAAAACGAGTGTTTTCAACTGCACAAAAGCAAATTCTTTTAGCTTTTTACTCATTTCTTCCTACACTTCATAACATACATCTTCACCTTTGGTGTCATAATTATGATTTTAGGGGGGTCAAATCCGTTGAACGCTCCTTGTCGATGCGCCACTAGTTACTGATACTCATTCAGCAGGGGGATGCAATGGTGTCGCGAGCACGAAACTTGGACACTAGTTAACTGGAAACGTGATTTGCTCCACGAATCACCATTCGCACTTTTCCGACTTCGAGGAGAGTTTACGTTTTTCAAATGCCGATGGCAAAGCTTAATTCAGACTATTTTGTGCCAACCGTGAAACATGGTGGTTATCAATAATGGTTTGGTCAGCAATGTTTTGGTACCTTATAGGATGTATCATCACCCTGAACGCCCGACTGCGTACCTTAATACTAGTCGTGACAAGGCTTACACCATAGTGAAAACATTGTTTCCCACAAACGATACCATCTACTTCAACACACACAGCCAGATATGCTTAATTTACTTTGAAAAGAATGAAACCGAAGTTAAACATCTCTCACGGCCTGCGAGATCACCAGACTTAAACACTAATGATCACGCGTGAACAAAATTGGATGGAACAGTTTTCCTCCATCATCATCCCAGAAATAACGTGACTTTTCTCTACGAGGAATGGGGCCAATATTTATGTGAACACTATTCATAGTGTATTTGAATCTATTCCACAGCTAATATGACCTGTTGTAAAGGCAAAGGGTAGCCCAGCATCCTATCAAAGCATACCTGTAGGCAGCTTCCTGTAGCCGAGTGATCGAGCGCGCTGGCTTTTGACCATTTATCCGAGACTGGATCCGGTTCGAGTCTCGGATGAGACATGGGTGCTGTGCTTGTCTGATGGCACTGGCTCTCTAGAACATTCTCTATAACTAGCTTAGGGACGAACGACTGCTTTAGTCCTCAGAGTTGTTGATTAGCTGTGTGACGTATTACAGAGGTGAAAACATCTGTCAAGACGACAAATCTGCAGTGAGACATTCAGTCCGCATAGCTCAGTTGGGAGAGCGACTTACTCCGGAGTGAGGGGGCACGATTCGATGACCGTCGCGGACAACCTCGTGTTTTCACATTGTTTTGGGGGTTTAACGACCACCGTGAGCAACTCATTACGCTGTAAGCACTCTCCCGTTCCTAATTTAGGACCACTGGTTTCAGAGAATGGGGAGAGGCAGTTCCTTAAGATAAACAATATATCCATGTCTCACGGGGATTTGAACCGCAACCCATCTCGGACAAATAGTCAGAAACCAGAGCTTAGGACACTGCGCTAAAGGGGCAGCCAAAATATTTGGTTGATGCATAAGTTCATGCCGTTTTATATCACGAGTGTTTCCTAGGTCAGTAGTAACGGTTCAGATGGCCAGTTGTATATCAAAATGTAGCCAGTAATATCGTGTATCTAAATCATATTTTGTTGTGTGATTGTGGCGAATGGTTTTTTGGTTTCCAGGTCAGGAAGTACGGAGTGTCAAGTAGAGAGGAATGAATATTTCCGACATCTGCTCCTCTACGAGTTTAACAAGAGATCCACAGCCGCCGAGGCTATTCAACAAATTTGTGCTGTGTATGGGGAGGATGCTATTGCTCCGAGGACAACTCGCAAATAGTTTGACCGGTTCTGAGGTGGCAATTTTGACCTCAACGGCTCTCCACGCTCAGATCGTCCGTCTCACTTTGATGAGGATCGTTCGAACCATCTCACCCACTTAGATCCATGTCAAACCACACCGGAATTGGCTACTGAGATGGACTGCGATCAGGTCACAGTGGTGCGACACCTAGAATTCATGTGAATGGTACAGAAATTGGGGTCGTGGGTGCCACACACTCTCACCGAGGACAACAAGAATAAGCGTGTTGCCATATGTGGTTCCTTGCTCGCCGTTATCGCGAATGTTCTCAGAAACGCAAACTCTTTCTGTCACGTATTGTTACTGGAGACAAAAAGTGGTGCCTGTACGTGAATTTCAGGCATCGGAGGGAATGGTTAAGCCCAAACAAGACGCCCACACCAAGTCCAAAACATGACGTTCATCCTGCGAAGATCTTGTTGTGTGTTCGGTGGGACATGGAAGGCATTATTCACTGGGAAATGCTGCCGAGGAATCGGACTATTAACGCTGCATTCTATTGTGAGCAACTCCGCTGTGTGGAGGGAGCAATTCAGCAGAAACGGCCACATCGGCGTCATGGTGTCCTTCTCCAACATAATAACGCACGCTCTCATAGTGCAAACATGACGAAAATGGCCATTCAGGACATGAAATGGGAGTTCCTTCCACATCCAGCCTATTCCCTAGATGTCGCTCCTTCAGACTATTACCTTTTCCGATCTCTGTGGAATGCACTCCGTGGCAGAACGTTCAACAATGATGTTGATCTCCAGAATGCAATGCGGAGGGGGGGGGGAAGAGAATATATAGTTGACTGATTCCGTTTTCCCTTCTAATGTAATACATTCCTGTAGTGCGTTGAAAAAAACGGCATGAACTTGTGCATCAACCCAATATTTCTCCTTTTAAAGAACCGTATGTGATGTCTGACATTTGGCACAATGGATAGTTTTTGCATTGAAAAACTTAGTAACCACCCCCGGTTGTGTAGTAGTATAAGTACTGACTTCTGACCTGTCGCCTGAGTGGACTGGATCGAATCCAAAATGAGGTATGGCTAGTGCGCTGTCTTACGGAACTGGCTTTCTCCCTTTCCCGGAATCCTGGGCTACAAATTTGGGACGGACGACTGCTTATAGTCCATAGAGTTAGACACAATGTTCGTTAAACCGTGAAGAAAATATATAATGTATTTCGGTTCTTTTCTTTATTTTCGGGTTTAAGTTCCGGAAGTGTTGGTTGACTATGGAAATTGACCATTACGGTGTGGAGGACTCCTGATTTGGTCTGGCGTCATGTTGGGTGGACGCATGCCGCTGCAGGTGTTTCAGGAGGCACCCTGACAGCTGCGCCCTACAAGGATGACATTGTAGAGCCCTATGTGGAGCTGTTGGCTTTCAATTCATTTTTATGGACGACAGTTCCGTCTCGGTAGGGCTCGGCTACTCGACGAACGCCTGGAGAGTGAGGATATTCACAGGATGGAATGACCAGCGAGATCTTCCGACCCGAACCCGATAGAGCATGTCTGAGATATTCTAGGAAGGTCTATAGCAAGCCGGCATCCCCTCCCAGAAGCTTTCGGGGGCTCCGACGCGCCGTGGTGGAGGAGTGACACTTACTGCTCCATACTCTCATTCACAGCTTTGTAGACAATATGAGGGCTCGTTGTGCGCGCTGTATCACTGTTCGGGGTAATCGCACTTCGTATTAGACCACTCGAAACCCATGCCAGTTTTGGACTGGCATGCGGTCATGCCCATGCTTTCTCTTGATGTGTTAATGGCATTCTTTTCTATTGTGCACATATGCGCTATCGATATATGCATGTTCGTGGGAACTGGCATTGCCGCCTCAGTGGCGCAGTGGTCCAAACGCTGGCTTCTGACCCATTGTCCGAGATGGGCCCGGGTTCGAATCCCTGTGAAGCATGGATGTCGTAGTGGTCTAAGCGCTGGTTTCTGACCCATCGTCCGAGATGGGTCCGGGTTGGAATCCCGGTGAAGCATGGATGCCGTGGTGGTCTAATCGCTGACTTCTGGCCCATCGTCCGCGATGGGTCTGGGTTGGAATCCCGATGAAGCATGGATGTCGTAGTGGTCTAAGCACTGGTTTCTGACCCATCGTCCGAGATGGGTACGGGTTGGAATCCCGGTGAAGCATGGATGTCGAAGTGGTCTAAGCGCTGGTTTCCGACCCATCGTCCGAGATGGGTCCGGATTCAAATCCCGGTGAATCATGGATGCCGTAGTGGTCTAAGCGCTAGCTTCTGACCTAACATGCGAGATGGTTCCAGGTCCGAATCCCGGTGAAGAATGGATGTTGTGTTTGTCTTATGGACCTGGACGTTCCCTGGTGCCAGTGCCCTAAATTAGGTATACAAGCGATTGCCTACACCCCATCGAGTTGCTTATGGTTGTCGTTTACCTCCTCACCCCAAAATTGATGGTGTAAGTTAAAAACTAAGAAATAATTTGCAACGGTAACTATGTTCATAATCGACAGACTCCTGATGTAAGTTTTTTTGTTATTTATTCTTGATTAAACACACAACTAAGACGCTAATGATGGTTCACGGATATATAATAAGCATAGAACGAATGAGTTATTATTAACAATAATGACACCATGCTTTAAGGTTATTTCGTTTGTTTTAAACAGTCTTACCATGATTAATATTCCTTTTAGGAGTTACGGAAAAACACTTTGCATAATACCTCGCGAATCCTTTAGGTAATGATAATACTCTTTTAGAGCAGTTTTTGTAAGAAAAACAAATACAGCATGTTCACACACACACAGTGAAGGGACGCTATCATCATCTCTCTCCTTCTAAACAATTGTCCAGGGTCGTGATCCCATAATTCTTTGCAACATATCGTTGGCTGGCTGCTCGGCATCAACGCAAACGTAAACACTTGCAGCAGGTGTCCGATGAAAAATAAAAGAAACGAGCAAAGGACGCTAACACCTAACAAACCCCTCCTGTGTCCGCCCTAGTTAATTCCAAGTTCTTTTCTGAATCTTGTAAATGTTGGACGTGGAAGTGGTTTTGTCATGAGGTCTGTAATGTTGTCTTGCAACGCATAGTATCCCAGGTAGTGTTACTTGGTTTTGCTTCTTTTAATCTAAAATTTTTGACCATTTCTTGAATTTTGTTCCTTTGGCTTAAATGAAAACTTCCATCTTCGTTTTTCTGCATTTCAATTCCTAATTAGTACTGCACTTCCCCTAAATTTGTCACTTCGTACCTTTTCTGCAATTTTTCTATTACACTTTTTATTTCTGTAACATTTTTAGCGCTGATCAAAATGTCGTCTACATACAGAATTAAATACACAGGACTTTCTTTTTCTGTCTTGAAAAATAGGCAAGAATCGGCCTTGCTTTTAGCAAATCCAAAACTTGGAACGTTTGTTCTATTGAGTTATTTCACGCTTTTGCTGCTTGCTTCAAACCATATAGAGGTTTGTCCAATTTGCAAACCCTGTGCTCTTCGCCTTTCACTTCAAAACCTTTTGATTGCTTCATATATATTTCCTCATTTAATTTTGCATTCAAATACGCAGATTTAAAATCAATATGGTGTACGTGCATTTGTTTACATGCCGCTGTAGTAAGAAAAGATCTTATTGTGGTGTGCTTGACAACTGGTGCAAAAGTTTCATCGCAGTCTGACCCATATTTTTGGTCATATCCTTTTGCTACTAATCTGGCCTTATACTTTGTTACTTGACATTTATCATTACATTTTGTCTTGAAGATCCATTTGCTTCCTATAGCTTTCTTTCCATTTGGTAACTCTGTTAGCGACCAAGTATTATTTGCATTTAGAGACTTTATTTCTTTTTTCATTGCATTTTGCCATTTTGTTCTTTCTCTTTCTGGAAGATCTTGTATATCACTTAGAGATTTTGGATCTGAGTTAGAAGTTTGGTTTGTTTTTGCTTTAAATCCAAGTCGTTCTGGTGGAACTTCTTTATTTGAACGCTCAGGAACTCTAGGTAAATTAATGTATATGCCTTGTTCAATTTCTTGTTCTTCTGAAATTTCTTCAGTGCTTTCCTCTTGTTGAGTCTTCTGTATTTCATTTTTAATATCTGCACTTTCGGAATAATTCAGACTTTCTAATTGTACGATATTAAAATCTCCTAGTTCTTCAGTTTTTTCTTTTTCTTTGCTAAATTGATTTTCAAAGAATTTTACCGATCTTGACACGACAACGTTTCTTCCTCCAACGTAAATTCGATATCTTTTTGATCTAAAATCATAACCGATGAATGTACCTTCGCTAACTGCTTTGTCATTTAATTTCCTTCTTTTCTGTTTATGAATGCAGTAGTAGACTTTGCATCCAAGCACTTTTAAATGATTGATATTTGGTCTTACTCCATTCCACAACTCATACGGAGTTTTGTTACTTGCTTTAGTGACTAATCTATTTTGCACATACGTTGCTGTTAGCGCTGCTTCTCCCCAATATGTTTTTGGTAAATTGGCATTAATTAGCATTGCTTTGCACATTTCAACTAACGTTGGGTTTTTTCTTTCGGCTACTCCATTTTGAGCTGGTGAATACACTATAGAAGTTTGATGAACAATACCATCTTTTGTTAAATACTCTTCAACTTCTTTGCTGCAGTATTCTAGGCCATTATCTGTTCTCAAAATGTTTACTTTTCTATTAAATTTATTTCTAGTAGAACTAACAAATTCTTTCAACTTTGACAATACTTCATCTTTTCTACTTATTACATATACTGTTGCATATCTACTGAAGTCATCTATAAAAGACAAAAAATATATTTTTCTTCGCAAGCTTTCAACTTCAAAAGGTCCACATACATCTGAGTGTATTAGTTCCAACGGTTCTTTCGCTCTGTAAGATGCCTGTTTCGGGTATGGATTTCTCTGTAAGTTTCGCTCTAATGCATGAATCGCAATAAAAACTACGCTTACAATTATTTATTTTCATAACTTTAGCTAAATTTTGATTTGCCATTTCTTTAATTGCCTCAATACTTCTGTGTCCTAGTCTGAGATGCCATTTATAAATGCAGTTTTCATTTTTACACATATTATTCCCCAATTGTGTTACGCAGTTTGTAACTTGTTTATCTTTAACAACGATGAGTTCAAATAAACCATCTGTGGCAATGGCATTTGCAACTATGATTTGACCTTTGTTTATAATGCAAGTATTTTCTTCAAATAGTACTGTAAAGCCTTTACTAGCAAGCACTTTAACTGATAATAGATTTCCAACTAGGTCTGGGACATACTAAACATTTCATAGACTAAGGGTGTGAATATTTCCCTCAAGAGTTTCCACTAGTATACCTTACCTTCTCCAAAACCTTTTGACTTCAACGTATGATCATTTGCTATGGTTACATTTTCATTTGATTTTTCTGTAATTCTATAAAAGAAATTTATGTCACTACACATATGGCTAAAAACTCCTGAATCTACAATCCAAGACATTGAATTGTTTTGTGATACTAATGCTCTTTGTGCATCATTCTCTGTTATATCAAGTTTTGTATCTTTGCTTGTAACGCTAGCACAAAAATCGTCCTCCACATTTTCATTTTTGCTACATATATTCAACTTGTGTGGCAGGTTGTTATTACTTTGTACTTTACTGTTATAAATCGGCTGCTTAGGAGTAAACTTTGTTTTACCTTTGTAAATATTACTATGCTTCATATTAGCATTCAGATGCCACCACTCATTTCTAACATGATTTGACTTGTGACAATAAGTACAATATATTTTGGCTTTAAAATTAGGGACAGTAAAGGTGTTCTTTGTTTTATAAACTGAAAATTGTGTTTCATAGTGTGTAACTGACCCCTCCTTAATATGCATTCTTCTCTCATACTCATCAATTAATTTAGATTTCACATAATCCAGTGATAGTTCCTCTTCATTTTTGCTTTCCAGAGCTGTTATCAATGCACCATAACTTTGTGGCATACTACACAACAAAATTGCTACCATATGGGCTTCTTTCATTTGTTCCCCATTATTGTTTAACTTCTCTCCCAGTTTGGTTACTTCTTTAATGTGTGATTGCATTGGAATCGATCCAATGTATTTTGTACTGTACAATTTTCTTAACAAATACAGTTTACTAGATAAATTGATTCTTTCATGTACTCGTCTCAGTTTGTTCCAGGTATCCTTTGCACTGGTCTCGTGTAACACGTGATACAATTGTGAATCACCGATATACAAACAAATTAATGCTCTGCATTGCCTATCCTTTTTAACCCATGTTTCATCTACAGTTTGTGGTTTCGGTTCAAACACTACATCACTTAGGTTTTCTCTGATTAACAACATTTCCATCCTAAATTTCCACGTTGCATAGTTAGTTTCTGTCAGTTTTTCCACGTGAAAATATTATTTCGACATCGCCATTTTGATGACTGTTTTGCTTTGTACTTAGTACTTGTGCCCTTTCTTTTCACTTATTCCCGAAGCTGCGATATGAAACTAGTTCTCAGCAGTGGCGGCCCGTCTGATGAGGCAAGTGAGGCGCCGCCTCACCTGAAATTCCGCAGAATGAGAAGTGAAAGAAAAAAAAACCTTCTGTCAGTAACAAAGATATAAGAACTTTGCAGGATAAATGAAACACTGAAATTCACATTGTGATTCATGAATTAGGTTAAAGAAAGGCTTTCGAGAAGAGGAATGAATCATTATTTTTGCAAAGCAGCTGCATGTTTTAAGCGCTCAGAGGCGACCGGCTGAATCGTCTCGATGAGAAGCCGGTTTTGGGAACTGGGGATCAGAGAAGAGCCCTACAGACTGAACCCCCCCCCCCCACCCCACGGTCCGAGGTCTACCTAAAGAGGTGCCGGACTTCCAGTAAGAGAAAGGAAATTTCTGAGGCGACCCTCCATTTCGCTTAAACTGGAATCGCATCTCCGCTGTTATTGGAGAACCCAAGGATTGTGTATCCAATGGGCGCGGGAAAATGAGCAGATGACCCTTGTGAAAAGTGGTTTCACAGGCGATGACGCCGTTCGCCTCTATACGCTTTGGAATACGAAGATTTCTACGTAGCTTTAACTATTCGTCAGAGTGTATTTGAATCTAACTTTTTGTAGTGTGTTTTCAATCCTCTCTTCTGCGGGTGTTTGCTAGTTCATAGTAATGTTGAGTTTTTCTTTTTTTATTTTGTTATTGTTACTAAACAGCATATTTTGATTTTGGTTGGAAAATATGAATGGCCCAACAAACGACGTGATTTGTGTTCTGGAAGAAATTCCTTTTAAACACTGGAAAGATTATGATAACAATTATGTTCTCATATCTGGAAGACCGACACCTATAATAAGTTCAATATCTAAAGATAAGAAGTGCGGTAAATGGTTTTTTAGGTCTTTCAATAAATCATGGTACGAGATTTTCCCCTGGCTTTCTGGTAGCTATTACAAGCAAACTCTCTTTTGCTGGCCATGTTTACTTTTGAGCAATAAGAAAAATGTGTGGAATACAACGGGTTATTTTGATCTAAAAAACTTTTCTCGTAGTGCAAAATTGCACGAAAGCTCTAAAGAGCATAGAACTAACCACGTAGGTCTAAAACGAATGAAAAAAAACAAACACTATTTCTGATATGCTCAAAGAAAATGCTGCTCTTCCTAAAGTCAAGTTTAATGAAAAGGTCAGACTAAATAGGCTTTTTATGGAACATATAATCGATTTAGTTGTCGTTCTAAGCAAGCAAGAACTGCCTTTTCGAGGACATGATGAAACTGTTTCCTCATTAAATAAAGGTAATTTCAAGGAAATGTTCCAAATGTTATTTCGTAGGAGCACCCCAGAATTAAAAGCACATTTTGAATACGAAGCTTATTTTCTGGACAATCTAAAACGATACAGAATGATTTAATGGAGTGTATTCATGAATATATAAAAGTCCAAATAAATACCAGATTTGAAGATAAGGGAAAGCTCGAGTTTCTGCAGCTAGTTGACAGCTCAAAATACCATAGTTATTCAGAGTCATTTCCATCCAGTGCCCTTAACACTCTCAAAAAAATGTATCCAAACATTTTTACGGACACACAACGACTAAAAAACGAATTAGATTTTTTATATAATGATCACAACTTCAGGGAACTCAGTTTTCAGAAAACCTTGAAAACAATGAAAGAAAACGAGCTGAAAGATGTGTTGCCAGAAGCCTACAAATTATTTTCTCTTGTATTGACACTAGCGTCAACAAGTTCTTCTGCTGAAAGGAATTTTTTCTTCTTTGAAGAGAATTAAGACTTACCTCCGTTATACAACGGCACAAGATCGTTTGTCTTCACTCGCTAAAATTTCAAACGAGAAATAATTGCTGAACCATCTAATGTCCACTCAAATATTTTATGATCTGATCATAGACAAATTTGCAGCCAAAAAGGATCGCAGAATTGAACTTATTTTATAAAAATAAACTGAAAGCATTCTGTTCGAGACCAAAGCAAATTAATATCGTATTCCTCTGTTTTTAATTCCAGGTTTAAATTATTTTATACTTTTTTTATATAGAAATGTGCTTCCTTAGCTTGACTTCTCCTGTACATAGTTATCACGAGCCTGGACTTCAGTTTGTGACCCGTGCTAAATGCACCTTCACCAATATGCCAATCGAACTGTGACTTTTATTCAAGCTCAAGAAACACTTCGTGAGAAAACAAATTCTATTCAAATGATTTACTTTGAATTTTTTAAGAAGTGGATCTCCGATTGGCGTTGGGATGTGAGTGACGCATTGACTAGCTAAAGAAACCGCGCAAATTGCGTATTTTCGCTCAAGTGTATTACATAAAAGAATACTGGTGAAATATTTCTTTCTTTGTTGTAAAATTATCGAATAATTGTTTTCATAAAAATATTGTTGCAAAAGTAGCGTATATTACACACACACATATATAGAGAGGTATATGTACATTTTTCCTCTAAAATTTTTGGATTTTTTCGTGAAGAAAGACTCCCCACGCCGTGTTTCATATATTTCTATAAATTTATTCCATTACTGTTGAATAATATTTGTATATAAGGGCTAAATGGCATGGGATGGAGCCCTAAGGGATGGGGTTTACAGCTGTTAATAACAAGGCGCCGCCTACCCTGGACCAATGGCTTAACGAGACTTCCGAATCTCAGCGGATTTTAATGATTCAGCCGACTCGAACCCAGACTTCAAAGATATCCAATGGGGGATACTGCCTTTGACATGAAACTTTTTGAAGGGGGGGGTTCTGCACTTCTGCTGTATAACTGTGTATAAGTACATATAAAAAAAATTGGGGGGGGGGGGCGCTTCGACAAATGTTTTCCTATTGGTACGTACCCACATCTTGAATATTAATACAAAATGAAGCTAATTTAATAAAATGAAGAAAATACAATAAATTATAGTTGTTTTAATAAAAATTTAATAAAGCAACTTCTTTGGCAGCTTTGCTTTACTTTCTCTTCTATTATCAAGAAATTACATTGCTTTCCGAGTTATATAAAAATCAAAGAATTTAAATAGGGAAATTATCTATAAAACGTACTTAGAAAAAGCTAACTGTCTCGCCTAATAAGGGGGTGCAAACCACGACCCCCCTGCTACGCCACTGATATATATATATATATATATATTCGTATAACGTTATACGAATTTATATATATATATATATATATATATATATATATATATATATATATATATATATTCGTATAACGTTATACGAATTTATATATTTTTCAATAACATATGTTTTACTGTTTTACATTTACATCAAGACCGTTCGCCTCACCAGCATTTTACACCACGAGCCGCCACTGGTTCTCAGTCTCATAATCAAAAATAATGATGGTGTAAGTTAAAAACTAAGAAATAATTTGCAACGGTAACTATGTTCATAATCGACAGACTCCTGATTTAAGTTTTTTTGTTATTTATTCTTGATTAAGCACACAACTAAGACGCTAATGATGGTTCACGGATATTTACTAAACATAGAACGAATGAGCTATTATTAACAATAATGACACCGTGCTTTAAGGTTATTTCGTCTGTTTTAAACACTCTTAGCACAATTAATATTCCTTTTAGGAGTAACGGAAAAACACTTTGTATAATCCCTCGATAATCCTTTTAGGTAATGATAAATACTCTTTTAGAGCAGTTTTTGTAAGAAAAACAAATACAGCATGTTCACACACACACACAGCGAAGGGACGCTATCATCACCTCTCTCCTTCTCAAGAATTGTCCAGGGTCGTGATTCCATAATTCTTTGCAGCACATCGTTGGCTGGCTGCTCGGCATCAACGCAAACGTAAACACTTGCGGCAGGTGTCCTGTAAAATAAGAACTTCCACGCACAAAAGTGCGGAATGATACATTGACAATTAATGACTTGAGCGTGTGGTGAGTGATGAGAGCGGTGCCGCGGGTGGCCGAGTGGGCAGCGTTTGTGACTGCCACGGAAAGGACCCCAGGTTCGATCCCAGATACGAACGCTCGGTCCCAGGTACGAACGCTCGATCCACTAAATATCCGCCGTGCGTCGGATGGGCACGTTAGGCTCCCCGGTAATAAATAAGGTCGTATTCCTCCCTCTTTCTTCTTCGCTTCCGTGTCACTTTCCTTTCGGGCAATCTAGCCCAAACCTCATAACTTCCTATTTCTAAGGGTTGTTTAAGACCTGGGGTCAGACACTCCTAAAATCCTCTACATATGATCCTGATGAAAGAGGAGTAGCGTGAGAGATATTGAAGGAGTAGGACATGCCGAGCTTGGCTAAGACAACACGTTTAGTTTGTACCGTGGAGTGTATTCCAGTTTATGTTTTTGTGTGAAATAGTAAAGTAATAAATGTTCTGTGTTGTTACCGGTGGTCTGCGATGTTACAGTCCGATGAAAAATAAAAGAAACGAGCAAAGGACGCTAACATCCAACAAAAATACTGTTATTAAACTCTGGAATGTGAATATTGTGTTATTCATGATTTTGTGTGATTCTACGTTAATTTTGGACAACAGTGCATTTGGATATGCAACTGGTAGAGCATCAAGATTTGGAAACATGACACATCCAATGTTTTGCACTAATTTTTCTTTAATTAAAAAAAGAACAAGTAAGTAGCGTATTATTTTTTTTTTCTCTGGCTGGAAAATTGGCGCAGGCTGTATAAACAAAGTCGAGAGAAGCTTTTAACGGAACAAGAATATTTGTAACTTGTAGCGGATCCAGCGAGGGGCTACTGGTGCGATCGCTCTCCGTTCCTAAACCAGACTTTTCCTTTTTAAATAGACCCGATCATAAATAATTATTGCATTTATTTTTGTAAATTATTCCGCTTATTTTTTTCTCATTAATTTTGTTTGCACATTTATATTACTATTGGTATTACTGTATTCTTGGACGTTTGTTGTTTATTATGATTGTAGATGTAGTCCCGGTTGTGTATGTACTAAATTATGTTTTGTTGTGGTGTGGTATGAAATTGTAGTTAAATAAAAAATAAATAAAATTACAGTAATAAATGCATAGATTTTCGTAAAAACATTTTTAGCAGTTAAAGTTTGCTGTGAATTTGGAGATTTAATGTTTTTTCTGGCTTCAGAGAGAGAGAGAGAGAGAGGGCGCGCAAAAAGGAAAAACAAACAAACAAACAAAAACACAAACAAAAAAACAAAACAAAAAATAATTAAAGAATTTAAAGAACAGAGGAAGCTGAGAGCGGCAGGGAAAAAAGACTTTGACTGATGATGAAAAGTTAAGGGTGTATTTCGTTTAACGTAATATTCCCACAAACTTCAGACAGAAAATCGCCAGTAAGACAATGAATGGAGGAGGAATGACTTGATGAAGTGAAGCAAATGGAAGTTCCTTTCGAAAGAAGTGGGAATCATGCATTGAGGAAAAATAAACGAATATTTTAAAAAGGAGTTACCAAATTGATAACGAGGAACAGTACACCAATAATGTAGAAATTGGTAACCCTGTACTAGTGATCCGATTTATTGTTGGAATGACCAAGCGTTCGTTCGGAATCAGAGTCAACGAGCATAAAAGGGACATAAAATACGGTAAAGTAGCCACGGCACTATCCAGAGAAGCCAAATTCAGGTCCGCTACTCCTATGTGGGATGATGTAAAGAAATTAGCTACCTACTCTACCCCTACATGCACAGCCATTCGGGAAATCTTGAAGATCATTACCAACAGCGATACTTGCAATGATAGCGTCTCACTCGAGTTGCCACGAATTTGGAACCAGTTCTTCAAGTAACGCCCCCCTACCAGGATACCGCGTGCACAACCAACGTGATGTCTCGTATCTTTAAATGAATATAACGTATAGTATCTATTTATTGTCAAGTTAAGTTCCAGCGTTCAAATTGTTAAAGCGTTCTATTATTTAGTTTGCAGTTTCTGTCTAACTTCCTTGAAAAAGCCATCTGGTTGATGTGCGAAAGCTTGGAAACGCATATGTGTATATTTCCTGCGCCAATAAATCGGATCACTAGTATAGAAGAGTTACTAGTCATATTGCTTAGGAATGATTCGATGATTCAAGCTGGATTTTTTTTTTTATTAAATTAAGCTGTCTGACAAGAAGGGCTCAAATTTATTTTGAAATAATCAATCCAGACTTGATATTTAAAAAAACATGATTCTGTGCCCTGTAGTTTAAACTCAATATCAGGGGCGGATTGCCCACCGGGACACGGGTGAGCCGAGAAATTGGCTCACTTTTTTGTGTCCTTTTTGTCTGGATTGTTTGGAAAGGACGAATAATTAATTATTTTCGTACTTATAAATAAGAATCGTTAACTTCATTTGAGCTTCAGATTATCCGTCTAAAAGGTCATTCTCTTAAAAAAAAAAATGGCGTTTCTTTCTAACGGTATATATGTTGGGAGTTTCTTCTGAAATGGCAGAGCAAAATTCTCTCTTCTTCAGTGAGAAATTTGACGTCTGACCGAGCACGCTGTTATAAATATATTAAGCTAACTACGTATAAGATAGTACAACTATACTAGTTATCCGAATTTGTTGGCGTATATAAAATCAAGGCTTCCAAGCTTTCGCACATCAACCAGATGTGAAAGTTTGGAAACCTTGATTTTATATACGCCAATAAATTCGGATAACTAGTATAGTTGTACTATCTTATATATATAGTTGGTGAACAGTTCCTTGTGTTATTATTTAAGCTAACTACGGTTAAGCGTAGATCGTTGGACTTGACGCCAAAGAGTAATTGGTAGGCCCTAACCTCCCTTTGAAATCTTGAAAGAAGCACTAATAACAATTTTGATGGTAAATCATCCGTACTCCCTTATCCAAGCACAAATA
The DNA here is from genome assembly GCA_039090855.1 of Macrothele yani. Taxonomy (NCBI): domain Eukaryota; kingdom Metazoa; phylum Arthropoda; class Arachnida; order Araneae; family Macrothelidae; genus Macrothele; species Macrothele yani. Next base: position 16,101,712 of record CM076989.1, read on the forward strand.
TTGACCTCAAAGCGATTCTCCGGCAGAGATATTTCGAAATCCGAGTCTCATCTACATTATTCTTAAAAGAAACAATGATGTACAGGTTCATGGATCAAAGCGGCACTTCATCAGTCAAAATAATAGGTAGATTTACAAAAGGACTCTATTCAAGGAGGTGGTACGAATACTGTTGCGCAGTAGACGATCAGTAATCAAATGAATTTAATTATCTAGTACAACAACCCGTTTAGAGCATGGTTTGATATTCTAGTCAATCATGAGTGGATTTTTAAAATTCTTTCAACCTTAAATTGCTGTTAAAACTTGTTCACGAATGAAATAGTTTTACAGTGCATATCTCAACAGTTTTATTTCATTCAAGAGTTAACAGAATTTTTTTTATGAGGGAATTTATGAGGTGTTCTCCTCTGGGTACGTGTATTTCTGTAGTGGACCATAAGACCAAAATTCTCGGCCTGGTTTCATCAACCCCATCCGCCACTTCTCAGAATGCATCATCATCCCCCATTTAAGAAGGGGATGCGAGGGTGGACTTCAGCCCACCCAGTTAAAAATAGGCAATTTTCTAGTGCATTTAACTTTAAGATATGATCTGGACTTTGCCAAGTAATAAGTATTGTGTTTTATTTCATGTAGCCGTACGTATTTTTCCATAGGAAGTTTCTCCGTAGAAAGGTTATCAAAATAACATCCGTAGGGCCATGAAAATTCAATTGTCCTTCACTCTTCAATTCCCCTAGTTTAAGCCTTTTTTTCATGTTTGTATGGCCAGAAGGGGGGGGGGGTAATGAGGAAGGCGGATAGGAATTAGCTGAGGGGGTCCCTACTAATTGCTTTGTTATGAGGGGGGGGTCACTACTAATTGCTTTGCGCTATTTGTTTTCTTTACAAAACAGTCCCCTATAACACGAAAAGTGGAGTCTAAAGTATCACTAGCGCTCTTAAGACTGCAATGGAACAATGAAAGTGTAGACAGTGGCTGACGACTGCTTTGTAGTAGAGGAGTGCAATGCAAAGTCGTTGGCTTGAAAGAAGTGAGTGTTGAAGAGGGGGAGGAAAGGTATTTTGTCTAAGTGGTACGACATAAAATTTGATTTAGATAAACAAAAAAAAACCGTTTCCCCGGTTTTCCTCTAAATTTTTCAAGTACAGTACTATTTTCGTAAGCAAAAATGCAAAATTTTGAAAAACAATTTAAGACAATGCATTCAGAGCAAGCAAAAAGTTGAAGGTTACATTCTACTAACATTTGTATCTTACATCAGTGGCGTAACTACTCAGACCCGTGTATGCGTGCGTGTGTGTGTCCTGTTGGAAAGCAGGGAGTGGAGGCTTGCACGAATTTCTTTGTAGCCAGTAGTGAAAGCATTAAAAATTGTTTCTTTCAGCGTTTCATAAAAACAAAAAAGCTATCAAGCAGGGGCGCGCCAAGGTCATTTGCCGCCCCGGGCGAAGCCCAGATTTCCCACCCCCTTGTACGAGGGTATATTTTAATTTTATTCATTTTTACATGAAATAAATATCTTAGCAACATTATTTTATATTTCTTGTAAATTAAGAGTTTTCATAAAACACAATTGTCTCATATAAAACTCAAGGAAAAAAAATCCATAAAACATTAGTTCAGATGATGCCACGAATAATCCAAGAAGTCAGCTTCCTCTCTCTCTCTCTCTCTCTGTCAATTTACACGAAAGTCCGCTTTACCGGTAAAAATAAAAAAAGTTTCGTCATGTACGATGATAAACTTTTTACAGCTTCCCGATGGAGGTGGAGGGCGCCACATGTATATACCAAGAAAGATAAGAAGAGAGGAACTCGTGGATAAGGAGAATGAGAAGAATGGCATCATGATCAGAGTAAAATCCCTGAAATGTCAATGGGCTGGACATATTGCCTGGAGAACAGACCACTGATGCACAATCGAAATTATATATATATATAACATCGAACATGACTGGCGTCTCTTTAACTATTCTAACGAAAATATCCAATATATCGTGGATGACATCGAAATTGTATCCCAGTCCTCGTTACCCTTATTGCATCGATCCTGTCTTTCCAACTTGTTTCAGAGCACGGTTTTACGGTCAACGCTAGAAGCACCTTCTTTAAAATTTGCCAACAGTACGGTAACTCAGAGAAGAAAGCGTATACTTCTTGAACAATGCTAAAAATGTTCACAATCTGCAGTGAAATTTTTTCGTCGTTATTTACGACCAGTTTTAAAGTATGAGCCGTTCAAAGTACGTAAAATGCATAAGGGTTTTAAGTCGAAAAATTATGTTTTCTGAAGTCCATTGTGTTTTCCTTTGTAACGGCCCTATTGTCATAGCGCTGGCCACACATATCATGAATGCTGAAATCTTCAAGATTTAAGAAAAAATAAATAAATTAGAGAACGAATTTTAACACTTTGCCAGCGGTATCCGTTACTCAACAAAACAGCCAAAATTATTCTGATTTCAAGACGTTTTCTGTTGAATTATATAATGAATTATTTTTACTAAAAAAATATGCGTGTCACGTAGCATTAGGATTTCCCACCGTAGAACGTTTTCTTAACTTCTCCCACGTCACTGATATTAATTTATCAACTGAAAAATTTGATTGAGGCGTCAAGCCGCACTCGGAATCTGGCACCCGGGTGCTTAGCACCCGTTGAACTCCCCGCTTGGTGCGTCCCTACTATCAAGCTTGCCCCACCAGAAATAACACTCGCTCATCCGTCGCCCATCATGATGTCGAAGTCTAACGACGTACCTGTTTTAAGACTCGTCGAAAAACAAAAAAAAAACAAAACAAAAAAAAGAATTTGCTCTTTGAAACCAGCAGAACAACGCGATAAGAAAGTCGAAAATCATAAAGAAAGTGTTGGAAATTCTGCATGTTCAACGAAAAAATAAATAAACAAAGCTTCACGTCTACTTTCGTATAGGGTAAGATTATGGGGCTGAACTTCCACGTTCGGCCCGCAGCTAGTTCCGAAAGCAATAATAGATGGCGCCACGGTAACACTTCACCTATCTTCCGCTTTTCTCGCACGTGAAATGCAATCAGCCATCTCATGACTATGTGTCGATGCGTCTCATCGTTTAGGACAGTTCATGTGACGGAAGCAGTGGCGCGCACAGAATTTCATCGAGGGTGGGGTCCAACAAGAAATTTACTGGACAAGCAAAAAATGTGCTATATTTTTTACATAGATAGATGTAAAATCTTATAAATATATATACTAAAGAGCAAAGCCGAAAACATAAGAAAAACTTTAGAATTTAAAACGAAAGTTGCAAAATAACCTGAAGATCAAAACGCGCAACGCAGCAGTTATGAAAATTCAGAATTCATATTCTATTAAGAAGAGACTGAAGCAAAAAAAAATTTTTTTTTTTGACTCATACCAAGTACAACATAAAAATGGTTATGTATTGACCGGTGTGAGTAAAAAGAGAAAAAAATAGAACAACTGAATGCAGAAAGTGTCGAGAATACTGAGCCTTGGCTTTATCAAGGACCAGCAAAAACTCTGCATTTTCTCTCTTCCACAAAGACCTATTTGGAAATGGGTTTCTGCAAAGTCATAGGTGTGCCGCCCCGGTGGCGCAGTGGTCTAAATCGTTGGCCTCTGATCATTCGTCCGAAGGGGTCCGGGTTCGAATCCCGGTGAGGCATGGATGTTGTGTTTGTCTTACGGCACTGGCTCTCTCCCTTCCCTGGAACCAGTGACCCTAAATTAGGGACGGGCGACTGCTTATAGCCCATTGAGTTGCTCACGGTGGTCGTTAAACCTCCAATCAAAAAAAAAAAAAAAAAGTCATAGGTGCAATATATATACATGAATGTACGCTATATATTATCAAAAGTATTCGGACAACACAATGTTTTGGGACAAATGGCATTATTATCGCAAATAGTAGTTAGTCTGTCCACCTTTGCGTGTATGCCATCGGCAACACGTCGAGGCATACCAGCAACGAATTTCAGGTTGGTCTCCGCAAGACCAGCTCGCCATTCTTCCTGTAAATCTGCCATAGTGGAGAGCGAAGGCGGTCGTTGTGGTCGATTTCAGATCCGTTGCTCCAGTTCATCCCAGAGGTGTTCTATGTGATTAAGTTCAAGACTCAAAGCAGGCCAGGCTAACAATATCCCCTCATTTTCAAGAAACCAGTCCTGCACACGTCGTGCAGTGTGGTAGGGAGCCGGATCGTGTTGGAAGAGACAACGGTCATTTCCATAGTATTGCCATATTGTTGGTAACGCAGAATGATCCTGAACGTCGAGGAACACTCCAGAGTTCAGCGTTTGTGGTATAATAACCAACGGTTCGAGTACCATCCATGAAAAACAACACCATACCTTGATGGAACCTCCGCCGAACTTAACAGTTGGAAGAACACTCCGCTGAAAATCGTTCGCCGGGCTGTCGCCAAATCTAAACGCGACGACCAGATTGGAAGAACTTGATTAATCACTCCAAAGAACAGCTTTCCAGACGCTAACATTCCACAGCGCTTCGCATTCATAGTAGTGATGTGCGGCTTGTGTGACGCTGCTACAGAATAATAACCCACACTGTGCAGCTTTCTGCGGATAGTTATTGTACTTACCGAGCAGTTACAAGCATCATTTCCTACTTAAGCAACCACAGAAAGGCGGAGGAAGAACAGGATTACTTAGCATTTCTTACCATGGCTTTTTTGTCACGTTCCATCAGTTTGCACGGCTTTCCTGAAAGTTCTGTTACTCTCGTTGCACCGTCCTGCTTCCATCTTTTCACGACATCACTTACAATTGATTTTGGTATGTTTGGTTTCGGTGCAATGCTCCGTATGGAAAAGTTACTCAAATGACATCCTATGACCAGCCCGCGCTGGAACTCGGAAAGTTTACGTCCCCGCGGCATATCCGCTTCAAGGTTACCTCCAATGATCCGTATAGAAACGTTACTCAAATGACATCCTATGACCAGCCCACGCTGGAACTCGGAAAGTTCATGTCCACGCGGCATATCCGCATCAAGGTTACCTCCAATGATCCGTATAGAAACGTTACTCAAATGACATCCTATGACCAGCCCACGCTGGAACTCGGAAAGTTCACGTCCACGCGGCATATCCGCTTCAAGGTTACCTCCAATGATCCGTATAGAAACGTTACTCAAATGACATCCTATGACCAGCCCACGCTGGAACTCGGAAAGTTCACGTCCACGCGGCATATCCGCATCAAGGTTACCTCCAATGATCCGTATAGAAACGTTACTCAAATGACATCCTATGACCAGCCCACGCTGGAACTCGGAAAGTTCACGTCCACGCGGCATATCCGCTTCAAGGTTACCTCCAATGATCCGTATAGAAACGTTACTCAAATGACATCCTATGACCAGCCCACGCTGGAACTCGGAAAGTTCACGTCCACGCGGCATATCCGCTTCAAGGTTACCTCCAATGATCCGTATAGAAACGTTACTCAAATGACATCCTATGACCAGCCCACGCTGGAACTCGGAAAGTTCACGTCCACGCGGCATATCCGCTTCAAGGTTACCTCCAATGATCCGTATAGAAACGTTACTCAAATGACATCCTATGACCAGCCCACGCTGGAACTCGGAAAGTTCACGTCCACGCGGCATATCCGCTTCAAGGTTACCTCCAATGATCCGTATAGAAACGTTACTCAAATGACATCCTATGACCAGCCCACGCTGGAACTCGGAAAGTTCACGTCCACGCGGCATATCCGCTTCAAGGTTACCTCCAATGATCCGTATAGAAACGTTACTCAAATGACATCCTATGACCAGCCCACGCTGGAACTCGGAAAGTTCACGTCCACGCGGCATATCCGCTTCAAGGTTACCTCCAATGATCCGTATAGAAACGTTACTCAAATGACATCCTATGACCAGCCCACGCTGGAACTCGGAAAGTTCACGTCCACGCGGCATATCCGCTTCAAGGTTACCTCCAATGATCCGTATAGAAACGTTACTCAAATGACATCCTATGACCAGCCCACGCTGGAACTCGGAAAGTTCACGTCCACGCGGCATATCCGCTTCAAGGTTACCTCCAATGATCCGTATAGAAACGTTACTCAAATGACATCCTATGACCAGCCCACGCTGGAACTCGGAAAGTTCACGTCCACGCGGCATATCCGCTTCAAGGTTACCTCCAATGATCCGTATAGAAACGTTACTCAAATGACATCCTATGACCAGCCCACGCTGGAACTCGGAAAGTTCACGTCCACGCGGCATATCCGCTTCAAGGTTACCTCCAATGATCCGTATAGAAACGTTACTCAAATGACATCCTATGACCAGCCCACGCTGGAACTCGGAAAGTTCACGTCCACGCGGCATATCCGCTTCAAGGTTACCTCCAATGATCCGTATAGAAACGTTACTCAAATGACATCCTATGACCAGCCCACGCTGGAACTCGGAAAGTTCACGTCCACGCGGCATATCCGCTTCAAGGTTACCTCCAATGATCCGTATAGAAACGTTACTCAAATGACATCCTATGACCAGCCCACGCTGGAACTCGGAAAGTTCACGTCCACGCGGCATATCCGCTTCAAGGTTACCTCCAATGATCCGTATAGAAACGTTACTCAAATGACATCCTATGACCAGCCCACGCTGGAACTCGGAAAGTTCACGTCCACGCGGCATATCCGCTTCAAGGTTACCTCCAATGATCCGTATAGAAACGTTACTCAAATGACATCCTATGACCAGCCCACGCTGGAACTCGGAAAGTTCACGTCCACGCGGCATATCCGCTTCAAGGTTACCTCCAATGATCCGTATAGAAACGTTACTCAAATGACATCCTATGACCAGCCCACGCTGGAACTCGGAAAGTTCACGTCCACGCGGCATATCCGCTTCAAGGTTACCTCCAATGATCCGTATAGAAACGTTACTCAAATGACATCCTATGACCAGCCCACGCTGGAACTCGGAAAGTTCACGTCCACGCGGCATATCCGCTTCAAGGTTACCTCCAATGATCCGTATAGAAACGTTACTCAAATGACATCCTATGACCAGCCCACGCTGGAACTCGGAAAGTTCACGTCCACGCGGCATATCCGCTTCAAGGTTACCTCCAATGATCCGTATAGAAACGTTACTCAAATGACATCCTATGACCAGCCCACGCTGGAACTCGGAAAGTTCACGTCCACGCGGCATATCCGCTTCAAGGTTACCTCCAATGATCCGTATAGAAACGTTACTCAAATGACATCCTATGACCAGCCCACGCTGGAACTCGGAAAGTTCACGTCCACGCGGCATATCCGCTTTAAGGTTACCCCCAATGATCCGTATAGAAACGTTACTCAAATGACATCCTATGACCAGCCCACGCTGGAACTCGGAAAGTTCACGTCCACGCGGCATATCCGCTTCAAGGTTACCTCCAATGATCCGTATAGAAACGTTACTCAAATGACATCCTATGACCAGCCCACGCTGGAACTCGGAAAGTTCACGTCCACGCGGCATATCCGCTTTAAGGTTACCCCCAATGATCCGTATAGAAACGTTACTCAAATGACATCCTATGACCAGCCCACGCTGGAACTCGGAAAGTTCACGTCCACGCGGCATATCCGCTTTAAGGTTACCCCCAATGATCCGTATAGAAACGTTACTCAAATGACATCCTATGACCAGCCCACGCTGGAACTCGGAAAGTTCACGTCCACGCGGCATATCCGCTTCAAGGTTACCTCCAATGATCCGTATAGAAACGTTACTCAAATGACATCCTATGACCAGCCCACGCTGGAACTCGGAAAGTTCACGTCCACGCGGCATATCCGCTTCAAGGTTACCTCCAATGATCCGTATAGAAACGTTACTCAAATGACATCCTATGACCAGCCCACGCTGGAACTCGGAAAGTTCACGTCCACGCGGCATATCCGCTTTAAGGTTACCCCCAATGATCCGTATAGAAACGTTACTCAAATGACATCCTATGACCAGCCCACGCTGGAACTCGGAAAGTTCACGTCCACGCGGCATATCCGCTTTAAGGTTACCCCCAATGATCCGTATAGAAACGTTACTCAAATGACATCCTATGACCAGCCCACGCTGGAACTCGGAAAGTTCACGTCCACGCGGCATATCCGCTTCAAGGTTACCTCCAATGATCCGTATAGAAACGTTACTCAAATGACATCCTATGACCAGCCCACGCTGGAACTCGGAAAGTTCACGTCCACGCGGCATATCCGCTTCAAGGTTACCTCCAATGATCCGTATAGAAACGTTACTCAAATGACATCCTATGACCAGCCCACGCTGGAACTCGGAAAGTTCACGTCCACGCGGCATATCCGCTTTAAGGTTACCCCCAATGATCCGTATAGAAACGTTACTCAAATGACATCCTATGACCAGCCCACGCTGGAACTCGGAAAGTTCACGTCCACGCGGCATATCCGCTTTAAGGTTACCCCCAATGATCCGTATAGAAACGTTACTCAAATGACATCCTATGACCAGCCCACGCTGGAACTCGGAAAGCTCACGTCCACGCGGAATATCCGCTTCAAGGTTACCTCCAATGATCCGTATAGAAACGTTACTCAAATGACATCCTATGAGCAGCCCACGCTGGAACTCGGAAAGTTCACGTCCACGAGGCATATTTATTCAACGTTACTAATAACACGACAAATCATCTCAGCTTTATACGTAGTATATGTACCTCTCCACTCACACAGCGCGCACCTTCTTGCGTAACCGTTCTTTGCACTTATGCAAATATTTGGTAGCGTCAGAATACTATTCATAATATAGTGTATGTATGTACTGTGCCTTCGTAATGAATGTTAGCATAAATCAACACAGATGAATACACAGATTAAAGAAATTATCTGAAGAAATAAGATAAATTCAGTAACCATTGAGCATAAGTCGTTTATAAATACGTATAACGATCATTACGAAAACTAAAATAAACACGGACAGAATAATAATTGATCATAACGCAAATGCTCAATTTATAAAGCCATGCACAGAATCTATTATTTTTAATTTAGCCCTAGTCGGAATGTATTTTAAAAGAAAATAATTTGTTTTAAGGACTCAGACTTCTTGGGAGGGGTCCGGACCCGGCGGACCCACCCCGTGTGTGCGCCACTGGTCGGAAGAAGTACGCTTCAGGGAATGACGAGTACTCTTCCCGCACACTTGGTACGTGTTTTTTTTTTATGCTGAGATTCCTATTCATAGAGTGATGATTCTCACGTATTGTTTCGCCAAAGGATTGTCTTACGATGAGGCAATTGAAGAAACCTCACATGGCCACATCCACTGAGACAGTTAGTGACTGGTATTCGTATTGCAGACAACTAGTCTCACAGTTTATGGTAGCCTCGCAATGTAAATGTACTTGGCAGACCATATTTTGGAATATTTATTCCGACGGAATTGCCGCCTTTCCTCTGAACATTGCTTTGAAGTCCTGATTCCTGCGATCAGACAGTTCTTCCCTGGCAGATAAAACTTTCCTTGCTTTTATTCTGCTAGCTACACAGTTTCATATTCATGAGGAAAAACAATTCTTCCGTGAAAATAAATATTTCACACATATGCCATAATCAACATTCAAAAAGGCCCTTTTAAGGACCACCTTTCATCCGTATTCACTTCCTTTGCCACTTTCACAACGTAACGAAACCAGTGTTGCATTCATGGAATTTTTTCCGAGGGGGGGGGGGGGGGGAGGGCAATTACAAATTTCGAGGGGGCTAAAACTTGTTGGCTGATTACATACATATAATAACAATTTTGTTATTATATAAATATATATATATATACTTAAGAGCAAAACTGAAGACTAAGGAAAAACTTTAGAATTTAAAACGGAAGTTGCAAAATAACCTGAAGATCAAAACGCGCAACGCAGCAGTTTTGAAAATTCAGAATTCACATTCTATTAAGAAGATACCTAAGCAAAAAAATACATATATAATTTTGACTCACACCAAGTACAACATAGAAAAGGTTATGTATCTACCTGTGTGAGTAAAAGGAGAAAAGATAAAAAAATAAAATAAAACATCTGAATGTAGAAGGTGTCGAGAATACTGAGCCTTGGCTTTATCAAGGACCAGCAAAAACTCTGCATTTTCTCACTTCCACAAAGACCTAGTTGGAAATGGGTTTCTGCAAGGCCATAGATGCAAGTAACATTCCCACCTAAAATTGTTTTAAAAAATATATATATGTGTCATGTCCTCCGCAGAGTTGTATGACCTAGCACTAGTTAACAATTTCGCTTGCATCCATTAACCTTCCTGGCCCGACCCATGCTCTTCATCTGTTACTATTAAACAGAGAGAAGAAGATTAAAGAGAACTCAAGCTTTGAGAGTGACATAATAATAAGAAATAATTTTCAGCTATAACGAAATGCCAAGTTCGTTTGAGAGAGAATTTAAACCTGAAAATCAATGCAAAAGAAATCCAAATTTTTACATAGCAATTAAAAAAGGAAATATTAATTTTTAAAAAAAAGATTTTTGAAAGAAAACTTGAGTCTGAAACCCCCTACTCTACAACTTATGACAGCACGAAAACGAGAATAAGTTAAAGACAATAATTAACTAAAGAAAACTTTGTGAAAGTTATATGACTTAAACAGTTAGTTGTATTATGTACAAAGTATTTCAGCACTGTTTAAGTCATATAACTTTCACAAAGTTTTCTTTAGTTAATTATTGTCTTTAACTTATTCTCGTTTTCGTGCTGTCATAAGTTGTAGAGTAGGGGGTTTCAGACTCAAGTTTTCTTTCAAAAATCTTTTTTTTTAAAATTAATATTTCCTTTTTTAATTGCTATGTAAAAATTTGGATTTCTTTTGCATTGATTTTCAGGTTTAAATTCTCTCTCAAACGAACTTGGCATTTCGTTATAGCTGAAAATTATTTCTTATTATTATGTCACTCTCACAGCTTGAGTTCTCTTTAATCTTCTTCTCTCTGTTTAATAGTAACAGATGAAGAGCATGGGTCGGGCCAGGAAGGTTAATGGATGCAAGCGAAATTGTTAACTAGTGCTAGGTCATACAACTCTGCGGAGGACATGACACATATATATATTTTTTAAAACAATTTTAGGTGGGAATGTTACTTGCATCTATGGCCTTGCAGAAACCCATTTCCAACTAGGTCTTTGTGGAAGTGAGAAAATGCAGAGTTTTTGCTGGTCCTTGATAAAGCCAAGGCTCAGTATTCTCGACACCTTCTACATTCAGATGTTTTATTTTATTTTTTTATCTTTTCTCCTTTTACTCACACAGGTAGATACATAACCTTTTCTATGTTGTACTTGGCGTGAGTCAAAATTATATATGTATTTTTTTGCTTAGGTATCTTCTTAATAGAATATATATATATATACATACATATAAATTTTAAATAGAGTACAAAAATGTTCTTATGCTCTTATATCGCAAATGCAGATTCCAAGAAATCTACACATACAAGTTATTAAAAATGTAAAAATGTTATATCTTTACTTTAATTCAGTAATGGACTACGGATTTCACTACGGGGTGGTGTAAAATATTCAGGACGCTAGTAAAGGTAAGGCTGTGATGGAGAAAATCCCCCAAGACATTAAGAGTGGTAAAAATGTCCTCGCCTTACTACAACCGTGTTTCGGATTAGATTATTAAGGAATCATTACAGGGTTACCTTAAAACGCATGGTATGCCCTGCCATTTGGTTTCAGCCCCTTTAGATTATTTAGATTAGCAAATAGTAGTAAAAAAAAAAAAAAAAAAAAAAACTAACTAACCTCGATGCCAGTTTGAGGTGCTTCGATTTTTTTTCTTTGTCACAGAGTGTAAACCACCACAGCCAGAAAAAATAAGAAACTTTATTATGGGAACAATTTCTAATAATTTGCTATTGTTAAAAATTAGATAGCAAATATATTGTTGCATTGGAAGCACTGAAATAAAACTGAATGCCAGCTTCCAAAATATGATGATGTATTGCAGTGCAAACATCTCTACTATGTGGAATTAGGTTTAGAAGTTGTTCGAGTTGTCCGTGTTTAAAAAATTGCCCCTTCAGCTAGAACTGTTTAATGTTTTGTTGAAGAATGATACAAATTTCAGATTGAAATCCATGTGGATTTTTTTATTGTTATTAAAATATTTTCCCTCATTTTCCTTTTTTTTAAATTAATTTCTCTAAATATTCAGTTATAAACGAACACAATTACACTACATGGGGAGATGGCCCAAAAACCTACGGAGGGGCATTCATAGATGGGGGGTGGGGTAAGCACTCCCGAGAAGATGCCTGAATACATCACTAACGAAACGCTTCACGATGTAGCGATAACGTGTCGCCATCTATTGTCACTTCATAAAACTATTTCTGGGTCGAGCGTAGAAGGTTTACGAAGTCATGGAACCTGTGACTTCCCACTTGAGAGTTTACTGAATAAATTTTTGTACTTTACTTTGTGCAGTCTAAATTATACTTAAATTTTTAGCAGTGATTTCAATTTTGATAGCTTATCGAGATTTGGTGTAGAATATGAACAAAATTTTATTCGAACATTTTTTTTATTCAAATTATGTGCATTTGTTTTTTTACCACACAGTTTCTTTCTGAAAAATTGTTTTTCATTTTTATGACCCTTTACAAGTGTTCTGGATAAGTCACAGTCAGTTGTGAAGTGCCGTTCACGAAAAGTACTAGAAGGAAGGGAAACGACGACGAAATGAGATATTCTGCCTCACTTTAATAAAACATTTTGCGCATAATGTCGTCGCGAAAAAGCAATATGCCTTCATTTATGTAAGAAACAGATTCGTCAACGAAGTGACACTTTGGAGTTGTGATTTACCTTTTATATGTTAATTTTAAATTCCATGAGCAATTTATGAAGATGTTGACAGTCATAGAGTATGCATGTAGTCCTTTCCTTTTGAACTGAATTGAAATTGGCTTCCTGCATAATAAAAATGTTTTACTGAACAAATTTCGATGCAGTAAAGACTGCATTGTGCTGCCATCTGTCATTTTAAACAGAAACATTTACACAATCCTTTAGCTTCAGATATTGATAAGCTACAGTTTTATTTGAAAGTAAACAAGACGGGATTTATGTAATTGGCCGGCCGAGGGCAGCAGAGGGTAGTGGATTCACAACTGGGGCGGGCGCATTTAGAAGGGAAACAAAGAAGCCACAAAAGTGTTCCAATTTTGTTTTTATGTCATTGGTGGAAGCGCAAGAAATAGAAAGAATGCTGTAATTTAATAAAAATACACCAACTTTCATTTGAAAAAATGCTTTAATTTTTCTTCTATTTTTCGTTAACTTTTATTTTGTTCTGCTGGATTTTAAAAACTTCATTTTTCGTTCACACCCCGAAAAAAGAAAAAAGTTCTGCATACGTCGCTGGTTCACAGCACTGAAAATCCAGCATTTACTTCACGGTAGGGGGTGGGATGGGGGAGTCAATCTAAGTAAGCAAACCTGTAATTGCAATTTTCTATCATTTGCGTTTATACATATTATCTTACATTTTAATTACAGACGGGGAATATTGACACTAAATTAAGACGATGCCAGTTTTAAACGCAAAAGTTTTTCTTTTGTTTGTTTTCTGGTTTAACGACCACCGTGAGCAACTCCATGGGCTACACAGTCTCCCTCCCCCAAATTTAGGGCAACGGGTTCCAGGGAAAGGAGAGAAGCCAGTGCCATAAGACAAACACAACATCCATGCCTCACCGGGATTTAAACATATACCCATCTCGGACGAATGACCAGAAGACAGTACTCAGACCACTGCGCCACCGGGGCGGCAAAAAAGTTTTTATAAAAAATGAAAAAAAAAAAAAAAAAAAAAAAAAAAAGAAAGAAAGAAAAGCTCCGTGACGGCTCCCTCGTCTTGAATCCGTCAATGGATCACAGTGGTTTCGAACAAGAACAGAATAACTGCGTAAACCTAAACAACTTTAAGAAGTTTGTCTGTATGCGTTCGACTCGTATTAATGACATTATGGTTCTGTCAATTTCATGATACCCCAGCACCTTGACCGAGTCCCAAAGTTGTTTCTTGACTGCAATGTCCAAAATATGGACATGTTCAGTGGCGTAGCCAGAAATTTCTTGAGGAGGGGGGGGGAGAATCCATGGGTTTGGTTCATTGGTGGAGGCCTCGTATACACATATATATCGCTTTAAATTCGTGCTCAATCTCCCCTCAAGGGGGTTCAAATCCCGAACCCCCCCCTCTGGCTACGCCACTCCTGCTGTTGCACCAGTTTGAGAATGCCTGTGTGTATTTTCGTTGTCAACAGCAGCTTTTAATAAAAGTTATTCTTCCTGAAAAAAAAAGGGGGGGGGAGGCAATCCTAATGATGTCCCTACGTGATAGAACAAAAATATCGCTGGGTGGAAAAAATGAAGCGTATTGTTGTTTCAGCAACATACAGAAACACTTTATGTTCAAGAAAAAAGTCTAGCATATTAAAAAAAAGCAATTTGTACTGGAATGTTTGGAGTAATTTTAAGAACAGGTATTAAGCATTGATTTTTATGTCCTTTCTCTCAACTAAGTCGTTAAAAGGATATTACTATAACTTACATTATTCTCTATTTAACTTTCTGGATAAAATTATGAAGCCTGACCACCTTTCACGCTCACTAAAGATCTAAAATTTTTTTTTAGAAACTTCATTTTACTGAAGTTTTGCTTACAAAATGCACATGTTAAGTAAGGGCTGGCTCAAGCCGATAAGCAAGACATTGGGGGACCTTCTCTAGGAGGGTCACCTTTGACAGCACAACTTTAGCGAACTTTTAAATCTTAATAACCTGCGTGGAAAAAATAAAATATTTTTGTTGCTTTTATATCCTTATTTCGTTTTATAATAAGCTGAGAAAAAGGAGTGGTTTTTACCCTAGAGCTGATTGACCAATTTATCCTTCCTCCTGGTCACAGGCTATCTTGCTTTGTCGCATCTGGCAACGAATCTTCTTTCCCTTTCACTCAGAGCACATTTAAGGTGACAGGAGGCCCAGGGGCTTGACAGTAGTTTGGGACCCTAATATTAGTGGCACATCTAGGATTTCATTATGGGTGGATGACAGGGGCGAACCGATAGTCCCCGCAGAGTGGGAGGGCCTCATGGTCAAAAAGGCCTCTAGCTTGAGCAAAAAGGATTTTACAAATTTTTTTGTTGGAACTTCGTATGAAACTGGTTAAAGAAATATCCAAGAATTACGGCAGCTTTGAATGAAGTATTAAGACAAGCATTTTTTTTTCTCACAATACGTAAAATCTTTAGAAATAATTCTCCAGGCTTTAGTTCATAAAAACTGTTGGATGTTAGCGTCCTTTGCTCGTTTCTTTTATTTTCATCGAACACCTGCTGCAAGTTTGTTTACGTTTGCGAGTTTCAGTTGCTTTGATGCCGAACAGAGCAGCCAGCTGTTTGTTGCAAAGAATTATGGGATCACGACCCTGGACGGATATGATGGCGTCGCTTCGATGTGTGTGAACACGCTGTGTTGATGTTATTCCTACAAAAAGTGCTCTAAAAGAGTACATATATTATGATGACCTAAAAGGATTATCGCTGGAATAAACTGTTTTTGTGTCAAAAGCCAAAGGAATATTGATTTTATGGTAAGACTATTTAAAACAGACTAAATAGAAAGCAAAGTTCGTTGTTGATTAATAACTCATTCGTTTTATGTTTATTATATTTCTGTGAACTTTCATTAGCGTTTTAGTTGTGTGTTTAGTGAAGAATAAATAACGATAAACTTAAATCGATAAACTTAAATAGTTTATCGATTTAAGTTTATCGTTATTTATTCATAACGATAAACTTAAATAGTCTGTCGATTATAAACATAGTTACTGTTGCAAATATTTCTTAGTTTTTAACTTACACCATCAAAAACTTGATGGATAACGGGGAAGCAGCTATTCAAAAGAACTTGAGGCCCCTTGTAATAGCCCTTGCTGTTACAAGGGGCCTTAAGTTCACAGCCCTTGCAATAGTTTCTAGGCAGGTATATTAACAAGAGAATGTGAAAAAAAAATCAGTTCAATGAGTGGAATTGTTACACCAATAAGGATACGGTGTTATGTATTACATTGGTTTGCACCTAACTGTGATCCTTTCAAATATAACGAACTGAAACGTGTTCTTTGCAGGAACGAAAAATCATAGACCTGTTTCATTTTTTTTTATGACAGAGTCAAAAGGTTTTTTTTCAGTATGTGCAAAACATTGTGGCATTATGTTAAGAGCGTTTTTTATATTCCAGAGAAAATAATTTAAGTAGTTTTACGGTTTTTGTGCTGTATTTATTAATCGTTACTTAGTTATTTGTTTACTTATGTTGTGACATTTCGTATAAATCGGAAAAGTTATTAGACACTATCACACGGCAGTTGCATGTTTGTGTGTGCAATCGTGAGGCATTTCAAAAGCAGGCCTTAGTTCTTTAAAATAATAAATTTTGCGTACTCCAGGACGATGAAAAATACGTAAGTATTTTATATCGGTAACCAGGACAATTATTTTTATTGTAACAAACACATTTTTTTTTCACGCAATAAAGTGAAATAATACAAATTTTGAAGATGACAATCCAATTTTTGGTGTAAATGTAACAAGGATGGAAAGTCAGATAATACCCGAAAAACTTTTTTTCATCGTCCTCAGCGGGACTCGAACCCGCGTCTCCTAAATAGCGCCCAATTATGCTATCCACTACACCACCCAGAACGAACAAGTCCCAAGTTTCCGATTAATTTGAATATAACCATCACAGGATTCGCTAGTCGAAGCAACCGGCATTCATGTTAAGCGAATCTGGAGGTTAAGAACCCTATCCCGTAATTGCCTAGAGGAGCAGATAAATCATGAAAGAAATACGGGATTACACCATATACTACAAATTTTGAAGATGACAATCCGATTTTTGGTGTAAATGTGACAAGGATGGAAAGTCAGATAATATCCGAAAACTTGAAAATGTTCATCGTCCTGAGGCGGGACTCAAGTCTCTCAGATAGTGCCAGGACGATGAAAATTTTAAAGTTTTCGGATATTATCTGACTTTCCATCCTTGTCACATTTACACCAAAAATCGGATTGTCATCTTCAAAATTTGTAGTATATGATGTAATCCCATATTTCTTTCATGAAAGTGAAATAAGTTTGATTTTATGAAAAATACTCATAGGCTCCAAGGAAGTTGATTTATTAAAACACTCGCAAAGCCTAGTTAATAATATGGAATTTAAAATTTTGAGTACCACTGAAAGCTAATGGAATTTCACAAAGGACCTCGAAAATATTTTTCCGGTGAGCAGGGGAGGGGAGGGGGGGGGCTAGAGTTTTCCTGATACGAAAATATCCCCGTCATAGTGGAGTGCAGCGTTGCGTTCAGAAAGTTTTTTCCGGAGGGGCATTACAAATTTTGAGGGGGAAGAAACTTGTGGACTGATTACATACATAGAATCACAATTTTGTTATTTTTATATCATCCTCATCATCATTGTCAACCCTTATCAATCCACTGCTGGACGAAGGTCTCCCCAAGTTTCCTCCACAATGGTCTGTCTTGTGCCAGTCTCCTCCATGTCACCCCTGCATACTTTCGAATTTCATCCACCCATCTCCCATGTGGTCTTCTTCTGGGTCTTTTCCTGTCCCTTGGAATCCAATCTAAAATTTCGGCTGTCCATCGATGGTCCGTCCTTTTGGCATTATGTCCAGCCCATTGCTCGTTCGTGAGAGACGTAGTGTTGGTGGCTCCAATATTTTATGCATTTTAGTGTGGAATACCTCGATCCTCACTCACCTGTTGCGTGGCCCGGCTCTCTAAAGGTACTGTGTACGTTTTGAGCTACTTTTCAAGCGTTCTCATCCTCATATTAGTTCATATTCATCCGTTTTCTTATCGTTTGCTCGTTTGTTTACGTTTGGAAGCTGCCAACATGGCGGCTTCCGGTATTTCCTTATCATCTATGGGCGTGGTGGATGCGCGTCACGTCACACTTCCCACGTCCGTGGAAGTTAACATACTCTCGTCCTCAGATGTGTCTGCTCAGATGCCTTCCCAGCTTTCTAGTACTCCTGCACCGGTGCCTTCACTGGACTTGGTTGCGCTTTCATCTTCAGCTCCTGCATCTGCCTCGGTGCCCTCCCTGGGTACTACTGATTCTACTGCCTTGCCTTCGGCCTGTGCTTCTCTTCCCTCACAGCCTTCTGTGCCTGCCGGATCCGAACAGACTTCTCTTCCGAGGATGTCATTTGTCTCTAAAGTGCAACGAGGCGCTACTTCTACATCCGATTTCTCTCAACCAGATCGTCTTTTGCAAGCAACACCTATTATTCAGGTATCCAACCACAAGGTGAAGGTAACGATAGATGACAATTCGCAGATTGGCCGTGAGTTCTATAACCTCCTGGATAGAAGTGTGCTCTTTCATGCTTTACCAAATACTCCATTGCCACGCTACATGGAAGCCCTCTCTGGACATGTGTCGTCTGCGTCCATTGCAGGAATTTCCCGTACTCCTCGGGGTATTTCGGTACAGTTCAATCACAAGGAGGATGCTGACTTTTTCTTGCAAACGGACTTCCGATTGGGACAAACCACCTCATCCCGTCGCCTCATTCCAAGCGACCGGTGAACATCACGTTCTATCCTGTTCCACAAGAAGTGCCTGATACTGCACTTCCTCTCCTTGTCAGTCATGTTTGTAAAATTGTTGGCAAGGTCCGTCGCCTCTGTGACGCTCCCCGCGGAACTCGATTTGCACATGCTACCGGACCTCGCCGTCAGTTATTGGTCGTCTTTCCCACCGAGAAAGCCTTGGCGGATTGCCCTACAGAAGCTACTGTTGAAATTGGCGCACGAACGTACAGTTTCAAGATTTTCACTGCTCACTATTGTACACACTGTTTAACACAGAACCACACCACTGCCTCCTGTGACCGCGTTCGACGTGGACGTTCATCGAGTTCGGATCCCACTGCTGACCACATTGGTCTTTCTACTATCCCCACTACCGGTAGTTTGCCTGACGCGAATTCTTCGTTTCTCCGTCAGACGAACATTTCCGTCACGGACAATGCTGCCTTTCCTCCTCTCCCGACCCGTACGATTGTGCATCCACCTTCAAGATTGACAGAGTTGTCTTCGACTACAGATGTGTCTACAGCGGAGTGTTCCGATCCGGTTGTGTTGAGTGGTGGTTTGGCAGATCGCCCGTCTGGCTCTTCTCCTAGCCTCTCGGATATCGGATCTCCATTTACAACCTTGTCTACCATACCCTTGTTGCAACATCTTCCTGAAGCCTTGGCTATTGTACCAGTCTCCACTAAGGCAGCTCAGCTGCGTACTGCTTCTTCGGTGACGTTCGTTTCTTCGTCTACTGACTTGGGAGGTGAGCCTGATCCACTAATGGATATATCCGCCTCAGCGTCTTCTTCGAAGCGGATTGGATCTTCCAAAGGCGCTGTAAAACAGAAAAAGTTAAAACAACTTTCTGTGCCACATTCTGAGGATTCATCTAGTGTTCCCGAGGTTTCCGGTTCCGGTGTTTCTCCACCTGTTGATTCTTCAAACAGTATACTTCTCCGCTCAGGTCCTGTCAATCCTCTCTCTGATGTTGAGGTTCTACAGGCCGTCGATACGTTGCCTCCAGTTCTTGGACCACTGTCCAGACAGCAAAATTTACGTCTTTTTCAACCTGCACGTACGATTGTTGGTTCTGAAGAATTCCTTCACTCACTTGATCTGGACCTGTATGCAGCGGTAACGCAATTCGAAGCTTATGTGTCACTTTTTAAATCTCTGTGTGCCACCGATCCTCGGTATCAGCCTTTTTTGAGACGTTACACGCGCCGTCTTGCCTCCTTGAAGGAGCTCGTTGAGAAGCATATATGTGATACCTTCTATACTTTTACCGATGACCTTTAACTCTCTTCCTCACACCGATTACTTTTTGTTCTCTCAATGCTAGGGGATTTGCGAACCCGTTCGCAGATGCCCTGGTTTTGCAGACTTAGTGCATGTTCATTCTGATGTTTTCATTGTGTGTTTTTACTGTGATTCACAAGTAATGTATTGTAAATTTGCTTTATTTGTGTGTTTGGCTGTGTTTCACAAGTAATGTATTTTAAATTTGCGATAATTGCGTGTTTTTGCTGTGTTTTCACAACTAATCGGTCTCGTTACTTGTGTAATCTCCTCATTATCTCATCATTATCTTATCTGTTGTTTCCTGAATTTGTGCGTGTTTTTTAAAATACCTATAATTGTGAGTGTTTGCTGTGTTAGTGCTTGCCTCTATCGCGGATTATTATAGTGGTACGTTTGTTACCTTTGTTATTTTTATAAAGTTGCTGAGGTACTCAATGTTGTTTTGCGCTGTAACCACATTTCAGTTCCGTTCGGTTGATTTATCATAGCATAGTACATTTCATGCATTTGTGCACATGTGTTATAGTGTTTGACATGCCGTTAGGTCATTCATTGTTCGTGTGCATATTCATTTCCTTTCTGTGTAACGTTGTGCTGCATCGTGGATATACTGACTTTCCGCACTGTTGTTTTCTGTACTGCAGCTTTTAATGAATCTCCTATGTCTGTATTTCGTTATAGCAATAAACTGGGTACCACTATGGTACCCACAGTTACCAATACCAATACCATTGCCATTTCAGGGATTTAACTCTGATCATGATGTCTTCCACTCTTGTCATTTTTAGGATCCACGAGTTCCTCTTCTTATTTCACCTGGTTACACCAAGCATGCACCTCTGCATGCTTCTTTGAGTTGTCTGCAGCCTTTGTATGTCTCTTTTAGTTAAGGTCTACGTCTCTGCACCATACGTAAGCACTGGAAGGATGCATTGATCAAACACTATTCTTTTAAGACATAATGACATATTGCTCTTGAAAATTATGCTGTTTCTTCCAAAAGCTCTCCAGGCAAGTTTTGTAAGCCGATTAATTTCTTCATCAATGTGACTCTCACTTGATATCTGCTGTCCAAGATAAACGCACGTGTCTGTTATCTCCAGCTTTTCTCCATCAATCGATAAATCTTCATTTCTTGTAAAAGCATTGAACATCACTTTTGTCTTCTGAAAGTTCATTTTTAATCCCACTTCTTTACTCTTGTCAGCAAGTTCCTGGATCATACTCTGCAGCTCTGATGGGGTAGTTGCAAAAATGACTACGTCATCGGCAAAACGAAGTTGGGTTAGATAATCTCCATTAATCTTATCCCCTTGTTTTCCCAGCTCAGCGACTGAAAGACACCCTCGAATGTGGCATTAAAGAGCTTCGGAGATATGGTGTTACCTTGTCTCACCCCCTTTCCAATTTTTATGTGTGTTGTATTTTCAAACAGCCGAATCTTTGCACTTGAATTTTCATAGATGTTATTAATAATATTAATGTATGCATCTTCAATGCCGCAGGATTTCAGAGCCATTGTAACTGCTGATGGTTTCACCGAATCAAAGGCTTTTTCATAATCGCTAAAAGCCATGCACAATGGAAGTTCATATTCCCTCGCTCTTTCAATTAGTTCTCTCAGTACGTGGATATGATCCATTGTGCTGTTGCCACTCCTGAATCCAGCTTGTTCTCTCGGTTGAGCCATGTCCAGTGTCACCTTCAAGCGGTGTGAAAGAACTTTAGTGAAGATTTTATAAACCACTGATAGGAGGCTGATAGGTCTGTAGTTTCTGAGATCCTCAATGTTACCTTTTTTATGTAGCAGGATCATTGTAGCGTTGTTCCAATCCTCAGGAATTTTCCCTTCATTAAGGCATCGAGTGAAAATTTGGGCGAGTACTGTTTCGATTTCTCCACTTGCTTCTTGTATGATGTCTACAGTAATTCCATCTTCTCTTGGAGCTTTTCCCTGTTTCATGTTCTGGATTGCATGTACAACTTCTACTGGGAGGACTGGAAGAACTCTGGTACTGGTACCTTTCATGATGTCTGGAGTACATGTATCATCCCTTTCATATAATTTGGAGTAGAAAATCTTTCACTCTTATCAAAATTTCGCCTCTATTTCTTGTTACAGAACCATCTTCTTTTCTCAGTGCCATAATCTGTTTTCTTCCCTTACTGAGATGTCCCTTTGCTATCTTTAGGCTTTGGTTGTTTTCAATTGCTTTCCTCACTAGTTCACAGTTGAATTTTCTTACGTCTTCAGTGATACTTTTTCTTACTGTCTTGCATAGCTCTATATATTCCAATTTGGAAGTCACATCTTCTTTAGTTGTTCTCATCTCTCTTCTTTTTTGCATCAACATTTTGGTTTTCCTGATAATTTGTTCACATGCAACTTGTTCTTAGACCCAGCTAATTTTGTTGCTGTTTCCATAAGAGCTTTGGTTACTTTTCTGTTAACTTCAGAAATATCCACTTCTTCAGATGTTAGGCCTTGTAAAGCAGAGAACCTGTTCTTCAGTTCCAACTTGAAGGTATTATGGTGTTTTTTAAGGTTGGTTATGTCAATAGATTTTGTTTGTCTTATGAGCTTGCCACGTTCAAGTTTAGTGTTGAGGTGCATCTTACATCTCACCAATCTATGGTCACTACCTGTGTTGAACTTGTTTAGCACACTGCAGTCTTCTATGACGAATTTTTTGTTACACATAATAAAATCAATTTCACTTGTCGTCCCATTTGGATGTCTCCATGTCCATTTCCTGTGTGGCTTTTTCTTGAAGAAGGAGTTCAAGATGAAAAACCCTTCTGCCTCTGCAAACTCAACGAGAGTATTTCCACGCTGGTTTCTGTTACCGTGACCGAATTTATCTACTGAAGTTTCATTCTGTTGCCGTTGCCCTATTTTTGCATTGAAATTTCCCATAATTAT
This sequence comes from Macrothele yani, assembly GCA_039090855.1. NCBI lineage: Eukaryota > Metazoa > Arthropoda > Arachnida > Araneae > Macrothelidae > Macrothele > Macrothele yani. The sequence goes on from CM076989.1 coordinate 16,124,663, forward strand.
TTTCAAGTGCTGCTTACCTTTATTGTTTAGATGACAAATTTCCTCATAAAATTCTTCAATTTCTTCTTCAGGATGACTTGTTGTGGGTGCATAAGTTTGAATAATCTGAGCCTGGTATCTTTTCGAGAGTTGGATAACAAGTCGTGCAGCTCTGTCAGAGGAACTTTCAACTTCTACAACTTTATCCTTCAGTTTCTTGTTTATTATAAATCCAACACCACTAGTTCTGCCAGTATCTATCCCACGATAGTAGAAGAGATGTTCACTTTTCAGTTCAATGAGATTTTCTCCTTTTCTCCTTACCTCACTTAGTCCAACGATGTCCCACTTTATCCTTTGTAGTTCCTCTTTCAATTCAAGAAGCCTTGAATCAGAAGATAGGGAGCGTCCATTATACGTAGCCAAGGTCAGCATCAGATGGCAGCCTAGTCCGGTCCTCCGGGGATTCTTAGCACCGTCTGTCTTCATGTCGCACTGGCCGCTGCCTTGGCCAGGTACATTGCAGCTGCCGGAGACTGAGGGCCAAGATTTAAGTTGTGGAATCATTTTGGAGGGGCTTGGCCATAACTCAGCACGCTGGCCAAGCGGGTTGGTGAGTGTGGGATAGCATTTCCTCTAATTCCGATGGTATAGTTATACCGCTATTGGCGCTCGTCAGAGACCCTTTAGTGGGAACAGGATGCACCACGAGAAGGCGGGTTTGACATTTGTCAAGGAGAGGCTGTGATGTTACGCATCACCTGACCTTACATCCTTATTTTTGTGATATATTTTTATATACACATTAATATATATAAAAAATTCAAATAGTTTAGAAAATTTTTCTTATGCTCGCATATCGCAAATTCAAATTCCAGGAATCTACACATACAAGTGATTAAAACTGATAATATGTTATACCTTTGCTTTAATTCAGTAATGCAACACGGATTTCACCATGGGGTGGTGTAAAATATTGTGAATACTAGTAAGAAAAACCGAAGTGACACATTTGCGTCTGCGCGAATGTGTCATCTTGAGCAAGTGCTGCTCATGTTGCCGGTAGAGCAATGAAGATCCGAAGTGCTGCAGACAAACTGGGAAAAACAGTTATCATATCATTTTGGTGTAACAGGCTGAGCATATTGAATGTTCTGTCTTTCCGAAACCCTAAGCCAGAAACTAGTCTCAGGCATTGACTTCGTAAGCCAAAACAAAACTAGTCTCTGGCCTTGACTTTGTAAGCCAAAAACTAGTCTTGGCCTGGACTTCGAAGTAGAATTCCATGATCCTGATTGTCGGAATACTTGAATGAGAATTGAACCGTCTATGTTTTTACTTCTTCAAGACTATGCTATGGAAAGTTCATTTACAAGCTCCCGGACATAAAGACGCCGAAACTTTTTTTTTATGTTTATTTATTTTGTTTTGAGGTTTAACGAACATCCTGAGCATTTAAGAAGCCATACGTCTCTAATTCAGCGACACTGGTACAAAGGTGACGATGGGATGGAGCTCTGCGCCTCTGACCACTCGGTGGTACACCAAAATGTCTGGGCGGGAGTACGGAAGTAGCCAAGAGGTGAAAGGACCAACAGTCCAACCTTATAGAGTGAAAAGCAAACAATCTTATAGAGGTGAAAGAGCCAATCAGTCAACCTTATAGTGGGAGCTAACAGGGGTAAATTATAAACCGGCAGGAATGGGGATCATGTTGTAAACGAAACTAAAATAAAAAACTATTGCAATAAAAACCATCCACAATAATGAATTTTTTCTTACCGGTAACGAAAAGGTAGTGCAATCTTTTTGACGCGAACCCGCTTTTCCAAGTCGAACCATAAATGTTCGATTGGGTTCATGTCAGGTGAATTTGGAGGCCAAGGCATTAACAGAAAGTCACTAGCATGTTTCTCGAACTACTCTTTGACGATTCCGGCCGTGTAGCATGGCGCATTATCCTGTTGGAAATGGCCATCACCAGCAGGGAACACAATTACCATGAATGGGTGAACTTGGTCCGCAACGGTGATCAGATACCTGACAGCTGTCAGAGATTGCGTTATTGGGATAATGGGGCCTAAAGTGTCCCAAGAAAACATCGCCCACAGCATAACACAGCCGTTCAACAGTGCAACCAGGTGCCACAGCTTCAGTTGGTAATCGGTGTATCCGCACTCGGCCGTCTACGTGATGCACCAGGAATCTTGATTCGTCAGACCAGGCCACTTTCTTCCAATCATCCACGGCCCAATCTCAATGATCTTGGACCCATTTCATGCGTTGTTGGCGATGACGTGCAGTGAGCACGGGGACCCGGCTGGGTCTTCGGCTACGTAGGCCCACGCGCAGAAGTCTCCGATGAACTGTGTGCTGTGATACTTCGCCCTGATCACCACTGTTGCAGCTGCCGGTGATTTGTCTCACTGTGGCCCTGCGGTCACTGTGAACAATACGCGAGAGTCCCGACTCCCCTATGGCATCAATGAACTGAGGACGACACATGGCTCGTCGTTTGGCCATCTGTGCACCACTTTTGATACTTACTTACTACAGCGGCACGCGAACAACCCACAAACCGAGCCGTTTCCGAGATTGCAGTTCCGAGACGCCTTGCCATCAGAATTTGTCCTTTATGAAACTCCGATAAATCGGCAGCTTTTCCCATTCTGACTCCGAACAGTCTACTAACCGGAAGCCGGTCCTCGGGTTGTATATATACTGCTCTGTGAACTTCACAAGTGCCACAGTTCGGTCTCCAGGCGCGATCTCATATCTCTAGGACTGAGAGTTTCATTATTCATTCATTTTTTACCTTCTAGGATTCACCTTAACAGCGCTATATATGTTGCTATCTCCCATATCTATGTCTCAGTTTGTTTCGATTTTTCTCTCCACTGACCTCTTCTAGGACATAATTGTAAACGTTTTGATTAGACGCGTAACTAGGGCGGGGAAGACGGGGACGGCTGTTCTGGGCGCAGCTCAAGAAACGGCGCAAAAACCGCTACTTGCCGTCTGGTTAAAATTGGAATTGAAACTCGTACAGCAGTTTCTGATACACTTAAAATTCGACCTTCTTCCTCAAAATGTTCAGCGGATGCTAGCTACTCGCATTCAGAAATGAAGGAGTAGTTCTGTAATCCTTTCGACTGAAGAAAAACCACGGTTTTTGTCGACAACAATAGGCCAAGGTTTTTTTTTCAGCTAGATGGATAAGGATTTTCTTTAGTTGGATGGATAATGTTTTCTAATTGGATGAATAAGATAAGAATGTCGGCCACATTGTTGGAGATTCTCTTGAGGCTATTTGGTCATTACTCTAGCTGCGGGCCCTGACTGCCAGTTACATTCCGCCCATTTGATGTGGTACCGAAGGTCTGATCCCCGAACCTGAAAGCAGGTGATGGCGCCTCCCGCATACAAATAACATTGGAATATACCCTAATTTTGTTTTGCCGAGCAGTGCATGCTGATTTGTGTGTGTGTGTGTAATACTAATTTAATGTAATATTTGTATATTACTAATTTAATATAATAGTTGCTTATTACTAATCTAATAGTTATGTACACTATATTGGCAAAAGTTACCGCACACCCCTTCAAAAGCAAATGAACGGATTCCCTGCGTTGTTAAGATGCGAGGTACAGCTGCAAACGATATAAAAACAAGCCTGCAGCTGACCGCGATCACATCGCACTGTAAGGTTGAGTGAAAACGTCGCGGCGGGAGAGAACTGACTTTGAGAAAGGAAAGATTGTTGGGTGTTATATTAGTGGGTTGTCCATAAGAGAAACCGAGAGGCGTTTAACAATACCCAAGTCAACAGTTTTGGATATATTAAATAAGTGGAAGACACATGGCGTGCCTGAAGTAGCAGAACGTACCGGAAGACGAAAGGAAATCAGTGATAGAGGACGTTGAAGCCTCAGGAGAGTCGTTACAGCTAATCGACGGAGTACTGCGCAAGACCTCAGTGTACAGGTGAGTAAAAAATCTGGAACCTCGGTATGTATACATACCATTCGCAGAGAACTTCATTCCATGGGTTACCGTGGTCATGCGGCTGCTCATAAGCCTTTCATCTCAACTCGGAATGTTACTCGTCGTTTAGCATGGTGTAAAGAACATTTATCGTGGACCGTAGATGAATGGAAACGAGTCCTATGAACTGATGAATTCAGATACACGATCCATTAGTGTGATGGCCGTGTGTGGGTATCGCGGCAACCGGGGGAACGCTATTTAGCACAGTGTATACTGTTCCTACGGTCAAGTTCGTAGCTGGCAGTGTACTCGTATGGGAGTGTTTTTCGTGGTATGTTCCCGGTCCATTGGTTTTCGTGGACAAACTTGTTAACCAGCACGTCTAACTCCATATTCCGGACAATTATGCCCTACCAACTCTGTGGCAATACTATGGAACCGAGTCTTGTTGGTACCAGCAGGATAATGCACCGAGCCATAATGCAAGAACTGTTGCGGCGTGGTTTGACGATTGTTCCGTATCGTGTGTTGGACTGGGTAGCACAGAGCCGTGATCTTAATATCATAGAGCACCTATGGGATGAATTAGAGCGCCGCATAAGAAATTTGGAACCAAGGCCCACTACTAAGCAACAGTTAGCGGCAGCATTATGTACTGAATGGAAGCGCATACTTATCTTTGTGTTTCAAAACCTTGTTGAAAGCATGTCTCGAAGGGTCATCGCATGCATTAAGGCCAAAGGTGGACCGACACCGTACTAATGTGTATCAATAAATGCTTTGTTGTGATTCTCTTCTAGGTGTCCAGTGACTTTTGTCAATATAGTGTATAATTGTATATACAACTATTATGATAAATCAGTAATATACAGAATATGCAGTGGTGGCAATTGGCCGGCATGCATCGGAACACCGTTGCAGGAGCGAAACCTCAAGTTCCGGAAGCGACGCGACACCAAAGGAAGGGAGCATTTGATTTAAATAAAGCATTTCACAATGCAATGTGTATTTCAATTAACGACGCCATCTTGTATGAATTTCTCGTCTCTGAATAAAGAAAACAGCTCTGACTGCACTTCATTTTAAAGTTTAATAACGAAATTTCCTTATATGGCTGTATGCCTACTGCGAATGGGTTTGTGCACATTAAATTTTTGTGACATTCAAATAATAAGATCTGAATTCGGTTTAATGGGTGTAAAACTAGTAGAAATACATAAAACGAGCTTTCGCCAATCCCGTCTGGAGAAAGCTCGTTTTATGTATTTCTACTAGTTTTACACCCATTAAACGGAATTCAGATCTTCCTATTATTTGGTTTTGGGGTGCATTAGAACGTATTTTCCATCTTTTCTACTTTATGATATTCGCTTGTACATTGGGTTCAGGCAGCGAATAATTCCCATTTCCACCACTGACTGTATGTAACTATTAAATAGTAACGCATATATGTATATAAATATTAAATTAGTAATGCACACACATGTAATATATGAAGTAGAAAGACAGATTGGGGGCGCAATGTTTTGTGGTTAGCCCCGGCAGCAGAAATGCCTAGTTACGCTTCTGTTTCTGGGTTTCCACGTTGTCAGGCTTTCTTCTCTCTAACCGAGCATAGAAAAAACTATAACTCGACTTTTTCCACTGCCTGTATATTATTGAGACATAAAAGTGGGATAAAATTGTCCATGAGGAGCCGTCTCGCCAACATAGGGGCTGGTATAATCCCCTACCTTTAACTATTCTAACTCACTAGGATTTTCACCCCTTAATATATGATATAATGAAAAGATCTGAGGATTTTCTGTTACCGTTCGCTCAGAACTAACATTCGTTGGACAAAGTGATGTCTGTGGTCAAGCTTCAAGTCCGTAACCAGTCCCTTTTCTGGAAGTAACTGTCAGCATTCAACGAAACACACCGCCAGAACAAAAAATAATAATTAAACATAGTCGCCATTGTTCATTTAGACGGGAGATACACATTTCTTCAGCGTGTATTGTCTTTATTTATAGTTATGTTTATGATCAAGGCCCGGATGTTGATTACCTAAAAATTCTTAAGAAATTGAAAAAGTGCCCTTAAAATTTGAATGAAAGACCCCCTAATGGAGTTTGTATTATTTTTGTTCAAAATTATAAATTAAATAACTTTAGTCTTAAACAGTTCATAAATTTAGAGTTTTGTCTTTTCCTTATAAAATGCACTATAGAACCTTAAAAGAAAGGAGAAAAAGCAAGTAAATACCTGCCAGGTAGTACGTTAAGGGTTCGGAATATCTGCAACTGTCATGGCGAAAATTTTAACCTCTGGTGAATTTCAGAGAGACCTGATCAATCTTTCTGTTGGTTTATCAGAGATTAATTAATGCAAAAATTTTCTCCCATGACATATGTTAGAAGAAAATTCCTGGTTGAAAGGCAGGGGAATTCGTGCGCAAAATTCTCTTGTCTTAATCACAACCAGGAAAACAAAATTTCATGTTAATGAAAAAAGAGAATAATATTTGATTTAACTGACTTTGGGGTTTTGAAAATAATTAATTTATCTGTTCTTTTATCGCGATAGGAAAAGGCGAGTAGGTGTGCAGCTCAGAGAATCAAAATTAATTTTACTTTCACATTACGGAACGAGAGAAAAAGAAAATTAAAATTAGTGATTTTCTGCAAAGCAAGAATTCGCCATTTTTTGCGTTCCTGTTTCCAAACGTCGTGGAAAAGTCACCCAAAAGTGTAACATCTTTTCGTCTTTTGGGTAAGGAATTCAGCAACAGAAATCTATTTTTAGACCTCAGGGTCAAAAGCGGGGTCCCTACGTGTGAAGTTCAGTGTGTCACCCCTGGCTTGCGAGGGAGTGAAATTCCGTTGGGGAGTCGTTAGTTGCTAGGCTGAAGTTTCGACCAATGAGAGGGGTCAGCGGTTTCAAGCACCCCAGAGTTTTATCCGTTGAGAGAAGTCACTTTTGTGCTTGTCTTTTTGCTGGCCGGCAGAGAGAGAGAGGACGGCGGAGTTTTTCTCCTAGCCTTTTGGTGGGAGAGTACCCACAGGAAAAAAGTGGTTTTTCTTGACTGCCTTTGCTGACCACCAGTCCACCACAAGGGGACACTCTGGATCTGGGCTGCCTATTGAAAATTTTGACGATGTAGAACGCAGTTAAAGCGGCATTCCGCCGGCCGGGAACCTCGCCCTGAAAAACTAAATGGCGGAAGGCTGCAGGCTGGGACAATGTCGTTAGTGGAAAGTTCTTGGCTGAAGGGGGACATGCATTCTCCCTTATGGAAATCCCAGAAAGAGTGGGCCCAGCCTCTACAGCTTCCCCTTCGGTTGCTACTCCGAAAAGGAGGCCTGCTTCAAAGGCCGAAGGAAAGAAAAAAAAATAAATAAATAAAGGTTCCATCTCATCCCGAAGTTTCGAAAATGGTTACGTCGGCTATTAACCTTTTAAGGAAGGGAACTGGGAGGAAGAAAAGAAAGAAATACTAACGAGACTGTGGTTGTGCCAGGACTGTAAGCTGTGGCGAAAAAAAAAAAAAGGAAAAAAAAAGAACGCCAGCTCGAAGGTAATGTTTTAGTCCATATCTTTCTGTATTGATATATAACATCCCACGCAGGGTACCTAAACTTCGAGCTGAGCATAAGAAACAAAAAGAAAAAGAGCAAGTTTTTTTTTTGCCTCTGATTATGGCTGTGTTGTCGTTCAGCTTTCAAAATTAAAATTTATTAGTTACTCAGGTATGAATTCAGAAAAAAGAAAGAAAGAAAAAAAGAGAGGGGAGTTGAAAATGCTTTCATTTATGTTTTTTTTTGTGTTGTCATGTCTGGTAGTTTAGCAACTTCCCAGGCCAGTAAATTTTAATGTATCGGAAAAATTTAGTTTAATAGTTGGGCACCGTAAATTTTGGTGCATCGATAATAGTTTAGTTGGGCATGTGATAATTGAAAAGCAGTGTTATTGTGATGTCGTGGGTGATAAAATAATAGTAAACATTTCTCTCTAGTCTTTTACAGCGTTGAGTTATTTTTTTTTTGAGTGAAGATAAATTATGGGATGATTTATATTGGGATTTTGGGAACATATTATAGTGTGATGAAATTGGAAACCTAAAGTGCTGTTTACATTCTTGGAGTGTTGAGTGTCGAAATTAAGATGGTAGGTGTGTTAATTGAGGACCAGTATTTTACATGCTCCAGATGAGTGTTAATCTCCCAGTGGAAAGGGGTGATCTTAGGGCAAGCCGGGAACTTGTCCTAGGGCAGAGGGCTCTGAGTAGGGAATTTTCACCAGGATGCGATATGTGCAGAATAGAAGTTAAAGTATTTTTTTGTTCTCAAGTTTAGTATTTCACAAAAAGAATGAACATCATGGGTTGAGAAGACACACTTTTGCTCACCAGTTCCAGTATTAATTGTTCTTTTCTTTGGCCTAAATTTTCTTGTTTTTACTATAAGGTTAAAAGTCTAAATGTAATTTTAATTTTCAATAAGGTGAAAATATTTAGTGGGTTATGTAAATGGTCAGTGTTATTGTCTGCAGTGGACCTGCGCATTGCCATGGTGCAGAAGAATTTCCTTGCTAGTGATTTTTCCTGGGATATATGTGGAGAGAGATAAGTGATTTTTCCTGGGATATATGTGGATATTGTGATTTAGGATTTCTTGGGATATAGAGAGATAAGTGAATTTTCCTGGGATATATGTGGATATAGAGATAAGTGAATTTTCCTGGGATATATGTGGATACAGAGATAAGTGAATTTTCCTGGGATATATGTGGATAGAGAGATAAGTGAATTTTCCTGGGATATATGTGGATATTGTGATTTAGGATTTCTTGGGATATATAGAGAGATAAGTGAATTTTTCCTGGGATATAGTTGTGTTGATTCTGGGCCAGATGTGCCTGGAGTATTTAGGGTTGAAGTACGACAGGCTCTTGCAGGCGTGGTTGATCAAGGTGGGATCATGCATTGGTTCGAAAAGGGAGATCCTTGAGGACGCGGTTTTTGGGGGAAAACTTGTCTTCAACCCCCTCCCAGTAGTTTCGCTGCTCACGGAGATATGTACTGCCAGCGAGGGTCGGTCGGGTGTTGCTTCAATAATTGGCGAGATCATGTTAGAGGAAATTCTGTGCCTGATGATGATGTGTCGCACTTGAGGATTTTTTCCTTTCCTTTTGCATAGGCTGAAAGTGGATTCACGACCCAATTTCACGCCTTCAGCCTGACTGGTATTTTCTTCCTGTGTTGGTTCTCAAAAACCCAGAGTAGTGTCTGAACTGAGAGTATTTGCCTCACCGCTACCTCAGTAATTCACTGCAGGTGTTAAATTTAAGTTTGTTTGGTGATTTCAGGTATCTAAATTTATTTGTTTATGATTTGCTGTAGTGCTAGGGATGTAAATTCTAAATTCTGGTTGTTGGTGTTAGTGAACTTGATATTTGGTTTGGAAATTTAGTTAATTGGTATTTTGAGCTTTTGTTTACAGTATAGAGTTATTAAGTATCTTGAGCTATTATGTGAAGTGCAGAGTGAGGTGATTTTTATGAGCAAGCTAGTGCAAGAAGATTGTTTGAATTTCTGAATTATGTTGATGTTATGAGTAGTGATAATTCTTAAGTTAGTGAGGTTTCTTTATAAGTGAAGTGGGTTCATTCAGGGTAGTTCTATAGGTTATGTAATGTTAATTAATGCTTGTGCTCAGTGTAAATTCTGTTTTGAGGATAATTTACTTGGTTTGTTTACTTGCTGATAGTAGATTTGTTAAAGTATAATTTGTGACTCTTAAAATAACTGTAAATTTAAATTGAAGTCTTCGAAGCTGGTCTGGGAGATTGCGGAGTTTGCTAAGATTGTTTAGGTGCTGTAAATTTAAATCAATAAGTGTAAAATTGTAAATTTGTCATTGAGCTAACTAGGTGAGAGAGAAGAGAGTACGTTTCAAAAGAACAGAACTATAAGTGAAAAATTGTAAATTTGTCATTGAGCTAACTAGGTGAGAGAGAAGACAGTACGTTTCAAAAGAACAGAACTTGTCCACCTTGTGGAATTAAAAATAATCCAGTATCTTTTTTTTGTGTAAGCTATGTGAATCATGGTATAATTTTGGATGCATAAAGTCAAGGCCTAGTGTTCAAACTAACTGTGTTGAAATATGTAAAGTTGTGCTGTTCATAAGGCCAGTGGCCAAAGAGAAATAGAAAAGAAATTGAGATTCTGTTTTTATACTGCTGTGTTTTAGCAAACAACAAAAAGGAAATGCCATCTGATTGTCCACTAAATGACCTTATTAAGCTTTTAAAGAAAAATAATAAATACAGGCAGTAGCCTTTCAAAAAAAGTCCAAAATTAGTGCAGTGTGAAAATTTTTGTGTGCTGTTGTCTTCCATGACTTGGTCCCATGTACCCCACCTTAGCTTGACTAAGGCTATTGTTACACGGCACTAGCAGTGTTCCTACCGAGTCGGCCGGTAACGGTGCTTGAGACCTGAAGTACAATTTAGTTGGCCGCGGCACCAGGTGAGAATCTCAGGTGCACTGCTGCACTCAAAGATTCACACCAGAACATAAAAAATGAAAAGTTGAAGAATGACCCGAAGCATAAGGCTTGGGTGAATCCACCGTGTGAACAAAATAACAACAACAAATAAAAAATAAAATAAACTAAAAAAACGATACTTTGGGATCAGAGTTGTGATGAGGTTCACCCGCAATCACCAATTCGTGACTGAGTGTAGTGGTCCGGATCTTACTCCGGTACATTCAATCCCCAACCAGCCAGTACAACACTCACTTTCGCAAATAACACATGATTCTCAAATACACAACACAACATTTAATAACGTTATGCGAGATTTAAACAGATACGGCGCTCTCTGGGCGTATAGACAATTGCCCCTCTTATGTGGGCAGCATACGGTGTCACACATTACTGTCGGAAGACACAAGCCGACTGAGTCTCCACCGGACTATCTGAACAAGAGATACTACTCGTTTACACACTAAATAGAGCTGCAGGTGATATTCATATACAATTGCTTAGAGAATGAAAAAAAAATTATATGTAAACGATCACATTAAAAATACTCGCGACACAAAATACACAAGCACGTTAATTTGCGGTATAAGATTATAGGTGCGAAATACTGCCAAAGTTAATTAACTAAATCTAATAAGTATGCACATGCAGATCCCTTCTCCGCTCGCTTTGGCCCTGAACCAAAGTTAAAAGAAACTGTCCCGCCCAGCGGAATTTGTGGCCACACCCTCTCCCTTATTCATGTAAAAAAAATAATCAGGAAATGGGCCCGGTAAGAAATTGAAATCTGTATGTGCAGGTATTTCCTCTGAGGTTCAGTCACTCAGCATTACTGCATCTATGTCCATGCAGCTTTGGGTGTCGGGATGGCACAAGTTCGCAGATGTGCGAAGAAAGAAAAAGGAAATATTCATCTACTTACAGTTTCGTGACTTTGCTGTGCAAATCCAGTGTGCATCACATAATATCACACGACAAAAAAAAAAAAAAAAAACACGCACACACACACAGACACTTGCACCATGTGGCAGCACCGATGATTCAACACTTCACTTTGACGCTTGATGTAAATGAAGCACACAATTAAAATGGAGATATCACGCCGCACTTTGTTGCGCTGATGCGAGTATACACGGATCCACTCTTGTGAAGATTTAAAGGTGGCCGTTAAACAAAATAGCCCCTCTCACATCTGCTGTTGCAGTTTCCGAGACTGATTTCTGTGTTCCTGGGAAATGATTTTTGTTGTCGTGAAGAAATAATTCGGAACGTCGACTGCTTGGAGAGTGGGACCCGCTCACTTCCGCTGCTGCTATAGTAGATTCCGTCCGTCGCTACCTTCCGTCCTTTTTGACCGTTCATACCCAATTCAGTCAGTTCCTTTCCGTTAGCATAACATCTACCCTGCCTGAGTACGCAGTTCAAATATGTCCCTCGCAGGTTTTGTTTCCATTTTTTTATCGAGTTGCGACCGCCAGCCCTGAGATTAATTTTCTCGGCCGAGCGAAATCAGACGTGCTTTTACCTTAAGCGTATATCAGCAACTCAGCATTTCACCTGTATATTTGCTAGGTATCGAAGCCAGCGCTCTTACGCTCATATTTTTCTTTAGCCATGTTTTTATCCCGTCGCACTTACACGTAGTGGCTTCGCTGCTTACGTGACCACACACACGCACACATGGGGCCTCGCTTCGCCCCGTAAGACAAGCGCGTCTCTTCACTTCCTCCACAGTAGGGGATGAATGGGGGTGACGATTCCACACTGCAGTGGTTGGCATCCGAACCCGACTTTGCTTGGCTTCGCTTCTCATTGGAATGACCACTGTCCACTCGCAGACTTCTTAATTTGCCGGTAACTTGGCTTTCATTAGGCCAAACAGTCGCTGATTTCCATTACGCTCCAGCCTAGAAATTTCTGCTTTATCCCGCGGATTCAGGCATTCTGCTGTCTTTATGGCAAACTGGCATCTCCATCAGCCGCCTCGAGTTGTCTCCATTTCTTACCAAAATGCGGGGAGGTTCGCTGCTTCATTTTTTCCAATTCATTTTTCAGATCCAAGGCAATCCAGCCTTTCGCATCGGAGAGCGTACAGACAACTGAACTTTCTTCCTTATGTTCATGCCAAGTGCGAACTCTTATTTTTCTGCACGGACCACACAGAGAGCAATTGTTCTCGAAAATGCCCCAAACAATCGACGAATTTACGATTATTCGCTAAACCTTTTGTCCCCATCTTCATTCATTTACTCAAGTGGACCCTTCTTCGAAAGGTACCACTTTCCCTTTCCGTGTTGCTTAGGCTCCCGTCAGCTGCGCCCTGATATTTATGACCTAACAGAGCTATTCTGAGACCACCCAGCCAGAGAGAGAATTCTTCGCCTCTTTTCTTTCCAAACCCCCAGATAAAACTTTATCTGCTGTTTACACTTTTAAACTCCAATCAAGCCTCGAACATAATTAATACTTAATTAATTTCACACATCAACCACGCCCATTAATTACTAAATTAATGGCGGGGGTGGGTCGTAACATCGGCCCCTCCTCAAGAAATCCAGAAGTCCTCTTCTGGGCCTATCGCTTCGCTCTTATCAATTTCCAGAGCAACCATTGAGTGCTACCTTTTCCCACTGTTAGAAACAATTCAAAATGGCAAAAATATTGCGTTTCTTGCCTTCAAGAGCATTGGAGCGACTTCCTAATTATCCCGCAATTTTGTTAATTAATTTTAGAGAACAGCCGAAAGAAAAAAAACAACGTAAATGAGAAATAAATAAAAAAAAGCTGTGAACTGTAAAAGAACATGTGAGCCTGCCGAACTGTGATTCCTAGCTGCCTCATACGATTCGCGACATGGCGGACAAATTTTAAAGTTTTCTTCAGGTTTTAGGTTGGGAGGGGGGGTGTCCACTGTAACATTCCATCCCCCCATGAAAGAAAAAAAAAGGGATGACTGGATGAAGTTTATTCATCCAATCATTCTATTTTCTTTTTTAACTGTAAACACTCAACCCTTTCCCACCGTCGCAAGGCACCTAATTCCGGACTTAAGTGCCCTGAGAGCGGAAGGAAAGTTTAAGGATTTCATCACACGTTCATTGCTACCCGTCGAGATAGGCGGAAAGAAAATTTAAATATGAGGCATAGCTTCGAGAATCCACGAGTTCCACAGATCTCTCACGTTCGATGCTCCTACACCCGCTTTTATCTGCGCTCGATGCCAAATTCTTGCGTTCCACTGTCTTCGTGTTAGCCATTTTGTTTTTATTACCCACTAAAATTATGGCAGTTCTTAGAAAACAGCTTAAGGCTTACTTAATGCTAAATTATACAAAATTCGCACCGAACAAAACTAAATAAAAATAGTAATGGCAGTCAATTCGCACTTATTTTACGAACATGAGTGTTGTTCCGCTAGCTGCAAAATATAGGTATCGATCCTGGGACAACGGCACCATTAATGTTACACGGCACTAGCAGTGTTCCTGCCGAATCGGCCGGTAACGGTGCTTGAGACCTGAAGTACAATTTAGTTGGCCGCGGCACCAGGTGAGAATCTCAGGTGCACTGCTGCACTCAAAGATTCACACCAGAACATAAAAAATGAAAAGTTGAAGAATGACCCGAAGCATAAGGCTTGGGTGAATCCACCGTGTGAACAAAATAACAACAACAAATAAAAAATAAAATAAACTAAAAAAACGATACTTTGGGATCAGAGTTGTGATGAGGTTCACCCGCAATCACCAATTCGTGACTGAGTGTAGTGGTCCGGATCTTACTCCGGTACATTCAATCCCCAACCAGCCAGTACAACACTCACTTTCGCAAATAACACATGATTCTCAAATACACAACACAACATTTAATAACGTTCTGCGAGATTTAAACACATACGGCGCTCTCTGGGCGTATAGACAATTGCCCCTCTTATGTGGGCAGCATACGGTGTCACACATTACTGTCGGAAGACACAAGCCGACTGAGTCTCCACCGGACTATCTGAACAAGAGATACTACTCGTTTACACACTAAATAGAGCTGCAGGTGATATTCATATACAATTGCTTAGAGAATGAAAAAAAAAATTATATGTAAACGATCACATTAAAAATACTCGCGACACAAAATACACAAGCACGTTAATTTGCGGTATAAGATTATAGGTGCGAAATACTGCCAAAGTTAATTAACTAAATCTAATAAGCATGCACATGCAGATCCCTTCTCCGCTCGCTTTGGCCCTGAACCAAAGTTAAAAGAAACTGTCCCGCCCAGCGGAATTTGTGGCCACACCCTCTCCCTTATTCATGTAAAAAAAATAATCAGGAAATGGGCCCGGTAAGAAATTGAAATCTGTATGTGCAGGTATTTCCTCTGAGGTTCAGTCACTCAGCATTACTGCATCTATGTCCATGCAGCTTTGGGTGTCGGGATGGCACAAGTTCGCAGATGTGCGAAGAAAGAAAAAGGAAATATTCATCTACTTACAGTTTCGTGACTTTGCTGTGCAAATCCAGTGTGCATCACATAATATCACACGACAAAAAAAACACGCACACACACACAGACACTTGCACCATGTGGCAGCACCGATGATTCAACACTTCACTTTGACGCTTGATGTAAATGAAGCACACAATTAAAATGGAGATATCACGCCGCACTTTGTTGCGCTGATGCGAGTATACACGGATCCACTCTTGTGAAGATTTAAAGGTGGCCGTTAAACAAAATAGCCCCTCTCACATCTGCTGTTGCAGTTTCCGAGACTGATTTCTGTGTTCCTGGGAAATGATTTTTGTTGTCGTGAAGAAATAATTCGGAACGTCGACTGCTTGGAGAGTGCGACCCGCTCACTTCCGCTGCTGCTATAGTAGATTCCGTCCGTCGCTACCTTCCGTTGTTTTTGACCGTTCATACCCAATTCAGTCAGTTCCTTTCCGTTAGCATAACATCTACCCTGCCTGAGTACGCAGTTCAAATATGTCCCTCGCAGGTTTTGTTTCCATTTTTTTTTTTTCGAGTTGCGACCGCCAGCCCTGAGATTAATTTTCTCGGCCGAGCGAAATCAGACGTGCTTTTACCTTAAGCGTATATCAGCAACTCAGCATTTCACCTGTATATTTGCTAGGTATCGAAGCCAGCGCTCTTACGCTCATATTTTTCTTTAGCCATGTTTTTATCCCGTCGCACTTACACGTAGTGGCTTCGCTGCTTACGTGACCACACACACGCACACATGGGGCCTCGCTTCGCCCCGTAAGACAAGCGCGTCTCTTCACTTCCTCCACAGTAGGGGATGAATGGGGGTGACGATTCCACACTGCAGTGGTTGGCATCCGAACCCGACTTTGCTTGGCTTCGCTTCTCATTGGAATGACCACTGTCCACTCGCAGACTTCTTAATTTGCCTGTAACTTGGCTTTCATTAGGCCAAACAGTCGCTGATTTCCATTACGCTCCAGCCTAGAAATTTCTGCTTTATCCCGCGGATTCAGGCATTCTGCTGTCTTTATGGCAAACTGGCATCTCCATCAGCCGCCTCGAGTTGTCTCCATTTCTTACCAAAATGCGGGGAGGTTCGCTGCTTCATTTTTTCCAATTCATTTTTCAGATCCAAGGCAATCCTGCCTTTCACATCGGAGAGCGTACAGACAACTGAACTTTCTTCCTTATGTTCATGCCAAGTGCGAACTCTTATTTTTCTGCACGGACCACACAGAGAGCAATTGTTCTCGAAAATGCCCCAAACAATCGACGAATTTACGATTATTCGCTAAACCTTTTGTCCCCATCTTCATTCATTTACTCAAGTGGACCCTTCTTCGAAAGGTACCACTTTCCCTTTCCGTGTTGCTTAGGCTCCCGTCAGCTGCGCCCTGATATTTATGACCTAACAGAGCTATTCTGAGACCACCCAGCCAGAGAGAGAATTCTTCGCCTCTTTTCTTTCCAAACCCCCAGATAAAACTTTATCTGCTGTTTACACTTTTAAACTCCAATCAAGCCTCGAACATAATTAATACTTAATTAATTTCACACATCAACCACGCCCATTAATTACTAAATTAATGGCGGGGGTGGGTCGTAACATCGGCCCCTCCTCAAGAAATCCAGAAGTCCTCTTCTGGGCCTATCGCTTCGCTCTTATCAATTTCCAGAGCAACCATTGAGTGCTACCTTTTCCCACTGGTAGAAACAATTCAAAATGGCAAAAATATTGCGTTTCTTGACTTCAAGAGCATTGGAGCGACTTCCTAATTATCCCGCAATTTTGTTAATTAATTTTAGAGAACAGCCGAAAGAAAAAAAACAACGTAAATGAGAAATAAATAAAAAAAAGCTGTGAACTGTAAAAGAACATGTGAGCCTGCCGAACTGTGATTCCTAGCTGCCTCATACGATTCGCGACATGGCGGACAAATTTTAAAGTTTTCTTCAGGTTTTAGGTTGGGAGGGGGGGGGGGAGGGTGTCCACTGTAACACTATCGATCCGAATCCTGGTTTTATAAGGTATTTCATAACTGCAATTTTTGTCCTATCCTTTTACATTGACTTTCACCGCCTCCACAAGTTGTTATTGAACGAGTACATTGTATCGTATGACTTATAGTGACACCTTTTCATACACATGCAACAATATTCACTTATTTTTGCACTTTCAGGTGACTCAACTCTGCGTGAACACAAACAACGCAAACTTTCCAATAACTTCTTGTGGAATGTAAATTTTCAGATGCATTTTTGTTTAGGATGTTCATGGCCTTCTAATACTTAGAAAATATTTTTTGTTTCGAAATGCATCCACCCATCTCCCAAATAATAAAAATTTTCTATAATTTCCATATTCAATTTCAATACCAGCATAAATATAGTAACGCTTTTAATAGATAACAATCAATTCAATACAATCAAAATAAATTCTTTTTTTTTCACCATAACACAACAGTCAACATAAGAAGCCCTGAATTTGAATTCTTTTGTTGACTAGCACCCCCGCCCCTCAAATCCTTTTCGAAAGTGGACAATTGGGAATCTCTTTCCCCCAAAACTGGATAGCACTAAACAGTGTCTTGAACAGAGTTGCCAGAATGAGCTGCTTTTGAAGTTTTTTGCTTTGGTCATCTGATAATCCTGGTTTCCAGTGTTGTAATTTGGAAAAGTTATTTTTTATTAAAAAAACAGACAGAAAATGCCAAAAAAAAAATGACATAAATCAAAAGAACTGCTTTGAAAATATTAAAAAATTCACTAAAAGAAAAAAAAATACCCCAAAATGCAGAAAATGCAAATGTCACAAAATACAGATCCTGTTTTAGATCAAGTGTTTGCATTATTTTTATATGATTGGTCCTAATGGAATTTATTATTTCATCTTTTTTATTATATATAAATTTTGTTAATTTCTGTACTATATTTCGCTCAATAAGGATAATTATTTTGACGATACCAATTAACTTTCTAGTGATGCAAATCAGGCGAAAACTTTCTTTCCTCCAAAGAAATGAATAAGATATCGATACTGCATGCTAATTATTGGCTTATTATTCATGTAGCTTTTATCGATATCGTAACAACTTCCAGAAAAAAATTATCCTTGCTCGCCTGGACCAAATGCTTATAGAGTGAAAACTGCGAAAATATGGTTTTCGATCAAAAGAGTGTTGATACTTTTATTGATTTTATATCACGTTTTGCGCGAACGATGAAATTACGAAGAATAACGCTTTCGGGAAAACTCCAAAAGAAAGAAAACCACCACTGTTCTGCTTCGTGTGTGATTAGTTGAAAGGTTTAGCCCCAAGAGATAGAAACTGCTTCGCAGTTTTATCACTATTCAGTTGAGAGTAACACTTAATACTAGGCGATCCTTTTTGGTGGCAAGTATAGTGCTGCCCTGACTGAGAGCAGATGCGACTAATAGCCATTGTTTCGGAACACGAAAACACAGACGCATTACTCTAAAGACAAACAACTTATCTGCCAGTTTTTATTCTCGATAGAGACCAGCGTTCCCTTTTACTCAGCTGATGGAACAATTAATAGCTCACGGCTGCAAACATTCTGAAATAGCAGCAGCAGGTTTGTAACCTTTACCAGATAACTTTTCAAAGTTCTTACAAGCAACAGCAAAGGGAATAATTTCATATTAAATACAGTAATTCTTATGCAGCCATTGGACCAAGCCTTGACTCATCCATAATACACGTTTACAACATACAGGGTAAAAATAATAAAGTCCTTCCCTCATTAAGAAAATTTTTATTTAAAAAACTATAACAGTTAAAAACATGAGGTTGGTGGCATGATGCATGTAAATTAATAGTTTTTTTTCTGTTGGTGCAGGTGCAAGATGAGTAATAATCTAGGGGCGCTGCCAGCGCAAGAAGTCAAAATGGTTTCTTTGTAGGAAAAGGCGCAATGTGTTCTGTGGCATCAAGAGACTACATTACCGGCAGGGCCGGGTGGAGCTCTTGCGGGGCCCAAGGCAAAATTTCATTGTGGTCACTAAAAAATAAATCTCATATTTTAATAAAGTCGTTTCTGAAACTTATCGTTCGTGAGGAAGACGCACGAACACTACCGTAAAGACAAAATGATTACCTCAGAGAAGTATTTGCTTTAAGCTTAAGAAAAAGACCATAATACGGACTGAAAGTTCAGAGAGAGAGAGAGAGAGAGAGAGAGAGAGAGAGAGAGGAAAGAGAGAGAGAGAGAGAGAGAGAGAGAGGAACAGAGATAGAGAAAGAGAGAAAAAGAGAGAGAGGGAGAAAGAGAGAAAAAGAGAGAGAGGGAGAAAGATAATGAGAGAAAGAAAGAGAGGGAGAAAGAGAGAGAGGAAGAGAGATAGAGAAAGAGAGAGAGAGAGAGAGAGAGAGTGAGAAAGAGAGAGAGAGAGAGATTAAAAAGTGTTAAAATCTACATTTTCCTTCCCGGGAGAAGAGATTTAGGTTGCATTGTGACTCTCATAACAGCTTATTCACAAAATGATAAAAAAATACCTGCTTAGCGAATATTTTTGTATAGGAAATATAATAAGGATCCCTCTAAAATAAATTGGTATAAACAGTTTTTCTCCTGATACATGTTTAGTGACTGATTTTTAATGCACGGTGGAGTAAATGACGAATTAGTGACATTCTAAACTTTTCTACGAGTTCATATATGAAAGTTGCCTTTCTTTATTTTTATTTTTATTTCTTTTAATGTTGGAAAAGTGGCCTTCATATGTAGTCCGAAAGTAACTTGGATATTGTTCTTTTTATTTCCTTAAATTTAAGTATCAGGTTTTCACATAAATTGTTGGATATATAAAAGTAGGGGACCACAAAATGATGAAATTTAATAAACAAATACATCGCTCTTTCCACGTTCCAGAAACACATAGCAACCAAAAAATTGTTATTCGGTCACCGCCGGGGAAATGAACCCACAGATCTCTCGATATCTAGCTGAGTGCGTTAGCTTTACACCACATCGAGAGATCCGTGGATTCAATTCCCCGGCGGTGACCGAATAAAAATTTTTCGGTAGCTATGTGTTTCTGGAACGTGGAAAGAGCGATGTATCTGTTTATTGTTTATTTTCTAACGCCACGTATTTGGAGGGTTTTCACTTTGGATCTCGCGCGATGAAATTTAATTTGCTATTTCATGAATGCGGGAAAGATTAAGGTGGTTACAAAAATCATTTCGAATCTGCAAATCTCAGTGTCCGTACGACGAACAAGGGGATAACATATTAAAAAATGGGGAGATTGGAAACAAACAAAAAACTTCAAAAATATATTTTTAAAGGCCTTGCGCCCCAAAAGTTACAAAAAAATGTAGTTACATTTTTTTTACCGAAAATTATTTTGTTTTCTAAACTGCGGGGCCCCCAGAAGGCGCGGGCCCCGGGGGCGACAGCCCCGGTTGCCCCTATGGTCCAGCCGGCCCTGATTACCGGTAATTGTTCAGCGTAATTTCAGAAAAAGTACGAAGTCCACCACCACAGCATAAAAACATAATAGCTTTGCATGTAAAGTTTAAGGAGACAGAAAGTGCTGGTGACTGAAAACGAACGGGCCGACCGGGGTGTTAGTGAAGAAACTATTGATGCAGCTTTCGTACACAGTCATCCGATATCTACACAACGTATTACCACCCCCTACTCGATGTGAGGGCGAACCATCTGCTGCGTCCTATTCGCTGCAGTGGGATTAATTATTAAAAAGACCGTTAATTTTCGTAACTCTTTATCTTCTATTATCTTCCGCCTATGGGTGTCTACCGTGAAGTTGGGTTCCCTAATTGAGGGTCTCCAAGCTCAGGGTTGACGGGTGCATTGCGTTGTGTTTCATATGGGAGAACATGGGAAACCCATATTCTTCCATATGCCGCTTGAAATTTAAAAAACTCATGATGTCAGATTTGGTCTTTTTATCCTGCGACTGGGCTTGCTAAATGCTAAAAGTTATTTTCTTCTTAAAATCTTGGAGTTGCTACTCTATCGAAACTTTACGATTGTTCTACTTAATTATCCAGGTTAAAATAAACAAAGATTCACTTATTTTGAATTTTCAAAGATTTGAGAAACTCGGGTAAATTTCATTATAAAATACAGAATTTATTTTCATTAGTGTTTCCTTAAAATCTATTACACTGATCGGTGGAGATTTCTATTAATTTAAACCAAAATATATTTTAAGTTCATTATGCTTTTTGATATTCGCAATCATATTTTAAAGTTCACCTTTCGCAAAATATAAGACACATTATGTAATTCAGCACTTGCAAGAGATTAAAAATATCTTTTCTACCGAGGATGTATAGGAGACAAAATCATGATCATGCTAACGAGATATTGGGAATTATGAAATTTTTCTCACCAAATTATTTTCTTTTCATCACATTCGTTGTCGTCCGGTATTACCTATAGGTATAAAGTCTATGGTTGGGACCTCATCCGATCCTGCTGGATGCACACTGCTTCTTCTCTCCTCCTGTCGTTTGTTTTTTTGTACGAGTACCTCTGTTGTCGCTAAAACTTCTATGATAGCAAGTTCTATCGTGTCTCTCTTTCGCTCAGCTATAAAATTGTATATCTTGCCCTCGCTGCCATAATCGTGAGTCCCTTTACGCCTCTTGAAAGATTGTTCTATCGTGTCAACATCCTCGAACTGCGAAAACGTCCTTCTCAGCTATGCCAGTGGACCGCATCTCTCTCTCCTCTCGATCGCCCGGAATATAGAACTGATATCTTATCCTCGATTAGACTGTCAAACCTTTTGCATGCGTTCACCCCGAATCTCCAGTCATCATTCCATTCCGTGTTCTCTCCAAATTCTATCTGAAGAACCCCCAAAACGTTTCTGTCTCCCGTCTATGTTTAAGGGGTTCGGGGTGTTTCTGTCCTACCCAAATGGCTCTCCCCTTATTGGTTGGGCCGGTTTTCCTCGCTTCGGCATTGGTTTACATCCCTGTATGGGAATCCCTCCGATTCGTTGGCAAAGGCTTAAGAACATGGAGTTTTCTTGAAGATGAATATTCCTTTATCTTGTCAACTGCTCCGCGGGATGTCCGCGCCTGCCTTAGAATTTTCACGTACGCTTCCTGTGTGACTCTTTCTGTTGGTGTCAACCAGTTACGCCCACTACGAGAAATATGCCCTGTTCGTTCCCCGCTAGCGTGCGTAAAACGTGACTTCGATAATAGAAGGTGGTCCAGTAAATTGGCCCCCACCTGTGATTGCGAGCATTTCACTCTCGTAGCGTTGCTTGTTATAACCTCCGAGTTTTCTCTTTACTAACCTAGGGGTGTGTACTAACCTAGGGGTGTGTTTCGAGCGTATTCTTACTTGAATTCCGGCGAGCTCGGGGAACGCAAAATAAAAATAAAAAAAACAGCAATTCAAAAGAATGATGAAAAAAAATAAGGAATTTCCTCCTCAAGAAAGAAATCTGCTCAGCCAGGTCTTAGAAAAATTATGAAATATGTATTATAATTATCCTCTTAGAATGCCTGTCCACATTATGCTTCTCGGATTTTCTTTCCCAATTCCCGCGCTCTCTAAATGGTCTACTTGGTAACTACTCTTCCTCGTTTAACTATTTCCTCGTACTATGCGATACCGTAGGAATTATTTGGTGAATATATTGCTTTCCCACACTTACTAATTTGTAGGCCCCCTTTCCGAAATTCATACCTACGAAATCATGGTCCTCCAATGTTACACGATATTCCGGAGGACATACGGGTAACATTATCTCCCTCTCCCATAGGGTTGAAGAGTTTTGTCCCCCAAAGTTAGGTGCTGTGGATTCCTTCCTCTCTTGCAAGGCTGCTCGTTTTCGCTCATTTCAACATGCGATGAATTACAATTATTTGCGAAAACTTATGCACACATATGACACATAATGTAATTATAAGCACATACAATAAACATAAAACTACGAGTAAGATTATTATAATAATGTTCAATAAATATTAAATTCCTCCACCGAATCTAATTCTAAGTTTGACATTGACAGATAACATATGCACTGTATATATATATATATATATATATGAATTCTTTCCGATAGTGACAGATTTCTTCAGCCGCCGTCTTCTCGGCGACACAATATTTGCTCGGGTACGCGCCTCCGTTCGGCGATATGGTTTCGGTTTTGGGCGTTCCCATCTCTTAAGCACTCAGCTAGTTTCTCAGAGTTCCTTTGGAGATCAGCCTAACCGACGGGAGTGATGTAGGCTAACACCATCTCCACGTTCAGTTCATATGGGTGCCGTGCCATTGCGCCGAGGAATAGTTCCTGGTAACATTCATCTTGATCGTTCGTCTTTCCGTCTGTAGTTTTACCGATCGAGTGTGCACCGTGAGTTTTTCGAAGTGAACGTCCACAATCCCGGCTGCGCACGATGAGAAAGCTTCGATCTCTACCGTAGCCAAGGGCTCGCATGCAAAACAGCCTGTTACCTTGATTTCTGCCTCCGTGAATTTTGGGCAGACAGTTCTGGTTTCGATCGAGTACTTGTACTTCTGGAATTGAAGATTTACCACTATAGGGGCTGAGTGTAACAGTTCCGAAACAAGTTGGCCATTTCCGTCAACCTTCAGTTGATGCCATGCTGATGCCATTGGTAAGGCGCTCTTTTTTTGTTCTATCATACTCAGTAAATACGACTGTTGTCGGTGGCATTTCATAGAGTCCTCATAATAGCTACAAGAAAACATGCTTTCGTCGAAGATAAAATTTTTCGACATCGATTCGTTGCTCTGCGTATCGCCGATATGTCCTTTCATCGGTCGTGAAGGTAAGCTTGCCCTTTTCAATATAACTCTCTTGAGGGTTTCCCACTCGAGAGATCAGATGTGTGTTCACGATTTGTGTAGGCTGGTCCAGTGATCCGACTACTTGCACTGTGATGCCCGTAGAGGTCGTGGCTTGGTTCTTAACCGTCAGAGTCTCTACGGTGTCGTTGTTGTGCTGTTGAATTAGTAGCTGATAACTACACTGCATCGATACTATTCTGCGTACGTCGTATGCTCGCAGGAAATTCGCTTCCAGCCATATTCGAAAGAAATGGCAATGTTGCGAGTCAATGATCCAGCATGACGTGGACCCACTGTCGGACGGCTGACAGCCTGTGATGCCGGGCCAGTCTAGCGATTGTTTTGTCAGTGCGTCAAATTGTTTTGATCGCACACATCCTTTTCCCCAATTGCAAGTCTCGTGATTTGCACAAACCAATTGGCTGAGATAACGCATTGTAGTCACGTGCGTAAAATAGTCTCTCGTCGTGTGCCAGATACAGTTTGCCTGCTGGTAGGTTACTTTCAAGGAAAAAAGTGTATGGTCATTTTCCTGGTCCGTAAACCATATGCATTGTTCATGCCCCAAATTCATTAGGGTTACCTGCGCATTAGTAGTTAGACGGCAGTTGTGCTCTACCTCTGAGTCCGTGCACTCCTTCACCTTTGATGCAACAATCGAATGTGCGTTACATTCCGCGGAAGTTCCGTTTACCAACAGAAATAAGTTCAAAAGTACCAGTCCGTGTAAAGGCGGTTGCGCCGCTGGACGGGCAACTTGCCTCTCCAAATATTCGTGCATCTGATTTACTCCGTTACGTAAAGCATTTCCTGTTAGGGCTCCTGTCTTTACTGCCACAAACGTTGTTCCTCTGAGGAATCTATATGACTTCCAAAGAATTGTTCCGACTCCATACAACAGCTTCCAGATGCTAATTACTACTTTCCTGGCATATAGAAAGGTTACCGCTGAAATTAAGACTAGTACAATATACACTACATAAGCGACTGCGTGGGGTAAACACTTTAGCTGTCGTAGCATCTCACGACACAGTATGCACTGTAGGGGTCTACACGTTGTTCTACCTACGATTTGCAAAGCACCCCTTAGGGTTTTTCCATCCGTGGTAACGAAAATCAAAGTTAGTTCCGCAGAAAGCTCTAGTAGTTCCGGTGGCAATGATGTCTGATACGGAGCGTTCCTTAAAGTGATAACCCGCTCCATACCTCGAACTCGAATCACCAGGGTTCCTGGAAGTGAGCTGGTGATGATTGGGTCGTTGTATGATACTTTGATATTTTCCCTTTGAAATACTGCCTCTTCGTCAGACAGCAAATGTCTCTGGTGACGGCGCCGAGGTAAAATATTAGTGCGCGGTTTTCCAACGCACTCTGTGAAAGAGATCAGCGCTGGGTTCGAAATCCGTAGTCCTTCCGCTTCATGTATCAGTGTAGATACTGCTGGCGTTAGGCGGCAGTTGCACGTAGTGACGGATTTATTCACACAGCTCGCCAGTGCACAATATTCGCTCGTTCCACTGCACGGTGCATCGGCTGTGCAGGCACAGTGTAAACCGTCTCTTGTGCACTCCATTAATGAAAGGGCTCCTTGTGGGTTCGGTTCCTGCTGAACGAAGAAATTTCTCGGTTCGATAAGCTCATGGTTGTGCGTAATAAATGTCCTCCAGGCTTTCACGCACTCGTTGCATGAATGTGCATGACAAGCACTCCTCGGCATTCCTAGTTTCAAAAGTTCGGCACGAGATGCTACAGTGCACTGATACTTATCTCCCCTTGAAATGACAAAGTTCGTGATTAGCAGCTACTCCGCTAACTGTCCAGATTACCACGGCGAACGCAATCACGTTCATCTTGTCCATTTTATTGACGAATGTCACTCTCTTCAAATACCCTAAAAGTGGTAATGGTTCTGTCAACACTTGTCGGCCATAATTATCTCAAAACAAACATACACATGAAATCACTCCTTATCACCTCGGTATTTCTCTTGCACATGCATTATATACGCTTTACATTAAGAACTAGTAATATTTCCTTCGAAAAGCTCGTTTCACTCTGACCTACGAGAAGTGAGGGGTTTTTATGTGCATATTTATTTATATATATATATTTTTTGAAATTCCGAAGCGCATTCCATCCCAGGCTTCCCTTTTCTCTAATTGTATTTTTTTTTTCTTCCTACTTGTAGGTTTTCTCCAACAAAACAACAAAAATAAAAATCTCATCACTCGTGTTTCTTAAGCTACTAAATTATAATTAAATAACGGTTGTTTACTTCCCATTTATCTATTCTGCAGCTATTATTTCCATTCGCTGGTGCGTCTACTACTTCTAAAAGAAAAATTATTAATTTCCTTTTCGTGTTTGTCGTATTGTCTACCAGATATTACCCGCGTATAGTCGCTTATTTCCTTTTACGTTGTTTAACTTAATCGTTAGTTCTTTGCTGAACTATTTCTTGCCATTTTATCTTTAGTGCTTTACTCTTTTTTTTTTTCTTCTCTCTCTTTTTTTTTCTCGCGTATTACCATTGTATTCTCATTCCTGGCTATTTCTGATTTCACGACCAGATGCTTTTCTCGTGTATTCGCAGGTGTGCGGCGACCATTTAAGGAACGCCGATGATTTCGGAAAATAGGGGATTTCCTCGAAAATGCTTGCGAGGGTCCCCTTTGGGCGATGTCACCCCTGCAAATTCGTCGCTCCAAAAATTTTGGGTCGTTCCTGTGTTGACCGTCTCTCACGGCTCGAAATCTGAAACACCTGCGCTGATGCCTGTGGGTGTAAGTGAGCGCACAATAGCGTAGCCTCTTGCATGTTTTGCTTACATCGGAGGCTTCTTGTTTAGCCTATGTAGAAGCATCCACTTAGTATTCTGTTACCTGGGGCTAAAACCACCCCTCTAATTTCTGCCGGTCAGTGCTCAGTTTGCTGACGGATTTCATTGAAACATCACGCTTCTTTTCGTCTGGTGCACTTGTCATTCAAATTTCCTCTTCTGCTTTATCTTTTTTTTTTTTTTTGTCTATTGGTATCGTTGCACCATGTCTGCACGTATTAATCCTCATCTCACATCGTCGCATTTTTCGCATGCTCGACGCCAGTTGTGGTTTGGGAGAATCTGCAACTGCTCCTCGTGTGCTGTGGTGGTAGAGGATGGGAGCGGGGCCTGGTGAATTTGTCATTCACATTTCCTCTTCTGCTTTTCTCAACCTCTAACCTCACGATGTACCTAGTGCATTTCTACCTCGATTTCATTTCTATACTTTTCTTCCGTTATACTTGCCTTCCTTATCAATTAAAACTGAATTTTCCTACTATCCACAAAAACAAAAAAAAAAAAAAAAAATATAGTACCTTTGGATATTTCCCTTCAAGGTAAGTGCTTTTTACTGTCATTTCGATAGGTTATGGTTAGGCTATGTTAGGTGACGTTTAGGCTACGCGTCGATCATGTTTGTTGCTACTTTTTTATACCATGTTTTGTTTCAGGTTCGCGTATTTTAATTGCTTTGAATACCTGCCATGGATGCTAATTTTGAACCACTGCATTATCCGATACGCTGTTAATCTCATTGCATTCCGTCGGTGTTTCCGCATGGCTATTTCTCCGCAGAAGGTGCTTACGTTTTTTTTTTTTCTCTAGTGATATATTACTCCGGCCTATGCTTCTGCCACAGAAAGTTTCGAGAGAAAAAAAAAATATATTTTTTTTTTCCGTCGTGCTGTGCTCCCGTTTATAGTTTCCATCCTTTGAAATGCTCGGCCTTTGCTGTACAAAATATCTTACTGAACGTTCCCGTTCTTTTACCGATAAATTTTCCTTCTTTGCATTCTTGCTTCAAGATGGCGGCCCAAGATGGCGTCTTCCCATTCTTCCTTTTGCTCCTTGCCAGCCAGTTTGTGTACGGGGTTTCTCAAACTGGAAACACGGTCAGTCCGTTTCTTTACTATTGCAAGCCCCGTGCATGAGCGACGTCATTCTGCCTACGATTACCTTCGCTTATCCTCCTACTGCCTATCATTAATAAAATTTGAGCGGAAAATTATTATTTTTCCTCTTTTTTTTCTTTCTCTTCCAACAAAAATTTTTTTTTGTAAAAGGAATGATTGCTACCGTTCAGTCTTTCCTCTGAAATAAAACATTGCTTCCTCCACAGGTTTTTTTTTTCTTTGCTGGGTGCTTAATTCCTGACCCATTCTTTCTCCTTTTTACTTACGTAATGTATTTTCCTTACTTAATATTAATTTTCCCCTTATCGTAGCAAAACAAAAATTTTTTTTCTAGTTTTCCGTGGTTCGTGTACTCAAAACTGGAAAGATTGCGATGCACGTACTAGGCTGCGGTCCTCCTATGAATATTATTAATTACTTCCTGCATATTCTTCCATGTTTATACACCATTTTCTAGCTAGACTCTTTTACGAATTATTTTCGATTACTGATCAGATCGCAAAAATTGTTTTTTTTTTTTTTCTTTTTTTTTCACCTATCAAATTTATTTTCTGCTAAACGTTTACCGTGAAAATTCAGGGATCTTCCCACTTATTCCGCATCGCTGTTTCCTTTTTTTCTTTTTTTTTTTTCACAACACACACAATTTTTTTTTTCTTCGCCCAGCGTTCTTCCTACTTCCTCGGCTTAAACCAATGATTCCTGAGGTTTCGCCACGATTTTCCTCCACTGTGGATAAAGATTATTGACGGGTGCTCCTTCTGGTGTTCCTGCGCTTAGGTTTTCTTGAATACGCTGCGACAAATAGCGGTCGGCTAAATCGAACCAAGAGGTTCCCTCTGGATTACTGGGTTGACTGAGACTTTTTCAACATTCTATTTACAAAGCTAGTATCTTCCGGCTGCTCAAGTCTTTCGGTCGAGTCGCTGACCACAATTTCTTTGGGTATGTGCGATTCGGGCCTATTTCCAAAGTGTTGGGCCCTTGTGAATTTGCTGTGGGGTGTATTGCTGCTGTTTGCTGAATTCTGTCCTGCGAACGTAGTAGATATGGATCTCTAATAACCCTTTGGCGCGTTGCTTCTTGTGTTTGTCGGCTGCTGCTTTCCTGATAGGAATCCTGTGACGGTATGGTCTCCTCCGTTGGTTCCGCGATTGCCTGTGTGCGCCTCGGCTCTTCAACATGTTGCAAGGGCGGAGGTACTTCCCTGTTTGTCTCCCTTCGCGCTGAACTCGACGTAGCGGGCGGCGAATTTATCGGTACTCCGATGTTGGGCGGTTTACTTACGGGCGGCATTGCTCTACTGCTTGTCGGTTGCGGCATGACTACTCTGGGAAAATCGACCCAATCCAGATAGTCGTAGTCCTGTGTGCTCTCCGATCCGTCGTCAGAGAAATCCTGCGATTGTCTGGGTACTTGTACCTCTATATTGTCCTGTACCGGTGACTCTGCTATAAGCTGGGGTAGGCGTTCAGTCCGCTTGAAGACTCGATTTTTATGCACGGTCTGATATTTGTTCGGATTTTCGACTGACCTCAACTGAACATTTACTGGGGTGGGGAACGAAACTATCTCCCAATCTCCGCAGTTAGTTCGAGCTAGCTTACGCGATAAATGTGGCTGTGAAAAAGGGGTGTGCAAAAATACTCTGTCACCTAAATGTAGATTCTTTTCAGCAGCGTGCCTGTCTGCATACTTCTCTTGTTTCGCCGCAGCTTCTTTCAAATTTCCGTACACACTTGGTTGAATTTTCGCTAATCTGGTCTTCTTATTGAAGTGAATGGGGCGATTTGTGAGGTTAGCTATCAATACGGGTATGATGCCTGATTTGTCCAGCGTGTTTACTGAACGACCCAAGCGTACTTTTCCCTGGGCGTATCTTTCTAACGGCTGTACTAGCACTTGGTTAACCTGACATCCCGAAAATTTCCCACATCGCATCCGAATAACCCTTTCCGAATACGGTGGGATGAGTTCCTTATGGACGGTCCTTCCTATCTTGGTTACGTCGGAGTTAATGGGGTTGGTCCTTTCCGCTGAAGGTACGGACAAGACCTGGGTTCGAATTTTCGACTGACGTGCTTTTCCTTTAAAATTTCTTTTCCGGTTATTCCTTCCTCTACCGTACTCTGCTCTAGCTAAATTTGCTCTGCTTTCCCGTTTCAAAATTCCTTTTCCTGCGTCGAATATGTATCCGTGCTCCTTCAATAGATCCCAGCCTAAGATTAGAGAATAATCTTGATGCAACTTCCGCTGAGTAACGTGATAGGGATGTAAAATGGTTTCTCCTCCGATTTCTACCGGTATCTCATAGCACTGAGATGTAGGTAAAGTGCTTCCAGTAATGCCTTTCACTAAAACTGCTGATCCTAAGTCACGTATACGAATCTTTCCCTTTAACTGCTCTAATAGTGAAGCACAAAAAATTGAGATACAAGCTCCGCTGTCGATGAGTGCAAACGCGTGAGTATCTCCTATCCTAACTTTCACCAACGGGAGTGCTCCATCACCTCGGACGTAACAGTTTGTTAAAGTAACTCCACGGACCTTATTATAATTCCGGCCAAGGGCGGTCCCCTTATCTTGACCCGAAATTAGTTTAAAGGACGCGAATTTTGCCTGGAATACCTATTGCAATCTCTTCCTGGTGCATCCTCTTCAAAACGAACGCGGTTTTCTCTTCTGTTCCCCAAATTCCTTGGATTCTGTGGGACGTGAGCGTCCTGTCGGTAAGTGGCGCTGTAGTTCCTGTAGGAGCGATGCTGATTACCGCGGCTGTCGCCAGGGGAGAAGTTATTCTGCTGTCGCGGGTACGAAGGGTTGGGTGCCCTGTCCCATGAACCTCTTTGAGCTTGCTGCGATGGTTGCGTACGAGCTGCTCCTTCCCTGATTATTTAGATAACAAAATCGCTTGATATGGCCAAAATCGCCGCAGTTATAGCAGATGGCCGAAGTAATCTTGTACGTCGGGTAAATTTCCCCAGATTGAAAATTAGTGCTCTGGAAATTTCTCATGCGATTTACGTGCGTCCGGTGCGAATTCTCTGCTTGCCTTAGCCTTTCCCTCAAATTATCTGCCTCACTTTTCAGAGCGTTCACCTGCATCTCATGAGTTGCTAGCTGCTTCGCCATCATAGAACACAAATCGGCTATCTGGTCCGTTGAATTGCTCTGTTGCCCTTGTGAAGTCCCTGGGATCGAACTCGATTCCTGCTGTGCATCGTAAGCGTTAACGTCCCGGTCTAATAAGAGATTGTGAGACTCTTCGGCCAGCGCTCTCTGAACTGCTGCCTGAAAATTTTCCGGGGCGAAGGATAAAACCGTGCGCCTCAATTTGGGGTTTAATCCATTCAAAAACTGCGACATTTTAGTGCTGTCTACCAGTCCTCGTACTTGCTCATTTTCTAAATCCATCGTCTCCATGTAGGAATAAGCTAAGCCGTTAAGACGAGCTACATACTCGGCCACCCGTTCTCCTGGTTTTTGTCGGCAAGTCGTAAATTTCTGCATTCTCACGGTAACCGGTTGTAATGCGTCGAATCTTTGTACTATCGCCTGCTTAAATCGTTCGTACTCGGTCTCCCTCCTAATATCGACGGCCTCCGAAAGAAAGTGACTGGCGGCTCCTTTGAATTTTGCTTTAGCTGACAAAATTTTAACGGCGTCGTTCCATCCTGACAGTGCGGCGGTACTCTCCAACGTTTCGAAAAAAATTGACGTGCGGTCAGATTTTCATCCGATCCGCTGAATGTGGGGATATACGCCAACATTCCCGCCATTATTGGTACGTTCTGCGGGGCTACTACACAATTTTCTGACACGGCTTCTCCTTCTAGAGTGCCCTGGAGGTCGTTCTCCTGGTTCTGTTGATCAACTATGCAATTTTCCGAAACAAAATTTTGTTCACCGTTGCTCTGTTCTCCGTTCTGTTGGTTAGCCATATATTTATTCTTTAACCTTACAAACTTAAATTCCCACGGCTCCTACTATATGCTTCGTAATCTCGTAAAGTCACATAAAATTAGAAAAATTCCGGTGAAGCTACCACGTAAAAATAAAAAAAAAAATTCACTCTAACGTAACTCGCTGCTTCGATTTTGCTAACCCACTTGACTTATGATCAGAAAACAATTGTCTACGAATAAAACGATTAACGTTCCTAGCTTACTCATAAATTGCATTCGGCTTTCAACTTAACTGTACCTAACTCGCGACACACTAAACAAAATATGCACATATATAACCAGCACTTCACACTAAGATATGAAATAAATTTGAACGTCTTAAATATATATATAAATACACTAGAAACACTTGAGATCAAATTATGCACTTGCAACAAAATTATATACGATAACCACTTTTCCAAGAAATTAGAACCACACCTTAAATACTTATGCTGACTTCCTAAATTCATTAAATTTTAGTATACTAGCAATAACCTCTGTCTACTTCCCTTGCTGGATGCATATAAATCACACCTTTAAAGCACAATAAATCACACTTCAATAAACACTATTTTCATTTCAAAAATTTGTTCCAGCATTATCCAATTATTACTCCTACCAATTCTTCTTGCACTAGTCCTTTTTATTACTCTTTCCCAAATATTAATCCACTTAACTACTCTCTGTCTACACTCCCAAGTACCTCTACACATTTAAATGCACAATAAAACACACACTTAGATATTACATTCCCTTTTAGTCTTCCAAAACAAATCAAGATTACTGCTTAACCTTCTATTAGTTCCTATATCTTGCAGAAAAAAAATTAATTTCTCTTATCAATAATTAACCTGCCTATTCCTTCTTAAATTATCAGTTTCTGATCAATGCATCAACACACATAATAAAATCACACTTCAATAATAATGCACTTTTGATTTTAAAATATATATCACCACAACTTCTCATCACTACTCTTCTATCAGTGCCTCACCGTTAAATTATACAATCCCCAAGTTATCAATGAACCTATTATTCTTCTTAGTTACCGATTTAAAATCACAACACTCAAATGCACAAATAAACAACACATCAAAAAAAAATTTCACTTTGATTTGCAAGGAATTTTCCCTTGATTTTCAACGATAAATCAAAATTATTCATGAATTACACTTGTATAAATTTATTTTCTCCGTACTATTAATTTTCATGAATTTTCTGTAAGATTTCATCTATTCAATTGCTAAATTAGCAGTATAACTCTTATTTGTTTTTCTGCCTATTTCCTTAGAAATTTAAATTTATTTCAGCATAATCTGATTTCCTGCAACTTATTCTTACTTGCATTTCACCTACGCTAATTTTTTTTTTTTTTTTTTTGAAGTTAAATCTTGCTACAATTTCCTTAATTTTTCTATAAAACCCGCATCTTGTTACTCAGAATTGAAGGGAGATAATAGAAACACATCGCATTATTCTGCTAATTCTGTATACTTGATTAATTATCATGACCACCGAAAACAAATATTCTTTTTTTTTTTAACCACAGGATCAAAGAAATCCTGGTCCTAGCACAAATTTTATATTAATTAACCAAAGAACTGAAAAAATCCTGGTCACACGGCACCAGTTTTATATTACCACCCCCTACTCGATGTGAGGGCGAACCATCTGCTGCGTCCTATTCGCTGCAGTGGGATTAATTATTTAAAAGACCGTTAATTTTCGTAACTCTTTATCTTCTATTATCTTCCGCCTATGGGTGTCTACCGTGAAGTTGGGTTCCCTAATTGAGGGTCTCCAAGCTCAGGGTTGACGGGTGCATTGTGTTGTGTTTCATATGGGAGAACATGGGAAACCCATATTCCTCCATATGCCGCTTGAAATTAAAAAAAAAACTCATGATGTCAGATTTGGACCTTTTATCCTGTGACTGGGCTTGCTAAATGCTAAAAGTTATTTTCCTCTTAAAATCTTGGAGTTGCTACTCTATCAAAACTTTACGATTGTTCTACTTAATTATTCAGGTTAAAAAAAAAAGATTCACTTATTTTGAATATTCAAAGATTTGAGCAACTCGGGTAAATTTCATTATAAAATACAGAATTTATTTTCATTAGTGTTTCCTTAAAATCTATTACACTGATCGGTGGAGATTTCTATTAATTTAAACCAAAATATATTTTAAGTTCATTATGCTTTTGATATTCGCAATCATATTTTAAAGTTCACCTTTCGCAAAATATAAGACACATTATGTAATTCAGCACTTGCAAGAGATTAAAAATATCTTTTCTACCGAGGATGTATAGGAGACAAAATCATGATCATGCTAACGAGATATTGGGAATTATGAAATTTTTCTCACCAAATTATTTTCTTTTCATCACATTCGTTGTCGTCCGGTATTACCTATAGGTATAAAGTCTATGGTTGGGACCTCATCCGATTCTGCTGGATGCACACTGCTTCTTCTCTCCTCCTGTCGTTTGGTTTTTTGTACGAGTACCTCTGTTGTCGCTAAAACTTCTATGATAGCAAGTTCTATCGTGTCTCTCTTTCGCTCAGCTATAAAATTGTATATCTTGCCCTCGCTGCCATAATCGTGAGTCCCTTTACGCCTCTTGAAAGATTGTTCTATCGTGTCAACATCCTCGAACTGCGAAAACGTCCTTCTCAGCTATGCCAGTGGACCGCATCTCTCTCTCCTCTCGATCGCCCGGAATATAGAACTGATATCTTATCCTCGATTAGACTGTCAAACCTTTTGCATGCGTTCACCCCGAATCTCCAGTCATCATTCCATTCCGTGTTCTCTCCAAATTCTATCTGAAGAACCCCAAAACGTTTCTGTCTCCCGTCTATGTTTAAGGGGTTCGGGGTGTTTCTGTCCTACCCAAATGGCTCTCCCCTTATTGGTTGGGCCGGTTTTCCTCGCTTCGGCATTGGTTTACATCCCTGTATGGGAATCCCTCCGATTCGTTGGCAAAGGCTTAAGAACATGGAGTTTTCTTGAAGATGAATATTCCTTTATCTTGTCAACTGCTCCGCGGGATGTCCGCGCTGCCTTAGAATTTTCACGTACGCTTCCTGTGTGACTCTTTCTGTTGGTGTCAACCAGTTACGCCCACTACGAGAAATATGCCCTGTTCGTTCCCCGCTAGCGTGCGTAAAACGTGACTTCGATAATAGAAGGTGGTCCAGTAAATTGGCCCCCACCTGTGATTGCGAGCATTTCACTTCGTAGCGTTGCTTGTTATAACCTCCGAGTTTTTCTCTTTACTAACCTAGGGGTGTGTACTAACCTAGGGGTGTGTTTCGAGCGTATTCTTACTTGAATTCCGGCGAGCTCGGGGAACGCAAAATAAAAAATAAAAAAAACAGCAATTCAAAAGAATGATGAAAAAAAATAAGGAATTTCCTCCTCAAGAAAGAAATCTGCTCAGCCAGGTCTTAGAAAAATTATGAAATATGTATTATAATTATCCTCTTAGAATGCCTGTCCACATTATGCTTCTCGGATTTTCTTTCCCAATTCCCGCGCTCTCTAAATGGTCTACTTGGTAACTACTCTTCCTCGTTTAACTATTTCCTCGTACTATGCGATACCGTAGGAATTATTTGGTGAATATATTGCTTTCCCACACTTACTAATTTGTAGGCCCCCTTTTCCGAAATTCATACCTACGAAATCATGGTCCTCCAATGTTACACGATATTCCGGAGGACATACGGGTAACAACCGAGCTTCATCTGAACTTGGAATCCCCTGAACTACACTGAAGAAAATTTATTTAAGGCTTCGTTTGTATGCGTACAAGTGTATTGTTGGATATAAATTTGAACAGAATAACAAAAATAGAAATTATAAAAGTAATAACTCAAATTAAAACAGGTAAAACACTTGGAGCTGATAATTAAGGTGAAATACTGAGGGCAAATCCAAAACTTATAGCAGAGATACTACTTCCCTTACTAAATGAGATATAGCAGAAAGAAGATTGGCCAAAAGAAGGTAATACTGAATTATTGGTTAAGTTACCAGAAAAAAGGGAACCTATCGGAATGCAAAATTTCGACAGGAATAACACTGCTGTGTGTTATAAGTAAAATATTAGCAAGGATAATTTTAGTAGCAATGTGGTCGAAGAGAGAAATAGAAAAACAATTGAGACCAGAACAGGCAGGTTTTAGAGCCAATAGATCATGCACCGGCCACATTGCTACTTTACGAACAATCATTTGAATGGCAAGCAACTTATATTTGTACTTTATTGCTTTTGAACACGCTTTCGATAGCATAAACATATCTTCCCTATGGAAACTCCTTAGGCATTATGGAATTCCAGAAAAAATAATAAGAATAATTAACAAAAATGTACGAAGATTTTGAAATTAAAGTAATACATGAAAATACCCTCTCAGCAGTGGTGTAACTACACCTCCCCCGCAGCCGTGGGGGGCGCAGGTAATAAACGGACGTACTGCAGCTGCCAGTTATAGTTTTATGAAAGAATTCGAACACGCACAATAATTGATGATTTAAGTTATAAAAAACCTAAGAAATGATTTGCAACGGTAACTATGTTCATAATCGACAGACTCCTGATTTAAGTTTTTCGTTATTTATTCTTGATTAAACACACAACTAGCACGCGAACGAAAGTTGACGGATAATACTAAACATAAAACGAATGAGTTATTGAACAACGAACTTTGCTTTCTATTTCGTCTGGTTTAAACAGTCTTACCATGATTAATATTCTTTTTAGGAGTTCACGGAAAACACTTTGTATAATCCCTCGAGAATCCTTTTAGGTAATGATAATACTCTTTTAGAGCAGTTTTTGTAAGAACAACAAATACAGCATGTTCACACACACACACAGCGAAGGGACGCTATCATCACCTCTCTCCTTCTCAACAATTGTTCAGGGTCGTGATCCCATAATTCTTTGCAACCCATCGCTGGCTGGCTGCTCGGCATCAACGCAAACGTAAACACTTGCAGCAGGTGTCCGATGAATAATAAAAGAAACGAGCAAAGGACGTTAACATCCAACAATAATTAACCCAAAGATTTATATTTTACTTTATGATATATTCAGCTTTGTCTAAATAACTGCCTAGTTTCACTTTTGAAACACTGAATGCCCTACAGATTGAAAGTGTTAGGCTCTTTGAATTCGGGTTGTAATACGATTGCTCAGCAATGGGTTGAAAATAATACGAGCCCTATCCAATCGCCCTCTCTCTGCGCTGCTGAGAAAAAGCCCGAGGCCACAGTGGCATTCCCCGTGGAGGATGTGGGAAAACGGTCAGTTACCTAGGGTTACGTGCACGACAGACGTCAACATTTATTCACAGCAGCCTCAGATCTGCCATATATAAGAGGGTTATTTCTTCAAGTGATTTATTTTAGTTTTGGACAAAGCAATGGATCTTATTCATGTGACGTCAGAAATGGATTTCTGAGGACCAAAATGGCTGCTGGTTCAATGTTGTTGCTATTAGATTACCCCTTACTGTAGGCCAATTTTTAAAATTTTAACATCTTGGAGTATGCCAACGAAGTAACAGAGCTACAGGGCGAAGAAGATGAAATAAATTTCTGAGAAGAACAAATCAAGGATGCAAAACATACCAAAACCATTTTGTGCTCGATTTTTATATCAAGTGATGCAGGACAACGACGCCATTACCCATGCCGAAAATTTTATTGGAGCTTTCTCAGACACAGTACGAAATTTTACGTTTTTATTGCCAGACATTGGCGAAACATCTGAAACATAAACATGGAATTCTTTTTGCAAAACGAAATATTTAGAAGTCCAGACAAATAGGTTATGTGGAAACAAACTGGGATTAAAAAAAGAACTAAAAACTTCCCATTGTCGCCTGATAGGCAGTCTGCTTAAAAATGCAATGCATGCGTAACAAAAAAAAATATTGATATGTTCCGCTCTTTTGGAAAAGAATGTAGAAGTTAATACGCAACTTACCGATCTAGATATGCAATTCGTTTTCCCTTTTTCACATTCTTTTGGAAATTAAATATCGAAGGAATACAACAAGGTTTTAACCGCCTTCTATTCTTAGTATTATATTCAAAATCTTCCTCGTTAAAATGAGAAGAATATATTCGAGAATGCACATCGGGATGGAGATTATCGCATTTCATTTTACGCAGCCATTCCTTTAACAGTATCGGCCTTTTCAGAGGAAAATTATGGTGATTCCTTCTTCTGTATATTTTAGGTGACAGGATTTATGAGCACAATCATACGATGAGAAGAAGTTAGGCATGTCGTTCATAAATTTACGGAAATCGTTATTTTCCTGAACCCCTGCAACGTAACGCCATGTTAAGCAATGGGAAAACGCATGTAAACAAACTATTGCTGGTCCGCAGACGCGGAGAAGTTTTCCCATGATGCAACGCCAGATGAATAAGGTCCATCGCACGTACTGCCAAATATATTACTTAAAAAGTTAAAACTACAGGGCTCTTGTACCACAATCACTTTTGCTGACACTCTCCCTGACTTCCTAACAGCTCTCCCCTTCAACTACAACAAACACACATCGCGAAAAATGCATTCTTCCTCGTGTTCGAAATTCTGCGAAAATTACTGTGCTTAGGAGTGCTGAAGTAAATCTTGCGAGAGGAGGGGGCACGTTGTGCTAGATACGTCACAGCCTCTCAGAAATTTCAAAACGAAGACAGGAGTAAGGCAAGGCTGTATACTCTATCTTCTACTATGTTCTTAATTACCACAGACTGGGTGATGAAAAAAGTAACCCATGAAAATACAGAAATGCAATAAAATAATACAGGATCCAACTCCACGATCTAGATTTTTACCGATGATATTTGCTTACTTTCACAGGAACACCAAAATACAGAACAAAAAACAATAGCACTTGTAGAAACAGCCAAAAAGGTTGGTCCTGAGATAAATAAAAATAAAACAATGTTGATGCAAATCAATGCAGAGTAAAACAAACAAATAACAATTTAGAGATATACGGCTGAAAGAAGTGGAACTATTTACATACTTGGTACAATGGTATCAACAAAAGGAGGTGCTGCCGAAGATATAAATAAAAGGAAGCAATTGACTTATTCAACATTTAACCAACTTAGAAATATCTGGAAAATAGGAACTTATCTATAAAAAACTAAAATGAGAATATTTAATTCAAATGTAAAGGCAATACTAGTGTATGGATCAGAGACATGGATGCTAAACAAAAAATACTTAATAATGTCCAGGTCTTAAACAAATGTTCGAGAGCGATACTGGGAATAACAACACGATCGAGGTGGTCCCACAGATGCTCAGTCTGGGGAATTAGGCGGCCAAGGACGTACTTTGAAGTCTCATCTTCAAACCACTCTTGGACATTTCTAGCTCTGTGACACGTTGCATTGTTGTGCTGGAAAATCCCATCAGCCCCAGGGAAGACAATCAGCATGTATGGGTGGGTGTACGTGGTCTGCAAAGATGGATTCACAACGAATTCGGTCAACAATGCCTTCCATAGGTATGAGTGGACTCAGGGAATGCCAAGTAAACATTCCCCAGACCATAATGCTGCCCCTACAAACTTGTGTACTTCCAGCAATGGTTGAAGACTGTTTGTTCTCTAATGTTTCTCGCCTTATACGCCAATTTCCATCCTTTCGATGAAGCAGAAAACATGACTCATTGGAGAAGGCAATCCTTTGCCAATCAGCGGAGATCCAATTCCGATACTGCCGTGCAAATGTAAGCCTTTTCTGCCGATTTACCTTCGTTAGCATAGGTAGTGTAGTGACCATCCGTCTACATCGGAGCCCCATACGCCGAAGGGTTCGCTGAAATGTCATTTTGGACAAACTTCCGGTAGCCCCCTTGTTCATTCGACCAGTGAGTTGTTGCACCGCAGCGTGTCGATTGGCCCTCACGCACCTTCGCAGCTGACGTTCACCTCTCACATCAATGGCACGTAATGCTCTGCAGTTTCCACGTCGCTTATTCGCAATGGTGCCATTTCTCCAATCACGATACACTTTAACCGCAGCAGCACGCCAACAGTTCACAAACTGCGCTGTTTCAGAAATACCGCCACCCTTGGCCCGAAAACCGATAATCATCCCTTTTTCCTAATCTGATAAATCGCCCCTTTTATTCACGACAGCAACGAGTGATATGTTTTCCGAATGCCTACAGCACCCCGTATATACCCTCCAAGCCAGCTCACGACATGCGCCTTCTTTCATTGGCTGCGCGCTGTTGACGTCAAAAGTAGGAGGTGGTCACAATAACATGACTCGACTATGCGTATTGCAACAAATACGCGAAAAGGAAACGGAAGTGGATGGGGCATGTGTTGAGGAAAGAGGATAAAATAATAGTAAAACAGGCTCTTGAATGGAGCCCACAGGGTAAAAGAAGACAGGGAAGACCAAGAGAAACATGGAAAAGAACAATAACAAGAGAAACATGGAAAAGAACAATAACAAGAGAAATAGCAAATATTAATAAAAACTAGAACCAAATAAAAACAGAAGCAAAATACAGAGTCCGGTGAAAAATGGTGGTGGAAGACTTATGCTCCCAGGTGGAGTGAAGAGGGTTAAGCAATTAGGTAAGTTGTATGCGTCCAAAGTGTAAATTATTCAAGCCTTGCAGGTGGAAGACCGTCCACGTCATATTGCTCTTGCAACTGAGATTTTACAGCGTATTGATGATAAAACTACCTACAGCGTGCACGTTTTTCGGGTGAGGCTACTTTTCACACCTCTAGTGAAGTAAACAGACACACTGTGCGCAAATGAAAGGCCGGAAAATCCCAATATTGGCTTACAGCGGAACAGGCCAAAAGTGAATGTTTAATGTGGTATCATGCACAACAGACCAATCAGAATTATTTTTTTTTGTGTGTGTGAATGCACAATAACACAAAATGTGTACCTGGATTTGATGGAGCTTTTTGTTGCATTTGAGTCGGACGAATGTTTACCGTGGGTAATTTTCCAGCAGGATGGTGCCCCACCACACTGGGGATTAATTGTACGAAAATTCTTCTATACCACATTTCCCAACAGATGGCCCAAAATCATGGCGCCACGATCACCCGACCTAACACCACTACGCTCTTTCCTGTGGGAATATGTCAAGGATAAAGTCCATTTAGCACCAGTATCAGATTTTGAAGCTCTGCAGAGGAGGATAGCAGATGCTATTGTCACAGTCTTCAAAGAGATGTGAGGCAAAACATGGCGAGAAATTGAATATTGACTAGATGTGCACCATGCCACGGACGGCGCTCATGTGGAGGTATCCTAACAATGTAGAAAAAAACAACAACCTCTATTAGTTTATGTGCATCATGCCACAAACCGCTTGTTTCTACCTATCATAGTTTGTTTTTAAATTTTCTGAATGAGCGAAAGACTTTATGTCCACTGTATTACTGTCTGAGATTTCTCGCCTGCTTCTCATTGATTTTGATGCTGATTTCAAAAATGATAATCAAATTTTTCTACCACTTACAGTTTTTCCATAAAATGATAATTTTAAATCACCCGGTTAAGGCCGACGTCAGTGATTTCGCTCCTTACACTTCCCTACACCAGGATTTCGACCCTATTTCTTCAGTAAAGGAAGATTTCCCATACATCAAAATTGGCCTACTGATAAAAAAAAAACCGTAACCTAGATTGTACAATCAGTGTTTTTTGCAAAACTTTCCTGAACTATATAAAAAACTTATGATACTTGCTTACAGATGGCGCCACTCTTCCTTTCCGCTGCACCGAAGTAAAGTTATTGATTTTTAATATAGTTCAGGAAAGTTTTTTTGCCAAAAAAGCTATAGTACAATCTAAGTTACGGTGACTTTACTTCGATGTACTTATAATACTTGCTTACAGAGAGTTTTTTGCAAAAAAAGCGATAGTACAATCTCAGTTACGATGATTTTACTTTGATGCACTCATGATACTTGCTTACAGAGAGTTTTTAGCAAAAAGAGCGATGGTACAATCTAAGTTACGATTTCTTTACTTCGATGTACTTATGTATGATACTTGCTTACAGATGGCGCCACTCTTCCTTTCCACTACATCGAAGTAAAGACATTGATTTTTAATATACACTGGTGTGCAAAAATTAAGGACGAAGAGGAGAAATTAGCATAACAGCGGAACGAGCCGGCACAACTGACCGAAAAGACCACTCAGGAGATCGACTAGGGTCCGGTACGGTAGGGCATGCGCATATATGCAGCATGACGTAGGGGGTCGGGGTCGGAAGGGTATAAAGCACACGGGCGGTGTACGCTCAGCAATTCGGTGAAAGCTATTGCACGGTGTACATCGGTTTGAACAACGTCGAGTTGCTGCCACTGTGTGATATGGCCAACAGGCAATCCAGAAGACGACATCTGGATGACTTTACCCGAGGTAGCGTCGTTGGGAAGTTGGAAGAGGGTCGAAGTGTGACTAGTGTGGCCGAGGAGTTCGGGATCGCACACAGCATCGTTTCACGAGCTTGGAGAGCATTTCAAACGACAGGAACAGCTGTCCGAGAATTTAGCAGTGGTCGTCCACGAGCAACCACGGCGGCGGACGACCGGTATATTGTCCTACAGGCAAGAAGAGACAGTCGGCAGACAGCGGAAGAAATCGCAAGGCACATGCAACAGACAACTGGACGCCCGTTATCGCGTTTCACCGTGGCCAGGAGGCTGCACAAAGGTGGTCTATTTGCACGACGACCAGTACGGTGTGTGCCATTAACGCCTGCTCATCGGAGACGGCGGTTTCTGTGGTGCCAGGAAAGCAAGAACTGGACACATCAGCAATGGGGTCGAGTTCTCTTTGCGGATGAGAGCCGATTTAGTCTGACGAGCGATTCTGGACATTTATACACATCTGGAGAGAGCAGGGAACACGCAATCACACCTCCAACATCATCGAAAGGGACCGCTTTGGACGTGGCGGAGTTCTCGTTTGGGGCGGTATCATGCCTGGTAGCCGTACTGACCTCCACATCTTCCAAGGAGGTTCAGTCACTGGTGTCCGCCATTGTACCGAGGTTCTCCTGCCTCACGTGCGTCTGTTTAGAGGGGGTATCGTTCACTTGACCGAAAGGTCACTTGACCGAAAATCACTTCGCCGAAAATCACTTGATCGAAAGGTACATTTCACCGAAGGGTCACTTGACCGAAAAGTTCATTTAACCGAAAGATCACTTCACCTAAAAGTTCATTTCATCGAAAGGACACTTGATCGAAAAGTTCATTTCACCGAAAGATTACTTTACCTAAAAGTTCATTATATCGAAAGATCATTTCACCGAATGGTCAGTTTATCGAAAACTTAGAATTTTGTTGTTATAGATCTGTTGGAGTATGGTGCTGGTTTTTAAAAAACTGGTCACCTAAACATTATTGGATTGTATAAAAAATACACTTTTAATTTCTTTTAAACACCTCCCCATAAGTAGGTTTTTCGAAATATAACATTAATTATAAGTCATAGATAGACCTGTGCCTTTTTGCCAAATTTTAATCCCCCGAGCTCATATTCATGAAGTTTACATAACAACTCAAGTTAATGAGTTGTTATGTAAACACACTTATTCAGACAAAAAAAAAAAAAAAAAAAAAATCAGTTTTAGGGCCCTTGGCCTCGGTTTAGGCCTTTTTAGAACATTTTAATCGTGCGTGCTCATATTCATAAGGTTTACGTAAAATGTCCAGCTAATAATGTTGCACATTTATTCAGGCAAAAAAGAATCAATTTTTGGGCCCTAGGCCTCGGCTTAGGCCTTTTTAGAAAATATTAACCGCGCGTGCTCATGTTTATAAGGTTTACATAAAAACTAAAGTTAATGATGTTGTACTCTTATTCAGGCCAAAAGAATCAGTCTTAAAGCCCTTGGCCTCGTTTTAGGCCTTTTTAGAAAATTTTAATCCTGCGTGCTCATATTTATAAGGTTTACATAAAATGTCAAGTTAATAATGTCGCACATTTATTGAGGCAAAAAAGAATCAATATTAGGGCCATAGGCCTCGCTTAGGCCTTTTTAGCAAATTTTAATCGTGCTTGCTCATGTTCATAAGCTTTACATAAATAGTAAAGTTAATAATGTTACACATTTTTTCAGGCAAAAAAGAATCAATTTTAGGGCCCTAGGTCTCAGCTTAGGCCTTTTTAGAAAATTTTAATTGTGCTTGCTCATGTTCATAAGCTTTACATAAATAGTAAAGTTAATAATGTTACACAATTTTTCAGGCAAAAAAGAATCAATTTTAGGGCCCTAGGTCTCAGCTTAGGCCTTTTTAGAACATTTTAATTGTGCTTGCTCATGTTCATAAGCTTTACATAAAAAGTCAAGTTAATAATGTTGCAATTTTTTTCAGGCAAAAAGAATCAATTTTAAGGTCCTACTAGGCCTCAGCTTAGGCCTTTTTAGAAAATAATAACGGTTCGTGCTCATGTTCATAGGTTAACCTAAAAACTCAAGTTAATGATGTTGCACACTTTTCAGGCTAAAAGAATCAAGTTTAGGGCTCTAGGCCTCGGATTAGGCCTTTTTAGCAGATTTTAATCGTGCGTGCTCATATTCATAAGGTTTACATAACAACTCAAGTTAATGATGTTGTACACTTATTCAGGCCAAAAGAATCAGTCTTAAAGCCCTAGGTCTCGGCTTAGGCCTTTTTAGAAAATTGTAATCGTGCGTGCTCATATTTATAAGGTTTACATAA
This sequence comes from Macrothele yani, assembly GCA_039090855.1. Lineage (NCBI taxonomy): Eukaryota > Metazoa > Arthropoda > Arachnida > Araneae > Macrothelidae > Macrothele > Macrothele yani. The sequence goes on from CM076989.1 coordinate 16,169,146, forward strand.
AATGTCAAGTTAATAATGTCGCCCATTTATTCAGGCAAAAAAGAATCAATATTAGGGCCGTAGGCCTCGCTTAGGCCTTTTTAGCAAATTTTAATCGTGCTTGCTCATGTTCATAAGCTTTACATAAAAAGTAAAGTTAATAATGTTACACATTTTTCTGGCAAAAATAATCAATTTTAGGGCCCTAGACCTCGGCTTAGGCCTTTATCGCAAATTTTAATCGTGCGTGCTCATATTCATAAGGTTTACGTAAAAAGTCAAGTTAATAATGTTGCACATGTATTCAGGCAAAAAAGAATCAATTTTATTGCCCTTAGGCCTTTTTTTTTTTTTTTTTAGCTTAGGCGTTTTTAGAAAATTCTAATCTTGCTGGTTTATAAGTTTACATAAAATGTCAAGTTAATAAGTTAATAATGTTGCACATTTATTAAGGCAAAAAAGAATAAATTTTATTGCCCTTAGGGCTTTTTTTTTTAGCTTAGGCGTTTTTAGAAAATTCTAATCTTGCTTGTTCATAAGTTTACATAAAATGTCAAGTTAAAAAAATCAAGAGGGGGGGGGGGGGGGTTACAGATTGCCGTTTCTGGGCATATATTGAGAACTGAATTGGGAACTCCAAACGCATTTCGCGAAAACGGTCCATGTAAGCCAAGCGAGGCGAGAATTGCACTTTAATTTGAAGAAAAAATTGCCGAGGATCCGAGGTACACCTAGTTTTGGGAGGGTGTACCCCCAACTTCCGTAATATTATGTTCGGGGCCGCTGGAGTCTGTCAGTGTATCCAGGATGTTCCCCTTAAAGCGTCCGCGAGGTCCGTCATCTTGGGGGGAAGGGGGTTGGCTTTCCCCCAAAATGTTAAAATGGACGTAGAGCTGTAAACATTAGACCCATGCTTTATATAATGATTCTGTACACGACCACGAATTTTCAGGAATGTGGAGTGAAACTGAACCCCCCCCCGTTTCCAAGAGCTCTTCAGGGGTAACATCGAGGATACACTGATGACCGACTCCAGAGGTCCAGAATATAAAATTACGGAAGTTGGGGGTAGAGCCCTCAAAACCAAGCACCTCGTATCCCTTTTACAGACTTCACCAAATTTCTGGGGGAGGGGGAAGGGCATACATAGTTTGGCACTAAACACAACATGAAGCATAGAAATTGCGAGCAAATCCCTTACCTTGAACACCTGTCTGCGCTCTTAGAAACTTGGGGGAGGGTGAATTCGTCCCACCCTCCTGAAAATTCGTGATCGTGTACAGAATCATTATATAAAGCAAGGTTCTAATGTTTACAGCTCTACGTCCATTTTAACATTTTGGGGGAAAGCCCCTCCCAAAGCTCACGGACTTCGCAGACACTTCAAGGGGAACATCCTGGATACACTGACAGACTCCAGCGGCACAGAATATAATACTACGGAAGTTCGGGGTACAGTTCCCTCAAACCAAGTGTACCTCGGATCATCGGCAATTAATTTCTTCAAATTAAAGCACAATTCTCGCTTGGCTTACATGGAACGTTTTCGCGAAATTCGTTTAGAGTTCCTAAAAAGGCCTAAGCCGGGGCTTAGAGCCCTAAAATTGAATCTTTTTTGTCTCAATAAATGTGCAACATTATTAACTTGATTTTTTGCGTAAACCTTATAAATATGAGCACGCACGATTAAAATTTGCTAAAAAGGCCTATGCGGAGGCCTAGGGCCCTAAAATTTATTCTTTTTGCCTGAATAAATGTGCGACATTATTAAGTTGACATTTTATGTAAACCTTATAAATATGAGCAAGCAGGATTAAAGTTTTCTAAAAAGGCCTAAGCCGAGGCCTAGGGCTTTAAAGACTGATTCTTTTGGCCTGAATAAGTGTACAACATCATTAACTTGAGTTGTTATATAAACGTTATGAACATGAGCACGCACGGTTAAAATTTGCTAAAAAGGCCTAAGCGAGGCCTACGGCCCTAATATTGATTCTTTTTTGCCTGAATAAATGTGCAACATTATTAACTTAACTTTTTTGCGTAAACCTTATAAATATGAGCACGCACGATTAAAATTTGCTAAAAAGGCCTAAGCGGAGGCCTAGGGCTTTAAGACTGATTCCTTTTTGCCTGAATAAATGTGCAACATTATTAACTTGACTTTTTGCGTAAACCTTATAAATATGAGCACGCACGATTAAAATTTGCTAAAAAGGCCTAAGCGGAGGCCTAGGGCTTTAAGACTGATTCTTTTTTGCCTGAATAAATGTGCAACATTATTAACTTGACTTTTTGCGTAAACCTTATAAATATGAGCACGCACGATTAAAATTTGCTAAAAAGGCCTAAGCGGAGGCCTAGGGCCCTAAAATTGATTATTTTTGCCTGAAAAAATGTGTAACATCATTAACTTGATTTTTTATGTAAACCTTATGAACATGAGCACGCACGGTTAAAATTTGCTAAAAAGGCCTAAGCGAGGCCTACGTCTTTTTGCCTGAAAAAATGTGTAACATCATTAACTTGATTTTTTATGTAAACCTTATGAACATGAGCACGCACCGTTAAAATTTGCTAAAAAGGCCTAAGCGAGGCCTACGGCACTAATATTGATTCTTTTTGCCTGAATAAATGTGCGACATTATTAACTTGACATTTTATGTAAACCTTATAAATATGAGCATGCAGGATTAAAATTTTCTAAAAGGGCCTAAGCCGAGGCCGTGGGCTTTATGACTGATTCTTTTGGCCTAAATAAGTGTACAACATCATTAACTTGAGTTGTTATGTAAACCTTATGAACATGAGCACGCACGGTTAAAATTTGCTAAAAAGGCCTAAGCGAGGCCTACGGCCCTAATATTGATTCTTTTTTGCCTGAATAAATGTGCAACGTTATTAACTTGACTTTTCATGTAAACTATTTATGAACATGAGCACTGAGCATGGTTTTTATGAAAAACGTATGAACATGATAAAACTTGCTAAAAAGGCCTAGGCCGAGGCATAGGGACTTAAATTTAATTATTTTTGCCTTAAAACTAAATCTTTGCGTTCTCTGTGACACGGAGAAATCAAAAGTGCAATTTGAGTATGATCCCCTAACGTTTCGGTGGTCTGTCTGTCAAACTTGCACCATGCTTCAACAGATCCTGTAATGAAATCTAGCGTTTTCGATAAACTGACCCTTCGGTGAAATGACCTTTCGATGAAATGAACTTTTAGGTAAAGAGACCTTTCGGTGAAATGAACTTTTCGATCAAGTGACCCTTCGGTGAAATGTACCTTTCGATTAAGTGACCCTTCGGTGAAATGAACGCTTCGATCAAGTGATCTTTCGGTGAAACAATTTTTTTGGTGAAGTGATTTTCGGTCAAGTGACCCTTCGGTGAAGTAAACGTCGGGCAAATGAACCAGACCCGTTTAGAGGTGCTGTGGGACCCGAGTTCCTCTTCATGTACGACAACGCTCCACCTCATCGTACAGTGGCTGTCGCAGAGCTATTGGAGAGTGAAGATATTCAACGCTCGGATTGGCCCGCAAGGTCCCCGGACCTAAATCCAATCGAACACGTGTAGGACCTTTTCGGGAGACGCTTGGCAGCACGTCACCAGTCGCCAGCAACGATTCTGCAGCTGCTATTGGCGCTACAAGAGGAATGGGCCGCGACGCCTCAACAGCTCCTTGACAACCTCGTCCTCAGCATGGACAGACATTGTAAATCCTGCTACGCAGTCAGGGGTGATCATATCCCCTACTAAAGACTGGATTTTTCTTGGCAGCCGCCTGTCACATGGACGTTTCTGCCTTCTGTCCAGGTGTTCTCGAAGCTACCTTTTCAATAAAGTGCCTTTGTATCCTTTGGATTCCTTGTTTGGACCGTTTTGCTCACTGGTCCCATATTCGTACATCTTGGGGATCTTATGGTATGATTTGAGTTGATGTGGAGCACTTCTACACGACGTTACATTCGAAAAACCGGTCCGTCCTTAATTTTTGCACGGCATCGTAGTTCAGGAAAAATATTTTACAAAAAAAAAGCGATAGTACAATCTAAGTTACGATGTTTTTTTTAATGAGTGGGCCAATTTTGATGTAAGGGAAATCTTTCTTCGTTGAGGAAATAAGGTTGACAATTTTTCCATTGGAAGTATAAGGACCAAAACCACTAAACAACCATGTTAGGAAAAAATGTAAGTAATTGATCCTCTCCGATCACCCACAAAATAATGTTTCTTACCACTGAAACTTGTTGGGTAAGAGGTCTGAACGTGAATCTGGTAACCTGGTAACACCTGCGGTGGGGAGGAAGAAGTATACTGAGGGAGGAAAGAGTAACAGGGTACCAAAACGTGTGGAAGCAGGATTCAAACATCTCTGAATTTGCACTTGAGCTCATCTCCACCTCTTTATAAGGCGTATAACGTATAACATTTTGCAGGTGGTGGACTTCGAAGCCACGTCTTCCTACTCCGGAGCGGCTGTTCTCCCAATTGAACTACTTGAGCTGACTTATCATAGAACATATGTAGAAGATTTTAGGAAGGGAATGTCTGACAAAGGCCATCTAGGAAGTACACTGCTGGACAATTACTAAGGACGGATCATAAACGACTATATAGCGCATAAAAAAGTAAGTGTGTTTGGATGCCAAGTGAAATAAAATAATGTCTGAATGCCAGGATATTACAAGAAAGACCATTTATTGTGCTCTGAAATCCAGAAGGCTTTGGAACGTGTTTAAGGGACAAACAGGCCATTTTGTGCAGAATACGTAAACGTGAAAAAAATGCAATTACCGTCCGCAGGCGTTCCGGCGTAAGATGTCAATACGGGATATGGCCACCATGGAGGGCGATGCAAGATTCCACACGTCGTGTCATGCTTTGCACAACATTATCAAGCAGCTGTTGGGGTAATTTATCCCATTCCTCTGTCAGTGCACGGATGAGGGTGTCCTTGTTTGTTGGAGGGCATTGGCGACCAGCAAGACTCCTCCCCAAAGCATCCCACACATTTTCAATGGGATTCAGATCTGGAGAACGTGCTGGCCATACGAGGCAATGAATATCCTCACTCTCAAGACACTCCTGGACAGCGACTGTTCGATGACATGTTGCGTTGTCGTCCATGAAAATGAATCTATCACCGACAGCACCACGGAACATGCGAACATGAGGTAGCAGAACATCATTAATGTATCGTTGGCCAGTCATAGTCCTAGTTGGAAGCACATAGAGGGACGTACGGCCATTGATCATGATGCCAGCCCATACCATGACACTACATGTCGGATATCGGTCCCTTTCCTGTATGTTTGCTGGACAATATGCAGTACCACTATCACGCCAGATCAGTTGTCGTCGACAATCAGACGATAGACTGTATCTACTCTCATCTGAGAAGAGGACAGCAGACCAGTCGTTATCAGTCCAATTGCGATGTTGATGGCACCATTGCAAACGGGCGGTACGGTGACGTCTGGACAATGGGATGCACACAACAGGACGGCGGGCGTATAGTCCTCCTTCATGCAAACGTCTGGCGACAGTTTTTCGGGAGATCCGCTTGCCAGTAGCAGCCATAAACTGATTTGCTATCTCACTAGCTCTGCTGCGCCGGTGTCTTTTTGTTGATAGCACTATGTACCGATCTTCTGCAGGTGTCGTACTGGGAACACGACCTCCCCCGTGACGTTTGCTACACTCTCCATTTGTTTGAAATGATTTCCAAAGCCTTGAAACAACACTGTGGCTAACGTCGAACTCCCTGGCAACAGCAGTTATTTTTCGCCCTTCTTCAATCTTGCCAATAATCCGGCCACGCGTAAAATTATCTAGGTGATGTCGGGAAGACATACTGAAACTTGCAAGTTCGTCAATTGATTCTTTCCCTTTCAACTTTGCGTTTGAACAACAACGGTCAATACGCGTCAAATCCTTTATATCACTTATCAGCGCTATGACGTCACGAACAAGTTCGGCAATCCAAAATTTGCATACGCAATACACGTCTTACTGTATTCCGCACTTATGCTAATTTCCACATTTTCCTGCCTTCCATTTTATGGTTGCTATCGTTGCTATTGTCATCCGCCCTTAGCAATTGTCCGGCAGTGTATAAGGGCATGATGACATTAGGGAGGTGAATACCCTCTTTTAATGGCGTCACGCGGAAACCAAGGCTTTAGATTGGTTTCCAACTCTGCCGTGTATGACGTCAAACACGACACCGACGTACCCGGCCGTGTAAAATGAGAGTTACGTCACAAACGGAGGGAACTTATCTCTCTAATGTCATGGCCTTGCATTTTCTGGGCGGCCTTGGTCTGACCAAAAGAACCCTTAGAAGCAGGAAGCTAGGAGATTTGGGCTAGAGTGCCAGACAGGAAAGTCATAGGAAGCGAGGTAGAAAGGGGAAGGAAGATGCTCTTATTTATAGTCTGAAGGGCAGCACTCCGGGTCCGACGGCTTAACAGCTTACGTTTGGGCGTCAGTGGTTTTGGTGTGTGTTTCGTTTGGCAGGTGTATCTCCGCTTCTAAGAATCCTATTGAAAAATTTCTTTTTTTTTTCACTACAATAAAAAGGTGGGGAACATTATCCTCTTTAAATAATGCGCAGTTTTTCTGCAAAGGGTCGTAAATGTCAAAACCTTTTCTCGCTATCGCTGCTTCCAGGAGACTCGAAAAATTCTTTTCTCTTGGCATAGATTTTGCTACGGAAAATACATTTCTCATATTTTCTAATTTTCCATTATTCAAAATTCCTCCTCTAGGAGGGTGTAACATTATACCATGTTTTGCTCTATATCAATACAGACATTTAGCGTGGACCAGGAACATCAAACAAAGATCTTCGCTCTTTCCACGTTTATAAGTGAGCCACGGAAAAATTCTTATTGGCCGCCACTGGGAGTCAAACCCAGGGTCTTCCAGTTACTCGCCGGATATGCTTCCGCTACAAATGTAGAATGAGAATTTTTCCGTGACTCACTTATAAACGTGGAAAGAGCGAATATCTTTGTTTGATGTTCCTGGACCACGTTAAATGTCTGTATTAATTATTGGATTGGAGGTTTAACGACCACCGTGAGCAACTCAATGGGCTATAAGCAGTCGCCCGTCCCTAATTTAGGGTAACTGGTTCCAGGGAAGAGAGAGAGCCAGTGCCATAAGACAAACACAATATCCATGCCTCACCGGGATTCGAACCCGGACACCGTTCGTACGAATTATCAGAGGCCATCGCTTAGACCACTGCGCCACCGGGGCGGCCTAATTATTTCTTCAGTTGCTGCTTACCATCTTTGGTGAATCCCCAGCATTGTGCGAGGTTTCAAGAAGCAACCTGCCAAATTGGCTTGGGAGTTAGCGTGTGCGAGTCTGGAGGAATTCGAGGCCGCTGTTGTGTAGCGGAAGCATATCCGGCGCGTAACTGGAAGACCCTGGGTTCGACTCCCGGTGGCGGCCAATGAGAATTTTTCCGTGACTCACTCATAAACGTGGAAAGAGCGAAGATCTTTGTTTGATGTTGCTCTATATCTCTTATTCTGATTGTTCGATTTGAAAATTCTTTGCCTCTGATATTTTCGTTTATCTACGAGTTTTTGTGCACAATTTCATGCTTTTTCAGCCCGAGTGGAAGAAGGTATCTATTTCTAGATGATTTGTGATTTTTACAAATCCGGTTGATTTTTTTCTCGGAACGGATTCTGTTGAATATGAGTAGCTTTGAAATATTTTATTCGTGCCGGAGAGAGTTCAAAAGACGTACTCATTTCAATCTAAAATTCGGTGTCATCTTCATCGATTCAAATAATGTGTGAATGGTGTCCTGTGAAACAGTCATCCAGGCTGCATTGATCCGCAAAGTTCATCAACAGTTTCTGGCGGAAGGTCGTACCGCTGCACCTGCCGTTTGAGCATGTCGCAGATATTTTCTTTGGTTGATAAATCCGGCGATCTAGCAGGCCACAGCAGTACTGGAACATTGTTATCACTGAAGAAGGTACGTGTTGTCGTTGCAACATGCGGTTTAGCATTTTTCCTACTGAAATATGGACCCGAGGACGCCCTGCATGTACGGAAGGGCGACTGGCTGTAGAATGTGATTGACGTAACGGGCACTCTTTATTTTGGAACGGACTCTCACGAGAGTTGATCTGCTTTCGCACCCGATAGCACCTCAGGCCATGATGCCTCGTGATGGTGCGGCATGTCTGGTGCGAATGCGCTCTTTCCGTCGCCTCTCCCCCTGTTGTCGGCGGACACAGATGCGACCATTATTTTCGCCTAAACAACTCGTTTCATCGGAGAACACGATATTGTGCCATTCGTTACGTCACTGACTTCGTTCGTGCACCACTGCAGTCTGGAAGTCCTTTGCTGCGGTGTCAAAGGTGGCCTGAAGAGGAGCTGACGAGTCTGGAGTTCGAACTGTAATAACTGGCGACGTACTGTTATCGCTGACATGGGAGAATACATCACAGTTCACCACTGCTGCGCCAACGTGGTTGATGATGCAGAACTGTCACTCAAAGACATCCTCTTGAGATGATGGTAGTCCCCCGGCGTTGTCTGTGTAAGACGTCCAGAGCCTGTTCTTCGTGTCCTACGCCCTTCTTCGTACCATTCCCTGCACACTCTTCTGACGACTGACACACTGCGCCCCACACGACCGGGCAATCTCCCGAAGGGACGCATTGCAGTCTCTTATACCGATAATGCAACCTCTGTCGAACTCATTGATATGAGTGTACGACTGTGTTACTCGACGACAAGGCATCCTTACCCAGTGTTGACCAAGCACTGACATGCCAACCGAGCCACGCGGAGTTTACAACAGATAAAACAGCCGGTTTCGGGTCTGTGATATTGCGCGATCTGATTTGCCTAGACGCATGTACGTGACGCCGAAATGCTAATCATTTCTGCTGTATTGCCTGATTAGCATATCCTGTAAAAATCAAAGTCGTGCCTCAACTCCTTTAAGGTGTTCTGTTATTTTATGAAAAGTGCAATACTACTACTGCTACTACTACTACTAATAATAATAGTACTACCGGAAGCATATCCTGGAGGACGCGTCAGTGGAAAGCGACGCATGTAGGCAATGCCATCAAGCGCCACAGACCACCCAACATATCACAGCAGGGTGCTGAGTCCTCACATTGACAGAGTACACGAATAGGCACAATTAAGTTGCCAAGATCCTCCATCAGAAATTGGCAAAAAAGCACCTCGTTATTAGAACTGAGCATGTCCCCTGTTACAAGTGCTAGCCAACAACGCTTCTAGAGAACAACACCCACAAGATGTACTGGGACAAATCGATCAGAACAGATAAGAACTACCCCCACAATCGGCCCATATATCGTCCTGGTCGACAAGGAGAAGAAGTCACCCTACCTCATTGACATAGCCGTGCTCAACGCATGCAACATCCAGAAGACGCACGGAGAGAAGCTATCAAAATATAACGACCTACGATACGAAGTCAAGGAAATGTGGCATATGGAGAACATCATCACCGCCCCCATAGTAATATCAACCACAGGAGTTGTACCTAAGACCATTCACACCTCTATACAGACACTAGACCTTCAACGTAACACCTACATGGAACTACAGAAGGCAGCTATCCTGAACACTTGTAGGATAGTACGGAAGTTCCTGAACGATTGAGAGAAAAGAAATACCACTTCCCAGACTTGGCACGTCTTACCCGTCCCGGAAGGAAGAGAAAAACCTAAAGAAGAGGTGGAGCCATCTATGTAATAATAATAATAGGCTAAGAAAGTCGTAGAAAATGATCAAGTCAAGATCTTGTGGGATTTCGAATTCAAACCGAACGGCATCTAGAACATAATACACCAAACATAACAGTCATAGAAAATCGGAAAGTTAGGATAATTGATATAGCGATTCCTGGAGATGCCAGAGTCGATGAAAAAGGACCGGAAAAATGACTAAATATAGAGATCTGACCATTGAAGTTACCCGATTATTTACTAAACACACAACGGAAGGCGCCATTGTCATCGGGGCACTTGGAACAATGTCAACAAATTTTATGAATCATTTCGAAAAATGACAGCTTTTCTGACATACCACCTACAGAACTGCAGAAGACAGCTTTACTTGGGGCATCATATATTTAACGCCGATTCTTGACTGATACTTAGGTCTCCGATGGGAACTCGCTTCAGCTGAAGAACACTAGCCAAGTCATAGGCTGTGTTTCGTACATTTCGAATAAAGAAGATAATGATAATAATAATAATATAAATAATAAAAGGAAGACACTGAATATTCGGTTATAATGCGGGCACACCTTTTGAATCATTTCAGACACCATTCAAAGCAACTTGTTTTATGAAATCAGTTAAAAATCACCAATTCGCTTACACCACCTAGGGAACTACTTGTGTCAGCTGGCCTATTGATCTTCATCTATATTAATAAAACGAAGTGCGTGGGTGTCCTTCGCGATACAAAAAAAACTACTCAATCTAGAAACCTGAAATTTTGTACGAAGGTAGCTTACATACCCAGGATGTGCACAACGGGCTTAGGTTTTCGAATTTTTGAGTTTTTCGAATTTTTGAGAAAAACGTGGTTCCCGATTTCCAGTGTATCGCCTCACTTTGTTTACAAACAACCTGATCCCACCCAACGTAAAGGAAAGTAGTTAACTATAAATTTAACGCGTTTCGTTTTTAAAATTTCGTTATAATAGACGCTTTAATAACTATTTTTATTTGTAAATATATTTTGTGAAGGAAATATATAATGTTTTAGTTTTTATCTAAAACTAGCGTATTCTTCAAGCGAAGTTATTTCGAACTCCTGCTGGCACGAGATGGAATTATGACGCATAAATTTGTGATATGAAAATAAATGTACATATTATTTTCCATAATAAAGTAAATGCTTATGATTATTTACATTACAATAAGATTTATTTCGATGATATAATAAAAAAAATTGTATATTATCGTGAACTACTTTCTTTCATGTTGGGTGTTATCAGGTTGTATGTAAACGAAGAGGAACGATACACGAGAAATCAGAAACTACTTGAAAGCGTTCTGATTTGAGCTATAAATAACGTTAATTCATTCACTTCTGAAGTTACAGTTTTGAATTACATTGATGCTAACGTCTAGCTATGGTGATGAAATACTTAAAAAATGATGTTCAGCATGTTCTCACAAGATGGCGTGCACAAGCTCTTTTCACTGCATATCATCAAATTACAGTTCACGTATAAATATTCATTTCAAATAATACGAAATAAGATTTCTTTCCTTACGATTCATGGTCAGATATTTCACCCATCCACCAGAAAACTACTTGCAGTTAGTAAACACAAAATTAAGTATGTTTCAGCACAAGTTGTTTTTTTTTTGCTCGGATTTATCTGCTCGAAAAGCATAATAAGTAGCCGACGAAGCTTAACATTTAGTTCCGTTCTTTAGCTAAACAAAGCCTACACCAACAAATAGCGTCAGCAAAGTGACAGGCTAAAAGCTAGTAACTAGTAAATGGAACACTTAAAAAACAAGAAAAAATGCATTTCTACAATCGATAAAACACACACATCCATAAATAGAAATACTGGGTTGATGAATAAGTTCATGCCGTTTTATTTCAGGAGTGTTTTCCAGGTCAGTAGTGACGGTGCAGATGGCCAGTTGTATATCAAAATGTAACCAGTAATATCGTGTACCTAAATCACATTGCGTAGTGCGATTGTGGCTATTTTTTTTGTGTTTTTTTGTTTTTTGTTTTCTGGTCCGGAAGTACGACTGTCAAGTAGAGAGAAATGAACATTTCCGGCATCTGCTTCTCATCGAGTTTAACAAGGTATCCACAGTCGCCGAGGCTACTCGACAAATTTGTGCTGTGTATGAAGAGGATGCTATTACTCCGAGGACAACCCGCAAATAGTTTCAGCGATTCCGAGGTGGCAATTTTGACCTCATCGACTCTCCACGCTCAAGTCGTCCATCTCCTTTTGATAAGGATCGTTTGAACCATCTCATCCACTTGAATCCGCGCCAAACCACACGCGAATCAGCCATTGAGATGGACTGTGATCAGGCCACAGTGGTGCGATACCTGGAACGTATGAGAAAGGTTCAGAAATTGGGGTCTTGGGTGCCTCACAGTCTCACCTAGGACAACAAGAATCAGCGTGTTGCCATATCTGGTTCCTTGCTCAGCCGTTCTTGCGAATGTTCTTAGCAACACAGACCTCTTCTGACACGTATTGTTACTGGAGATGAAAAGTGGTGTCTGTTCGTGAATTTCAGGCATCGGAGGGAATGGTTAAACACAAACAAGAAGCCTACACCACGTCCAAAACATGACCATCATGCGAAGATCATGTTGTGTGTCTGGTGAGACATGGAAGGCATTATTCACTGGGAAAGGCTGCCGAGGAATCGGACCATCAACGCTTCACTCTATTGTGAACAACTCCGCCGTGTGGAGAGAGCAATTCAGCAGAAACGGCCACATCGGCGCCATGGTGTTCTTCTCCAACATAATAACGCACGCCCTCACAGTGCAAACATGATCAAAATGACCATTCAGGATATGAAATGGGAGATCCTTCCACATCCGGCGTATTCCCCAGATGTCGACCCTTCAGACTATCACCTGTTCCGATCTCTGTCGAATGCCCTCCGTGGCAGAATGTTCAACAATGATGTTGATCTCCAGAATTTCCTTGATGATTTCTTCTCAGCAAAACGTGCACGTTTTTTCAAGAATGGCATTGCACACCTATCTAGACATTGGGACACCATCGTAAACGATGGGGGAGTGGAATACATAATTGATTGATTCTTTTTTCCCTTCTGATGTAATACATTCCTGTAGTACGGTGAAAAAACCGGCATGAACTTATGCATCAACCCAATAGCTACTTTCTCCCACTGGCAGCTGAAAAGTGTGTTAATAGAATTAACAAATCTTGCGCAAAAAGTTTCTCACAGAGGAAGGATATCACAGGCAAAATGAATTTTTAAACTGAAACTGAATAATCAGAAGAATAGATACATATTACATATAAAGGGATATAACTTTGGGCGCCCTAGTGAAAAATCTATGCATTACTTAAAGAAGATAATGGTACAAAATACTCTTCATAACAAAAAATATCGTACTCATATGCATTTAAGAACCGTTTTAAGAGGGAATATCCGGTTCACATGTATTCAGTGTGACCGATTCGTATTATTCACACTGAATACGTATTTGTAACCTTATAGCAGGACAGATCAGTGTTTAAAGGGAAACTTAATATTCTTAGCATCTGACTTCCACGTAACATTTTTTCTTTATTTAAAATTGTCCAAATATAGCAATTAATAACAGTAATTAATGATCAAAACTTAATAAAAATATTAAATGATAAAAACAAATCAAATTTCAAATTGCTTCTGAAAATTTTAGGACCACTTACGCCCGCACGGGCTTGTTTCACCTAATTCGCTCATCTTTATGAGGCCCTTTTTTCATGGAACTACACCACTGGTGCATTTGAACCAAAGCAGGGCACTACCAGTGGCGTAACAACCACCTCCACAGCCACCGAAGCTGCGGGGGGCGCCGTTAACGAAGGGGCGTACCGCAGCTTCCAGTTATAGTTTTATGAAAAATTCCGAACACGCACAAAAACAAACAAACAAACAATTAATTAACCCGAATATTATATTTTCCTTCAAGATATAATTATTTAGTTTTTTCTAACTGAATGTCAAGTTTCACTTTTGAAACACAATGGGTCTTACAGGTCGAAGCAATTCGACTCTTTGACTCCGGGTTGTAATACGATCGTTCTGCCATGGGTTGTAAATAGTACGATTGCTCTCCAATCGCTCTCTCTCTCTGCGCTGCTGAGAAAAAGTGTGAGGCCACATGGGAATGCCTTGTGTAGGATATGGGAAAACAGACAGCCACCTAGGATTATGTACACGACAGGCGCCAATATTTATTTACAGCAGCCGCAGATCTGCTTTGCATAAGATGACTTCTTCAAGTGATTTATTTTAGTTTTGTACAAAACAATTAAACGTTGCTTTTTCCTTATAGTAAATATGTTTATCTCATTCACCGTGTAGAAGATTCAATATACAAACAAACGACATCCATTTGTACTCAGGTTAATGCATCGGTCCGCGCATCGTGTTAATCCTGATTGGCTGATTGATAGCGTCGCACATTACCAAGCAAATTTCTCCGTCATTTTTGTCCACGCAGGGCATCGAACCCAGTCCCCTCATTCCTGAATAAGTCACTCTCCCAACTCAGCTACGTGGACGTATGCTCTCGCTGCTATCTGCCTTTATCTCATGTGCGTACGTCACCTTCCCCCCCCCGAAAGAGGGCTGGGTGCATGGTCCACGGGTCGGCCGGGACCATGTGTTGCTGTAGGCAGTCATCTGCTGAAGAACGTAAATTAAAGAAATCCCAGTCAATTTGGTGTGTGGAACGTAACATTACACACATTTATTTTTCGAAGCGCTGAAGAAGGGATTCTCTTATTTTTCCTGTCTCGCGGTGTGGAAAGATCATCACACCATTGTGAGAAGTTTAACGGCCAGGTCATTCTTGAAGTTTGGGCGCCAGTATAACGAAGTAAATTTCTCCGTCATTTTTGTCCACGCCGGGCATCGAACTAATTTAGGAACGAACGGGTCCCCTCATTCCAGGAATAAGCCGCTCTCCCAACTAAGCTACGCGGACGTAAGCTCTCGCTGCTATCTGGCTTTATCTCATGTGCGTCCTGCGGTGCAGGCACGTCACACGCATTATGTACTTCTGTTCCAAAAATTACTTAAGAAGTTAAAACCACAGGGCTGTAGGTACTTCCATTACTTTTCCAGACACTCTCTCTAACTTTGATCCCCCGCCCAAACATCCAAGTACCCCCCACATAAAGATGCCGCGAAAAACACATCCACCACTGCGTTCGAAATCCTGTAAAAATAAATGTGTTTGGGGGTGCTGAAGTAAATCTGGCGGGGGGGGGGAGCACACGTTGTGCAAGTTACGCCACTGGGTATTACTCTACCTCTTTTTGCCTTCGACATCCCTGGATGCAGGTATAAGGAGAAAGATTAAATGTCGTTCTTTTGTTTTCTTCTGTGTGTGTTGGTTTGACAATCTTTCGAAGAATCCAAAGCAAAGAGCCAACGTCCAGCACAGATATATGCTGCTGTCTCCAAGGAAGGAAAAGAAAGTGGAATATACAAAAACACCACACACACGTTATGCTGATTTGAAAGATAAAGGAAGGTGCATCTGAAGGTTTTTCAGACCCGGTTTTTTTAAGGAAATGGTGTTCGTGAACGCCCACCGAAAGCCACGGGAAAATCACGATAGAGGCAGGGACTGCAGAATACGATTCCTAGGAAAAAAATGAATTTTGATTTTGATCTGAATCACTTTTCAACATTGTGTCATGGCTTCGCGCTCTTGAAACGCTTAACGCGGGAACAATTTAAGGCCATTCATGCAGTTTTTATCTGCCAAAAGAGTTTTGACAATTTTTGCTACATAACAGCTATTTTATTAAAGCCGTTTCCTACCCCAGAACTGATATTTCTTCTGATGATTTATGTATTCCCTGTTTTCCTTCGGAAAAATGCCTTTTTTTTTTGGTGGCATGTTGAAATAATGTATTCCTCCGTCGGCTATATACATATTTTAGGATTCTTGTTCTTTTGGGAAGGATGTACTTCTTTGTAGAAATGATTTTTCCGTGCGTTATGTTTCCCTGCATTTGTCTAGATTCTGCGTATGATTTTTTCAACGGATTTTGATAGGAAAATGGATTAAAATAAAGCCATCTGGCGCGATATATAAATCCTTGAATGTTCACTGATGGAACTCTCCATATTCGAGGTGCTTTTTGTCGATCGCATTTTGCAGTATATAAGACATTCATCTTTTAAGGCATGAAGATAGCGCTCTGTTTTTGTTTTGGTACATCTGAATTGAGAACACTACTTTTATCTTTCCTTCCTGTTTAGCAGCACAGGTACAGTGTGCGTGTGTGTGGCTGAGGGGTGGGGTAATTTTTGGGGCTCTAGGCCAGCCTCGCTTTAAGCCTCTCTTCCCGAAACATTTAACACACTTAAATAAATCACTGATCATTTAGGCAATTTACAATTATTTTTCACATCATACCCTCCTTTAAAATTGCGTATGAATGAGTTTTATCATATTAAAAATACCGAGAGAAAAATAAAAATAATTTTCCCTATGTGCAAATAAAATACTAATGAATCGGTTACAAACTACAATAGTTTAAGTCCTAAAAATAATCTTAAACATTTGACTATTAAAATTATAGAATTCACCTTGAACTAGCGATAAGGGAAAAATACATATAAAAACTAATTGCTTAAAAAAACTTCTGTATGGCATGTACACACTTCAACTTTCAGATTGGCCTTCGTGGTGGTTTAGTTGGAAATGGGATCTTCAGGAGACTCGTGATTTTGCCCAAACAATTTTTTTTTCTTTTGATACAGGAACCAACTCAAAGGTGAGTCGAAAGTTTTGCAATATTTGCATAAACGCATGAGCTGCGGAGCGTATGTCACGTGTTTAAAGTAGTTCAACTCGAGCACTGCAGTCCGCCCAAAGGGATATAATGTGGTAGTCGTTGTTCTGAACAGTCTTGCATGTCGTCTGTGGTTGGGAGGCCTAAAAGATGAAAAACCACAACCGGCTAGTTCGGGAACTTTTGCTTTACGAGTTTGAACTCGGCCATAACGCTGCTCAAGCAACACGAAAGATCACCGTAGTTCGTCACCTTCAGGACCTCTGCAAGGTCTACAGGAGCTGCCGCATTCTCCCTCACGAACTGACGCCAGCTGAAGCAAACCGCCGAGTGGAAGTATGCAAAAACTCCTAGAAAACCCACGTGATGTACGTTTCATCAAGAGGATTGTTACGTGCGATGAAAAGTGGGTCTGTTTGCGCAATCCTAACACACAACGGCAGTGGTTGAGCCCTGGTCAGCTTCAGGAACCTGTTGTCAAACGTGGGCGCTTCGAGCACAAGGTGATGCTGTGTGTCTGGTGGAATTTCGAGAGGATAATCCATTACAAATTTGTTCCAGACAGTCGGACCATCAACGCCAACTTCTACTCCAAACAGCTGGAGCGGATGTATGCCGTTTTGGAGGAGAAGTATCCAAAGTGAAGAAAGTGAGAAGAAAAGAAAGCGCTCTCTCCTACAGCAGGACAACCCTTGGCCTCATACCGCGCGAACAACCGGGGCAAAAATCCAGAAACTTGAGTGCATCGAATTGATGCCACACCTAGCATATAGTCCGGACCTTGCCCCGTCGGATTATTACTTGTTCCGGTCCATGGCCCACTTCCTTCGCGGATGGCACTGCAACAACCAGGAGGAGATGGCAGCTGAGGTGAAGGAGTTCTTGGTCTCGAAGGACAAGAACTGGTACCACTGCGGAATCGAGGAACTGGCAGAGAAATGGCTAAAGACGGTGCAACACGATGGCCTATACTTTGAATGATAATCAGCTTTCGTCATAAAGGTACGTATGAAGACATAAAGGGATCCAAATATTGCAAAGCTTTCGACTCACCCTCTGTATATGCTGTTTCAGAACAGCACAGAGAAAGAGATAGATAGATCGATAGATAGATAGATAGATAGATAGATAGATAGATAGATAGATAGAGAGAGAGAGACGGGGGAGGTCTTCAGATTCTTCTAAATCAAACTAAATCTGTGTACTCGGAAATTTGGAAATAATGAAGCACGTGTCAAGACGAAAAATATGCTGCGATACATTCCGTCGGTGTAGCTTAGTCGGTTAGAGCAGCTCACTCCGGAGCGAGGAGACGCGGGCTGCACCGTCGTCACCTATAAATCTGTAAATTTCAAAAGAAAGCTGAATTTGATGACAGCGGATATTGAGAAATTGAGAAGTGAGAGTTCGTAAACGTCTTTAAACACAAGATGAATAACTTACTGAAAAAGAAATACGAGAACAACAAGGCAAATATGAATTTAGGTAACAACAGCTTTAAAAATTCGTCGCTCATGTTAAACTTCATATTTGCAACTGAAACACGTGTGTTATACCGGAATACGTGCTTAATTTTTGCACATGAATTCAATATGCGCTCCGTTGGTACCACGACATATAACTGCCTTATTCAGTTGCAACATGGCTTCTGAAATCCGAGTATTCAATTCAGCAACACTGCTGCGTATCGCAGGCACATCAAAGACATTATTTTTAACGTAAAATAGCCTTACGGTTCGTTTCTCGCCAAATTTAGCGCAACTTCAGTCACCCACTTTCGCTCGTTAAACCGCAGCACTCGTGTGCCTTTTCCACACCACTGAAACTTTGATTGCTGAATAATGTACCACTTCATAGATTACGCAAGAAAGAGTCGCACCCAAAGAAACTTCAGGATGTAACACACACACACTATAACGAAGTGAATTTCTCCGTCATTTTTATCCGCGCTGGGGTTCGAACCCGGGTCCACTCATTCCGGAATAAGTTGCTCTACCAATTAAGCTACGCGGACATTTTATTCTGATTCCTAACTGCCTTTATGTCGTGTGCGTCCTTCTGGCAGGTACGTCACATCTCCTCGTACGTTACATCATCTCCCCCTTATTTTTCTTTTTTTTTTTCTTTCGAAGTGCTGCTCATATTTTTCCTATCTCGCGGTGTGGAAATAACATCACACCAATGCGAGATTTTGAACGGTCGGGTCATCCGGATAGTTCGGGCGCCATTATAACGAAGTGAATTTCTCCGTCATTTTTGGTCTACGCCGGGATACGAACCCGGGTCCCCTCATTCCGGAATAAGTTGCTCTACCAATTAAGCTACGCGGACATTGATTCTAATTGCTATCTGCCTTTATGTCGTGTGCGCCCTGCTGGCAGGTACGTCACATCTCCTCGTACGTTACAACACGCACATTAATGCGGGTCCCATAGCTGTAGCGTACACTGAGTAATCACTGAATTACGTCCCCTACCTAATTCCTCGTAAGTCTTCCTTCCGTCCTCAGTACAGCAGCAATCCGACGTGATATGGATTCAATAAGATATCGGAAGCAGTTGGGAGGTATAGTCAACCAAGCTGTGTGTAATGCGCCCTTTAATGCAGGTATGGAGGTAATTGGTGTATTCAGACACCAGATATACTGTTCCATCGTGCCCCACAAGTGCTCTGTGGGATTGATATCGGGGAAGTTCGGTGGCCGTTCGATATCCTGGAAGTCTGAACTATGTTCCTTCTTGCACAGCATTGGACCTGTGGCTCGGTGCATTGTCATGAAGACACCTTCACCATTCGGGAAAAAGTGCAACATTGCTGGGTGTACAGAGTCAGCAAGCAATTCACGATAATGGGTTGCCTGCGGTCATACGTTGTTCCACATGCACCAGGAGACCAAGTACCTGCCATGTAAACATGCCCCACACCATACAAATGCCTCCACCGGCTTGCAATGTGGAGACCATGCAGGATAGATCGAGTACCTCACGTTGTTTGCGCCAAATACGTACACGGGCATCCACGTAGTGGAGCAAAAAACGCGAAGCGTCAGACCGGCCGATTTATTCCAGTCATCCGACGTCCAACTTGCACGATGTTTGCACCAGGCGAATCTTTTGGGCGATGAATCGTGGTTAGGAGAGGAGGTCGTCTGCTGTTATAGCCCATTCGTGCAAGAATGCCACGCATGGTCATGACAGAAGCTGTTCCGTCGTATTCTGTCGTATTGGGTAATTCGTATTATGTCATACTGGGACTTCTCTCATATTGGGTAGTCTATGGTTGAAGAGTGCTGTTCTGGGTTGACTTCTGTCGTACTGGGTAATCAACGGTGGAACAGTGCTGTTCTGGGTTGACCTCTGTCGTATTGGGTAGTCAACGGTTGAACAGAGCTGTTCTGAGTTGACTTCTGTCGTATTGGGTAGTGAACGGTTAAATAGTGCTGTTCTGGGTTGACTGCTGTCGTATTCGGCAGTCAATGGTTGAACAGTGCTGTTCTAGGTTGACCTCTATCGTATTGGGTAGTGAAGGTTGAACAGCACTGTTCTGGGTTGACTTCTGTCGTATTGGATAGTGAACGGTTGAATAGTGCTGTTCTGGGTTGACTACTGTCGTATTAGGTAGTCAACGGTTGAACAGTGCTGTTATGGGCTGACCTTGTCGTATTGGATAGTCAGCGGGTGAATAGTGCTGTTCTGGGTTGACCTCTGTCGTATTGGGTAATCAACAGTTGAACGTTGTTGCGTCTGTTGGCCTGTATGAGTCGTAGGACTCGGGGCTCACTTCTCACATCAACCTTTTATTGTCCTCTGCAGTTTTGTCTCCGGGTCGTTGTTTGACCATCTTTACACCAGTCCTGGTGCACTATTACAACGGCGGTTTGCGAACAACCCACCAGTTCAGCCACTTGGGAAATCGAGGGACCTGCTCCCCGATCTCTCATAATATGTGGTTTCTCAAAGTTCGATAAATCCTCCCGTTTACCCATCGCGCTCCGAAATTTACTACATGCTACGTTACTCACACCTTATATATGATACGTGCGTCGACTAATCGCGCCCTGTCTTTAAATCACGTGGTGAGTTGGCTGCGATCCATTTTTTATAAGGGTGGTAATAGTTCAGTGATAACTCAGTGTAGCTGGGTGCTGGGTAAAAGAAAAATGTTAAATTTGTTACCAAAGTTTTTACCTGTAAGAGAAAATTTTTGGTCAGTCCAATATTTATCTCTCAATTTCACAGCACATAAAATTTCAAAGAAAATATGATCATGCATAATTTTATAGCGTATTTAGTTTTTTAGTTTATAAATCAAAAACCTGATTAATGTATATATCTATTGAAAGTTACAGTCGTGATTTTCTTCAAGTAACGAAATATTTGGCCTTGTCATTGACGCATTAGTAATGAGATCACGATTATTATGATGACAGATCATCGACTGCAGAAATGAGACCACATTGTCATGCTGTGCCGAATACTCGCTTATGATTATAACCATCAGTTGATGGTTTCTGTGTATCTACAATAATTATGTTAGCACCTGCACGCACAATTTACATCAATTGGAAATATTCCCGTATTATGATCTAATGATGTTTGTAGTGTTAATCAGGGTGACAACATAATTTCATTTTACAGACCAGGGAAACAAATATCTAGCAAGTAATAAAGTACAGCTCACTCTGATGCTCAATTTCGGATTGCATTAAAGAGAGTAAGAATGATCTCTACCGGTTGTTCATCATGGAAATCACAAGAAAATGAAAAAAAATGAAAATTTAATCAGCTAAAAAATATCAAAATTCGCATTTCACTTGAATGCAAACTAACGAAAAAGTTAGTCTTGACATGCTTTATTCCAACGCACGGTTTAAAGGTTGCCTGCGCAGATAACAATATGCAAATTAGGGGCGCGTTAGCCGAGAGCCCATCAGATGGGAGGAGTTAAAGCACTTATGACTGTGGTTTCATACGTTGGATCACTTAGCGCAGATAAAGTCGGAATAGTGCACGTTGGAATATGTAAACAAGGCATTTAAATTATTGCGAAAAATAGGGGGCGATTGGAAGAATGGAACCAGACAGAGTCAATCGAAGGTATTCCGTGCGCTAGATATACCACAAAATGTTCTCTCGAGACTCTAGAAAAAGTTCAGAACGACAGGGGGAGTATCCCATCGTCCAGGATGAGGCTGCTCACGGGCTGCAACCAATGGCAGTTTTACCGGGGGGGGGGGGGACTAATTTTCATGAGTCTAGGGGTAATTAATTACCCCCAGAATCATGAAAATGAAGGTAAAAAATTTATTCATTTTCGTAGATAGAAAAATATATAAACCATGCGGAACGACTCTGATATAAAGGAAAATGTTTGACAGTTTTTCTAATTACACTTACTGTATATTTTTTAAACCAAAAGATGGCAGCACGATATATTTTTTATCTAGGGGTGAGTTATGTGACAGGAGCAAAGAATATATAAGGAGTGAAGAAGGGAAGGCTCCAATCCGTTCCATAGGGGATTGGGCTAACGTAAAAAAACACACGACAGTAGCGCCGCCATACTTGACGGTCCAATTGGTATATTTGGAAAGCCTGAATTACAGGATGTAAAACCAACGGCATTCCCACCCTTTCCGTGTGTTTTAAAAGAGTGCAGATCTTAGCTGTTTTATGATATGAGTCTTTAACAGCTTCGCGCTGCTCCAAATGTTTTTTTGGTTTCAAGTACATAAATGTTGTCGCTTTCTCGGACATTAATTATGGAGTTAATTAAAAAAAAATACATTCTTTGTTCAGAGTAAGCACATAACGATACTTGTAACTGCCGAACAGCAAGAACTTTTTTTGGCAAGAATATGTATTACGCATGTGCTGTCCCTTTACTGTGGGCTTCTCAATACTACTATTTGGACCGTCAAGTGAAGTTTACCGACAGAGGTCGCCCTTTACGCAGGAGCGAAGTTTCCCTTCTTGATCGCGTGTGTCATATGACCTTTGACTTCACTCCTCAGCCCAGTACCCACGTGGTGAATAAGCATGCCAGTTTTGCTGACCGCTGGTAGCTTTTAGAAAAGAAAATCAGCAAACGCCAAAAAAAAAAAAAAAAAAAAACCAAAAAAACGTTAGATTGTTTCTTGAAAAAGTTGAAACAGGATTGTGGTGAAACTGAATATGTTCCTTGTTTGAGTGGCAGTGGCAGAGAAGGAGATGAAATTTTAGTTTCAGCAAGTATTGAAAAGTTGCAGCAGCAGCATTCATTCATGTGAAGCAGTGGCGGCGGAACCGCCCGGGCCGCCAGGGCTTGGCCCCGGTCAATAATTTCAGCCAAGACTTTTGTTTTTATTTTTGTTTATTTGGCATATGTGCGATTGTTGTGATGTGCCTTAGAAAGTTCCTCTAGATAAGTTGTCGGGTGGTCCTACTCCCCAACAAAGCTCCTTAGGCATTGTTTTTCTTCTGTTTGTTCCAGGAAGCGGGAAAAGAGGGGGATGCAGCACGATTCGAAATTTCGGGCCCGGTCAACGAGCTTCACTTTCTGCCGCCCCTGATGTGAAGCTCAATCCACTTCAAATATGCACGTGCCAAAGAATGTCGCTTTTGTAGAACACCTGGCGACAGATAGACCTCAGCCTGCTCTATTTGATGATAAAATTAATGTGTGTTTCTACGTTGAAAAGCAATGCATTTCTTCAATGACAGATCGTGAAAAATGCAGTATTCTGAAATGCGCGTGGACTCCAGATAAAAATTTCATTTATCCTTTTTCAGTGCTTAAGAAACATAATAAAGAAGTGAAATGCTATCTCTCTCAAAAGCATTTCAGTTCTTTTAATTGGCTAACATATTCGTGCGAACTTTAAGGTTTATTTTGCAATTATTGTCTCTTGTTTTCCAATAAATACGGAAGAATAAACAAAGCCACTCTATTAAAAAAGCTCGTTAGTGTGCCTTTGGATAAATATTCTAAATTACTGGGCAAAGATGGAGATTTAATTGTTGACGAGCAAAATAAATACCATAAAGAATCTGTTTCTTTTGCTTTAAATTTTATAAATATATATGAAAATCCTCAGGAATGAGTGTTGATGAAGCTAGATTCAGCGCGTGAGCTTCAAACAAGGAGAATAGGGAAAGGTTGATTTCAACAATCGAGTCCATTATTTTTTTGGGACGCCAAAACTTAGCGCTGCGTGGTCACAGGTTTTATGACGAAACGTCATTTCTATCAGTTGATGACCAATGTTCTGACGATAATGACAAAAATCACTTAAATCTAAATGAAGGTAATTTTTGGGAATTGTTACGGTATCGTGTTGCAAGTGGTGATGAGAAGCTAAAAAAATTATGGAAAATGTAAGTTCGCGAGCAACGTACATAAGCAACACCACGCAAAATCAACTAATGAAGTTTTATGGAGATACAATAAAATCAAACCAAACAAATAGTATGGAATTATTTTTTATGAGACTACTGATATTAGTCGGGGGTCACAGATGTACAAATTGTGAGATATTTTGATTAAAAAGCATATCAAGTTTCGGAAGATTTTGTATCATTTATTGATATTCATAACAAAAAATTCAAAGACTTCAAATAGGAACCTGTTGTTAGTGAAAAAGTACTCGCAAAAACTGTACTTTCTTTTTTGCAAAAATCTGGCATAGATTTTAATGGTTGTGTTGCTATAGCCACTGACACTTTTAGCGTTATGCTTTCAGATCAGAAAGGAGCTTTCTTGGAATTGCAGGTCTCTAAAACTACTATTAAACGCCTTTGCTATAGTCAGGCTTTAAATTTATCACTTTCGAAATCAAGTTCCGTCCGCGATGTCCGCGATGCTATAGGCACAATTATATAAGATCATACATTTCTTTAATGTCTCGCCAAAGCGGAATAAAGTTCTGAAACAAGTTATGATGGATGAAAACTCTGGTCACCAGCAGTTGAAGAAATTGTGCGAAACTAGATGGGCAGAAAGGCATGAAGCGGTTTTGAGATTTAAAACATATTTTCTCGAAATTGTCAGAGCATTGGAATTAGTGGCCAGCTGGAAAGATAGCCAGACATCTCTTCAGTGCAAACCCTGTTGAAATACTATGTGAAAATCCTCCAAATACGTGGCGTCAGTAAATAAATAAATACATCGCTCTTTCCACGTTAGAGAAGCACATAGCAACCGAGAACTTGTTTTCAGCCGCCGGCGTGGAATTGAACCACGGATCTCTTGATATCTAACCGAGCGCGTTAGCTTTACACCACGGTGGCCTACAATTTGGAGGATTTACAATTTGGAGCTATGTGTATTTTAAGTCAGCTTCTGACAACATAAATCCGTAAGATGGGCTCAGCAACTGAGACGTCTCCATCTGGTGGGCATTAACGGCACTGGCTATATATATTATAACAGTTAAATTCAAATTAAATCTATAATATATATAGCCAATGCCGTTAATGCCCACCAGTTGGAGAAGAAGGGAGTGGCTCCGACCCCAGTCTTAAACAGCCTTTAGTAGGAAGCTAAGACATCTGGGCTAAAGTGCCGACAGGAAAGTCACAAGGAAGCGAGGTAGAAAGGTGCTCATGTTTAAATCCGGGGGGACCAGTACCCGGAGTCCGACGGCTTAACGTGCCCATCCAACGAACGAATGGTATTTAGCAGTTCGAGCTTTCGTGCCTGTCTGGGATCGATCCTGAGACTTTTCCGTGGCAGCTACAAACGCTGACCACTAGGACAGCCACGGCCATTGTTAGGTAATACTTTAATAATTTCATTTTATATCGCAGCAGTCAAATATTTTACTGTACCTATACACATGTTCGTAGAGACCGTTACACCTTGTCCCATCAAAAATGGTAATAATACAGATAATCATTAGTAATGTGGTTCGTTTTAGCCAATTAATGTAGCGAATAATTGCTTTTTCTTCTTCAATTCGATATTACTAACCTCCTAATGAGAATCATTTTCGGAAGTGTTTTTCAATTACTACACCCAGGCCTGAAGTTCGGGGTGCCGCCCCGGTGGCCGTGTGGTTAGCGGCGCTGGCTTCTGATCATTCGTGTGAGGTGGGCTCAGATTCAAGCCCCTGCTGTGGCATGCTCGTCTGATGGAGTCAGATATGTCACTTCTCAGGAACTTATGTTCCTAAATTAGGGTCCGGAGATTATTTAAAACTGTAAGAGCTGCCCAAAATTGTGGTTTATCCCGCCCCCTTAAAAAAGTAAGGAGGCCATTTTGTGTATATTTGATTGAACATCTTTATTATTTGTAAGATTCCCTAGCCCCGAGTTATGAGAAAATAATTTGCAAATATGTATGCCTATGTAGATTTCCACGAGGTTCGCGCTATTTTCGGGCAGAGGGGACGAAATCAGCATGTTTAAGGATGTTGCTGTTAGATACACGCGATGAGCCGAATTACAATCGGCTTAATACACAAGTATTTGAAGTGTATTGTACCTGTCATGTGAGGCAATGGGATTATCTCAAGGGTGCGTTAATGAGAGAAACGCAAGGTTAACGGTGTTTGCAGGTAGCCCAAACGAAGTAAGGATTTAATCTGATTAGTTGGGAAATAGAAGCTTCCCGAAGTTTACATGAGAAAACATTTTGGTAGCGGAAGCGAGAGAGACGGGATCTTATTTTTGGAGAAAAAGGTTGGGTGGTGAAAATTGGCAAGACGTTTTTCAAGAGAGGGATTGGTATTTCGTCGTATAGCCGCAGCGGCGGTTTACCTGAAACACGAAGTTCGGGTCTAGTGTCGATAGCACGGACGGTCACGAAGTCGATCAAGCGTTCCATTTACCTGCCCTTCGTGAGGTCCCAAGCCACATTGTTTTAGCGAAATAAACTGTTTGTCTTCGTTATTGTTAACAAAGTGCCTGAATTCTATTTTTCTTCGAGTGCGTGATTCTACTACGGAAGGACCTAAAACAAAATTAGGTGACGGCTTCGCTAGATCGCGGCTATGTTGAGTAAGAGCTGGAAAGAAGCGAGGATCGTTACACTATTTTTAGAAATTCAGATTACGGAGGCTTAAAAGTGGATTATTCTCACTGAGTTTGATCATACAGGGAAAGAAACGATATTGGGAGATTTTCAAGATGTTATCTCCACTCACCATCCCAGCGTGAGTAGTAAGCAACGACTCCTCCATATTTCCTTCAAACTCAAAAAGAAAAATGTCGCCGTTTCAGAAAATGATTCCGACATGTTCCAACTTTTCTGCTTTATCTGTAATCTGTTAAAATAATTGATGTACTCGTGTAAGTATTTTAGGCTCATGTTGCTACGTTTATATCTTCTGTTAAGCAACTTTATCACGAGATATCATTTCCAGTAACTTTTATTTATTTTCAGTTGAGAAGCTATATTTTTCTTCACAGACATAAAAAGGGTATTGATGACATCTTTGATTATTGGAGACAGCCATCTTTTCAGTTAATCCTTAAATACTTCTACAGAATCGCAGGCCGCTTTCAGTAATTCTTTCGAAGTAATGCCACATTTTGTTTTGCTCCACTTGAGAAATCTGGGATCTCGCCGACTCACGCTGTGAGGGTGGAGGACAAGGTTCAGAACCTCCTCGTGCGATGGTAAAACTGGGAGTCGCGAAGAAGAACGCGAACTCCATCAGCACGGAGCGTGAGTTCGATTACTCCAGCAAAATAAGAACTAATCAATCTTTACGTACACGAGAAGCGATGGACAACAAAACTCTGCTTGAAACACCGATGTAAGAGAAACCCTTCAACAGTGAAGGGCAAGGTACAGGCATATTTGAACAAGCTTTTCCTTCTTAATAAACAAGTAATGGAAGTCAAGTGAAGATAGTCGACGAGCTATTTACATAAAATTAATTGTCTAATTAACATGAACTAAGAATGTACACTAGTGGCCAAAATTGTGGAAACCTTTTGGAAAATTTGTGCTTCTGAAGTTTGATGTCTCATAACATCAGTCTCTTTTAGAATAATACCATAAAATTATATATCATTAGAAAGATAATTTAATGCAGACAGTAATGCAGCACACTTTATTAAAAAATTTCGTTTTAAAAGAAGTCATACACAGAAAACTATAATAAAGGGTATTTCATAACTTCTAACTATTTCTGTTAGTACTTAGCACTGGCGCAACTACGAAGGAGGAGGGAGACTTTGGGCCTTAAGCCCTCCCAAAGCCCCAACGAGATTAAGAAAGACGTACGTCAACTCTTTTATCTATCTATTTATGTTCCCAAACCTTGTCGAAAGCATGTCGCGAAGTGTCAGTTTTCACACAGTATTTATTAGAAGAAAGATACAGGAAATGTGCTTGAATAAATCATCTCAAATGATGTATGACAAAAAAAAAAAAATTTACAGATGCTTGTAGCTTACGCTACTGCTTATTTACACGGTTCTGTACATTGATGATAGTAAAAAAACAGTTAATTACACTCGAGTGTCTGGTGAGGCAACAAAAGTCTCTGACAAAGCAAAGAATAGGAACAATTCAGCTTGAAGAGCGTTATACAATATTAATTTTGCACAGTATTGATGCAAGGAATAATACAGAATTCGAGCTTGCAGACATAGATTCAAAAGACAGGTGATGAGAAATTAACATAATGTGCAGCTTGCGCTACGTTAATTACAGGATTCGGTGCAACGTTTGCATGACAACAGTTAAGTGCAGTAGAAATCTGGCGAGGCAATATGAATCTCTGGTAATACAGAGAGTAAAATCAATCCAGAATGATGAGCACTATAGAGTATAAATTTTACACAATATTGATGAAAAAAAAGTTCTGACAGAAAGGTGATACATTGTGGGTGACCTGGAAAACCAGGAGGCTGCAGGTGATCAAGGGACAAACATGAAATAGAAAGTTCGAAAGACAGATGATGAAAAATTTACAGATGAATGTGGCTCGCGGTACTACATGTTACATACAACGGTGATATAAAAATTGTTATATACAATAATTTTCCTGAGAATACAAAGGAAAAATAATCTCTGAAAATACAGAGAGAAGACACAACTCATCACAGTGAGTATTGGAGAACACAAATTTACACAGTTGAAAAGTAAAATTACTCTGTTGAATCAGGAATTGAAGATAAGAATATACTGTAAAAACGACAAAGTTTACAGATGTCTGTGGTTCGTGAAACGACCTATATACATGATTCTGTACAACGAGAAGTTACAATTTATATATATTGGTTTGTCAGAGGTATTAAAAAGAAATAGTCTCTGACATCGCAGAGAGAATACATAATTCAGCAAGATGAGTAATGAAAAACAAAAAAATTTACACATGAGTTATACACGAAATGATACATGTGAAGAGGATGAGAACAGAGTCTTAAAAAAAGCGTGAAAAAGAAATTGACAATCATGCTTCGAACAATTCATAGGATTCTATACAATAATTGATCTACTAAAAGTGATGTACATAGTGAGACAAACAAAAAATTCTGATAAAATAGAGAGTACAAATAATATAGTACAGTGAATGTTGAGGAACAAGATTGCACTCAGTTGCGAAGCAAGAAAAAAAACAGGAAATATTGTACAGAAAAATAGTCTCAAAATGACATATGAAAAGAAGATTTACAGGTGCTTGTAGCTGACGCAACGACCTATTCACAAAGCTCAATATAGTGGTGAGAGAATACAGTTTATGTATGATAATTTGTAGGAAACGACAAAAAATAGTCTCTGATGAAGCAGAGATTGAAGACAAATCAGCATGGCAAAAATTGTATCTATCAGGAGGTAGGTGAAACAAAAGTTCCGACTGTAAGGTGAAGCGTTGTGGGCGACCCTGCAAACCAAGTGGTTGCTGGTGACCAAGTTGATAGGAACTGTGGTTCACTGCAACGTGCAACTGCAGTGGTAAGTTCTAGTCGAAGGCGGGAGAGTAGACGATTACGAAAATGACAAAGTAACGCAGTACTGACTTTATTTATGTCAGTAGAAGCTTCGGGGGACGCTGAAGATGATACACGTGAATTATATGTTTTACAAGCACGAAGATGTAGGAGCAGACTGCCGGAAGGTGAATAGGGCGAGAAGAGTTCAGAAGTAGTGTTCGGTAGGCGCTGAAGGTGAGGACGGTCTCACAGGATCGTTGCGCTAGCGTGAAAGCGAGATGGAGTATTGGCAATAATACTGTGCAATACATGAAGACATGCTGGACGTCAGCCTCCTCGCCACAATACGGACAGGAGGGTGAAGATAAAATGGTCATGCGATGTAAACTCGACGGCACAGGAGGCGGTTGTGTAAGAAAAGCCAATGTGAATTGACTTCAAGGGGTGCTGAAAGTGGGGAAAGCGCAGCGGACCACACTGCGGAGGTAGAACAGAGTGGAATACCAGAAATGGGAAGAGGTGCGGAAGAGCGAGAGAGAAAACGGTAGAGATCAGCTGTTGAGAAAGAGACAAGAGGAAGAGGTGGACCAATGGACGACAGAAAAAATGGGAGAAGGAGAGAGGCAGAGTGAACAGAAATGAGACCTGAGGGAGTAGCAAGCTCAGGGAACAGGGAGATTATAGTACAAATAAGAGAGTTGTGAACAAAGTGAGCGTTGGCATTGAAACGGAGAGCAGAGGGTAGAGAAGAGAAGGGGAGCCAGAAAAGATCGGTGTTAACAAGATCGCTGACAGTAACGACTCCAGCTCTGAGCCATGAAGGAAAAGCAAAACATGGGAGATGGGAGAGGTGTAGCAGAGAAGAAAAAAAGAGGTTCGGAAAGTAGGTCATTTGTGGAGGCAGGGAGAGAGCGAGAAAGAGGGAGGGAACGAAGAAAGGAGATAACCTCTTTGTAGACAGGAGGAAAAGTGTGAGAAGGGGACAGTGGTCCATGAGTAAGAACGAAAGGAGAGTAAAGCGTGGGTTATGCGGAGAGACAATGACATCACGAGCAGCAACTGCAGAGGGAACAGGTGCCGCAAGTGATCGTAAAAACGTAGACACACGATGAGCCTTGTAATAGGATCTGACGTCAGGTAGACTAATGCCTCCGTTGGAAGGAGACAGGCTGAGTTGAGGTGCTCCGACCCAGTGATGGCCGGGCCAGATAACCTGAGTTTGACAGCGGGTGAGTTCAAGAAGACGTAGTGCTGGTTGCTTCGAAGCCAACCAGGAATACGTGCACATTGAAAGCAGGTAAGTGTGCGTTAGACGTGCTCTTTGAAAGACGGAGGTGCAGAATTGTGCGCGCCTCCAGATTGCGACCGAGCGATGTAGGCGTGGCCGGAGAGTCATCCAGGTGACGAGTGAAGCAGTTGCTGGTTTTCCAAGGTGGACTCCTAGAAATCGTTGAGATTTGTTGGACCACTCTGCTCCCCAAGGAGAGTCAGTGCGGTTAGTCCACGAACCGGTCCATAGGCCTGTGCTTTTCGTTGTGTTTAGCGCTGCTCCGGAACATGAGGCGTAGGTATTGTAGAGATTGTGGAGATCGTGAAATTGTGAGTCTTGCCGAATACAGAATGTAATATCGTCGGCGTAGGCAACATAGGTAGCAACATGATGACGTGTGCTGGCTGCCACCGGTGGTAGTGAAGCAAAGAAGGATCGATGGACTGCGCGTAAAAAATGTTCTATTGCGAGGGCGAAGAGCTGCCCGGATAAGGGGCAACCCTGACGCACGCCGCGACGAAAGGGTATGGGAGCTGTGAGAAGGTTGAGGAGCTTGACGTGGAAAACTGCGTCCCGGTAGAGGGAGATGAGAAGAGAAGCAAAGGAAGGAGGAAAGCCGAAATTTAGTAATGTAGCAAGAAGGTAATCATGAGAAATATTATCGAACGCTGAGCGTTGATCGAGGGAAAAAGAAGAGCAAGGGGTTCTGAGCGAGAGCGGGCGAGGGTGGAATTAGATCATTAAGAAGCTGAATATTATGGGAGATGGAGCGCCCGGGTACAGTATAGGTTTGATTAGTGGAGAGAATATGAGGAAGTATGGGGTTAAGCCGGCGGGACAGAAATTTAGTATAGAGTTTATAATCAGTATTTAAGAGTGAGATGGGACGCCAATTCTCCAAGTCAAGCGGATCACCCTTCTTGGGGAAAAGTACAACATGTGCGAGCGTGAAACTCCTTGGAAGAGATGTAAGATGCATGGCAGTAGAAAAGGCACAGAGGAGAAATGGAAGGAGGGCAGGAAGAAAAGCCTTATAGAAAGAAACAGGGAGACCGTCCGGGCCAGGTGAAGCCCGGGGGTTGAGGGACGAGAAAGTGTCAGAGAGCTCAGTTAAAGTGGGAGGATGGAGGAGGCTGGCTGAAAGATGAGAAGGGACCTGAGGCAAAGAAGAGAGAAGAGAAGAGCAGAAGCCGTAGGGGAGGGAGGAGGAGTTTCACAAAATTTTGAAATGCAGTGAGTTTCACAAAATTTTGAAATACGTACCATAGAACAAATTGGAACTGGTTCGGATGAAACTACTCCAGTTGGAAGACGAAGGTGCTGTAGAACAGAAGAGGATCGGCAAGTTGACTCAAGTGACGTAAGGAATTCGTACGAACAAGCATCAGGTTTCAGGTGTTGTAGTTTAAGGCGTTGAAGGGCTTGTTTTGCAAGTGGCACCAAAAGTGAATGTAATTCTGCCTGGTAGACTTGAAATAGGGGATCAGCAAGATTGAGCAAAGAAAGCATTTGCCTAGTATGATCAAGTCGCATCCTCCGTTGTGTCATGATCGAGTATGACAGGTTTCGTACCAGTAGAATGAGGTGGCGTTTTACTTCCAACCAAACGTTGAGGGGGCACGGTGCAGAATGAAGCCTTGTACGCCAATCCGCAAGAAAATCTCGCACCGATGAGCAGAAGGCTGAGTCATCTAAAAGAGTGTCGTCAAAAGTCCAAGGCCGGATTGTACGTGGCTGTGTTGAAGTAGCAAAAACTGTTATGGCAATGGCGCAATGATCCGAGGAAGCTGTGGGTGTACAGCATGAATCTGATATTGCTGGTAGAAGAAGAGAAGTTGCATTAAAGCGATCCAATCTTGCTGTAGGAGGATCAATGGCTCTTGGTGCACGCCATGTATGTGTAGTCTGGGTTGGTGACAAATGGCGTTGAACATCTACGAGTGAGAAGTCTGAAGTGATAGACTGTAAGAGATGTACTACTTCCGTACGGTGTTCTCTGGAAGAAGAAGAGCGATCAGTTAGGGGATGTAGAGTGCAATTGTAGTCACCTCCGATAAGTACCCGGTCGGTGATGGGAATACGTGACAGAGCCCGTCGAAGTTTTGCAAACAACTCTGGCACGTGAGTAGGAGTGCAAGGAACATAAATGTTGAATACATGAAATTTTTCAGCTGCGACGGTGAAAGAGACTCGTTGTAATAAGTCTCGACATAAGTTTTTCACTGAGAAGGAGGGAAGAGTTGAACGAAAACGTGAGTGAACACCAACTGCCATGCCACCACGCGACAGTTGGCTGTAGGCGTGATGGAAAGTATGATCCCACTGACGCCATTGATGAAATTGAGTGGTGGAAGTAGAGTTTGTTCCCTGCAGAAGTAATATATCAGCATTCAGCGGAGCAAGATCCTCTCGTACCAGCACATTCGCAAGAGGTGTCGCAAAACCGCGACAATTAAGTGACAGCACCTTGAATGTCTAGGTTAGTTGTGGGATGCAGTAGGAATTGACTGTCTGTAGTGATGGAGTGGAGTCGACGGAGAAAACAAGCACTCTACGGGACCTGGTCCGCAGTGCGCCGAAGAGTGTTTTCAAGTGAGTGTAATTGAACCAGCACTTGTGGAAGAGCTGCTTCATACTGCTGAATGGAAGTGCGTGCTGAGGAAGGGCTAGAGGACCCTAAAAGGCAATCCAGCACGTCCTCGTATGGCAGAGGCTCAGCAGGGAAAGCATTTTCAGCAAGAAAAGTTGTGAATTCATCTAGTGAGGGAAAGGCACCCTCACATGCTGTCTCAGAGGAAGTGTGTAGATGCGACCTGGAGAACGGTCGTCGAGAGCTGACGGAGCGAGTGGATGAGCGGGTAGAAGAGCGAGATGATCTTCGGGACGCCAGAGTCTTTGACTTCTTCGTCTTGGAGCGAGTAGCACCACTGCGTTTTCCAGCAACCACTAAAGCTTCATGATCGTCTGGAGAGTCTGAACCCGAAGCGTTACCTGTGACTCGTGTCATGGAGCCAACGGTAAAAGCTGAGGAGTGGTCAACATGTACACCAGCAGTGGTTGTAAAAGTACAAGGGGAGTCGATTTTGGAAGCCTGGAAATATTCTTAGGATCAGCAGGAGGTGGAGGCATCAAAGTCGTTTGTTGACCAATGGCAGTAAGCTGACTTTTGGAAGATCTTGATTCCGCGACTTTCCTCGAATAGGAAGAAGTCTGTGAAGCGTTGGTGGACAAAGTAGAAGAAGATGTAGTGTGTGGAGCTGTTTGCACGGAGGCACGTGGGCACTGAGCCCTTATGTGACTTTCGCTCTGACATATAGTGCAATACTGTGAAGTGATTATCTCAACTCTTCGGCGTTGCTGTCCACAGCGGATGTGCAAAACATTCGGAACCGCTTTCAGCTGAGCATCAGATGAAAAGAGGACTCGAGCAGTGCTGCGAAAACCTCGAATCGATTTGTCTTCAGGGTCTCTGGGAGCCGCAGAGAGAGTTGTTATGGAGCCAACAACTCTGCCGTACCTGCTGAGCAAGGTGCAAAGTGCAGCGTCGGATACTTC
Source organism: Macrothele yani (assembly GCA_039090855.1). Taxonomy (NCBI): domain Eukaryota; kingdom Metazoa; phylum Arthropoda; class Arachnida; order Araneae; family Macrothelidae; genus Macrothele; species Macrothele yani. Next base: position 16,203,397 of record CM076989.1, read on the forward strand.
TGGTGGTACGGGGTAGAAGGTCACCTGCACCGGGCGGTGCGCAACCGGTTGTGCTAACAGATGCACGTCATTGATGGTTAGACCTTCCGTAAGGACCTGGTCAGCATGCGCTTTATCCTTAAAATAGACCAAGACAGATCTGGGTTTTCGAGCTATAAAGTCTATTGCATCCTTTGGTAAGATAGTTTTGAGGGCTCGGCTATATTGCCACAGCTTAGTGTCGGGAAGTGCATAAAAATAGACGCCCCGTTCCATAGTGGAGGAAAAAAGGTGACCAGCTCGGGAATCCTCTGGTATGTCAATTGTAGCAGTAGAACCGACGACAGTGACATAGGATTCAGGAAAAGGCATAGCAGATGAAACTGGGGGTGTGAGGACCCCAGAAGTTGCAGAAGCATAGGATGCTTGGGCAGGCATGGGTCGAGAATTCGATGAAGCGGCTCCTAGCAGTGAGGGCGGATCAGAAAGTTGATGAAAAGTAGAAGCTATGAGCTCAGTATTGCTGATAACGGATACGTCATCATCTGCTGAGATGTAGATAGGAGACTTGGCACCACCGCACTTGGTGGGAGTAATAGCTGGAGAAGAAGAGGTGTCCATGACGTCGCAATGACGCTCGGGAGCCACCTCATTAAGCTGAGTGGTAGAAGAAGAAGAGGAAGCTGGCTGATCTGCCAAGATAAGGATGTGGGCGTCACCCTTGTCTGCCTCCGCCATCGAAGCAATGGCGAGACTTTAACGAAAAAAGACCAGCTTGGTTGAAAAATAAAACAGTGAATAATGAAAAAATATGGCACTCACCAACCTGGGAGATACACGAACGTAAAGCGTAGAACTTCAACTTGAAGATACACGCAACCACAGAAACTAAAGCACTCAATAAACACCTTATAGCAACGAAAATCACGGAGCTCAAAACCCAACCACTTCGAGCTTCGAAATGTCAGTGCATGCATTAAGGCCAAAGGTGGACCAACACCATGCTAATGTATGTCAATAAAAGCTATGTTGTGTTTCTCTTCTAGGTGTCCGGTGACTTTTGTCAATATTGTGTATGTACTGTATATATACACATTAGATATATATACAGTACATACTCGTGACTATCTTCACTTGACTTCCATATTGACAAAACGACTTCCAAATAGCTCGACTTCCAAATAGCTCGTCGACTATCTTCACTTGACTTCCATATTGACAAAAGTCACCGGACACCTAGAAGAGAAACACAACATAGCATTTATTGACATACATTAGCATGGTGTTGGTCCACCTTTGGCCTTAATGCATGCACTGACCATTCAAGACATGCTTTCGACAAGGTTTGGGAACACAGCGAAAGGTATGCGCTTCCATTCAGTACATAATGCTGTCGCTAACTGTTGCTTAGTAGTAGGCCTTGGTTCCAAACTTCTTATGCATTGGTGCTCTATGAGATTAAGATCAGGGCTCTGTGCTGGCCAGTCCACACACGACACGAAATTATCGTCAAACCACGCCGTAACAGTCCTTGCTTTATGGCTCGGTGCATTATCCTACTGATACCAACAAGGCTCGGTTCCATAGTATTGCCACAGAGTTGGTAGGGCATAATTGTCCAGAATATCGAGGCAGACGTGCTGGTTAATAGGGTAGTCCACGATAACCAATGGGCTGGGACCATACCACGAAAAACACCCCCACACGAGTACACTGCCAGCTCCAAACTTGTCCATAGGAACAGTACACTGTAGTAAATAGCTTTCCCTCGGCTACCGCCATATCCACATACGGCCATCAACTGATGGATTGTGTATCTTGATTCATAGTCCATAGGACCCGTTTCCATTGATCTATGGTCCACGATAAATGTTCTTTACACCATGCTAAACGACGAGTAGCATTCCGAGTGGAGATGAGAGGCTTATGAGCAGCCGCACGACCACGGTAACCCATGGAATGAAGTTCTCTGGGAATGGTACGTGTACATACCGAGGTTCCAGCATTTTTACTCACCTGTACACTGAGGTCTTGTGCAGTAATCAGTCGATTAACTGTAACGACTCTCCGGAGTCTTCGGCGTTCCCTATCACTGATTTTGTTTGGTCTGCCGGTACGTTTTGCTGCTTCAGTCATGCCATGTGTCTTCCACGTATTCAGTACACCCAAAACAGTTGAATTGGGTATGTTTAAACGCCTCTCGGTTTCTCTTATGGACAACCCGCGAATATAACACCCAACAATTTTTCCTTTCTCAAAGTGAGTTCTCTTCCGCCGCGACATTTTCACTCAACCTTACAGTGCGATATGACCGCGGTCAGCTGCAGGCTTGATTTTATACCGTTTGCAGCTGTACCGCGCATCTTAACAACGCAGCAGATCCGTTCATTTGCTTTTGAAGGGGTGTACGGTGACTTTTGTCAATAGAGTGTATATGGGATGCAAGGTCAGATTATAAGCAAACATATCATAACCTCGTCTTGACAAATGTCAACTCTGCCTTCTCGTGGTGCATCCTGTTCCCATTAAAGAGGCTCTGACGACCGCCACATAGCGGTATAACGATAGCACCGGGATTGAAGGAAATGCTGTCCCATACTCATCAACTCGCTTGACCAGCATGGTGAGCTATGGCCAACTCCCCCTCCCCCATAGATGATTTCAATGGGAGATGGATAGATGAAATTCGAAAGCATGCGGGAGAGAGACAGCCTCAAGATAGACAGTTGTGGAAAAAACTTGGAGAGACCTTAATCCAGCAGTGGAATGATAATGGTTGACAATGATGATGATATACACTGAAGAGCAATTGAATTAGAGACAGCTGGCGTTATGCAAATGTGGCGCTGTGGGCGGCCCTGTAAACGGAAACGACATGACGTATGCAGTGATCCTACAATATAAGAAGTGATACGACGGGAATCAGTAAGAGTCGGACGCAGTATGGGTTAGACGGAGGATCTAAGCGCATTTGATCGTGGGAAAATTGTCGGGGCCCGCCACTCCATCTCGGAAGTCGTGCAGGCACTGGGATTTTCACGAGCCACTGTGTCACGGGTGCACCGTGAGTACATCGAATACGGTAAAACCATCCCTGCAAGGGACAACTGCCGTGGACAACAGCGTGTGGATGAGCGGGAACATCGTCGGCTAGCTCGCATTGTAACAGCGGATAGACGGGCCAGAGTACAAGAAATCACTCCACAATTTAACGCTGGTGAACAAAAACGTGTAAGCAGCCACACCATCCAAAACCATCTCCTAGCTATGGGGTACAGAAGCCATCGTCCCACGAGGGTACTGCTGCTGACCGCACATCACAGGGTGCAAAGATTAGCATGGGCGCGGGAACGTCGCCACTGGAACGTAGACATGTGGAAAAATGTTGCCTGGACTGATGAGTCGAGATTCACGTTGGTACATGCGGATGGCAGGATACGAGTACGGCGCAAACCACATGAAGCAATGGATCCTTCTTGCCAGCAGGGTACTCTTCAAGTTGGTGGGAGTGGCATTCTCGTCTGGGGACTGTTTACGTGGACTGAAATGGGACCCCTGATACGTGTGACATTGTCCCTCACAGGTCAACGTTACCGGGATATCCTGAACGACCATTTGCTCCCGTTTGTGCGTCTTCAACATCCCACTGGGGACCTCATGCTGCAACAGGCAATGCACCGTGCCATCGCTCCCGAATTGTATCCGAATGGTTGGATGAACACTCCACCGACGTGACCTCGCTTCCTTGGTCAGCTAGATGACCTGACCTCAATCCCATCGAGCACATCTGGAATGCCATCGAAAGAGATGTTCGAGGCTCTGACCCCCTCCATCAAATCTTCGTGAACTGTGGGAGCTTGTTCAGAGGCCGTGGATCCGTATTGCTTCCCAACGCTTCCGGTGTCTCGTTGAGTCCATGCCGAGACGAATCGACGCCGTCGTCAGGGTGAAAGGTGGTGCTACACGTTACTAGACAGGTATCTCTAATTCAATTGCTCTTCATTGCATATGCATATAATGTATACACTACACATATACATATATACACGGTCGTACCAGAACAATACCGACCTCCCCTGAATCACAGTTTACTCTCCCAGGAACGTCACAGAGTGCACGTGAAAAGGTTCACCACGCGGAGATATAAGCGGCCGGCCAAGACAGATGAGCCATAGTGCGCAACGTGAGCACAATGGATGGGCAGAGGTAGTGATTTGATGGACGTTCAGAGAGGAATGATCATCGGCTACCTCACCATGGCTGGAAGCATCTCAGAAACAGAAGACTTCGTGGGCTGTTCGCGAGATGCTGTAGCAAGGCTGTACCAAGATTGGTCTGCTGGCACGCCGAGTACCTCCCGACGTCATAACTGTAGAACCCCAATGGCCATCGACCCCGAGGAGAATGTGGCCTCCGTCGACTAGTAAAGGAAATAGACGCGCAACAGTGCAGCACTTGACCACGCAAATTAACACTGGGGCACTCAGATACGTGTCCCCGATAACAGTAGAGCGAACCCTGTTACACATGTGCCTGCGGAGTCGACGCTGCGTCAAGGCGTCCGTGTTAACCCAAGTCCATCGGCAAGGACGCTTGCAGTTCGCTTAGGACTACTATAATTGGACAGTGGAAGAGTGGGGAAAGGTTGCCTTCTCCAACGAATCGAGGTTTCTACTCCATAGAAGTGACGGGCGGTGGCGGATATGACGTCAGACACACGAGAACCAACACCCGGACACGTTTGTTCGTCAAGTGCAGGTTGGCGGTGGCAATGCGCATGTCTGGGAGATGTTTTCCTGGTATGACCTGGGACCGCTGGTACCACTGGATGGGTCGCTGAACGTCAATGGCTACCTGTCCATCCTCGCTGACCCCATGCATCTCTTCACGTTGGACGTTTGTTCTGGTAGTGATGGCGTCTACCAACAGGACAACGCGCCGTGCCACGTCGCTAAAGGGGTACATGACTGGTTCCAGGAGCACGACAACGATGTCTCCGTTCTCCCTTGGCTGGCAAAATCGCCCGACTTCAGTCCCATAGGGCACTTGTGGGACTACTTAAATTGACAGGTTCGACGTGCCGACCCACAACCAGGTCATCTCCGGAACCTCCGTACTTTGCTGCAGTCGGAATGAGTACGTGTGCCTCGAGGAACCTTCCAGGGCCTCATTGCGTCCATGCCACGTCGTATCGTCGCTGTCATCCGGGGCCAAGGGTGGCTATTCTAGGCAGGTAGTCATGTTATTCCAATACGACTGTGTATACTAGTACATACTGTGTGTATCATCATCATCATCATCATTGTCAACCATTATCAATCCACTGCTGGACAAAGGTCTCCCCAAGTTTCCTCCACAATGGTATGTCTTGTGCCAGTCTCCTCCATGTCACTCCCGCATACTTTCGAATTCCATCCACCCATCTTCCATGTGGTGTTCTTCTGGGTCTTTTCCTGTCCCTTGGAATCCAATCTAAAATTTCGGCTGTCCATCGATGGTCTGTTCTTCTGGCAGTATGTACAGCCCATTGCCATTTCAGGGATTTAACTCTGATCATGATGTCTTCCACTCTTGTCATTTTTCGGATCCACGAGTTCCTCTTCTTATCTCTCCTGGTTACACCAAGCATGCACGTCTCCATGCTTCTTTGAGTTGTTTGCAGCCTTTGTATGTCTCTTTTAGCTAAGGTCCACGTCTCTGCACCATACGTAAGCACTGGAAGGGTGCATTGATCAAACACTTTTCTTTTAAGACATAATGGCATATTGCTCTTGAAAATTATGCTGTTTCTTCCAAAAGCTCTCCAGGCAAGTTTTGTACGCCAATTAATTTCTTCATCAATGTGACCCTCACTTGATATCTGCTGTCCAAGATAAACGTATGTGTCTGTTATCTCCAGCTTTTCTCCATCAATCGATAAATCTTCATTTCTTGTGAAAGCATTGAACATCACTTTTGTCTTCTGAAAGTTCATTTTTAATCCCACTTCTTTACTCTTGTCAGCAAGTTCCTGGATCATACTCTGTAGCTCTGATGGGGTAGTTGCAAAAATGACTATGTCATCAGCAAAAGATGACATAGTAATTTTTAAAGGTGGGTTAGATAATCTCCATTAATCTTTATCCTTTTGTTTTCCCAGTTCAGTGATTGAAAGACATTTTCCAATGTGGCATTAAAGAGCTTCGGAGATATGGTGTCACCTTGTCTCACTCCTTTTCCAATTTTTATGTGTGTTGTATTTTCAAACAGCCGAATCTTTGCACTTGCATTTTCATAGATGTTATTAATAATATTAATGTATGCATCTTCAATACCGCAGGATTTCAGAGCCATTGCAACTGCTGATGGTTTCACCGAATCAAAGGCTTTTTCATAATCGATAAAAGCCATGCACAATGGAAGTTCATATTCCCTCGCTCTTTCAATTAGTTCTCCCAGTACGTGGATATGATCTATTGTGCTGTAGCCACTCCTGAATCCAGCTTGTTCTCTCGGTTGAGCCATGTCCAGTGTCACCTTCAAGCGGTGTGAAAGAACTTTAGTGAAGATTTTATAAACCACTGATAGGAGGCTGATAGGTCTGTAGTTCCTGAGATCCTCAATGTCACCTTTTTTATGTAGCAAGATCATTGTAGCGTTGTTCCAATCCTCAGGAATTTTCCCTTCATTAAGGCATGGAGTGAAAATTTGGGCGAGTACTGTTTCGATTTCTCCACTTGCTTCTTGTATGATGTCTACAGTAATTCCATCTTCTCCTGGAGCTTTTCCCCGCTTCCAAGTTCTTGATTGCATGTGCAACTTCTGCTGGAAGGACTGGAGGAACTCTGGTACTGGTACCTTTCATGATGTCTGGAGTACATGTATCATCCCTTTCATATAATTTGCTTTCACTCTTGTCAAAATTTCGCCTCTATTTCTTGTTACAGAACCATCTTCTTTTCTCAGTGCCATAATCTGTTTTTTTCCCTTACTGAGATGTCCCTTTGCTATCTTTAGGCTTTGATTGTTTTCAATTGCTTTCCTTACTAGTTCACAGTTGAATTTCCTTACGTCTTCAGTGATACATTTTCGTACTGTCTTGCATAGCTCTATATATTCCACTTTGGAAGTCACATCTTCTTTAGTTGTCCTCATCTCTCTTCTTTTTTGCATCAACATTTTGGTTTTTCCTGATAATTTGTTCACATACAATTTGTTCTTAGACCCAGCTAATTTTGTTGCTGTTTCCATAAGAGCTTTGGTTACTTTTCTGTTAACTTCAGAAATATCCACTTCTTCCAATGTTAGGCCTTCTAAAGCAGAGAATCTGTTCTTCAGTTCCAATTTGAAGGTATTATGGTGTTTTTTAAGGTTGGTTATGTCAATACATTTTGTTTGTCTTATGAGCTTGCTACGTTCGAGTTTAGTGTTGAGGTGCATCTTACATCTCACCAATCTATGGTCACTGCCTGTGTTGAACTTGTTTAGCACACTGCAGTCTTCTATGACGAAATTTTTGTTGCACATAATAAAATCAATTTCACTTGTCGTCCCATTTGGATGTCTCCATGTCCATTTCCTGTGTGGCTTTTTCTTGAAAAAGGAGTTCAAGATGAAAAACCCTTCTGCCTCTGCAAACTCTACGAGAGTATTTCCACGCTGGTTTCTGTTGCCGTGACCGAATTTACCTACTGAAGTTTCATTCTGTTGCCGTTGCCCTATTTTTGCATTGAAATCTCCCATAATTATCTTCAAGTGCTGCTTACCTTTATTATTTAGATCACGAATTTCCTCATAAAATTCTTCAATTTCTTCTTCAGCATTACTTGTGGTGGGTGCATAAGTTTGAATAATCTGAGCCTGGTATCTTCTCGAGAGTTGGATAACGAGTCGTGCAGCTCTGTCAGAGGAACTTTCAACTTCTACCACTTTATCCTTCAGTTTCTTGTTTATTATAAATCCAACACCACTAGTTCTGCCAGTATCTGTCCCACGATAGTAGAAGAGATGTCCACTTTTCAGTTCGATGAGATCTTCTCCTTTTCTCCTTACCTTACTTAGCCCCACGATGTCCCACTTGATCCTTTGTAGTTCCTCTTCCAATTCAAGAAGCCTTGAATCAGAAGATAGTGAGCGTCCGTTATAGGTAGCCAAGGTCAGCATCAGATGGCAGCCTAGTCCGGTCCTCCGGAGATTATTAGCACCCTCTGCCTTCATGTCGCACTGGCCGCTGCCTTGGCCAGGTACATTCCAGCTGCCGGAGACTGAGGGCCAAGATTTGAGTTGTGTGTATATACATACATATACCCCCCCCCCTCCTCTCCCAACAGGAAATCCTAGGTGAGCCACTGGTGTTTAGTCAGGAAACCTTTTGCCGCAATTACAGCGGCGTCCCATATAGTGAACCGAGCGTTTTAGTTCATCAGGTGTTATAATGTGAAACCAAGATTGTATGATTGCTTCTATCCATTGTGCTTTATTCATTGGCTGCTTCTGACTAACAAATTTCTTTGATCGGCTTAACAGATTTTCTATTGGATTCAGGTCAGGGCTATTACCTGGCCGTTCTGGCATTTTCGTCAGACCACTTTTTGAATACAGCAGTAACATGACAAGGAGCTAAATCCTGTTGAAATGCATAAGCTTCATTATTTTGGAAGATATCACGTGCCGAAGGCTTCAGTTTTGGCTTAGTATATCAATGAAGAATTTTTGACATTTAAAGTGTCATTAATCACACAAATTCTGCCCACACCTTCTGCTGTGTTACAATTCCAGATGATAGCATTAACTGGATGCTTTATGGTAGCTGTAATGCAGCTACCATAAAGCATCCAGCAAATCTTCTCCATTTCGCTTCTTACATACTTTATTCCATCGTTACCAAATATGGATATTCTGGCCTCATCACTCGAGATGACTCTGTCCTATTATTTCTCAGACCCGTTAACATGGTTTTTAGCTCATTCTAATCCTTTTCTTTGTTTGGAAGATAGAAATGGATTTTTCCTTGGAATTCTAGAATTTTAACAAAAGTCTTTGAGTCTGCGTCTGACAGATCTGCACTCATCTACAAACCACATTGAAACAATTCATTTTTTACGCTTTCCAACAGTAGATTGAAGAAGCGTATATACACCAGCTTTGTCCGTCTGTCTGTCTGTCCGTCCGCCCGCACGATAACTCGCGTAAAAATGATTCGATTTCGATGAAATTTTAGTATGTAGTATATTTTAGTATCCTGGGGACAAACCCCACTGAAAATGGACGAAATGGAGTCAAAGGTCAGGGCATACGGTGGGATTTATTCCGTTGCCCTTATGCGTCATAACTTCCGTAAAAATGGTTCGATTTCAATGAAATTTTAGTATGTGGTAGGGGACTACGAACCCTATTGAAATGGGCGAAATGGGGTCAAAGGTCAGGACATAAGAGCCGGATCCATTCCATAGACCTTATTTGTTATAATATACGTAAAAATGCTTCGATTGAGACAAAACTTTATCATGTTGTTCCGAAACTATACTTAAGAGGTTCTGTTGAATATCATCGAAATAGGATCAAAGGTCAGGGCACATGAGCGAGATTTATTCCAGTACCATTATCCTCATAACTTGAGTAATGATTTCTGGTATGCTGGAAAGCGTATCATAATCAATACATTGCATGATTTTACTAACTTGTTAGTTGATTCAGACAATTTTCTTCTGTCACTTAAACACAGTCCTTTAATTCTTCTATCATCATATGCTGTTGTGCACTCCTGCCTTTACGAGTATGGGTTTGAATTGACTGAGTCTGCTGATACCTCTTGCACAGTTTAGAAATACCTCCTGTGGTTAGATTTTCTCCTACTTTTCTTCTGACTTGAAAAATGAGTTGTTGTTGGGGGAGCAGTTGTTGCAATACAAACTGTTCGCAATCGCCTTCATCATGTTGGCCTGTATGTCCGCATATCTCTAGCTTGTGCTCCTTTAACCGCACGTTGTTATGACCGCATATAGAATGGGGGCTGGAACATCGTGACTGAGTACGCGACGATTGCAGCAATATTCTCTTTACTTATAAGTTCCGATACACCTTGCAGCCTGACAATAGGCGAGTGCTCATATGGAGGTAGAGCAAAGAACACAGAACAGTTCTCTTTTGTTTTGCAAGACAGAATAGTCGCACCGACCTGTATGTCATCAGGAATGGTTCACTGTCTGGCCAGAGGTATAGGGATGACATCCTATTACGCATTGCTATCCGTTGCGATGCAGATATTGGAGATGCATTCATTCTTATAAACGATCAAGGTTAGTAGATCACAAAGTTATCCTCATCCTGCACTTCCGGTGTTTGCTTTATGACGTCACTGTCCAAATCGCAGAACTACCTGATTGCCACGTTTCTTTGTATCTGCACCATAGCAGCGTGTCGGAATTATTATCCGTAAACCAGTTGGAATAATGTACATAAATCCTATCACATTTTTTTAAATGTATAATGTTTTCAAGTTTTAATTTAAAAAAAAATGAGCGATGTTGCCGAGATGCTTTTCTTATTCCTTATAAAGGAATTTTTTATATGTTCTGCTGTGCATTTTCCCTTCTAAATTTATATAAAAACAGCAAAAATTCCCCTTGTAATTAATTAAAAATTAAAAGTATAACCATTTTACAGCCCTTTACATAACAAAAATGTACGCTAGGAGTTTTCAAAACCTCCTTTACTAAAATATTCACATGACTGTGAATTTCTTCTGTATTTAATGTGAGTGTGCTTTTGCATAAGCTTTTGTTCTGTGGTGAGTTATACAAATTGTTGACAAGATATCTTCCTCCATAGCTACAGTTCGGATCTACGATTCACATGTTAGGACGGTGACGTCACGATTATTCGTCTGCGATTTCTCGCAGACGAATAATGAGCAAACCTTACTGTCTATTAACCTTGATAAACGATAACTGTCGATCTCACCGAGCACAGCTTGTGAACCGTTTTCTTTATGAGGAGGGTATCCAATGTATGGAGTGGCCTACATGCTCCCCAGATATGAATTCCATTGAAAAAGTTGAGAGAGTTTGGGATGCACTCAGAAGAAAGACGTCTTGCATCTGGACACCCACCTCGATGGACTGCTTCAGTAGAAACTGGAAATTGCTCTTATGTTTGAGTGGCGGAGAATTCCACAAGAACTCAGAAATCCCCTTATTCAGTCCATGCCAAACCGGTGCGTCGCAGTGCAAGCAGTTACAGGAAGCCATACGCCCTACTATAGATCTTTCAACACCACGTGATTTCATGTCTTGGCATGCTTATTGGTTTGTCATATCTTGACCAATTTCATTTATTTGTGCAAATGTCCTCAAAATTGATTTCATTCATTTCGGTGAGCACATTTTGTTTACTCACGTGCTTTAACTTGACTGTAGTTTACATTTTATTTACACAAACATTTCGTGCTTTACGGTGTAACGTCCAAACTGCATTATCACCTAAATGTTTTGAGCAGGATACATAGCACACACTTTCAGAGTAAGGCCCAGGGTTCAATGAATACGAAGTTTTTTATATTTATACGAATCCAATTTCTTTTTTAATAGTCTTAAAGTACGTCACCTAGCTTCAGTCAACAAATTAGTAAAAAATACGTGAAGCTTGTCAGTCACTCTATAACGAAGTAAATTTCTCCGTCATTTTTGGTCTACGCCGGGATTCGAACCCGAGGCCGCTTATTCCGGAACAAGTCGCTCTACCAACTGAGCTACGCAGACGATTATTCTGATTCCTATCTGCCTTTATGTCGTGTGCGTCCTGCTGGCAGGTACGTCACAACTCTTTAAATCTGTTCTCTCTCTACAAGAATGTCATCGAATTTAAGTTGTTCTTACGACAATTGCTCAACATCTACAGATTCGCGAATATCTTTCTACATCAGTATAGCTCGTTTAACAAATGCTCACAAAAAACTACTTGATCAATAGCTCGTGTATGATTGCTCACTTAATCACTGGGATACGCAAACAAAATGGCTGGGTACATAGCCGACAGCAGAAAGCTTCAACCTGAAAATACAAGGTGTGTCTAAAATCTTTCCCTGATTACGATAAATCGTATAAAATGAACCGAGCTAGTTAGACACATACGCTTTTCCAATATAGCTTACCTGAAATCCAGGGGTTTTTTTTCCAGGTCAATAGTATACCTCAACGTGGGCTAATTTTGTTACATGGAGGACATCCAGTCAGCATTCGATCTCTTTCCCTGTCTGCTGCAACATTTCATCTGTGATGGTCGCAAACGCTTCAGTTATTCTTCCCTATCAAAGTGTTAATATCTGCAGCTGGTGCTGCATAAAGTTGATCCTTAATGTAGCCCCACAAAAAGGAGTCAAGGGGCGTAATGTCTGGGGATCTTGATGGCCAGGATATGGGACCATCTCTGCTTATTCATCTGTTAGAGAATTTGCCATCTAAGAATTGACGGACAGTTACACCCCAGTGCTGGGGCGCACCGTCCTGCTGGAACATTACCCATGGCTGCAGCTCCTCCAATTGAGGTGCAACATACAGCTGCATCATGTAGAGGAAAATACCAGATGTAATGGTGTGCTCAATAAAAAAAGGACGGTCCAATTACTTTGTTGTGCATTAGTCCGCACCAAACATTGATTTTTGGGCTACCCCTCTGTTTCTTCAAAATCACATGTGGGTTCTCTTAACCCCAGATACAGCATTATGTGTGTTCACTTTTATCTGAGGTATGAAAAGTTGATCCGTCTGAAAACCAAATCCGCTTCAGGTAATCACTATCTTCGTCTATTCGTTCAAGAATATCCATAGCGAATTTCATACATCTGGGCCCATCATTAGGTTCCAAGGCTTGAACAATTTGCTATTTGTATACAAAAAAACGAAGCCGCTTTATTAAAATACGATGCACTGTCTTCATAGGTATTCCCAGTTCACTAGAGGCATGACGAATTGATTTCCTCGGGCTTTGTACGAATGCATCACGCACGGCGTCGGCAGTTTCTTCACTAATGGAAGATCTTCCACTTCTTGCACGGTCACCGACACTGCCTCTGTTTAAACTTTTGATACCAGTTCCTAATGCTCTTCACATCAGGTGGAGCTCTATCATACTCACGCCTAAACTTCCGCTGCATTGAAACTGCAGATTTGGTTTCATGAAACCAGAGAACACAATTAGCCTTCTCCTGCATAGACGCTATTTCGCAAACTGACGCTTTCAACAACAAACTACGCTGCAGACGTGCAGCGCCATCTATTGTTCCAAAAGTACAAGAAACAAGAAACGTGAGAATATGACCCAATTATTACAACAAACCGCGTACGTCTAACTCGCTCGGTCCATTTTATACGATTTATCGTAATCAGGGAAAGACTTTAGACACACCCTGTATTACATGTTACAAACACCACATACATACATACATTAAGAAATATTTAGTTACCTACTGTACCTTTATATTGAGTGAACTCTTGACTTCAGAAAACTGTAACCATCACCAAAACTAACCAAACTGACGATCTCTTATCTCATGCAAAAATCCAAGATGGTGGCACAACGCTGCAGATACGGATCCTTGTCTGGAGCTTCGATCACGAAGTCGCTTGCGTGGTTTTCTTGAGTAACACCTAAATTTATCCCAAGAGAACACCACTTTCGTTGCATTTTTATACTTTACACGAAAAAACAGTGAAACTCAAATGATGTAAAGCGCCACTGTGCCAAAATTGCACCACATTATGGTGCAAATGCCGGATACTTCACGATAATGTGGAACAACGTTGAGCTAAAATTTGCACTACGCTATCTCGTTAAGTAATAACTTGTTACCCAAATGAACAAATGTGAGGATCAGGATGAAGAAACAATGTGTATGCAGTTCTTTTGTGAGAGCTTTGAGAAACTTGTCCATTGTTGGCATTAGGGCCTTGAGAATAGTTTTGGCTATGTGGAACAGTAATTACATGCAATAAAAGAGCTGATTTCAACAATTATTTTTGTACACGCTGGTACAAAAACCCGTTATCTTTTTATTAGCGTAAAACAATTGCATCAGTTGTTTTACAGAGCAAGCTTATCAATTTGGTGTTCTAGTGCTCCTTGTTTATTATTTATCTAATTATTTTCGTGTATCTTATTTCAAAATATCTTTATTAAAACAAACGTAATAGAGATGGAACAGTTTCATTCAATCGTCGTAGATGCTTGTTCGCTACTGAGAACAACTGCGCTAACTCGCAAATTAATAACTTTTTAGTCGAAATTATGTGTGTTGTGACTTGTTATTCATCTAACGTTATAAATTTTTCCTGTTAAGTTACTGTTGTGTTGGTCGATTAGCACGTAACCCGCGAGTCTTATCTCAACAGTGTACAAACTCGATCGCTCAATAAAGTTATTAGAGACTTGATACGACTTTTGATTACCTTCGTTATTCTGTATTTCATTAATAATGTTAGACCTTTTTGTGTCCCGTTTCATTTAGAAAAAGAAATTTAGATGAATTCGAATTGCAAATATGAAAAATAAGAAATAAACAAAACCTGGTTTTTGCGCCATGTCTGCGCATGCTCCGAGGTGGGGTGGATCGAATGGCAGGCACCAGAACGTACAATTGCTCGAAGCTTCATTGAAATAGCGCAACGTTGTCAGTCCAATAGAGGTTTATTTCTCAGACTGAAAGAGGCGAAATGCACACGAAAGCTTATACAGTGCCATCTGGAAGAGGCGTCGAAAGCAGGCATTTGCAATAAAAAAGAAGATTCACATGATGGGAATGTAGGCAGTAACTTAGTTAATTAGGTGCGCTTATAAGACTGAAGTTGAAACGACCCCAGAGGGAGAACAAAAATACAAAGATTGCCGTCGCATAAAAAGCAGTGTCAAGCAGTATCTTGAAAGAGAAACATTAAAAACACAGGCAGAGGGAGCTGTCAGAATTTTGCGAAGAAGAAAGGAAGAAACTTGAGGAATTGGTAACTTTCAATAGGTCAGTGCTGAAATCTCAATACGAAGAAGGTTTTGAAGACTTAAACTCATTCTTATCAAAGTTTGATCCCTTTTTTAAAAAGTAAATATTATCTTATTCTTATAAAAATTTCACAGTTCATTTAGATGGCGTACACAACCAAATATCGGTTGCGGATAATAATTGCTGAAACCAAATTTACGCTCATTAGATATAAAATTTAATTTTTCAAATACCACCTAAAAATTTAATATTAGCGAAAGAAATTATTTAGTCTTGAAGGACTATCACCTACGACAGTAACAAATGTTTTCAACTGGTAATCTCGGAAGAAAAGTTACTTCAAGTAGGAAGAAAGAAAGAAAAGCGTTTCTTGGTGCTTTCTGTGTTCACGCTCAGTATTTAGAGGACGGTACCTTGAGCCTGAAGCTTCTCTCGTTCTACGTGGATGAAACTTTGCACCTGTTGTTTCTCTTAACCATAAATTAAATGAAACAAACGAGAGAGAGAGAGACAAATTTGAAGCCAAAGAGAGAAAGAATCGTAGAGGGACTGAGAGAGAGAGAGAGAGAAAGAGAGAGAGCATTTGCTTTTGTTGTTTTAAAAGTAGACTTTACAAAAGCGAAAGGTTAATAAACAGTATTTGACTTTCCAGAAACCAAAAAGAGTAAAAACGGGGAGAAAGAGAGAGAGAGAGAGAGAGAGAGACAGAGAGAGAGAGAGAGAGAGAGAGAGAGAGAGAGAGGGAGAGAGAGAGAGAGAGAGAGAGAGAGAGAGCGGGAAAGCGAGAGAATAAGAGTGTTAAAGTAAGTGATACATAGGTAGAAAAAGAGAGAAAGTGAAAGAACGAAAAAAGGAGGAAGAAAAAGATAGTAAAAGCGAGGGAGAAATAGCGAACAAGAAATCGAGATACAGAGATACAAAGAAAGACAAACAGAAGAGGAATGAAAAAGAAATAGAACTTGAATAAACGATAAAGTTAGAGAGAGAGTGGGGTAAACAGATAAATACACAGAAAGGGTAACAATTGTGAGGAAGGCTGGTAATTGATTGATAGATATAAAGAAAGCACGTAAAAGGAAGAGTGAAAGAAACAGAAAACGTGGAGGGAAAGATTGAAAGAGAAAAGTAAGCAAGACAGAGAGAGAGAGAGAGAGAGAGAGAGAGAGAGAGAGAGAGAGAGAGAGAGAGAGAGAGAGTGAAGGAAAGAGGCAGAAATAGAGAATAAGAGTATTAAAGCAAGTGATACATAGGTAGAAAAAGAGAGAAAAAGAAAGAACAAGTAAAGGAGGAAGAGAAAGATAGTAAAAGCGAGAAATAAATAGTGAACAAGAAATCGAGATACACAGCTAAAAAGAAAGACAAACAGAGAGGGGACTGAAAAAGAAGCAGAACTTGGAAGAACGAGAAAGCGAGAGAGAGTGGAGGAGACAGATAGATACATAGATAGGGTAATAATTGGGAGGAAGGCTGGTAATTGATAGATATATATGAAGAAAGCACGAAAGGAAGAGTGAGAGAAACAGAAAACGTGGAGGGAAAAAATGAAGGAGAAAGGGAAGCGAATGTGTGTGTGTGTGTGTGTGTGAGAGAGAGAGAGAGAGAGAGGCTGGTGATAGATAACGGATAGGTAGATGGAGAACGTAAGTGGAAGCAGGATACATTTCGAGTTATCGCTGTTTAAGGATATGTTAAATCGAGAATAGGAAATCGCTTTTAATTATACATATACTTACTTGCGCTTTCTTTTTGTTTTACAGACGTTATGATTTCGGCGCGAATAAACCGGGACAAAGGTTAAGTGTACCGCACAAAAGTATTCATTTGCTGATTGTGAGGGTATTAATGAATTTGCTCCCATGACGTATTCTTTCACTGGTTTCAAGCACATTAATGAATTTATTCCCTTTGAGTTTTCCATTGTGATAGAGCTTCCTTTATTTTATTTTTGCACGAAGTCCTCAGATTTAATTACATGCGAGGTAGAAGTAATTCCGCTTTAGACTTTCGTATTCTATTCCCTGAGTGCATCGCAATGCTAGAATGAAACTTGAGTTCATGCGAATACAAATAGCAAACTTAGTGATTCTCTGGAAATTTCTTGAAAACATTCTTAGTCGAAACGGATCTCAAGAACGGCCATGAAACAAGCATATACGTTGTGTATTTTAAAACCGAATCTATTATTAAATACATTAAGATAAAACAGATCCATGCCCTACACCATTTCATAAAAAATTTAATCCCGATTTCTCTATATAATGCGTAGCAAAGAGCATAAAAACTTGGTGACATTTTATCAGATTATTTAATGATAGGCAAATCACTTACAGTTTCTTTCACGATTTCTTCTTACAGAGCTACTAGTATCGCAGATAAAGTACTTTTCCTGAAACCTGGGGAAATTTAAAACTCAAAGACTGACATAAAAAAAAATCTCAAATAGTTTTACGATGAAGCGAAGTGGGTAATTTTTCACTTCAAGTATTGCCATTATGCTATGTTGAAAAACTTCCAATATTTGAAGTTGAATTTTTTTTTTAGCACACTAGCCAAAATGAATTGACTATTAAATTGAAAAGAAATTTTTTTTATTTCGTACTTCTGGTACGAATTAATTTCTTTATGACTGTTTTGTTTAATTTAAAATATTCAAGGATGTATTTATTTACAGTTACACTGGGCACGTGCCTGAGACGGCAAAATCTTTTTGTCAGGTATAAAAAGAAAATCGCTTAGAGTCAAAAATTATTTAAATCTTTTTGACAGGTATAAAAAAGAAAATCGCTTACAGAGTCAAAAATTTATTTAAATCTTTTTGACAGGTATAAAAAAGAAAATCGCTTACAGAGTCAAAAAATCATTTTCTGGCAAAATCTATCATTCTTGATTTTTGCGTTATCTCGGAAGAAAAAAAATAAAGCAGAAATTAATCCTCTACCTAAAAGTTTAGGTCGCCGAGTGATCTGATGCGCTGGTTTCTAGACGGTTTCGCAAAATGGGCTACGGACCGAGCTCTGGATGATACATGAATTACATTCTTGCCTTCACCCTAGAATCAATGACTATAAATTAGGGACCTGCACATTTTTATGGACCTTAGAGTTGCTCATGGCAGTCGTTAAACCCTGAAACAGAACTAAAATAACAGATAATAGCCAAAAATTTTTGTCTCTGGAAGTACACACTGTAAAAAAAATTCTGAAATTCACGATCCACTTTCGGTGACTCCTTTCGTGAATTAACGAAGCATATTTCTGATACAACCTTTTCCGTGAAATGACGGAAAGAAATATGAAATTCACGGATTTTTGTCGGAAAATTCTGAATTTTCAGAAACCTTTTCGCAATTCCTTTCGTATGTTGACGGAAAAACTCCGTTCTTACTTTCCCCCAATGCATATGACGAAAAAATTCTGGTAAAAGAAGAGATTCGCGGGAATACTTGAGGTTTGATTAACTATTAAATTTCAATCGCCTGTCAAAAGAACTGATTCGGAAGTTCTGTAGCGAGATCGGATATTGTAGATAGCAAATCGTATGGATATTGGTTATTGTGGCACAGGATATTTCTTCTGCTCTCCCTCATTTTGTGCACCAGCTGTTATATATCGTGTCACCGTAAGGAACCGGGTACTTACATTATTGTACAGGTGAATGTAAGATGTCTATGTATCAGTCTGTTGAGTGCTTAAGACAAAAGCTATTGTAGCTATCAATAGTAAATTTTGTATTTAGAAGTTTTTTGAAGTAATACTACTATAGGGGTATGAAAAAGTTTCCGCCGCCCTCACCAGTGGGCGCTGTAGGGTCTAACCGACCGACGACCCGTGATGTTAGTTCGTAGATGAAGCCAAGTATGGTGTCCCGACAGAGTTCATTTGCGGCACTGTTTCTTATTCATGTTTAATTTAGAGAAAAGTGCGAGTGAAACATACGGTTCAATATGTCAGGCTTACGGAATAACGGTTATGGGTGAGCGAAAGTTTAGAGAATGGTTTGCCAGGTTTAAGAAAGATGATCTAAGCTTGGAAGACAAGCCACGTGCAAGTAGACCGCAGGAACTCGCAGACGAGGAGCTGGAATCGCTGTTGCAAGAGGATGCCACACAATCGACCACGCAACTGGCGAAACGTTTGAAAGTGGCTCAATCGACGGTGGTACGGCGTCTACAGGCCTTGGGGAAGATCCAGAAGATTGGTAAGTGGGTTCCGCATACTTTAACGGAGCGTAATATTTGTCAACGACTGGGCATCTGCACGTCGTTGCTGCAGAGGTTTCAAGGGTAGAATTTCTTGTGGAAGGTTGTCACCGGGGATGAAAGATGGGTCTATTGTGACAACATAACCCCGTCGACCCAGGACAGACATCAACATCCACTGCAAAACAGGATATCCACGGGAAAAAGGTGCTGTTGTGTGTGTGGTGGGATATGCACGGAGTGCTATACATCGAACTGTTGAAACCGGGCGAAACAATCACTACACAACGATACAGCAATCAGTTCATGAAACTGAACGCAATCAAACAAAAACGCCCATGGAAAGGTATAAAGGATGCCGCCCAGTCATCCTGTTACACAATAATGCCACAGCACATGTCGGTGCCGCCACGAAATCAACCCTTGAACAGTTACACCGGAAGGTTTTACTGCACCCGGCTTTCTCCCCGGACATTGCGCCCTCAGACTTTCATCTGTTTCGCTGTATGAAACAAGGCCTAGCCCAACAGCGGTTCATCACATTTCCAGAGGTGGAAGATTTCGTCATTGCATTCTTCTGTTAAAAACCCGAGTCTTTCTATCACAGAGGCATTCATTTATTGCCTGAAAAACGGCAAAAGGTCATTGATGCCAGCGGCCAACATTTCGTTGAATAAAAGTGTACTATTTTCCTGATTGTTCCTGCCTCTTTTCTCCTTCAAACGGCGGAAACTTTTGCATACCCCTAATACAAAACAGTGCATTTTACCATTTCTTAAAGACACATGAAAGTTATTTTCAGTTTAAAAAAACCTCAAGCTCCAAAGCATTCTGATGCTTCGAAATATCACGTTGAAGAAAAATACTTAATTTGTGATAAGTCTTCCTACAGAAAAAACATGATTATTGCAAACGTATTCAAAAAATAATAATCTGTAACAGAAACTAAAATGACTAAATCACTCGCATTAAGGAAAATATATATATATATATATATCTTCGCTCAATTAGTTTTACCTTAAACGTGATTGCAATTCCTAAGACTTTCTGGCTCAGTGGTTAAGACGCGCGGCTTGCTTAGGCCTAACCCGATCGGCCTGAGTTCGAAGTCAACCACTGGCGTGAAAGAATTCTATGGCTGAAAAATTCAGCGTTTTCGATTTTACGAAATTTCTGAATAAATACGGAAAAACTTTAAACGGGCTTTTCTGAAATAAACGAAATTACTGACTATGGAAAATCTCTGAAAATACGGGTTAGAAAAAAACTGGGCACTGTTAAAAACGGAAATTTCGTTAAAAGATACACACTTACCCGCAACTTTGCTGCACGCTATTTTCAGAAATTTTCCGTGAATTCACAACCCTTATTTTTTACAGTGCATGCACCCCGTCTAACCCGCACATCTGAACCATTTTTAGCACGTCTCTTGTAAAAAAAGATCGTGCTTATGTTATCGGTTTGTCCGTCCGTCAGTCCGTCCGCCCGACTGTACGCACGGTATCTCTGCAACTATTAGTCCGATTTGAAAAATTCTCTTTGCATTCGAAAGCTTGAAATATGCGAATGATGATCCTTCATTTCGTTTTTTTTGCGATGTACAATTTTGCCGCTAGAGGGCGTAAATGCAGTTGATGTCGAATTCAAAAATACGTTTTATTCCACATATTTGCTTCTAAACATCCGATTGAAAAAAATCTTTTATCTTTCGATTCCATTTATGCCGAAGAGTATTTTGGATATAGTTTCTTCTTCAAATTACGCATAGATTTTCCGCTAGGGGCGTAAAAGTAAATTGCATTTTTTCCGATAACTCTTCTTATAACACTCCAATTTGAAAATTTCTTTTTCAGCGGATACATCTACTGATGCACAACCTTTTGCATATAATTTCGAATTTTTGGCAAAGAATACTTTGGCCACCAGGGGGCGTAAGTGTTAATTTTCGCTTCTGATGTATTTGCCATAAAATCTGAGCTTCTAAAATATCGATTGAAAAAATTCTTTCGTGGACTGATGCCACTCACATCGATAAACCTTTTCGGAATATTTTCTTCCTAAAATATTCCACAGTTTCTCCGCGAGGGGGCGTAGATGTATATATTATTTTTGTCAATATCTCGACTTCTAGGAGTCCGATTTAAAAATAGTGTTTTCCGTGTGACATGTTTTCCATATAATTTCAAAATTTTTAAGTAATTCATAGACTTTCCGCTAGGGGGCGTAAAGGTAAATTGCGTTTTCCCCTATATCTCTGCTTCTAAATCTCCGATATGAAAAATTCTTTCTGCACGGGATACAGCTCCTGATGGGAAATCGTTTGCACATAATGTCTAATTTTTGTAAAAAAATGGTTTGGCCATCAGGGGGCGTAAACCTTAATTTCCGCTTCTGATGTATTTGCAGCAAAATATGAGCTTCTAAATTCTCGATTGAAAATAACGACGTTTGTAGACCGATACTACTCATGCCGACAGACTTTTTAGAAACATTTTCTTCTTATAATAGTGCACGGTTCCTCCGCCAGGGGGCGTAGAAGTATATCTTATTTTTGTCAATATCTCGACTTATAGGAGTCCGATTTGAAAAAATCCTTCTTTGTTGGATAGTGTTTTCCGTGTCGCATGTTTTTCATATAATTTCAAAATTTTCACGTAATTCATAGACTTTCCGCTAGGGGACGTAAAGGTAAATTGCGTTTACCCCTATATCTCTACTTCTAAATCTCCGATCTGAAAAATTCTTTCTGCACCGGATACAGCTCCTGATGGGAAATCGTTTGCACACAATTTCTAATTTTTGTAAAAAGTGGTTTGGCCACCAGGGGGCGTAAACCTTAATTTCCGCTTCTGATGTTTTCGCAGCAAAATATGAGCTTCTAAATTCTCGATTGAAAAAAGTCTTTTGTGGACCGATACTACTCATGTCGACAAACATTTTAGGAACATTTTCTTCCTGAAATAATGCATGGTTTCTACGCCAGGGACGTAGATGTATATCTTTTTTTTGTCAATATCTCTACTTCTAAAAGTCCGATTTGAAAAATTCCTTCTTTGTTGGACAGTGTTTCCGATGCGAAATGTTTTTCCTATGAATTCAAAATTTCCAAGTAAATCATAGACTTTCCGCTAGAGCGCACAATGGTAAATTGCGTTTTCAGCTCCTAAAACTCCGATTTGAAAAATTCTTCCTGAATCGCATACAAGACCTGACGAAAAATATTTTTCACGTAATTTCTAATGTTTGATAAAGAATGGTTTGGCCACCAGGGGTCATAAGTGTTAATTTCTACTTCTGATGTATTTGAAGCAAAATCTGGGATCCTGAAAACACGACTAAAATTTTTTCTTGGACCGATACCGCTGATATGGATAAACCTTTTGTGAATATTTTCTTCCTAAAATAATGCATGGTTTTCCCACCAAGGGACGTAAAGTCGCATCTTATTTTTGTCGATAACTCTGTTTCTAAGAGTTCGTAAGCTCACGATTCCGTTTACAGCAATTTCTGAATGTTTAAAGACCCGATTGAAAAACTTCTTTCTTCCGTCAGATACTATTGTTTTCCATACCGGTTCCATTGATTTTAATAGTTTTGATAAATTTAATTTACGTCATAACGGATTCAAAAGACGTGCTTATTACACCCGAAAATTCGGTGTCATCTTTCTTGTTTATCTTTTCGGGGGTTAATCCTTTAACGGTCACACCGCCCAAAACGCCTATACGCGTAGACAACCACTGTCCCCCGAATGGTCCGTCTATACTCCAATTCACCTTAAAAGTGTACTGTTGTTTAAGGCAGGAGAGTCTTATATTATATTACGCAAGAACGGTATCCATTCGCGGTAAAGGGCTTTTATACTGTTTCCTTTCTGATTCTCTCCACCCACGCACACATCTCACAAGCAGTGGGGACTGTGAGTGGGGCCCTGGTGGAGGCCGAACTGCTTCCTCTACTGCCTGTTTAAGTAATTCACCCTTCGAGTTTCCCCGATTGTCAGTTTATTGTCTCTGTGTTGTTAACGTTGGTAGAGGTCTTCCACCCCTTCCCCACTGTCCGAATCGTTTCCCAAGCGGGCAGAAATAGCCGAAAGTGCGAAGCTCTTCATTCAGCAAGTTCTCATAACAAATTTATTTCCAAAAGCGCACTAACTTCTGGAACTTTTTTAGATGGCAATTTTGTCTGATAAACTGCCGAGCAAACAAAAATGGATTCTGAGCAATAATAATTCTACTGGTTTTCGCTCAAAACTCTAGAGACTACTTTTCGTAGCGGAGGAAGCTGTTTCACACCCTACATAGTGGTACAGTCTTAAGTTGACTCCGAGTATAGAGTGAGTAGAATTTTCTACCCCCATATGTTCTTCGAATTTCCTCTGCGGGATTAGCAGAAGTCACCCTCAGCCACCATTGCTGTCACCAAACAAAGAAGTGAACCGCAAGTTTGTTTCTCCCGGGAGATATAATTCACTCTTATGACATTGCATCTCTTCTCCTTGAAAGAATGCTATGATTGTCTCCGGGAAACGTCTGAAGGCCAATGCATATCAAGCCTACAGATCTGAAGGTTCGTGTAGTGACCCAGAAGTCACGAAAAGGAACAACAGGAAGTTTCGGGCGTTATGGTATTCTGAGAGATACAGGAGTTTTTTGGGTCTCCTGGCTGTTAAATGGTTAACGACAGCCATGAGCTAAATGTTATGTTATTAACGTAGTCGAGGTAAGTCGTTGTCCGTTCTTAATTTTGTTTCGCTGGTTACGGGAATGTAAAAGAGTCAGCGCCACCAGGCAGACGCAAAACCCATGTCTCATCCAGGACTCCAACCCGAGCCCATCTCGAACGAATGATCAGTGCTCAGATCATTCGGCCACAGAGGAGACTGTTTTTTACACTTTCCAACTGTAGGTTGAAGAAACGTATATGCTCCAGCTTTGTCCGTCTGTACGTCCGTCTGTCTGCACGATAACTCGCGTAAAAAGAGTTCGATTTCGATGAAATTTTAGTATGTGGTAGGGGACCACCTGGGGACGAACCCTATTGAAAATGAACGAAATCATGTTGTTCCGGAAGTATACTTTACCGGTTCTGTTGAATATAATCGAAATGGGGTCTAAGGTCAGGTCATAGGAGCGAGATTTATTCTACAGCCAGTGTCCTTATAACTTGAGTAATAATTGGTGTAATGATTTCTGGTATATTGGAAAGCGTATCATAATCAATGCATTGCATGATTTTACTAACTTGTTTCGTTTACAGTTAAAGCAAGACCACGTGTTAATTTGTCGTCGGCAACATCAAAATACAGATACTGATGAAACTCGCTGTCTTATCTGTATTTTATCAACCAGTGTGACGAAAGAAGCATTAAATTACTGTGACGTATATTCTAATTTAACTCTCATTTTTAGTTCCTTTTCCTATGTTAATTTGAGTTTGTTCTCTTTTGCACTTTCCAAACTTAACGTGATATCTTCTCTCTCGCATGAATGAGGTTGGCAACACTTTTGAGGTGAGTGAGAGTTACGTATGAATGTGATAAGAACGTTAGATAAAAAGGACGATACAGCAGTTGCTTAGTGTGTGTGGAGATGTTCCATCGTTGTTAAGATAGATTATACGACAGATAATTAAGGCATTATATGCGAAGTGTAAAACTCGCAGTGCTATATTTTGGATTTCAAAAAATATTGCTGGCCCAATAAAAGGTTATCGTAAGTTTGACTTCCGAATATGCTTCGTCTGGTCGTAAAACCTTAATTTGAGCTATCCCGTGCAACTATTGCATCGTATTCTCATTTAGTTCAACATTTGCTCAGTCATGGCTTTAGACATAGCGTAACACCAATCTCGCACACGAAAATGGGTTACGTCATACTACCGTATTACAGCTTGCCAGCTTCATCAATTTTATTTCTGTAGTGAAAAAGAAAAATGTTTCCACTAGCTTACTTTTTGAGCATCGGTCAAAGTTTAGACACTTCGCAAATTCTGTGTAGAAATGTGCTGGCATTAAGTAGTACAAGGATGTTCTTCCACGTCCTGTTACAATAAAGGGATCAAGGAGTTTCTCTGGGTACACCTGTGATTTGTGGCTAGCAACAAGTCGCATATAATGACGATTGGTAATAATATGAATATGATTTAGATAGGTCAGCAGTTATCAAGTCGCTATCATTATGAGCAGTACGGTCCATATCATACGATATTTTAAACTAAGAATGAACTGAAATTCCTTAGATGGAAAACATAATTTTCAAGAAAAAGAAAATCTAATATGTATTTTAAATGTTGTAAAGGTATCAGGCACCTTTCATCACCCGAAATAGAACAGCGTAGAACTTTCTTTCCAGGAAGGGAATGAAGCACAGAATTTTTTTTTCGCTTCAAAGTCCACGACCTCTAAGGCTATTTAAGCTACAGTCGATTAACTCTGGTTATAGTAAGTGGCTTTTCCGTAATTTAGGGTCACTGGCTCCAATGAGGGGTATGGCTAACGCCGTTAGGGTTCAGTTCGTTTGATTAGACAGAAGCTCGTGGTTCTGAGCTCTCTGCGACCGAGGCACGTGAATGGTATGTGGAAGAGCACTGCTCTGTTTCAGTATTGTGCAACACTCGGTTCTGATGGTTCTTCCATTTAGTCGAAGATGTCATAGTGCCTAAATTATGAATGAGCATTGTTCGTCTATGGATTCAGCCTCTTTGCAACCAGTTTTGGCACACTGTGACTTTCGTTAGCGAACGCATTCTCATATCACAGGCGCTACAATCATCCGCTCATCTTGATGCCCTAAAGTAATTATAGATTCATCTGTGAAAAAGACAGATTTGCTTTCCTGCTTACAGTGATATCGATATTTGTCGCTCCATCGATGACAGGCCTTTTTAAGTGATTATAAAGGAAAAGTTCGCGCCTCGCAAAAGTCCCATGTCTCAGATGCTGTCGCTTATTTTGAATAAACATAGTTGTTTGACAATGAATGATGATTATTTCGTGCTATCAAGAATATTCCCAAGTTTTCAAATGCTGTCCAAGCACGATAGAAAATTACAAACGATTACGATTACCTGATAAATTTTCTATCGTTCTAAGAAAGCATTTGAAAACTTAGGAATGTAGCTGATTAAATGGATTCGTTCTTGTTCAAAGTACCATCCAGCTCTACAGTTCTCTTGAGGACAGATCCTTATGCGTTATTACAATTAGTACTCACGGGATTACGATTACCTGATTAATACTCGTGATCAATCCTTTCCCCCTGAGAAGGTTCGCCACCTGCCGTGGCATCAACACTATGAGGTACATACAGGGGTTGATCAAAAAATATGAACACCTGGGAAATAGGCAAAATGTCTTATTTCACAAGATGTTGGAGCACCATTTGACCTTAATACAGCTCTCAACCTTCTTGGAATAGATTCCTACAGTTTCCGAAAAGTCTCCAGCGGAAGGTTGTACCATTCATCCATCAGAACATCAGCCAATTGCTTCACCGATGTCGAAGGAGGGAATATGCTTCTTACTCTGCTCTCAAAAGCTTTCCAGATGCGATGCTAGCTGAACCACGTTTTTTTATAACTCTGTTCTCACCCACTCTCTCAGGAAAACCCTTTCACTTTTCAACGTGGATTGCTACAGGAATTGTAATATTATTTGCAAACCTGGAGCGAATTCGTTGCTTTTGCTTTAAGTTAGCTTTACTGCAACATACCAAAGGTTAGAGTTTATCTTGATGTTAACTTTAGTGCAACAGAACTAAAGTCTAGCATAACTTAAAATTTTCAGACTTAAAACTTATTGTATTTGCTTTTTGTTGAACCCGGATACTTGACTTTCCGTTGAAACTGAAAAGTACTTACCTAGACATGAAATCTCTTCAATACACGACCAAGGTCAGAAATTAATCAAATGACTTACGTTCTAATTCTACCTTTGTTATTCTTTATATCACTTCATGCAAATTACATTCACTTTATCCAGAATATTAATTAGCCTTGAATCAAAACCACCATAAACGTGGTTTTATCCACATTCAATTATATCATCTCTACGCTAAACAACTTTGCGGTTACAAAACTTTCGCTCGTGAATTAGTTTACGAAAATATAGAACATTGCCTTAAAATAATCGAATGAATCTTGCTCTGGAGAAATTTACAGATTTCATCTCGAACTTAATACTTCATCATTCCCTGACATTACTTCAGTGACTACATGTCTCCAACAATGTGTCGCGCGGAAGTTTTATTTCGCTTTCTCCTTGAATTTTGACATCATCACTCGAATTAAACTGTAAACCTGTTCAGGATGAGACTTCAACAAAAACTTTTTTGTGTGACTGAATGAAGGTACACTGGCAGTTTCATTTTGAATCTGTTTCTGCTTCCCCATTTTCTCCTCATGAGATATTTTTTTTTTTACCAATTTTGTTATGGGCCAAATACATATGTACATGCCCAATTTTCTGTTTTAAAATAAACGTTTTTCTACCTAAAAATCTATCTATTTGTTAATCCTTTCGTGAAAGTCAGAAAACTTTCTTCTACCCTAATATATTTCTCATGCATTTTGTTTTATGTGTGTTATTCCTTTCTTTCTCTCCTATGTTGACCAAAATGTTCAGTTTTAAGTATATCAGTAGAAGTCTGTGCTTATCACTGAACTCTCCATGATTTTTTAATGATTTCCTCGTCCCTTCTTAATTTTATACAGTGAGGTAATTTATAACAATAAAAGACATAAAAACAAAGAGAGAAAAGAAGAGAGAGAGCGAGAGAGAGAGAGAGACAGAGAGAGGGGAGGGAGAGAGAGAGAGAAAGAGGGGAGAGAGAGGGAGAGAAAGAGAGCGAGGGAGAGAGAGGGGAGGGAGAGAGAGAGTGGAGAGAAAGAGAGAAGGAGAGAGGAGGGAAAGAAAGAGAGAGGGGAGAGAGGAGGGAAAGAAAGAGAGAAAGAGAGCAAGGAAGAGAGAGAGAGAGGAGGGAAAGAAGGAGATAAAAAGAGCGAGGGAGAGAGAGAAAGAGGAGGGAAAGAGGGAGAGAGAGAAAGAGGAGGGAAAGAGGGAGAAAGGGGAGGAGAGGGAGGGAGAGAGGAGGGAAAGAAGGAAAGGAGGGAAAGGGAAGAGGGAGGGAAAAGAGAGAGAGGAGAGACAGTCAGACAGACATACAGAGAAACAGGGAGAGAGGGCAGGGAAAGGGAGGAAAAAGAGAGAAAGGGGAGAGACAGAGAAATGATAGATAGAGGGAGAAACATACAGACAGACAGACATACAGAGAAACAAGGGGAGACGGAGGGAGAGGGCAGGGAAAGAGAGGGAAAAGGGTGAGAAAGAGAAAAGATAGATAGAGGGAGATACAGACAGACAGACATACAGAGAAAGAGAGAGAGAGAGAATGTGTTATTCGCAGTTCATCCAGTATCATTGCTACCTATTTATCCTTATTTCTTTCATTTCATGAATATCAAGATATATTCTTCTATTCTAATAAACGAGGTAGTTGTTCAATATTTCCCCCTTTTATCTGTTTTTCCGTCTATTTTCTGTCAGTCCCATGATACTTTTTTGATAGAAGTGATCACTATCCCAAACCGCAATAAAGTGGGGCATGAAAGTGGCAAAGACATGTTTAAAAAAATATACTGATATTTGGAAGAAATGAAAAACTGCATTTATTAAGTCTGTTGGACAGACTATGTATAATTATTGTAAGAAACCAGTGGAAGGTAGACAGGTTTAATGACAGTCAAATAAAATAATTATCATTGAATAAGCAGCAACATGCATGTTTTGTTTCCTGCCTTTGCATTTTTTCTTTATTTCTTTTTTTAACTGGCTTTACTTGGCTTGTCTTCACCAAAGCGAAACACGCCGACCGCGTTTCTCGTATAACGTAACGAACTCACACATTGACAGAGCCGTAGTTAAAACGACGCTGTAAATTGGTAGTCTATATCTCTTCGAAATAATTTCTTTACGGTGTAGGAAATGTTCAAAGTTATTAATTCAATCGATTGAACTGAATACGCACGAATGCTAATTCATACGTATGGGCTTCAATGATATCCGACAGAAGGTCGTATCTGATCTGATATGTTGTCGCCAGAGGGCGCTTGTCAGTCAGCATGTGTTCGATGCGGCGGAGGAGGAAAGAGAGGGAGATAATGAGATGGGGATGCTCAAGGATGAAGAGGGAGCATCGCAGTAAAGCGAGAGCGCATCTCGAGGGGAGTTTCATCCTTCAGGTCCGGACAATGCGTCCGCACTCTTCCGGGACCAGTTCTGGATACTTTGATCGCAGGTCCATGTGAAGTAGTGATGATCCACGGGCCGCAAAGGTGTCTTCTTTTGGCCATCGCTTTAGTGATTCCGATGGCCTCAGCCGCGTTTCAGCGACGAATTTGGGCGAGAAACCTTACAGATGGTCATGCGGCAGCCACAACTCTGGGTCTTGCCAGACGAAAAAGAGATGGTATGTGTTTACATAAATATATAAACTTTACACATGTACATTTGAAATATCATTACACCCCGATTTCTCAGGATGTACATATTTGGCATTAAAATTTCAAAAAGAAAGAAAACCCGTATTGAAATAAGTTATGTTTTTGTCCCTTTTCCAGTTTTTTCAGTTGCTTATACTACAGGATATACTTTTTGATATTGGAGAAATTCGCAAGCCAATAAGTTCTAGCTAGATAAATAAGATCATCAAGTCAGCTCAATTTTTCAGCAGACACATTTAGTGAGATTTTGTGTATTTATCTTCTAGATATATTATTTACAATGATATAATTCGTTTTCCTTCTAGTGTTTGTAGAATTATTTTTCAGGATATCTTTTCGACTGATGAAAGTTCGTAGTGTATTCACAGATGTGATGTTTTTAAATTAATTTCACTAGGTACTTACTTTTAAACACGTTCATTTTTAGTTTTGAGTTCCTAGTGCTTGTCTTCAAAAACAAGTTTACATAAATGTAGTTCTCAGTAACATGTGTTCATACGCACAGCCAAACCAGTGGATTACTGTGAAGAATAATGAATTTATAGAAGTTTTCGCTGTTATTTTGAATGTACTTAGTAAACTGTGTAGAACTGGCTCGGAAGACTGTTCTGCTACGATATTTTGCAAATTATGCTTGGAAAGATTTCTTAGCACACATTACCATGTCTCCTCTTTTCTTTCTATGTTCTCTCACTCTGGGTACTTGAGATGCGCAGGTTGTTTCTGGGTTTGAATACCTAATAAATTCATTTTCCAAGTACATGTCCACACCTATATGCTGGTACTGACCTAATATCGACGAAAGCTATTCTAAAACTAATTTTATTCCGACAGATAACATGCAGATAGTTCTCCAAAATAATAAATCCCATTAAGATTGATTTGTTGGCATGTATTAGGTGTACAAATAAGTTTTAAAGCGTTTGAAGACAACGCAACATGTAAGTTGAGAGAAATCCACAATACCTTTACGAATCAAAATATGCTCCGTCATTATCTATCACCTACCGCCATCGGTCGGACAGCTGACGGATTCCAGCCATATAGAATACTTCGTCGTGTGACGCGATGAAGTCGTCAACCCATTTTTGCACTTCGTCACATGTTCAGAACCGTACAGCAAACAAACCATGTTGCATCGATCGGCACGAATGTTAGTCTGAAAGGGCTATGTCGGGACTATACGCCGGGTGCTCCAAAACTTTCCAGCTAAGAGTCAATAAGGTTTCCTTGACCGATTTCGCGACATACGGCCTAGCGTTGTCATGCAGTAATTTCACGGGACGCAATCCTTTACCCGTGAATGGACGTTTCCTACAGATTTCCTGGTTCAATTGCAGAAATTGTTGCTTATAGCGATCAGAAGTAACAGTTTTACCCTGTTCCAATAATTGATAGTGGAGCACACCCTTCATATCCTACCAGATGCACAGCAGAATTTTCTTGGAGTGAATATTACGTTTCGGTATCGAAGTCGTTGCTTCACCGGGGTCTACCCAGTGGTTTTTTTTTTGCATTTGGGATTGTCGTACCATATCCGCTTTTCGTCACCCGTAACGATTTTCTACAGGAAAGACTATCTGTATTGTTTATTCAACATATTCAAACACTTCATGACACGCTCATCGCTGTTCCTCTGGCTCAGGTCATGTAGCACCCATTTTTCTTCCTTCTGAATCTTTCCCATTGCGCGTAGACGATTGGAAATGGTTTGTTGAGTTACCCCCAGTTGTTCGGCTAGTTCTTTTCGCGTTTGAGATGAATCTTCATCCAGCAATGCTTGCAGTTCCTCATGTGCAGCCTACCGCTACATTCTCGATCACTAACACCAAAATCACCTGCTTTAAACCGTCTAAACCAAAACTCACACGTGCTTTTCGATACAACATTCTCCCCCAGAACAGAACAGATCAGATCGATGCCCATTCTTTTGCAGCACTTTTTTCATTTATGAAATTCGTAACGAATGCAGTGTCGAATAAATGCAGTATCGCTTGCCATCTTTCACCTACCGACGTGCAAGTGCGTTTGACTGTCGGACAAATTTCTGTGTCACAGTTTATACTCTGGTCCAGTAACGGTCACATGAGAACAACGCGGGGGAATGTCGGATATCTAAATTAGCGGTATACGTCACACAAAAAACGCTTTAAAACTTATTTGTACACCTAATACATACCCTTACCGCTAAAAGCAATATACCCTTTTGGAGGGGAGCAATTTCCTCTGTAGTAATGTCCGTGCGAAAATTGCTCCTTTTATAACGAAGTGAATTTCTCCGTCATTTTTATCCGCGCCGGGGTTCGAACCCGGGTCCACTCATTCCGGAATAAGTTGCTCTACCAATTAAGCTACGCGGACATTGCTTCTAATTGCTATCTGCCTTTATGTCGTGTGCGTCCTTCTGGCAGGTACGTCACATCTCCTGGTACGTTACATCATCTCCCTCTTATTTTTCTTTTTTTTTCGAAGTGCTGCTCACATTTTTCCTATCTCGCGGTGTGGAAATAACATCACACCAATGCGAGATTTTGAACGGTCGGGTCATCCGGATAGTTCGGGCGCCATTATGACGAATTAGCTTTGTTTTTTTTTTTTTTGTTTTTTTTTTGATTGGAGGTTTAACGACCACCGTGAGCAACTCAATGGGCTATAAGCAGTCGCCCGTCCCTAATTTAGGGTCACTGGTTCCAGGGAAGGGAGAGAGCCAGTGCCGTAAGACAAACACAACATCCATGCCTGACCGGGATTCGAACCCGGACCCCTTACGGACGAATGATCAGAAGCCAACGCCTTAGACCACTGCGCCACCGGGGCGGCGAATTAGCTTTGTAATCTTTTTGCTAAGCTAATTATTATGAATGAATAATGCTCTAAGCTTCAAACTAATGAATTCCCAAAAGGGTGTTGTTACTCGTTAATTATGAACTTAAACAAAGTCTCAACGCTGGTTATTTATATTAAGTAATCAAAGTCATAAACCTAACAGCCAGACAGAGGTCTGACAACTACTAAGAATTGAGAAAGACTGAACTTACTGAACAACTATTTATTTCCCAGACTCGTGGTCAACTAAGGCACTCATATATCTTGTACATAATAATGAATAAACTTTCCTTTTATAGTACGCACACCACCAACACAACTCCAACACAACCTCAACTCCAACGCAACAACACAACACCTCACCTACTCTCGATGAACGCGCCTATATACGAGCTACCACCACGTCATGACTTACACTCATTGCCAGATCTCATTCAGCGGGTGAAATAATATTCCGTTCAGTAGGAAGATAATTTACATAGTAAAATAAAATAACTAGAGATAGTAAAATCAAAAGGAAAGTGAATATAGAGTATACGTTACATCATCTCTCCCCTTAATTTTTTTTCCTTTTTTTTTCTTTTTTTATGTCCGAAAAACCTATCAATTTTGGAGTGTAAGTCTTACATTTCGATGATTGACGTTTCTCGATCTTTTTTTGATTTGTTGTTTGGTGGTAGCCGTATTTACATTATCAACTTGGCATGACAATTTACGAATCTGTATTCGACTGTGAAATTTGTAGTGTAGAACAAACCAAACCTGCATCGGCATACTTTCCTTTGATTCTGCCTAGCAGGAATCACTTTTTTAATTTCAAATTACGTGCGCCTCATTCGTTGAAATACATAACAACTGTATCAGCAGCGAAGATTGCCTGAAGCTGCCTAACAGTAACAATTTTACTATTTTCATTTCAAATTACGTTCGCCTCATTCGTTGAAATACAGAACAACTGTATCAGCAGCGAAATTTACCTGGAGCTGCCTAACAGTAACAATTTTATTATTTTACCCCTAAGCACATAGATATATACAAAAAAAAAGTGGATTAGTAGATGGACATAGAAGAAATATAAAAAAAACACACATATATACACAAAAAAGAATGCATAGGCCCACACGAAAAAAAGAAATTCTGACACGCCAACTGGTCGTGCAGGAAAAACAACAAACTGAGAAAAGAACCTGTCCACGAGAACTTACTTATCTCGAGGACGCATAAAAAATTCTAGTGCGGTAACGTTTTCCAGGCCTAATGGGACTGGTGAAATCAGGTGGCTTGGATCTCTTCCGGGATGGTAATGGAACTTCGGTCTGTTGTCGGTCAGGAATCTGGCGGTCTGGAAATCCCTGCGGCTGAGAAGAACGGTCAGAAGTCTGGCGGTCCGGAATCCCTTGCGGCTGAGAAGAACGGTCAGGAGTCTGGCGGTCTGGAAATCCCTGCGGCTGAGAAGAACGGTCAGGAACGTCAGAAGTCTGGCGGTCCGGAATCCCTTGCGGCTGAGAAGAACGGTCAGGAACATCAGAAGTCTGGCGGTCCGGAAATCCCTGCTGCGGCTGATAGGAACGGGCTCCCCCAGGCTTTGGATATGAAGTCCCTTGGTGCTGGGGCCCGTTGTGTCCTTCCAGTATCCTTTTGGACGAACGTGTCTCCGGCCACATCGCTTGCTTTCGTTTACGCCCACGGGGCATGATAGTAGTAGCAGGCATCGGCCCTGTTTGCCCTGAACGGAGGTTCCAGGGGCGAAACCCGGGTGGATGCAAAGATTTCTGCCTTCGTCGCTGTTGCGGCGAAGCAGATTGGGGAGACAAGTCACGTTTGCGCCCAGCTTTTGGTGGTGCTGGACGGTGTGGAATATTAAAAGTAGGATTCATAACTGACAAATCAGAAATGTCCGACGCCTCTGAGTCGCTGCTGTAATTCAGCGGTCGTGCAGGGCGATGTTTATATTTGACTATAGGGATACTTTCCGATGAGGTGTTCAAAGAAGAAGTATCCCGCGTCGGTGCCGAGGTAACCGGAAACGGCGCAGCAATAGTCTTGGCAATGGTTGGAGGGAAAGGAACGATACTCGTATTCGACGAACTCGATTCGAGCCTTGGTCTCACGGGAGAATCAGGTTGCGGTTGTAGAAACTCGTCTGGAGGGAGGGAGGGTGCAGGAAAAATCACTGGTGATTCGTCAAAAATGTTCGGTGGTTCGTCCACAATTTCTGGTGGTTGAACATGAGATATAGATTCTTGAGTCTGTGGAACAGAAGGTTGAGTAGGATTGATAATGAAATCGATATTCCGTTCGTGATATTTGCGACATTGATCAACATGTACATATTGAAAATGGTTGTTCGGTTTCTCCAGAACAATATTATTGTCAAAGACATTTGCCACCCGATATGGACCTTCGTAGCTGGGTGCAAATTTCTTCACTAAAGTATGCGAAACAGAAGACTGGAAGTGCGTTTCCACGAGAGTGAGATCTCCAACGACAAGATCTGGTTCCCTACGCCTAGAATTATAATATCGTGCTTGAGCCGCTTGTGCTCCTAGCATTGCAACACGAGCTTTTTCTGCCATAATGTGTACTGATTGCGGAGTTGGTCGCTGGTTTAGTTCGTCGATAATCCCCGTTAAATTTTCAAACGGGGTTTTAATTTTGCGACCCAGAAAAAGTTCTGCAGGAGTAATTTTAGTAGACTCGTGGACAGACGAGCGGAGGGCGAACGCAAAAAGTTCTAAATGGTCATCCCATCTTTCATGGTGGTCCATTACAAAAGTCGCAATCATTTTCACTAACGTTCGGTTAACACGTTCCGCAGGATTACTCTGGGGATGATATGGGGAAATGAATTTATGTTTAATGTGTAGTCTCGCACACATTCTTTCAAAAATGTCAGAAATAAATTGAGGACCATTATCCGAAACTACTTTATTAGGTGCACCATATCTAGAAAATACTTCATTAACTAAGACATTACAAATAATCTCAGCCGTAGCGGCTTTAATGGGAAAAACTTCAACCCATTTAGAAAAATTATCAGTTAGTACTAAAACATAACGAGCTTTATTTTTAACAGATAATGGATAAGGTCCCAATAAATCTATGGAAATAATATCAAATACATGAGAACTTGAACTAGATTTCAAGTGACCGGCCGGTCTTACATTACGGTAATTATTAATCTGACACAAGTGACATGATTGAACGTATGCGAGCACACTTTGGTACATTCCAGGCCAATAGGCCACATCCCGCAATTTACAACGGGTCTTGCGAATACCTAAATGGCCTGCAAGAGGTTTGTCATGAAATTCATTTAAAAGAGCCATTCTAAGGGTTCGCGGAATACATGGGCGAAACTCTGCCCTAGTAGTCCGAGACTTTGTATAATAAAGAAGACCCTCTATTACTTCAAAATGTTGTGACCTTCCAGCCAGAGAAGGATCACTTGGTAGGGGCGAACCCGCAAGCAAAAAATTGTAAATATCCCCAAAATCTGGATCATTTATTAATTCTGCCATTATCTGCTCTCTGGATGTGATATCAGCTATCAGAAGTAAAGGCTGACATCCAGGAGTAGTGTCGGTGGGGACCCCACTAATCGGAACGCGAGATAATGCGTCCGGTAATTGATTCTTATGACCTGGCTGATACGAAATTTTGATATTGCTCTCTTGTAACTTCAGAGCCCACTTCATAAGTCTTTGAGATAGGTGCTTAGCAGAATTTAAATACTGAAGGGCAGAATGATCCGTAATTATGTTAACTGTCAATTCGTTAAGATAACATTGAAATTTATTCAGTGCATACACAACAGCAAGACATTCACGTTCCGTAGCTGAATAATTGCGTTCAGCTTTGGATAAAGTACGAGACGCAAAAGCTATTGGATGCCCAGCTTGTGACAAAACGCAACCAAGACCAACTCCGGATGCATCAGTATAAATATCAAATTCTTTAGTATGATCCGGGAAAGCCAACACCGGAGGCTGAGTCAATGCAGACTTCAGTGTTTCGAATGCAGCGTTAGCTTCAGGTGTCCAAATAAACTTCTTGTATTTACGCTTTAAAGCATACAAGGGCTCACATATTGTAGCATAAGCGGGGACGAACTGCTGATACCAACCGGTCATTCCCAGAAAGCGGGATAGTTCTTTTGCTGTTTTAGGCCGAGGAAAGTCAACAATAGGCCTAATGTTTTCATTATCAGTGAATAAACCGTGGGGAGTAATTTTCAACCCCAGATATACAATCTCGTCCCGCGCTATCTGGCATTTACTAGGTTTTAACGTCAAGCCAGCATTGTATATAAGTTGGAACACCTGTTTGAGCAGAGAAAGGTGCTCGTCAAAAGTCTCTGATGTTATAATAATGTCATCCAAATAGACATGCACATGGGGACCCAGGACAGGTCTGAGAACCGTGTCCATAAGCTTTTGGAAAGTAGCAGGTGCAGAAGCTAAACCAAAAGGCATACGTAAATATTCATAGGCCCCAAAAGGAGTCACAAAGCCTGTTTTATCGACAGAGTCCGGATGTACTGCCACCTGCCAATATCCACTCGCCAAATCCAAAGTTGACATCCATTTGGTTGACGACAAGTCATTTAGAATATGTGACATGACAGGTAGTGGATAATTGATAGTTTTTGTGACTTGGTTGAGTTTGCGAAAATCTGTCACGAAACGAAATTCATTTGGTTGTTTCTTTGGAACCAAGAAGGCAGGAGCAGCCCAGGCGCTTGTTGATTCCCTGATTATGCCCTGCTTAATCATTTCAGCAATTTGACGTTGCATTTCCTGTTTTTTATGTGGAGCACAAGGGTAAGGTTTCGTCGCAATGGGTTTCGAACCATCAGTGTCAATAACATGATAAACCACCTGTGTGAAACCAGGTTGATCCGAAAATAAACCAGGGCTTTCCTGTAAAAGGAGAGAAAGCTGGTCTCGTTGCCCCTCATTCAATTGGTCGCTCAACAATAAACTCGTAATATCTACAGGAACCGTCGGAATCATTTCGACAGGTTCCGGAAAGGAAATCACATGTTGCACAAAATTCAAAGTTATTTGAAACTTGTTAATAAAGTCCATACCCATGAGACATTTCACGGGTAGCTCGTCTATAAGCAGGAAAGAATGTGTAAAACGAGCTTTTCCCAGCCCTAAAGATAATGTGACAGTTCCTGCGATACTGAAAATTTCATTATTGGCACCTCGCAAATACTGCGTTGCAGGCTGAACGTGTATTGCAGAAAAAAACGTCATTACAAAACTTTGTATTTAGGGCTGATATCTCAGACCCAGTGTCGAACTTTGTCTCGACAATAACGTCTTCAAGTGTCAAAAATACATCAGGCAACTGAGGAGTTTGAACAGTCACTAATACTGTTTTAGGGTCAGAATGTTTGGTATCAGGAAGAAGGACCGACCCTTCGTCTACTTCCTGTGGAAGTTTAAAGGAATTCTGGTGGTGTTATCATGTGGTCGGAAACCTCGACCCTGCCGGGTATCGGGAAAATTTTCACGATAAGGAAAATTGCGTGGACCCTGCGTCGGGAACTCCGCGTGTCTGTTGAGATTTTCATATTCGTTACGTCTGCCCTCAGCACGGGCAGAAAAATTATTATTGCCCTGAGCATGATAACGTTCCGAATGCTGCTGAGTGGAACGGGGTCGAGCATACTGTGCATTATGACGATACCCCGTAGCTTGCTCAGAAACTCGTTGTTGGTTCGCCACTCTTCTGTGTGGTGGAACGTATGAAGCTTGGGTGGGCACTTGTGTATGCTCGCGCTGAAAGTTTTGTCTATTATGCCGCTGAGGGTTTTCGGAATAAGCCTCGCGGGGTGCCCGAGCATGGTGAGTTGAAGCATGTCTGCCATGCCGCTCTTCATACGTGCGTATGAGGCGAAGGCATTCATGAATAGTGGTAGGGTGTCGAACCTCAAGAAAATCTTGTAAGAATGGGTCGAGCTGCTGTACGAGGGTATCCAACATGTCAACATGACTGGCATGTGGATCCCATAAATTATATAGGCGTGTAGTTTCCAATGCAAATGCAACAGGGCTATCATTGGGACCCTGCTGACGAGAAAACAGCTGTTGAGCAAGGCTAGCTCGACTGAGGCCGAAAGGAAAGACCTCCAAGAATTCTGCACGGAAATTCTCATAATGAGAATCCGGGTTCGACCCTCGCCACTGCCGATACCAGGTCTTGGCGGTATCTCTCAAGCAAGTTCCGGCAATTTGGACCTTGCAGTCTTCCGGAATATTATAGAGATCAAAATGATCTTCCAGATCTTCAAGGAACTTTAAAGACCCCTCCAAACCATTGAAATAAATTGTTCCTGCATGCGGCACGAAATGGGCAAGCATTCTGCTTCGCTGAGAGGATTGAATTCCCTCAGCTACGACCCGCGACTCAGAGTGATAAGAAGCTGGTGCATTCCGAAATGGTGAAGAATGCTTGGGTATGTGCAGATCATTCATATCAAAGTCAGAGCCACAGGCTTCGCGTAAATTGTCCAAAAAAACACCATTACCCTCGGGACTTGCCGGATGGTGGAAATTTGAAGTTGTCTTAGGTAAAGAAGCCATGGGTAATAATAGTCAGGATCTCGTGTTCGAGAAAAGTTCGGGCGCCAATTATAATGAATTAGCTTTGTAATCTTTTTGCTAAGCTAATTATTATGAATGAATAATGCTCTAAGCTTCAAACTAATGAATTCCCAAAAGGGTGTTGTTACTCGTTAATTATGAACTTGAAACAAAGTCTCAACGCTGGTTATTTATATTAAGTAATCAAAGTCATAAACCTAACAGCCAGACAGAGGTCTGACAACTACTAAGAATTGAGAAAGACTGAACTTACTGAACAACTATTTATTTCCCAGACTCGTGGTCAACTAAGGCACTCATATATCTTGTACATAATAATGAATAAACTTTCCTTTTATAGTACGCACACCACCAACACAACTCCAACACAACCTCAACTCCAACGCAACAACACAACACCTCACCTACTCTCGATGAACGCGCCTATATACGAGCTACCACCACGTCATGACTTACACTCATTGCCAGATCTCATTCAGCGGGTGAAATAATATTCCGTTCAGTAGGAAGATAATTTACATAGTAAAATAAAATAACTAGAGATAGTAAAATCAAAAGGAAAGTGAATATAGAGTATACGTTACACTTTTTTTCTTTAGGTTCCAAAAAGTATACTTAACCTCAGAAACGATTTTCAACAGCCCGAAAAACTCAGATAGTGCCACGCTGGGGAAATCGTAATAATATTCACTCACTGGTTAATTCTTTCAGGTAAAAATTTAGATGTGTTGCAGTCGTTCACAACACTTTTTTTGTTTGAGGTTTTAACGATCAGCGTGAACAACTCGATGGGGTATAAGCAGTCGCCTGTCATTAATGTAGAGTCACTGGTTCCAGGGAAGTGAGAGAGCCAGTGCCGTAAAAACACACACACACACACACACACACACACACACACACACACACACACACAAGATACATGTCTCACCGGGATACGAACCCGTACGCATCTTGGACTAATTGTTAGAAACTAGCGCTTATTTCCACTGAGCCCCCGTACGGCATTTGGAAACACTATGTAGGGATTTTAGTTAAGAAAAGATGAAGAAGAAAAGAGTGCGCACGTGACAATTCATACAGAATTCCCATTTGTTTAGAAACTGCTCAGGGTTGACGAGTGTTAGCTATAATAACAGAAGAGAATGTACACCATTTCTGCTATTATTATCTAAACACCTGCATGTATTTAAGGAATTTTTATTTCAAGAAGATTAAATATTGTTTTTTGATACCTTTGGTTCTAATTACGGCCTGTAGTTTTTTTTAATACTCTTCGCCTGATTTTTCTAAATGTCCGTTGATACGTTACGCAATTCGGCATTTAAAGCAGTGACCAGTCATTTTTCTTTATTGGGCGATCTCTTTTTCCTCGCACCTACAATCTAATTCGTCCCAGATATACTCTGTAGGATTCAGGTCAAGATTCTAGACTAGCCAGTCCATATTTTTGACACACATGCTCTCAAAATAATTATAGCGTAAAATCTTTTTGCCGGTGGTTAGAATCCAAACCACGTCTCCCCGCTTCGGTGCAGGTTATTCTTCCGACTAAACTCTGATCTTGGCTTACCACTGAAAGTTGCCATTTTTACTCTTGCGTCGCTTCAGTGACACACCACATAATCTATAGCAACTCAAGAAGTCATGACATGGCGCATTGTCCTTCTGATACAGGTATGGGCTGTCCTCAAAGTACTGCCACAACGTTGGTAGTGCATCACTGTCCAAAACTACGCTTAGGTAGAGCTAAGCATTCCTGGTTTTCTCCAAAGCAACTAATCGGCCGGTGCTGAACCACCAAAAACAGCTCCATGGCATCAAGCTGCTTCCACCGAATTTCAATTTCGAAACGTTGCAGCTCGGAAGATACATTTCCCGCGGCATTTTCCACACCTAAGAACAATCATAAGACTGGTAGAGTGTATGCCATGACTATTCAATCCAAAGCACAGTTTTCCATAGACCAAGATCGGCGTTTCATACACCGCACTATTCAGTATGTGACATTAATCGAAGTGACTGGCAGCTTATGATGGCTACTCGATCCCGGTAACCCATTTCGTGCAGTGTCCCGTGCTCTGTACTGATGCTAATACCAGTCCCATTAGTCTTATAGAGGACTTACGTGCATTGTGACAATGGTGATTTGTGTTCTGAGCAAAACGTTCTTTGAAGAGCTTCCCTGTCCCGTTCTATCTGCTTCGGAGGTATATCGGGTAGTTGCTTTCCAGATTCAGTCCCAGTCTACTACCATTTGTATATCACATCACCAACCATTGATAATAGATAAATACATCGCTCTTTCCACGTTCCAGAAACACATTGCAACCGAAAAATTGTTTTCGGCCGTCCCCGTGGAATTGAAACGCGCTCGGCTAGTTATCGAGAGTTCCGTGGTTCAATTCCACGGGGGCGGCCGAAAGCAATTTTTCGGGTGCAATGTGTTTCTGGAACGTGGAAAGAGCGATGTATTTATTTATTTACTGACGCCACGTATTTGAAGGATTTTCACCAACCGTTGATCTTGGAATCTTCAATGCCGCTTAAATGCCACGTACAGAGCAATTGCTCATATGGCGTCTTATTACCAATCCCCACTGGAACTCTGGACCCTGACATTATAATCAACAGCAAAAAAAAAGGGGGTTTTCGGATCGACTTCTACGATAAAAGACAAGATTTTAATTTTGATATAAAATTCTTCATCAATGTCTTCCAATGTCTCAATGCTATACACCGCAACGTCATTATTTCTCAGTTTCACCGTATTGTCAAAATATGTTCTAACTCAGAAAATATTACCGAAAACCTCAACAACTCAGTCAATAAATTAAAAAATAATAACGTTTCAATCGACTTTTTCAGACGTTACTTATATCAATTAATTCTTAATTTTAATTCTTCCTCCCCCAGCTATAAATTACACATCAACACTCTGTACTAACACAGGACCTTACAAATTTAGTTTCAGCAGGTAATACCAAGTGCCACTCGACAGGTTTCCTGTGTCTGAAGAACATCTACGTACACAGTCTTGCATGTATTATTACGTTTATTTGGTTCGGCCAATTAGGTTCCCCTTATTTGTTTAACCTTTAATTACACCAATTCCATTGTTATTTATTTATTTCGTGTTCCTTCCATTCGTTACTTAGCTTGCTTAGTCCGGCTGCAGGGTTCACACCGTCTTCGGGTGAGTTATCGTTCCCTTATTTTCTATATTTTTGTAACAATTGGATGTTTCTTACTCCACCTGGTTTGGATTTAGTGGCTTCGGGAGCATGGTCAGTCCACTATTACTGATACCAGAAAAGCCTCTCCACCAGGTCGATGCTCTCCTGATGAAGGTAACCTGTTTTTTTCAGTTTTAATTTTTATTTTTGTTCTCTGCGTTCCTGCATTCACAAAAAAATATTTTGTTCGATATTCCTTGGTCGTTTTTTCACAACTCTCTCTCTCTCTCTCTTTACCTATCTATCTATCTATCTATCTATCTATCTATCTATCTATCTATCTATCTATCTATCTATCTATCTATCTATCTATCTATCTATCTATCTATCTATCTATCTGTCAGGGGCGAATATTCAGTGTGTGTTAGGTGTATGGCGCACATCCACACAGAGTCGCATATTATTTAACCTATACTAAAGATATTGCATTTTCGGATTTATTTCTAATAAAACTCGCCAGAGTTTGTCCTAAGGCTTCGAATGGTGGTTAAAATTAATTTCCATAATTTCCCCACATAATGTTTTCATTAAGAGGAGAAGGTTCGTTTAGCAATCATATTACATTACAGATGTGCGGTTTCTCGACAAGGCATCCCACGATGCTCAAGCAACTATGGCACAATCGCTCAGTAGATGGCGCTGCAGGTCACATTTTTGTTTTCCTGTAGTTTTAAACAATACAGCTGATCTCTCAGGGTGTGCTAGCTAAATAGAGCGCCACTTGCAATCTTACGATGCTCAAGGAACTGTGGTACAAGCGTTCCTTAGATGACGCTGCAGGACACGTTTTTATTTCCCTGTGGTTTCAAAATTACTACTGATCTTTCAGGGTGTGCTAGCTAAATA
This sequence comes from Macrothele yani, assembly GCA_039090855.1. Taxonomy (NCBI): domain Eukaryota; kingdom Metazoa; phylum Arthropoda; class Arachnida; order Araneae; family Macrothelidae; genus Macrothele; species Macrothele yani. The sequence goes on from CM076989.1 coordinate 16,246,564, forward strand.
GAGCACCGCTTACAATACCGCGGAACAACGAAATTCAACATTGTGATACGAGTTGCTGTTATATTATGTTTTTGGATAGCAAAACTCACCAAAGTTGTCCTAAGGCTTCCCGTGGTGGCCAAAGTTAATTCCCATATATTTACAATGTTTTCGTAAAGTGGAGAAAGTTCGTTGCTTCGTTGAATAAACAAAATACAGTACCTTATATTCGGATCAGTTGGTGTGCTGTTTGGCCAACGGACACCGGTGGCGTATAAAGTAACTGTGATATAAAGCTCCCCAGATGGCGCTACTGGTCCCATTTTATCTCCTGCGGTTTCAACGAAGAGGCTAAAAACTCCCCAGGGTGTGCATGTCTTAAAAAGCACTACTGGCCATACTTTTGCGTTTGGAATCGCTTGGAGTCTTAAATACAATTCAACGTTCTGCCACGAATTACAGTTTTTCTGTCTTTTCGTCGCAGTGTGAATCGATGTGTTTATGAGCTCAGATTTAAAAACAGAATTTGAATTTTTGTTATCCATATAGGATGGAATAACAAAAATCCATTCTTCTTTTTATTAAACGACCGCTAAATAAAAAAAAATTTCGTATGTTCAAAATCAATGCGTTAATTTTTCAGCTCGGGTTACATAATAAAACTTTTGCGTGTTGTTTTTCCCGTAACAGAGCCCACACAACCTAAATGGGTACGTGATGACACAGTTCGCGTTCCGGACACACTAACAGCAACAGAACCACGAAACTTTGTAGGCACGTAGGGCCATGGCCGAATTTTCGCAACTCGTCGTCCTTTTTTTGAATTTCAATTTAGTTTGCGAGCAATTAGATTTTTAAATTTTATAAAATTCTCCATTTCCCAATGGAATCCATTTTAAAAAACGGATATATGGCAAACTATAAATCATAACGTATTGCAATTTTTACAGAATAAACTCACAACTATCATCCCTCTTTTACAAAAAAGTTAGAAAAAGTCATTTTCTGATTTTTAAGCATTTTTTAAAGACTCAAACGAAAGAGACGAGCGGCTTACTCTATCTTCAGCGTTAACAACACAGGAAAGTTCTGGTCCCATGACCTGCTGCCATGGTGACGCATCTATTTTTAGAACTCTCTTCTCATTGTGTGAAAGGACAGGCTACAATTAAACTGGTAATGACGCAACGCTTAATGACGTAGCGACGCTTTTAAAGTTCGGCGTTTTCCGCCGGCATATGTGAATACCTATGTAAATACATAGGCTTTCGTCTCGTATATAAAAAGCAAAGAAGTAAAATGCGAGTGTGTTCGTCCGCGAATTGTTCGACCACTTCTAAATGACCTAGCGATCTTAAAATTGGCATGCTGATAGGTCTTAAGGTCCGTATACCTAGAAAAGTATATAAAAAAAATAAATCAAAATGGCGGCTTTGAAACATTGTCTTTTTGGACTTTTCGTGAATTGTTAGCTCACTTCTAAATAACCTAGAGTTCTAAAAATTGGCATGCTGGTAGATCTTAAAGTCCGGATACTTGCAAATGCACGAAAAAACAAACAAAAAAAAAAAAAAAAAAAAAAAAAAAACCAGCGCTTTGAAACATTGTCTGCTTGAATTTTTCTACTACTTCTACACCTAGAAAAAAAGTCTGAAAACCAAAAAATTCAAAAGGGTGGCTTAGCTTTACTGTTTGACAATGTTGACAGATTTAAAGGTAATTTTGTCAGAATCACTGAAATGCTTTGAAAATTTCAAGTTTTGATTTAAATTAAGGGGCGCCCAAAGCCTGCTCCATTGTACGTCAAACCGTATGCATTGACGTCACGACGCTGTTCTAAATCGTAAAACAGCTACGGATTTTAAATTACTTTTCTTTCCTTTGATTGCTTTTCCCTTTCTTTAATTTTATGTTCAAAAAATGATAAAATGATTTTATAGATTCACCGTTCGAAGAACGGGCATGATTGCTAGTATATATACAGGGTGTCCGAGAATTATTGGACACATTACAAAATTATATAAAACAAAACATTAAACAAATAGAAAGAAACTGACTGTACTAACTTACAATGTAACTACACAAGTTAATAAATTTCAATGTGAGATCCCTTGGTTGCTCGTAGTACGTCCAAGCGATACTCGATTTCATGCCATGTATTGGCAAGCATCTGAAGAGTTATGGAATTAATAGCAGCTGGGATACGCTGCTTCAGTTCCTACAAATCAGTACAAGGCGTCTGATAGACACGATCCTTCACATAACCCCACATGAAATAATCCAATGGAGTTAGATCTGGAGAGCGAGGTGGCCACGGAATGAGACCAGCACGCCCAATCCATCTGTTGGGGAAATGCTCATTTAGGCACTTACGTACACACGTTGACCAATGCGGAGGCGCGCCGTCCTGTTGGAAAACGACGTCATATCTTTTGATCTGGGTATAGCGAAATTTTCTAGCATATCCAAGTAAATGTCACCATTTATGGTTTTTTCGCAGAAGAAGAAAGGGCCAATCACTTCTCTTTTTGATAGGGCGCACCACACATTAACTTTGGGAGAATCACGTTCCAGTTCAATAGCAGCATGAGGCGGTTCACTGCCCCATATCTTACAGTTGTGACGATTCACAATACCTGATACATGAAATGTAGATTCATCACTAAAAATTACACTAAAAATTACAGTACTGAGAAAATTTTAGTCGTTTTCCACTGCATTTAGCATATCCACAGCGAAATCGTATCGCAGAGTGTGATCATTTACATGCATCTTTTGCACTATTTAAATTTTATAAGCATGGAACTTTAATTTCTTGTGCAAAATATCGTGAAAAATCGATTTCGGAATGCACAGTTCTCTGCTTGCTTTACGAACAGATTTCCTGGGGCTTCGTTGGAAATTTTCATTAACTTGGTCAACCGTCTCACCGCTGACGCTAGGCCTACCGGCTTTTCCATGATGTTCCGCATTGCCAGTTTCTTTAATCTGTTTGACCCACCGCTTAATTGAATTCGTTGACGGAGGATTACAGCCATACTCTAAACGGTATTGTCTTTTAACTTTAATGACAGACTTTAATTCCGCAACCCATAACATACATATCGCCTTCTGCTGTACGGATGACATGGCTACTGATTACGCATTTCTCATACATTTCTCATCAGGCCACACTTAGCGCCATCTATCGGATTCTGGGAATAACAATTCTGCAAAACAAAAATATAGAAACTGTGTTAGTAATACGTGACATAGAAAAACAGACAATGCTCATAGTTTTTTTTTGTATATAATTTAGCAATGTGTCCAATAGTCCTCGGACACCCTATATATATATGGGGATGTAAGGTCAGGTGATGCGTAACATCACAGCCTCTCCTTGACAAATGTCAACCCCGCCTTCTCGTGGTGCATCCTGTTCCCACTAAAGGGGCTCTGACGACCGCCAATAGCGGTATAACTATACCATCGGGATCAGAGGAAATTCTATCCCACACTCACCAACCCGCTTGGCCAGCGTGGTGAGTTATGGCCAAACCTCCAAAATGACTCCACAACTTAAATCTTGGCCCTCAGTCTCCGGCAGCTGGAATGTACCTGGCCAAGGCAGCGGCCAGTGCGACATGAAGGCAGAGGGTGCTAAGAATCCCCGGAGGACCGGACTAGGCTGCCATCTGATGCTGACCTTGGCAACGTACAATGGACGCTCCCTATCTTCTGATTCAAGGCTTCTTGAATTGGAAGAGGAACTACAAAGGATCAAGTGGGACATCGTGGGGCTAAGTGAGGTAAGGAGAAAAGGAGAAGATCTCATCGAACTGAAAAGTGGACATCTCTTCTACTATCGTGGGACAGATACTGGCAGAACTAGTGGTGTTGGATTTATAATAAACAAGAAACTGAAGGATAAAGTAGTAGAAGTTGAAAGTTCCTCTGACAGAGCTGCACGACTCGTTATCCAACTATCGAAAAGATACCAGGCTCAGATTATTCAAACTTATGCACCCACCACAAGTCATCCTGAAGAAGAAATTGAAGAATTTTATGAGGAAATTTGTCATCTAAATAATAAAGGTAAGCAGCACTTGAAAATAATTATGGGAGATTTCAATGCAAAAATAGGGCAACGACAACAGAATGAAACTTCAGTAGGTAAATTCGGTCACGGCAACAGAAACCAGCGTGGAAATACTCTCGTTGAGTTTGCAGAGGCAGAAGGGTTTTTCATCTTGAACTCCTTCTTCAAGAAAAAGCCACACAGGAAATGGACATGGAGACATCCAAATGGGACGACAAGTGAAATTGATTTTATTATGTGTAACAAAAAATTCGTCATAGAAGACTGCAGTGTGCTAAACAAGTTCAACACAGGTAGTGACCATAGATTGGTGAGATGTAAGATGCACCTCAACACTAAACTTGAACGTGGCAAGCTCATAAGACAAACAAAATGTATTGACATAACCAACCTTAAAAAACACCATAATACCTTCAAGTTGGAACTGAAGAACAGGTTCTCTGCTTTAGAAGGCCTAACATCGGAAGAAGTGGACATCTCTGAAGTTAACAGAAAAGTAACCAAAGCTCTTATGGAAACAGCAACAAAATTAGCTGGGTCTAAGAACAAGTTGCATGTCAATAAATTATCAGGAAAAACGAAAATGTTGATGCAAAAAAGAAGAGAGATGAGGACAACTAAAGAAGATGTGACTTCCAAAGTGGAATATATAGAGCTATGCAAGACAGTACGAAAAAGTATCACTGAAGACGTAAGAAAATTCAACTGTGAACTAGTGAGGAAAGCAATTGAAAACAACCAAAGCCTAAAGATAGCAAAGGGACATCTCAGTAAGGGAAGAAAACAGATTATGGCACTGAGAAAAGAAGATGGTTCTGTAACAAGAAATAGAGGCGAAATTTTGACAAGAGTGAAAGATTTCTACTCCAAATTATATGAAAGGGATGATACATGCACTCCAGACATCATGAAAGATACCAGTACCAGAGTTCCTCCAGTCCTTCCAGCAGAAGTTGCACATGCAATCAAGAACATGAAGCGGGCAAAAGCTCCAGGAGAAGATGGAATTACTGTAGACATCATACAAGAAGCAAGTGGAGAAATCGAAACAGTACTCGCCCAAATTTTCACTCGATGCCTTAATGAAGGAAAGATTCCTGAGGATTGGAACACCGCTACAATGATCCTGCTACATAAGAAAGGTGACATTGAGGATCTCGGAAACTACAGACCTATCAGCCTCCTATCAGTAGTTTATAAAATCTTCACTAAAGTTCTTTCACACCGCTTGAAGGTAACACTGGACATGGCTCAACCGAGAGAACAAGCTGGATTCAGGAGTGGCTACAGCACAATAGATCATATCCATGTGCTGAGAGAACTAATTGAAAGAGCGAGGAATATGAACTTCCATTGTGCATGGCTTTTATCGATTATGAAAAAGCCTTTGATTCGGTGAAACCATCAGCAGTTACAATGGCTTTGAAAACCTGTGGTATTGAAGATGCATACATTAATATTATTAATAACATCTATGAAAATGCAAGTGCAAAGATTAGGCTGTTTGAAAATACAACACACATAAAAATTGGAAAGGGAGTGAGACAAGGTGACACCATATCTCCGAAGCTCTTTAATGCCACATTGGAGGGTGTTTTTCAGTCACTGAGCTGGGAAAACAAGGGGATAAAGATTAATGGAGATTATCTAACCCACCTTCGTTTTGCTGATGACGTAGTCATTTTTGCAACTAGCCCATCAGAGCTGCAGAGTATGATCCAGGAACTTGCTGACAAGAGTAAAGAAGTGGGATTAAAAATGAACTTTCAGAAGACAAAAGTGATGTTCAATGCTTTTACAAGAAATGAAGATTTATCGATTGATGGAGAAAAGCTGGAGATAACAGACACGTACGTTTATCTTGGACAGCAGATATCAAGTGAGGGTCACATTGATGAAGAAATTAATCGGCGTACAAAACTTGCCTGGAGAGCTTTTGGAAGAAACAGCATAATTTTCAAGAGCAATATGCCATTATGTCTTAAAAGAAAAGTGTTTGATCAATGCATCCTTCCAGTGCTTACGTATGGTGCAGAGACGTGGACCTTAACTAAAAGAGACATACAAAGGCTGCAGACAACTCAAAGAAGCATGGAGAGGTGCATACTTGGTGTAACCAGGAGAGATAAGAAGAGGAACTCGTGGATCCGAAAAATGACAAGAGTGGAAGACATCATGATCAGAGTTAAATCCCTGAAATGGCAATGGGCTGGACATACTGCCAGAAGGACAGATCATCGATGGACAGCCGAAATTTTAGATTGGATTCCAAGGGACAGGAAAAGACCCAGAGGAAGACCACATGGGAGATGGGTGGATGAAATTCGAAAGTATGCAGGGGTGACATGGAGGAGACTGGCACAAGACAGACCGTTGTGGAGGAAACTTGGGGAGACCTTCGTCCAGCAGTGGATTGATAATGGTTGACAATGATGATGATGATGATGATATATATATATATGTCAAATTCTCTACACCTTCAACCAAGAGCTTCCCGTAGAAATCCCTGAATCCCACTAAATTAACACACCCAAGCTAAAACTAAAACTCTCATAATTCACATACAACAATAATAAAAATAATAATTTTAAACAGTTGGGGTCGGGTACCGGGAGCCACTCATCAGGGAAAGACTCCCCGGCCCCCGAACCCTGGTTCAGGTTTCATGCAGGTGTCTTTGAAATACGTGATTTCCGAAACAAGGGTTAATTTTTTTTTTTACTTTAATGTTATATACCTGGTCTTCCCTACCTGAACTAACAACACAGACTCACTCCCAGACATAGCTTGAATTTTTGAAAGTAACCATATGATGTCCTATAGCGACCTCTGTCGGAATTTACGAAAAACTGTAACGAAAATGTTTGTTTTTGTGTTTTAATGGATGTCAGCAAATGTTAGGTTAAATGCTCCGGGGCTTCTCGGAGGAAGATATTTTCAATTGAGGCCCGAAGAAAAATTTGTCCAAAGCTTAAGAGGTAGTAATGTTACATAGTCTGATTTTATAAAATTTTCCCGAATTAAAAGATGTCAATCATTTTTCGAAATGATATAAAGAATATTTTAACGGATAATTATTTTTTAAAAAAGAAGAAAAACACATTTTAACTGCTTTGTGGTATTGGATCGATTATTGCATATTCTTGTGATTCTGATGAATTGGGAAATAATATTTCTAAGTACGTGTTTAGAGACATTGGAATACCAGCTACTTAAAACATTGGCATCAAAATTAAAATGTGTTCTCTTATTGAAAATATCCAGAATGATACCCTGACTTTGGGGAAGAAGGTCCATATCGAGGAAATGCACATGATCTTCAGATCCCGTTTCACAAAGCACTAGTCCTGGAGGGTAGATGTCATTAATTCGGACAGAAGGGGTACCAGATGAAAATGTTATTAAATCGTCAACGTATCTGAAGGAAAAAATTGTAGGTGAACTAAATTTCTCCTCGTAGTGATGAAGATAAAGATTAGCTAACAGGCTGGAGCAACAAAAACCCATTGGAACACCTTTTATCTGTACATACAATCGTTTGTTGTCATAAATGTAATTATTCAAAATGCAAAAATTACATAAGGTTGTCCAATATTCAAATGTAACATCAAGCTGCAGATCAAACTGTTCAAAATAAACATCCAAAATTCTCCTTAGATCATTAAAATTAATTGAGGTAAATAAATTTGTGAAGTCATATGTAATAATATGTAGTTCAGTATGATTAATAGAATTAACAAAATCCAGAACTTTTCTATTGTTATCAATAATCCATGAAGTATTTCAATTTGGTCATAAATAATAGATAAAAATTTTTAAAAAATTTTACAGGCCTGATTTTTATAACTGTTTATTCCGCAAGTAATGAATCTGAATTTTACGGGCTGTTTATGGAATTTTGGAATTACAAAAATATATGGAAATTGTAATTGCATTTTATTTATTTCAATATTTTATTAAAGCTGATCAACTGCTTTTTTAATGTATTTAGAGTACAGTCTATTACTATTTTATATGTATCTTCATTGGATAGTTCTAAAGCAAGTACCTGGGGATAAAATATTTTGCAAATGAAGGCATAATTATTGCTACTTTTATCTATTGGGGTAACTATAAAATCATTCTGTAGTTTTTTAATTTGAGTCTTAATACCCCTCCAATCCTTAATATAACTATTTCTTTAAAAGTTTTTATCGACTGATCTTAATAATCCCTCCAGAACTGAACTCAGCCATTGAAAGAAAAGCTCGACGGGATTACTATTTCTATCAGACCATTCATAGATAAAACCATGAAGGTCCCTGGACAAAATGTTTTTGATAATTCTGATGGGTACAAAGATATTTGGTCTGAAGTTTGTACCAAAACATAGCAGCTTCCTCAATTCCTTATGTTCTACAATACCAACATCTCCGGTCACAATATGTCCATAGCTATGATTCTCATAACGTTTGTATAACTTGTCTTGACACATACATGGTAAATCATCCTCATCCATATCTCCAAAATTTCTGCAAAAATCGTTATAGTTGAACACCCTTCTTCCTACAGGTAAAACATAGGCAAAGGAAAGGACTACTTGGAATGACACTCTAAGAGGAAACAGCACCTCTCTTGCCTTGAATATTTTCTTGAAAGGTATCTTATCAAACCATTTAACCTGATAACTCATGACACAGAATTTTCTGTTTATCAATTTTGAAATACCTGTGGCTTTTTTTATTCTAAAATTACACTGGTCAATGACAATATCTCTTACATAGCCATTATTAATTTTCATTTTCATTGTTTCCCTTAAAAGGGCTTCAACTTTCCTGTTGTTCAAGTAATGAAGAGCTGCAATAACTTTACATATACCAAAATTACTCTCAACCACATCCTCAAGATCCCTGATGAAATCCACAAAACTGAGAAATGGCTGTTTGTTTTTCCCATTATCTCTATTTCCTCTTTTTGTCCTGTGGCTAACTTCTTGATGTTTTGTTGGATTTTCATTTATCATTTTTTGCACATTTCTTTCAACATCATATGGGAACATTCTCTCACTGTTGAAGATGTTATTAAGTCCATAGGGGTATAAAGTTCTATGTATCAACATTTGATGGCTCTCCATCCATAGTCTTGTTTTCTCTTTATGTTCTATATCTAGTATAGTAATGGTAATATTTTCAAAATCCTGCCTCCGATAATGTATCAGTTCAATGTCACCTTCGTTCTTAAAATTCTTAATATCTGACCTGTGACAGTTAATTCTCAGATTCAAGCAGTTCTAAGTTTGACCAATGTATTTTATATTACAGGTATTGCATGTGATAAGATAAATACAGTTCTTTGCAGAAACTTGGTGAGGTCCCTTGTTCATCTAGCTGTTCAGTACACATAACTTTACATGTCTTGCATCTTGAATCACCACATCTACTGAAGTTAAAATTGCAATTAAAACAGGCTAAACCATCTTTTTCAATCAACTCCGAATTCCCCTGAACACCAACTGAAAGTGGAGGTGAAGTAATATATTTTTGATATTTATTGGTTTTCTTATTTTTATTGATATTTTAAATTTTTTAATAAACTTAAATGGAGCTGGTATCTTACTTATCGAATTCAGACCCGCTACCTCATCCAAATTCGCAGCCCTGTTTATCCAGCGCGACGGCTGATGCTGTATGAAATTTCTGTATTCCTAGATATCCATGTTAAGTCCAAAGTATGAAAGAACACTATTAAAATACAACTATATATATATACACTGTCGGACAATTGCTAAGGACGGATGACAATAGCAACGATAGCAACCATAAAATGGAAGGCAGGAAAATGTGGAAATTAGCATAAGTGCGGGATACAGTAAGACGTGTTGTGCGTATGCAAATTTTGGATTGCCGAACTTGTTCGTGACGTCATAGCGCTGATAAGAGATATAAAGGATTTGACGCGTATTGACCGTTGTTGTTCAAACGCAAAGTTGAAAGGGGAAGAAGCAATTGACGAACTTACAATTTTCAGTATGTCTTCCTGACATCACCTAGATGATTTTACTCGTGGCCGTATTATTGGCAAGATTGAAGAAGGGCGAAAAATAACTGCTGTTGCCAGGGAATTCGACGTCAGCCACAGTGTTGTTTCAAGGTTTTGGAAATCATTTCAAACAAATGGAGAGTGTAGCAAACGTCACGGGGGAGGTCGTGTTCGCAGTACGACACCTGCAGAAGATCGGTACATAGTGCTATCAACAAAAAGACACCGGTGCAGCACAGCTAGTGTTGTAGCAAATTAGTTTATGGCTGCTACTGGGAAGCGGATCTCCCGAAAAACTGTCGCCAGACGTTTGCATGAAGGAGGACTATACGCCCGCCGTCCTGTTGTGTGCATCCCATTGTCCAGACGTCACCGTACCGCCCGTTTGCAGTGGTGCCATCAACATCGCAATTGGACTGATAACGACTGGTCTGCTGTCCTCTTCTCAGATGAGAGTAGATACCGTCTATCGTCTGATTGTCGACGACAACTGATCTGGCGTGATAGTGGTACTGCATATTGTCCAGCAAACATACAGGAAAGGGAGGGATATCCGACATGTAGTGTCATGGTATGGGCTGGCATCATGATCAATGGCCGTACGTCCCTCTATGTGTTTCCAATTGGGACTATGACTGGCTAACGATACATTAATGATGTTCTGCTACCTCATGTTCGCATGTTCTGTGGTGCTGTCGGTGATAGATTCATTTTCATGGACGACAACGCAACATGTCATCGAACAGTCGCTGTCCAGCAGTGTCTTGAGAGCGAGGATATTCAATGTCTCGTATGGCCAGCACGTTCTCCAGATCTGAATCCCATTGAAAATGTGTCGGATGCTTTGGGGAGGAGTCTTGCTGGTCGCCAATGCCCTCCAATAAACAAGGACACCCTCATCCGTGCACTGACAGAGGAATGGGATAAATTACCCCAACAGCTGCTTGATAATGTTGTGCAAAGCATGACACGACGTGTGGAATCTTGCATCGCCCTCCATGGTGGCCATATCCCGTATTGACATCTTATGCCGGAACGCCTGCGGACGGTAATTGCATTTTTTCCACGTTTACGTATTCTGCACAAAATGGCCTGTTTGTCCCTTGAACACGTTCCAAAGCCTTCTGAATTTCAGAGCACAATAAATTGTCTTTCTTGTAATGTCCCGGCATTCTGACATTATTTTATTTCACTTGGCATCCAAATACACTTACTTTTTTATGCGCTATATAGCCGTTTATGATCCGTCCTTAGCAATTGTCCAGCAGTGTATATATATGTAGGGAAGATTTCGAGTTAAACATCATAGCGTCAACAGTTCTTAAAAACTCTGAAGAACTTCATCAGGAAATATAAGCCCTGTAACAGTTGTATGAAACCAGAACATACCTCTGTCATTAGAACCGTAGACAGATTTTTCTACAAGTAGTTGACCTCTTGACTTATGTTCTGAACATGCTTCGAAACACTTTCCAAATATAACGTGTCGTAATTTTCTTCTTTTTAAAGACAGTTCTTTAGGAAAACACAGGATACCCAGCACAATTTGCAATGAGGGTGTAACTTCTACAAGATAGACAAATTATCTAGTTAGCGACGTGAGGCTATTTATCACTGTCGGAAATTCCTGTGAAATAAACTTGGTTGCCGGTATATCACTATGATGAAAACTCATTTTACCGTTTCAGAGAAGTGACCGCATTAATACACATGTCTAGTGCCATTTATTTAAGGAGGTCGGTACAAGAAAAACGGCGCTCAACTTCAATGTTGCTGTGAATACTAGCTGAGTATTAACTTAACGGGAGAATGACGAGTTCTAAATCACCGGTTATCATGTGGATAATAATTGTTTTACAGAATACGCTTATGTTTTCAACTATTACCCTAACAGGAAGCTTCACTGTGACGCACTATAAAGATCAGCAACCAGCTTAAAATGCCGAAGAAAAATTTCTTCTCCGTAAAAATTACTTTAGATGAATCCCAGATAGTTTCCTTTTGTTGCAACTGTATAAAATATGGATTAACTAATTAAGCATTAGGAATAATAATGGCCAAATGAAAGTCAAGTAAATCTTACTGAGTCATTTGCAGGTGTATATCATTCGTCAAACACAGTTCAGTTAATATTCGTTATCACAGAACGCATCAACTGCAAAATGTTACTCTCTTATATAAATTATTTTGCAGCATAGTACGACTGCTCTCGCTTTAATACAAAAATTCGTAAATAAATCAACTATCGTGATTTAAACATCAGGAACGTTTACAAGTTAAAGTGATCAACAAGTTCTGTCGGCGAAACCAAGTGACACTGATAATGCGGTGCTTGTGACAAAACAAAACTCGTGATAGCAAGCGCTCGTACCAAACAGTGCTAAAAATACAGACAAAATATCAACTCTTATCTTCAGCTTTCAATTACTCTTTGATCTCTAGTCAGATTGCAAAACACAAATTCATCGAGAGAGAAAATGTAGCGTTCCAACTAAAAAGCGTTTAACGAGAATGACCCAAAACACGAGAACAGGAACCAAAAAGGAGATTTAAATTAGAGTATAAGTCACAATCGTCCGAAATAATATATGGAAGTTTGTAACAGCGTACAGGGCAAAGACCTGAACAGTTTTCCACCTTGAATGGAGTCTCGCGGCTTCCAACTTCGAACGCGGATATATGGATACGTAACCATCAAACATCATGCTCTATCACTGAGACATCTCGCTCAGCAACGGGGTATCTCGGTGGCTAACGTCTTCCGAGAGGAAAATAAAGAGTTTAAACAAGACAATTTTATTTCCAGTGTTAGCATATAAATTTTACATACTTCGAAAAATTCGTCATAATTTTCTTTTAGATGCAACTGTAAAATTATTATTGAAGAGTTTATCTACCACTAACATACGTGTAATGAAAGATCTCATCTCAGACGTGGCGTTGGATAAATGTTAGAAACGAAGGAAAGAACTACGTTTAAACTGAGGAAACGATTTACCTCTTACGTCACGATGGGTGCCATCAGGGTTCACGGTCCTTTCAAAAAAGGGTCAGTACTTGTATACCGATAACCCGAATCTGACTAATAGTGCGTTACAATAAGATCACGTGTCCGCGGTTTCTTGTCGCCACTACATGTAAATATGTTGATTCTCGGCCCCAACCGCAAGCGATCACAGAACGGCGGCAAATGTAAATAGCTGTGTGCGATAATGGCTGATTGCAGCGCCATCCAACAGCTTTCCAGGCAACCGTAACCGCTCACAGCTGTAGTGACAGAAGGGACGAAAGTTGACGGTGACGGCAATGTTGTTCGAGAATCAACATTTAAGACACTGCCTCCTGTTCGCGTTTCAGCTGAAAAAGAGTGCCGCGGAAACCTAGCAAATGATCTGTGCTGCTTTGGGTGAGGCTGCTGTGTCCTACAGTACGTGTAAGAAGTGGTTCCAGCGGTTTAAGCAGGGAATTTTCGATCTCCGTGATGCAGAACATCCGGGACAGCCACAGAAAGTTTACGATGAGGAACTGGAACAACTGTTGAACGCGGATCCCTGTCGCACACAGTCAGAGCTCGCCCAGGAACTCGGAGTAACAGGGCAAGCCATTGAAAAGCGCCTGCACAAACTTGGACGGATTCACAAGGAGGGCCGTTGGGTGCCCTACCAACTCACAGCTGCGAACAAGTCTATGCGCTACGATGTTGATGTGTCTTTGCTCTCCAGATTCAAGAAGAAGGATTTCCTCCACAAGATTTTGGCCTGTGATGAGAAGTGCATCCTCCACGATTATCCTAAGCGGCGCAAATCGTGGGTTTATCCAGGTCAGCCGGCCACCAGTACCGCCAAACCGAATATCCATGACAGGAAGTTGTTGATGTGCATATGGTGGGATCAGCGCGGTGTCGTACACTATGAGTTGCTCAAACCTGGTGAAACGGTCAATGCTGAGCGTTATTGTCAGCAACTCATTCGTGTGAGTGACGCAATGGAGGCGAGAAGGCCATACACCGGCAAGGGCAGAAGGTCGGCCCTGTTGCTTCAAAATAACGCGCGCCCTCACACCGCGAACACAACTTTAAACGCGATCACCGACCTGGGATGGGAGATTTTGTCCCACCAGGCGTATTCTCCAGACTTCGCCCAGTCGGATTATCACCTCTTTCGCTCCCTGTAACATCACCCGAGTGATACGCACTTCACTTCTGTCGAGGAGGTCCACACAAGTATTGATGACTTTATCAACTCGAAACAGCCCGCTTTTTTCCGCAGTGGCATTCGGCAGCTCCCTGACCGATGGCTCAAATGTATCCACACGACGGGAGTTATTTCCCTGATTAGGTACGTATTCGATTTGCTATAATTTGCTGTCAACGTGTGGTGCCTGTGGCCGAGAATTAAGTTGCATACCTAGAAAGCATCAACTGCAGAATGTAAACTATCGTGCTTCGAATGACAGGAATGTTTACAATTCAGACTGATCAACAAGCGTTACTGTCGAAACCAAGTGACAGGGCTAATCAAGTGCTTATGATGTAACAAAGCTCGTGATCACAAGTGCTCGTGATAACAAACGCTCATGATAACAAAGGCTCGTGATACAATAAAACAAGATAAAAACGCTCGTGATACAATAAAACAAGATAAAAACGCTCGTGATACAATAAAACAAGATAAAAACGCTCGTGATATAACAAAACTCGTGATAACAAACGCTCGTAATACAATAAAACTCGATAACAAACACAAAAAGCTCAAGATAATAAGTGCTCGTGGTACAATAAAACTCGATAACAAACACACAAAGCTCAAGATAATAAGTGCTCGTGGTACAATAAAACTCGATAACAAACACACAAAGCTCAAGATAATAAGTGCTCGTAGTACAACAAAACTCGTGATAACCAGTGCTCGTACCTAACAATACTCTCTCTAAAACGTGCTCGTGTATTCGCTGTAAAACCGCTCGTTGTAAACAGTACTAATCATGCAGCCAAAACATCAACGCTTATCTTCAGCTTTCTGTTACCCCATTTCTCTTTGACCTGTTGGGAAGTTGTCAAACAAATTCGTCGAGAGAGAAAATGTAGCGTTCAGATTGAAAACGTTTAACGAGAACAAACCCAAATTTGCATCAGAAGAAAGTAACTAAGAGGAAGGTTAAATTAAAATATAAGTCACAGAACATTTGTCCTATACTTTTTAGCGGCTGACGTACTTGAACCATACGGTGACCAAACTTTTCTGCACTCCGCAAACAGAGATGTTCTCATAGCAGCCGGCGCAATACCGACCATAAACCTGCCACAGGTGATAAGTTCTCCGTTTTAGTCTTTTATTATCTTCTCCATGTCTGAAGGCTTCATGGGAAGAGGCTGATCGCCATGACACGGACATCGTGCTACTGGGTAGAAAGAAGTGACACCAACATTATCTCTTTTCTTCCCTTGGTTCTTAGCCATCGTTATAGCCATTTTATTGGGTAATCAGTCAGAAAAGATTTGTGTCAATCATCATCCTAAATGATCACTTTGAATAACAAAGCTATTCAAAAGTGGTCATTTATCTACTCTTGGCTCACTTAAACAAGGAATATATCCCTTTGAGTCTATTATAGCCAATTTTGCTAGCCTTGTAATAATTCATTCCAGCCGGTTAAGTAGTAAACCTTGCGCTGAATGATCACTTAAACCTGTGACACATGAAAACCTAACGGTAGAGCCCAAATGAACGAAACATTAATGAACAACACTTGCGTTTATTCTTCACAACACGCAGCTATCTACATAAATTCATACTGAAGCCACAACCTTTAAACAAGTTAGCTGGTTAGTCGAATAGAACTTCCACAATGATAGAACAGGCGTTAATTACGAACAATAGCGACTGATGGTAGTGCAACTAGGAAACTATAACTCGCAAGGTGGACTAACGTCAGACATTTTACGCAACATAGCCAACATTCCACCCAAAATCCCTAAAATCTTGCTGCAGTCGCTTTTATCACTTCTGTATCGAGGCCTTTCACCTGGATAATTGTCAGCGTTGCTAAACGTAACCAAGGAACTGGAGGTTCAGAACAAGAAGTTCGGAAATGAAGAACGTAACAAAGGAACTGGAGGTTCAGAACAAGAAGTTCGGAAATGAAGAATGTAACAAAGGAACTAGAGGTTCAGAACAAGAAGTTCGGAAATGAAGAACGTAACAAAGGAACTGGAGGTTCAGAACAAGAAGTTCGGAAATGAAGAACGTAACAAAGGAACTGGAGGTTCAGAACAAGAAGTTCGGAAATGAAGACCGTAACAAAGGAACTGGAGGTTCAGAACAAGAAGTTCGGAAATGAAGAACGTAACAAAGGAACTGGAGGTTCAGAACAAGAAGTTCGGAAATGAAGAACGTAACAAAGGAACTGGAGGTTCAGAACAAGAAGTTCGGAAATGAAGAACGTAACAAAGGAACTGAAGGTTCAGAACAAGAAGTTCGGAAACGAAGAACGTAACCAAGAAATTTTATAGGAAAGAAAACTCAGAGTGGAGGAAACCAGAATATGTTTCACAGCAATATCAATCTTTACCAGCTTGTGATGAGTTTCCAAAATGTGAATGTTGATTCCCTAGTGTACTTTCCTTCTGAGGGGCAATAATGAAATCAACATCCACATTTCGGTAATTTTCAACTCATTAGGAGCTGGTGAAAATTGGTGTTGCTATGAAACATATTCTGAAACTTGATATGTTATCAAGAAAACAGCAAAAACTGAAATTAAGCATGCAACCAGTTACTTAATTCAAAAATTTTAACTGTAGTACCATCAAAATTAAGTGGAACAACCTTAAGATTACTGTGGACGGACTTTTTGACTCCAGCAGATGTGTTTGAAAACATATGTAAAACAGATAACTTATGTGAAGTCCTGGAAAACCAGGAGGTTGCAGGTGATCAAGGAGATAAACATGAAATCAAAAGTTCGAAAGACAGATGATGAAAAATTTACAGATGAATGTGGCTCGTGGTACTACATGTTACATACAACGGTGATATGAAAAATAGTTATATACAATAATTTTCCTGACAATACAAAAGAAAAAATAATCTCTGAAAATACAGAGCGAAGACACAACTCATCACAGTGAGTATTGGAGAACACAAATTTACACAGTTGATAAGTAAAATTACGCAGTTGAATCAGGAATTGAAGATAAGAATATACTGTAAAAACGACAAAGAAGGAAGAGAAAGTTTACAGATGTCTGTGGTTCGTGATACGACCTATTTACATGATTCTGTACAATGAGAAGTTACAATTTATATATATTGGTTTGTCAGAGGTGGTAAAAAATAGTCTCTGACATCGCAGAGATAATACACAATTCAGCAAGATGAGCAATGAAAAACAAAAAAATTTACACATGAGTTATACACGAAAAAAAAAAAACATGTGAAGAGGATGAGAATTGAGTCTTCAAAAAAGCGTGAATAGAAATTGACAATTATAAGTAGCTCATGCTTCGAACAATTCATAGGATTCTATACAATAATTGATCTACTAAAAGTGATGTACAATAGTGAGACAAACAAAAAAAGAATTCTGATAAAATGGAGAGTACAAATAATATAGTACAGTGAATGTTGAGGAACAAGATTACACTCAGTTGCGAAGCAAGAAAAAAACAGGAAATGTGTATAGGAAAATCGTCTCAAAATGACATATGAAAAGAAGATTTACAGGTGCTTGTAGCTGACGCAACGACCTATTTACAAAGCTCAATACAGTGATGAGAGAATACAATTTATGTATGATAATTTGTCGGGAAAGACAAAAAATAGTCTCTGGTGAAGCAGAGATTGAAAACAAAACAGCATGGCAAAAATTGTATCAATCAGGATGTAGGTGAAACAAAAGTTCCGACTGTAAGGTGAAGCGTTGTGGGCGACCCTGCAAACCAAGAGGTTGCTGGTGACCAAGTTGATAGGAACTGTGGTTCACTGCAGCGTGCAACTGCAGTGGTAAGTTCTAGTCGAAGGCGGGAGAGCAGGCGATTACGAAAATGACAAAGTAACGCAGTACTGACTTTATTTATGTCAGTAGAAGCTTCGGGGGGACGCTGAAGATGATACACGTAAATTATATGTTTTACAAGCACGAAGATGTAGGAGCAGACTGCCGGAAGGTGAATAGGGCGAGAAGAGTTCAGAAGTAGTGTTCGGTAGGCGCTGAAGGTGAGGACGGTCTCACAGGATCGTTGTGCTAGCGTGAAAGCGAGATGAAGTATTGGCAATAATACTGTGCAATACATGAAGATATGCTGGACGTCAGCCTCCTCACCACAATACGGACAGGAGGGTGAAGATAAAATGGTCATGCGATGTAAAATCGACGGCACAGGGAGGCGGTTGTGTAAGAAAAGCCAATGTGAATTGACTTCAAGGGGTGCTGAAAGTGGGGAAAGAGCAGCGGACTACACTGCGGAGGTAGAAGAAAGTGGAATGCCAGAAATGGGAAGAGGTGCGGAAGAGCGAGAGAGAAAACGGTACAGATCAGCTGTTGAGAAAGAGACAAGAGGAAGAGGTGGGCCATTGGACAACAGAAAAAATGGGGGAGGGAGAGAGGCAGAGTGGACAGAAATGAGACCTGAGGGAGTAGCAAGATCAGGGAACAGGGAGATTACAGTAGAAATAAGAGAGTTGTGAACAAAGTGAGCGTTGGCATTGAAACGGAGAGCAGAGGGTAGAGAAGAGAAGGGAAGCCAGGAACGATCGGTGTTAACAAGATCACTGGCTGTAACGACTCCAGCTCGGAGCCATGAAGGAAAAGCAAAACATGGGAGATGGGGAGGGTGTAGCAGAGAAAAAAAGAAGAGGTTCGGAAAGTAGGTCATTTGTTGAGGCAGGGAGAGAGCGAGAAAGAGGGAGGCAACGAAGAAAGGAGATAGCCTCTTTGTAGACAGGAGGGAAAAGTGTGAGAAGGGGACAGTGGTCCATGAGTAAGAACGAAAGGAGAGTAAAGCGTGGGTTATGCGGAGAGACAATGACATCACGAGCAGCAACTGCAGAGGGAACAGGTGCCGCAAGTGATCGTAAAAACGTAGACACACGATGAGCCTTGTAATAGGATCTGACGTCGGGTAGACTAATGCCTCCGTTGGAAGGAGACAGGCTGAGTTGAGGTGCTCCAACCCACTGATGGCTGGGCCAGATAACCTGAGTTTGACAGCGGGTGAGTTCAAGAAGACGTAGTGCTGGTTGCTTCGAAGCCAACCAGGAATACGTGCACATTGAAAGCAGGTAAGTGTGCGTTAGACGTGCTCTTTGAAAGACGGAGGTGCAGAATTGTGCGCGCCGCCAGATTGCGATCGAGCGATGTAGGCGTGACCGGAGAGCCATCCAGGTGACGAGTGAAGCAGTTGCTGGTTTTCCAAGGTGGACTCCTAGGAATCGTTGAGAGATGTTGGACCACTCTGCTCCCCAAGGAGAGTCAGTGCGGTTAGACCACGAACCGGTCCATAAGCCTGTGCTTTTCGTTGTGTTTAGCGCTGCTCCGGAACATGAGGCGTAGGTATTGTAGAGATTGTGGAGATCGTGAAATTGTGAGTCTTGCCGAATGCAGAATATAATATCGTCGGCGTAGGCAACATAGTTAGCAACATGATGACGTGTGCTGGCTACCACAGGTGGTAGTGAAGCAAAGAACGATCGATGGACTGTGCGTAAAAAAGGTTCTATTGCGAGGGCGAAGAGCTGCCCGGATAAGGGGCAACCCTGACGCACGCCGCTACGAAAGGGTATGGGAGCTGTGAGAAGGTTGAGCAGCTTGACGTGGAAAACTGCGTCACGGTAGAGGGAGATGAGAAGAGAAGCAAAGGAAGGAGGAAAGCCGAAATTTAGTAATGTAGCAAGAAGGTAATCATGAGAAATATTATCGAATGCTGAGCGTTGATCGAGGGAAAGAAGAGCAAGGGGTTCTGAGCGAGAGCGGGCGAGGTGAATTAGATCATTAAGAAGCTGAATATTATGGGAGATGGAGCGGCCGGGTACAGTTTAGGTTTGATTAGAGGAGAGAATATGAGGGAGTATGGGGTTAAGCCGGCAGGACAGAAATTTAGTATAGAATTTATAATCAGTATTTAAGAGTGAGATGGGACGCCAATTCCCCAAGTCAAGCGGATCACCCTTCTTGGGGAAAAGTACAACATGTGCGAGCGTGAAACTCCTCGGAAGAGATGCAAGATGAATGGCAGTAGAAAAAGCACAGAGGAGAAATGGAAGGAGGGCAGGAAGAAAAGCCTTATAGAAAGAAACAGGGAGACCGTCCGGGCCAGGTGAAGCCCAGGGGTTGAGGGACGAGAAAGTGTCAGAGAGCTCAGTTAAAGTGGGAGGATGGAGGAGGCTGGCTGAAAGATGAGAAGGGACCTGAGGCAAAGAAGAGAACAGAAGAGCAGAAGCTGTAGGGGAGGGAGGAGGAGTTTCACAAAATTTTGAAATGTAGTAGTTCCGTACCATAGAACAAATTTGAACTGGTTCGGATGATACCACTCCAGTTGGAAGACGAAGGTGCTGTAGAACAGAAGAGGCTCGGCGAGTTGACTCAAGTGACGTAAGGAATTCGTACGAACAAGCATCAGGTTTCAGGTGTTGTAGTTCAAGGCGTTGAAGGGCTTGTTTTGCAAGCGGCATCAAAAGTGAATGCAATTCTGCCTGGTAGACTTGAAATAGGGGATCAGCAAGATTGAGCAAGGAAAGCATTTGCCTAGTATGATCAAGTCGCATCCTCCGTTGGGTCATGATCGAGTATGACAGATTTCGTACCAGTAGAATGAGGTGGCGTTTTACTTCCAACCAAAAGTTGAGGGGGCACGGTGCAGAATGAAGCCTTGGACGCCAATTCGCGAGAAAATCTCGCACCGATGAGCAGAAGGCTGGGTCATCTAAAAGAGTGTCGTCAAAAGTCCAAGGCCGGATTGTACGTGGCTGTGTTGAAGTAGCAAAAACTGTTATGGCAATGGCGCAATGATCAGAGGAAGCTGTGGGTGTACAGCATGAATCTGATATTGCTGGTAGAAGAAGAGAAGTTGCATAAAAGCGATCCAATCTTGCTGTAGGAGGATCAATGGCTCTTGGTGCACGCCATGTATGTGTAGTCTGGGTTGGTAACAAATGGCGTTGAACGTCTGCGAGTGAGAAGTCTGAAATGATAGACTGTAAAAGATGTACTACTTCCGTACGGTATTCTCTGGAAGCAGAAGAGCAATCAGTTAGGGGATGTAGAGTGCAATTGTAGTCACCTCCGATAAGTACCCGGTCGGTGATGGGAATACGTGACAGAGCCTGTCGAAGTTTTGCAAACAGCGAGTAGGAGTGCAAGGAACATAAATGTTGAATACATGAAATTTTTCAGCTGCGACGGTGAAAGAGACCGTTGCAATAAGTCTCGACATAAGTTTTTCACTGAGAAGGAGGAAAGAGTTGAACTGAAACGTGAGTGAACACCAACTGCCATGCCATCACGCGACAGTTGGCTGTAAGCGTGATGGAAAGTATGATCCCACTGACGCCATTGATGAAATTGAGTGGTGGAAGTACAGTTTGTTTCCTGCAGAAGTAATATATCAGCATTCAGCGGAGCAAGATCCTCTCGTACCAGCGCATTCGCAAGAGGTGTCGCAAAACCGCGACAATTAAGTGACACCACCCTGAATGTCTAGGTTAGTTGTGGGATGCAGTAGGAATTGACTGGCTGTAGTGATGGAGTGGAGTCGACGGAAAAAAACAAGCACTCCACGGGACCTCGTCCGCAGTGCGCCGAAGAGTGTTTTCAAGTGAGTGTAATTGAACCAGCACTTATGGTAGAGCTGCTTCATACTGCTGAATGGAAGTGCGTGCGGAGGAAGGGCTAGAGTACCCTAAAAGGCAATCCAGCACGTCCTCGTATGGCAGAGGCTCAGCAGGGAAAGCATTTTCAGCAAGAAAAGTTGTGAATTCATCTAGTGAGGGAAAGGCACCCTCACATGCTGTCTCAGAGGAAGTGTGTAAAGGCGACCTGGAGAACGGTCGAAGAGAGCTGACGGAGCGAGTGGATGAGCGGGTAGAAGAGCGAGAAGATCTTCGGGACGCCAGAGTCTTTGACTTCTTCGTCTTGGAGCGAGTAGCACCACTGCGTTTTCCAGCAACCACTAAAGCTTCATGATCGTCTGGAGAGTCTGAACCCGAAGCGTTACCTGTGACTCGTGTCATGGAGCTAACGGTAAAAGCTGAGGAGTGGTCAACATGTACATCAGCAGTGGTTGTAAAAGTACTAGGGGGAGTCGATTTTGGAAGCCTGGGAAAATTCTTAGGATCAGCAGGAGGTGGAGGCATCAAAGACGTTTGTTGACCAATGGCAGTAAGCTGACTTTTGGAAGATCTTGATTCCGCGACTTTCCTCGAATAGGAAGAAGTCTGTGAAGCGTTGGCGGACAAAGTAAAAGAAGATGTAATGTGTGGAGCTGTTTGCACGGAGGCACGTGGGCACTGAGCCCTCATGTGACTTTCGCTCTGACAGATAGCGGAAACCCCCGATTTGTCTTCAGGGTCCCTGGGGGCCGCAGAGAGAGTTGTTATGGAGCCAACAACTCTGCCGTATCTGCTGAGCAAGGTGCAGAGTCTCGGAAACGGCGTCTCGGAACTATGATCTCGGAAACGGCGTGGCTTGTGGGTTGCTCACGTGCCGTTGTAGTGAATACGTATCAAAACTGTTGCACAGATGGCCAAACGACGAACCGTCAGCCAGCCGAGTGTTGCCTGCAGCTCATTGATGCAAGATGTCGTGCACTGTTCACAGAAACCGCAGGGCCATAGTGCGACAAATCACCCGCAGCTACAAGAGTGGTGATCAGAGCAGTGGGTCACAGCACACAGTTCCTCCCAGCCTTCTGCGCATCTGTCTGCGAAGCCGAAGACCCAGCCGGGTCCCCATGCTCACTGCACGTCATCGCCAACAACGCATGAAATGGGCCCAAGATCATCGAGATTGGACCGTGGATGATTGGAAGAAAGTGGCCTGGTCTCACGAATCAAGATCCCTGGTGCATCCCGTAGACAGCCGAGCACGGATACGCCGATTACAAACGGAGGCTATGGCACCTCGATGCACTGTTAGGCGGAAACAGAACGGCGGCGGCGGCGGCGGTGTTATGCTGTGGGCCATGTTGTTTTTGGGGCACTTCAGGCCCCATTATCCCAATAACGCAATCCCTGACAGCTGTCAGGTATCTGAACATTGTTGCTAACCAAATTCACCCATTCATGGCAATTGTGTTCCCTGCTGGTGATGGTCATTACGAGCAGGATAATGCGCCATGATATACTGCCAAAATCGTCAAGGAGTGTTTAGGGGAACATGCTGGTGGCTTTCTGTTAATGCCCTGGCCTCCAAATTCACTTGACATGA
Organism: Macrothele yani; assembly: GCA_039090855.1. Classification (NCBI taxonomy): domain Eukaryota; kingdom Metazoa; phylum Arthropoda; class Arachnida; order Araneae; family Macrothelidae; genus Macrothele; species Macrothele yani. Next base: position 16,270,061 of record CM076989.1, read on the forward strand.
ACCCAATCGGACATTTGTGGTTTGACTTGAAAAAGCGGGTTCGGTGTAAATCACCACCACCCCGAAATGTACGAAAACTGGAGGAGGACCTGCTATTGACATTACGGTACCAGATACCCTAGGATACCTATCGCCACCTCATCGAATCGATGCACCGCCGAGTGGTTGCTGTTTTCTGGGCTAAAAGGGTTAGTACAGCTTAATAAGTAGGTGGTTATAATGTAATGACTCATTGCTGTAAATTCTACCAGATTTTTTAATGCATAATGCCTTCAATTTTTAGTTTAGAAAAATTGGGGAATGTTGCCCAGATGCTTTTCCTATTCCTCATAAGGACATTCTTTATTATATGCAGCGCTGTAGTCGTAAAAAAAAACACAGGGTATACGCTATCGTTTAATGGGATAAAAAAATTGGTGCAAAATATGCAAATTGAGGGTATACGCCATACTTTATAAGGAATGGTATAAAACATTGTTGCAAAATATACGAATTAATATGTTTATGCAAAGCAAAATATGCAGATTAGCATCCAGTGATATTCAAACTTGAAAAGCTCACTATATTAATATTATCACTATGAGATAAAATGATAATTATTAAAGGAAATGTTAAAAGAAAAATATTTGGACACATATAAAGTTGGACATAATTTTGTTTTATTTTACTGAATTTTAAAGCCTTCCTCTATGGTTTTCATTGAAATATTTTCCAAACTGCTTGACAAGAGAAATCTTTCTCTGTGCCTATTTTTTTATTGTCGAGTAAAGAACGATGGTTGTTGGCCAACCAAGAACTTACAAAATTTTCCGGTTGAAAATGTTCTGTAGTTGGCCCGTTTGCATTTGCAAATATTCGATTGGAGACGTTTGCAATCAATAAAGATGATCTCGAACTTGTTACCATGTTGTTCATTAAACTAAGCCGTGGAACATGGTATTATTTCAATTGTTCTTAAAAGAGGCTTCAATTTTTCTGGGACAACTTGTGCGTTTTCATTGCAGTCTCTTAAGTCTTGAATAGTCGACATTTCATCTATACTAAAACGTGTACAGATCCTTTTTACCTCCATCTCTCCATGGCGAATATCCCCGGTATTCATTTTTTCTGGATCAAGTACAGATATATCCTTCAGAATTTAGCAATTTTCTTCATTAACATCCGAACAAAGTCTGGCTTTAATTCTGTCGACAATACTTTGAATGAACTGCTTTTTATTGATATCTACGATTTTGGAATTATGTGTCAAGGTGATATCTTTAAATAGCAACTTATCTTTTGCTTCTTTAGCTATTTGCGTTTTTTCTCCCGGGGTGTCTTTAATTGTTCAGCCCGTGGAAGGGTTTTTTTTATACTGGAGTTCAGTAGAAAGCATAGATAATTCTTGTAGAATATCAAACATGAGACCCAAATCCAAGACGAATTCTGGACTTTCCAAACATTTTTTTCAACCCAATCAATGTTGATTTTAAATTCAAATCTTCACTCTCTATTTCAGCTGTGTTTTTAAAATGGTGATAGAGCGCTTCATATGAGCTCCAAACAGATTTTATTGTTTTAAACCTGCTTGCAATCCAACGTACGCTTAAAATTCGCCCTATTTTGATGAACAGCCAAATCCACGGGAAACATTCTCTAAAGCCCGACTGTTGTTGGGCGATCGACTATATACACAATACAGTTTGTCCATGAAGGAGTTAAGGTGGTTAAATCCCGTACATCTTTAATGGCATTATTTAGAGACAATTCTAACCTGTGGTTAAAGCAGTGTCACGTAAACAGCTTCGGATATTTTTGTCTTATCGAGTTACAACTCGAGAATGCTGGGGACCACACACAGACGAGTATAGCAAGTTGAAGAGAAGAGCAAGATTACTAGAAACTGAAGAACCATTAGCGCCAAGCGAGTGGTTTGCTCGTTTTCCCCCGCTCCTTCCTCCTTCTGAGTTTGACCACCCGTGGGTGGGGAATGACTGACAGTTTCACCTCCTTGGTATTGTCCGAAGACTGGGATGTCTGAAGAATGAGAAGCCACGGGAAAATGTTAAGATGTGTTTTTTTTAAGGAAAAGCAAAGCGTATACGTAGTTTCTAAAAACAAAACAGAGAGTATACGGAATTTGCTTGAAAAAAACAGAGGCCGCCCCGGTGGCGCAGTGGTTTAAGCGATGGCCTCTGATCATTCGTCCGAAAGGGGTCCGGGTTCGAATCCCGTGAGACAAGGATGCTGTGTTTGTCTTACGGCACTGGTTCTCTTCCTTCCCTGGAACCAGTGACCCTAAACTAGGAACGGGCGACTGCTTATAGCCCATTGAGTTGCTCACGGTGGTCGTTAAACCTCCAATAAAAAAAACGACAACAACAGAGGGTATACTGCGCATACCACCGTATACTCTCCACTACAGGCCCGATTATATAACAATAATATGTCCTGCTGGGAGTTTTCCCTTCTAATTTATATAAAAACAGCAAAAATTTCCCTTGCAGCTAAATTTACATTTAAAAGTATGACCGTTTTCCCGCCCTTTACGTAACAAAAATGTGCGGGAGGTGTTTTTGAAATCTCCGTTACTAAAATATTCACATGACTGTGAATGTCTTTTGTATTTAATGTGAATTTGCTTTTGCATAAGCTTTTGTTCTGTGTTTCAGTTCTAAAAATTGTTGACAAGACATCTTCCTCCATAGCTACAGTTCGGATCTACGATTCATATGTTAGTACGGTGACGTCACGATTATTCGCCCCTTTTTTTTATAATTTTTTTATTGGAAGTTTAACGAGCACCGTGAGCAACTCGATGGGCTATAAGCAGTCACTCGTCCCTAATTTAGTGCCACTGGTTCAAGGGAAGGGAGAGAGAGAGCCGGTGCCGTAAGACAAACACAAAATACAGTAAATCTTCCAAATAGCGGACATCGAAGGGGGAAGGTAAAGGTAAAGTAAAAACTTCGTGCTAGATGATATAGTCAAGAATCCAAAGTGCCGCCCCGGTGGCGCAGTGGTCTAAGGCGTTGGCCTCTGATCGTTCGTCCGTAAGGGGTCCGGGTTCGAATCCCGGTCAGGCATGGATGTTGTGTTTGTCTTACGGCACTGGTTCTCTCCCTTCCCTGGAACCAGTGACCCTAAATTAGGGACGGGCGACTGCTTATAGCCCATTGAGTTGCTCACGGTGGTCGTTAAACCTCAAAAAAAAAAAAAAAAAAAAAAAAAATCCAAAGCTGTCGGATGCACGATTAAAAAGTTAAAGAAAAACTTGCAATTAAAATTGGCCGCCCCGGTGGCGCAGTGGTCTAAGTGATGGCCTCTGATCATTCGTCCGAACGGGGCCTGGGTTCGAATCCCGGTGAGGCATGGATGTCGTGTTTGTCTTACGGCACTGGCTCTCTCCCTTCCCTGGAACTAGTGACCCAAAATTAGAGACTGGCGACTGCTTATAGCTCATTGAGTTGCTCACGGTGGTCGTTAAACCTCCAAAAAAAAAAAAAAAAATAATTGACATTTATTTACAAGTTAAAAGCACAAATAAAATCATCCGTAATGGCAAGCACTTTCAAAACTACCTTAGCTTCATCATCGGGCCAAATGCACGAAAGGACGGGTACAGGCAGTTATATACAATCATGAACCTATACAAATGACTAGTGTTGCTAAACTGAAAATGGCGTACTACAAATCATCATCATCATCATTGTCAACCATTATCAATCCACTGCTGGACGAAGGTCTCCCCAAGTTTCCTCCACAACGGTCTGTCTTGTGCCAGTCTCCTCCATGTCACTCCCGCATACTTTCGAATTTCATCCACCCATCTTCCATGTGGTCTTCTTCTGGGTCTTTTCCTGTCCCTTGGAATCCAATCTAAAATTTCGGCTGTCCATCGATGGTCTGTTCTTCTGGCAGTATGTCCAGCCCATTGCCATTTCAGGGATTTAACTCTGATCATGATGTCTTCCACTCTTGTCATTTTTCGGATCCACGTGTTCCTCTTCTTATCTCTCCTGGTTACACCAAGCATGCACCTCTCCATGCTTCTTTGAGTTGTCTGCAGCCTTTGTATGTCTCTTTTAGTTAAGGTCCACGTCTCTGCACCATACGTAAGCACTGGAAGGATGCATTGATCAAACACTTTTCTTTTAAGACATAATGGCATATTGCTCTTGAAAATTATGCTGTTTCTTCCAAAAGCTCTCCAGGCAAGTTTTGTACGCCGATTAATTTCTTCATCAATGTGACCCTCACTTGATATCTGCTGTCAAGATAAACGTACGTGTCTGTTATCTCCAGCTTTTCTCCATCAATCGATAAATCTTCATTTCTTGTAAAAGCATTGAACATCACTTTTGTCTTCTGAAAGTTCATTTTTAATCCCACTTCTTTACTCTTGTCAGCAAGTTCCTGGATCATACTCTGCAGCTCTGATGGGGTAGTTGCAAAAATGACTACGTCATCAGCAAAACGAAGGTGGGTTAGATAATCTCCATTAATCTTTATCCCCTTGTTTTCCCAGCTCAGCGACTGAAAAACACCCTCCAATGTGGCATTCAAGAGCTTCGGAGATATGGTGTCACCTTGTCTCACTCCCTTTCCAATTTTTACGTGTGTTGTATTTTCAAACAGCCTAATCTTTGCACTTGCATTTTCATAGATGTTATTAATAATATTAATGTATGCATCTTCAATACCGCAGGTTTTCAGAGCCATTGTAACTGCTGATGGTTTCACCGAATCAAAGGCTTTTCATAATCGATAAAAGCCATGCACAATGGAAGTTCATATTCCCTTGCTCTTTCAATTAGTTCTCTCAGCACGTGGATATGATCTATTGTGCTGTAGCCACTCCTGAATCCAGCTTGTTCTCTCGGTTGAGCCATGTCCAGTGTTACCTTCAAGCGGTGTGAAAGAACTTTAGTGAAGATTTTATAAACTACTGATAGGAGGCTGATAGGTCTGTAGTTTCCAAGATCCTCAACGTCACCTTTCTTATGTAGCAGGATCATTGTAGCGGTGTTCCAATCCTCAGGAATCTTTCCTTCATTAAGGCATCGAGTGAAAATTTGGGCGAGTACTGTTTCGATTTCTCCACTTGCTTCTTGTATGATGTCTACAGTAATTCCATCTTCTCCTGGAGCTTTTCCCCGCTTCATGTTCTTGATTGCATGTGCAACTTCTGCTGGAAGGACTGGAGGAACTCTGGTACTGGTATCTTTCATGAAATCTGGAGTGCATGTATCATCCCTTTCTTATAATTTGGAGTAGAAATCTTTCACTCTTGTCAAAATTTCGCCTCTATTTCTTGTTACAGAACCATCTTCTTTTCTCAGTGCCATAATCTGTTTTCTTCCCTTACTGAGATGTCCCTTTGCTATCTTTAGGCTTTGGTTGTTTTCAATTGCTTTCCTCACTAGTTCACAGTTGAATTTTCTTACGTCTTCAGTGATACTTTTTCTTACTGTCTTGCATAGCTCTATATATTCCACTTTGGAAGTCACATCTTCTTTAGTTGTCCTCATCTCTCTTCTTTTTTACATCAACATTTTCGTTTTTCCTGATAATTTGTTTACATGCAACTTTTCTTAGACCCAGCTAATTTTGTTGCTGTTTCCATAAGAGCTTTGGTTACTTTTCTGTTAACTTCAGAGATGTCCACTTCTTCCGATGTTAGGCCTTCTAAAGCAGAGAACCTGTTCTTCAGTTCCAACTTGAAGGTATTATGGTGTTTTTTAAGGTTGGTTATGTCAATAGATTTTGTTTGTCTTATGAGCTTGCCACGTTCAAGTTTAGTGTTGAGAGTGCATCTTACATCTCACCAATCTATGGTCACTACCTGTGTTGAACTTGTTTAGCACACTGCAGTCTTCTATGACGAATTTTTTGTTACACATAATAAAATCAATTTCACTTGTCGTCCCATTTGGATGTCTCCATGTCCATTTCCTGTGTGGCTTTTTCTTGAAGAAGGAGTTCAAGATGAAAAACCCTTCTGCCTCTGCAAACTCAACGAGAGTATTTCCACGCTGGTTTCTGTTGCCGTGACCGAATTTACCTACTGAAGTTTCATTCTGTTGCCGTTGCCCTATTTTTGCATTGAAATCTCCCATAATTATTTTCAAGTGCTGCTTACCTTTATTATTTAGATGACAAATTTCCTCATAAAATTCTTCAATTTCTTCTTCAGGATGACTTGTGGTGGGTGCATAAGTTTGAATAATCTGAGCCTGGTATCTTTTTGAGAGTTGGATAACAAGTCGTGCAGCTCTGTCAGAGGAACTTTCAACTTCTACCACTTTATCCTTCAGTTTCTTGTTTATTATAAATCCAACACCACTAGTTCTGCCAGTATCTGTCCCACGATAGTAGAAGAGATGTCCACTTTTCAGTTCGATGAGATCTTCTCCTTTTCTCCTTACCTCACTTAGCCCCCGATGTCCCACTTGATCCTTTGTAGTTCCTCTTCCAATTCAAGAAGCCTTGAATCAGAAGATAGGGAGCGTCCATTGTACGTAGCCAAGGTCAGCATCAGATGGCAGCCTAGTCCGGTCCTCCGGGGATTCTTAGCACCCTCTGCCTTCATGTCGCACTGGCCGCTGCCTTGACCAGGTACATTCCAGCTGCCGGAGACTGAGGGCCAAGATTTAAGTTGTTTGTGGAATCATTTTGGAAGGGTTTGGCCATAACTCACCACGCTGGCCAAGCGGGTTGGTGAGTGTGGGATAGAATTTCCTCTAATCCCGATGGTATAGTTATACCGCTATTGGCGGTCGTCAGAGCCCTTTAGTGGGAACAGGATGCACCACGAGAAGGCGGGGTTGACATTTGTCAAGGGAGAGGCTGTGATGTTACGCATCACCTGACCTTACATCCCGTACTACAAATAGTTGTAGGTAAATGGAATTTACCTATCACTATTACCTTAAATGGATTTTAATTGCAGGTTCTTCAACTTTTTAATCGTGCATGTGAAAGCTCTGGATTCTTGACTATATCGAAGGGGAAAGAAAAATTGTCCGTTATTAAGAAGTGTTCGCTATTAGGAAAATCATGCTTTATGACAGCATGCTATGTTTATAACGTAAAAGCAGTTTAAAAGATAAGTAAATACACTATCTACCAACAAGTAATTGGACACCCCTGCAATCGACGATATCTGCGGTCCTGATACACGTCACGGCCGCCGCCGTTAAATATCGTGTGGGAAACAACAACGCAAGCAGTCGCATGCAAGACAGTTCGGAGCTCTCTGATTTCGAGAAAGGTGTTATCGTCGGGCATCACAGAAATGGCCGATCCATACGTGACATATCCAGCGAGTTGAAGTACCCAAAACCGACAGTTGCATACGCGATTGGCAAGTGAAAGATGAGAGGTGACTGTCGGAATGTGCCCCGACCCGGCAGACCCACAAAACTGGGAGTTAGAGACCGACGGGTGCTGACCAGAGAAATTCGGAAGAACCGCACCAAATCGATGGGCCACATCTGCGAGGAGTTTCAACAGGCATCCGGGAGTATTATTTCGATGAATACCATCCGTAAGGAAGCCCATCTGCTTGGTTATCATGGACGTGCTGCCGCCCACAAGCCTTTGATCACCAAGTCCAATAGCACTGCTCGGCTAACGTGGTGCAAAGAACGTCGACAGTGGACCGTTGAACAGTGGAAACAGGTTCTCTGGAGCGATGAATCAAGGTTCACCCTCTACCATTCGGATGGCAGGGTCTGGGTTTGGCGTCTGCCTGGAGAACGCCTCCTTATTGTGCCAAATATGAAGTTCGACGGCGGTGGAATTATGTTATGGGGGTGTTTATCCTGCTATGGAACGGAACCCTTGGTCGCAGTTCCTGGTAGACTCAACGCCGAGATCTACTGCACCATTTTGGATGACCATGCGCTTCCTACGTTGTGGCAGTTTTACGGGGTGGACCCATGTTACTTTCAGGATGACAATGCCACCTGTCATGTTGCAAGGCCCACCATGGCTTGGTATGGTGACAATGGGGGTAATCGAATGGACTGGCCTGCGCAGAGAACGGACCGTAACCCTATAGAGCACCTCTGGGACGAGTTGGAGCGTCGAATGAATGTGTGCCCCCACCGTCCGAAATCGGCGAAGGAACTGAGCTGTCTTCTCTAAGCCGTGTGGAAGAAAATACCGCTAGCCGTCGTACAACGCCTGGTTAAGAGTATGCCCCGGAGGGTCGCAGCTGCAATCGCCGCTCGTGGAGGCTCCACCGACTATTGAAAGTGAATAAACTTCGTTTTCCTTTGCTATCACAGGTGTCCAATTATTTGTTGGTAGATAGTGTATAAGTATGTAAATGAAATACATAGAGCAAACTTGTACTAACCTACATTAAAAAATATCGATCAAAACCGAAGAAGCAAAATAATCAATTATTGTTGTTTGTCTATGACATTCTTGGGAAATTTTGTTTTCTATAAATGAGTTTCTAGCCATCCGCCTTAAGCTTTGAATTCTGTGAATCCTAATTCATTTACGATTTCTAAAGCATTTTGACGAATTAAAGTTGCTGATAAAGTAATGCTGTTGGCTCTAGCTTGGCAAAACCATTCCTAGGTAAGAGTGCCCATGCTGAACCATCAGTTTTAGGGAAAGCTCTCTTAATTTTCTGGTTGTAATTACAATCTTGCAAACACTTAAAGATTTCACTCACTTGTTTTTTTCCAATGCCCAGTTTATCTTCTAAAATGCACAAACTTAATGTTTTCCTTTCACTCAGCTCCACTTTTTCAACTTTTTCTTTTATAGAGTCAAGCGCTTACGTTTGTGCGACATTTTAAAGTTGATGTTTGAGAAATTTTTGCTTAACATCTTGCTTGATGAGAAAAACCTACATGATTATTGCAAACCAATGGGATTTCCAGTAATCTGGACTTGAAATTGATCCATGTGGACTGACCTTCACCTTACCAAACAACAAAAGGTGAGTCCCTTCCACCTACACCTGAATTGTGTTTCAATCCGATTACCGTTCCCGAATTAGCTTGCCTTGGGCAATGGTCCCCGTTTCTGAGGTCTCACCCCATTGGGAGCACCTGAAGAGCTAGAAGGCAGTTTCTCCTGGTCAGATGTACGTAGAGGGTTGGACAGTGTGGTGAGCACGAACGGTAATCCTTTTTCCAGCGATTTCGGCCACTTACCCGTGGTACAATAGCATTTAGCACCTTAAAATTTATTGGGCCTCGGGAACCAAACTGTTAAGATAGAGAATGAGGAAGGTCAAAATAACAAAAAGTAAATATTTTGCGAATTTGGGCGAATGACACCCCTAGGAATTCCTAGAATCGGAAGCAAATTGTCCGTTTTATTTTATTTTAAGTGTGTCCGCGTCCGTTATTTAGAATGCCCCATAAGGCATTCTAAATAACGGAATGCCCCATAAGGAGCCACGCATTTTTGCCTGGGAATAAAAAACTGTCCGTTATAGAGAGATGTCCGCCATTAAGAAGCGCCCGTTAATGGAAGTTTAACTGTATATGCCTCACCGGGATTCGAACCCGGAACCATCTTGGACGAATAGTCAATAGTCGCTTGGATCACTGAGGTGGCATTATTCGTCTGCAAGGAAGGCGGGATGAGCAAACCTTATTGCATATTAACCTTGGGTTTCAGCCCTAAATGTCAGGAAAATGCTCATTGTTCGTGTTATCAACAATAATTTTCAATATACTGCTAGATGAAGGCCTTCCTGCGTCTCTTCCCCAACTTTCTACCAGTTTTCTTCTATGTTACTCCGGCATCCTTTCATATTACATCCACCCAACTTCTTCGCGTTTTTTATCTTTCTCACGGTATCCTGTCTAGTATTTGAGTCATCCAACGATGGTCGGATCTAGCAGCATTGCGGTCGCATTGACACTTGAAGGTCTTTACTTTAATCGCGATGTCATGAACTCTTGTTATTTTCCTAATCCTTAAGTTCCTTTTCCTTTCCTTCCTCGTTATGCCAAGCATACATCTCTCCATTCTTCTTTCAGTTGTCCACAGTCTCTGTATGTCGTTTTTAGTTAAGGTCTATATATCTCTGAGCTATAAAGAAGAACTAGAAGAATGCATTAATTGAACTTTTTTTTATCTTAAAACAGAAATGTAAATTGGTCTTGAAAATTGTACTGTCTCCTTTAAACGTCTTCCAAGCGAGTTTAATGGGCCTATTAATTTCTTCTTTGATGTGGTGCTCGCTTGATATGTATTGTCCAATATAAATGTAGGCATAGGTCGCTTCTAAATTTGTCCCATCAATTTCCAAATCTTATGTTTTTGTGAAAGCATTATACATCTATTTTGTTCTTTTTAAGTTCATCTGTAGCGTTCTTTACTATTTGTAGGTTTCAGAACACTACTTAAGATTTTGAGAGTACTACCTCTTCTTATTTACACACTCTCTCCCTCTCGAAGTGAGACAAAGTCACTCAAGTAAAGTTCCAGAAAAATTTACTTATTTTTTACCTTTTTTATTCTATTAACATCGTGTGAGTACGTTACTAGAATATTCCAAATTACCTGAGGAACAAATAGCAATAGTACTAATCTTTCAACACTGATTAACGCAACTTAGTAAGCAGAAAACTTGATAATTCCAAATACTAAATATACACTGAAGAGCAATTTATTTAGAGATACCTGTCTAGTAACGTGTAGCACCACCTTTCGTCCTGATGACGGTGGCAATTCGTCTCGGCATGGACTCGACAAGACAGCGGAAGCGTTGGGAAGCCATACGGATCCACGACCCCTGAACAAGCTCCCACAGTTCACGAAGATTTCATGGAGGGGGATTAGAGCCTAGAACATCTCTTTCGATGGCATCCCAGATGTGCTCGATGGGATTGAGGTCAGGTGACCTAGCTGGCAAAGGAAGCGAGATTACGTCGGTGGAGTATTCATCGAACCATTCGGATACAATTGGGGAGCGATGGCACGGTGCATGGTTTTGTTGCAGGATGAGGTACCCAGTAGGATGTTGAAGACGCACAAACGGGAGCAAACGGTCGTCCAGGATATCCCGGTTACGTTGACCTGTAAGGGACGATGTCACACGTACCAGGGGTCCCATTTCAGTCCACGTAAATAGTCCTCAGACGAGAATGCCACCCCCACCAGCTTGAAGAGTACCCTGCTGGCAAGAAGGACCCACCGCTTCATGTGGTTTACGCCGTACTCGTATTATGCCATCCGCATGTACCAACGTGAATCAGGTCTCATCAGTCCAGGCAACATTTTTCCACATCTCTAGGGTCCAGTGGCGATGTTCCCGTGCCCATGCTAATCTTTGCACCCTGTGATGTGCGGTCAGGAACGGTACCCTCGTGGGACGATGGCTTCTGCACCCCATAGCGAGGAGATGGTTCTGGATGGTGTGGCTGCTTACACGTTTTTATGCACCAGCGTTAAGTTGCTTAGTGATTTCTTGCACTGTGGCCCGTCTATCCACTGTTACAATGCGAGCTAACCGACGATGACCCCGCTCATCCACACGCTGTTGTCCACGGCAGTTGGCCCTTGCACGGATGGTTTTACCAGATTCGATGTACTCACGGTAAACCCGTGACACAGTGCTCGTGAAAATCCCAGTGCCTGCACGACTTTCGAGATGGAGTGACCCATTCGTCGGGCCCCGACAATTTGCCCACGATCAAATGCGCTTAGATCCTTCGTCTTATCCATAGTGCGCCCGACTCTTATTGATTCCCGTCGCATCACTCCTTATATTGTCGGATCGCTGCATACGTCATGTCGTTTCCGTTTACAGGGACGCCCACAGCGCCACATTTGCACAACGCCAGCTGTCTCTAGTTCAATTGCTCTTCGGTGTATAACAACACAACTCGAATACGTAGACTTCAAGAAAACACGGTTTCAGTCAAATATAGCTTCCTCCAACACACACTTTTTGGCTGCTTCTTCAACATTATATATCTCTTGCTCTTATCTGTCACATGCATACGTCACTCTCTCTGACCTCAGAATTGTTGCCAACCTCATTCTGCGAGGGAGAAGATATAAAGGTAAGGTTGAAAACGCTAAAAGAAAATGAATTAAAATTTACATGGAGAAAACAACTAAAAATGAAAGTTAATTTAGAGTATACGTCCTTTATGTTTAATAACACTTCTTTGCTCTTGTCAGAAAGTTCCTGGATCATACTCTGCAGCTCTGAGAGATTTAGTGTCATTCCAGCGCAATAATACCCAGCGTGTAGCTTAATTTCATTAGTAAACCTCCATTAACGGATGGATGTATATTTTAACATCCTCCCACACGCACACACATTTATGAATACTCTTTATTTGCCTAAAATGTAATACACTGGGCTGAAATCTTTGGCTCTTATGGTGGGCCTCAAATTTTCGTGGAATACTCTCTACCATTTTCCCTTTTAAATGTCCGCCGATACATTCCGCCATTCAGCCTTCAAAACAGTGACCTCTTCAACTTAGATTTTTGGGCGATATTTTCTTCCTCGCAACCGAGAATCCAATTCGCCCCAGCGATTCTCTATGTGGTTTATGTGAGGACTCACAGCTGATCAGTCCAAAATTTGGACATTCATGTCCTCAAATGAGTTTATAACAACAGAAGAAATATACCATGGTGTGCTGTTCTGGCCATAAAGGTATGGGCCTTCCTAATGTACCGACACCGTGTTAGTAGTCCATAATTGTCTAGGACATCTATGTACAACTCAGAATCCATGGGTTTGCCCAAAACGACTAGTAAAACTCGAAAATCATCTGCATGTCATCCCGCTGCCTTCACGAAATTTTATTGTTGGGACGATTCAGTCTGAAAAATACTCTTCTATCTGCATCCGCTACACCCAATCAGATTGATAGACTGTGTTCCATGACTCATCAATCCAAGGCACAGTTTTATATTAGTCTATAATCCAAGGTCGGCGTTCCTTACACCACGCTAATCGTAGAGCGTTTTTTGGCGACTGTTCTGGTGCTAACATCAGTCTCAATAGTCTTACATAAGATTTGCATAATATGAGATAATGTTGAATTGCGTTTTGAGAGAACAGTCATTTACAGAGTTCTCCTGTCATGTTATGTTAGCTTCGAAGGTTTACTGGGTCGTTTCTTCTCAGATTCACCCCAAGTCAGCTTTCATTTGCATATCATATCACTAACCGTCAAGCTGGGGATCTTCAAAGCCGCGGACGGAGCTAATGAATTATGTGGCACCCTGTTAGTAGTCTGGGTTGGAGATCAGTTCACCCTGTCTATCGCGGCATCTTGCATGCATAAGTCGTACTATTGTCTCATAATAACTCTTATAACTCTACGAGCATAATTGTAGTTGTGTATGTGCTATGGTGGTGTTTGCGTAGGACCGAATTTATTATCAACAGAAGGGGGCTGGATTTTAAGGTTAAGACAATGTACATCCAGAGTAGCGGTGGCAGTTACTTCCGATATTTGAGTTTTCACGACCGCCATGTTTGATACTGGTTTCTGGTAACCAATGTCCTCCACATAACCCCACAAGGCGAAATCAAAAGGGGTAGTTTCAAGTGATCCGGAGATCACACTTTTGGATCATTATGTCCAATTCCTCTCTGTGGCAAGAAGCACCGTCAAGTTGAAACATATCAAGAGGTTAAAGATTGTTTAGTTGAGTTCACAAACAGCTCCAAAGTTTCCTGATACGCAGATTCGGTGACGTTATGTTCCATAAAGAAAGTGGTCCGATGTCAATGTCATAGAGCAAATATAACCGCACATTCACTTTTGGACAAACGCCAACATGTTCACACAGCGCATAAGGATTTCCAGAACCACATATGTGCAGGTCATTTCGGCTTACGTTTCTCGATGTATGAGCAGCAGTAGATTGGCGAGTAAAATATACATTATTCAAATAATCATCGTAGGTTTCGAGACTCTCCAGCATGATAATTACAAGCACCGTACTCCGCGGAAATTCATTATCCCCTAATGCATATCGAGTTGCATTCTATAAGCATGAAGCCGTAGCCTTTTGCACAAAATGTTAAGGAAGATTTAAGCTGAAACTTTTGTGCTCTCATTGATTTCCGCGGATATCTTACGAACACTTCACTGTAATTTTCATTCCTTTCTTGTGAAGTTGAGTGTCGGCTATATTTCTTTGAATGACAGACGCTTCCTGTCCTTTTAAACTTTTTCATTCATCGATAAATATTGACCGTAGTTGGGGGAACCTTTCCGAGTAATGCAATGATTCTTTTAAAATTAAATGAAAGGTTATGCCCCCCCCTAATAACAAAACGTAATGAGTTCATGTACTGTCACCATTATGGATGATATGAGGATGAAGCACAAGTGGTGCCATCTGCCGGCCACAAATGACTTAAAAGAACCTTTTTTACTCTGTCACCTTTTTTTTCGTAACTGCTGGGATTATGTGCTACTAGGTTGATGTTTTATTGATTTTTGATATATACGTAATACCGGTTAATTGTAATTAAAGTAACCCTATTCAACGCTGTCTAGAGAGATGTTTAACAATCCAAATGCAACCAAATTTGGTATGGTGACATTTCAGGACACGCAGAAGACATTTCCGTAAAAGAAATAAAAAATAATACGAAAACTCACAGCTATGGCACTTGTGGCGCTGCAAGCTACTAAAAAACAGTTTAATTTGCATAAACACACATGTTGCAGCCAAGTTCTAGGTATAAAAGTGGCCACAACAGCTGAATGTCATTCTTGGGCTGCGGATGGCCTAGTGGTAAACGTTCGTGACTGCCACGGGGAAGACCTCAGTTCAATCCCAGGCAAGTACGATTCTTCCTGGGATCGAACCTGAGGTCTTCCCATCAGACCCACGGCGGATATTTAGCTCGAACCACTAAATATCCGCCATGCGTCGGATGGGCACGTTAAGCCGTCGGACCCCGGGTACTGGCCCACCGGTAATAAATAAGGGCGTGTTCCTCTCCCTTTCTACCTCGCTTCCGTGTCACTTTCCTATCGGGCACTCTATCCCAAATCTCCTAGTTTCCTATTTCTAAGGGTTGTTTAAGACCTGGGGTCAGACACTCCTTCCTAAAATCCTCTACATATGATCTGATCTGAACTGAATATCATTCTTACCAGCAACGATGGCCATCACCATGCCGGAACGCGCATTCCTTGTGAAGCTGTTTCATGAAAACAACGGCAATGCTGTGGCTGCATTTTGGGAATTTCGCCGCCATAAGAAGCATTGAATTTCATTGCGAGAATGCGAGAATGGAAGTGGATGACTCTTGGCCATGGGAGATCTTGTGAAATGATGTGGAACATTTTCACCTCAGTGGAACAGTGAACACCAGTAACTGTCGCATTTGGAACACGGAAAACTGTCATGTTTTCCAGAAGAGATTTCACAGCATTCACCGAAAGTTACAGTCTAGTGTGGATTCACAGCCATATTAATCCTTAGATCATTCATTTCGAAGAAGCTCATCCCAATGACCCTATCCCACTCTTTCAGTGATTTGCCTTGAAGAATATCCATCTTCATGCAGAACAGCTATTTTTACTCTGTCTGCTGTGGACAATTGCACAGTTTAAACCATTATTGAGAATGTACACAAAATATACCCTATTAACAACAAGAAGCGACCACTACAATGCTCTAGTGATCATATATATCATATGTAGAGGATTTTAGGAAGGGAGTATCTGACCCCAGGTCCTAAACAACCCTTAGAAATAGGAAGCTAGGAGATTTGGGCTAGAGTGCCCGATAGGAAAGTGACACGGAAGCGAAGTAGAAAGGGGGAGGAAGACGCCCTTATTTATTACCGGGGTGCCAGTACCCGGGGTCCGACGGCTTAACGTGCCCATCTGACGCACGGCGGATATTTAGTGGATCGAGCGTTCGTACCTGCCTGGGATCGAACCTGAGGTCCTTTCCGTGGTAGTCACGAACGTTGCCCACTAGGCCACCCGCGGCCCACAATGCCCTAGTAGCTCTACGTCAACCCTTTAAAGGCTGGAGTAGGATTAGGATAGCATTAGGAAGTAGCCAATCAAGTAAAAGAATGCCTACGATTGGCTGTAACAACTGATACGCAGCTGACATGAATTTCAATGTGTTTGTCAAATTCCATATTTTATTTCATATCATAAGAACAGAAGTAGCTACAAGAAAAACTAAGACATTTTTGAAATCTCCATTAAATTATGCATCTAATGACGTATAAACAGTGAAATAAAATAACTATGAAAATTAGTTAGTTAAAAAAAGAGTTAACCTTAAAATTTCACGTTTTTTGCAGGTGATGCAATACGTTTGCACACCACTGTAAGGATCCCTTTTGAGTTGAACTGTACACGAACTATATACGAAATAGTAAAACTATAGTGGTAGTCCCTTTTTTCGGCATAAAAGTAGAAATAATCCTTTCCAAGCATTCGCCATTAACTAGACGGTTTTTTCAATGTAGTTACACAGAAGACCACCTTACGCCTTTTTGAGATGTTGGAAGTCGATTTACTAAACCTTATCTTGCGAGTAATCCCTTCAAGAATTATAGAGCAATTCAACATATGAATATAAACAGATGCGTACAGACCACGTGGGACTTCTTCTGACACATACACAAATACTTCATTCAACAGTGCCGGGAAGTATTTTCCATAAAATTTGGATTTTTAACATTAACGGTTATAGAGATAGTAATTGTTTCTGAGTTTTACATGCAGAAAAGCACACCATTATTATTTACCCCGTCCGGCTAGCAGGCTTTTCTTGATAACTCCCTAAAGATTAACGTCACATACGACGTATTAAGGGACGCAAAAATGACGCAGTATTCAGAGACAGGTAAATATTTGAGGTTCCATTTGTTAAAGTGTTCATGAAAGAATGATTAGGACTGCTTCTACGAATTATTAGCTGAAGAGTTATATCACGTCTTAACGGGATTCAGTCATATCTCTAGTTACACAAGACAAAAGAGAATAAACGAGCTACTTCGAACTTACAGTATCATTCTTTATTGTTCTTACCAAGACGTATGACAATGTGAACACTTGTAAAGTCGAAACTCATTTTAATGAAATTCAAGGGGCAGAACAAAAATTCATAACAACGCATTTTCGTTTAACCGTTATTACGAAATTTTCGTTAAATGGTTAGTACGTACTACAGAAATTTTCATTGCGCATAATATGTATTTGCGAAATAGTTCCCATAGAAACAAGCAAAGGTAATTTATTTGCAATGGGAAGTTTTTGCTAAAGTAGTAATGATATGTACAAGCATTAATTAATTTATATGTATAAATTACGTACTGTATATATTTTTACATACTGTATTTATCCCCGCCCCATTAAAAATTTATCTCTTTTACACATCTTAATAAAATACTGTCATATTGCTTCAATAAATAACGTACGTGCTTTGGTGGTACAAATCTTTAATTTTAACGTAGCCTAATTAAAACAATTTATTTAGTTCCGTTTTGATGCAAAGCATGTTTACATACGGCAAACCGTAAAACGGAGTTCAAAGATACTGTACCTATTGGGTTTTGAAGTACTATGTCATACAGTCTGTATAATGAATTAGGTTTTCTTACTGGTTGTTGTTGTAATTATTATATCATGAATAAGCTTAACTGCTAGTAACGTTGTATTAGTAGTGATTTATGATGAATAAAGTCTTATGCTGGTTGTTAATAGTAACACTTAATGAAAAGAGACCTAACAGCCAGACAGAGGTCTGACAAAACTATGAACTGAGAAAAACGTACTTACTAAGAAAACCTTTTATTAGGGAAACTCCTGGTATTATCCACACACACTTCACAGGTCACACAACTACTCGATATCTGGCTCTCACATATAACGAAGCTCTCTTTACACCAAACGAAGATCTTTTTACACATAAAACAAAGCTCTCTCTACGCACATAAACAAACGTTCTCTCATATAAACAAAAGCTCTCTTAGGTATCGTTGAACGCGCCTATTTATACTGCATACCACCACGTCATGACTTACACTCATTGCCACATATCATTCAGTGGGAGAAATAACATCTCGTTAAGTAAGAAGATAATTTACATAGGAAAATAAAATAACGAGAGATAGTAAAATCAAAAGGAAACTGAATCTAGAGTATACGTTACATCTGTTTTCGTTTCTTCATGGCGTCTTTAGTTATAATTGTAATCAAAACGTTTAGATAGCTGCTAATTTCTTCAGAATAAAGTCCTCAGTTCTGTAAATAGTATCCAAATTTCTCTAAACATTCAATTGTATTTACTGGAGAAACATCGGATAACAGTTCAGATTTTCTGTCTCATCTTCATTGGGTGAATCTTCATTTTCTTCAGACAAAGTTTTTTGGCGAAAAGTGTAGTCACTTTAGTTCTTTTGTTGGCGCTCCATGACAGCTAAATCATTTAGAATTTTAAAGAGAGGGAGAAATTCGCAATGTAAAAAAATTTGCTTAGGCATTTTCCCCAAGAATTTTACTTTGTGGTAACGTGTTTTTCGTTGCAAAGTATTTCGTTATAACGCTTTGTATTTCTTATATAAATACAATAAACCAAATAAGTTCACCATTTTGTTTTCGTTGTGACGTGCTTTTTGTTATATCGTATTTTGTTAAAACGAGTTTTGACTGTAGTTGCAAACACAAACAGAATAAGTTCAGTGTAGAACTATAAACAATTCAGCCGAGGTAAATACACCGATGAGCTATTAACATTATGATCACCTACCTAATAAGCTGTAGGACCACCTTTAGCCCTCAAATCAACGGCCACTCGGCAAAGCATCGATTCGATAAGGTAGCGATAGGTATCATGGGGTATCTGATACCATAATGTCAACAGAAGGTCTTCCAGTTTACATTTCGGGGAGGTGGTGATTTAGCGCGAAATCGCTTTTTCAAGTCGAACCATAAATGTTCGATTGGGTTCATGTCAGGAGAATCTGGAGGCCAGGGCATTAACAGAAAGTCGCCAGCATGTTCCTCAAATCACTTCTTGACGATTCTGGCAGTGTGGCATGGCGCATTATCGTGTTGGTAATGACCATTACCAGTAGGGAGCACAGTTGCCATGAATGGGTGAACTTGGTCTGCAACGATGTTCGCATACGAGACAGATGTCAGGGGTTGTGCTACTGGGATAACGGGGCCTAAATAATCCCAAGAAAACATCGCCCACAGCATAACATCGCCGCCGCCGGTCTGTTTCCGCCCAACAGTGCATCCAGGTGCCTCTGTTGGTAATCGGTCTATCCGCGCTCGGCCGTCTAAGTGATGCAGCAGGAATCTTGATTCATCGGACCAGGCCACTTTCTTCCAATCATTCACAGTCTAATTTAGATGATCTTGGCCCCATTTCATGCGTTGTTGGCGATGATGTGCAGTGAGCATGGGGACACGGCTAGGTCAACGGCTACGCAGGACCATGCGCACATGGCTGCGATGAACTGTGTGCTGTGACACATTGCCCTGATCACAATTGTGGTAGATTCGGGTGATTTGTCGCACTGTGGCCCTGCGGTCTCTGTGAACAATGCACGACATCTTGCATCAATGAGCACACGGCTGGATGATGGTTCGTCGTTTGCCCATCTGTACACCACTTTTGATACGTACGCACTACAGCGGCACGTGAACAACCCACAAGTCGCGCCGTTTCCGAGATCGTAGTTCCGAGGCGCAGAGTCATCAAAATTTGTCCTTTATCAAGCTCCGATAAATCGGCAGCTTTTCCCATTCTGACTCCGAACACTCTATTAACTGAAAGACGGTTTTTGGGTTGTATATATACTGCTCTGTGAACTTCATCTGCGCCACCGTTCGGTCTTCAGGTGGGCTCATTTCTCTAGGCTGGGGGCGGTCATATTCTAATGGCTCATCGGCCTATGGTAACGAACGCTTTGGCTGCCATTGTAATACGGCTTCCAAGAAATCACAACCTGCTCACTAAACAGAGACAACACACATGCTCAATAGCTGAATTACTCTTGCCACACCCATTGCTTAAGCAATGAGATAATGGGTTATTAACTTGACTGCCAGCCAAGAGTTTTCTTTGTTTGAGAGTTTAACGACCACCAGAAGCAACTCATTGAGCTATAGGCAGTCTCCAGCGTATAATTTAGATTCGCTGGTTTGATTAAAGGAATAGGACCAACGCCGCAAGACAAACACAACATCTATATCTCATCCAGGACTCGAACTCTGGCACATCTCAAATGAAGGATCCGAACTCAGCGTCTTAGAATACTTGGCCACCGGGACGGCAAAGTTACCAAAAAAAAAAAAAAAAAAAAGGTAAGCTCTTGGGAGATATGACGTTAAGTTCAGAAAAGGTAAGAATTGTAAGAAATCGCACTTTTCGGCGTATAAGTCGAAATTATTTTCATCAGGAGTCCGGACCTCGACTAATCTACTGACATTTCTCAATAGAAACAAATATTGTGCCCTAAATTCGGCTGTGATCAAAGCACAGTGAAAAGCAATATTACGTGAAACCATTACCAAAGCGTGCGAAATGTAATATTTTGTTCGCTAAGAGCTTGTTTAAAAGCTGATGAAACGGCTATTTCCGTTCGACAGAAACATTAAAATCTCCACGACCGAATTGAATTGGCAGTTGTCGTATATTAATTGCATCACCCTTGCTATGTCTCCAAGACCCTGCGGGTGTGTATTCGCCTTTGGTTTTGCAAACCCGACAGAACTACAGCAGGTGCATTTCACCTAGCGATGATCAAACCCATAAAACACGTCGCTGCACCGCAGTAAATTGGCTGGTTTCAATTTTATCGACAGCCAGCTACGCAAGCACTTTAAGAATAGCAATGACCAGCTGCTAGCGAAGGCAGTCTTTATTCACTGAGCCAATCTTCTCAATTGTTGATTTAAAATCAACAATTGCTTTCATTTATTATGCTTATCTTAATTTATTTCATGTTTCTAATTGACATCAAAAGCTCTTTTGTTCCCGATTTTCATCGGACTCTGTGAGAAAGCAGCGAATCATAACTCACGCTGCCATCATCACTGTAATTTGGCACAATTGTGTGACCTCGAGTTTTTTTATCACCTTTGCGCGGGGGCTTCTCCGACTGTTCAGTCGGGCGGAAGGGACACGGTAGCGTCAGTTCGCAAGAATAAAATCAACTTTTTGCCAAAAAATTCGGAAGTTTCTTCACTTTCTCCTCATTTTAATATTTGGGGGACCAGAAAGTAATGTCGTTTTTTTAGGGGCGGGGGGGGGGCCGCTAAGTTACGTTCAACGTAAAGTAAGTGTATGTACAAGTGAATGAACTATTCGCTATTAACTTATGTGGTTGTTTTTGTCTTCCAGATTTTCAGAACAAAGTGAGTGACATAAAACCCGAGAAGAGCCATATTCGTCATTCTATGCTGCATGAATTTCACAAGGGAAACAATGCAACCGCGGCCACTAATGACATTTGCGCTGTTTATTCAAATGTGTCAAATGTCCGCAAGTGCCAACGTTGGTTCGCCCATTTCCGGTCGGGCAATTTTGACTTCTCTCATGCCCCTCGTGCAGGAAGGCCCATGGAGCTGGACAATGACCTGCTGCTAGCAGCCATTGAGGCAGATTCTGGTCAAACCATTGATGAATTATCGCAACATCTTAATGCATCATGGTCTACTGTTAAAGAGCACCTGCAACAGATAGGGAAGGTCTGTAGACAAGGAGTTTGGATCCCACACCAACTGACTACAAAGCCTAGCTCCCCACCATCTGCAAATCTTTGCTCAGCCCACAAGAAAAGGATCTATTTCTTCATCGAATTGTCGCTGCAGATGAAAAGTGGGTTCTTTACGTGCACAACAAACACTAAAACCAGTGGCTTTCTCCAATCAGACACCAGTTCTTACGCCAAAACTAGGTCTACACCCTAAAAAGGTTTTGCTATGTGTTTGGTGGACTACCGCTCACATAGCTCACTTTGAGCTCTTTGAACCCGGGAAAACCCTAACGGCAGACCTCTATTGTCAACAACTGGACCGTTTGAAGCCAGCTCTTACTGTAAAACATTCAGCACTGGTCAACAGAAAAGGTGTCATCCTCCAGCATGACAACGCGAAATCTCACACGGCGAGACGGGCCCAGCAGACTATCAGAGATTTTGGCTGGAAAGTTCTTCCGCATCCCCCTTATTTTCCTGACATTGCATCATCTGATTACGATTTGTTCAGATCTCTTCTTAATAGGAAAATATTCCATAATATTGATGATGTCAAAATGGGGCTCTCGGACTTCTTTGCATCACAGCCAACGTCTTTTTTTTTTTTTTTTTTTTTTTTTTTTGATTGGAGGTTTAACGACCACCGTGAGCAACTCAATGGGCTATAAGCAGTCGCCCGTCCCTAATTTAGGGACACTGGTTCCAGGGAATGGAGAGAGCCAGTACCGTAAGACAAACACAACATCCATGCCTTACCGGGATTCGAACCAGGACCCCTTTCGGACGAATGATCAGAGGCCATCGCTTTGACCACTGCGCCACAGGGGCGGCACCAACGTCTTTCTACAAAGACGGCATTGACAGTTTGGTTTCACGATGGGCAAGTGTAGTCGATAATGATGGCGATTATAGAATTGATTAAGAAATAAATTTCTTCTGTTACAAACAGCGTTTCTCTTCTTTTCCAAAAACGACATTACTTTCCGATCCCCCAATACTTACTGAAATATTAAAAATATAGTTAAAGAATTTCGGAACACTAACTGTATTCGTTCTAGCATCTTCTTACACACAGGATCGACTAATCTATGATTGAAAGTAAGAAAATTGAGAAATTTAACCTATTTGACTTACACTCCATGTCGACTTATAAGCCGGAAAATACGGTAAATTGAATAAGAATAGAACTAAAAGTCAAGGTTAAATCAGAGCACATGTGCCACAGTTACATAACGAGAAGTAGCAAAAGTTAAACACCTGGCGTTTTGTAAAAATATTTCGCTCCAAAACAGATCAAGAAAAGGTCTGAAATTGCAGACTGTGAGACATACTGTAGAGGCGAAGCTGTGAAAACACAAATTTGCCCGTGACGGACATTGAAACCTCGGCCGCTCACTCCGCAGTAAGTTGCTCTCTCAACTAAGTTACACGGACGGAATGTATCGCTGCATATCTGTCGTCTTACACGTGCTTTACCCTTGTACACTGAAGAGCAATTGAATTAGAGACAGCTGGCGTTATGCAAATGTGGCCCTGTAAACGGAAACGACATGACGTATGCAGCGATCCGACAATATAAGGAGTGATGCGACGGGAATCAGTAAGAGTCGGACGCAGTATGGGTAAAATGAAGGATCTAAGTGCATTTGATCCTGGGAAAATTGTCGGTGACCGACGAATGGGTCACTTCATCTCGGAAGTCGTGCAGGCACTGGGAGTTTCACGAGCCATTGTGTCACGGGTAAACCGTGAGTACATCGAATCCGGTAAAACCATCCCTGCCAGGGGCAACTGCCGTGGACAAGAGCGTGTGGATGAGCGGAGTCATCGTCGGCTAGCTCGCATTGTAACAGTGGATAGACGGGACACAGTGCAAGAAATCACTCTGCAATTTAACGCCTGTGCACAAAAACGTGTAAGCAGCCACACCATCCAGAACCATCTCCTCGCTATGGGGTACAGAAGCCATCGTCCCACGAAGGTACCGCTGCTGACGGCACATCACAGGGTGCGAAGATTAGCATGGGCGCAGGAACATCGCCACTGGACCCTAGACATGTGGAAAAATGTAGCCTGGACTGATGAGTCGAGATTCACGTTGGTACATGCGGATGACAGGATACGAGTACGGCGCAAACCACATGAAGCGATGGATGCTTCTTGCCAGCAGGGTACTCTTCAAGCTGGTGGGGTTGGCATTCTCGTCTGCGGACTGTTTACGTGGACTGAAATGGGATCCCTGGTACATGTGCAATCGTCCCTCACAGGTCAACGTTACCGGGATATCCTGGACGACCATTTGCTCCCGTTTGTGCGTCTTCAACATCCCACTGGGGACCTCATCCTGCAACAAGACAATGCAGCTCCCGAATTGTATCCGAATGGTTGGATGAACACTCCACCGACGTGACCTCACTTCCATGGCCAGCTAGGTCACTTGACCTCAACCCCATCGAACACATCTGGGATGCCATCGAGAGAGATGTTCGAGGCTTTGACCCCCCTCCATCAAATCTTCGTGAACTGTGGGAGCTTGTTAAGGGGTAGTGAATCCGTATGGCGTCCCTACGCTTCCGCTGTCTTGTCGAGTCCATGCCGAGAGGAATCGCCGCCGTCATCAGGGCGAAAGATGGTGCTACACGTTACGAAACAGGTATCTCTAATTCAATTGCTCTTCAGTGTAGTACGTCACATAATCTCTTTCTTAATTTTTTTTAAGCGAATAATGAACTTTCATTAATTCCAGACGATTTGTGGAACAAACATCACAGATTTTTCGAAGAACCCAACGGCCAGTGCATCTGTTTTTACATACGGGCACCAATGTGAAAACGTATATTTGTCCGCGATCGAACTTACGCCCCCTCATTCCAGAGTAAGTTGCTCTCCCAACAAAGCTACATGGAAGAATGTATCGCGGCAGATTTGTCGTCTCGACTCGTGCTTTTACCTCTGTAGTACGTCACAAAGCCTGTGTTTCCGTCGCAGACAAATTTGAATTTCACAACTGTTTGTCGTAAAACAAAGAAAAAGTGAGAAATTGTACCCGATTGCATTATGAATTTTGTTCTTCAGTCTAACTTCTAAAGAAATCAATGTAAATTTCTAAGCAATCCATTTAGAAAAATCATTGGTAGGGAAGAATAAAAGACAGACTTACGGCATGAAAAAATAGCAATCTCACTATCAAATTTAAAATATTATTTCTATTGAATGAAGTTAAATCTGCCGTCATTGCACGATAAAAACTAAACATGAGGACAATCAAATTCAGATAAGATATTTAATACTTTAAAAGACATAAAACGAGATCTTTCGAACCAACACTATATTCATTCTAAACGTTTAGTCGCACAGAAACTTTGCAGAAATAGGTTTTATCTAAAAGCATACAGAACATTTATGACTTACACGGTAAGGTACACCACAGTTGTACATATGTAAATATGACGTCAATTTAGAAGCCACTGTAGTTCAATTGTGTTTATGAGTATTAGATACAACAACTCTCCCCGCTGTCCCCCCACCTGTTAACAAAGTTATCCGTGGCGACGGAATCTCATATGAAGTCGTCATTACAGCAGTTCTTACCATAATTATATATACATGTATAAAAGACACTCATGAGAGTCTATATATACAGTATGTTGTTCTTACCATAACTATATGTATATAAAAACTCTCATGAGAGTCTTTTTATATATAGTTATGGTAGGAACTGCTGTAATGAAAACTCTCCTTATAGGATTTCGTCGCCGTGGATGATTTTGTTAACACATGGGCAGCGGGGAGGGAGAGTTGTATCTAATACTCATAAACACAACTGAACTATTGTCTTCTAAATTGATGTCATACTTACATATGCACGACTGCGCTGTACCTTACCATGTACGTCATGAATGTTCTGTATGCCTTTAGATGAAACCTACTTCTGTAAAGCTTCTTTGCCACTAAACCTGAGGATGAACCTAGTGTCGGTTCGAAAGATCTCGTTTTATGTTTTTAAAGTACTAAATATCTTATCTGAATTTGATTGTTCTCATATTTGGTTTTGATCGTGCAATGACGGCAAGCACGATAATTCTCCGTTACTATATTATTTCTATTAAGTTTAAATTTCACATAAAATCTTTCAAGAATTTCATATAGCGGACATTTTTAAAAAAAGGTTTTGCTGAGTTGAAAATCATAATGTTATTCTAAATGCTACTAAATTCCAGCCATGTAAGCCCCTGAGAATGAATAGGGTTTAGAAAATATCATGGGCCATGAAAGCAAGTCATGCAGTTTTAAGGAGATGGGATTTAATTAGATTCTTGCGTCATTTGAGCGTTAGCTATGCAGGAAACGTTAATAATTCTACACCAGTGAGGCATGAAAGGATTAAGAGACGCTGATTAGGTTGTCAAGAGCGAGGGAAATTTGCTATTAAATAGAAATAGTGAGGGTAATCTGTAAATTGTAGAAAATATTTAAAAAAATAAAATATTGTGAATCCAAAGTGTTTTCTCATTATTTAAACTTGATGTTCCATACAATGAAATATTTACTTCTGAAAGTAACCAAGTTTATTGATAAGATTGGGTTTATCAATTGATTTCATCAAAATCCAACTGCTTTGTTGGACATAATGCGCAACATCCTGAAGGAGAGGTGAAGCTACTCATATCTCTCATGAAAAATGAAATTGCTCACAATCCATAGTAAATGCGAGAGTTGTATAACAGAGCGTGAGTCGAAACTTTTGCAATATTTGGATCATTTTATGCTTTAATACGTACCTTTACGACGAAAGCTGACCAGCATTCAAAGTATAGGCCATCGTGTTGCACCGTCTTTAACATCTATCTGCCAGTTCTTTGATTCTGCGGAGGTACCGCTTCTTGTCCTTCAAGGCGAAGAACTCCTTCACCCCAGCTGCCACCTCCTCCTGGTTGTTGAAGTGCCGCCTGCGAAGGAAGTGGATCATAGACCGAAATAAGTAATAATCCGACGGGGCAATGTCCGGACTATATGCTGGGCTTGGTATCAGTTCGATGCCCTCAAGTTCCTGGAGTTTTATCCGGGTCGTTCGCGCGGTTTGAGGCCGAGCGTCGTCCTGCTGTAGGAGAGCGTGCTTTCTGTTCACCAGTGACGAGTCCTTCTCCTCTAAAACGGCATACATCCGCTCCAGCTGTTCAGAGTAGAAGTTGGCGTTGATGGTCCGACCGTCTGGAACAAATTCGTAATGGATTATCCCCTCGGAATTCCACCAGCTGCAGAGCATCACCTTGTGCTGGAAGCGCCCACGTTTGGCAACAGGTTCCGGAAGCCGACCCGGGCTCAACCACTAACGTTGTGTGGGATTACGGAAATAGACCCACTTTTAATCGCAGCACGTAACAATTCTCTTGATAAAGCGCACATCGCTTGGGTTTTCTAGGACTTTCGTGCACACTTCCACTCGGCGGTTTGCTTCAGCTGGCGTCGAAAAGGGAAGATTCTGTGGTCCACGGAATCTTCCCTTTTCTAATGACAAATGTTTCGTGTTGCTTGAGCAGCGTTATGGCTGAGTTCAAACTCGTAAAGTAAAAGTTCCCTAATTAGCCGGTTGTGTTTGTTCATCTTAAGCGTCCCAACAACAGATAGAACAACTACCATTTTATACTTCTTTCGACTGACTGCAATACGCGACTTGAACTACACTGGCGTGCAAAAATTAAGGACGAGACTGGTTTTCGAATGTAATGTCGCGCAGAAGTGCTCCACATCGACTCAAATCATACAATAAGATCCCCAAGATGTAAGCATATGGGACAAGTGAGCAAAACCGTCCAAACAAGGAATCCAAAGTATACAAAAGAACTTTATTGAAAAGGTAGCTTCGAGCACAACTGGACAGAAGACAGAAACGTCCATGTGACAGGATGCTGCCAAGAAAAATCCAGTCTTTAGTAGGGGATATAATCACCCCTGACTGCGTTGCAGGATTTACAACATCTGTCCATGCTGAGAACGAGGTTGTCAAGGAGCTGTTGAGGCATCGCGGCCCATTCCTCTTGTAGCGCCAATCGCAGCTGCAGAATCGTTGCTGGCGGCTGATGACGTGCTGCCAAGCGTCTCCCGAGAAGGTCCCACACGTGTTCGATTGGATAGATCCCAGCACCTTGCGCGCCAATCCATGCGTTGAATATCTTCACTCTCCAACAGCTCTGCGACATCCACTGTACGATGAGATGAAGCGTAGTCGTCAATGAAGAGGAACTCAGGACCCACAGCACGTCTAAACAGCCGCACGTGAGACAGGAGAACCTCGGTATAATAGCGGACACCAGTGACTGAACCTCCTAAGAAGATGTGGAGGTCAGTACGGCTACCAAGCGTGACACCGTCCCAAACGAGAACTCCGCCTCCTCCAAACCGGTCACTTTCGATGATGTTGGAGGTGTGATTGCGTGTTTCATGCTCTCTCCAGATGTGTATACGTCCAGAATCGCTCGTCAGACTAAATTGGCTGTCATCCGTAAAGAGAACTCGACCTCATTGCTGATGTATCCAGTTCTTGTGTTCCTGGCACCACAGAAACCAGAAACTGCCGTCTCCGATGAGCAGGCGTTAATGGCACACACCGTACTGGTCGTCTTGCAAATAGACCACCTTTGTGCAGTCTTCTGGCCACGGTAAAAAGCGATAACGGATGTCCAGTTGTTTGTTGCATGTGCCTTGCGATTTTTCCCGCTTTTTGCGGTCTGTCTGTTCTCGCCTGTAGGACATAAACCGGTCGTCCGTCGCCGTGGTTCCTCATGGACGACCACGGCTAAACTCTCGGACAGCTGTTCCTGTCGTTTGAAATGCTCTTCAAGCTCTTGAAACGATGCTGTAAGCGATCCCGAACTCCTCGGCTATACTAGTCCCACTTCGACCTTCTTCCAACTTCCCAATGACGCGACCTAGGGTAAAGTCATCCAGATGTCGTCTACTGGATTGCCTGTTGGCCATATAACACGGTGGCAGCAACTCGACGTCGTTTTAACCAAACCGATGTACACCGTGCAATAGCTTTCATCGAATTGCTGAGCGTACACCGCCGATGTGCTTTATACCCTTCCGACAGTCCCACCTCCCTACGTCATGCTGCATATATGCGCATGCCCTACCGTATCGGACGCTAGTCTATCTCCTGAGTGGTCTTTCGGTCCGTTCTGCCGGCTCGTTCCGCTGTTATGCTAATTTCTCCTCTTCGTCCTTAATTTTTGAACACCAGTGTAGTTTGAACACATGACATACCCGCCGCAGCACATACGTTTATGCAAATGTTGCAAAACCTTCGACTGACCCTCTGTAAAAGAAATGTGTCTGCGTACACAACCACTGAAACAGAAAACGTGCTGTAAACCCACGAAGCGCGGACCACTTTCTTCCACAAATGAGGTGGTTAGATCTCACATGGTTCAATTTCCATCATATTTTCGTTATTGGGTGCAGGCACCGCATTTCCATGTGGTTTTTATTATTTTTACATATTTACGTAGTGAATAATATTTTGAACTGGTGGTGGAAAATGAGTAAATAGAAAATTTAAAGCAGAAAAGAAAAGTCTGTCTAAGATAAAAAAAAGAAAATTGTAAATAACGTTTTTATTTTATTTTTTAAATCTACAAACAAAAACTCTGCAAAATCTGCTGATAGTTTGGAAACTATCCGCGCACAGCGTACGCGTGTACGTCTGCATTCTGCAACTCTGGTAAATGCCCATTTGTAGGGAAGAACATTGATGAAGCATGCTGATTATTGGATAAACATACATTTGATAGAAAGTTATCGGATGTGGAAAGTACTGAAAACCCTTTATATACGACAACGCGCACACGTTGCTAACTGATAAACTGGGAGCCTGCGAAATTCTTCGAATCGAGACATTTAAGACTATTCGTAACAGTCTTCGCTAAATGAGTAAGCCGCCATATGGGAAGTGAATACTTTACGTCTTTCGACAAGAAGTTTAAAGTTTGGAATCGAACTCAAAGCAAATATAGATCTTCACATCTTTTTCACAGCCGTCAATGAAGGAGCAACGGATTTTCCTGAAACCTAAATACGCCTACTTAAATTTTATAGGGTATACGGACAATAATATAAATACAATAGACATCTCCTTGAAAGCAGTCAGACGCAAAAGGAATTTTTAAAAACGGACTTTTAGTAGCAGAAATATCGATAAAATTACTTTATACATTTACATCTCCGAGCCAGACTACTGTACATTATTTAAAGCAGAAATTTTACGCAGAATGATCCTCAGAAAAAGGTGTTAAAAGCAATTCGGATTTTTGGAAGAAACAGTATATATGGAATAAAGTATACCCCGAAGTAGCAAATGTTTAGGAACACCTACCTTTTAAAGTGTTGGGTCTCCCTTGTAATTCAAATTAGCCTCGATTCGATGTGGAGTAGATTCAACAAGGTGCTGATGTCGTATGTTCAGCGAAGTGGATGTGATGGCGGCAGTTACGTGTTAAATGTTCTCAGGGGAAGGGTCTGTTATGAATGCCTCTCTCAAGCTCATCTCACATGTGTTCAATGGGGTTAGGATATGGGAGCTGAGGAGGCCATTCCAGCACTTTGAAGTCACTGTCGTTCTTCTGAAACCATTGTGTGACGATCCGAGCCTTGAGAGTTGCCGTATTATCCTGCTATAAGTAACTCTCTCTACCAGAAAAGGCCATGCACATTTATGGTTTTGCCTGGTCCGCTGTCATGTTAAGATACTCGTAGTGTCCAAATATTGTTCCAGACTTGTGTTAAAATGCCTAATTACCGCCATAAAAACAGATCCCAGACGCACCAACTTGTGACGTATACTCTAATATAACGTCCCTTTATTTTTTAGGTCCTGCATTTACGCATTTTTGAAACTTAATGCTACATTTCAGTTCCTTACACATTTTTGAAACTTAACGCTACATTTTATCCCTCGACTGAATGTTTAGTGGCAACTTGAATTGTGGTCAAGTGTAGAATGACGTATGATTTTGATAGAGATGTGCAGGATGTGTACGATATATCGGGGCTCTCATTAGCATGTTTGTAATGGATTTCAAAACAGATTTGTTATGCGAACGTAGACTAACTTGATGTTTACAGTTTGATTTTATTGTTTAATTCCTTCCCTTTGATTATCACGTTTGCTTGATCATCGAAGACTTAAGTTATTTTTAAGTCACAGATAACTTTTGTATATTTCGGACACACTAGAAGGGCAGATGTGTTTTTGTCAGGAAGCTGTATGCTGTACAGATGTTTAGTTCTTATTTTCTTGGATATAATTACATATATATGTATATACAGTAGCGAATAAAAGTATTTGGCGAAACACGTTTTCGACCATAATACTTTTTCTGCTGGACCAAATCGGGTCATTTTGGGATATGATATGTGTTGATTCGTGGGTTACAATGACGCGTAGTTTGTATTTCGCTCTGAGCGAATTTGTCGTTCGAAATGGGCCATATTCAAGAGTCGCCAATTATTACCCATTTGTTTGCTGCATGCATTAATGTTTTTCTTGTGATTTTTGTGGGTTTTGTGATGTGTAGTGTGATAAGTCAATCTTAGGTTTTCAGAAATGGGTAAAAAGGCGACGTCCGTATGGCCAGAGATCGCTGTTGGAGCTCACCAGGCGGCCGCGAACATGATGGAATCCGCAATGCGCGTCACCGACATTGCGAGGGCCCTGAAGATCCGACACCAGTGCATTTCAGCTATCCTGCAACGTTATACGAAGACGGGGTCCGTCGAGAACAGTCCGCGATGTGGTAGGCCTCGTTCCACTACGTTGCGTCAGGATAGACGCATCCTCCGTCGATCTCTTGCTGATCCCACCTTGACTGCTGTGGACATCGCCACCGAATTCCACGTCAGCGACGACCTGAACGTCAGCCGAATGACCATATCCCGTCGTCTCATTGCTGGTGGATTGAATGGAAGACGCCTTGCCGAGAAACCACTCATCGGAGTCAAGAATCGACGAGCCAGAGTCGCGTTCGCATGCCGTCATCGACACTGGACCGCGGAGGACTGGAGTAAGGTGCTTTTCACCGAAGAGAGCAAGTTCAACTTGTTCGAAAGTGATGATATCCGATACGTACGACGTCCGTGTGGCCAGAGATTCAACACCCAGTTCATTCAGCTGACTGTCAAGCACGGAGGAGGATCGCTCATGGTTTACGGCGCCTTCTCTCGCAATGGAATGGATCCCATCATCAAGATTGATGGAATAATGACCGACCAGAGCTACACGAACATGCTCATCAACGATGTCTTCCCATGGGCAAACCAGAACATGCCACCCGGATGGATCATGCAGTAAGACAACGACCCAAAGCACACCTCCAGAGTAGCGAAGGCAGCCATCCAGCAGCAACAGGTCACACTTCTAGACTGGCCAAGCCAATCTCCAGACTTCAACCCCATCGAGCACATGTGGGAGGAGCTGGAGTGACGATGTGCGAAGAAACCTGCCGGAATAGGGCCCAGAAATTCGACCAGCTGTCTGCAGAATGGGCGCGAATTCCGCAGGTCACCGTCGAGAAGCTAGTGGATTCGATACCGGCGCGTTGTGCAGCTGTTATTAGGTCTCGTGGTTATCCCACTAAGTATTAGTTATTGTTTTGTCGTTTTCTCGTACTTGTTTTCTGTTATCGTTGCATTAAATGAATGTGATACACACCTGCTTTGTTGGTCAATTTGTATGATCTTTGCGATTAAGCTCGGTACCTGATCTGTGTTAAGGTTTCCGATCCATATGCATATGGGTCATGTTTACAACTGAATAACACATATCATATCCCAAAATGACCCGATTTGGTCCAGCAGAAAAAGTATTATGGTCGAAAAAGTGTTTCTCCAAATACTTTTGTTCACTACTGTACACACACAGTCGAGTCACATTACTGTGACCACGTTCTACTTTTGACGTCAACAGCGCTTAGCCAATGAAAGAAGGCATGTGTCGTGAGCTGGCTTGGAGGATATGTTGGGTCTGCTTGTAGGCATTCTGAAAACATATAACTCATTGTTGCCATGGATAAAAGGAGCGATTTATCAAATTGCAAAAAGGAATGATTATCGGCTTTCGTGCCAAGGGTGACGGCACTTCTGAAAAAGCGCAGTTTGCGAACTGTTCGCGTGCTGCTGTGGTTAAAGTGTATCGTGACTGAAGAATAAGCGATGTGGAAATTGCGGAGCATTACGCGAATAAGCACCATTGCGAATAAGCGACGTGAAAACTGCGGAGCATTACGTGAATAAGCACCATTGCGAATAAGCGACGTGAAAACTGCGGAGCATTACGCGAATAAGCACCATTGCGAATAAGCGACGTGAAAACTGCGGAGCATTACGTGTCATTGATGTGAGAGATGAACGACACGCTACAGTGGAACAACTCACTGGTCGAACGAAACAGGGGGCTAACGAAAGTGTGTCTAAAACGACAGTTCATCGAACCCTCCTGCGTATGGCGTTCCGATGCAGACGGACGGTCACTGCACCTATGGTAACAAAGGTACATCGTCAGAAAAGGCTTACATTTGCACGGTAGTGTCGGAATTGGACCTCCGCTGATTGGCAAAGAATTGTCTTCTCCGATGTGTCACGTTTTCTGCTTCATCCAACGTATGGACGTTGGCGTGTAAGGCGAGAAACGTCGGAGAACAAACACCCTTCAACCATTGCTGGAAGAACACAAGCAGGTGGGCGCAGCGTTATGGACTGCAGAATGTTTTCGGGGCATTCCCTGGGTCCCTCATACTTGTGGAAGGTACTGTGCACCGAATTCGTTATGAATCCATCCTTACAGACCACGTGAACCTATACATGCTGATCATCTTCCCTGGGGCGGATGGGATATTCCAGCACGACAATGTATAATGAATAAAGTCCTCCGCTGGACGTGTAGTGTAGGGAAGCTTACGTTAAGTCACGTTAGGGTTATTGGAAGGTTACTTGACGTAGCTAAAGTGTACCTAATCTTCAAAGTGCTAGAGTTTGTTTAGGTTAGACACGCACGTGCAATAAGTTCATTGAATATGGACCTTCTTTTACTCAGCGTTCCTCATTATCTTGAATATCAGTACTATAACTTCGGTTTTAGTACATTAGTACCTTGAAGGCTCCTTATTAGAGCGGTAAACACAATGTACCCTGGACTTAACGTAGACACTCCATGAAATAGACTTAACGGCCAGACAGAGGTCTGACAATAAAATGAACTAAGAAGACGTACTCACTTTTAACCTTTTATTGGGGAACTCCTGGTATTACTCAAACACACTCCAACAAAACACAACTACTGATATTCTGAACTTTCGTACTATCGTAGATAAATCACATAACAATAATAATGGAAGAACCTTACACATATAACGAAGCTGCTTGGTATAGTTGAACGCGCCTATATATACTGCATACCACCACGTCATGACTTACTCTCGTTGCCACATATAATTTAGCGGGAGAAATAACATCTCGTTAAGTGAGAAGATAATTTGCATAGGAAAATAAAATAACAAGAGATAGTAAAATCAAAAGGAAACCGAATCTAGAGTATACGTTACATCATCTCCCCCTTATTTTTTTTTTTTTCGAAAAACCTATCAAATTTTGAGTGTAGTCTGTCATTTCGCTGACTGACGTTTATCGTCCTACTTTTTTTTTTTTTGTGGCAGCAGTATTTACAACTTCAAGCTTGGCATAACAAATTCAGTAAACCTGTGTCCGCAGCTATTGTCGTCTGTGAAGCAGGAAACACTTTTTATACGTGTACAGAACAAACCTGCATCGGCATACCTTATTTTTATTCTGCCCAGCAGGAATCACTTTTTTGATTTCATTTTACTTCCTCATATTTTCAACTCTATATATTTTTATCGTTGATTACAAACCAACTGTATCAGCAGCGAAGATTGCCTGTAGCTGCCTAACAGTAACAATTTTCACTATTTTACCCCTAACACACATAAATATAAAAAAAATTGGATTAGTAGACGGACATAGAATATATATATGAAAAAAACTACATATATACACAAAAAGAATGCGTAGGCCCACACGAAAAAAAAAAAAAAAACATTCTGTCACGCCAACTGGTCGTGCAGGAAAACCAACATAATGAGAAAATAACCTGTCCACGAGAACTTACTTATCTCGAGGACGCATAAAAAACCCTAGTACGATATCTTTTCCCAGGCCTAATCGGACTGGCAAATTCTGGTGGCGTCGATCTTTTCTGCGACTTGAATGGATCTGAAACATCTGTAGACTGTCGGTCAAGAAATCCCTGCGTCTGACAGGGACGGTCAGGAACGGCTGAAGTCTGTCGGTCAGGAATTCCCTGCGTCTGACAGGAACGGGCTCCCCCAGGCTTTCGATATGTTGTCCCTTTGTGCTGGGGCCCGTGTTGTCCTTCCAGCATTCTTTTGAAGGGACGTGGCTCCGGCCACATCGCTTGTTTTCTCTTTCTCCTTTTTGGCATGACAGTAGAAGCAGGCATCGGCCCTGTTTGCCCTGAGCGTAAGTTCCAGGGGCGAAACCCGGGCGGATGCAAGGATCTCTGCCTTCGTCGCTGTTGCGGCGAAGCAGATTGGGGAGACAAGTTGCGTTTTCGACCAGCTTTTGGTGTTGCTGGACGGTTTGTAATTTGTGTCTGACGTTTAGGAATCGTCAAACTATTGTCTATATCTGGTAAATCAGAAATATGTGATGACTCTGAGTCGCTGCTGTAAGTTAGTGGTAGTGCAGGGCAATGTTTATTTCTGCCTATTGGAATACTCTCTGACGAGGTATTCAATGAAGTAGGAGCTTGTGTTGGTGCAGAGTTATTAGGGAATGGTGCAGCAATAGTCTCGGCAATGGTTGGAGGGAAAGGAATGATACTAGAATTTGGAGAACTTGATTCGAGCCTTCGTCTTATGGTAGAATCAGGTTGCGTTCTTGGAAGCCAGTCTTGTGGAGGGGAGGGTGAAGAAAAAATCACTGGAGATTCTTCAAAAAGGTTTGTCGGTTCATCCAAAATTTCTGGAGGTTGATCGTGTGATATAGACTCTTGAGTCTGTGGAACAGAAGATTGAGTAGGTTTGATTATAAAATCTATATTTCGTTCATGATACTTGCGACACTGAGCAACATGTACGTATTGAAATTGATTGTCAGGTTTTTCAAAGATAATGTTATTTTCATACACATTTGCCACCCGATATGGAACTTCGTAGCTGGGTGCAAATTTCGTTACTAAAGTATGAGAAACAGAAGACTGGAAGTGTGTCTCCACGAGAGTTAGATCTCCAACGACAAGATCTGGTTCCCTACGCCTAGTATTATAGTATCTTGCTTGAGACGCTTGTGCTCCTATCATTGCAACACGAGCTTTCTCTGCCATGATTCGTACTGATTGCGGAGTTGGTCGCTGGTTTAGTTCGTCGATAATCCCCGTTAAATTTTCAAAAGGGGTCTTAATTTTTCGACCCAAAAAATTCTGCGGGAGTAAACTTAGTCGATTCGTGAACAGACGAGCGGAGGGCGAACGAAAAACTCAAGATGTTCGTTCCACCGCTCGTGATGATCCATGACAAATGTAGCAATCATTTTAACTAGCGTGCGGTTTACTCGTTCCGCGGGATTACTCTGGGGATGATATGGGGAAATGAATTTATGCTTTATGTGTAGTCTCGCACACATTCTTTCAAAAATGTCAGAAATAAATTGGGGACCATTATCCGAAACTACTTGATTAGGTGCACCATATCTAGAGAATACTTCATTAATTAATACATTACAAATAACTTCTGCCGTAGCGGCTTTAATGGGAAAAACCTCGACCCATTTAGAGAAATTATCGGTTAATACTAAAACGTAACGAGCTTTGTTTTTAACAGATAAAGGATAAGGTCCCAATAAATCTATTGAAATAATGTCAAAAACATGAGAACTTGAACTAGATTTCAAGTGACCGGCCGGTCTTACATTACGGTAATTATAAATCTGACACAAATGACATGATTGAACGTATGCCAGCACACTTTGGTATATGCCAGGCCAATAGGCAACATCCCGCAATTTACAACGGGTCTTGCGAATACCTAAATGGCCTGCAATAGGTTTGTCATGAAATTCGTTTAAAAGGGCCATTCTAAGGGTTCGCGGAATACATGGGCGAAACTCTGCCCTAGTAGTCCTAGATTTCGTTTAGTAAAGAAGACCCTCCATGACTTCAAAATGCTGTGACCTCCCAGCC
The DNA here is from genome assembly GCA_039090855.1 of Macrothele yani. Classification (NCBI taxonomy): domain Eukaryota; kingdom Metazoa; phylum Arthropoda; class Arachnida; order Araneae; family Macrothelidae; genus Macrothele; species Macrothele yani. Next base: position 16,307,023 of record CM076989.1, read on the forward strand.
AGAGAAGGGTCACTTTGTTGTGGTGAACCCGCAAGCAAAAAATTATAGATTTCCCCAAAATCTGGATCATTTACTAATTCTGCCATTATCTGCTCTGTGGATGTTATATCAGCTATTAAAAGTAAAGGCTGACATCCAGGAGTAGTTTCTGTGGGAACCCCACTAATCGGGACGCAAGACAATGCATCCGGTAATTGATTCTTATGACCTGGCTGGTACGAAATTTTGATATTGCTCTCTTGTAACTTAAGAGCCCACTTCACAAGTCTTTGAGAGAGGTGCTTAGCAGAATTCAAATACTGAAGGGCAGAATGATCCGTAATTATATTAACTGTCAATTCGTTGAGATAACATTGAAAATTTTCAAGAGCATGCACTACAGCAAGACATTCGCGTTCCGTAGCTAAATAATTGCGTTCAGCTTTGGCTAAAGTACGGGACGCAAAAGCTATTGGATGCCCAGCTTGTGACAAAACGCAACCAACACCAACTCCGGATGCGTCAGTGTAAATATCAAATTCCTTAGTATGATCTGGGAAAGCTAATACAGGAGGCTGAGTCAACGCAGATTTTAGTGCTTCAAACGCTGCGTTAGCCTCAGGTGTCCAAACAAACTTCTTGTATTTACGTTTCAAAGCATACAATGGCTCACAAATTGTAGCATAAGCGGGGACGAACTGCTGATACCATCCGGTCATTCCCAGAATGCGTGATAGTTCTTTGGCTGTTTTTGGACGTGGAAAGTCAACTATAGGCCTGATTTTTTCATCATCCGTAAATAAGCCGTGGGGAGTGATTTTCAACCCCAGATATACAATCTCGTCCCTCACTATCTGGCATTTACAAGGTTTTAACGTCAAGCCAGCATTGTATATGAGTTGGAACACCTGTTTGAGCAGAGAAAGGTGCTCGTCAAAAGTCTCGGATGTAATAATAATTTCATCCCAATATAAATGCACATGGGGACCTAGAGCAGGTCTGAGAACCGTATCCATAAGCTTTTGGAAAGTAGCAGGTGCAGAGGCTAGTTCAAAGGGCATACGCAGGTATTCATAAGCCCCAAAAGGAGTCACAAAGCCTGTTTTGTCTACGGAGTCTGGATGTACCGCAACCTGCCAATATCCACTCGCCAAATCCAAGGTTGACATCCATTTAGTTGACGATAGGTCATGCAAAATATGCGACATGACAGGTAGTGGATAATTTATCGCTTTCGTGACTTGGTTTAGCTTGCGGAAATCTGTCACGAAACGAAATTCGTTGGGTTGTTTCTTTGGAACAAGAAAAGCAGGTGCGGCTCAGGCGCTTGTTGATTCCCTTATTATGCCCTGTTTAATCATCTCTGAAATTTGACGTTGAATTTCATGTTTTTTATGGGGAGCACAAGGGTAAGGTTTCGTCGCTATCGGTTTCCAACCATCAGTGTCAATGACGTGTTAAACCACCTGTGTGAAACCAGGCTGGTCGGAAAATAAACCAGGTCTTTCATTCAAAAGGTGAGAAAGCTGATTTCGTTGCCTCTCATTCAGTTGTTTACTCAGTAATGAATTCGTTATGTCTATAGGATCGTTAGGAATCACTTCGACAGGTTTCGGAAAGGAAATAACATGTTGTTCGAAATTCATAGTAACTTTAAAAGTATTGATAAAATCTATGCCCATTAGACATTTAACAGGTATGTCGTCTATGAGCAGGAAAGAATGCGTAAAACGAGCCTTTCCCAGCCCTAGAGATAATGTGACAATTCCTGTGATACTGAATATTTCGTTATTTGCACCTCGCAAATACTGCGTCGCAGGCTGGAAGGTGTATTGCAGGAAAACGTTCAGTGCAAAACTTCGTATTTAGGGCTGATATTTCAGAACCAGTGTCGAACTTTGTCTCGACAATAATATCTTCAATTGTCAATAACACATCAGGCAACTGAGGAGTTTGGACAGTCAATAATACTATTTTAGGGTCAGAATTCTTGGTATCAGGGAGCAGTGCCGACCCTTGGTTTACTTCCTTTGGAAGTTTAAAGGATTCCTGATTGTATTTTCATGCGGTCTGAAACCTCGGCCCTGCCTGGTATCTGTAAAGTTTTCACGCTTAGAAAAACTTCGTGAAAACTGCTGCGGGAACTCCGCATTTCTGTTTAAATTTCCATTTCTATTATTTCTTCCCTCAGCACGGGCAGAAAAATCATTATTGCCCTTAGCATAAAAATGTTCCGAATTCTGCGGATTGGAACGGGGTCGAGCATACTGTGCATTTGTACTGTACCCAGAAAATTGTTTAGAAGCTAGCGGTTGATGTAATACTCTTCTATGCGGTGGTACGTACGATGCTTGGACTTGCACCTGTGTACGCTCGTGTTGAAAGTCATTAGGCCAATTATGCTGCTGAGGATTTTCGTGATAAGCCTCCCGGGGTTCTTGAGCATGTTTAGTTGGTCCATGTTTGCCGTGTCGCTCCTCATACGTTCGTATGAGGCGAAGGCATTCATGTATTGTATCAGGGTGTCGGACCTCAATAAAATCCTGTAGAAATGGATCGAGCTGTTGCAATAGGGTGTCAAACATGTCGACATGACTGACATGTGGATCCCATAATTTATACAAGCGTGTTGTTTCTAAAGCAAACGCAACAGGGCTATCGTTGGGTCCTTGCTTACGAGAAAAAGTTGTTGTGCAAAGCCAGCTCGACTGAGGCCGAAAGGAAAGACTTCCAAAAATTCCGCTCGGAAATTCTCATAACGAGAATCCGGGTTCGATACTCTCCACTGCCGATACCAGGTCTTAGCGGTATCTTTCAAGCAAGTGCCTGCTATTTGTACTTTGCAATCTTGAGGAATATTGTATAAGTCGAAATGATCCTCCAAATCCTCGAGAAATTTCAAGGACCCCTCCAAACCATTGAAAGTAATTGCTCCCTCATGCGGTACGAAATGTGCAAGCATTTTGCTTCTGTGAGAGGATTGAAATACCTCAGGTACGACCCGCGACTCAGAGTGATATAAAGCTAGTGAATGACGAAATTGTGAGGATTGCCTGGGTACTTGCAAATCATTGACATCAAAGTTAGACCCACAGGCTTCCTGCAAATTGTCGAAAATAACCCCACCTCCACCGAAACTTGATTCAGGTTGAAATAGTGAAGTTTTCGCAGGTAATGAAGACATATTCAATAGGTGTCAATACCTCGTGTTCAAGAAATGTTCGGGCGCCAATTATAATGAATAAAGTCCTCCGCTGGACGTGTAGTGCAGGGAAGCTTACGTTAAGTCATGTTTAGGGTTATTGGAAGGTTACTTGACGTAGCTAAAGTGTGCCTAATCTTCAAAGTGCTAGAGTATGTTTAGGTTAGACACGCACGTGCAATAAATTCCAAGAATATGGAATTTATTTTTACTCAGCGTTCCTCATTATCTTGAATATCAGTACTATAACTTCGGTTTTAGTACATTAGTACCCTGAAGGCTCCTTATTAGAGCGGTAAACACAATATACCCTGGACGTAACGTAGACATTCCATGAAATAGACTTAACGGCCAGACAGAGGTCTGACAATAAAATGAACTAAGAAGACGTACTCACTTTTGACCTTTTATTGGGGAACTCCTGGTATTACTCAAACACACTCCAACAAAACACAACTACTGATATTTTGAACTATCGTAGATAAATCACATAACAATAATAATGGAAGAACCTATCACATATAACGAAGCTGCTTGGTATAGTTGAACGCGCCTATATATACTGCATACCACCACGTCATGACTTACTCTCGTTGCCACATATAATTCAGCGGGAGAAATAACATCTCGTTAAGTGAGCAGATAATTTCCATAGGAAAATAAAATAACAAGAGATGGTAAAATCAAAAGGAAACTGAATCTAGAGTATACGTTACAAATGCAGCGTGTCATACAGCTGAAAATGTCCGAGAGTGGTTGGAAGAGCACGATGAAGACTTCAAAGTACCTTCCTTGGCCCCCAATTTCCCAGACTTAAACCTAATTGAGCATCTGTGGGACCACCTCGATCGTGTTGTTCACTCTATGGATCCTCCACCACGCCCCCTCCAGCAGCTGTCAGATGCAATGCAGTCAGCATGGCTCCACATACCTGTGAACACCTTTCAGCATCTTATTGAATCCCTTCCAGCCGGTCTAGCTACTGTCCGCGCTGCACACGGCGGTTATTTTGGATATTAGCTGGTGGTCACAACAACGTGACTCTACCGTATATATATATATATACACTGACTCTTCGAGACGTGCTTTCAACAAGGTTTTGGAACACAGCGATTGTTATGCGCTTCCATTCAATACATAATGCTGCCGCTAACTGCTACATAGTAGTAGGCCTTGGTTCCAAACTTCTTATGCGGCGCTCTAAGATATCCCATAGGTGCTCTATGGGATTAAGATCAGGGCTATATTTTGGCCAGTCCACACTCGATACGGAGTAATCGTCAAACCACGCAGTAACAGTCCTTGGTTTATGGCTCGGTGCACTGTCTTACTGGTACCAACAAGGCTCAGTACCATAGTATTGCCACAGAGTTGGTAGGCCATAATTGTCCAGAATACCGAGGTAGACGCGCTGGTTAGCAAGTTTGTCCACGATAACCAATGGGCCAAGATCATACCACGAAAAACACCCCCCACACGAGTACACTGCTAGCTCAAAACTTGACCGTACGAACACTACACTGTGGTAAATAGAGTTCCCCCGGTTGCGGCCATACCCACACACGGCCATCAGACTGATGGATCGTGTATATGGATTCACTAGTCCCTAGGACTCATTTCCATTGATCTACGGTTTACGATAAATGTTCTTTACACCATGCTAAACGACGAGTAACATTCCGAGTGGAGTGGCCGCCCCGGTGGCGCAGTGGTCTAAGCGATGGCCTCTGATCATTCGTCCGAACGGGGTCCGGGTTCGAATCCCGGTGAGGCATGGATGTTGTGTTTGTCTTACGGCACTGGTTCTTTCCCTTCCCTGGAACCAGTGACCCTAAATTAGGGACGGGCGACTGCTTATAGCCCATTGAGTTGCTCACGGTGGTCGTTAAACCTCCAATCAAAAAAAAAAAAATTCCGAGTGGAGATAAAAGGCTTATGAGCAGCCTCACGACTACGGTAACCCATGGAATGAAGTTCTATGCGAATGGTACGTGTACATACCGAGGTTCCAGCATTTTTACTCGCATGTACATTGAGGTCTTGTGCAGTACTCCGTCAATTAGCTGTAATGACTCTCTTAAGGCTTCGACGTTCTCTATCACTGATTTTCTTTGATTTGCCGGTACGTTGTGCAGCTTCAGGCACGCCACGTGTCTTCCACTTATTCAGTACATCCAAAACAGTTGACTTTGGTATGTTTAAACGCCTCTCGGTTTCTCTTATGGGCAACCCACTAATATGACACCCAACAATCTTCCAGTCCTCTCCCGCCGCGACATTTTCACGCCACGTCACAGTGCGATATGATCGCGGTCAGCTGGAGGCTTGTTTTTATACCGTTTGCAGCTGTACCGCGCATCCTAACAACGCAGCGGATTCGCTCATTTGCGTTTGAAGGGGTGTCCGCTGACTTTTGACAATATAGTGTACATATATATTCTTCTTTTCCATTAAACACATTACTTGGTTACGAATCGGAATACTTAATTTTAAATACCCCTGACACTGGAAACAGACTAAAAGGAAATTCCGTAGTAATGTGATTATTCCATTTCCATGTAGAATTTGATCTTTACCCTTCCCTTTTTAAAAATGTGGGACTTAAGTACGTGCAGTGTCGTGTAATATACTCTCTGATTATTGAGAAAATGTGTTATGCGATAAATGTAGTGGTACCTTTACTGATTTATGGCGTCATAAGAATAAATACACTGCTGGCCACCCAAAATGCAACACCAAGAAGGAAGCATCCGATTGCCTGAAATTCGCATCATGCGTCGCCCGCGAGAGGACATGCAAACGATTAGCATTGCAGGGCATATGCAAATCATGTGCGCCCGGCACACCACAGAGAAGCACTATAAGAAGGGTGCATAGAAGGCGGGGTGAAAGTAGTGGAAGTGTGTTGTGGCGCCGGACCTGTGCGTGGGAAGCTTCCTGATGCCTCATCGCAAAATACGGCAGTCATTCCAGCACATTTCGGAGTTAGACAGAGGACGAATCGTGGCTTATCGCGACAGCGGTTTATCGTACCGAGACATCGGCGCCCGTGTGGGACGACATCCAGCCACAGTGAGGTAAGTATGGATTCGGTGGGTGCAGAAGGGACGGACGGACCGACGTGAGCGATTGCCGCAGCCGCGGCACACCACCGAACGAGAGAGGACTGGCATGTTGTGTGGCGGGCATTGACGGCTCGCACCACCACATCACGAACGTTAGCGCAGGAATTAGGGTGTGTTGCGCAACAACCTGTGTCAGCACGTACCTTTCGACGCCGTCTGCAGGAGCCGGGACTTGTCGCACAGCGCCCATTGCTCCGATTACCATTGACGTTACACCACCGGCGAGTGCGGCAGCAGTGAGACGTTGAACGCCGCACCTGGACTACGGAATGGCACGACATTGTCTTCTCCGACGAATCCCGCTTCTGCCTGCAACACCACGATGGTCGGATCCGCGTGTGGCGACACCGCGGCGAGAGACTGTATGACGCCTGCATTATGCATTGCCATACCTGTCCATCGCGTGGCGTTATGGTTTGAGGCGCAATTGGATATGACACCCGCACCCCTCTGGTACGCATCACCGGTACACTCAACAGCCACCGCTACATCTCCGACGTTTTGGAGCCTGTAGTCCTCTCTTACCTGCAGGACCTGCCAGTGGCCACGTTTCAACAGGACAATGCGCGCCCGCACGTGGCACGCATCGTGCAACAACTCTTCACGTCCCACCAGGTGTCACTGCTGCCGTGGCTCACCTCGTCTGGTCGCTGATCGGCAACCGAGTGGCCCGGCAAGCACCACCAGCGGCTACGCCTGATGAACTGTGGCAACGTGTGGAAGCAGCCTGGACCGACATACCCCAAGCCCACATTTAAAGCCTCTTCCGTTCGATGCCGCGGAGTGTAGCGGCCGTTATTGCCAGCCATGGGGGCCACACGAACTATTGATGTCTGTGTGTTCCACAAGTCGCACGGACCTGTAGCTCAATCGTTTCATCTTTGTATCTGTTGTTATGTGTCCAGTAAATCTGGCTTTGCTATCTCGTGCCCTTCTTGGTGTTGCATTGTGGGTGGCCAGCAGTGTAATAGCATGTCTTCCCAAATTTGCCAGATTTTGTTTTCGTTTTTGCGTTTGAGTCGGAACAACAAAACAAGAAAAATGCTGTGTAATAATTTGAGCAATTATCAGCATGCAACAATCAATTTCTTTTGACGCTCGAGATATTAAGCCTTAATTTCTCGAGGGAAATAATTAAAGTCTTCCATTCGTCGTTGAAACACTGGTATCTCATTAAGAATTCCCTTTTATCCAATAAAGAATTCATGGTTTTGATCTCACTGAGTTTCTTTCACCGGAAAATGTAATGTACCGATGATAGTTAGACACTTGAAAGGAAACAAATTTTTTGTAATTACATTTCACGCAGAACGTTTCAGTTTTGTTAACATATACCTACCACACACACACACACACACACACACACACACACACACACACACACGCACTTCCTCTTTCTCTTTCCTAAAAGTAATGCTTTTAAAATCTAAATTTCAATATGGAAAGGAATTAATTACGCTAATGTGCTCTTAAGAGAACGTGAGTGAATATCTATCTGTTTCGGCACAGGTATGTTGATGAATGTGTATTTTATTCACTCGTACTCAGAAGTAAAATATCTGTGAAGAATTTTTTTTTTGTATCAACGAAGCCGACGGATTTAATTTTTTGATATTTTAAATGAATCAAGCTACTTTTCTTTGTATTACTTTTTGCATCTTTTGACTGCATTACGAATACCTGATCGATCTATCTGTTTCTGCACTATGGATACCTGAGGTACGATACGATATATACAGTTAAACCGTCATCAACTATTCTCAAGCAATTCTGATGTAGGTCTCTCTAAGTCTCTACATAGTTCTTAGCAATTTTCTTTCATGTCACTCCGGGATGCATTTGAATTTCTGCCACCCATATCTCACTTGGTCTTCTTCTGGGTTTTTCCCTCCCCCTTGGTATCTAGTCTAGTTCTTCAGTTGTTCAGAGGCAGTTACACTGTAAAAAGCAAGTGGTGCGAATTCATGGAAACATTTTGAAAATAACGTGCAGCAAAGTTGCCGGTAAGTGTCTGTGTTTTAACGGAATTTCCGTTCTTAAAAGCGCCCGTTTTTTTAACTTCTGTATTTTTAGAAATTTTCCGTAGTCAGTAATTCCGTTTATTTCATAAAAATCCGTTTCAAGTTTTTCCGTATTTAGACAGAAATGTCCTAAAATCCAGCACGCTGAATATTCAGCCCTTGCGCGAGAGAATCCTTTTGCGCAGGTGATCGAGCAAAGGCCGTTTGGGTTGAAATCGCGCGTCTTAACCACTGAGTCAGAAAATCACTTGAATCAGACTCGCATTGAAGGGAAAACCAATTGACCGATGGCACTTTTATTTTCCATTAATGCGAGTAATTTAGTCATCAAGCAAAAGTCATCGCTCTTTCCACGTTTATAAGTGAGTCACGGAAAAATTCTCATCGGCCGATACCGGGAATCGAACCCAGAGTCTTCCAGTTACGCGCCGGACGTGCTACCACTGCACCACAGCTGCCTCGAATTCTCCAGGTAAACTAGTCGTATGTGAGTCTAGAGAATTCGAGGCAGCTGTGGTGCAGTGGTAGCATGTCCGGCGCGTAACTGGAAGACTCTGGTTTCGATTCCCGGTGACGGCCGATGAGAATTTTTCCGTGATTCACTTATAAACGCGAAAAGAGCGATGACTTTTGTTTGATGTTCTTAATCCACGTCAATAGTGTGTATTAGTGATTTATTCATTTTGTTTTGAAATAAGCGTTGCCTCTTCCAACATGATCGAGCTCCCTGCCACACTGCACGTCGTGTGCAGAACAGGTCTCTTGAAAATGAGATGAATTGTTACATTGGCCTGCTCAGAGTCCCGATGTTAATCCCATAGTACACCTCTGGGATGAACAGGAGCGACGGATACGAAATTGACCGCAACGACCGTCTTCGCTCCCTACTTTGGTAGCAGATTTACAGGACGAATAGCGAACCATTCTTGTCGAGACCTGCAGGAAAGATTATATGTTTCGACTTGTTGTCGCTGTTATACAAGCAAAGGTGGATCGACTAACTACCAATTGCGATAATGAAGCCATTTGTCCCAAAACATTGTGGTGTCCGAAAACTTTTGATAATATAGGGTATATGGAAAAACTTCCTCGCCACAAACGCTATTCATTGCAAAAAGTATTTTTGAAGTCGGACTTTCAGAAGCAGAAATATCACTATTACGAAGATTTATATTGACGCTTCTTTAGCAGGAATTTATTTTTAATGAAAAAGTAAACAAAAATGTTTTCCATTAAGAGTGGCGTCTGCCTAAAAAAGAATTACTTCACTTAGATTTTTAGAAGCGGACATATGATTGCAAACATGCTAAAAACAGAAATATGCACTTATGCACCCTAGCGTCAAAGCATTTTGTCACAAATATTGTGAAATGAATGAAAGATATTCATCGTGATTACTTCCATCAAACCCAATGTTTTTTTTAATCCGATTTTTAGAAGCAGAGGTTTTGAAAAAACAATCTATGGTTTCGCCCTTAGCGGTGACACTATGCATTATTTCAAATACAAACTGTTCGCGGAAAACGATTTTCATTGTAAAAGGTATCGGAGCGTAAACAATTTTTTTGAATCATTTTTATTTGAAGGAAATTGTATAAAGTGAAAGATATTTTGATTTTAAAAACTTGTGCATCTGCGCTCTCTAGTGGAGACGTTATAAATCATAAAAATATCAAAACACAATTATGTATCATCGGTCTCACAGGCTTTCGACTGAATAAAGAAGTCCGCAAACGGACGGACGGACATTTTGATACCATGACCACGTTCTTTTTTTTTTTCTTTTTTTTTGCGAAAGACATGCTAAACAGAATAGATTTAAACTTTAAGCAGCTCATTTGCGGCAGAAGCACCATCGTAATTTTTTGCAGAATAATTATTCAGTGAAAACTTTTTTGTAGGTCAAGCACTGAACAGCGCGTCTTTCTGTTTTCGTTCTGCTAACCTCAACTGTTCGTTAAAGCGAATTTATTAAGTTACATAAAATTCATTATGTAGCGCTTGGAATATTAAAAAGTAAAAAACTCCGCGGAATTTTTCGCATTTTAATATTTCACCTCATATTAAGAAAAAAGAATAATAAGTGTTTGGGCAACAGATTTTTTTCCCACAAATGACATATTTTTTTTTCTTTTTCCGTGGATTCGAGCGTTATTTATCGATTCGGAGTACCGTCAGCTGCGACGATGATGTCTCACAGCAAAATGGAATCTTTAAATGTTTTTTGATTACGAGATGGAACTTGAAAAAGAAAATGGATTCTCCCTTTAATGACGTCGATCTTTTTCTTTTTACTCATTTCTATGAACATTTTCTTACGAAATAAATCTAATATTTAATTCTCTGCTGGGAAAATGAAATGCATGAAAAAAATTTAAGCGTAAGAATATTGAATAATCTTTACCTTAACTACAACGCCTTTGCTTGGGCATGAAGTTGTCTCAGTTTTATATTTCAGTAGCCTCACTTGTGCATCATTCACAGCTATCGATATGTAGTGTGACCCATAACACCTACGTATGACACATTAGTGATTCCTGTTGATAAATCATACAGAAATTTTGTCAAAGGAAACATTTCTTGACGGACCTTTTCACCACCTGAGACAAAAATGGCCATCTACCCAGAACCGGAGCGATTGCCTTGGTCCCCCCAGCCAAAGTCCCCCCTCCTTACACAAAAATACAATAACTGAAAGATTACTTTGCTTTACTAAAATATAAAAAAAAATAGAATTAGAACGAACAATTTTTAACAATGACTTGCTTTTAATACTCACCCATACAGCGTATTAAATACGTTTATTTTTAGTAAAGCAAAGTAATCTTACTTTACTACAATTTTTAACCATGACCTCCTGTTGATAAATCATTCAGAAATTTTGTCAAAGGAAACATTTCCTGACGGAACTTTTCACAACCTGGGACAAAAACGGCCAGGCCCGGGGCGATTGCCCCCCCCCCAGCCAAAGCCCCCCTACACAAAAATAGAATAACTGAAAGATTACTTTGCTTTACTAAAATATAAAAAAAAAAAATGTGAAGAACAATTTCTAAAAATGACCTACTTTTAATACTCAGTAGACCCCCATATAGCGTATTAAATCCGTTTATTTTTGTGATGTAGTAAGCACAAAGATTCGCCAAGCTTTCGCACTCAACTGGAAGGGTTTTTCAAGGCAATGACAGACATAAATGTTTTTATGCCTACCATTGCCTTGAAAATAATTATGTCTACCAGTGCCAGAATTTTTATATCTACCATTTCCTTGAAAATAAATTTTTTATGTCTACTACTGCCTTGAAAAAGCCTCCCAGTGGAGTGCGAAAGATTGACGAATTTTTGTGCTTACTACACCATAAAAATAAACGGATTTAATGCGCTAAATGCGTCTCTTGAGTATTTGTGTATTCACAGTCTGGTGTATTTATAATAACGTGACCTACTTTTCATTTTTGTTACTGTTATTGTTGCTATTATTATGCTTTTAATATTTGGGGGGGGGGAGTGTTGCTCTGATAGAGAAAACAGGAAATCGTCCAGTTTGCAGCCTTCACCAAGCTCAGGTCATGTCTCACTCCATCTCAACAGGCGGTTTTACCCCATGATGAAGGGCTTGGCGATGATACCTTTCCAAGTATTAATGCAGCTCTTCGAATATATTTGAGAATGAATTTCATTAATTATTCGGGAGAGAGATCATTCAGCAAATTGGCAATGATAAAGAATTATTTGAGAACTATGATGACCCATGAAAGTCTAAGTGCTGTGTGCCTGCTGAATGTAGAAAGTAGTGTTCTAAAGATGATCAGTTAAAGGAATTCATTAAAGATTTTTCTGATGTCAAATGTAGAAAGAAAGACTTCCTGTAGGTATTGCGCTGTCTCTATGTATGTACATTTCTATGTATGTACAACTTCTCAGTTTCAATTACATGAAGTAAAATGGCTGTGATGTGTAAATTTCTTGAATCGTCCTTTTTGCTGTGTATTTTAATTTCTGAGTTCGAGGAGCCCACCGAACCTGAAGTGTCCCTTCCTCCCCAAGATCTAAGTCCGGCCCTACATCTGCCACGCTGACTGCATTTGAGATAGAATGTGTCTGGAAAAAACCCATTGCTGTTTGCAATCATGACGTTGTCCAAGAGGCAAGACCCGAGCAATCTTTTTTTTTTTTTTTTTTTTTTGATCTGGGAGGGTAAGACTTGGAATTAAGCACCCCGAGTTTAGAATTTACCTACTTACACTCAGATCGTACGCAGGTTTTACTTTCTTCATACCCCTATTATAAGGAAACACGAGGTGCTTGCTACTCAAAAGTTCGGGAAATGAATTTAAAATACCAGAAATCATTACTCAAGTCATTACTCAAGTTATGAGGATAATGACTGTAGAACAAATCTCGCTCCTGTGTCCTGACCTTTGACCCCATTTCGACGATATTCAACAGAACCGGTAAACTATACTTCCGGAACAACATGATAAAGCTTTGTCTCAATCGAAACATTTTTACATAAGTTATAACGCTAAAGGCGATGGAATGTATCCCGATCCTATGTCCTGACCTTTGACCCCACTTAACACATTTTCAATAGGGTTCGTCCCCAGGTGGTCCCCTATTACATACTAAAATTTCATTAAAATCGAACTATACATGTGTAGTTACGCAAGTTATGAGGCATAAAGGCAATGAAATGGATTCCACTTCTATGTCGTGACCTTTGACCCCATTTCATCCATTTTCAATAGGGTTCGTCCCCAAGTGGTCCCCTACCACATACTAAAATTTCATCGAAATTGAACCATTTTTACGCGAGGTATCGTGCGGACAGGCGGAAGAAGCTGGAGTATATACGCTTCTTCAACCTACGGTTGGAAAGCGTAAAAAATAGATATTAACTTACATCCCACTTTATTGCGGCCATCGCTTACAAAATAGTCTCTATTGGAACACATACACCGATTCCATTGGCCTTCCCACGCTCGGAAAGCCTTGCCGAAGTTATCTTTTGTTAGCGTGTTCAGCACCACTTGTTATTCTACCTCGATCTCATTTATAGTGTCAAATGTTCTCCCTTTCACTTTAATTTTCACTTTAGGGAACAGATGAAGGTCGCAGGAAGCTAAGTTTGGAGAGTAAAGCTGGTGAGGGGCAACCGCGTTTTATGGGACGCCAAAAACTGGCATACTACCAACGTCGTATGCGCAGGGGCGTTATCGTGGTGGAGAGGCCAGTTGTTTGTTTGTCACTTCTCTGGACGTTTCCTTGGAATGTCCTCCCTTAGCCTGCGCAGGACGTCACAGTAAAACTGGGCGTTCACAGACTGACCAGGTGGAACAAATTTCTTATGAATAATTCCGTCCATGTAGAAGAACAGATCAACTTCGATTTAAGGTTGGTTTTCATCTGTCCAGCTTTCTTTGGTCGAGGCCAACTGGGAGACTTCCATTGTGATGAACTTTGTTCTGTTTGAGTCATACCCATAAAACTAGCATTCATCCCGAGTAACAACGCTAGAAAGAAAATCTGAATCGTTTCTTACCTGTTCCTGACGTTCCCTACAGATTTCCATGCGATCCTTCTGATCGTCGCTTAAAATATCGCAAATTCAATTTATGGACTACTGTGCAAAAAAAATAAAATAACAGGACATGTAAATAAAACATTGTCCAGCTACTAAGGAACAAAGGGAAATAAAAATAAAATGAAATAAAAAATTGAAACAAAATAAAATAAGTAAAATAAGAAATATGGATGAACGAAACGAAACTATGAATAAATATATATATATATATGTATATATAGATGTAAGGTCAGATGATGCGTAACATCACAGCCTCTCCTTGACAAATGTCAACCCCACCTTCTCGTGGTGCATCCTGTTCCCACTAAAGGGGCTCTGACGACCGCCAATAGCGGTATAACTATACCATCGAGATTAGAGGAAATGCTATCCCACACTCACCAACCCACTTGGCCAGCGTGGTGAGTTATGGCCAAACCTCTCCAAAATGACTCCATAACTTAAATCTTGGCCCTCAGTCTCCGGCAGCTGGAATGTACCTGGCGAAGGCAGCGGCCAGTGCGACATGAAGGCAGAGGGTGCTAAGAATCCCCGGAGGACCGGACTAGGCTGCCATCTGATGCTGACCTTGGATACGTATAATGGACGCTCTCTATCTTCTGATTCAAGGCTTCTTGAATTGGAAGAGGAACTACAAAGGATCAAGTGGGACATCGTCGAGCTAAGTGAGGTAAGGAGAAAAAGAGAAGATCTCATTGAACTGAAAAGTGGACATCTCTTCTACTATCGTGGGACAGATACTGGCGGAACTAGTGGTGTTGGACTTATAATAAACAAGAAACTGAAGGATAAAGTTGTTGAAGTTGAAAGTTCCTCTGACAGAGCTGCACGACTTGTTATCCAACTCTCGAGAAGATACCAGGCTCAGATTATTCAAACTTATGCACCCACAACAAATCATTCTGAAGAAGAAATTGAAGAATTTTATGTGGAAATTCGTCATCTAAATAATAAAGGTAAGCAGCACTTGAAGATAATTATGGGAGATTTCAATGCAAAAATAGGGCAACGGCAACAGAATAAAACTTCAGTAGGTACATTCAGTCACAGCAACAGAAACCATCGTGGAAATACTCTCGTTGAGTTTGCAGAGACAGAAGGGTTTTTCATCTTGAACTCCTTTTTCAAGAAAAGCCACACAGGAAATGGACATGGAGACATCCAAATGGGACGACATATGAAATTGATTTTATTATGTGTAACAAAAAATTCGTCATAGAAGACTGCAGTGGGCTAAACAAGTTCAACTCAGGTAGTTACCATAGATTGGTGAGATGTAAGATGCACCTCAACACTAAACTTGAACGTGGCAAGCTCATAAGACAAACAAAATGTATTGACATAACCAACCTTAATAAACACCACAACACCTTCAAGTTGGAACTGAAGAACAGATTCTCTGCTTTAGAAGGCCTAACATCGGAAGAAGTGGATATTTCTGAAGTTAACAGAAAAGCAACCAAATCTCTTATGGAAACAGCAACAAAAATTAGCTGGGTCTAAGAACAAGTTGCATGTGAACAAATTATCAGGAAAAACCAAAATGTTGATGCAAAAAAGGAAGAGAGATGAGGACAACTAAAGAAGATGTGACTTCCAAAGTGGAATATATAGAGCTATGCAAGACAGTACGAAAAAGTATCACTGAAGACTTAAGGAAATTCCACTGTGAACTAGTGAGGAAAGCAATTGAAAACAACCAAAGCCTAAAGATAGCAAAGGGGCATCTCAGTAAGTGAAGAAAACAGATTATGGCACTGAGAAAAGAAGATGGTTCTGTAACAAGAAATAGAGGCGAAATTTTGACAAGAGTGAAAGATTTCTACTCCAAATTATATGAAAGGGATGATACCTGTACTCCAGACATCATGAAAGGTAGCAGTACCAGAGTTCTTTCAGTCATCCCAGTAGAAGTTGCACATGCAATCCAGAACATGAAGCGGAGAAAAGCTCCACGAGAAGATGGAATTACTGTAGACATCATACAAGAAGCAAGTGGAGAAATCGAAACAGTACTCGCCCAAATTTTCACTCGATGCCTTAATGAAGGGAAGATTCCTGAGGATTGGAACAACGCTACAATGTTCCTGCTACATAAAAAAGGTGACATTGAGGATCTCAGGAACTACAGACCTATCAGCATCCTATCAGTGGTTTATAAAATCTTCACTAAAGTTCTTTCACACCGCTTGAAGGTAACACTGGACATGGCTCAACCGAGAGAACAAGCTGGATTCAGGAGTGGCTACAGCACAATAGATCATATCCACGTACTGAGAGAACTAATTGAAAGAGCGAGGGAATATGAACTTCCATTGTGCATGGCTTTTATCGATTATGAAAAAGCCTTTGATTCAGTGAAACCATAAGCAGTTACAGGGGCTCTGAAATCCTGCGGTATTGAAGATGCATACATTAATATTATTAATAACATTTATGAAAATGCAAGTGCAAAGATTCGGCTGTTTGAAAATACAACACACATAAAAATTGGAAAGGGAGTGAGACAAGGTGACACCATATCTCCGAAGCTCTTTAATGCCACATTGGAGGGTGTCTTTCAGTCGCTGAGCTGGGAAAACAAGGGGATAAAGATTAATGGAGATTATCTAACCCACCTTCGTTTTGCTGATGACGTAGTCATTTTTACAACTACCCCATCAGAGCTGCAGAGTATGATCCAGGAACGTGCTGACAAGAGTAAAGAAGTGGGATTAAAAATGAACTTTCAGAAGCCAAAAGTGATGTACAATGCTTTTACAAAAAATGAAGATTTATCGATTGCTGGAGAAAAGCTGGAGATAGCAGGCACGTACGTTTATCTTGGACAGCAGATATCAAGTGAGGGTCACATTGATGAAGAAATTAATCGGCGTACAAAACTTGCCTGGGGAGCTTTTGGAAGAAACAGCATAATTTTCAAGAGCAATATGCCATTATGTCTTAAAAGAAAAGTGTTTGATCAATGCATCCTTCCAGTGCTTACGTATGGTGCAGAGACGTGGACCTTAACTAAAAGAGACATACAAAGGCTGCAGACAACTCAAAGTAGCATGGAGAGGTGCATGCTTGGTGTAACCAGGAGAGATAAGAAGAGGAACTCGTGGATCCGAAAAATGACAAGAGTGGAAGGCATCACGATCAGAGTTAAATCCCTGAAATGGCAATGGGCTTGACATACTGCCAGAAGGACAGACCATCGATGGACAGCCGAAATTTTAGATTGAATTCCAAGGGGCAGGAAAAGACGCAGAAGAAGACCACATGGGAGATGGGCGGATGAAATTCGAAAGTATGCAGGAATGACATGGAGGAGACTGGCACAAGACAGACCGTTGTGGATGAAACTTGGGGAGACCTTCGTCCAGCAGTGGATTGATAATGGTTGACAATGATGATTATGATGATGATATATGTTGAAAGAACGTAGGAATATGAACTCCCACTATGTATGAATTTTATCGGTTATGAAAATGCCTTTGATTCCATGAAACCATCAGCATTTATGTTGTCTTTCAATTCCTGCGATATTGAAGATGCATACATTAGCATTATTAAAAACATTTGTGGAAATGCAAGTGCAAAATTTCGGCTATTTGTGGATACAGCGCCAATAAACATTAGAAAGGGAGTGAGACAAAGTGACACCCTATCTCCCAAACTTTGCAATGCCACATTGCAAAATGTTTTTCAATCATTGAACTGGGAAAAGAAGGGGCTAAAGTTCAATGGAGATTATTTAACTCACTTTCGTTTTGCTGATGACATTGCCATTTTTGCAACTAGCCCTTGAGAGCTGCAGATTATGATTCAAAATCTTGCTGACAAGAGTAAAGAGGTGGGATTGGAAATGAACTTTCAGAAAACCAAATTGATGTCCAGTGCTTTTTCAAGAAATGAAGATTTATCGATTGATGGGGAAAATCTTGAGCTAACTGATACCTATATTTGCCTTGGGCAACAGATATCAAACGAAGGTCACATTGATGAAGAAAGTAATCGGTGTATAAAAATAATGCGGGACAGGAAAAGACCAAATGGGAGACGGATGGATGAAATTCGAAAGCATGCCGGAGTGGCATGGGAGAGAATTACTCAAGAGGGACAGTGCTGTAGAAGAGACCTCGGAAGACTCATCCGGCAGTAGATTGAAAATGGTTGTTGATGAGGATCTGTATGTATACATACGGAACAAATTAGAGCTAGTTTAGAGGCTGCTGTGTAGATTCAAGTGATAATACAGGGTGACCTCTGGCTACCGAACCCGGTATTTCTTTAATAATATTAACATCAATGAAGATACTGCAACGAAATTTGAAGTGGACTTACCTCATTTCATGCGAAATGTGATGACATCACAACATGTGCTGGAAGTGGCCACCATTTGCGTCCAGGCAGCATTGAACCCAGCGCACCATATTGTGGAAAGTCCTTGCCAGTACGTCCGCCGTCACTGCCTGAATTTCTTCGGTGATGTTTGCTTTCAAGTCATCTATGGTTCGCGGTTTCTTTAGGTAAACTCTCCCCTTTTAAATATCCTCATAAAAAGTAATCAGAAGGCATCAGATCGGGAGAGCGCGGTGGCCATAGACCCTTCGAAATGACGCGGTAGCCGAAAAAGGACTGAATTGTGGCCATACTGGTGTGTGATGTCGCTTCATCATGCTGGTAATATCCAATGGAGAGTTCTTCGTCGTCGAATTGTTTGCAATTCGACGACGAAGATTTCCATATATGCAGTTGTTGTGATGGTTGTATCGAAGAAGATGGGACCAATTATGCGGCGCCGGGACATCCCACACCAAACACCTCCAGGAATTGCTGTTGACAAGACTTCATCGATTCTGTTTTCCCAATAAGTGCGAACAATAAACACTCGTTCCTCCGGAGTATACCGATATATTTTCACACGTACGTGAACAGCCTCGAGCACGAGCACTCACTATCAACAACCGTATTGTGTAGACGAGAGAAATGGCATAACAAAGCAGCAGATAGGCTAGGCGCGTCAGGCTGGCTGGCGGACTGCTTCTCAGTGGCGCCACACTTAGGAGTGTGTCTGCCACTAAAGGGCACTCTGGCTGGCTTGCGGACTGCTTCTCAGTGGCGCCACACTTAGGAGTGTGTCTGCCACTAAGGTGCAATCTGGCTGGTTGGCGGAGAGCGGCGGGTTCAATGCTGTTGGACGTAAATGGTGGCCACTTCCAGCACGTGTTGTGATGTCGTCACATTTCGCACGAAATGATGTTAGTCCACTTCAAATTTCGTTGCAATATCTTCATTGGTGTTAATATTATTAAAGAAATGCCGGGTTCGGTAGCAGTGGGACACACTGTATTTAACATAACTGCATCAGTCGTTTAACTAAACTTTTTGTTTTTAAGTTTTTTAATGTCCCTTTTTCTGAAAAACGGTAATGAAATGTTAAGGAAAACTTCAGCATCATTTTCTCTCTCTGTAGTCTTTTTTACTTTTCTTTTTTCTTTTCGTTTTTTGTGCCCAGCAGAAGTCACTGTCAAAGAAAACACTAGGATAAAAAGAAAAAAAAGTTTCCGCTAATAATAAATCGTAATGAGGGAAAAGAAAACAAGGTGGCACAGAGCCAAGAAAAAGGAAAAGCGGGTTAGTAAGACGGATGAAACGCAGAAAGAAAGCATTAACTTGCCACTAAATTTTTTTGACTGAATTTGTACAGCTTCCATCGGAGCAGAAGCAAAATTCTGAGCACAAAGTTTTGTTAATGTCTGTTGATTGTCGCCTGCAATAAGTCACGTAATCAAAAATTTATGATAAGGGATATTTTTGCTTCGGAGTATTCAGTTCTTCTTCGCAAAGTGTCTTAAACGGATAATAACCATATCCCCCAAGAAAGCTGCGAATAAAATATCCTGCGGTTTCAAAATAGCAAATCTTGCACTTAATTTTTTAGCGTTGTTACTGTACTAAAGTAACATCGGTATGAAAGAATTTATACACCCCCAACATTCACTAAACTTCCTCAGACACCCCCTATTAAAATTTCAACACTGCTCCAATTGAGAATATACACTATATTGACAAAAGTCACCGGACACCCCTTCAAAAGCAAATGAACGGATCCGTTGCTTTGTTAAGATGCGTGGTACAGCTGCAAACGGTATAAAAACAAGCCCGCACCTGACCACGATCATATCGCACTGTGAGGTTGAGTGAAAATGTCGTGGCAAGAGAGAACTGATTTTGAGAAAGGAAAGATTGTTGGGTGTTATATTAGTGGGTTGTCCATAAGAGAAACCGGGAGGCCTTTAAACATACTCAAGTCAAGTGTTTTGGATGTACTGAAAAAGTAAAGACACAAGGCGCGCCTGAAGCAGCAAAACGTACCGGTAGACTAAAGAAAATCAGTGATAGAGGACGTCGAAGCCTCAGGAGAGTCGTTACAGCTAATGGACAGAGTACTGCACAAAACCTCAGTGTACAGGTGAGTAAAAATGCTGGAACCTCGGTATGTACACGTACCACTCGCAGAGAACTTCATTCCATGGGTTACCGTGGTCGTGCGGCTGCTTCATTCCATGGGTTACCGTGGTCGTGCGGAATGCTACTCGTCGTTTATCATGGTGTAAAGAACGTTTATCGTGGACTGTATGTCAATGGAAACGGGTCCTATGAACTGATGAATCTAGGTACACGATCCGTCAGTCTGATGGCCCTGTTTGGGCATGGCGGTAGCCGGGTGAACGCTATTTACCACGTGTACGGTTCTTACAGTCAAGTTTGGAGCTGGCAGTGTACTAGTACTGGGGTGTTTTTCGTGGTATGTTCCCGGCCCATTGGTTATCGTGGACAAACATGTTAACCAGCACGTCTACCTCGATATTCTGGACAATTATGCCCTTCCCACTCTGTGGCAATATTAAGGAACCGAGCCTTGTTGGTACCAGCAGGATAGTGCACCGAGCCATAAAGCCAGGACTGTTACGGTGTGATTTGACGATAATTCCGTAGCGTGTGTGGACTGGCCAGCACAGAGTCCTGATCGTAATCCCATAGAGCACATATGGGATGAAATAGAACTCCACGTAAGAATTTGGGAACCAAGGCCTACTACTAAGGCAACAGTGAGCGAAAGCATTATGTAGCCTACTAAATGGAAGCGCAAACCTATCGCTGTGCTTTAAAACCTTGTCGAAAGCCTGTCTTGAAGGGTCAGTGCATGCATTAAGGCCAAAGGTGAGCCGACACCGTACTAATATATGTCAATAAATGCTCTTGTGTTTTTCTTCTAGGTGTCCGATGAATTTTTCAATATAGTGTATTTATACACTGAGTGGCCACTTTATTATGACCACCCCTTCAGTACTTCGTTGGGCCACCTTTTACCTTTAATACTGCGTAGATTCTTCGTGGCATGGACTCCACAAGATGTTGATAGGTGGTTTGTGGAATCTGAGACCATGCTTGATGAATAGCACTTTCCAGGAGTGTGAGATTGCAGGGTTGTGGATCCAGATGTCTGATGGCTCGTTCAACATCATCACACAAATTCTCAATGGGGTTGAGATCTCCGTTCCGCCCGTGCAGTCACTAGTCGATGACGACCATGCGTTGCACGTAGAGACCCAGTTTTTTGGCTGACAGTCCAGTTATTAAACACTTTAACAACAGCTGCTTTGGAACATTTCTCGAATGCTGCGGTTTCGGTGATACTCGTTCCATGGCTCCGAGCTCCTACAATCATCCCACGTTGAAAGTCCGTCAAATCGCATTTTTTACTCATCTCGTCACCCAAAAATCACTTCTACTACTGTCGAAGCACTAAGCTTTCCCTTTTTGTACTAGCCTCGCCCTCTGGCGGCAACAGCGTGCAGCTATAGCTCATTTGCTTAAAACTGTCAGGTGGTCATAATAAAGTGGCCACTCAGTGTACATATGTACTCTTTGCATAAAAGAAAAAAGAAGCAACCCGAAGGAGTCATCGAATCGTGATGAAAATTGATATCTGCAATGTACATGTATAGAAAAGCAAATGTTTGCAATTCCAGAGCAGTTGGGCCATTTATTCAGAGAAAACAGCCATACGAGTGGAACAAGTCAGCAAGCACGTTGTAGCGCCACCTCTGGCTCGGATACAAGCGGTTACCCGGCGTGGCATAGACGCATACGGTTCACGGATAATATCCTGAGGTGTAGCATGCTAGATGGTGCCTTAATTGCGGGCCAGTTCGCCGACATTCCGGAATGGGCGTAGGTGGCATCCCAAACATGTTCGATTGGGGAGAGGTCGGGCGATCGGGCTGGCCACGGAAGGGTGTCGACATTATGGAGGCAGTCATGGAAGAGACGCACAATGTGTGGCCGGGCGATCGGGCTGGCCACGGAAGGGTGTCGACATTACGGTGGCAGTCATGGAAGAGACGCACAATGTGTGGCAGGGCATTATATTGTTGAAAAATTGCTCAGTGATGCTGCGACAGGAATGTCAACACAACAGTTCGTAGAATATGCTAGACGAATCGCTGAGCCATGAAAATAGCACGGAGGACTGGAAAGGGTGTCCGGCTATCGTAGGAAATGGCTCTGCAGACAGTCATTCCTGGTGTGGGAGCCGTGTGTCGTTCCACGGTAAAGGCAGGATCCGTGCGCTGTCCGGCTCGCCTCCAGACACGAATGTGCTGGTCATTTGCAGCAAGTGCAAACCGGCAGATAACAGTCAGAACGAACGTCCGCGCAGCTCAATTGGTAGAGTGACTTATTCTGGAATGAGGGGACCCGGGTTCGAGCCCCGCCGTGGACAAAAATGACGGAGAAATATACTTCGTTATAGACCCTGAAACAAAAGCCTAGTCTTCTGTGACGTACCTTCCAGCAGGACGCACACGACATAAAGGCAGATAGCAGTCAGAACGAACGTCCGCGTAGCTCAATTGGTAGAGTGACTTATTCTGGAATGAGGAGACCCGGGTTCAAGCCCCGGCGTGGATAAAAATGACGGAGAAATATACTTCGTTATAGACCCTGAAACAAAAGCCTAGTCTTCTGTGACGTACCTGCCAGCAGGACGCACACGACATAAAGGCAGATAGCAGTCAGAACGAACGTCCGCGTAGCTCAATTGGTAGAGTGACTTATTCTGGAATGAGGAGACCCGGGTTCGAGCCCCGGCGTAGATAAAAATGACGGAGACATATACTTCGTTATAGACCCTGAAACAAAAGCCTAGTCTTCTGTGACGAGCCTGCCCAGCAGGACGCACACGACATAAAGGCAGATAGCAGTCAGAACGAACGTCCGCGTAGCTCAATTGGTAGACCAACCTATTCCGGAATGAGGAGACCCGGGTTCGAGCCCCGGCGTGGATAAAAATGACGGAGAAATTTACTTCGTTATATACCCTGAAACAAAAGCCTAGTCTTCTGTGACGTACCTGCCAGCAGGACGTACACGACATAAAGACAGATAGCAGTCAGAACGAACGTCCGCGTAGCTCAATTGGTAGAGCGACTTATTCCGGAACGAGGGGACCCGGGTTCGAGCACCGGCGTGGATAAAAATGACGGAGAAATATACTTCGTTATAATGGCGCCCGAACTTTCCGGATGACTCGGCCGTTCAAAATCTCGCAAAGGTGTGATGTACTTTTCCACGCCGCAAGATAGGAAAAATAAGAGAATCCCTTCTCCACCGCTTCGAAAAATAAAAATGTGTGATGTTGCATTCCAGACACCAGATTGACTGGGAGTTCTCAAGGGCTCGTTCTACAGCGGATGGCTGCATGGAAAGGTTCATGGTCACGGCTGATCCGTGGGCCATGCCCCCGGGCCTCTTTCGGGGGGGGGAGGAGATGTGACGTACCTGTCAGCAGGACGCACACGACATAAAGGCAGATACGAACGTCCGCGTAGCTCAATTGGTAGAGTGACTTATTCCGAAATGAGGGGACCCGGGTTCGAAGCCCGGCGCGGATAAAAATGACGGAGAAATTTACTTCGTTTTACTTCCTAATGGAAGTCGCTGAGGCTCCACGTCCAAAGAAGTCGCGGCAAAGTCGGCCATGTTGACATATTTTTTTTTATCTCGGACTGTGTTGTCTCCGCCACGAGTAGACCCCTCGAGGTCAGACAATAAATAAGGAGTAATACACCGAAGTTCTTCGCCGGCTGAGGGATGCCGTAAGAAGAAAACGGTAGCAGCTCTGGGCAAGTGGTGACCGGCAGCTTCGTCAGCGTAATGCATCCTCCCAGTCTTCACGTCTGGTACAGGTTTTTTTTTTTTTTTTTTCCGCAAGACATCGCATCACCCAGGTCTGTCACCCCCGTCCCACCCACAGCCCTGATTTGTCTCCCTGGGACTTTTAGCTTTTCCCAAAGGTAAAATCGCTGTTGAAAGAGAGGAGATTTCAGACCGTGGACGAAATTAAGGAGAACGCGACGAGGCAACTAATGCCGGTCTCCAAAGAGGACTTTAAAGATTTGAAAAGTGGAAGATACGCTGGGATAAGTGTGTGAGGTCCCATGGACAGTACTTTGAAGCGGACTTAATCGCCGTTTTCCTAGGTCAGCAACATTTTTTAATATTTAATGACTGGATACTTTCCGGACAGACTTCATACAAAATTTATTCCGTTCATTCAGTTACTATTTGCTTGCCCTATCTTCACTAACGAAATTTGCTATCACTGCAATTTTTATTTTCTTTGCTTTTGTAGCAAAGCATTTTTTTCAGTGTAAAGAAGCAAAAGTATACATGGACATTTTAGTTCGCGTGTCCGTCACTAGGCGCGCTGAAGTCTAGGAGATAGGGTCAGGGCTCTGGCACTTACACCAGTGATTCCACATCATTATAAGCCATCATTTGCCTGTGAAGTTACTTTACTATACTCCCTGCATATTTCTACAGGAAAGCGTTTCCGGTTTACGTTTATACGACTTTCTTTTTTTTTTTTTTCATCAGAATCGGCGGTTGAACGAGTTACCAAAATTTGGTCAAACATTTTTTTTTATTGGGGGTTTAGCTACCACTCTGAGCAACTCAATGAGTTAGAAGTTGTCGTCCGTCCCTAATTTAGGGCCACTGGTTCCAAGAAAAGGAGACAGCCATTGCCGTAAGATAAACACACCCATCAGAATTCGAACCCAGACCCATCTCGGATGAATTATCAGAAGCCAGAGCTTAGACTGTAGCGCCACCGGGGCGGCCCAAGCATTTAAAAAGCACCCTGTGTACTTTTTTTTCAGAGGTACCTGAATATCATCAATACCAACGATTAAATCTTTGATCCGAATTTTGTGTATTAAGTAAGCATATAAAAGTAAATGCTGAATTTGTTCTTCCAAAACTATAAAAAATTATTAAGTGCGAAAGAAATTGAAAAATATTTAGTTAAATCCGAGGGCAACCTGCACAATCCGTCTCCTGTTTAATAGTGTTTTTAAATACTCACTATTCAAACTGAAAGGTATAATTTCAGTAAGGTGATTTTCCAGGTTTAAAAGCTTTGATACAGCGTGCTCTCGAAAAGAAAAGGATGAACAATTGCACACTTAAGTAGCTAAATTTCACAGCACAAGGAATTAAAAGTCAACGGTCTTAGCAACTAATTTCTTAAAAGAAAATCCTATTTCAAATAATTAATGGAATTGCCGCCAAGGTAGATGACTCTTGTGTAGAGGCACTTAAAAAACTGGTTCATCATGCCTTCATTAATTAAAATAAAAATTCACCTTCTGTCAAAGGAATGTGGGAAAATTCAGCATGTTGTTTGACATAACAGCAGCATACTCTTTTTTCTCTCGTCAAAATGCTCTTTTCGTAAAAGCTTTTCTGGTTTCCAAAAAGTCGTTTATTTTTAGAAGGTACTTGCAGAATGACATTTGCAATTAATCCTTTTTTATCAGGATAGCATCCCTTGTCAAAAAAAAAAAAAAAAAAAAAAAAAAAAACGGTATTTCGATCATTATTACACGAAATATTCTTCCTGCTCGCGCCATCATTATCATGATTAGTTTCACATCATTAACGGGAATTCCTCAAATGACTTCGCTGGTGTTGTAAAATAAATGAACTTTGTGCGAATATCTGTTCTCTTTCTTTTTTACCAGAAAGGTCAGTTGGTTTCTATGAAAAATAGCTAATCAAGAGGTTTTATTCTTCGATTTTGCGCTTTCCCCATTTGCAGAAAATTAATATGCTTTTTAAAGTTATGCGTTTTAAAAATTGATTGAGACGTTGTCTCTGAATTTAAATATACTTACTTTATACACTGATCCCAAAATAATATGGTTACCGTGGTTTCGAAGAAAAAAATGTGGTGATATGCATAATTAATTCATACACTCGAAGTGGATCCGAAACACCAAACAGAAGGCATCGCTCTTTCCATGTCAATAAGTGAGTCACGGAAAAATTCTTATCGGTCGCCACCGGGAATCGAACCCAGGGTCTTCCAGTTACGCGCCGGACATGCTACCACTGCACCACAGAGGCCTCGAATTCTCCAGACTCACGAGTGATTAACTATCATACACATCACAGGTTGCTTCATGGAACCCCGCACAATGCTGAGGATTCACCAAAGATGGTAAGCAGCAACTGAACAGATAACTAGGAGACGATTGAATAATTAATTCAGACACTCGACGTGGATCAGGAACACCAAACAGAAGTCATCGCTCTTTCCACGTTAATAGCATCTTTTTATCTTTGGTGAATCCCCAACAGTGTGCGGGGCTCCATGAAGTAACTTGCCATGTGGTTTGGAAATTAATCCCTTGTGAGTATAGAGAATTCGAGGCCGCTGTGGTGCAGTGGTTGCATGTCCGGCGCGTAACTGGAAGACCCTGGGTTCAATTCCCGATGGCGGCCGATGAGAATGTTTCCGTGACTCACTTATTAACGTGGAAAGAGCGATGACTTCTGTTTGGTGTTTTTGATTCACGTCGAGAGTATGAATTAATTATTCAATAGCCTCCTAATTATTTGTTCAGTTGCTGCTTTCCATCTTTGGTGAATTCCTAGCACTGTGCGGAGCTGCATGAAGCAAACCTACCATTGTTGTTACGCAGTTAATCACTTGTGAGTCTGGAGAATTCGAGGCCGCTGTGGTGCAGTGGTAGCATGTCCGACGCGTAACTGGAAGACACTGGGTTCGATTCCCGGTGGCGGTCGATGAGAATTTTTCCGTGACTCACTTATTAACGTGGAAGAAGCGATGACTTCTGTTTGTGGTGATATGCAAATTTAGCAACTACTGGAGATCAGTTATCAGCGTGAATAGCCACATCGTATTTAAATTAGCATCATGACAACACAGCATGCGACGTGCGAACTCCGATAAAAGTACCTTCCGATAAGGGGAAAACGCGTTTTACCCCTTGGTCTAGAAGTTTGCTGAATGTATTGCCTTCGGTGTGGAATTTACCTGACATGATGTCCACACGACGTTTAAGCTTGAGAACAGAAATAGGACCCACACTGTTACGGGCAGGTGTACGGCAGATCGAAGTGGCTGCTGTTTCAGGAGTTTCGCGAAGAAGCAGTAAGTTGGCTACACACAAGATTTCTACGACATGGAAATGTTGCAGATCGTACCAGGAGTGGTCGCCCGATGATAACTACCAGGAGGCAAGATCGCTACCTGACAGTAAGTTCTCAAAGAAGGTCTAATATCACCAGTAGCCAGCTTCGGAAATCACCTCGAGCTGCTTCTGGTGTTACAGTATGTACTCAAACGGTACGAAACCGTTTTCTCGAATACGGACTCAGAGCAAGGAGGCTGATGAGATGTATAGCATTGGAATCAGATGACCGTCGTCAAAGATGTACCTGGATCCAAGAGTACATATCCTGGAATACAAAGTAGCGCGATTTACTTTTCACAGGCCAATCCCGTTTCGCACTGTATGTTGGTTAAATTTTAGTACTAACGTTGTTAAAAGGTTTATAACGAAGTAAATTTCTCCGTCATTTTTATCCGCGCCGGGGTTCGAACCCGGGTCCACTCATTCCGGAATAAGTTGCTCTACCAATTAAGCTACGCGGACATTTTATTCTGATTCCTACCTGCCTTTATGTCGTGTGCGTCCTTCTGTCAGGTACGTCACATCTCCTGGTACGTTACATCATCTCCCCCTTATTTCTTTTTTTTTTTTTTTTTTTTCCGAAGTGCTGGAGAAGGGATTCTCTCATTTTTCCTATCTCGCGGTGTGGAAATAACATCACACCAATACGAGATTTTGAACGGTCGGGTCATCCGGATAGTTCGGGCGCCATTATAACGAAGTGAATTTCTCCGTCATTTCTATCCGCGCCATTATTCGAACCCGGGTCCCCTCATTCCGGAATAAGTTGCTCTACCAATTGAGCTACGCGGACATTTTATTCTGATTCCTATCTGCCTTTATGTCGTGTGCGTCCTTCTGTCAGGTACGTCACATCTCCTGGTACGTTACAGGTTATTGAACCGATTAACTAAAAACAACGACATAGTTCGTTCGAAGATATATTTTTTTTTCAAAAATACGTTATCTGATCAGTGTAGAGGATTTTAGGAAGGAAATGTCTGACCCCAGGTCTTAAGCAACCCTTAGAAACAGGAAGCTAGGAGATTTGGGCTAGGTTTCCCGATAGGAAAGTGACACGGAAGCGAGGTAGAAAAGGGGAGGAAGACGCCCTTATTTATTACCGGGGGCCAGTACCCAGTACCCAGTGCTCGACGGCTTAACGTGCCCATCGGACGCAAGGCGGATCTTTAGTGGCTGGAGCGTTCGTACCTGACTGGGATTGAACCCGAGGTCTTCTCCGTGGCAGTCAGGAACGTTGACCACTAGGCCAAAAAAGAAATAATTTTTGTTATCCATTAATTAATAAATGATTTTATTCCACAAATAAACTCGATTCATCCGTATGCATAAAAGAACTTAGGAATGCAATTCATCGACCATATTCAATAAAGTTGCCTTTGGAATTCACACAAACTACGACTTACTTATACAACGTCTAAACAACAAACTCAAGAAGAAACAGTTTGTTTCAAACTGTTTCTTCTTGAGATGGTCCTCTCACGAGCAGGAGCAGCACGCACCTTGTTACGTGCTTTACTCGCAAAACTTGTTGTTGTCATGCTGCGAGCAAACAAGTCTATTCTGGAAAGAATGTATACAATACTTCATCCTGATACTCAACGAGGACACGAGTGGAGGAGATCCGGCACACGAATGCAACCACACTATGTGCAGTCCGTTTACCCAAACCAGCGGCAATCATTTCTGGTCTGACCAGGAGTGTGTTTTAATGGCAGTACTTTCTCGTATGTTTGTTAAGGCAACATCAACGGCTCAGTATACCTAAACGCGACCACTGTGCCCATTGTGATACTGTTTCACGCTGCTGTTGGACATGCATCCCGTTTTGTCGCTGAGAATACAACCAGTGACCGTGCCTGGAGCGTGCTTCAGGAGCTGGAAAATCATGGGATTGAATCGTTACAGCTTCTTTTGTGGTCTCCCGACCTTAATCCTATTGAGAAGTTTTGGAGCGCTGTACAGAGACATATGAATAACCACGTTCCGTACCCTAGTACACTGGTAGACCTCCGTAACGTGTTGCCTGTAATATGGAACGAGCTGCCTCAGACACTCGTCAATAATGTCATTGCAAGTACGCCTCGTAGATAATCAAGACGTTCTTCGACACAGAGGTGGTGCTATTGGGTACTAAAAACCCAGAGGTATGGACATTCTTCGAATTTAACATTTTGTCTAAATTCCAGTGCTGTGTATAGAAATTTCGCAATAAATTGTTTTTGTAAACGCACTCTTTATCGTTTATAGCCTCACTGATGTTATTTCAATCCGTGTTACTTAAATCAGGTACACACAGCCTTCATTTCATGCAATATCCCTAACTTTTTGTGACCAGTGTATATACTGAAGCAGCAAATTATTAATAACACACACCTAATAACGAGTTGCCTTTCAAAGCTGCCTCCTTTCGATGTGGCACGGATTCAATGAGATTCTGATATCGTTATACATATGCTCAGACAAGCAAATGTGATGGCGTCCGTTCATTGCAGAATGTTCGCTGGAGGAATGTAATTATTACGAATGGCTCTCTCAATCTCATTCTAAATGTTCAGTTGGGTTGAGCTCTAGGGACTATATGGTCCATTTCAGCACTGTGGTGATCCTGGAGCTGCTGTGTGACGTCCAGACCTTTGTGAAGTGGCACATTACTCTGCTGGATATATAACTCTTTCCATCAAAAAACATCATGCCCATGTACAAGTGGACGTCAAGGAACCCGGTGTCCGCCATTAAAACAGACTAAAATACCGCCCCGATTAGCATGCACATTTAACGACAGGCAGCTAGGATCCATCATTTTGTGACGTCGAATTCTGGTGAGTCAACCAGAGTGCATTAACTGAAAACATGATTTGTCAGAGCAAGTGACATTTCCCAGTCCTTTAGAGTCCAGTTTTGGTGCTCCCGTCCCATTGTAGAAGAATGTGCCACTTTTTTTAGCAGAGGAGAATGGTACACGAAGGGGACGTCTAAGGTAGCCCATTCGTGCCAATGCTTAAGGTTTTAGCCCATTTAGTAAGTTTCCAAACCCTTTACGTCTAAGGCTATAGCCCATTCGTACTAATGTCTAAGGTTATAGCCCATTTAGTAGGTTTCCAAGCCCTTTACGTCTAAGGTACAGCCTATTTAATAAGTTTCCCAGCTCTTTACATCTAAAGTTTAAACCCATTTAGTAAGTTTCCAAGCCCTTTACGCGTAAAGTTATATCCCATTTAGTAAGTTTCCAAGCCCTTTGCGTCTAAAGTTATAGCTTATTTAGTAAGTTTCCAAGCCCTTTACGTCTAAGGTTATAGCTTATTTAGTAAGTTTCCAAGCCCTTTACGTCTAAGGTTATAGCCCATTCCTACCAATGTCTAAGTTTATAGCGCATTCGTACCAGTGTCTAAAGTTATAGCCCATTTAGTAAGTTTCCAAGCTTTTTGCGTCTAAGGTTATAGCCCATTTAGTAAGTTTCCAAGCACTTTCGTCTAAGCCCATTGTACCAATGTCTAAGTTTATAGCGCATTCGTACCAGTGTCTAAAGTTATAGCCCATTTAGTAAGTTTCCAAGCTTTTTGCGTCTAAGGTTATAGCCCATTTAGTAAGTTTCCAAGCACTTTCGTCTAAGCCCATTGTACCAATGTCTAAAGTTATAGCCCATTCGGTAAGTTTCAAAGCCCTTTACGTATAAGGTTATAGCTCATTCGTACCAATGTCTAAGGTTATATATCCCATTCAGTAAGTTTCCAAACCCTTTACGTGTAAGGTTATAGCCCATTTAGTAAGTTTCCAAGCACTTTACGTCTAAGGTTAAAGCCCATTCGTACCAATGTCTAAGGTTATAGCCCATTTAGTGAGTTTCCAAGCCCTTTACGTGTAAGGTTATAGCACATATAGTAAATTTCCAAGCCCTCTACATCTCAGGTTATAGCCCATTTAGTAAGTTTCCAATCCCTTTACGTGTAAGGTTATAGCCCATTTAGTAAGTTTCCAAGCCCTTTACATCTAAGGTTACAGCCCATTCGTACCAATGTCTAAGGTTATAGTAAGTTTCCAAGCCCTTACATCTAAGCCCATTTAGTAAGTTTCCAAGCCCTTTACATCTAAGGTTATAGCCCATTTAGTAAGTTTCCAAGCCTTTACGTCTAAGGTTATAGCCCATTGGAGCTTAAAAGCTCCAATGGGCTATAACCTTATAGGGGATACCCCATCAGAAATGGCTGAAGTTATAGCCCATGTAGTAAGTTTCAAAGCCCTTTACGTCTGAGGTTATAGCTCATTCGTACCAATGTACTGCAGGCTGTTTGTGCTGAAATTCTCCTCTCGATATCGCTGTTATACTGCCCGGTTACTTGACGCGATAGAGCTCGTCTCTTAACTGCTACAATCCTCTCCAGTCGCCGTTACCCTCGAACATCGAACAGTCATTTCCTCCCACAGGAAAACTGTTGCCTGCTTGCTTTGCTGTTTGTGCACCACTCATTGTACACTCTCGATAGAGTTGTTCTTGCATATCCGAAAAGCTTTGTCGTTTCTTAGGTACTTGCGTGTGCCTGCTTAGCGACCACTATCATATCTGATTTGCAGAATCATGAGTCTTTCCATATTGAATCACAAGTTTTTCCCATATTGACAGTATCTACGCTTCGTATACGCCTGAATCAAAAAAAAAAAAAATCAACGATCACCTTGTATGGTTTTCACCCTCAGAGTATAGTATCTTAGGTTTTAAAGTACATTAATGTCTGCGTAAACGCAGCTTAACCTAGAACACTGTCTTACGTACGACTTACTCGTTTAAAGGCTTGCCTTGGATAATTTAACAACCTCACAAACGTCGCTTCAAGAATCTTAAAAGAACTATACTGCAGCCCGTCCTAGGACGGCTGCTTTTAAGCTTTAAATAAATATTCACATATAGGGGATACCCCATCAGAACTGCAGAGTATGATCCAGGAATTTGCTGACAAGAGTAAAGAAGTGGGATTAAAAGTGAACATTCAAAAGACAAAAGTGATGTTCAATGCTTTTACAAGAAATGAAGATTTATCGATTGATGGAGAAAACCTGGAGATAACAGACACGTACGTTTATCTTGGACAGCAGATATCAAGTGAGGGTCACATTGATGAAGAAATTAATCTGCATATAAAACTTGCCTGGAGAGCTTTTGGAAGAAACAGCATAAATTTCAAGAGCAATATGCCATTATGTCTTAAAAGAAAAGTGTTTGATCAATGCATCCTTCCAGTGCTTACGTATGGTGCAGAGACGTGGACCTTAACTAAAAGAGACATACAAAGGCTGCAGACAACTCAAAGTAGCATGGAGAGGTGCATGCTTGGTGTAACCAGGAGAGATAAGAAGAGGAACTCGTGGATCCGAAAAATGACAAGAGTGGAAGACATCATGATCAGAGTTAAATCCCTGAAATGGCAATGGGCTGGACATACTGCCAGAAGGACAGACTATCGATGGACAGCCGAAATTTTAGATTGGATTCCAAGGGACAGGAAAAGACCCAAAAGAAGACCACATGGAAGATGGGTGGATGAAATTCGAAAGTATGCGGGAGTGACATGGAGGAGACTGGCACAAGACAGACCGTTGTGAAGGAAACTTGGGGAGACCTTCGTCCAGCAGTGGATTGATAATGGTTGACAATGATGATGATGATGATATAGAGGATGTTGCCCGACATAGGATGGATTGAAAATTTTAATTGAAGCAGATTGGAAAAGTCAAATAGACGCCGGATTTCTGCAAGAAAATATAGTAAAAACTCATTTATTCAAAAGCTGAATTTGCTCACTTTGACATCTAAAAAATTTCAGTTTTTAACATAGGTTAGAATGTTTTAAATAGATCTGAGCATTTGAATTTATAATAGCAAGCCCGTAGCGAAATAAACATTTTGCAAAATGTATGATATTGTGGCGTATTTGAAATATTTTGCGCAATTTATAAGATAATCAACACTAAACTCGGAAAGTTCAATAAAATAAAAAAATTAAAAAATAATTAAAGCGGACAAATTAATATCCGAATTGAGCTAAATTAAATTAATATACAAACCCAACTTGCCGTTATATTAATAATTCAATTCAAATTTTGTAGATCGGATAAATACGGCGTAGAACTCGAGTCATTGATAACACAATGTTTTTTAATTAGCACGCTATCACCTTGAACATCTCAAAGTGAACGCGTGCAATTATTATATAGCACGCAATCACTTTGATATCTCGAAAGCAAGCACGAATTGATCGACACGTTCAGTGGTTAAAAACTTGTTCTGGGCACGCAGAATAATTAAAATGTGAGCATGTGGCGGTCCTCGCTTTTGAATTATGCAGATGTGAGCTGCCGATTTTCTTAAAACAATGAACTGTCTGATCTTCCATGAGGGATTTCAACTTTAACTTGTAAGTCCGTTGAGATATATTTTGCAAAATGTACGATAGTATGGCGTATTTGACTGCGTTTCCTCTCAGCATCAAGCGATGGCGCCACACTGCAGACGTTACTGTGACGTCAAGCGTTCCAGACAGAGAGATCTGGCTATTTATATTATTAATTACTACTTACAGTAACAGAAATAAGATGGTGGGGACTGCAATAAGAGTAATGATTCAGTCGGAATTAGGTCAGGTTGGAATATTGCTTGGGGCTTTATTCCACTTCATGGCTCTTCGTTCGCACAACACATCAACAACCAAGAACCCCACGCCGCTCACAATAAACTTACTAGCACAACCTCTATGACATGAGGCTTAGACTTGCCCACTAATACACATGTGTATATATCTTGTCGTGGAGAAGGTACAACATGCAAGACAAAACTGTACTAAAAAAGCTAAGAACACTGTATACTGTATAATGCGTGAAAAGAGCAATGTAAACCGAGGAGAATCTCCTGGACGACAACGCTTCACCTCATCGTACAGTGGCTGTCGCAGAGCTGTTGGAGAGTGAAGATATTCAAAGCATGGATTGGCCCGCAAGGTCCCCGGACCGAAATCCAATCGAACACGTGTGGGACCTTCTCGGGAGACGCTTGGCAGCACGTCACCACCCGCCAGCAACGATTCCGCAGCTAAGATTGGCGCTACAAGAGGAATTGGCCGCGATGCCTCAACAGCTCCTTGACAACCTCGTCCTCAGCATGAACAGACGTTGTAAATCCTGCACTCAGTCAGGGGTGATCATATCCCCTACTAAAGACTGGATTTTTCTTGGCAACCGCCTGTCACATGGACGTTTCTGTCTTCTGTCCAGTTGTGCTTGAAGCTACCTTTTCAATAAAGTGCCTTTGTATCCTTTGGATTCTTTGTTTGGACAGTTTGGCTCACTTGTCCCATATTCTTACATCTTGGGGATCTTATGGTATGATTTGAGTCGATGTGGACGACGTTACATTCGAAAAACCGTCTCGTCCTTAATTTTTGCACGCCAGTGTATAATAATATATTTCTACGCTGAAAGAAGCCATAACTTGATACATAATAAAATTTAGGCATATGAGATGGTTTTTGGAATAGACGTTCATTCATCTCCATTTAGGTTCTAAGCTGCAAAAAATTGTTTTGAACATAAAATATATCATACTTTTGCAGTTTTTTACATTCTTCAATAAAATATAATGTGCATACTGCTCCACAGGGATTCAAAGTAGGATCATTCGTTTTTTCTTACCGTCTCAATATTAGAGTACTGCACTTTGTCTTTGAAAAATCTGGACTGCTGTTGTTTTATCACTATGCTGCATTGGCTATATGCATTAGCCGTTAGCTAATAGTCCGATGGGAGCATTGCAATAAATATTCTGTAAAACTTGCAGGTTTCTTAGTCTATTTTTGCACGCCAGTGTATAATAATATATTTCTACGTTGCGAAGCATAAATATACACTTTAAGCTTTTTGTTCACGTTCTCCTGAAGTTATTCTGTGTAAAGACATTTAGTTCTTTTATTTTGAATTTAATGAGTATCAACAGTTGTTTCAAAAAAATGATTCTCAGCAATATATATCAAACTTTGTGATCACAAATTGCACGTAAGGCATGTTGCGTCGATTTTCTTTTTATTTCACTTTATCTATCGCTTTTTTTGTGTGTTAAAACTAACAAGCCGTTACTCCTCGCTAAGTCTAAAACCTCTTTTTTTCTCTCAAACCTTCTCGACAGCCACTTTCTTCTCTTTGGATACTTCTTTCCATCAACAAGGATTTTCTGTATCACGTTTCAAGCCCTGACTCCCCTCCACACAGAAAAAATAAAACGGGAAAGTTTTTTTTTCTGTTTTTATTTTCCTCTTTTCATGCGTGCGTTACAAAAAAAGGAAGGCAACTCCGCGCTTTACCAGTTCTTTGCTTCATGGATGTGGACTTTTTCTTGCTTAGGGTTTTTTAGGGAAACTCCTTGCTTTTATTTTCGAACAGGTGTTATAATTACTGCAAATAGGCCACTGTTTGTGAAACCTGCAGCACCATGAAAGACAGCTGGTATTAACTTGAAACTTACAGGATATGTGCAACAGGTTGGAACATGCAAATGATTAAAATGTCAGTGAAAATGCATGTGCGGTTTCGGAGCACATACCTCTGAACTGTCCAGTCTTGGGTATAAAGAGCAGGCTCAAACGAGATCTCGCAATCAGTGAAGATCCGACATTGAATCGAAAGGGTGTTTTTACGCTTTCCAACTGTAGGTTGAAGAAGCGAATATGCTCCAGCTTTGTCCTTCCATCCGTCTGTCCGCATGATAACTCGCGTAAAAATGGTTCGATTTCGATGAAAGTTTAGTATGTGGTAGGGGACCACCTGGAGACGAACCCTATTGAAAATGGGTGAAATGGAGTCAAAGGTCACGACATAGAAGCCTGATCCATTCCATTGCCCTTATGCGTCATAACTGGCGTAAATATAGTTCGATTTCGATGAAAATTTAGTATGTCGTAGTGGACTACCTGGGGATGAACCCCATTAAAAATGGGTGAAGTGGGTTCAAAGGTCAGGAACATAGGATCGGGATCCATTTCATCACCCTTATGCGTTATAACTTACGTAAAAATGTTTCGATTGAGACAAAACTTTATCATGTTGTTCCGGGCGTATACGTTACCGGTTCTGTTGAATATAAACGAAATGGGGTCAAAGGCCAGGTCATAGAAGCGAGATTTATTCTACAGCCATTATCCTCATAATTTGAGTAATAATTTGAGTAATGATTTCTGGTATGTTGGAAAGCGTATCATAATCAATGCATTGCGTGATTTTACTAACTTGTTTGTGTCTCACTGTGACCTGTTGGCGAAGATTTTTGCGTTACGAACAACTGACCGACTTCGAGGGAGGAAGGACTGTTGGGATAAGAGAAATTGGATTCCCTGCTGCGAAACTGCCATACACACTGTGCGAAACGCCAGTGCGGTGATGCGAGCGTAGTGTCAGTTTACAGACAAGGCTCGGATACCCTGAATTCCGGGAACTATATAGCAAAATCGCACGACTACAAGGGATGACAGATACCTCTACCGCATGACAGTGACCGATCTCACAGCGCATCCACGGTGTTAGCGCTGCAGTGTAGCACTGTTCACCAGGCTTTGTCCTCCAGCACAGTTCGACGTCGTCATCCTGCAATGGGGTTTCAAGCACAGACATTGGCGCGTTGACTGGCAACATGTGGTATTTACCGACGAGTCACTATTCAGCTTGATGTACCATGATGGTCGCATACGTGTTCGAAGACATCATGGTGAACGGAACCCTGCAGCGTCATACCGACCCGACGCTAAGCGTCATGGTTAGTGGGACCATTTGGTTCAGTTCGCGATCTTGCCAGATACGAATTGAAGGAACTCTCAACAGCCAGCGATACACCACGAATGTCTTAGAGGCAGAGGACATATCCATCCTTCAGTGTTGTCCTGGCGCTATAGTCCAGCAGGACAATTCCCGGCCGAATGTGATCCGGAATATCCAAGGCCTCCTCCATGCACGGCAGATACGCTTCTTTCTCGGCCGGCATGTCCTCTGGATATGTCCCCAATCGAACACGTCCGGGACGTGTTGGCTAAACGACTGGCCTGTCAAGCGCCTCGGCCACTCACCACAAATGAACTCTTGTCTCTCATAGAAGCAGTCGGGCAGGCTATTTATTCCCCAGGACGATACCAAAAACCTCTTACATCAAAGCCAGGCTGTGTAGAGGCTATTTATTGTTGCTCGAAGTGGCTTCACACGACACTGAGTTTCGAAGCGAAAAAAAATCTTTTATAGCTCTACAAACGTTGTCAGTTACCTCCTATAACATGAGGAATCTGTGATATAAATTTAACTTGAATAGCGCGATTTTTTCTTGGTACTGCAAGTTTCACCAACAGTAGTGTATGAAGTGATTGATAGGTAATGACTTTAGTTTCACACTCTTGAGACGCTTATCTCTTTTTAAACTCACATTAGGAGTTTCCATTCTTATGTAAATTTTATTACTTCTCCGTGTGATTTTCCCTCTTGAGGGCTCAAAACATCTCCGTTTCATTTTCCTTCTGAACGGCACATCACTTCCCGGAATTTCCTTATTCGTTTTGACAACACTGAGAGTGGGTAAATAAAACTTAGTCGGGAGAAGAACGTGGCAAAGAGAGAGAGGGAGATGGAGAGAGATGGAGGTAGCACCATCGTGGGAGATTTTCTGATTGATATATTAGGGTGTTGCAGATAAAATGCCTAGTTTTGCAGACTCGAGGAGTTGCATGTAATTTAAAAATTAACTCATCGCGTGATGTGACTTGGAATATGTAAAATGTCAAGATTGCTGCCTATAAAGCACTGTATAGCGTACAAGTTTGTCCGCGCCGGGCATCGAAACCGGTCCCCTCACTCCGGAGGAAGTCGCTCTCCCAACTGAGCTACGCGGACATGTGCACTCACTGTTATCTGCCTTTATGTCATATGCGTCCTGCGGTGCTGGCACGTTACATCTCCCCCCCGAGAGAGGGCCGGGGCATGGCCCACGTGTCACTGTAGGCAATCATCCACGAAAAACGTACATTTGAGAAATCCCAGACAATTTGGTGTATGAAGCGTAACATGACACTGATTTATTTTTTCGAGGCACTGAAGAAGGGATTCTCATTTTTTCTATCTCGCCGTGTGGAAAGAACATCACATCATTGCTAGTAACTTAACAGCCGGGTCATCCTGGAAGTTCGGGCGCCTATATAGCGTACAAGGTCGTACGCGCCGGGTCCCCTCACTCCGGAGTAAGTCTCTCTCCCAACTAAGCTACATGGACAGCATGCCTCGCTGCTATCTGCCTTAATGTCATGTGTGTCCTGCGATGCAGGAACGCCACAACTGGTCTTTTCGTCATTGTCATCAGTTTCAAAGGGACTGCGCCACAGAGAAGAAAAAGATGTGCAACAGCCAAATTCGTGTCATTTTCTTATTAGTTTAAACTTAAACACCGTGCATCAGACGCAGCTCCCAACATCAATACAAAATTTGGGAAAGCCACCTTCAGTTTGAGCAAGACACAACGTTGGTTTGCTAAATTTCGGTCCGGCGATATGAGCTCCGAAAATGAATTACTCGGTAGACCAAAAGGAGCCATCGATTAGGCAAAATTGGAGACCTTGACTGAATCCGATCCACGTCAAATGGCACGAGAACTTGGAGTGCATTGGAAACGTATTTGAAAGTTATTTTTCTTTAGCATAGCTTTTGCCATGAAGCATACTTTTCACATATTTTCAACTTTTCCATTATGCAATATCAATATAATATATTTTCAACTTTTCCATTATATATCAATGATCAAGTCAGGATATATATATATACACTATCTACCAACAAGTAATCGGACACCCCTGCAATCGACGATATCTGCGGTCCTGATACACGTCACGGCCGCCGCCGTTAAATATCGTGTGGGAAACAACAACGTAACCAGTCACATGCAAGATGCCACACAGTTCGGAGCTCTCTGATTTCGAGAAAGGTGTAATCGTCGGGTATCACAGAAATGGCCGATCGATACATGGCATATCCAGCGAGTTGAAGTACCTAAAATCGACAGTGTCCTACGTGATTGGCAAATGGAAGACGAGAGGTGACTGTCGGAATGTGCCCCGACCCGGCAGACCCACAAAACTGGGAGTTAGAGACCGACGGGTGCTGGCCACAGAAATTCGGAAGAACCGCACCAAATCGATGGGCCTTATCCGCGAGGAGTTTCAACAGGCATCCGGGAGTGTTCTCTCGATGAATACCATCCGTAAGGAAGCCCATCTGCTCGGTTATAATGGACGTGCTGCTGTCCACAAGCCTTTGATCACCAAGTCCAATAGCGCTGCTCGGCTAACGTGGTGCAAAGAACGTCGACAGTGGACCGTTGAACAGTGAAAACTGGTTATCTGGAGCGACGAATCAAGGTTCACCCTCTACTGTTCGGATGGCAGGGTCTGGGTTTGGCGTCTGCCTGGAGAACGCCTCCTGCCGGAATGTATTGTGCCAACTGTGAAGTTCGGCGGCGGTGGAATTATGCTATGGGGGTATTTTTCCTGGTATGGCACGGGACCCTTGGCCGCAATTCCTGGTAGACTCAACGCCGAGACCTACTGCACCATTTTAGATGACGATGCGCTTCCTACGTTGTGGCAGTTTTACGGGGTGGAGCCATGTTACTTTCAGGATGACAATGCCACCTGTCATGTTGCTAGGTCCACCATGGCTTGGTATGGTGACAATGGGGTTAATCGAATGGACTGGCCTGCGCAGAGCCCGGACCTTAACCCTATCGAGCACCTCTGGGACGAGTTGGAGCGTCTACTTAAGGGGTACCCCCACCGTCCGAAATTGGTGAAGGAACTGACCTGTCTTCTCCAAGCCGAGTGGAAGAAAATACCGCTAACCGTCGTACAACGCCTGGTTGAGAGTATGCCCCGGAGGGTCGCAGCTGTAATCGCCGCTCGTGGAGGCTCCACCAACTATTGAAGGTGAATAAACTTCGTTTTCCTTTGCTATCACAGGTGTCCAATTACTTGTTGGTAGATAGGGTATATACACTCCTCCATGTTACTCCCGCATACTTTCGAATTTCATCCACCCATCTCACATGTGGGGTCTGGGTTTGTCGTCTGCCTGGAGAACGCCTCCTGCCGGAATGTATTGTGCCAACTGTGAAGTTCGGCGGCGGTGGAATTATGCTATGGGGGTATTTTTCCTGGTATGGCACGGGACCCTTGGCCGCAATTCCTGGTAGACTCAACGCCGAGACCTACTGCACCATTTTAGATGACGCTGCGCTTCCTACGTTGTGGCAGTTTTACGGGGTGGACCCATGTTACTTTCAGGATGACAATGCCACCTGTCATGTTGCTAGGTCCACCATGGCTTGGTATGGTGACAATGGGGTTAATCGAATGGACTGGCCTGCGGAGAGCCCGGACCGGAACCCTATCGAGCACCTCTGGGACGAGTTGGAGCGTCTACTTAAGGGGTACCCCCACCGTCCGAAATTGGTGAAGGAATTGACCTGTCTTCTCCAAGCCGAGTGGAAGAAAATACCGCTAACCGTCGTACAACGCCTGGTTGAGAGTATGCCCCGGAGGGTCGCAGCTGTAATCGCCGCTCGTGGAGGCTCCACCAACTATTGAAGGTGAATAAACTTCGTTTTCCTTTGCTATCACAGGTGTCCAATTACTTGTTGGTAGATAGGGTATATACACTCCTCCATGTTACTCCCGCATACTTTCGAATTTCGTCCACCCATCTCACATGTGGTCTTCTTCTGGGTCTTTTCCTGTCCCTTGGAATCCAGTCTAAAATTTCAGCTGTCCATCGATGGCAACAAGACAGACCGTTGTGGAAGAAACTTGGGGAGACCTTCGTCCAGCAGTGGATTGATAATGGTTGACAATGATGATGATGATAATGATATATACACTATGTTGACAAAAGTCATCGGACACCCCTTCCGGTCCGGCGATATGAACCGGACGGGAAGGGGTGTCTCGACTGGAATATTAGAGAGTTCAGCAAATATTGTTTTCACTACTAGCACTCTTAATTAGCAAAGCTCAGTAACAAAATTTGCCTTTATGGTTTTTCACTCGGAGTGCGTTCATGTGCATATTTCTTGCCTGGTCATCCTATGGATTGGGTTACCTTATCCACTGAGTGAAACTGAATTTCACTATCGACTATTGTGATAGATCAGAGACATGCATCAAACCGCTCGTGGGTACGGGAAAAGCCCTTCCTATCACTCAAGATAAGTGAATAAGGGGATGCTCCTCCTGAATGTTTCATTCATTCCTGATAAATGGAATAAAACATAAGATCTGGGTCATTCTTCTCAGAGTGAATGGCACGTCGGAAACAGAGGGGATTCTAAGGTGATGGGAACAAGGCAATGTGGATAGCACAGAAAAAGTGTTCGCTTCTAGGAAAAAGATAGGGAGCTAATAAATATACATACGAACGACTACTTCAAGAAACCAAGCATACGACTCTAGCAAAAGTACTTTATCCTTGTTTGAAAAGCGTTCTTTCTTATTCAGAGGTATAGAAAAAGCAAGTAAGAAATAGAATTTAAGCAAACCCAAATTACTTTTGCAATACATTTCGATGTAAGGACTTTATTTTTTTTCTCCTAACAAACTCAAGAATTTCTGAAAACAAATTTTCTATTAAACATTTACAATTAAAAAAAAAATCACAAATAAAAAGTTTATGCTAATTCAAGTTATTTTTGAAACGTGTTTCCGTGTAAAAATAAAACTTCTTTCTTCCAGGAGTAGTAGGAATAAATTTCCTATCAGACGTTTTAGATAACAAATATAAAAATAGAATTCTGGCTGACTAAAGGTATTTCTGAGATATATATATCTGTGAAAATTTTCATTCTTTATTCTTCCAAAAAATGCAAAAAAAAAAAAAAAGAAAAAGAAAAAAGAAAAATAATTTTGTGAAAACCTTCGCTTTTTTCTAGGTAATGTGTGCAAACACAAAGAATTATGTAACAAACAATTTAAAATGAGATTTTTTTGTAATTTATTTCGGTGACAAAAATGAATTTTTTTCTTTCAGAAATTTAGCCTTTTTCTAAAAACCCTTTTTCTAAAAAAGAATGTTTTCCCTTTCACATCTTTTAGTTCATAAAGATAATTGACTCAGAACAAAATTCCTAAAATAAATAGACTTTATGCAGATATTTTTTACTATATGAAATTATATATTTTATATTATACAGCAAAACCTTCATTCGTTCGATCAACGGTAACATCCAAACAACGACAAGTTTTGGTTGCACATAACAGCTGTGGTACGATTAACATTAGCGATAACCTTCAAACAACGGAACCTGTTAGAGGTCGTCACGCATTGCGTCGTAACAGAAGGTTCGGAAGAGAAACGAAGTTTTGTCTACACACTTGGTCGGAACTACGCAGACGAAATCGGAATCACTCATTTGAAAGTTCTCGACCGCGTTGGAAGTAGTGTTGCGCGTAGT
The DNA here is from genome assembly GCA_039090855.1 of Macrothele yani. NCBI lineage: Eukaryota > Metazoa > Arthropoda > Arachnida > Araneae > Macrothelidae > Macrothele > Macrothele yani. The sequence goes on from CM076989.1 coordinate 16,349,998, forward strand.
GTATACAAGTCTTATCTTATTATTTTATCAACTTAACTGATATAATTCACATGATGAGTCGTGGTAGTAGTAAGGAAGAAGCAAAGGTAGTTGTGCAAACCGTGGTTGATAATTTAATTATTCAAAAAAGAACAACATAGAATATAATGAGATGATCCTACAGTAGCGATATGCAATAACTTACGATCCTTATTTTACTTGTGTATGTATTTTTTTAATTAAACACATTTTTATTAAATCCTAAAAGCATAAACTAGTCATATTTCACTTACCAGATTCAGTGAAATTTTCTGCAGTTTCCTCATACGTTTAGTTTCATCACACTATTGAAAGTTTATCTTCAATGTCCTGCAAAATTTGATTTTTTTGCGCAGCTATTTCTTCGTCAAAAGACATTTCTGAAAGAATCAAATAACAACTTCTTTCAAAGCAACTTCCAAAATAGTAGAACCAGCAAACGCAGACAGATTAAATCGCGGTAAGATCTTACACGTTTGCCTATGCAATAAAAACAGCGGAGGCAGATGGTCTTGACTTAACGCATGCGCAAATGCTTCGGAAGAAATATTCTGCTAATACTGGTAAAGGAAATGTGCCTCGGGTACGATGCATTGTGTTACGGCTACAGTTGCTTGCTTTAAAAGTGAAACGAAAGGAATTAAAATTCGTTTGACGTGTGACGTAATTACGAGGGCTGTGCTCAAATTAATGATCGACAATGTTTTAAAAATTGCGGGTTGTAATGATTGAAGAAATAAGTTCGACATCTTAATCTACGTTCCTTAATCTATTTTTCAAAACAAAATCCCCTTTTCCTTGGGCACATTTCCCCATCGTTCTGGCAGTTTAAACATACCTTTGCGGAAGACCTCCGTTCCAGTTGCGCGAAGACACCGATGTACAGTTTGCAGTATTGCTTCCTTGCTCTATTAGTCTTGGCAATCTTTTAGGAATCCAAAAAGATGATAGTCGGAGGATGCCAGAACTGAACTGTAAGTAGGGTGAGGTATACTAAAAGTTCCCATTCGAATTTCTGGATTTTTTCCCGAGGTGAAACGGGATGAGTGTGGCCTTCTGTTGTCGTGACGGAGGACGACTTTCTTTTACGACCGTTTATCACGCAATGCACGGCTTTTCTAATGTTTGGACATAACGAGCTGCATTTACGGTTTGTCCAGGCACTGAAAAATGAACCCATCTGCATCCCAACAGACAGTTCCCATAACATTTACAGCTGACAGAATTGTCTTAGGCTTCTTCCTCCTTGGTGAATGGAGACGATGCCATTCCATGATCTGGTGTTTTGCTTCAGGTTCGAAATGGAACTAACTTCGTCACCTGTCACGATACTGTGCAAAACACCTGCCCTTCATTTCGATACAGCTCCAGCAGTTGTGAAGAGGTGTTTTTGCTCTGGCTTCTGTGGGTTTCTGTCAGCAAACGTGGGACCCAGTGGGCCCAAATTTTCCTCTATCCCAAGCTGCTAATTATTTCCTGAACTGCCCTGTGTTCCATGTCCAAGTTCGCCGCAATTTCCTTCACCGTTGCACATCTGTCATCACGAATGTCATCAACTCTTTCCGTGTTGTCTTCCCTAGTAGGCTGTTCGACAGCAACCGCTACGAGGTTAATCGTTAATATCTCTGACACCGTCTTTAAAATGTCTTATCCATTTTAAAGATAAAACATTTTAAAGACGGTATTTTTATGACAAACATACGCGCATACCCATGAGCACGCTGGAGTCTGCGGTGAATATTGGCAGCCGACGGAATTTCCTCTTTCACGAGGAACTGAACCACAGCACGCTGACGGAACGATGTATCCTGTCGGACATCTTTTCCCGCGTCTGCTTCGTCCCATGACTGACGCTGGTGACGTCATTTTTCATTCATGGCCACAACGAGAGATGGCACTACCTATCCACGAACTATTGTTCTACTAATTTGCAATCTGCCAGTGTAACGCAGCTTTGCTCATTACTTTCAGTATGCCCTACATAAATGAATGACGCTGGTGACGTCATTTGACATTAATAGCCACACCGAGAGATGGCACTACCTGTCCATGAACCATCATTCTCCCAATACGCAATCTGCCTGTGTAAGGCAGCTTTGCTCATTACTTTTAGTATGACTTACATAGTTGAGGTGAGCTCCAGCTCCCTTGTACGGCGGGAATAGGTTATGGTGCCTGGAATATTGCCTGTTCGCGGCGTTGTCTCTTGGTTTAATCACTGTGGGTTATGTTCCTGCTTTCCCGCACTGCCGCCTAACTGTGCGTCTCTAAAAGTGTTCTATTTTTCTTTTCCACAGGGTATCATTATCTCTTAGTTTGCTATTTGTAAGTTCTGTTTAAAATCAGCGGTGAGGCACTATAGCGAAAATGCCCAGATTTGCCGCTGATGGCATTCTAAATCACATCTTCTTTCTCCGGAGTCGGATATTCTACCACTTGAACCACATCGACGAAGGTATAACGAAGTAAATTTCTCCGTCATTTTTGGTCTACGCCGGGATTCGAACCAGAGGCCGCTTATTCCGGAACAAGTCGCTCTACCAACTGAGCTACGCAGACATTTATTCTGATTCCTATCTGCCTTTATGTCGTGTGCGTCCTGCTGGCAGGTACGTCACATCTCCCTCCCCCGAAAGAGGGCCGGGGGCATGGCCCACGGGTCAGCCGTGACCATGAATCGTGCAGGCAGCCATCCACTGTAGAACGTGCACTTGAGAACTTCCAGTCAATCTGTTGTGTGGAATGCAACATCACACATTTTTATTTTTTCGAAGCGCTGTAGAAGGAATTCTCTGATTTTTCCTGTCTCGCGGTGTAGAAATAACATCACACCAATGCGAGATTTTGAACGGTCGGGTCATCCGGATAGTTCGGGCGCCATTATAACGAAGTAAATTTCTCCGTCATTTTTGGTCTACGCCGGGATTCGAACCAGAGGCCGCTTATTCCGGAACAAGTCGCTCTACCAACTGAGCTACGCAGACATTTATTCTGATTCCTATCTGCCTTTATGTCGTGTGCGTCCTGCTGGCAGGTACGTCACAAAGGCTCATTGCTGCAATTGCCATTTTGAGATCTGCGTCACTTCTGAGTTAGATACGTTGCAGCACGGCCTCCGAAATTATCTACACCATGATTAATTATTTATTAAAGCTTATCTGTAGTTCATCCAGTTCTACGGAACAATAGGTAGAGGTAACGAAATAAAACCTTGCACTTAAGTGCTGTTGTTAATTTATTCATCTGTAAGCAATTTACTATTCTACACCTCAACATTTTCACTCTTGAATTCGATTCAGGTTTCTGTAGGCTAATATCATGCAGTCTACAATCTGATCTTCGCTTTGCTACAATCGCTAACCACAGGTTGTCTCTAATTCCGCATTGATTTTCTCAGCCCAAACGTAACTGACAAAAAGCATTATCTTTGGCCTAACCTCCGAACATCTGCCCCTTCGACCGGTGATCATCAGTGAGTGGTTTTACTGCATCGTAATATACACTATATTGACAAAATTCACCGGACACCTAGAAGAGAAACACAACGTAGCATTTATTGACATATATTAGTATGGTGTTGATCCACCTTTGGCCTTAATGCATGCACTGACCCTTCGAGACAAGCTTTCGACAAGGTTTTCGAATACAGCGATAGGTGTGCGCTTCCATTCAGTACATAATGCTGCCGCTAACTGTTGCTTAGTAGTAGGCCTTGGTTCCAGATTTCTTATGCGGCGCTCTAATTCATCTCATAGGTGCTCTATGGGATTAAGATCAGGGCTTTGTGCTGGCCAGTCCACACACCATACGGAATTATCGTCAAACCACGCCGTAACAATCATTGCTTTATGGCTCGGTGCATTATCCTGCTGGTACCAACAAGGCTCGGTTCCATAGTATTATCACAGAGTTGGTAGGGCATATTTGTCCAGGATATCGAGGTAGACGTGCTGGTTAACAGGTTTGTCCACGATAACCAATGCGCCGGGACCATTCTACGACCCCCCTCACACGATTACACTGCCAGCTCCAAACTTGACCGTAGGAACAGTTTACTGTGGTAAATAGCGTCCCCCCGGCTGCCGCGATACCCACACATGGCCACCAGACTGATGGATCGTGTATCTGGATTCATCAGTAAATACGACCCGTTTCCATTGATCTACGGTCCACGATAAATGTTCTTTACACCATGCTGAACGACGAGTGGCATTCCGAGTGGAGATATAGTAGCATTCCGAGTGGACTTATGAGCAGCCGCACGCCCACGGTAACCCATGGATTGAAGTTCTCGGCGAATGGTACGTGTACATACAGAGGTTTCAGCATTTTTACTCACCTGTACACTGAGGTCTTGTGCAGTACTCTGTCGATTAGCTGTAACGACTCTCCGGAAGTTTCGACGTCCTCTATCACTGATTTTCTTTGGTCTGCCGGTACGTCTTCGTGCTTCAGGCACGTCATGTGTCTTCCAATTATTTAGTACATCCAAAACAGTTGACTTGGGTATGTATAAACGCCTCTCGGTTTCTCTTATGGGCAACCCACTAGTATATACTGAAAAATATTAAATATATAAATTGAAAATTATTGAATAAAATATTAGATCATCATCATCATCATTGTCAACCATTATCAATCCACTGCTGGACGAAGGTCTCCCCAAGTTTCCTCCACAACGGTCTGTCTTGTGCCAGTCTCCTCCATGTCACTCCCGCATATTTACGAATTTCATCCACCCATCTCCCATGTGGTCTTTTTCTGGGTCTTTTCCTGTCCCTTGGAATCCAATCTAAAATTTCGGCTGTCCATCTATGGTCTGTCCTTCTGGCAGTATGTCCAGCCCATTGCCATTTCAGGGATTTAACTCTGATCATGATGTCTTCCACTCGTCATTTTTCGGATCCACGAGTTCCTCTTCTTATCTCTCCTGGTTATACCAAGCATGCACCTCTCCATGCTTCTTTGAGTTGTCTGCAGCTTTTGTATGTCTCTTTTAGTTAAGGTCCACGTCTCTGCACCATACGTAAGAACTGGAAGGATGCATTGATCAAACACTTTTCTTTTAAGACATAATGGCATATTGCTCTTGAAAATTATGCTGTTTCTTCCAAAAGCTCTCCAGGCAAGTTTTGTACGCCGATTAATTTCTTCATCAATGTGACCCTCACTTGATATCTGCTGTCCAAGATAAACATACGTATCTGTTATCTCCAGTTTTTCTCCATCAATCGATAAATCTTCATTTCTTGTAAAAGCATTGAACATCACTTTTGTCTTCTGAAAGTTCATTTTTAATCCCACTTCTTTACTCTTGTCAGCAAGTTCCTGGATCATACTCTGCAGCTCTGATGGGGTAGTTGCAAAAATGACTACGTCATCAGCAAAACGAAGGTGGGTTAGATAATCTCCATTAATCTTTATCCCTTTGTTTTCCCAGTTCAGTGATTGAAAGACATTTTCCAATGTGGCATTAAAGAGCTTCGGAGATATGGTGTCACCTTGTCTCACTCCCTTTCCAATTTTTATGTGTGTTGTATTTTCAAACAGCCGAATCTTTGCACTTGCATTTTCATAGATGTTATTAATAATATTAATGTATGCATCTTCAATACCGCAGGATTTCAGAGCCGTGGTAACTGCTGATGGTTTCACCGAATCAAAGGCTTTTTCATAATCGATAAAAAAGCCATGCACAATGGAAGTTCATATTCCCTCGCTCTTTCAATCAGTTCTCTCAGTACGTGGATATGATCTATTGTGCTGTAGCCACTCCTGAATCCAGCTTGTTCTCTCGGTTGAGCCATGTCCAGTGTTACCTTCAAGCGGTGTGAAAGAACTTTTAGTGAAGATTTTATAAACCACTGATAGGAGGCTGATAGGTCTGTAGTTCCTAAGATCCTCAATGTCACCTTTTTTATGTAGCAGGATCATTGTAGCATTGTTCCAATCCTCAGGAATCTTCCCTTCATTAAGGCATCGAGTGAAAATTTGGGCGAGTACTGTTTCAATTTCTCCACTTGCTTCTTGTATGATGTCTATAGTAATTCCATCTTCTCCTGGAGCTTTCCCTCGCTTCATGTTCTTGATTGCATGAGCAACTTCTGCTGGGAGGACTGGAAGAACTCTGGTACCTTTCTTGATGTCTGGAGTACATGTATCATCCCTTTCATATAATTTGGAGTAGAAATTTTCACTCTTGTCAAAATTTCGCCTCTATTTCTTGTTATAGAACCATCTTCTTTTCTCAGAGCCATAATCTGTTTTCTTCCCTTACTGAGATGTCCCTTTGCTATCTTAAGGCTTTATTTGTTTTCAATTGCTTTCCTCACTAGCTCACAGTTAAATTTCCTTACGTCTTCAGTGATACTTTTTCGTGTTGTCTTGCATAGCTCTATATATTCCACTTTGGAAGTCACATCTACTTTAGTTGTCCTCATCTCTCTTCTTTTTTGCATCAACATTTTGGTTTTTCCTGATAATTTGTTCACATGCAACTTGTTCTTAGACCCAGCTAATTTTGTTGCTGTTTCCATTAGAGCTTTGGTTACTTTTCTGTTAACTTCCGAAATATCCACTTCTTCCGATGTTAGGCCTTCTAAAGCAGAGAATCTGTTCTTCAGTTCCAACTTGAAAGTATTATGGTGTTTTTTAAGGTTGGTTATGTCAATACATTTTGTTTGTCTTATGAGCTTGCCACGTTCCAGTTTAGTGTTGAGGTGCATCTTACATCTCACCAATCTATGGTCACTACCTGTGTTGAACTTGTTCAGCACACTGCAGTCTTCGATGACGAATTTTTTGTTACACATAATAAAATCAATTTCACTTGTCGTCCCAATTGGATGTCTCCATGTCCATTTCCTGTGTGGCTTTTTCTTGAAAAGGAGTTCAAGATGAAAAATCCTTCTGCCTCTGCAAACTCAACGAGAGTATTTCCACGCTGGTTTCTGTTGCCGTGACCGAATTTACCTACTGAAGTTTCATTCTGTTGCCGTTGCCCTATTTTTGCATTGAAATCTCCCATAATTATCTTCAAGTGCTGCTTACCTTTATTATTTAGATGACGAATTTCCTCATAAAATTCTTCAATTTCTTCTTCAGGATGACTTGTGGTGGGTGCATAAGTTTGAATAATCTGAGCCTGGTATCTTCTCGATAGTTGGATAACGAGTCGTGCAGCTCTGTCAGAGGAACTTTCAACTTCTACCACTTTATCCTTCAGTTTCTTGTTTATTATAAATCCAACACCACTAGTTCTGCCAGTATCTGTCCCACGATAATAGAAGAGATGTCCACTTTTCAGTTCAATGAGATCTTCTCCTTTTCTCCTTACCTCACTTAGCCCGACGATGTCCCACTTGATCCTTTGTAGTTCCTCTTCCAATTCAAGAAGCCTTGAATCAGAAGATAGGGAGCGTCCGTTATAGATAGCCAAGGTCAGCATCAAATGGCAGCCTAGTCCGGTCCTCCGGGGATTCTTAGCACCCTCTGCCTTCATGTCGCACTGGCCGCTGCCTTGGCCAGGTACATTCCAGCTGCCGGAGACTGAGGGCCAAGATTTAAGTTGTAGAGTCATTTTGGAGGTGTTTGGCCATAACTCACCACGCTGGCCAAGCGGGTTGGTGAGTGTGGGATAGCATTTCCTCTGATCCCGATGGTATAGTTATACCGCTATTGGCGGTCGTCAGAGCCCCTTTAGTGGGAACAGGATGCACCACGAGAAGGCGGGGTTGACATTTGTCAAGGAGAGGCTGTGATGTTACGCATCACCTGACCTTACATCCCAAATATTAGATATGTATGTATATTGAATATTATTGAATAAAATAAAATATAATATATGTATATATATATATATTGAAAAGTTATATTGAAAATCCCCATTTGGAGGATTTTCAATATAACACCCAACAGTCTTTCCTTTCTCAAAGTCAGTTCTCTTTCGCCGCGACATTTTCACTTAACTTTACAGTGTGATATGATCGCGGTCAGCTGTAGGCTTGTTTTTATATCGTTTGTAGCTATGCCAAGCATCTTAACAACCCAGCGGATCCGTTCATTTGCTTTTGAAGGGGTGTTCGGTGATTTTTGTCAGTATAGTGCATATTAGCTGTTCCATATACACCGAAGAGCCAAAACATTGTGACCAGAGCGTCTTTATACAAATTGAAACAACGGCACACGCGAAAACCATGAAACGGTATACACTATATTGCGACCTGATACCGAGCTCTGTTAATCAATGTTATTATTGTTCTTCAGATGAGAAAGACAGCGGACTTAAGCGAGTTTGACAAAGGCCAAACTGAAATGGGCAGACGACGGAGTCTGAGCATTTCCGAGATGGCAAGGCTTGTGGGGTACACACGGTCATGCGCCGTTACTGCCTTCAAAAAGTGGTCCGAGGAGGAAAGAACTTTGAGTAGCCGGTAAGGCGTGGGCCGACCACAGCCTATCGAAGCCACAGGTTTGAGAAGGCTAACTAATATGGTATTAGCCAACAGGAGGAATAATAAGGTGCAATTCGCTGGTAATTTGAATTCTGGTGACGAGAGTAATGTGACAAAACGCACAGTTCGTCAAACCCTGCTAAAAATGGGGCTGCGTAGCCACAGGCCACTCCGAGTGCCTTTTCCCACCTCGGTTCACCGGTGAAAGCGCCTACAATGGGCACACGAGTATCAAAACTGGTCCTTGAATGATTGGAAGACCGTCATCCGGTCCGGTTAATCTCGTTTCTTGTTGCACTATGTAGAAGGCAGAGTACGTGCACGTCGTTTACCCTGGGGAGTGTTGGCAGGAGGACTCACCGTTGGGCGAAAACAAGCCGATGGAGGAAGTGTAATGCTTTAGGCAGTGTTCTGCTGGAAAATCATGGTCACTTATGCGCAAGAAACTGTGATGTCTACCACCTACCTAAATATCGTGCAGACCAGGTACATCCTTTCAGGACAACGTATTCCCGTCAAGTAGAGCATTCTTTCAGAAGGATAATGTGCCATGCGACACTGTCCGGATTGTTCGAGAATGATTCGCGGATCATGAGGAAAACTTTCAGGTGTTGCACTGGTCTCCAAACATCAATCGAGCATCTGTGGTTTGTGTTGGAGCAGCAAATACGATCAGCGTAAGCTACATCACGTAGCTTACAAAAGTTAAAGAATCTGCTTGTAAAGTGTTGGTACCAGACACCACAAGACACCTTTAGAAAACAGCAGATATCTTATATAAACACAAATATCTTGTTTACGGGTCATAGAATGATTCTTCACACCAAAATCCTATAGTTAATAAAAAAAGCAACAACTTTGGATTTAGGTACTAAATAAACATACCTTACGATCCATAATTGACATAAGACACATTATAGGTGTGCCACTTTTTTATGGATGCACTGATGAATCTCAACCGTGTTCCGATTCCTTCAAGCATAACTCCAATGGAAGGTGAATATCTTGCCTTTATTCTCCAATTCATGCAAAATTGCTTATTGGTTCCAACTCTTTAAAATCTTAAAACACATTATGTACACACTGGTAACAATTCTTATTCAATCGATGTTCACTTGCAATAGTTGCACAACCAGTTACAAATTGAAGTCCAGAAACATTTCAGTATTAAAACCCAATGCGATAGTGTAAGATCATGCCGTGCTCAAGAACACAAAGGATGGCTTCGAAGAAGTTGAAAAGCTTTAACAGGAGTTTGATAATGGAATAGTGGGTGTTCTTGATCATGGATTAATAGGAGTTTGATAGTGGGTGTTCTTGAGCATGGTGTGATTTTAGACTGTCGCGTATTGGATATTAATAGTGAGATGGTTTTAGACTTCAGTTTTTAACTGGTTGTGCAACTATTGCATATGAACATCGATTGAATAAGAATTGTTACCAGTGTGTACATAATATATGTTAACATTTTAAAGAGTTGGTACCAATAAGCAATTTTGCATGAATTGGAAAATAAAGGCAAGATATTCACCATCCAACGGAGTTATGCTTGGAGGAATTGCAGCATGGATTCATCAGTGCTTCCACAAAAAAGGTGACACACCTATAATGTGTCTTATGCCAATTATGGATTGTAAGGCACGTTTATTTAGTGTTTAAATCCATATACGCTGATCCTTATTTTTAACCTTTAGAAATCTTGTAGCTATCATACTTCGCCGGATAAGAGCAGGTAACTGAGCATGGAGGACCAATATCGTATTAGGCAGGTGTCATAATGTTTAGGGTCTTCGGTATATAAAATACATAATACTAAATGAAAATTATGTTGAAAGAATAAAATTAGCTGTCGAAACTCTTCCAGTTTATTAAAATAATTGACAATAGCAGACGGATACAACGCTTTTCCGGGTTTAGTTGTAGTTTTCAGAAAATTCTTCCTTTCGTACTTGTTAGTGAGATCCACAGAAACGCCAAATTGAAAATTATTGGAATTTTGAAAACATTTTGTAGAACTTTAGCACACTGGGCCTATAAGATTTCACTTATCACACGAAATAATAAAAGCTTGCATGATGTTTGGTATTTATCCTCCATGCATCGTTTGCTTTGATGAGTCGGAAAAATTTAGAGAACTGTATAACAAAATAATTATGATAACATTTAACGTGAAAGTGCCGAGGGCAAAATCCGTTTCACAAAGTGAGTGTGAAACTAATCAGTGAAACATTAAAAACTGAACTGACAATTATTATATACAGTACATCTACTTAATAACGTGTTGCTATAACTTTTGCTCTTACAGCAGCAACCAGACATCTTGGTAAGGATCGCCTGTCGTAGAGCATCCACATTTTGCCGGACGGGGTTCACGGGCTTGAACAGATCTTTCCAACTCGTACTAAAGAATTTCAATAGGATTTTGGTAAGGCTATCAAGGGGGTCACATGAGTGTGGTAAGCTCACTTAAATGCTACTGGAGCCAGTTGGTTACCACTCGGGAAGTGTGGGGTGTGGCGTTGTCCTGTTGAATAATGACATCATCGTAAGGAAAGAGAATCGTTACGAATGGGTGTAGATCGCGTAGGAGGTTCACGTACCTTGTACCGGTGACGGATATCTTTGTGGGTACAATGCCCCCAAGGAAGCCCATGCGAACGTACCCCAAACTGTTACACCGCCTCCACCTACTTGCATGACCTCAACTTAGCAAGCCAGACTCATCGCTTCGTGTGGTTTACGCCATACATACTAAGCCATCCGCGGCTCGTCCCATCCGCGTGATGGAGTTGAAACCGTGATTCGTCACAACAGATGCTGTGTTTCTAGTCTTGTGCACTCCAGTAGCGACAGTCAGTTGCAAACTGTAACCTACTCCTTCGGTGCCTTTCAGTCAACAAGAGGACACAATGCGGAAGTCGACTGCTATAGCCCATTCCTTCCATCGTACGAGGGACAGTCTTTGTGCATAATCTTGCGGACGCGTCCTCATTCATTTCCGACGTTACCGACTCCGCGGTGGTGGTGCTGTTCGTTAAGTATAGAATTAAAAGCACGTTTTTGGCCACATTTCTTCCGTTAGTCGGAAGTTTTGCCATATTTCACGTAGTCTTGGTATACACGTGGACGGTCTGACGTGGAAATCCCAACAGCTCAGCAGTTGCTGTGATTTAACAATCAGCCTTCCTGCCCAGCTCCTATCTAGCCACGATTAAACTAACTTACGTCCCTGCCTTTACCCATGATTACTCTTCCGTGACTGGTTTCCAATGCACAGTATTTGTCATTTTCTTGTAGGACTTCCGTCCACAGTGAGTAGAGCTTAGGTCCAGCCACCTACAGCGAGATCGCCTTTTGGGCAGGACACAGAAACTTTGATAGAACAGTTTGTAGTGAGATTAGAGTACAGTAGATGGCGCCACCGTACAAGTACGATGTTGCACACAGAGAGGTGAGAGAATTTCAGGGGGGGGGGGGGCATAGCAAAGGATACCCATTTAACCAGTGGGTCCAGCCTGGGGGCAGTCACTTAACGTGCTCGTCCGATGCACGGAGGATATTCAGCGATTGTTAGTAAATCACACCATCGCTGAAAGATCAGCCCAGGTTCGAACCTGAGGACCTTGAATTGATAGTCTGACTCGCTAACCACTAAGCCATCCGCTGCTCAGTTTCCAATGCGTAGAGACCTGCTCTATTTATATGCATTAACAGTTTCAGCGTCCCACGTGACTGGTTTCCAATGCGTAGAGACCTGTTCTATTTGTAGGCATGGACAGTTTCAGCGTCATACGCGAAGGACGCGATATTTCAATTTTTCATATTACTATCTGGGTTTATACAATAATTATTTCTCCTTTCAGTGTAAAACCACAGGTCATTCGGTTTAAAGTATGGCATCTTTAAACTCACTATAAATCTAAAAACATGCTATTTTAGCTCTAAAAATGGTTTACAAAAGACATTACTTTCACGATTAGTGAATGAAGGTATGCATTTTCCGTTGTGCGAAGAAACCCCAATTGTTGCTACCCCCCACAACTAAATTCTCGTTGCTGTTCATGGAGAGCTTGGCTATACATAAGTGGCGCCTTAGATGCTGCAATGACACTTCTCCAATGCAGATTCCCCTACCGTGGCAAGTTCTGATGTCTACTGATATTCATGGACTTCCTAACGGAGCATCGAGTGACGCCGAGGAAACTATTTGTGAGTCATAATAATTGCACCATTTCGTCCTGCGTCTATGGATAGGAAACGACATCACAGCAAATAAGAGGAAAAACTGGCCATTCCTGTCATTCATACTCAAAGACTGAACAACGGACCCATGTGCTCTGTGATCTAAAATTACAATTAAAAACAAAATGTAAATACTAATATCTACATCCATGTTCTTTCGCATATCGTTAACTATGTGTATATTCGGTACTTGATACATTACAGAACTATTATTTGATGTGTTTTTATACTTAGTGTCTGAAGTTACAAACCTTACATATTTCTTCACTCCTGTTGAATGTTAATTATCCTGTTAAACTTAACCCTTTAACGACCATAACGCCCAAAACGCCCGTACATACAAACGACCACAGCTACCTGAAACGCCTCTCTAGAGTGATTCAGATTTCCTACCCGTACCTGTTCTTTAATATGCACGAGCTATGAGGGATCAGCAGGAATTACCGTCAGTCACCATTGTTGTTGTTAAACAAAGAAATGAAACAACAGACAGTTTCGGGCGTTATGGTACTTAGAGTGATGCTAGATTTTAAGGTCATGGTCGTTAAAGGGTTAAGAGATAATATTCTACGACCACATGTTATTACTTAGCCTGTCTAACTTGCTGAATATACAAGTTCGTAATTATCTTTTACAGCCGCTTTGATGTTGGGATATGGGATTTAATCCCCACTCCTTAGATATTAATATTTCAATAATTGTCGGTTTTACTAATTGGCAATCTATCCACCGTGTCGTTGGCGCAGCCCTCTTTGAGCCTGTATTGAGTCACGTGCTCCTTGTACTTGTACATTATGTGGTTCTCTCCCTGGTAATTTTTTCATTCATCTGAGGATGGGTCCACGGTGGACCGGAAAGGTCTAATGTTTTTAAACTTTCATTATTTTTAACTTGTGTATACAGCATGTTTTTAAACCTTCATCTTTTAAAAAAAACCTGTGTATATAAAGACATAATAAAACATGCCCGGCTAAAGTGAGTGTTTCTTTCGCCAGTTAGATTATTATACTTCGCGCTATGGGTGTTGGCTGCCCTAATTAACTTAGTATTTTAGCTTTGTCATACATCTCTGCTGCTCTTTCTAAATGGCGTTTTGAAATTTTAAACTGACAGATAATGAATATCCAAGAAATGTCTTACATCTGTAAAAGGCCACACAACCGAGGGCGCGCCGCCCCGGTGGCGCAGTGGTCTAAGCGATGGCCTCTGATCATTCGTCCGAAAGGGGTCTGGGTTCGAATCCCGGTGAGGCATGGATGTTGTGTTTGTTTTACGGCACTGGCTCTCTCCCTTCCCTGGAACCAGTGACCCTAAATTAGGGACGGGCGATTGCTTATAGCCCATTGAGTTGCTCACGGTGGTCGTTAAACCTCCAATCCAATCCAATCCAATCCACCGAGGGCGCAGATGTGATGAGTAGGTTCCTCTTTCGTTTTCCTCTTTGTTGTTGAAGAGTTCAGAACGATTCAGAATGATTCGTAATGCAGGAGTGGGAACGTTTAATTAGTTTCATGTAAACGAAATACCATATCAACAGATATAACCCTATGTAGTGTTCTTTCCATTGTACTTTTAAATTTGAAACTTTTATTTAATACCGGGGTCTCTGAATTAGAAACTTTTATTTAATAGCGCCCGAATTACAACATGTATGCAATTCGGCATAGATTCCATAAGGTGCTGGAGTGCATCTACGTCTGCAGCATATCAGATGTACAACAGGCAGTTCTTCCACTCGCTGAGATTTGACAGAAGGCGACTTTGTTCCTGGATTTGCCTTTCAAATATGTCCCATAGGTTCTCAGTGGGGTTCAGATTCGGGCTTCGTGAGGGCTAGGGAAGTTGGTGGCAATCGATGTCATGCTCACTGCACCATTGGTGAACACATTTTGCCCTATGGACATTGTCGTTCATCAAGCAGCCGTCACATGCTGGATAAACCGTCAAAATGACAGGGTGGATTTGATCGACAACACTGTTCAGATAATTCTCTGAGGACACACGACCTTTCAGCAATATCAGGGGGCTCATTCGATGTTCCTAATCCACGTCAATGGTGTGGGTGTGTATTAATCAGGAGACCCATTCTATACCAACAGAACGTGCCCCATAAAATGACACCCCGCCCAGAAGTGTTTACAAAGCAAACTGGATCCATAGGGTCATGGAGTTCCGTTAAACTCTCTGCCCACCGTCGGTAAAGGACAAAGTTTACCCCGACTCGTCGGACCACGTAACTTCTTTCCGGTCTTCCAGTGTCCAGTCACGATGTTTCTTACACCACCGTAGACGAACTTTCGGTTCTTCGAAAAGATCAGTGGTTTTCGTATAGGCATGAGACTGCCAATACCGATCTTCTTGATCTTCCTCCCCATAGTCCTCTGAGACATGGGTCGCGAACAGCCTTCATTAAATTTTTCCGTCAATTACTGCCCACAGAAGTCCTGTTTCTCCGCACAAGACTTCTTAGAAGAGGAGAACTCTTGCCTAACAGATTATCGTCGCGTCACAGTAACACCTCTTAGACAAGAAATGTGTTTTTTTCCAATGATTATAGACAGAAGATATCTCACTTTTTGAGAAACCAGTAAGTTTTCAAAATCGTCATTCCCGTCAGACGAGCACTCATAATAAGCCCATTATCGAACTCCGAAAGATCCTTTTTTTTCTATTGTGATCAACACTACTAACGATTCCTGCGGAGCAGCAGTCGTAAATACACGGTCGAGTCACATTATTGTGACCACCAGCTAATATCCATAGTAACCACCGTGTGCAGCGCGGACAGCAGCCAGACGGGCTGGGAGTGACTAAACGAAGTTCTGGAAGGTGTTCACAGGTATGTGGAGCCATGCTGACTGCAGTGCATCTGACAGCTGCTGGAGGGTGTGCAGTGGAAGACCCATAGAGCGAACAACACGATCGAGGTAGTTCCACAGATGCTCAATTGGGTTGAAGTCTGGAGAATTACGAGGCCAGGGAAGTACTTTGAAGTGTTCATCGTGCTCTTCCAAACACTTTCGGATATTTCTAGCTGCGTGACACGTCGAAATGTCGTTCTGGAAGATCCCATCCGTCTCATGGAAGACAATCAGCATGTATGGGTGCACGTGGTCTGCAAAGATGGATTGATAACTAATTCGGTCCGTAGTGCCTTCCACAGGTATGAGTAGACCCACGGAGGCAACGAAAACCCAGACTATAACGCTGATCCAACCAGCTTGTGTTCTTCCAGAAATGGTTGAAGAGTGTTCGTTATCAGATGTTTCTCGCTTTATAGGCCAACGTCCATTCGTTCGATGAAGCAGAAAACATGACTCATCGGAGAAGGCAATGCTTTGCCAATCAGTGGAAGCCTAAGTCCGATACTGCCGTGCAAATGTAAGCCTTTTCTGCAGATGCACTTTCGTTAGCATAGGTGCAGTGACTACCTGTGTGCGTCGGAACCCCATACGCAGCAGGGTTTACTGAACTGTCATTTTAGACACACTTCTGGTAGCTCCCTGGTTCATTCTACAGTGAGTTGCTCCACTGTAGTATGTCGATCGGCCCTCATGCCCCTTCGCAGCCGACGTTCACCTCTCACATCAATGGCACGTGGCGCTCCGGAGTTTCCACGCCGCTTATTCGGATTGGTGC
This sequence comes from Macrothele yani, assembly GCA_039090855.1. Taxonomy (NCBI): domain Eukaryota; kingdom Metazoa; phylum Arthropoda; class Arachnida; order Araneae; family Macrothelidae; genus Macrothele; species Macrothele yani. Next base: position 16,366,350 of record CM076989.1, read on the forward strand.
CATTTCTCCAATCACGATACACTTTAACCACAGCAGCTCGCGAACAGTTCACAAACTGCGGTGTTTCAGAAATACTGCCACCCTTGGTCCGAAAGCCGACAATCATCCCTTTTTCAAATCTGATAATCGCCCCCTTTTATCCATGACAGCAACGAATGATATGTTTAGCGTACCTTATATACCCTTTAAGCCAGCTCACGACACGTGTCTTCTTTCATTGGTTGCGCGCTGTTGACGTCAAAAGCAGGAGATGGTCACAATAATGTGATTCAAATCTGTAGTTGTCTAGATCACGTGATTACGCACTTGACCACATATTTTGCATATACGCTGCGTAAGTGACTTTTACGTATATTTGCACAAAGGTTTCCAATTCAGTGAACGGTGTGTGTGTGCACATCTGTTCTTATCAGAAAAATGTAAAATCTAGTAGAAACTTAGTCAAACATTTCTATCATAAAAATAAAATCGAATCGGATTACTAGACTCGGAGATATCATGTGCACAAATGAGCGGCGAGACCCACTGGTAGGGAAAGGGACAGTTTTAACAGGCGTATGTACCTCAGACATCGTGACAGCAAAAGCTATAGATATGTAGAAGCCGTATCTTGAACTTAATGCTAAAGAATCTTTCTTCGTCGTTTTGCTAACATGACCCGAAATAAACGATGTTACGCTAAATTTCATGGGATATTATCAGTCATCAATCTTCGTTGAGATTTGCTGTCGAAAACTACCTTTTACTTTTCGTGTTGCAGTAGCTCTTCTATTGCGGAATATTTTATGAAAGGAGTGATGAACTTATAATTATTCAAAACACTCTGAATTCACCAGGGGGAAAGCTGTCTGCTTTCGTTAAGTTTTGTATTAACTCAGAATATTCTCATTAACATGGCGCAAACAGTTACTCTTGAAGAGAGCTCTTCTTCGTTGAAGTCACGTGAAGGCACTCAAAGAGTACCGCGAAATTTTGTGCTCACCTGGCTTCTCCTGCTAAGGAAATTCACCGGACGAAAATTAAGAATATATTTACCTGTTAACTAATATTGTCATTTTCTTTTTCTCTCACACGCACATATATTTACATACACACGCTAGCAAAAAAAAAGTTACTGACCTTTATTTATCTTCCAGTAGGGCCACCTTTGTTGAGGATGACGGAAAGTATGCAATATGGTATTAGATGTACAAATAAGTTTTAAAGCGTTTTATGAACAGAGCAACATGGAATATGAGAGAAAACAACAATATCTTTACTAATCAAAATATGCGCCGTCATTATCTATCACCTTCCGCCATCGGTCGGGCAGCTGACGGATTCCAGCCATGAAGAATACTTCGTCGTGTGACGCGATGAAATCGTCAACCCATTTGTGCACTTCGTCACTGTCTGGAATCGCACAGCAGACATACCATGTTGCATCGATCGGAACGAATCATAGTCTGAAGGTGCTATGTCGGGACTATACGCCGGGTGCTCCAAAACTCCTCAGCGAAGAGTCAATAGCGTTTCCTTGACCGATTTCGCGACATGCGGTCTAGGGTTGTCATGCAGTAATTACACACGACACAATCCTTTGCCTGTGAATGGACGTTTCCTACAGATTTCCTGGTTGAATCGCAGCAATTGTCGCTTGTAGCGATCAGAAGTAACAGTTTGACCCTGTTGCAATAATTGATAGTGAAGCACACCCTTCATATCCCACCAGATACACAGCAGAACTTTCTTGGAGTGAATATTGCGTTTCGGTATCGAAGTCGTTTCTTCACCGGGGTCTACCCAGTTTTTTTGCGTTTGGGATTGTCGTACCATATCCACTTTGTAACATACCAGGAGATGTGACGTACCTGCCAGAAGGACGCACACGACATAAAGGCAGATAGGAATCAGAATAAGACGCCCGCGTAGCTCAATTGGTAGAGTGACTTATTCCGGAATGAGGGGATCCGGGTTCGAATCCTGGCGTGGACAGAAATCACGGAGAAATTCACTTCGTTATAATGGCGCCCGAACTATCCGGATGACCCGACCGTTCAAAATCTCGCAATGGTGTGATGTTCTTTCCACACCGCGAGATAGGAAAAATAAGATAATCCCTTCTCCAGCACTTCGAAAAAAAAAAAAAAAAAATAAGGGGGAGATGATGTAACGTACCAGGAGATGTGACGTACCTGCCAGAAGGACGCACACGACATAAAGGCAGATAGGAATCAGAATAAAATGTCCGCGTAGCTTAATTGGTAGAGCAACTTGTTCCGGAATAAGCGGCCTCGGGTTCGAATACCGGCGTAGACCAAAAATGACGGAGAAATTCACTTCGTTATAACTTTTCATCACTCGTAACGATTTCCCACAGGAAAGACTTTCTGTGTTGTTTATTCAACAGATTCAAACACTTCGTGACACGCTCATCCTTGTTCCTCTGGCTTAGATCATGTGGCACCCATTTTCCTTCCTTCTGAATCTTTCCCATTGCGCGTAAACGATTGGAAATGGTTTGTTCAGTTAGTTCTTTTTGCGTTTGGGAGGACTTTTCATCCAGCAATGCTTGCAGTTCTTCATGTGCAACCTTCTGCGGGCCGCTGCTACGTTCTTGATCCCTAACATAAAAATCACCTGCTTTAAACCGTCTAAGTCAAAACTCACACGTGCTTTTCGATACAATATTCTCTCCCGGAACAGAACAGATCGATGCACATGCTTTTGCAGCACTATTTTCTTCATGGAAATTCGTAACTAATGCAGTGTCGAATAAATGAAGTATCGCTTGCCATCTTTCACCTACCGATGTGCAAGTGCGTTTGACTGTTGGGCAAACGTCTGTGTTACATTTTATACTCGGGACAAGTTACGGTCACATGACAACAACGCGGGGGAATTTCGGATATGTAAATTAACGGCATACGTCACACAAAAACCCTTTAAAACTTATTTGTACACCTAATAGATTTTATGAAGTGCTTGAGGCCGAATTGGTCCAAAAGTAGCCATCTTTGCATCAAACGATTGCACAAGTTTGTCATTGTACACGGAAGAGGACATTGACGCTAAACAGCTGTTTCCAGCATGTCTCATATATCTTCAATATGACTGATATCAAGGGATTATGGAGGCCAAGACAGATGACGGAAATTCTTCTCATGCTCCTCAAAACCAGAAATGCACGACTCGCGCGATATTCTGTACTATGAAGATGCCACCATATTCAGGAAACAAGACAGATGACACGGAATTACCTGGTGTAATGAGCATGGCTTTTAAATCCTTTCCAACACAAAAAATAATTTCAAAGCCGATCTTTAGAAAATCTATAAATTCAGGAAATGAAGAGAAATACACTCACACCACCAAGGAGGAAATTCAGAATAATTAAAAACACGCAATGTGAGAGAATTTTACTTTGTTAGGATTTTTGGAAGCGGAGATACACTTTCAAACAGAAACACACCCTAGCACCACCTAACTTCAGAAATGTGAACTACAAAAAGCCCCACATGTACATGCACAATGTTCCACAAGGTGAATGTTATTCAATGATAGGGATGTCGAGAAAAACAGATTAAAAAGTTTTGCAACATAACGAGGAAATTATGTAATATTTTGGGTAGGAAATGCATATGAGGTGTTTTTGTACTCAGAAGTATCTCACTGAAAATATTTTTTTCTTTTACAATCAGGATTTTTGCCACAAATATACTGTAAACAGAAACGCGAACTTATGCCCCATAGTAGCAAGATTTTGCGTTAACAAACATTTGAAATTATATGCAAAATATGCTTCACCAGATGCGCTAAACAAAGAAAGAATGTTTCAAATAGAACTGTTATAAGCAGAGATACGGAAAAATAATTCATCTACGCCTCTGGCAAAGAAACTGTGCATTTTTTAAACAGGAAATACGCGCTAAATATTTCCCGTGGTGAGCCCAAACTAAGTTTTGAAATCGGGTTTTCAGAAGCGCAGATGTTGCTGCAAATGCGTCAGAAACATAAATATACAATTACGCCCTCCCCAAGTGGAAAAATAGTTCTTTAGGGAAAATCATTATATGCAAATATTTTCTATCAGAAATTCTATTCGACGCAAAAAGGATTTTTCAGATTGGACTGTTAGAAGCAGAAACATCGGGAAAAATGCAATTTTACTTTACGACACCTAGCGGGAAAACCGTTAGTTACGTGAAGAAGAAACTCTACCCAGAAATACTCTTCATAATAAATGGAAGAAAGGATTTTTTGAATATGATATTCAGAGGCAATGATATGAAATAAAGTGTATTTTGAAATTTAGTAAGCTTTCATCATTATTTATACAATAACAAACTCAAAATACCTTTCGCAATATGGCATCTTGACTCGCTCAATATGGCTCCATGGTTCTCACGCACAAGCATATGTTTTATAATGAATAAAATTCTCCGGCTGGACGTGTAGTGCAGGAAAGCTTACGTTAAGTCTCGTTAGGGTTATTGAAAGGTTACTTGACGTAGCTAAAGTGTGCTTAATCTTCAAAGTGCTAGAGTTTGTTTAGGTAAGACACGCACGTGCAATAAATTCCAAGAATATGGAATTTATTTTTACTCAGCGTTCCTCATTATCTTGAATATCAGTAATATAACTTCGGTTTTAGTACATTAGTACCTTGAAGGCTTCTTATTAGAGCGGTAAACACAATATACCCTGAACTTAACGTAAACACTCAATGAAATAGACTTAACGGCCAGACAGAGGTCTGACAATAAAATGAACTAAGAAAACGTACTCACTTTTAACCTTTTATTGGGGAGATCCTGGTATTACTCAAATACACACTCCAAAATAAAACAACTGCTGATAGCCCGAACTTTCGTACTATCGTAATATCGTAGAAAAGTAGGTAAATCGCATATCAATAATCAGGAAGAACCTATCACATATAAAACGAAACTCTCTGGTATACTTGAGCGCGCCTATATATACTGCATACCACCACGTCATGACTTACACTCGTTGCCACGTATAATTCAGCTGGAGAAACAACATCTCGTTAAGTGAGAAGATAATTTGCATAGGAAAATAAAATAACAAGAGATAGTAAAATCAAAAAGAAACTGCATCTAGAGTATACGTTCCAGTTTAACAGAGAAGACAGCCGATCTGGTCCCTTATACACTGAGTGGCCACTTTATTATGACCACATGGCACTTTTAAGCAAATTAGCTGTGGCTGCACGCTGTTGCCGCCAGAGGGCGAGGCTGGTATAAAAAGGGAAAGCTTAGTGCTTGCGACAGTAGTAGAAGGGATTTTCGGGTGACGAGATGGGTAAAAAATGCGATTTGATGGAACTTCATCGTGGGATGATTGTAGGAGCTCGGAGCCATGGAGCGAGTTTCACCGAAACCGCCGCATTCGTGAAATGTTCCACAGCAACTGTTGTTAAACTGTTTAAAGACTGGACTGTCAGCCAAAAAACTGGGTTGCTACGTGCAACGCATGGCCGTCATCGACTAGTGACTGCTCGGGCTGAACGGAGAATTTCCGGACTGGTAACAGACAACAGAAGGGTAACAGTGCATCCAATTACAGACTATCTTAATTAAGGATCCCTTCAAATGATCTCTGCACGTACTGTTTGCCGTACACTGCTTCGGATGGGATATGGCAGCCGAAGGCCTGTTCGAACACCTTTGCTGTCTGCAGTTAACAAGAGAAAACAACACCAGTTCGCACACGAGCACAAGGATTGGACAGCCGATAATTGGAAACAAAATATGTGGTCTGATGAATCACATTTTCAGTTACACCATGCCGATGGCCGAGTGAGAATTTGGCGGAAACAGCACGGAACCATGGACACCAAATGCATTACTACAACCCTTTAAACTGGTGGAGGCAACGTTATGATTTGGGGAATGTTTTCCGGGCATGCTTTGTGCCCTTTAATTCGTTGCTGACTGTCACATCATATCTAAACATCGTTGTGGACCAAGTGCACCCTGTCATGTGGATGGTTTATCCCAAATGGTGATGGCTACTTTCAAAAAGATAATGTGTCCTGGCATAGTGCTCGTATTGTACAGGATTGGTTTCAGGAACATGCCGGTGAGTGTACATTGCTTAGGTGGCCCCCACAATCTCCAGATCTCAACCCCATTGAGAATTTGTGGTATGAAGTTGAACGAGCCATCAGACAGCTGGATCCACAACCCTGCAATCTCACACTCCTGGAAAGTGCTATTCATCAAGCATGATCTCAGATTCCACAAACCACCTATGAACAGTCCATGCCACGAAGAATCGACGCAGTATTAAAGGCAAAAGGTGGCCCAACGAAGTACTGAGGGGGTGGTCATAATAAAGTGGCCACTCAGTGTATATGCTGTGCTGTCTGTTTGCATTATTTCAGGACAAGATTATTTCCATTTTCCTAGACCAAACCAATTTACTTTGAGAGGTGGGGTAGGGTAAAGAAAGAGATAATTCTAGTTACGGACAAAGCGATGAGGATTTCCTTTTGCTTTGTGAGAGTACGTCGGCGTGTTTTTACCAGGTAATAGTCGGTAGTAGTAGCAATGTTTATTGTGTTTGTCCTAGAACAAAAGTACTTTCTTATTTGCACGTATTTCGTTAAAGTCTCATTCCATGGGGGGGGGGGGGGCAGCAGAAACCAGGGATTCGTGTTACTAAGTACAGTGAAACCTCGATTATAAACACACCGGACAAAAGATTACGGAATGCTGGTTGAAACATGCACATAAGTATGAAGTTGATGAACGTAACGAGTTGTATAAATAGGAGAGTGAAACTCCTGGATTATGACTGCGGATGTCTGAGGTGTGTGTTTAAAGCATCTGTAGCATTCTGTATTTCTTTTTACAACTATGTGTGGTAGAGGTGAAGTTATTGAGTAGCAAAAGGGGGTCATTGTTCTCGGCCGAGAACATGGTCATTCGTTGCAAGAGATGGCGATGTGTTTTGGACTTTCCAAGTCAATGGTCAGTAATGTCCATTTCCAGTGGAAGAAGTATGGAAGCTATCACTATAGGCGGAGAAACTGCGGAAGAAACTCTGTGATGACCAATCGGCATCGTAGGGGTTTGGGACGATTCGCAACGGCTGCACGTTTCCAGAATCGTCAAGAACAGCTTCAACAGTACAATGCTGGACCTAGTGGACCAGTCTCAGAACGAATGCTACGGAGAGGACCGCATGGTTTGGGCATTTTCAGTCGTTTTGCCCGGATATGTCCGAAGTTAAGAACTGTTCAGAAGAAAGGTCGCCTTTCTTGGGCAAAACAGTATCGTCACTGGACCAGTGATCAATGGCGACAAATATTTTGGTCCAAAGAATCCAGATTCTTCTTGTATTCCCATGATGGCCGCTTCAGGGTCATGCGGAAGGCTGGATAAACATTTAACCCAGAATGTGTCTAAAGAGCTGTACAAAAAAGTGGTGGAAGTGTCATGTTTTGGGGACATATTTCAAGTACTGCAGGTGGACTATTCGTTAAGGTGCTCAATCGCATGAAATCTATGGATTATGTGCCACTTTTATATAATGCATTATTGCCGTTCGTCCAGTTTTTGGAACTAGAACGACACCCAATGAATCTTGTGTTTCAAGATGATAACTCTCGTCGTGTTCATCCAGCTAGAATTGTGCTGGATTGGTTTGAAGAACTATAACGTAACCCTCTTTCGTGTGAAAGACTGGTGTTACGCTACATTGTAAAACTTTGCCGTGAATAATCAGTGTTTCACCCGGACTAAGACGGTTTATAGACCGTCAGTACGCCACCTGGCGGTCAACCATAAATTTTCGGTAGATAAACTATATGTTTACGGTATTTAAACTGTTACTATATTTTAACCTTGACAATATGGCAACGTTCTTCTTAAAGTGGTTACATACCTGTTTTTTCATGTGCAATCAGTCGACTGGCAACACCTCTGTGGCCAACATGTTTTTATTCCCCGGTCAGTAGACATATTATTTATTCCCAGTCATTAGATATGTTAATGAACATTACAGCATTAGACGTTTTTATATCCCATTAGACATGTTAATGAACATAACGTGTTATTATTTATTTGTCATTAGACATGTTAATGAATATTATGATCATTAGACGCTTTTATTTCTCAGTTATTAGACTGTTAATGAACATTACGGTATGGTATTGTAAAATTAAGGTTTATTGACAGGCCAATCAGCTGCCGGTGTATCTACTGTAACTTGACCCAGCAATTTTTTACAGTGTATGTTTAAAACCATGACTAAGGAAATGTTGAACTAAATGAGAACACGATGCAATAGTTGCACGGGATTAAGGTTTTACGGCCAGACGAAATATATACAGAAGTCAAACTTACGATAACCTTTTATTGGTCCAGCAATATTTGATGAAATCCAACATATAGCACTACGAGTTTTACACTTCACATATAATGTCTTAATTATCTGTCGTATAATCTGTCTTGACAACGATCGAACATCTCCACACACACATAAAGCAACTGTTGCATCGTCCTTTTTATTTGACGTTCTTATCACATTCCTACGTCACTCTCTCTGACCTCAAAAGTGTTGCCAACCTCACACATGTGAGAGAGAAGGTATCACGTTAAGTTTGGAAAGTGCAAAAGAGAACAAACTCAAATTTACATAGGAAAAGGAACTAAAAATGAAAGTGAGAATCTACGTCGTAGAACTTGAGAGAGACATTCTATATCTCAATTAGCTTGCAAATTCACTCGATGTATATGTGATTGAAAAAATCTGGGATATGTAAGGAAAGGCCGTGAAAAAGAAAAAAATACAATACCCTGCAAATTTAGCGCAATTAAGGCATCTTTTGAGCATGGAGTGGAATAAACTTGATGCGCATGTGATACTGAACCATAATGATAGCATACCAAACAAAATTAAAGCTGCAATTAAAACGGGTGGAGATATAACTTCATATTAAGAAATATAGTTTACATTCCGTAATGTTTTGCCCGGTGTGCTTACGTTTTTCTAGGGGATGACCAGAAAAAAATATAAATGTAAGAAAAAAGGTATAAATGTAGAAAACGTATAAACGAAATTTCAAAATGTTAACTACTATGTACTATTGTAATTTTATGCTATAAAGGAGTATAAGATGCTCCTTAATAATGATTTATTTAAAGTCGAATTGGCGGGTGGAGTTATAAATTACAATAAATATTATCAGGTTGCAAAAATTATGAAACCTATGAAAATTAAACTTCTCTTTGGACAACTCCATCTGTCCATGAAATTCCCCATTCTACATTAAGTGAAATCCTCACAGCTAAAAATCTGATGCCAGTGCTTCAATGTGGAACTCATGAACTAATAGCTTTTTTTTTTGCAGCGAATCATAAGTATACACTATATTGAAAAAAGTCACCGAACACCCCTTCAAAAGCGAATAAACGGATCCGCTGCATTGTTAAGATGCGTGGTACAACTACAAACGGTATAAAAACAAGCCTGCACCTGACCACGATCATATCGCACTGTGAGGTTGAGTGAAAATGTCGCGGCGGAAGAGAACTGGCTTTGAGAAACGAATGGTTGTTGGGTGTTATATTAGTGGGTTGTCTATAAGAGAAACCGAGAGGCACTTAAACATACCCAAGTCAACTGTTTTGGATATACTGAATAATTGGAAGACACATGGCGTGCCTGAAGCAGCAAAACGTACCGGCAGACCAAAGAAAATCAGTGATAGAGGACGTCGAAGCCTCAGGAGAGTCGTTACAGCTAATCGACGGAGTACTGCACAGGACCTCAATGTATAGGTGAGTAAAAATGCTGGAACCTCGGTATGTACACGTACCATTCGCAGAGAACTTCATTCCATGGGTTACTGTGGTCGTGTTTCTGCTCATATAAGCCTTTCATCTGCACTCGGAATGCTACTCGTCGTTTAGCATGGTGTAAAGAACATTTATCGTGGACCGTAGATCAATGGAAACGGGTCCTATGGACTGATGGATCCAGATTCACGATCCATCAGTGTGATGGCCGTGTGTGAGTATGGCGGCAGTCGGGGGAACGCTATTTACCTCAGTGTACTGTTCCTACGGTCAAGTTTGGAGCTGGCAACGTACACATGTGGGGGTGTTTTTCTTGGTATGGTCCCGGCCCATTGGTTATCATGGACAAACCTGTTAATCAGCACGTCTACCTCGATATTGTGGGCAATTATGAACTACCATCTATGTGGCAGTACTATGGAACCGAGCCCTTGTTGGTACCAGCAGAATAATGCACCGAGACATAAAGCAAGGACGGTTACAACGTGGGTTGACGATAATTCCGTATCGTGTGCGGACTGGCCAGCATAGAGCCCTGATCTTAATCCCATAGAGCACCAATGGGATGAATTAGAGCACCGCATAAGAAGTTTGGAACCAAGGCCTACTACTAAGCAACAGTTAGCGGCAGCATTATGTACTGAATGGAAGCTCATACCTATCGCTGTGTTCTAAAATTTTGTTGAAAGCATGTCTCGAAGGGTCAGTGCATGCATTAAGGCGAAAGGTGAACCGAAACCGTACTAATTTATGTCAATAAATGCTATGTTGTGATGTCTTCTAGGTGTCTGGTGACTTTTGTCAATATAGTGTATATCTCCTTGAAACTACAATGTTGAATATTGAGGATACAATTCGTATTCTATTCTACTATGCCACGAAGTAGTGGAGCCACAAAGCTGTCACAGAGATTTGTTAATTTTTAAATAGCGCATATGTGTGAGAAGAATGAAACGCGAAAACCAATTGTCATGCAACACGAAAGTAAACAACATGCTGTTACGTACTACAGAGGTGAAAACATGTGTCAAGACGACAAATCTGCAGCGAGACATACTGTCCGCGTAACTCAGTTGCGAGAGCGACTTTCTCCGAAGTGAGGGGGTGCGTTTCGATTTCCGTCGCAAACAAATTTGTGTTTTCACAATGCTCAAATATGATGGGATCAAGGTACAACTTTGGCTGCACCAAGAAAAAACACAACAACGCTGTCTCAATTCTTTAAAAGCAAACAACATACTCTTCTCCGATGGGATCAAGGTTCAACTTTGGCTGCACCAAGAAAGAACACAACAACGCTGTCTCAATTCTCTCAAAGTAAACAACATACCCTTCTCTGATGGGATCAAGGTTCAACTTTGGCGGTACCAAGAAGGAACACAACAACGCTGTCTCAGTTCTCTCAAAGTAACCAAGATGCCCTTCTCTGATGGGATCAAGGTTCATCATTGGCTGCACCAAGAAGGAACACAACAACGCTGTCTCAGTTCTCTTAAAGTAAACAACATACCCTTCAGTGATGGAATCAAGGTTCAATCATGAAAGATTGTCATCTTCAAAATTTGTATCGGATTGTCAATTATCTCAAATTTGATTAATCGGATTGTCATCTTCAAAATTTGTATCAAGGTTCAATTTTGGCGGTACCAAGAAGGAACACAACAACGCTGTCTCAATTCTCTCAAAGCAAACAACATACCCTTCTCTGAAAGGATCATGGTTCAACTTTGCCGGTCCAAGAAGGAACACAACAACGCTGTCTCAGTTCTCTCAAAGCAAACAACATACCCTTCTCTGACGGGATCAAGGTTCAACTTTGGCAGTACCAAGAAGGAACACAACAACGCTGTCTCAGTTCTCTCAAAGTAAACAACATACCCTTCTCTGATGGGATCAAGGTTCAACTTTGGCTGTACCAAGAAGGTACACAACAGCGCTGTCTCAGTTCTCTCAAAGTAAACAACATACCCTTCTCTGATGGGATCAAGGTTCAACTTTGGCGGTACTAAGAAGGAACAAAACAACGCAATCTCAATTATCTCAAAGTAAACAACATACCCTTCTCTGATGGGATCAAGGTTCAACATTGGCTGCACCAAGAAGGAACACAACAACGCTGTCTCAGTTCTCTCAAAGTAAACAACATACCCTTCTCTGATGGGATCAAGGTTCAACTTTGGCGGTACTAAGAAGGAACAAAACAACGCAATCTCAATTATCTCAAAGTAAACAACATACTCTTCTCTGATGGGATCAAGGTTCAACTTTGGCGGTACCAAGAAGGAACACAACAACGCTGTCTCAGTTCTCCAAAGCAAACAACATACCCTTCTCTGAAAGGATCATGGTTCAACTTTGCCGGTACCAAGAAGGAACACAACAACGCTGTCTCAGTTCTCCAAAGCAAACAACATACCCTTCTCTGATAGGATCAAGGTTCAACTTTGGCAGTACCAAGAAGGAACACAACAACGCTGTCTCAGTTCTCTCAAAGTAAAGAACATACCCTTCTCTGATGGGATCAAGGTTCAACTTTGGCTGCACCAAGAAGGAACACAACAACGCTGTATCAATTCTCTCAAAGTAAACAACATACCCTTCTCTGATGGGATCAAGGTTCAACTTCGGCGGTACCAAGAAGGAACACAAGAACGCTGTATTAGATCTCTCAAGGTAAACAACATACCCTTCAGTGATGGAATCAAGGTTCAATCATGAAAGATTGTCATCTTCAAAATTTGTATCGGATTGTCATCTTCAAAATTTGATTAATCGGATTGTCATCTTCAAAATTTGTATCAAGGTTCAATTTTGGCGGTACCGAGAAGGAACACAACAACGCTGTCTCAATTCTCTCAAGGAAAACAACATACCCTTCTCTGATGGGATCAAGGTTCAACTTTGGCGGTCCAAGAAGGAACGCAAGAACGCTGTCTCAGTTCTCTCAAAGCAAACAACATACCCTTCTCTGACGGGATCAAGGTTCAACTTTGGCTGCACCAAGAAGGAACACAACAACGCTGTCTCAATTCTCTCAAAGTAAACAACATACCCTTCTCTGATGGGATCAAGGTTCAACTTTGGCTGTACCAAGAAGGTACACAACAGCGCTGTCTCATTTTTCTCAAAGTTGTAACATATCAAGTTACGTATAAAAGAGTCAAATAATCGTGTATTTTTGGTAATCTAAAATTCAAATTTTAACATACAATCACAAAAAACTTATAAATGAATTACGTATGGACAAGTTAGAAATTAGATAATATATCGGAACTAATGCAGAATTACGCATAAAATTGAAAACGCATAACTGAGAAACGTATAACCGAGGTTTCTCTGTATTTGGATTGATATGTAAAATCCTGATAAAGAACATGTGACCATTTGCAACTATTTCACGAAAAATTCACGCTATGAATTTATTTCCTCTCTTCGAGCGGTACTTCATGCCACAATTTTGTTTCTTAATTTCAGGAAAATACGGAATAATTTTCAAGTTTGTCATCACAGTGCATATGTCAAGTTGCCAAATTTCGTTTCTCTCTTGATCGAGAGCGTCATCATAAGAGCAAATCAGAAATACGTAAAAACTTTGACGTTCAGCGTTTATAGCTAGAAATATAAAATGTAATTAAAATTCTTACGAAAACCAAGTTTATCAGTTTTAGTTAAGATCTAACGTGAATAAATAGAATTTCGTTGAAATATTTTGAAACAATGTTCACTCTTTGGAAATAAAAAGACAGATTAGACGGATGGTCGGCCAAAGTGCTAACACTAATTTCGTTTTTGAGCTTGCTGATAAGACAAAGCGAGAATGTTAATTTTGTTTTATCATTCTTCCTTTATGCTTCTAGAAAGCTTCCGCCCAATCATGAAACACTCCTTTGAAATCTCGCGAGGTTAGTCACATTATCATGCAGACACGATTAAAAGACAGCGATCTCTTTCCAGCGGCTTCACTACCACTTTCAGAGAATATATGCAGTTCAGTTAATTCAGCGGTTCGTCTATAAAAAATGCAAAAAAGCTCTTTGTTTGCATTTTTTCCTTAGGATTTTGGCTTCAATTGCCTCTTTGTATTCTAGTCATGAATTGATTCTTCTTTTGAAGCAACGTTTAAGTTCTGAAAAAGAGCGGTCTTCTAATTTCAGTAAGGAGAGCTCTTTAATTTTAAGAAACACGGATTTCAAAGATTATCTTATATCCATTTAATTTAGAGCGAATCCTCGTTCATCAAAAGTTATACATATTTGCTTTATACACTTTAATTTGCAAGCTATATAAAATTTTGTGTCAGGCTGTAAAGAAAGTTTCCGGAAAAAATCGTATGTGGTGTGTGTAATGCAAAATAATGCGCGTATCCGGTGATGTAAACTTCCCATAATGCTGTGCGCGAAAGAATAGATTCTAAGGACAGAAGATATGCTGCTGTGGTGAAGATTAATTGCACGTGGCAACGATAGGATGGCGATATTGAAGAAAGGTGTGCGTCTATGAATATTGGAATGGAGTGAAAGTTACTGAAGCACTTGGAAAATTAAGAAACGCGTTTCGTGACAATATTGTAGGACAGAGTACTTGCTATGACTGGTACTGGAAATTCGACACTAGTATACGGGATCTGTCTGATACGCCCCAAAGTGGCAGAACTAGTAAGATTGAAGATGACACATCGCAACACCTGCAATCGACTAAACCTGTTGCGACACTACGGAAACTGGCAGAGGAACTGAAAACCTCCCACACGACCATCAACACCCGACTTCGGAAAGTGGGATATTCGTGTAAACTGTGCAAAAGGTTATCCCATGCTTTGTATGACCAGAATCGGATGCAACGCTACTCCACTGCTGTTGCTCTGCGTGAAAGAGAAAGTTCGGATATTCGTGTAAACTGTGCAAAATGGTATCCCATGATTTGTATGACCAGAACCGGATGCAACGTTACTGCATTGCTGTTGCTCTGCGTGAAAAAGAAATTTGGGATATTCGTGTAAACTGTGCAAATGGGTACCTCATACTCTGTCTGACCAGAACCGGATGCAACGCTACTCCATTGCTGTTGCTCTGCGTGAAAGTGAAAGTTGGGATATTCGTGTAAACTGTGCAAAAGGATACCTCATGCTCTGTCTGACCAGAACCGAATGCAACTCTACTCCATTGCTGTTGCTCTGCGTGAAAGAGAAAGTTGGGATATTCGTGTAAACTGTATAAATGGGTACCTTATGCTCTGTCTGACCAGAACCGGATGCAACGCTACTCCATTGCTGTTGCTCTGCGTGAAAGTAAAAGTTGGGATATTCGTGTAAACTGTGCAAAAGGGTACCTCATGCTCTGTCTGACCAGAACCGGATGCAACGCTACTCCATTGCTGTTGCTTTGCGTGAAAGAGAAAGTTGGGATATTCGTGTAAATTGTGCAAAAGGGTACCTCATGCTCTGTCTGACCAGAACCGGATGCAACGCTACTTCATTGCTGTTGCTCTGCGTGAAAGAGAAAGTTGGGATATTCGTGTAAACTGTACAAAAGGGTATCCCATGCTTTGCATGACCAGAATCGGATGCAAAGCTACTCCACTGCTGTTACTCTGCGTGGAAAAGAAAAACAGAAGGGCTTTCTGCATCGGTTGTTCACGGGTGCCGAGAAATGGTCACATACGTGAATGTTACGCGGCAAAGAGCATGGACCAAGCAGGAACAACCCCCACAGAAGGTCGCTAAGCCACCACTTCATGGACAGAACGTGATGCTGAGTTGCTGGTGGGATTGTCGCTGTGTGATTCACTCTGAACTCTCACCGTGGAACAATACCATCACAGCGGATGTTTACATCCAACAGTTGGACCGTTTCCATGCTGCACTGTAAGAAAAGCTCCCAGTGTTCATTAATCGCTTTGGAGTTGTTTTTCACTAGGATAACGCTCACCCACAGCATGCCACTTTACGGACCCAGCAAAAATTGCACGAGCTCGAACGTGAAATATTGTCACCCAACCCCTTTATTCCCCGGACCTTACCCCGTACGACTTTCATCTCTTCCGGTCTTTGTCGAATTTTCTATTTGAGAAAAACTTTGCTAATGACGATGATGTGAAACATTGTAGGGATAATTTCTTCGACACCTTCTCGCTAGACTTCTATCACAATGGGATATTTCAACTCGTAGATCGGTGGAACACAGTCATCAGTTCCGCTGAGGACGACCTGGATGATTAGGTAAAGTGCTTGTATTTCCCGATACTTTCTTTACATCCTGATACATGTAATATGAGCAGTACAACGGTGGTATCGAGAAGGAAATTTCAGTATACAGAGCCCAACGTACATTAGCGCGATTGGGCTATAACAGCAGACGTCCCCTTAGTGTAACACTTTACAAACCCCTTAGTGTACCACTTTACAAACCCCTTAGTGTATTACTTTACAAACCCCTTAGTGTATCACTTTACAAACTTTTACAATCTGATATTTCGATTTTACACTGAAGAGCAATTGAATTAGAGACAGCTGGCGTTATGCAAATGTGGCGCTGTGGGCAGTCCTGTAAACGGAAACGACATGACGTATGCAGCGATCCGACAATATAAAGAGTTATGCGACGGGAATCAGTCAGAGTCGGACGCAGTATGGCTAAAACGAAGGATCTAAGCGCATTTGATCGCGGGAAAATTGTCGGGGCCCGACGAATGGGTCACTCCATCTCGGAAGTCGTGCAGGCACTGGGATTTTCACGAGCCACTGTGTCACGGGTACACCGTGAGTACATCGAATCCGGTAAAACCATCCCTGCAAGGGCCAACTGCCGTGGACAACAGCGTGTGGATGAGCGGGGTGTTCGTCGGCTAGCTCGCATTGTAACAGCGGGTAGACGGATCACAGTGCAAGAAATCATTTTGAAATTTTACGCTGGTGCACAAAAACGTGTAAGCAGCCACACCATCCAGAACCATCTCCTCGCTATAGGGTACAGAAGACATCGTCCCACGAGGGTACCGCTGCTGACCGCACATCACAAGGTGCAAAGATTAACATGGGCGCGGGAACATCGCCACTGGACCCTAGACATGTGGGAAAATATTGCCTGGACTGATGAGTCGAGAGTCACGTTGGTACATGCGGATGGCATGATACGAGTACGGCGCAAACTACATGAAGCGATGGATCCTTCTTTCCAGCAGGGTACTCTTCAAGCTGGTGGGGGTGGAATTCTCGTCTGGGGACTGTTTACGTGGACTGAAATGAGACTCCTGGTACGTGTGACATCGTACCTCACAGGTCAACGTTACCGGGATATCCTGGTCGACCATTTGCTCTCGTTTGTGCGTTTTCAACATCCCTTTGGGGACCTCATCCTGCAACAAGACAATGCACCGTGCCATCGCTCCTGAATTGTATCCGAATGGTTAAATGCCAGAAGCTTTATCGTTGCAGTGCAGCTTTCCACTGTTTGCTCACCTCCAAATGCACAAATTTCTCTCGCTGCTGCGGTTAGCCATGTTTTCTAATATTGGCGTAGAAGCACCCGAACTTCACGTTTATCGACCTCCATCTACTGCTTACCTGATAACGCAATATGGCTCTTTGCTAAATGTACATTATGAGCTCGTATTTTTCACTGATCGCGGTACCCAATTGACGCTGGCTCGCGTTTCTCATAGGAATACAGGCACAAAATTACGTGTAGCTCAAAATGGGAGTAACTTTTGACTCACTCTGATAGAAGTTAGCTTTAGAATAATGTGAAAAACAAACTTTCTCTCCAGAATAGGTGCTCTAATATTATCGATACAGACGAAATTTTTATTTCATTAGCCTAACGATTAGGCGCACTTGCAGTACTCTTCTGTAATAATGGCAATTCAGGAATGTCAAGTGCATATGTGAGAAAGCTGTGATCATTCCGATAGGCTAAAGATAAAGAAGAACAATTTGTTTCTTCCGTTAATCTCTGTTATTGACAGATCGGGCACTTTGAGGGACAGAATGAAACGGACATAGAACGAAGCTACGAGACGTGCTTTGTTTTGGTCATTCAGAAAAAAAGCAACGTAACTATGTTGGACAAAACTATGTAGGACCTGAGCGCGCAACTTCTACGTTTATCAAAGGATTGAAGTCATTCCATTTGCTGCGATGGAATATTGGCGTTTATCGATTTTCGTGTCATTTGCTCTCCTAGTGCTTTCTAATTGTCATTTTGTTCCTTTGAAAGAGTCCGATGGAAACAATTTAAATAACTACGCCCGTTTGAGTGATCTCATTAATTCCAGTCGAATGCTGTAGAGTTCATTTTTTTCTCTTAGTGCCCCCCCCCCCTCAATCTTTTCATTTACGAAGAAAGTTAACGCCAGGAAGACATGTGCAATATATTGTTCTTTATCTAATGTTTACCACCTGTACATCTTATTTCTTTCATCGATTAAAAGCAGTTTTAAGTGAATTTGAAGTAAATGTGTTGCCCATTGAAGCGTAGCATTCAATTCCTTATAAAAGCTCTAACAGAATCGGACAAAGCAAGATTTACTCCTAAAGTCCGCCATTATAATCAAAATATGTATGAGGGTGTTGCTGATGAAATGTCGAAATACTGATGGAAGCTTCAAATACTCAAAAGAAACTTTTTTAATCAAAATAATCATCGCCATCAGCAATACACTTTGGCAAACGAGATAAATGCTTCTGTATACCTTCGTGTAAACATGTCGAGCTTCGGAACGTGATAAATTCATGGAATGCGGATTCAACTGATATTTTATTGGGAAGCGATTTGCCCGGTGGCCAGGTTTTAGAAGAATTGATAATCCCTAGTGGAGAGATCAGGTGAATAAGGGGATGAGGTAAGATTTCGTACCTCCATTAGCGCAGCTTGTGGGTCGCCCTTTACGTTATCACGGAGAAGTATGGGCCTGATTAATGCTGGCTGTTTGGTGGGCAATTTTCCATGCTGAAATGTCAAGTTCTTGGCAATAACTGTCCGCCGAGATGGTTTGACCCGATTGTAAGAAGGAGGAATGGATCATATCAGCAGCGGACCACCAAACTCTGACCATTGTTTTCCTGAGATGGAGTACCAGCTTCGTGGTGTGTTTAGGAGCAATTGCTTGAAGATCAGCGTGATCCAGAAATTGCGCCGATCTTCGGCAATTGTCATAAAGCGTCCATTCCTAATCACACGTGATGAGGCGCCTCAAAATGTCGTTTGTTTGGTTACAGAGAAGAGCAGGCATCACATTGTCATATTCCATTCCTAATCATACGAGACGAGGAGCCTCAAAATGTCGTTTTTTGGTTACAGAGAGGAGCAGACATCACATTGTCATATTCCATTCCTAATCACACGTGATGAGGCGCCTCAAAATGTCGTTTGTTTGGTTACAGAGAAGAGCAGACATCACATTGTCATATTCCATTCCTAATCATACGAGACGAGGAGCCCCAAAATGTCGTTTTTTTGTTTACAGAGAAGAGCAGACATCACATTGTCATATTCCATTCCTAATCATACGAGACGAGGAGCCCCAAAATGTCGTTTTTTGGTTACAGAGAAGAGCAGACATCACATTGTCATATTCCATTCCTAATCATACGAGACGAGGAGCCTCAAAATGTCGTTTGTTTGGTTACAGAGAAGAGCAGACATCACATGTCATTGTCATATTCCATTCCTAATCATACGAGACGAGGAGCCCCAAAATGTCGTTTTTTGTTTACAGGGAAGAGCAGACATCACATTGTCATATTCCATTCCTAATCATACGAGACGAGGAGCCTCAAAATGTCGTTTGTTTGGTTGCAGAGAAGAGCAGACATCACATTGTCGTATTCCATTCCTAATTATACGATACGAGGAATATAAAAATTTCGTTTGTTTGGTTGCAAAGAAGAGCAGACATCACATGTTCGTATTTTATGCTGTTCCGTCAACTCATGGGGGAGCTATTTACCCATCTTAGTTTTTTCTATGACCGTTAAGGGAAATGGTTGCATTTCCCTCCGGGTTTCCTGCCAAGTTCTTGTACCTGAAACAGCACTATGAAACAACAGTAGTTTACGAGATGGTACCATTTCTTTTTCTGTAAACTGCATAGTTATCGAAAAGTAATGTTACAGAGCTTTTACGGTTATAGATTAAGGTTACAGAGCTTGTACGGTTATAGAGTAAGGATACAGAGCTTTTACGGTTATAGATTAAGGTTACAGAGCTTGTATTTCGTATAAATGCACTTTATGTTTTCAACTAAAAGTACAAAATATCCATCAGTTAATACACAATTTTCAATGTGATCTCCAAAAACATTCAGGCAGATCAGATCAGATCATATGTAGAAGATTTTAGGAAGGGAGTGTCTGACCCCAGGTCTTAAACAACCCTTAGAAATAGGAAGCTAGGAGATTTGATCTAGAGTGCCCGATAGGAAAGTGGCACGAAAGCGAAGTACAAAGGGGGAGGAAGACGCCCTTATTTATTACCGGGGGGCCAGTACCTGGGGTCCGACGGCTTAATGTGCCCATCCGACGCACGGCGGGTTTTTAGTGGTTCGAACGTTTGTACCTACGCAGGGGATCGAACCTGAGGTTATCTCCATGGCAGTCACGAACGCTGGCCACTAGGCCACCCGCGAGCCAAAACATACAGGCACTTACCGTGACGGGATATGAGTTTTTTATCTTCTCCGGGTGAAAGTCTTGTCCCTGTTTCCGAAGCACAAGAGTATTTGCTATTGTTTTCTTTCAGGGTTTACCGAATACCATGAGCAACTTTAAGGACCATAGACAGTTGACCATCCCTAATTTGTGGCCACTTGTTCCAGGGAAGGAAAAGAGCCAGAAGCAATTAATGAAATACGGGATTACACCATTGTACAATATAAATTTGAAATATGTGAATCCGTTTATTGGTGTAAATATGACATGGATGTTAAGTCAAATAATATCCGAAAACTTAAAGCTTTCGGGTATTATCTGACTTAATATTCATGTCATATTTGTACCAATAAACGGATTCACATCTTCCAAATTTGTGTTGAGCCAGAGGCATTATTCGAACACACCAAGCATGCGTAATCGGGGACTCGAAATCGAGCCGACCTCGGATGACCGATCCCGCGCCTCAGACCACTCGAACACAGAGCTAGACGTTGGCTACCGTATACCTTTTTCACTGAAGGCATCACGATAGTCTTGAGTGGCCTGGATCATTTGTATAGAAACGTTGATGATATACTCTTGTTTGGTACAGGAAAACGTTTCGCGTAGGGCAATCTGCTTTTGACGAGTTCTTTAGGAAAGAGGATACGAAGATGCGTGAAAGATCGTCTTAGCATTTTTCTAATAGATCTGATTGATTTCTGTTCTGTGCTTTCCGCTGTTATCTTAATGCTAACATTTTCATGGCTCTAGTACTCACTGTGTATGTATAAAATCATATAAGTGGTCTGAAAATCAAGTTCGCTTATTCTTCCTGAGAACTGTGGTATGTACCGTATCGCGGATGGACGGCAAGTAAAAACCTGGTATACAACAATACCAGGATTTCTTTCATTCCTGAAAAAATTTCTGGAGCTTACTTTCTTGATTTACTGGATGTGTGCATAAGGTTTAGCCATTTTTGTAAGCTACAAAGAAAGGAGGAGAACACAGCAAGTAACGTACCTATAGGATTTCACATAATTGCTATCATTCTGTATGACCTCTTGCCATCTGTCTATGAGTAGGTGAATCCCTCGCCGGAGAAACTCCTGTGTTTTAGAGTAAAAAAAGTCATGTAGTCATGTAATACCGTTTTCACATCGTCCACATCATGGAAGGTTTGGACAGCGAAAGCGTTCTTTAACGATCAAAAAAGGTGGTTGTCCGTAACTGCCAGGTCAGGGGAATACGTCGGGTGAGGTAACACTTCCCAACTGAAGTCCAGTAATTTTTGCCGAGTGATTAAAGCAGCATGAGGTGTGGCGTTATAATGATGAAGGATCACGCCTTTGCGATTGACGAGTGCTAACAGCTTCGATATGAGTAGTTCTCGCAATCTGTCCAGCTGTTGGCAGTAGAGGTCAGAATTTATCGTTTGGTTAGGTGCCAACACCTCCCAGTGGATTATTCCCTGGATATCCCACCAAATATTAAAAAAAAAAAACTTTTTGAGATGCAGTCCTTTTTTTGAGGTCGATGGAGCAAGCTACGCACCTTGGCACACATTCCGTTGACGCTTTACATTACGGCAGAGTACCCATTTCTCATCACCTGGTACAATTCGTCCCGAAAACGGTTTATTTCTTCGACGAGAAAGCAAAGAAACACAGGAATGGATTCTCTCCTCTCGTTGCTTTGCAGAAAGCTGGTGTGTAATCCAGTTATCGAACTTGGTGATGAACTCAAGTGCATGCATCCGTTTTTCGATTGTTGTTCTGCGTACCGACAACGTTTTCGCTAATTCCTGAACGGTTGGATGTGGGTCATTTGTTATGGCTTGGTCCACATCCTCGTCAGAAACCACGGATGGACTTCCAGGATTTAGTTTATCTTTACAGATTCTGTCTCCATCCCGGAATTTCCGAAACCAACGGCGACATGTGCTATCATCAACTACATCCTCCCCATACACTTGACAGATGTTGTGGCAAGCCGTGTCTGCAGTACTGCCTTTATCGAACTGGTGCAGTAATCAACGTTTAATGTGCTTCTTATCGAATGCTATGTTACACTGTCCGTGATTTCCGTTACGAATGACTTACTCGGACAAACCTAGTTCCTCTATATGTTCTATTGCTCCACGTTCATTGGCCGAAAATTCGGCACTGCAGCGTCATCATGACGTAACTACTCCGATCGCAATTTGCATCGATTACAAAAACAGGTAGAACTTTTTCCCACACCCAATACTTTATAGCCGACTGACGCTCACGTCTTGGATATATGCCTTTTTGATACGTTGTCAAAGGAAATTAAAACAATTTCAAGTTATTATTCCAATTTCTTTATCAGCCAAAAGTTTCTTTACAGTAAACGCCATTTGTTCGGCAGCAATGTCGTGATGCAAGATGTATAACGAAGTAAATTTCTCCGTCATTTTTGGTCTACGCCGGGATTCGAACCCGAGGCCGCTTATTCCGGAACAAGTCGCTCTACCAACTGAGCTACGCAGACGATTATTCTGATTCCTATCTGCCTTTATGTCGTGTGCGTCCTTCTGGCAGGTACGTCACATCTCCTGGTACGTTACAGATGGATTTGCTTTCAAAAAATGTCCAATGGTAATCGCCTAACATTTTCTTTGAGTTGCTTTAGATCTTCCAAGGAGTACGACCTACCTGGTAAAAACATATTTCTCGTGTACTAGAACGCAGACGTCGAAAAGAAAAATTAGTCCTTCAGTTCGGATTTTGACACGCGACTTTTGTCTTGGAGAGTTTTCCGGTTTTCATTGAGCACTCTGAAACCTTGTTTCAGGTTTCTATATGTTAACCGACGGTTCATTTTAGCAGTAACAATCCGTTTAAGTAATTTCCTGCTATTCTAAATAGTCCTCGCAAATTTTGTTTCCTTTGATTTTTGTTCAACACTCAGCTTTCTGAATGCCGATTTCTGCACAAACTTTTTTCTTAATCTCCAAACCTTGAGTTGAAACATTTTTTTCTGGTTCGTTTTGCTTTTGTATTTTGTGGACAATGTTTTGTTACACTTAGATCTCAGAACGTCACAAATGCCCTCAATGTTTTGAGCTGCTTTAAACTTCAATGAACTATCTCTATACACTTGATATAGCATTTCCAAAATTTTAGAGAGTTTTCCGGAGTTTCAATAGCAGCTAGCAGCTTGGTATTTGTTCTTTGTTCTAAAACAATACTGATTGCTAATCTAATAAGAAACGTATTACCACAATAACACACATCTCCTTTGCTGGTAGTCAGTCACGCAACTGGGTTACTCAGACTGCTGTCCAAGAACACACTACTGTTTTAGAGCTTCCACACGCTGATCTGCAGGGCGAATTTCCAAAATTAACCCTCAAGTCTCGTATACAATGTCTATCGGTCAAGTACTGCAATAACCACATATTGTGTTGGTCGTAGGTATTAAATTTAGATGCCGGAGTGCTTCTCCAGCGAGATTATTCTATAATGACTACATTTAGACGCTTAGCTCTGATTCAATTGGTTCACCTGCTTCCCGAAATACAACTCCCTCTGTTCTGGATGAGTAATCATCGTATTTTGAAACTATCATGCCCTCAGATATGGCCGCGTTTCTGCACGCTGGTGCCAAGGGTACGTTAACGGTAACTAAAATCTAACGTCTTCCTCTCAGCTCCTTATCACCGTTGACTGAAATTTAAATTGCTACGTTGTATTAGTTGTAAGAATTTTATAATTTAGAGCTAGCTTTTCTCGGTTGCGGTGATTAGCATCCAAAAAGCATTACATCAGGTTATTTGGTAAAAAATGTTTGCATGACTGTCTGAAACCTGTTGAAAATTAAAAAAAGAACGCCGCTTTGAATTTTAAAGTCCCAACGTAACATTCATAAGCTTCGATTCATAGAAAAGAAGAAAAGAAAAGAAAAGCACGCTCCATGCCTTGAAGGGTTTCATAATCGTTTAGTCAGTCATTATGTAACGTACCAGGAGATGTGACGTACCTGCCAGAAGGACGCACACGACATAAAGGCAGATAGGAATCAGAATAAAACGTCCGCGTAGCTCAATTGGTAGATCAACTTATTCCGGAATGAAGGGACCCGGGTTCGAATCCCGGCGTAGACCAAAAATGACGGAGAAATTTACTTCGTTATAATTATTTTTTCTAATTTCGACAATTCATCATCCATGCTGTTTGTTCGATTTCTCCCGTTTCTTGTACACTGTTGGGTATAGAAAATGCATCACCATGAAGGAATGCACGAAATGAGATGAAACTTACCACAAACACGTAGAACAGTAAGTGGGAAAGCCGTGATTTAATTTCTGAGGGATTACATTAATGCGATGGACGAAGAGGACAGCATAATGTGGCTTAAGTTAGTATATCGTATGGCCACCATGCTGGCCTATACATTCGGAAACACGGCGTGGTATGGAGTGGAAAAGCTTTCGGTTGGTATCCTGGGTAACGCTGACCATGCGTCGTTGGCCTACGTACAAAAATAATCGACATTGCGATGGGGTCGTGCGGAAGCGTTAAGACTTCTGCCAATGAACTCCCACACGTTCTCAATCGGGAAGAAATCTAGAAATATGGCTGGCGAAGGAAGCACCTGTACGCCTTGTAGGCACTGTCTACTGACGTTGATAGTGTCCGAGTGGGCATTATCTTGTTGAAACTGGATAACAGGGATACCACGGAGATATGCCCACAAAACTAACTGTAGCACTTCATCGACGTATCGTCGTGCTGCCATTGTATCCACTCTAGGTACGAACGATGAATGGCCGTTGAAACTAATAGTGCCCTAAACCTGAGGAACCGTAAAACGCTTTCGGATGGCAGCAAGTTCACTTCGATGACTACGTCGTCCTCAGAATCTCAATCAGGGATCGTCGGCGCTGATACAGAAGCGAAATTCGTCGCTGAATACGAAATGGTAACATTCGCTCTTTCATGTATGTCTGATAGTGCACCACTGCAACCTTGTCGGACGATATGCTGCGGTGAGTGACAGTCGTCCCAATGCCTGGCAAGAGCCCAAACATGCCTCAACCAATCTGCGATTCACAGTCCATGTCTACACGGAGATGCCCATAGCTACCTGTACTCCTTGTCAAATGTCGTCCTCTGTGGATTGTGGAGCTTGCCGACGAATGGAGCTATTGAGGTGTTCGGACGTCTGTCTACGCGCAGCACTAATCCCACTACGGTGACGCACGTTACGTTCCTCCAACCCAGTGTTGCCATTCTACTGATTCATCAATAGATCTAGCGATTTTGACACTTAACTACTGATAGATTTTCATAATCTACTGCCTTTTGTCTGTTTTAAGACCACTTACAAACTCAGTAACCTGCTGTCTAAGAATGACTGCATTCTTTCAGTACTCACAATCTAGTGAACTAATGGACAAGACTCACCTTAGAACTGGTCTGAAGAGTAAAAGCTGACGAAGACTGAAACTTTTTAATCCCTGCTACCTATTATTGTTTTAAATTCCTTCTGGTTGCCATATAATATTTGTTATTCTAGATAACTAATTAGTCTGTTATACAAATATTTTTCGTAGTTTTGTTTAACCGTAAAGTATTAGGAAAGCGTCTATAGTATACGATATTCGTGTTAATGATACTTTTTTGGGAAAAGCACTTATTTCGCGTACTTTCTGGATATCGTAGTAAGAACTGTAAGTATATAACTCTTTGTTTTTAGGAAGACAACAAGTGAGACTGATTCAGTTGTGACTACATTAAAAGGCAAATGCCATGACTATTTACGCAAACATTAGTTTTGATGATGAAAATTATTTTATAAAGCTGATCATCAGTAATATCATATAAAAAAGCGACTCAGGATTGCATTGGTTTGAATTTTCATTTCGCTGTTTAATCGTAGTTTGTGGAATACTGATAATATTTGAATACCAGTAGTTTTAAGTCTTCCTTTGTATTGAGATTGCATCCAATACTATATTATATTTGTGACGTGGTGCATATGTCAAGCAAAAAAATTTGATCCACTGATTTCTACCGATTTTTTCAGCTCTGGTCTACTGATTTCAGGAAACAGTATCTGGCAACACTGCTCCAGCCACTGTCGCCCCATTTGGTTGGCAGTTGTTGCATCCTGATGCGTTTACGCCGCGATGCAAAGCAAGAACTTACCAGATGTACGTAGCCCCATAATGAAGTCTCTCGTAAAGGTGTCCATGTGGCAAGAGAATTTCTAATGACGTCACCCAGGCATTCTCACTTCTTACACGTGCTTTCGCCACCGAGATCACTCCGATGCAGTAGTCCACACGCCAAATGAGAACGAACCAATTTAGCAAATCCCCCCCCCCAACCACCCGGTGGCGTAGTGGTCTGAAAGCTCCCTGTGAAGCATGGATGTTGCATTTGTATTAGGTAACCGGCTCTCTCTCCCTTCCCCGATACTAGTGCAGCTAAACTGGGAACTGGCGACTTCTTAGTTGCTCACGGTGGTCGCTAACCCTCCCAACCAAAAAAAAAAAAAAACAACAACTTAGCTAGGCCGAGCTGCATTGCCCTTTCATCGCCCTCACCTCTCACGTGATTGTTTCGCAGCTGCAAGCATTTACATAATCCAATTATCAACATATACCCACTAACTTGCTAACTTGCACGGCGCCATAAGAAATACGTCCTGGTGTGGCATTTTCTATCTCGAGAAGTACACGGTCGAGTCACATTATTGTGACCACCAGCTAATATCCAAAGTAACCGCCGTGTGCAGCGCGGACAGCAGCTAGACGGCGTTGAGTGACCAATAAGGTGCTCAAAGGTGTTCTCATGTATGTGAAGCCATGCAGACTGCAGTGCATCTGACAGCTTCTGGAGGGTGCGTGGTGGAGGATCCATAGAGCGAACAACACGATCGAAGTGGACTCACAGATGCTCAATTGGGTTTAAGTCTGGGGAATAAGGGGGCCAGGGAAGTACTTTGAAGACTTCATCGTGCTCTTCCAACCATTCTCAGATATTTCTAGCTGTGTGACACGTTGCATTATCGTGCTGGAAGATACCATCCGCCCCAGGGAAGAAAATCATCATGTATGGGTGTACGTAGTCTGCAAGGATGGATTCATAACGTATTCGGTCCATAGTGCCTTCCACAGGTGTGAGTGGACCCAGAGAATGCCACGAAAACATTCTCCAGGCCATAACGCTGCCCCACCAGCTTGTGCTCTTCCAGCAGTGGTTGAAGAATGTTTGTTCTCAGATGTTGCTCGCCTTATACGCCAACGTCCATCCGTTCGGTGAAGTAGAAAACGTGACTAATTGGAGAAGGCAATCTTTTTCCAATCAGCGAAGTTCCAATTCCTGATACTGCCGTGCAAGTGTAAGCCACTTCTACAGATGTACCTTCGTTAGCATAGGTGCATTGACTATCCGTCTGCATCGGAGCCCCATACGCAGCAAGATTCGCTGAACTATCGTTTTAAACACACTTCCGACCGCCCCCTGGTTCATTCGACCAGTTAATTCCTCCACCGTAGCGTATCAATCGGCCCTCACCCACCTTCGAAGCCGACATTCACTTCTTACATCAATGGCACGTGGTGCTCCGCAGTTTTCACGTCGCTTATTCGCAATGGTGCCATTTCTCCAATCACGATAAACTTTAACCACAGCAGCACGTGGACAGTTCACAAACTGTGCTGCTTCAAAAATACTGGCACCCGTGGCCTGAAAGCCGATAATCATCCTTTTTTCCAAATCTGATAAATCGCTCCTATTATCCATGACAGTAGCGAGTGATATGTTTTCAGAATGCCTGCAGCACACCTTATATACCCTCCAAGCCAGCTTACGACACGTGCTTTTTCATTTGCTACGCACTGTTGACGTCAAAAGTAGGTGGTGGTCCCAATAATGTGACTCGACTATGTATATACATTTAAACTCTTGTGCCGATCAGCGTTACTAGTATGCTGTTCTCCAATTTCTATGAGGGTGCGCATGGCAAGAACCTTCGATCCATCTGCTCTGAAAGTACAACAAGAAAGATGACACCGAATTTTCGGATGTAATAAGCACGTCTTTTGCATCCGTTCTGACGCAAATAAAATTTATCAAAGCTATTCATAGTCAATGGAACCGGCATGGAAAACAGTAGAATCTGATGGAAAAAATAAGTTTTTCATTCGCGTTTTTAATCCCTCAGGTATTGCAGTAAACGGAATCGTGAGCTTACGACCTCTATTTTGCAGACTTGTGCGTTAAGAAAAACACGAATTTATATGAGAAACATTTCGCACCGGAAATGCTCTCCAACACAGAAAGAATTTCTCAAATCGGACTTTTAGAGACAGAGATATCGACAAAAATAAGATGTAACTTTACGTCCCCTGGTGAGAAAACCATGCATTATTTTAGGAAGAAAGTATTCTCAAAAGGTTTTCCCATATGAGCGGTATTGGTCCACGAAAAAAAAATAATATTCCAGTTTTCAGGATCCCAGATTTTGCAACAAATACATCAGAAGCAGAAATTAACACATATGGTCCCTGGTGGCCAAACCATTCTTTATCAAACATTAGAAATTATGTGAAAAATATTTTCCATCAGATCTTGTATGCGATACAGGAAGAATATTTCAAATCGGAGTTTTAGGAGCAGAAATAACACAGAAAACGCCATTTACATTTGTGCCTCCTAGTGGAAAGCGGAAAGTGTATGATTTACTTGAAAATTTTGAATTTATAGGAAAAACATTTCGCACCGGAAACAGTATTCAACAATGAAGGAATTTTTCAAATCGGACTCCTAGAAGTAGCTCTATTGACAAAAAATTATACATCTACGTCCCCTGGCGTAGAAACCATGTATTATTTCAAGAAGAAAATGTTCCTAAAAGGTTTATCGACATGAGTAGTATCGGTCAACAAATGACTTTTTTTTTAATCGAGATTTTAGAAACCCATATTTTGCTGAAAATAGATCAGAAGCGGAAATTAAGACTTACGCCCCCTGGTGGTCATACCATTTTTTTTACAAAAATTAGAAATTATGTGCAAACGATTTCCCATCAGGAGCTGTATCCGGTGGAGAAAGAACTTTTCAAATCGGAAATTTAGAAGCAGAGATATAAGGCGGACAGCAATTTACTTTTACGCCTCCTAGCGAAAAGTCTATGAATTACTTGAAAATTTTGAAATTATATGAAAAACATGTCACACTGGAAACACTATCCAACAAAGAAGGAATTTTTCAAATCGCACTCCTAGAAGTAGAGATATTGACAAAATTAAGATATACATCTACGCCCCATGGCGGAGGAACTGTGGAATATTTTAAGAAGAAAATATTCCGAAAAGGTTTATCGACGTGAGTGGCATCGGTTCACGAAATAATTTTTCAATCGATGTTTTAGGAGCTCATATTTTATGGCAGATACATCAAAAGCAAAAATTCACACTTACGTCCCCTGATGGCCAAAGTATTATTTACCAAATATTTGAAATTATACGCAAAAGATTTTCCATCAGAAGGTGTATCCGCTGAAGAAAAAAATTTCAAATCGGAGTTTTAGAAGTAGAGTTATCGGGAAAAATGTATTTTACTTTTACGTCCCCTAGCAGAAAATCTATGCGTAATTTGAAAACGTAACTATATCTAAAATATCCTTCGACATAAATGAAATCAAAAGATAAAATAATTTTTTCAATCGGATGCTTAGAAGCAAATATGTGGAATAAAACGTATTTTTGAATTCGACATCATGTGCATTTACGCACTCTAGTGGCGAAATTGTACATCGTAAAAAAACCCGAAAAAAAGGATCATTATTCGCATATTTCAAGCTACCCAATGGAAAAAGAAATTTTCAAATCAAACTAATAGTTGCAGAGATATCGTGGGTACAGGCGGATGGACGGACGGACAAACCGGTAACGTAAGCACGATCTTTTTTTACAAAATACGTGCTAACAAAGAAGGAATTTTTCAAATCGGAATCCTAGAAGTAGAGATATTGACAAAAATAAGATATACATCTACGCCTACTGGCGTAGAAACCATGCATTATTTCAAGAAGAAAATGTTCCTAAAAGGTTTGTCAACATGAGTAGTATCGGTCAATAAACGACTTTTTTTGCAATCGAGATTTTAGAAGCTCATATTTTGCAGTAAATACATCAGAAGCGGAAATTAAGACTTACGCCCCCTGGTGGCCAAACCATTTTTACCAAAAATTAGAAAATACGTGCAAAGGATTTCCCATCAGGAGCTGTATTCGGTGCAGAAATAAGTTTTCAAATCGGAGATTTAGAAGCAGAGATATAGGGGAAATCAATTTACCTTTACGCACCCTTGCGGAAAGCTACGAATTACTTGACAAATTTGAAATTATATGAAAAACATGGCACACTGAAAACACTATCCAACAAAAAAGGAATTTTTCAAATCGGACTCCTGGAAGTAGGGATATTGACAAAAATAAGATATACATCTGCGCCCCCAGGCGGAGAAACTGTGAACTATTTTAAGAAGAAAATATTAGGAAAAGGTTTATCGATGTGAGTGGCATCAGTCCACGAAAGAATTTTTTCAATCGATATTTTAGAAGCTCAGCTTTTATGGCAAATACGTCAGAAGCAAAAATTAACCGTTACGCCCCCTGGTGGCCAAAGTATTCTTTACTAAAAATTTGAAATTATATGCAAAATAATTTCCATCAGAAGGTGCATCTGCTGAAGAAAAAATTTTTCAAACCGGAGTTTTAGAAGAAGAGTTATCGGGAAAAATGTAATTTACTTTTACGCCCCCTAGCGGAAAATCTGTGTGTAATTTGAAAAAAGTAACTGCATCTAAAATACTCTTCGACATAAATGGAATAAAATAATTTTTTTAATCGGATGTTTAGAAGCAAATATGTGGAATAAAACGTATTTTTGGATTCAACATCATCTGCGTTTACACCCTCTGGCGGAGAAATTGCAAATCGTAAAAAAAAAAGAAAAAAACGAAATAAAGGATCATCATCCGCTTATTTCAAGCTTCCCAATGGAAAAAGAATTTTCCAAATCGGACTAATAGTTGCAGATATATCGTATGTACAGACTGACGGACGGACGGACGGACGAACCCGGTAACATGAGCACGATCTTTTTAACAAAAGACGTGCTAAAAAAAGTGGGAAAGTCTTATATCCATCTGCTGATACAAAGGTTGTCCCAAAACAACTGAGAATGTTTTTATAAAAAGAAAAACATGCGTACCTTAACTATCAAGGAAGTGGTCATCTTTTTCAAAATACTGTCCATTGCATCAAATAGAGGTGTCCCGATGTTCCTCTCGTTTTTAGCACGTCTTTTGTAAAAAAAGATCGTGCTAATGTTACCGGTCAGCATAATGCATGGTTTGTAAGCCAAGGGCGTAGATGTATATCTTATTTTTTGTCAATATCTCTACTTTTAGGAGTACGATTTGGAAAATTCCTTTTTTGTTGGATAGTGTTTCCGATGCAAAATGTTTTTCCTAAAAATTCAAAATTTTCAAGTAAGTCATAGACTTTCCGTTACGGGGCACAAAGACAAATTGCGTTTTCTGCGTTATTTCTGCTCCTAAAACTCCGATTTGAAAAATTGTTCCTGTATCGCATACAAGACCTCATGGAAAATATTTTTCACATAATTTCTAATGTTTGGTAAAGAATGGTTTGGCCAGCAGTGGTCATAAGTGTTAATTTGATGTATTTGTAGCAAAACCTGGGCTCCTGAAAACTCAACTAAATTTTTTTTTCTTGGACCGATACCGCTGATATGGAAAAACCTTTTGAGAATACTTTCTTCCTAAAATAATGCATGGTTTTCCCACCAGGGAACGTAAAGTTACATCTTATTTTTGTCGATATCTCTGTTTCTAAGAGTCCGATTTGAAAAATTCTTTCTATGTTGGAGAGCGTTTCTGATGCGAAATGTTTCTCACATAAATTCATGTTCTTCTTAACACACAAGTCTGCAACCAAAGGGCGTAAGCTCACGATTCCGTTTACAGCAATATCTGAGGGATTAAAAACCCGATTGAAAAACTTCTTTCTTCCGTCAGATGCAATTGTTTTCCTAACCGGTTCCATTGACTTTGAATAGCTTTGATAAATTTAATTTGCGTCCGAACGGATTCAAAGGACGTGCTTATTACACCCGAAAATTCGGTGTCATCTTTCTTGCTTTAATGTCCCTTGGAATTATTTTTGAAACGCTGTTGAAACACCGTTGTGCAGCTATAAGAAGTTATTGATCATTCGCAAACTGTCGTCCCCGTAATGTCTATTTTTAAAATAGGGGACAACCGGAAATCACACGGTGAGAAGTCTGGACTATATGTAGTTTGGGACATCAACTTAAAAGTCTGGACTATAAGCAGTTTGGGACATCAACTTAAAAGTCTGGACTATAAGCAGTTTGGGATATCAACTTAAAAGTCTGGACTATAAGCAGTTTGGGACATCAACTTAATATTCATTGTCTCCGAAACAACAGAATTGGCCGTGTGCGGCCTTACATTTGGTCGCACGTGAGAAGAAAATATGGAACCCAAGCTAAACACAAATTCTTTTCGTGTCAAAATGATGTGTTAAACTTCTTTGAATTGATGATTTTAAAATGTGAACCATATCTTCGATGTATCTAATTCATACGTGTCTGTCTTTCCGTATAATAACACCTATTGCATTGATATTTACGTCTGTAACACTCATTGAAGGTCTTCCTCCCAGCGCGATTAAATCCGCCGACTATCGACCATCCATAAATTCTTTATGCCATCTGTAAATTGTTAATTTTCGTAGACAAGCAAAGCAAACTGAATTTGCTTGTACCACTTACTGGTCATCCATGTAACACTTCTCAGAAAACTTCCTGGAGCGGGAATCGAACCCCGCATCCCGGTCGAGTATGCTAAGCATTACACCACCCAGGACAGTGAAGCTCCATGCAACTGATACATAGGAATCTGAAAGTCCTCATATTTTCGCTAGTCGAAGCATCCTTGCTTCCTCATAGTGCTTTGGCCCAATTCCCATCCGGACGGATGTAGGTCAGAGGTCACCAGTACCACAGAAAAATCAATGAAGGGAGAAATATTCTTCATGATACATTAAAATTCCACAGAATATTCAAGCAAAGCAAATTCAGTTTGCTTTGCTTGAATATTCTGTGAAATTTTAATCTATTATGAAGAAATATTTCCTCCTTCATTGATTTATCCTGGGTGGCGTAATGGTTAGAATACTCGACCGATAATCAGGAGATGCGGTGTTCTATTCCTGCTCAAGGGCGTTGAAATTTTCAAGTTTTCTGAGAAGTGTTACATATATGACCAATAAGTGGTACAAGCAAATTCAGTTTGCTTTTGCTTGAATATTCTGGGAATTTTCCATGTATTATGAAGAATATTTCTTCCTTCATTGATTTTCCTAGACATTCATCCCTATAAACCTCTTGCATAAGACAGAAAGTTTGTCCTACAGACTTCTTAAGTCGATAAAAAGTTTAATGGCCCATGTTTGCTCTTCTTCCATATCCATTTTTCGAAAAATCATAGCGCGAAAACACTTGTCAAGGGTTCACGAAACAACGCTTATTAAACTGCGCAATACTGACGACGCATGCGTGATAAACAGGTTTGGCTGGTTACTATGGTTATTATAACGACTATAATTTTTTTGAGACTTGTGCCAAGGTTTCTCAGTGGTTGTGGGACAAGTTATGTATTACTTAATACAGATTTGCCATTTTTAAAATTTAAAATTTAGGCTTTCAACTTTTCTCGTTCTAAATGAATCTGCAAGGTAATCAACTGTAAAAATGTGGAATGGTAGGACAGTGGCGTAACCCTATTCCGAAATGGGGGTGGGGTGGGGGGTGGGGGTGGTCCGATCTCACATACACACATTATATATATTGTATATACATATACACTGACGGAAAAAAAATCCCAACACCAAGAAGGGGTTGTGTTAGATAAACGACAGTTGCTAGGCGGTAGGAGTACATCTGTAAGATGATGTCTATGCAAATTTCGCGCTCGGCGCATACGTGTGGCGCTAGTAGTGCCCCTTGGAACATTGCAAAGCAGGTTTGCTGTAAATACGCGGTGTAACGTTCGTGAGCGTTAGTTATCGTTGAGATTCGACGAAGGGTGTTGATGTTAGTCAAGGATGCCTTTAAGAAGACGAAGAAGCCATTATCAACAGCTCACGGAGTTTGAACGAGGTCGTGTAATAGGGCTACGAGAAGATGGATTTTCTTTCCGCAATATTGCAGAACGACTTGGCAGGAATGTAGCCACTGTGCATGACTGTTGGCAGCGGAGGTCAAGGGCAGGTAATGCCTCAAGAAGACCGGGTTCCGGCAGGCCACGTGGCACTACTAAGAGGGAAGACTGCCGTGTACGGCGTATGGCCGTGGCGCATCGTACCGCGCCTGCGGCAGCAATTCGAGCTGCAGTTGCCATCACAGTGACACAACGAACTGTTACAGATCGGTTACTTGAAGGACAGCTCCGAGCCTGACACCCGGTAGCGTGCATTCCATTTACTCCAAACCACTGCCGTTTGCGACGTCAGTGATGTCAAGCTAGAGCTCATTGGAGGACGGAGTGGAGATCTGTTGTGTTTTCTGATGAAAGCCGGTTCTGCCTGGGTGCTAGTGATGGCCGTGTGTTGGTTAGAAGGAGGCCAGGTGAGCGCCTGCAACCAACCTGTCTGCGGCCGATACACACTGGACCTACACCTGGAGTTATGGTCTGGGGAGCAATTTCTTATGACAGCAGGAGCACTCTCGTGGTTATCTCACGCACCCTGACTGCACAGTTGTACGTCGGTCTGGTGATTCAACCTGTTGTGCTGCCATTCATGAACAGCGTTCCAGGGTGTGTTTTCCAACAGGATAACGCTCGCCCGCATACCGCTGTTGTAACCCAACATGCTCTACAGAGTGTCGACATGTTGCCGTGGCCTGCTAGATCACCAGATCTTTCACCAATCGAGCACGTATGGGACAACATTGGACGAAAACTCCAGCGTCACCCCCAACCAGCATTAATCGTCCCTGTATTGACCTACCAAGTTCAACAGGCATGGAACTCCATCCCACAAACTGACATTCAGCACCTGTACGACACAATGCATGAAGGTTTGCGTGCTTCCATTCAACATTCTGGCGGTTACACCGGTTATTAATGTACCAGCATTTCACATTTAAAATCGCTCTTCTCGCGCTTACAATAAGCTGTGATCTTGAAACCTTAATCGATTAAATATGTTACCTATACAAATGTATTGCCGCCATTTCATTCCTCTACAAATATTTTTTCGTGGTGTTGGGATTTTTTTGTCCGTCAGTGTATATGCAATATACATCCGAAATTTGAGACTGAATTCCAAGGAACGATAAAACGCGATAATGGACGTCCAGTTGTCTGTTGCATGTGCCTTGCGATTTCTCCTGCTGCCTGCTGTCTGTTTCTTCTCGCTTGTATAGGGCAATATACCGGTCGTCTGCTGCCGTGGTTGCTCGTGGACGACCACTGCTAAACTCTGGGACAGCTGTTCCTGTCGTTTGAAATGCTCTCCAAGCTCGTGAAACGATGGTGTGAGCGATCCCGAACTCCTCGGCCACACTAGTCACACTTCGACCTTCTTCCAACTTCCCAATGACGCGACCTCGGGTAAAGTCATCCAGATGTCTATTGGATTGCCTGTCGGCCATATCACACGGTGGCAGCAACTTGACGTCGTTCAAACCGATGTACACCGTGCAATAGCTTTCACCGAATTGCTGAGCGCCACACAGTATTTGTCATTTTCTTGTAGGACTTCCGTCCACAGGTAGTAGAGTTTAGGTCCCAGCCACCTACAGCGAGATCGCCTTTTGGGCAGGATACAGAAACGGAAGGAATGAGAGCAAGTCTAGCGACTTTGACAGAACAGTTTGTAGTGAGATTAGAGTACAGTAGATGGCGCCACCGTACAAGTAGGATGTTGCACATAGAGGGATGAGAGAATTTCAGGGGTGGTTTAGGAAAGGATACCAATTTAACCAGTGGGTCCAGCCTGGGGGCCGTCACTTAACGTGCTCGTCCGATGCACGGAGGATATTTAGCGATTGTTAGTAAATCACACCATCTCTGAAAGATCAGCCCAGGTTCGAAAATGAAGACCTTGCATTGACAGTCTGACTCGCTAACCACTAAGCCATCCGCGGCTCGAATTGCTGAGCATGATCATATGTAGAGAATTTTAGGAAGGGAGTGTCTGACCTCAGGTCTTAAACAACCCTTAGAAATAGGAAGCTAGAAGATTTGGGCTAGAGTGCCCGGTAGGAAACTGACACGGAAGCGAAGTAGAAAGGACGCCCTTATTTATTAAGAAGACGCCCTTATTTATTACCGGGGGCCAGTACCCGGGGTCCGACGGCTTAACTTGCCCATCCGACGCACGGCGGATATTTAGTGGATCGAGCGTTCGTAACTCGCTGGGATCGAACCTGAGGTCCTTTCTGTGGCAGTCACGAACGTTACCCACTAGGCCCCCGCTGCCCCTACGAATTGCTGAGCGTACACCGCCCGTGTGCTTTTATACCCTTCCGACACTCCCCTTCCTACGTCATGCTGCACATATGCGCATGCCCTACCGTACCGGGTCCTAGTCTATCTCCTGAGTGGTCTTTCGGTCCGTTCTCCCTGCTAGTTCCGCTGTTATGCTAATTTCTCCTCTTCGTCCTTAATTTTTGCACACCAGTGTATGTTGCAGAAGTCGTGAGTAGCAACAGTGTGTTTGCTTAGTCAATCTGCGCGACCCTTCTCGTCGGAATAAACTCTGGATACGCTTCTCTATTGCTCTCATATTCTTAAAGGCAATTTCTTGAAGTTTTAAAAACGCGCATTCTTACATTTAGAGAAGATAAAGAGTCTTCAGTTTCGCGTATGCGTTTCGCAAAATGAAACTGTCCACGTTTCTTTGCTTTGTTTTCCAGAATGCAATTATCTGTTTTCAATGTCTCGTTTGGTATAAATAGAAAAAGCTCGTTTTTCCGGTGGTACATTTGCATTTTGCGTACCCAATTAATTTACTCTCTGCATGATGGATACGACTAGGATTTCGTTTTTGCGTGTATAAAATCTCCTTGTGGAATCCAAGGTTTACACACGTAGTTCTGAATCAATAATAGAAGTTTTTGTTACATAAATGTGAGATTACTGAATAATTAATCTTTCAGAACCATTCTTTTGTTTCGTACTTCCTACGTATTTATTAGATTTCTTTATCTTTCTGAAAATTTAGTTATCATCGCAACTTAGAAGTGATTATTTTAAGAATAAGAAATAGTTAGAAAATAAACTGAGATTTATGGCGACTAGATAAGGAGGACTGGATATTGCAGTTTCGACAATAAAATATAGTAACGGAAATTAAGAACTTAAGAATTTGTTTAATATTAGTAGAAATAAACGTAAAATTACAAAAGATGTGCTGATAACACCTGAGGGTAGCGCAATTAAACATGTTATTTCCGGAATTGAATCAATGAAATTTCAGGTGATGTGGCAAAAAGTGATTACTTTATTCTAAATACGAGTATATCCAAATATTATCACCAGACCTTTCCTTCAAGTTAACAGATTTCAGTTCACAACAATGAAAGGTACAAAAGAAGATTTAAGAACTTAAACATTTGTGAAATTTTCGTAGAAATGAAACTAAAATTGCAAAACACCTGCTCATCTGAGAATAACAGAATTAGCCATGTTAACCCTGTAGTCGAGGCCAATGAAGTTTCAGGCCATGTAGCAAAAATCGATATTTATTAATTTATTCGAAATATTCAAATACTACATATCGTCAGGCCTTCCTTTCAAGTAGAAATCCTTGAGTTTCAAATTTTACTAAGTTTTTCAATGAAAGATTTTAAACCTAATGTTAGAGAGGTTAAAGCTAAGATACTGTTCATCAAAGAAAATTTTGCTTTTAAAGGGCTAACTCTAAGTGTCTAATTTATTTTCAATTTTGAGGGTATGTGATAAATGAAAAGTACACATTTTATCCCCCGATTTTAGGCAATTAATGCTATTTATAACGTACCCAAACGTACTCAGTAATTCAACTGAGCATTTGATTTCGGTATGATAATTTTAAATCTAACAGGAGCTACAAAAAAAGCTGAATTTAATACATTTATTAATAAGCGTATGATGTATTTACCACAGGGAGACATTCTCAAAGCTAGTACACTGTTTAGCCCCACAGAGGATAGATAGACTGATTGAAACACTAGTGAAAAACTTAGTACACTGTTTAGCCCCACAGAGGATAGATAGACTGATTGAAACACTAGTGAAAAACTTAGTACACTGTTTAGCTCCACAGAGGATGGATAGACTGATTGAAACACTAGTGAAAAAGCTAGTACACTTTTTAGCCCCACAGAGGATGGATAGACTGATTGAAACACTAGCGAAAAATCTAGTACACTGTTTTGCCCCACAGAGGATGGATAGACTGATTGAAACACTAGTGAAAAAGCTAGTACACTGTTTAGCCCCACAGAGGATGGACAGACTGATTGAAACACTAGTGAAAAAGCTAGTACACTGTTTAGCCCCACAGAGGATGGATAGACTGATTGAAACACTAGTGAAAAAACTAGTACACTGTTTAGCCCCACAGAGGATGGATAGACTGATTGAAACACTAGTGAAAAACCTAGTACACTGTTTAGCTCCACAGAGGATGGATAGACTGATTGAAACACTAGTGAAAAAGCTAGTACACTGTTTAGCCCCACAGAGGATGGATTGACTGATTGAAACACTAGCGATAAAGCTAGTACACTCTTTTGCCCCACAAAGGATATATATAGACTGATTGAAACACTAGTGAAAAAGCTAGTATACTGTTTAGCCCCAGAGAGGATGGACAGACTGATTGAAACACTAGTGAAAAAGCTAGTACACTATTTAGCACCACAGAGGATGGATAGACTAATTGAAACACTAGTTAAAAGCTAGTACACTGTTTAGCCCCACAGAGGATGGATAGACTGATTGAAACACTAGTAAAAAAGCTAGTACACTGTTTAGCCCCTGAGAGGATGGACAGACTGATTGAAACACTAGTGGAAAAGATGCAAGTATGATTTAATAGGGTGCTGAGTCACTCTTTGCTTTTAAAACGGCTTGTATTCGTCGCGGAATAGATTCAGATAAATCGCGAACAGTCTTGAAAGGAATATTCGACCATTCCTCATGGAGAAATGTCTCAAGTATTTTGAGTGATGATGGTGCAGGAAATAGGCTTCTTATACTTCTGTCCAATTCTGCCCACGTGAGATCTATAACTTTTAAGTTCGATTATTGTGCTGACCATGTTTAAATGTCCGCATAATCACCGGACTTAAAAAATTGGACATATCTGGCTGTGTGTGTTGGAGCATTATCATCTAAAAAGCAGACATCGTTTGCAGACAACAATGTTTGCACCATAGGATAAACATCGCCACCTAAAATATCAAGGTACGCAGTGCCTGTAACTCGCCCGTTCGCTGTGCAGGTAGGACCTAAGGAATACCAAGGGATCGTTGCTCAAATCAGCATTGATCCCCACCAAGTCTGACGGTTGACACAACACAAAACAATGATAGGACCAAAAGAATACCAAGAGATCGCTGCCGAAGCTATTATGTATACTCCACCATGTCTGACGGTAGGCAAAAGACAATTATATGGCCTAAAGCATACCAAGAAATCGTTGTAAAAACCATTATTTGATCCTCACCATGACTGACCGTTGGTTGGCACAAGTCAATGATAGGACCTAAAGAATACCAAGAGATCGCTGCCCAAACCATTATTGATCCCCACAATGTCTTGGTACAAGACAATGATAGGACCTAAAGAATGTCAAGAGATCGCTGCCCAAACCATTATTTATCCCCACCATGTCTGACGGCTGGTACAAGACAATGATAGGACCTAAAGAATACAAAGAGATCGCTGCCGAAACCATTATTTATACCCACCATGTTTGACGGTAGGCAAAAGACAATGGTAGGGCCTAAAGCATGCCAAGAGATCGTTGTAAAAACCATTATTGATCCTCACCATGACTGACGGTTGGTTGGCACAAAATAATGGTAGGACCTAAAGAATACCAAGATATAGCTGCCCAAATTACTATTCATCACCACCATGTCTGAAGGTGGGTACAAGACAATGATAGGACCTAAAGTATATCTATGTATCACTGCACAATCCATTATTTATCTCCACCATATCTGGCGGATGGTATAAGATAATCCCGAATATGCCCAGCCTAAATATAAACACTTTCCCAAATTGAAAAAAGTGTAAACGTTGATTCGTTGGACAAAATGACATTTCCAATCACACAATGTCTAAGTATTTTTTCGGGTTAATTTAACTAAAGAATTAAAAAATAGGATAAACATGCGATTTCGTTTTGTATTTATTGCGGAATTTTGGGAAATATGTATTTACATATAAAAGTTTCGAAAATATTTATGTGAAGATATTTATTTACCTAAAAAATAATTATTTTTCGTATTAGGAATTACTTTTCGGACTCATGAAGAAAGAAAGCAGCTATCAGCGCTGTGACTTCATTGTGTGTCGCAGAAATGGCGGCGAGAATGATCATTCGCAGCGGTGAGAGCGAAACATGCACCATTCACGGTGAAGAGGCCGTTGTTGAAAACGAATGTAATATCAATAACAGCACAACCATCGAATGGTAGCTGGAATACCATTCGATGGTTGTGCTGTTATTGATATTACATCAGTCCGTTACACGAGGGGTGTCGGATAAGTATTCGAATTTTCATTGCTATCAATAACAGGAGAGAAATAAATATAGAGGATGCATAAAAATGATACTCACAT
Organism: Macrothele yani; assembly: GCA_039090855.1. NCBI lineage: Eukaryota > Metazoa > Arthropoda > Arachnida > Araneae > Macrothelidae > Macrothele > Macrothele yani. Next base: position 16,407,725 of record CM076989.1, read on the forward strand.
ATGTAATACAGGGTACAAAGAGTCAAAGTCACTTTTCCACGTGTTCTCCGTTCAGCACAATGCTTTTCCTGCCGCCCCGGTGACGCAGTGGTCTAAGCAATGTCCTCTGATCATTCTTCCGAAAGGGGTCCGGGTTCGAATCCCGGTGAGGCATGGATGTTGTGTTTGTCTTACGGCACTGGCTCTCTCTCCCTTCCTCGAACCAGTGACCCTAAATTAGGGACGGGCGACTGCTTATAGCCCATTGAGTTGCTCACGGTGGTCGTTAAACCTTCAATCAAAAAAAAAAAATGCATTTCCTCCACCGATCAATAAGTCGATTCATTCAGGTCGTGAAGAAATCAGCGGGGGTGTTGCGAATTCATTCCACTCGTAGATCGTTCATACTATCATAGTGGTGGCCACGAAGACTATCCTTTAAGGGATGGAAAACATGAAAATCGGAAGATGCCAAGTCCGGACAGTAAGAGCAGGGTAGGGAAAAATGATCCACCTCTGTTTTGCAATTTCTTCTTGCACTGGCTTAGCATTATGCGGGCGAGCGTTGTCATGCTGAAGCAGCACTTATTGTTTTCCAATGTTGGCCGTTTAGTCAGGATACCCTGCGCAAGTTTTCTCAGTATCTTCACATACGCCTTCGCATTTATTGTTTCAATTTTTGCCAAGTACTCAACCAGAAGGATACCGTGTTTGTTCTAGAAGACAGTATCCATGACCTCGGACGCCAACGAACCAACTTTGAACTTCTTTGATGGGAGCGAATTCGGATGACACCAGTGCATACTTTACCGTTTTATCTCCGGGTCGAACTGGTGAATCCACGTTTCACCGTCTGTGATTATGTATCACAGAAATGCGTCACCCTCCTCATCGTAGCACTGTACCAGTTCATTGCGAATGTCTAGCCTTTGGCGTTTATGCACCGCTGTAAGCATTCCAGGTACCCATTTGGGACAGATCTTCCTATAGTTGAGATGTTCATGAATAATTCGTCCAACAGAATCTTTACTGATGTTTAATTCCATTTCGATATCCCGAACACGAATGCGTTTGTCACCTTTAATCAGGTCGCCAACCCGTTTAATCCTTTCACGAGTCACCGACGTGTTAGACCTACCTGACTGTCTTCAAGGCTCTCGTGGCAGCTTTGAGATTCGTAACCCATTGATAAACACTAGAACGAGACATAGCTGCATCATCATACACCGTCCGAAGTCTTCTCTTAATGTCAACGGCTTTTACGATTTCTTTCGCTCGCTGCCAGAACTGAAAATTTAAGGGGGAATTCTCATTCTTTTTACGCCAAAATTACCGCTTTGTTTTAGTGTTTATTGACGACACTATGCAATCAATTGATTTCAAAGCAGGTATATTTATTTATTATCGTTTCAGCTATTTACAAAATAATTTTTAACAAGTTTCATGATGAATCACGCCCGCAAATCCCCCTCGACCATGCCACTGCGCGAAGATCGGCGGTTGCTGGTTGGCATTATTTCTCCACTCCAGGTGATCTGAAACAAAAAAAAAAACTCAAATGGCGTTTTACTCTATACACAAGTAGTTATCGTTTGATGAACCAGAAAAAATATTTATAGATATTTGAGGAAATGGTGACTTGCCAAACTCAAATTATCAATTTAGCTCACAAAATTGATAATATTTTTTGCTATTAAAAATATACATAATGTATCGCGTTTCTGGTTCATCAAACGATAAAAGGATATTTGCTGAACATGCAGTTTCACACTTGAAGTCGATCGGTGCAATAGTTTTTGAAATATCGTGCCAACCATTCGCGAAAAAGCTGTTTCGAGAAAAACGCGTTTAAAGTTTCAAGTAGAGTTTACGGAGATATATCGAGTACTTACAGTATTTTTCTGCTAATCTGCTATACCAAGGCTATACAGTTTTCTTTCCTCTGCTTCGTAGAACTCGTTTAGCGAAATTTGCTCGCTTCTACGTCTTGTACGATCCTCTTTTGTAGCCTCGAGGCTGCGTTTGGACGATCTCTGCAGCCGCTGTTGGTCTCGCGCGTTGGCAAATATCTTCGTGTGCTCGCCAATAACGATTCCTATCGTTGTCATCATTTTCAGGACGGCAGAATAGCTTTCATTAAAAATGCCTGCTGCTACAGAAGCTGCCATTTCGATGGTTCTTGAGGCACAGTGAAGATGTTTGGGCGCGAACCGCCAAACAGTAGATTTGAAACTTTCGTTGTTGTTTTGAGTGTCACCACCCAAACACTTTTCTAGCAACTCTCTTGATGACAAATCGTTGGAAATCGGCTTTATAGAATTTTCGATATCTTTATGAAGTGGCGGTTCGTGATTGAATTCGTCCAGAGTTTTCTCAGCTTCGGCTTTGCGCCAGTTGCACCAACTCTGTGACCCCAATGGACAATAATAGATTATAAGTTGGCCAGTTTTTACGAATTTCGACTTGAAATTTGGTACACATATTCTTAAGACCTGAAATAATAAAATAACGTAAAAAAAAATAAAAAAATCGATTTTTTAAACAAACAAAGCAAACAAACAAACAAGAATACCCCCTTAAGGTAGCCGCCATTGTTTTTGATCGACAGCGCCACCTAACAGTATCAAGCCTCCAGGTGATCGTAATGGTTTCACGCATACATACGATCATGCACACGGTTTTGTATCGATAGGAATAAAAAATCCGGATACTTATCGGACACCCCTATGTAATATTTGAATTGCAAGCTTTTGTCAGGTGTCGCAGGAAACATCTGTGCATCCGAGCACATAATAAATACGAATACTTCTAGCTTTTCTGAGCTGAATCGAAATGCTTTTTCTCCCCGGACGATTATTAGTATTACTTAACTGAAATGAGAAAGTGAACTGGGTTTGCAGTAAAATCCTCAAGATCTGAATATTTTGAAAGAAAACAAAAACGCGTTTCTCCTTTCGCTTTCATGGTTCAAGTTTGAGTCCTTATCAGTCGATGGCCGAATAAATAGCTCAGAACTTAGATCGATACTCCAATTTTATCTCCAGTTTTTGCCAACGATGCTCAGAAAGTACCTTAGTTTGAAAAACACTTCGATAGTTTTTATTTATTGAACATAAAAGGGGAAACTGGAGATACATTTTCCAGAAATATCATAAACTTAAGGCAGTGGTGATTATTTCGGGTTATGTTCCTAAAAAGAAGAAACTTTTTAGGAGCACTTGCAAATGTAAGTGTTCAAATTGTCGAACTTTTAGGATTGGAAGATTATTACAGCCGTTATGAATTCCGTCTAATAAATCAGACAAAGAATAATTTTCCTCTGCCAATATAGAATTTTTTTTTTATTGGAGGTTTAACGACCACCGTGAGCAACTCAATAGGCTATAAGCAGTCGCCCGTCCCTAATTCAGGGTCACTGATTCCAGGGAAGGGAGAGAGACAGGGCCGTAAGACAAACACAACATCCATGCCTCACCGGGATTCGAACCCGGACCCCTTACGGACGAATGATCAGAGGCCATACGCTTAGACCACTGCGCCACCGGGGCAGCAATGCAGAATTTGGATTGTCCGTACTATAGGAACTCCAAATTCAGTTGGCATGCACTTAAAAACCCTTTACATATAAAGAGAAGGTCAACAAAATAATGGATGCACCAGTGATTAAACAAATATTTGTTTGCTAATAAGGTTTTGGACCATCATTTGCTCTTCAGTGCAATACGTATTCTGCGCGAAATGGAAGCACATAAATACTAAATAGTCGCGAGGGGATAAGGGGTGGTGGAAGATTACGATTATTCTTCATGAAAGTAAACTTCAAACTCTGTGAGTGAAAAAAGGGACGCGAATCTGCTCTTCATTCTCTTTTCAAGAACTGAGCGCAGTGAGTCTGTGATCAATTAGTCCTATGACACACACTGGACATAAGTTATTTGGCTTCAATTTAAGTTTCTGACCTGTGAGGCTTACGTCACAAGTTATTTTTTTATTGAAGGTTAAACGACCACCATGACCAACTTGATGGGCTATAAGCAGTCTCCCGTCCTTAATTTAGAGCCACTGATTCCATGTAGAAAAAGAGCCAGCCGTTCATCCCTCATTTATAGCCACTAGTTCCACGGAAGGGAGAGAACTAGTCGTCCGTCCCTAATTTAAAGCCACTGATTCCAGGGAAAGGAAAGAGCCGGTTGCCTTTCCTTAATTTAAAGCCACTGGTTCCAGAAAAGAGAAAGAGCCAGTCTTCCGTCCTTAATTTAGTGCCACTGATTCCATGTAGGAAAAGAGCCAGACCTTCGTCCCTTATTTAGAGCCACTAGCTCCACGGAAGGGAGAGAGCTAGTCGTCCGTCCCTAATTTAAAGCCACTGATTCCAGGGAAAGGAAAGAACCGGTTGCCTTTCCTTAATTTAAAGCCACTGGTTCCAGAAAAGAGAAAGAGCTAGTCGCTCGTCCTTAATTTAGAGCCACTGATTCCATGTAGGAAAAGTGCCAGCCGTTCGTCCCTCATTTAGAACCACTAGCTCCACGGAAGGGAGAGAGCTAGTCGTCCGTCCCTAATTTAAAGCCACTGATTCCAGGGAAAGTAAAGAACCGGTTGCCTTTCCTTAATTTAAAGCCACTGGTTCCAGAAAAGAGAAAGAGCTAGTCGCTCGTCCTTAATTTAGAGCCACTGATTCCATGTAGGAAAAGAGCCAGCCGTTCGTCCCTTATTTAGAACCACTAGCTCCACGGAAGTGAGAGAGCTAGTCGTCCGTCCCTAATTTAAAGCCACTGGTTCCAGGGAAAGGAAAGAGCCGGTTGCCTTTCCTGAATTTAAAGCCACTGGTTCCAGGGAAAGGAAAGAGCCGGTTGCCTTTCCTGAATTTAAAGCCACTGGTTCCAGAAAAGAGAGAGAGCTAGTCGCCCGTCCTTAATTTAGAGCTACTGATTCCATGTAAGAAAAGAGCTAGTCGTTCGTCCCTCATTTAGAGCCATTAGTTCCACGGAAAAGAGAGAGCTAGTCGTCCGTCCCTAATTTAAAGCCAATGGTTCCAGGGAAAGGAAAAAGCCAGTTGCCTTTCCTTAATTTAAAGCCACGGGTTCCAGAAAAGAGAAAGAGCCAGTCGCCCGTCTTTAATTTAGAGCTACTGATTCCACAGAAGGGAAATAGCAAATCGCACAGTCCCTAATTTAGAGCCACTGGTTCCAGGGAAGGGAAAGAGCCAAACACACACAAAAAAAAAACGTAAAAAAATTTTAAATGAAAAATAAAATAAAAAATATTACACCATGTTACACCATTGACACCATGTTTCATCTCCTGCAATAATTCTGGTGTAAAAATCAGTATCCTCAGCTGCAGTGCCCAGAAGATCGGAACAGATCGATGAACGAGTTTTCGTTTTCCAAAATTCTCGCGTAGAATCTCACAATAGATAGACTTATTGATAACCACCGACTCAGCCAGAAGTCTCACTGTAATTTTGCGATTTTCTTTAAATAATTCCGGTCCTCTTTGATTTTTTTCCGCTGTCCACACACTGAAGGAACGCCCAGATCTCGGATCATCATCACAGGATTTCCGCCCATCACAAAACCGTGCGTACCATTCGAAAACTCTGCTGCAAGACAATGCTGAGAAATGCCGGTTGATCAAGGCGCCGTATCGCCAGGCATTTGGATCGGAGCGACGCGGCGATCGGACGATTTTAGTGCCAATGGGTCAAGGAGGGCACAACCCAGCAGTGAACGGCCGAGGGCAACGACAGAACGCGAGGATCGAGTGATTGTGAGATCCGCACGAACAGAAACGAATTCGTTGCTCTCAACCACCCGCGGCCATGTTGCGTCATCTACAGGTATGGAAGTGGACATCCGGACCACTGCTAGACGACTTGCAGCACGGAGACTACATTCCAATAGGTCACTCCGCCGCCTAAAACTGACCAGCGAGTATCTCCGGCACTAATCACAGTGGTGTCGTACCCGATCAGGGATGTCGAAGTGCCTTAGCGCGGCTTAGCGTCGCTAAGGCACTTTTTTCTAGGCTTAGCGTCGCTAAGGTACTTTTCATGGTTAACGCAGGACAAAGGTACTTTTAGATGGCCATGTAGGCAGAAATGGCAATTGCCGTGTTTTATACGCAAACATATTCGTATATCAAATGAATGAGCGTGTTACAGTTGGTTCACGTTCTATGGCGTTTCATTTTATTATTAAGAGAATGATAACTCTTTGTTACGACCGCGATCTTCAAAATGACGTTATAGGAGGTAGATTCTCCGTATGTTAAAACTTCACTAACAAGAAACAAATCAGCACAGGAAAATTAGACAAGTATATAGCATTAACTGACAAGTGCTTCATGGTTGCAGTGGGATTTTTGGCTGAAGTAGTCACCTAGCACATCTCCTGTTTTTACGGGTAACGCGAAAGGAAGACCCGGTAGACAAGTGGTCAAAGGCTTTGGCTTTGGCTTCTGGCTTACCGCAGCAGCTAATCCCGGACCCGAGACCAGGATGTAGTAGGCCCGGAGCTCTCCCCTTCTCGGAACCAGTGGCCGCAAATCAGTGACGAGTGACTGTCTATGGCCCTGGATACTCATAGTGTTCATTAACCCCCCCACCTCCCATCACACACACAAAAGATAACGATTTTTTTTATTGTGTGTTTAATGACAACCGTGAGCAACTCCATGGACTATAAGCAGTCGCTCTTCTTTAATTTAGGGCTACTGGCCCCGAGGAAAGGAGAGAACCATTGCCGTAAAGCAAACACAACATCCATGCCTCACCGGGATGCGAGCCCGGACCCAACTCGGACGAATCGTCAGAAGTCATCGCTTAGACCACTGCACCACCAGGGCGGCAGTTATCCATTACTGCCTTCCCTATTTCACGGGAGAGGCTGATAGGCCAAATCAAGGAAAAAACACTGAACATTTAAAATATTATCTAAAATCGTTTAGAATCACGTTCATCGCTAAGGCACTTCCTTTCTTATAGAAATAAAAAAAATAGTTATATTCTTGGCATGTGACTCACACGTAACATTCATTCTTTTGTTTTAAATTGCCTAAACTCAGCAGTTTTAATAAAAATTAATAAAATCGTGAATAATAAAATTTAATTGAAAATTAGAAATGATTAAATTAAGTCAGACTTTAAAAAATCTTTTATAAGTCTTCTTTCCTGTTTTTTGCCTAATCCTTTCAACCTCTAAAGCACTTTTTCATTTAGAACTACATCACTGTGCTCGATCAACGTGGAATACAGTCTAGTAGCGTCGAGTTGTCTTCAGTGATGAGTAATGGTTTGTACTTAGAGCCGATGACCAGAGCATACGTGTCTGGAGACGAGTCGGTCAGAGCAGGGATCTGCCTTTGCCGTGGAACGACACACGACTCGCACTCCGGATGTGACTGTCTAGGGAGCCATTTCCTACGACAGCCGGACACCCTTGGTAGTCCTCCGAAGCACCCTCACGGCTCAACGCTACGTCGGCGGCATTCTACGACCTGTTGTATTGACATTCCTGTCACAGCATCACCAAGCAATTTTTCAACAGGATAATGCCCGGCCACACACACACTACGCGGCTCTCCCAGGCCTTCTTCTGCAATGCCAATAGCCTTCAATGACCAGCCCGATCGCCCGATCAAAAATGTTTGGAACATGATCGGACACCACCTACGCCCATCCCGGAATGTCGGCGAACTGGCCCGTAATTTGGACACCATCTGGTGTGCTGTATCCCAGGACAGTATCCGTGTACCGTATGCGTCTATGTCACGCTGGGTAACCACTTGTGTCCGAGCCAGAGGTGGCACTACAACGTACTGACTTGTTCAACTCATGTAGCTATTTTATCTAAATAAATGGCCCAAATGCTCTGGAATTGAAATAACTTCCTTTCCTATACATAAGAGTTAAGCATTGCCCATACCAATTTTCATCTTGATTGGATTATCATTCTGGGACGCCCCGGTGGTGCAGTGGCCTAAGCGATGGCCTCTCATCATTCGTCCGAAAGGGGTCCGGGTTCGAATCCCGTGAGGCATGGATGTTGTGTTTGTATTACGGCACTGGCTCTCTCCCTTCTCTGGAACCAGTGGCCCTAAATTAGGGACGGGCGACTGCTTATAGCCAATTGAGTTGCTCACGGTGGTCGTTAAATCTCCAACCAAAAAAAAAAAAATCCGTCTGGGAGCCTAGTTTTTTTTATTGCAAAAAGTACATTTACTTGTACGGTAACAGTTTTGAGATTGCCTCTTACAGTTTTTTTTTGCCTGAAGGTTTAACGACCACCGTGAGCAACTCAGTGGGCTATAAGCAGTTGCCCGTCCCCAATTTAGGGCCACTAAACACAACGTGCCGCCCCGGTGGCGCAGTGGTCTAAGCGATGGCCTCTGATCATTCGTACGTAAGGGGTCCGGGTTCGAATCCCGGTGAGGCATGGATGTTGTGTTTGTGTTACGGCACTGGCTCTCTCCCTTCCCTGGAACCAGTGGCCCTAAATTAGGGACGGGCGACTGCTTATAGCCCATTGAGTTGCTCACGGTGGTCGTTAAACCTCCAATAATAAAAAAATAAAAAATAAAAACACAACGTCCATGCCTCACCGGGATTCGAACACGGACCCAACTCCGGCGAATGATCAGAAGCCATCGCTTAGACCACTGGGCCACCAGGGCTGCCCTCTTAAACTTGACTATATTAGGTAAAAAAAAATAAGGGAAAGACAAGCGGTGATATTAAAAACTGAATTAAAGAGCAAAATATGCATTGCGTTTACAGAAGATTGGCCAGAAATAACACCTCGGTTTCTGAGCTCAGTTAAATGGCATGCTAAGCAATATTACTCTCAAAATGATACAATATTTTATCAGCTTGCATTTAAACTAGTAAATTTGGCACACTTCGAGCTCGGGCAGAATATCTTTTTTTTATAGAAGCAAAATGTGAAAGAAAAGAAGAAATATACTTCTGCAGCTCTCCAACAGGACGAGGTCTCGCTCTTGGGCTTCCCTGTAAATCCGTCACTGGGGACTCCTCCAGCTGGGCATGAGGTGGTCACATGACGAGAAAGCGGTTAAATTTGGGATTTATATTCTTCATACTAATTTTTTATGTAATGCTTTCTCCGCAAATTAAAAAAAAAAAAAAAGTGCTATTTTCGCCAACATCTTTTTTTTTTTTTTTTTTGGATTGAAGGTTTAACGACCACCGTGAGCAACTCGATGGACTATAAGCAGTCGCCCGTCCCTTATTTATCACTGATCCCAGGGAAGGGAGAGAGCTAGTGCCATAAGATAAACACAACATCCATACCTCACGGGATTCGAACCCGGACTCTTCACGTACGAATGGTCATAAGTCAGCGCTTAGACGACTGCACAACCGGGGTGGCTTCGCCACCATTACTGTTACTTAAAGGTATATATGAATACTTTATAGTACACTGGTGTTCAAAATTAAGAGAATTTGCACATTTTGTCGATTTTCACAAAAAGTACGGAACCAAAGGTGCAAATTATGCTGCCGAATAAGAATGTAAATTTGCAGTGTCGAATACGTAAGCGTACACGTGCGTGTGTGAGAGCGGAGGGCATGAAAAGCACACGTGGCTTTTCCCGCGATTAGTTCGCTCGCACTCCTCGGCGACATCCGTTGTATTTCTTGCAGGAGTTAGTTCAATTTCATAAGCAATCAGGTAAAATGAGTTGCCACGAACGTATTGATGACGGAATGAGGTGGAGAATCGTCGGTAGATTGGAGGCAGGGCCATCGCAAGTGCAGGTTGCTACAGAGCTCAATGTAACGCCCAGTGTCGTCTGCAATTTGTGGAAACAGTTTAAGGATACCGGATCCATATCGAGAAGGCCTGGGCAAGGTCGTCCAAGAGCCACGACTGCCAATGAAAATGGTTATTTGGCACTTTCAGCGAGGCGCCACAGGATTGCTACAGCTGCGCAGCTATCTCGTGAGCTTCATGTCGCCACTGCAACCCGAGTTTCAAAGGTTACTATTTCCCGAAGGCTTCATGAGAGAGGGCTTTTTGCCAGAAGACCCGCTGTTTGAGTCCCGCTCACTTCAGCACACAAGAGAGCGCGTTTAGCATAATGCAGACAACATCAGCCTTGTGTTTGACAGAGACTCCCTGACTGCTGAGAGGTATAGGGATGAGATGTTACAGCCCTGTGTTCAACTTTTCAGGGGCGCAGTTGGCCCTCGGTTCCTTTATATGGACGACAACGTTCGTTCACATAGGGCTCACCTGGTCGACGATTATCTTGAAAGTGAGGATATTCACCGGATGGATTGGCCACCCAGATCGTCAGACCTAAACGCTATCGAACATGTCTGGGACGCTCTTGGGAGGGTAATTGCAGCTCGCCATCCTCATCCGTGAACCATCTAGGAGTTGAAAACTGCGTTGCTGCAGGAGTGGGACCGACTGCCACAGGGGATCATCAACTGCCTAGTTTCCAGTATGACGTCACGCTGTGAGAGCTGTATGTCTGTGAAAGGGGACCATACTCCGTATTAGAGTTAAATGTCGTCTACTAAGAAAATGGCGCAAGTAAGCAAGCTGTAGATAGAAGATTATATTTTTGCTCTTTACGAAAAGAAATATTCGTATTTTGTAATTAAAAAAACCCTGTGGAAATTATGTAATTAGCATTTCTAAGCGTAAAAATGCAGTATTATTAATAATAGAAGTGAAAATCGTCAAGCATTGCTTTTAACAGGAAAAAGAACACCCAAACAAATATTCTAAGATGGTATGTACTTTTACGACTGTTTCGAAGTAAGGTCTTTGGCCTTAAAAGAAAATCCACCGACAAAAGAGCAATCGCTAAGGCATTAAAAATCTCTGTATCAACTGTAAACAAGGTAATAAACAAAGATTTGAATCTGAAAAAAAAAAAAAAAAAAAATGTTCACCGCCTTTTGCTTAGGCCCGTGGCTGAGCGCAGAAAATGGAGTAGACTTCTTTATGAAAATCACCTAGACGGAGACAGATGGAAAATTTATTGTGACTATTAATGAAGCATGGAACGACTGTAACAAAAAAGGTCTATTTACTATTGCAAAAGAGCAGAAATAGACTTACAAAGTTGGTTCCAAGAATCCAAGAAAGTTTCAGTAAAACATTCCTGATCCCTGCTGGTTTCTTGTACAATGGGAAATTAAAATTAAGAAAAGTTGAAAAGAATGTTAAAATCAATTCTACATATTACCAAAGTAATATTTTAACTTCTATATTTAAAGATAAAATACCATTACTTCATCCACAGAGCCTTCAAAGGGTAGAACTCCATTAGGATAAGGCTACCAGTGATACATCCAAATCTACCTCTCTGTTTCTTGAAAAAATGAAAAAAAAAAAAGACGGGTATCAAGTCTATAGTTTTGCTTATATTCCTTCTAAGTCACCTGATGTGTCACCAATGGACTACTGTGCCTTCGGACTTCTAAAAAGAGCTCTTTTTAAACGCAGACCTAAAAAAATGATTGGAAAGCTGTAGAAGAAAAATAAAAAAAACCACTGCCAATTTTAAGAAATGTCCTGTTATCTTGGAAATCTAGATGCAGGTTCATAGTCTAGAGAAAGGGTTATCAGACAGAACATTTAAGAAAAAACCCCTTTTATTTTAAAGATTAATTATATTGCTAGAAAATCGTTCTAAAAATGTTTGAACAGCTCCTGGTTAAGTTCCCGTTTTTCTTAACTTCCGTATTTTCACATATTTTCCGTAGTCAGTAATTCTGTTTATTTCAGAAAAGTTCGGTTCAGGTTCTTCCGTATTTATACAGAAATTTCGCAAAATCATGGACTCTCAATTTCTCTGCCCTTACATCGAGTAATTTTTCGCAGCAGTGGGACTCTAGTCGTTTGGGTTGGCTCACTAGAAATCGTGGTTTTTAACCACTGAGCCAGGAACACTATGGTATCCCACTCACGTTCAAAGTGAAAGTCTTTTTGCGCGATTACAATGTTTTTTGTCATTAATGTGAGTGATTTAGTCATTTTATTTTCTGTTGGAGCTTATTATTGTTTTGAATAGGTTTGTAATAATTTTTTTTTTGTAGGACGACTTATCACAAATTAAGTAATTTTTGTATTGTTATTTTTCGGATCAGCAGAATACTTTGGAACTTGATATCTCTATTTTTAACCGATAATGGCTTTCAATTATATTTAAGGAAGGGTGAAATGTACTGTTTTATAATATTATTTCATAAAACTCCTAAATATAAAATTTACTCTCGATACTTGTTATAACTTTTGTCTTAAGGGCTCCACAAATACATAAACATTGTACAATCACCTGTACCATAATTTAAGTGTCCGGTTTCCTATTGTAACACAATATATAATAGCTGGTGCACAAAATGGAGGAGAGGAGAAGAAATATCCCGAGCCACAGTAACCAAAATTCATACTATCCACAATATCCGATTTCGCAAAAGAATTTCAAAATCAGTTCCTTTGATAGACGTTTGAAATTTAACAGTTAATCAAACCTCAAGTGTTTCCGCGAATTTCTCCTGTTACCGAAACGTTTTTGTTATATGGATAGGGAAAAGTAAGAACAGTGTTTTTCCGTTAATATACTAAAGGAATTGCGGAAAGGTTTCTGAAAATTCAGAATTTTCCTGGCGTACGAAAAATCCGTGAAATTCAGGTTTCTTTCCGTTATTTCACGGAGAAGGTTGTAACAGAAATATGCTTCGTTAATTCACAAAACGAATCACGGAAAGTGGCTCGTGAATGTCAGAATATTTTTTTTCAGTGCATGAACGCACCCGACACCGCACCCAAAATATTCACATCCAGCGCCTGAGAGCTTTTACCTATTTAAGCCACTGAGTGACCGATTCAAATACGTTCTATGACCGACCTTGGTATCCATTGGTAGTGAAAGTTTAATCATGTGCATGCCTAAACTACGGATGGACAAAATCGGTGCTTTTTGGTACTCGTTACTTTCTGTGTCTGTACTTTTTTGTAACGAGACCAAAATAACGAGTTCAAGTATCGACATCGGTACTCCCGGTGGCATACTAGTCTAAGCGCTGGTTTCTGACCATCCGTCTGAGATGGATGCGGGCCGGGTTCGAATAACGGTGAGGAACGGATATTGTTTGTTTTACGGTACTGGTTCTTTCCCTTCCCTGGAAGGAGTAGCTCCAAATTAAATGAAAAATGTGTTTAAGTTTCATGACTGTCTGTTACTTAAAGTATCGTTTCAAACATTCTTTTCTGCCCAGAAAATTTATTTTAACAATTCACATCCTCTTTGCTATTAAGCAAAAACAAAATAATTATAATAACAAAAGTAAAAACAAATGAGATACATCAGGTATATATTTCATCACGGTTTTTAGAGACTCAGCTTTTTATTTTCTCGACTACTAAAACCAGTTCTTGTTCGCGAAAAATAAAAATAAAGGGCTTCCTGTATTCAGATCCAAGAAATAGCAACTGTGAATCGGTACTTGTTCCGAGGAAGAAACAGTAACCACTTCTGTAACCAGGTACAAGGAACGGCTGCTGTAAATCGGTACTGGTCCCGAGAAAGAAAATGTAACGACTGTAACGAGTAACTATTGAAATACGTAAGTACCGATCTGTTGTACTCGTTACAGTGTAACTGGCTACTGTTTCTTTCTTGGAACGACTGCTGTAAATCGGTATTTGTCCCGAGAAAGAAAAAGTAACGGGTAAAGACTGAAATATGAAAGTACCGATCTCCTGTGTTCGTTAGATTTGAGTACTCGTTACATTGTAAAGAGTACTCGTTACATTGTACTCGTTACATTGTAACGAGTACAGAAGTACCGACCCATCACTAGCCTAGACAAGAGGTATTTGCACGCCGACTTTCACGGTTCACGGATGATTTTAAAACGTGGAAAGAGCGATGTCTTGGTTAATGCTAAAACGTGGAAAGAGCGATGTCTTGCTTGATACTAAAACGTGGAAAGAGCGATGTCTTGGTTGATGCTAAAACGTGGAAAGAGCGCTGTTTTTGTTTATTCACTGACACCACGCATTTGGAGGATTTTCACTTTGAATCTCGCTCTTTGGATTTAACTGCTGTAATTAATATATAGCCAGTGATGTTAATGCCCACCAGATGGAGACGTCTCAGTTGCTGAGCTCATCCTACGGATTTATGTCAGAAGGTAACAGAAAAACACACATAGCCTGGTGGATTGTTGGCCACCGTGGTGTAAGGCTAACGCGCTCGGCTAGATATCGAGAGATCTGGGATTCGATTCCCTAGCGGTGACCGAATAACAATTTTTCAGTTGCTGTGTTTTGCTAAAACGTGGAAAGAGCGATGTCTTTGTTTAATTATGGATGATTTTATCGGAGTGAGTTGATATTTTTGTCCAAGAGTGTATTTCTTTAGAACAGACTCGTTTTCTGCTGATGTACAACTATTGTATATTGTGTTCCCGTGGAACGACCTCATTGTTCTCTACTGACGCCCCTTATATCAAGATGTGTTCAGTTTGAGTTCAATTTTCGCCTTTCTGTTATGCTAGCGAACGGCTTACTTTCTTCCTGAATTCCACGCTACTATTTATGGAGGTAAAACTTTATCCGCCGATGGGCCGCGGGTGGCCTAGTGGGCAACGTTCGTGACTGCCGCGGAAAGGACCTCAGGTTCGATCCCAGGCAGGTACGAACGCTCGATCCACTAAATATTCGCCGTGCGTTGGATGGGCACGTTAAGCCGTCGGATCCCCGGGTACTGGCCCCCGGTAATAAATAAGGGCGTCTTCCTTCCCCTTTCTACCTCGCTTCCGTGTCACTTTCCTATCGGGCACTCTAGTCGAAATCTCCTAGCTTGCTATTTCTAAGGGTTGTTTAAGACCTGGGGTCAGACACTCCCTTCCTAAAATCCTCTACATATGATCATGATCTGCTGATGTGTTGCACACGACAGTGCACCCACAATTTGATCGCACACACATTTCAGACATGTTGATAAAGACTAATTTTTGCAAAAATGCTTCAGAAGAGCTTAAAGTAAGAATGAATGAATTTTGCAAACTTTGAGAATGATGCTTGAAAACGTTCAGCTCTGAAATATTTTCCATAAAAATGCAACTATTGAAAGTAATTTAAGCTACGTGATTATTACAGAACAAATTATCCTTTTTGACTTTCAGCATGCTAAGAGCTGTCCTCAAATGGCTAAAGGCTGGAAAGGAACTGAAGTCTCGCATTGGTCACATTAGATTTTACAAATTTATAATTATTAGCGACATTTTAGAAATTGACTTTCATCGTTGCATTTCGATTAATAATTAATTATATCACATTCTGAGTATGTAGGTGTCCAAGTAATAGGGGCATAATCTATAACGAAGTAAGCATTTCTTTTAGTGACACAATTTCCACTCTTCTAGAAAATAAATTCCTTTCGCCGATTCCTTTTCCTAAATTCTTGTATAGGGCTTCATGAGGATGTAGTCTCTTATTACGAAGGGAAGATAATAACTACAAGACGGTCGATCCAAGGAAGCGTCGGAAATGACAAAATTTTCCGGCATAGTTTCGTTGCTAGCCATTAAATCGAACCAAAGCAAGGAGGAAAAGAAAGTCTCATAGTATCCACCCGCATCGTTGAGGTAGGAATGTCCTATTCATTTTTCCTTGCGTGTATCCTTTGCATGATGTCCTGTTTGTCTCAATTCAAAATAAAGCACATTTGTTGGACCCTACTTTCAGAGATATATGAAAAGTAAGCTGTAGAAAATATCGAGACGGAGCCAACTCGGATGAGAAGTCAGTACAGTAGATTCCGGTTAATAGGGTCATCGGTTAATCGGGGCAGCCGTTTATTTCCCACAATTCTTAAAGAATATCTCAAATTACCTCTTTGGGATAACTGCTTCGCATAACTGGAGCAGCCGCTTAATTGGGCCAAAGTGTTCCAGTCCCGATGTGTCCCAAATTAACCGGAATCTTCTGTAATTTCTTATTGCAAAACGTTTCCAGTTCGTTAGGGAGAAAGTAGCGAAGGATAAAAAGCAGAAAGAGTGATTAATATGTTACATATTTATTCCCAAAGAATAAAAAAATTGGGCAATGTCGCAATTTAATAAGAATAGTAAGTTATAGAAATTGTCAAGACGGAACCAAATGGGGTAATAATTTTCTCAAAAAGTATCTGTTGTAACTATAAAATATTCTGAAACCCGAGTCCAACAATAAAAGTAGAACGAAATGGCTAATCAAATTGCTTGCTGGTCCGAACTAACAAATGTTCAATCAGGCAACATCGAAAAGCCGTATTGTAACGTGCCTGCCGCGCAGGACGCACATGGGATAAAGGCAGATAGCAGTGAGAGCACACGCCTCTGTAGTATATTGGATAGAAATCGGAGCTCTGGAACCGAGAGTTGTGGGTTCGAGTCCCACTCTTGACATAAAGGTGATGGAGAAATTTACTTCGCCATGTTGGTGCCTGAACTTCCAGAATGACCTGACCGTTAAGCATATAGCGTATGATATATACTTAACGATGTAGTATATACACTATATGCGTTTCATTATTATTCCACTCTGGTGTATTTAAAATAAAGCTGACTGTTAAGTTTCTAGCAATGGTGTGATGTTCTTTC
Source organism: Macrothele yani (assembly GCA_039090855.1). Lineage (NCBI taxonomy): Eukaryota > Metazoa > Arthropoda > Arachnida > Araneae > Macrothelidae > Macrothele > Macrothele yani. Next base: position 16,424,334 of record CM076989.1, read on the forward strand.
CACACCATGAGACAAGAAAAATGAAAGTTCTTTCTTCAGTGCTTTGAAAAAAATAAATCAGTGTGATATATATTGCGTTCCACACACTAAATTGTCTGATATTTCTCAAATGCGCTTTCTTCATCGGATGAGCGCCTACAGCGACACACGGACCCGTGGACCGTGCCTCCGGCCATCGTTTGGAAGAGGGGTGGAGATGTGACGTTCTTTCACCGCAGGACGCACGCCAGATAAAGGCAGATAGCAGTGAGAGCATATGCTAGTGTAGTATGGTGAATAGCACTAGGAGCTCCGGAACCGACATCCCACCACTGGCATAAAAATGATGGAAAAATTTACTTCGTCATAGTTGAGTTTAAGATATTTTTAAATATCGTAAAAAGCATCTGATTTATGTTTAAATTTATAATTATTGTTATTATATCTGCTGCTCGAAAATACATATTAATAAATAAAAAAGATTTGTTCTGAAAAATTTGGATTCACTTAAAAGGCCGCGCTTAATGGCCTAGGAAGCCACAGGTTCCAAAGCCTCGTTGTAATCCAATTGCAGCTCTTCGCCCGTGTGGCGTCAAATACAACGCCATCTATCGCCATGTTGGCGACAGGATCTTGTTTCACAGGTCTAGTAAACTCTTTACCAGTGATCCTAATGCCCTCTCACGGCGGCCTTTTCCCACTGCAGGGAGAACTGTTGATGAAGATTAGTTAACATGAGTACATGACTATACCGCGTCATTCACGTGCACAGCGGCAAGATTTTCGCTGGACGTTTTGCTCGGAAATATTTCTCCGTGCACCCTTGTTGTATTATACGCCTTTAATTGTCTAATTGTGAGCCAACTGGGGTCCAGAGGCCGTTGAATGCCTGCGGTTGCTTAGATGCTTGCCCCACCTTCCTTACGTCTGTAATAATTTTCCGTTGAAGCTCCGACAAGTGCCTCGTATTGGGGAATTAACGTGCTCTGCCCTTTGTTCCTATGTATGCATATTCCGCGCCGTCCGAAATGTCACTGATACGTGCTGAGGAATGCTTCCACCCATGATGGCCATAATAATACGGCTCATGAATGTATTTTCTGTAATGGCTTAGAACTGCAGGAATTTCAACACTTAACTCACAAATTGTAAAAGCTTTTTTGACACAGAGCACTATGGCTCAGATACTTGTAGTATACATGTTGGTTTCGTTGGTCTCACGTGCAGGAGGAGATTCAACACATAAAAAAACTTGCATAACGAAATAAACACAAGACGTATGAGTTATCATGGTATAAATACGGTGTTGAAAAAGAAAATTCAGATCCGATGTTTAATCCTCCTTGTTTCGAAAGTGTATAACATACATTGAAAACCAAAGACTTAAAAAAAAAAAAAAAAAAAAAAAACGAAATTCAAGTTAAAAGATAAATTTTTGTAGGATGTTTGATGGTGCTAACTGTTCACAAATCCGTGAATATTCTGCTTGGTATGCTTCAGAAGAAATTTAAACATTATACCGTTTATATCTAAATGCTTGTTTCTGTTCCTCATACAAACTTATAGGAATCAAGATACTGGTCGTATTATTTTTTCTTGACAAAATGCTTTCTTTTTCTGTAGGTAACATTTCATATTTCAGCATTGGAAGAGTACGAAAAACTATGACATTACGATGATTTTCACATTCAAGTGCCCTTTCTAAGTTCAATACACGCTGTTTACATTTTTCGTAATGTGGTTTTAACTTGAAGTGTAATAGTTTTTACTGTGAATATTTGCTTTCTGTTTTGTTTCTGTCATCATCAATTTTCGAAAAGCAAAAGGTACGTTGCAGTCCAAAAATTTTATTTTAATATTTTTTGTCTCACAGGAAATTGACATATTTTAATATAGGCTTTTCTAATTCCTCCTAAATTCCAAGCAACGCTTTCTCTTACATGAGGTATTGAAATCGTCAAATATTCAGATACCAAATTTTATCACAAACAGTTTTCCAATTTCAGGCTTTTCTGAACGTTATTCTGGTTTTTCTCTTATGTTAACTAAGATATATTTAAGTTACTCTGAATTAGGCAAGTTGTTTCTCAGTGAAGTACTATCTATGAATGGTTTTCTTTCCAACGAGTCCGCGAAGCTGTTCGAATTAATTTCTTTTCATTACACTCTGCGACAAAAAATGCAGCAAGCATAAAAGCCTTTCACGACTCACAATCGCTCCCTCTTTGCAAGGTATAGATTCATTCCTAAGGATTGACCCATTGAAATCACGTGCCTCTTGTTTGGGTTTCAACAATTCTTTCATTTGTTTCTATTCACCGCATGAAAACACCTTACTTTTTTGCTCCGCTCTACCCTTTTGGCAACTCGAAAAACATTAATTGAATTCTATCTTTTTTTCTCGTGAGCAATCAGACTAACAGTATCGGGATACTCGCAAAAAGGTTTTGAAGAGATGTTGAAATTTCAGTTACTTTAAAGAGTCCCTACTCTTCATTACAGATGATTTATTGTTAGGTAAATTGATATCTGTTAAACAAAACATTACAACGGAAAAATGATGTATTCCGTTTCGATCTGTGAACATTTTTTAAAATCTAACTGTTCATTCTTCTAATGGTGTTCACCTACTACGAACTATTACTTCGGGGCATCTGTGTTTTCAAAGAAACCGTGGTAATGCAAGCAGGCGCGGTGCTACTGGTTAAAGCCCACTACCTTTTTTTTGAGCCCACGCTTTAGCTCCTCAATATATTTAAGCTGTTAGACAACATGGCGTGTGTCACCATCTAAGATTTTAAGGAACTTGGATAAGCATTCGTAAACCTTTCGAATCCACAGAAATTTTGTTATATAGAATAATTGTTTTTGTTAAATTTAGTGTTTTACTATTCAGCGCAATGGAGGAAGTTCCTTGAGCGAATGTCAGAAAAAGTGGGCCACCCCGGTGGCCTCAGTGGTCTAAGCATTGGCTTCTGATCATTCGTCCGAGATGGGTCCCGGTTCGATTTCCGGTGAGACATGGATGTTGTGTTTGTCTTACGGCACTGGCTCTCTCCTTTCCCTTAGAACCAGTGATCCTAAATTAGTGACGGGCGACTGCTTATAGTCCATTGAGTTGCCCACGGTGGTCGTTAAACCTCCAAAAAATAAAATAAAAAAAAAAGTAGTAGAAAGACACCATTTTTTGTGAATATTGTTTAAGAAGTTAGTGAAATCATGCAATGCATTGATTATGATACGCTTTCCAACATACCAGAAATTATTACTCAAGTTATGAGGATAATGGCTGTAGAATAAATCTCACTCCTATGGCATGACCTTTGATCCCATTTTGATGATATTAAACATAACTGGTAAAGTGCACTTCCGGAACAACATGATAAAGTTTTGTCTCAATCGAAGCATTTTTATGTAAGTTATAACGCATAAGGGCGATGGAATGGATCCCGCTCCTATGTCCTGACCTTTGACCCCATTTCGCCCATTTTCAATAGGGTTGGTTCCCAGGAGGTCCCCTACCACATACTAAAATTTCATTGAAATCGAAATATTGTTACACGAGTTATGACGCATAAGGGCAATGGAATGCATCCCGCTCCTATGTCCTGGCCTTTGACCCCATTTCGCCCATTTTCAACAGGGTCCGTCCCCAGATGGTTCCCTACCAGATACTAAAATTTCATCGAAATCAAACCATATTTACGCAAATTATGACGCATAAGGACAACGGAATGCATTCCGCTCCTATGTCCTGACCTTTGACCTCATTTCGCCTATTTCCAATAAGGTACGTCCCGAGATGGTCCTCTACAACATACGAAACTTTCATCGGAATCGATCCATTTTTACGCAAGTTATTACGAATAAGGGCAATGGAATGGATCCCGCTCCTATGTCCTGACCTTTGACACCATTCCGCCAATTTTCAATAGGGTTCGTGCCCAGGACGTCCCCTACCATATACTAAAATTGCATCGAAATCGAACAATTTTTACGCGAGTTATCGTGCGGACGGACAGACGGACAAAGCTAGAGCATATACGCTTCTTCAGTTCAACACAAGTTTATTAACAAAGTTGGATTCAGGAGGCGAACGTGGGCGTCCTGATACATATATTGAACCTACGGTTGGAAAGCATAAAAAAAAAGCGAAAGAGATATTTCTAGTCAGGTTGCAAACTAGAATTCATAAATTGCCGTATGACAGAAACATTAACAAGAAAGATGACATCGAATTTTCGATTGTAATGAGCATGCCTTATGAATCCTTTCAAACGCGAATAAAATTATACAAAGTTATTCAAAGTCAGTGAAACCGTTTAAAAAAATCAATCGGATTTCTGCTATCCACAAAACATTCAGAAATAGAAACTGCTACTCATTTCCACCAGCAGCTAAAAAGTATGTTTACGAAAATCAACAAATGGTGCACAAAAAGTTTCTCATAGCAGAAGGAATCAGAAACAAAGAGCTTTTTAAATCGAACAGTTAAATGAAGAAATATAGAAGGAAACATGATGTAACTCTACGCTTTCTAGCTGAAGAATTTTGCTTAACGGAAAAGTTGAAAATAGGGTTTACGTATTCTTCATGGATGAAGCTAAGCAGAAACAGCGAGAAAAAGGTTTTGATATTTACGCCCACTTGCGGAAAAACTGGGCATTATTTAAAGACGATAATGCTTCCATCTTTTATGTAGCGAATGGCATACTGTAAAAAAAGAAATTTCTCAAAGGGAGTTTAGAAGCGGAAATTCAGCTACAAACGGAAGTACACGAACGACAGAAATGTGAGCTACAAAACTCCTCAAATACAAACCTAAAGTGCCTGATTTTAAAGGAATTTTTTTAATCGCGCATTTAGAAACAGGGATATTGAGAAAAGCAGATTAGATATTTACGCCCCCTAGCGGCGAAATTGTGAATTATTTTGGAAAGGAATTATAGACAAAGAGTTTTCGTAGTTAGTAGTTTATTACTGAAAGGGAATATTTTCAATCGCGTTTTTAATCCCGCAGATATAGCTGTAGATGGAAAAGTGAACTTTCGCTCCTTAGTGGCACACTTGTTCTTTAATAAATATTTGAAATAACATGGAAAACATTCGCACCAGAAAGGCTCTCCAGCAAAGAAAGAATTCTTCAAATTGGACTATTACAAGCAGAGATGTAAAAAAATAAATAAATAAGATATACATATCTATGCAACCTGGCGGAAAATCTTTGCACACTTTTAAGTAGGATGTATTATTCTCAAAAGGTTTCTCGGGGTGAGTCATATCGATCCACGAAATAATTTTTTTCAGTCGAGCTTTTAGAAGCTCAGATTTTGCCGCAAATACATCATAAGCAGAACGAAACACCCACGCCACCCTTGTTGGCCAAACCATTCCTTACCAAAAATAAAAAATTACGTGCAAAACATTTCTCATCAGGAATTTTATCTGAAGCAGAAGGAATTTTTCAAATCGGTCTTTTAGAAGAAAAGATATCAACGGAAACGTAATTTACCTTCCCTCCCTAACGGAAAATCTACGCATTACTTGAAAAAGCGGCTGTGCCAAAAGTAGTCTTCGTCATAAATGGCATCGAAAGGAAAAATAATTTTTTCAGTCGGATACTTTGAAGCAAATATATGGAGTAAAATGTATTTTGATTTCGATGTCACCAGCGCTCACGCCCTCTACGGACACCATCCACAGGCACTAGTAATAACATAAGCACGATCTTTCTTTATTTTTTACAAAAGACGTGCTAAGAAAAGATAAAATAATTATCAACTTAGCAATCAGTTATGCCCGAATTACCAGTATTTGCTGTTCAAAACGTAACATTAATCATATAATAAAACTTGAAAATTTCATCGCCCTGGAGGGGGAATCGAACCGCGTCTCTCAATTTCCGTTCGTGCATGCTACCCGTTACACCATCCAAGAAGACAAAGTCCCAAGAATCTGAGTGTTAAGAATCTGAACCTTCTCAAATTTTCGACAGGTAAAGCGAATGAGAATGTTCAGATTCTTAACACTCAGATAGTTGGGACTTTGCCTTCTTTGATGGTGTAACGGATAGCAGTCTCAAACGGAAATTGAGAGATGTGGGTTCGATTCCCGCTCCAGGACGATCTACTTTTCAAGTTTCCTGATGTGACTGATGTTACGTGTTGAAAAGTGAATGCTAGCAATACAGGCATATCTAATTGCTAAGTTAATGATTCATATTCCATACGGAATCATTACCAGAGTTCAAGTGCTCTTAACCGGAAGCCTGTGTCTCTGGTATCATCAGTTGGGCTCTCCAGTTTGCAGTTTCGCTTAAGGTGGTTCCACCTAAAATCTCTGTGCCGCCCCGGTGGCGCAGTGGTCTAAGCGATGGCTTCTGATCATTCGTCCGAAAGGGGTCCGCGTTCGAATCCCGGTGAGGCATGGATATTGTGTTTGTCTTACGGCACTGGCTCTCTCCCTTCCCTGGAACCAGTGACCCTAAATTAGGGACGGGCGACTGCTTATAGCCCATTGAGTTGCTCACGGTGGTCGTTAAACCTTCAATCTAAAAAAAAAAAAAAAAAAAAAATCTCTGCCTTATGTTTCCAACGGTAAAACTTCTTTACATATTTTCTTCGCAATTAATGTATTCCCAAGGATCAAAATTTGCACATCCATAATACTAACTTTAAGTTATAGCATGGGATACTTAATACTTGCTAAAACACAACCACAATTATATTAAAAATCAATCATTTTTCTCGGAGTACTGTTCAGACCTGTTAACAGATGGCGCGACCTGTACATTGGTAACGTCAGTAGACAAACAAATGTTGGATTGCTTAATTATGGTTACCTTTAAGCAAGGATGTGACGTACCTGCCAGCAGGACGCACACGACATAAAGGCAGATAGTAGTCAGAACAAACGTCCGCATAGCTCAATTGGTAGAGTGACTTATTCCGGAATGAGGGGATTCGGGTTCGAATCCTGGCGTGGACAGAAGTGACGGAGAAATTTACTTCGTTATAAGTATTAAGTTTCCCATGCTCTAACTTGAAGTTAGTTTTATCGATGTGCAAATTTTCATCCTTGGGAATACATTAATTGCGAAGAAAATATGTAAAGAAGTTTTACCGTTACAAACATAAGGCAGAGATTTCAGGTGGAACCACGTTAATAGGTAGCTTAGAAAACGGTCATACGAAAACTATAACGTAATGTCTTTTCGTACTTCTACGCTATTTTAAAAACATAACCATACGATGAAAGAGTTCCTAAATTAAACCTTAACGGCCAGACGAAACATTTAAACAGAAGTCAAACTTACGGTAATTGGATTTGTATTAGATGATTTCATCAATACAACATAGCACTTCACATTTTACTTAACAAATCTGTATCAACCACACATCCAACACCCCCACACGAGCAACTGTTGTATCGTAGTTTTTATCTCTGGTTCTTATCTCTTAACAGGCATACGTCACGTATATTAAAGACCTCAATTGTGTTGCCAACAGTATTCGTTTGAGAGAGAAGATGTCACGTTAAGTGTGAAGTATAACTGAGAACAAACTCAAGATTTACATAAGGAAAGAAACTGAAAAGGAACGTTAATTTAGAATATACGTCACAAAACATACGAAACTTTAAAAAGTAAAACACTTTTTCACTCTTTCCTGAGGGCAGAATTTGAAAACATGAACTCACTGTTTTGCCAGTCCGAAGTTAAGAGAAAAATCCTTCGAAATTCATACCTGGAAAAGGCGTTTATACCTAGAAAAGTCGCCTGCATGAGAAAAATGAAGCTTTCTATTTAATAAAAGGTGCGCATATTTTGATAGATTTTCTGCGAAATCTTTCCCCGATTTGCGAATAACATGTGTATTATTCCGAAAATGTAGCTCTTGGCGATATGAAGGAAATTCTTCGAAGTATATAAAATGCTTCCGCTACGTATATCAGAGAAGTCGTATATACGAGAAAACAGGCTTCCCGGTTTAAGAAACCGGTGCGCACATTTTGATAGATTTCTTGCAAGGTCTTTCCCCGATTCTCGAATAAGTTAACACGCAAACCATTCAGAAAATGTAGCTCTTGGCGATATGAAAGAAAATTGTAAAAATTTACGACTGAGAAGCAAATACCTTTTCGCTTCTAAGCGGTTGCGAAATTCGTGCATTGGTATGTCGCAGTGAAATATAAAGGCAGGGGAGAATTAAAAGTGATACTTGTGCAAAAAAAAATATTAATAATAAAATAAAGAAAATAAAAACGTCACTTCCACATCGAGAAGGAGCGGAAGTGAGAGGCTCTCAGAACACAGCATTTCCATGTCGTAGATTTCATTGAAAAACGTCAAAAACAAGAGGAAGACACTGGGGATGAAATCCTAGGCGTGAGCGCAAAGAGAATATTGCCGCTTTTTGTATCATCACGGAAGGTGCTGTAAATCCTTTCTATTTGGATTGTACGACGATTTCTATGAAATCCTACAGGACAAATGTGATAGAGCTTTTTCCTTCGGTTTTTTATTTCCAGGGTTATGTTTTCACTGTTGAACTTTTATATAGGAAGTGAATTATTAAAACAAAACCTAGACAAAAACAAAAGTTACAGTACTTTAATATTCTTTCGTGAAATCTGAAAGGCATTACACTCAGTAAACAAAACGCTAGAGACAGGGGTGACGGGCAGTTCCCATGGGCATTCCTCGCGCAGAGTAGAACAGACCCGAACAGAACGCAGGCGATAAACAGGGCATCCCAACAGTGTATCACATTCGACGAACTATGACGTATATTCTAATTTAATACTGATTGTTTCACCCGGTTTGAACAGTTCGAAGTACAGCACTCCATGCATATCCCACCACACGCACAACAGCACCTTTTTCCCGTGGATATCCTGTTTTGCAGTTGATATTGATGGCTGTTCTGGTTCGACCCAGGGTCGCTTGCGTACGGGGTTGTCGCAATAGACTCATTTCTCATCCCCTCATTTTTAGTTCCTTTTCCTATGTAAATTTGAGTTTGTTCTCTTTTGCACTTTCCAAACTTAACGTGATATCTTCTCTCTCACATGAATGGGGTTGGCAACACTTTTGAGGTCAGAGAGAGTGACGTATGAATGTGATAAGAACGATAGATTGAAAGGACGATACAGCAGTTGCTTAGTGTGTGTGTGTGTGTGTGTGTGTGTGTGTGTGTGTGTAGATGTTCGATCTTTGTTAAGCTAGAATATACGACAGATAATTAAGGCATTATATGTGAAGTGTAAAACTCGCAGTGCTATATTTTGGATTTCATCAAATATTGCTGGACCAATAAAAGGTTAACGAAAGTTTGACTTCTGTATATGTTTCGTCTGGCCGTAAGAGCTTAATCCCGTGCAACTATTGCATCGTATTCTCATTTAGTTGAACATTTGCTTAGGCATGGTTTTAGACATAGCGTAACACCAATCTCGCACACGAAAAAGGGTTGCGTTATATTGGTCCCTGTTCGGGCGCCAATATGACGAAGTAAATTTCTCCAAAACTTTTATGCCAGGGCAGGGATTCGAACCCACAACTCTCGGCTCCGGAGCGCTATTCACTATACTACACTGGCATGTGCTCTCACTACTATATGCCTTTATCTCATGTGCGTCCTGCGGGGCAGGCACGTCACAGAACATGGGTGAACTTGGACATCTGAGCGACTTCGATAATGGACGCATTTTCGGCGCAAGACAGATGGGTCATTGTATCGCCCAAGTGGTACGAACCCTAGGGTTCCCGAGTGCAAACGTATCAAGGGTGTACGGCGAGTATACCATCGACGAGGGTACCAGCGCCTAGGGAGAAAGCGGTGGCGTGACCACACGCCAATGATGACTGGGGTCGACCTAGATTATCCAGTCTCGTACAGACAGACCGCTTGGAAAAGACAGCTCAAGTCACATCCAGGTTAAATGTCGGAGGCCCAAGCAGCGTCAGCAGGCGAACGGTATGACGCACGCTGTATGCCCTGGAATACAGGGTCCGGCGACCTACTTGTATGCCACTGTCGACTGCTCATCATCGGACATTACACCTACCCTGAGCATCAAAACTGGACCTCCGCACAGTGGCACTGCGTCGTGTGGTCAGATGAATTCCGTTTCCAGCTGTACCGAGCTAACTGGAGGGTGCGGGTGTGGCCTCGACAGCACGGGGTCATAGCTCCGTCGTGCAAGGTCGGCTCTGCTCAAGGAGTTGGTGATTCTGTGATGGTTTGGCGAGCCTTCTCGTGGGACACATTAAGTCCGTTAGTGTGTCTGGAGAGGTCCTTAACTGCTGCTACAAGCATGCGCTGGCTAATCACCTGCATGCTTTCATGGCCTTTGGGCATCCTGCTGCCGATGGTCTGCTTCAGCAGGACAATGTGCAGCCCCCACCGGGCCAGGACCACCCAAGAATGGTTCGAAGAACACTCACCTGAATTTGGAACCATTCAGTGGCCCCCAACGTGCCCGGATTTAAACCCTGTGGAAGCCTTCTGGGTTGCTGTGCAGCGGATTATCAGATCCGTCTCGAGCGCACTTGTGGGCAATGCCGCAGCAGGCATGGCTGGCATTACCTCCAAGAATCCTCCGTCATCTGGTCAAGTCAATGCCTTGTGACGTGCCTGCACCGCAGAACGCACATGAGATAAAGGCAGATTGCAGCGAGGCATTCTGTCCGTGTAACTCAATTGGGAGAGCGACTTACTCCGGAGTGAGGGGACCCGTCTTCGATGCTCGGCGCGGACAAACTTGTACGTTATATTGGCGTCTGAACTTCCAGGATGACCCGGCTGTTAAGTTTCTCGCAATGATGTGTTCTTTCCACACGGCGAGACAGGAAAAATGAGAATCCTTTTTTCAGTGCTTCGAAAAAATAAATCAGTGTGATGTTACGTTCCACACACCAAACTGTCTGGGATTTCTCAAATGCACGTTCTTCATGGGATGACTGCCTACAGCGACACATGGTCCCGACTGACCCGTGGACCATGCTCCCGGCCCTCTTTATGGTGGGGTGATGTTGGTCTTTGTTTCCGTCTGCCAAGTAATCTGCAGCGTTGGGCGAAGGTTGTGTTGCTTATCGAAGATTCGCCAACGCTTTTTCCAACCACACATGACCAACCATTTATCAACAAATGACCACTTAACGGTTGTCCGATGTTTGTCCGATGGTTGTCCAACAACACATAACCAACCATGGTTGTCCAAGAACACATGATCACATTGGAAAACTGTTTGCAACAGTTTTCCTATGTAGGTCTAACCGTTGAACCAACACATATCCAATTGTTGGCGGCCTCGTCGCCTCGTCGCTGGGCCGACCGTTGAAAGACCACGGTTGGTCCAACATAATATTGCTACCTGGGAGGATACAACAGTCATCATGGGATCTTGTGATGTTGGTCTTTGTTTCCGTCTGGCCAATAATACGATACAACAGTCACCTTGAGACGCTGTCCCTGTCGGGCGGCTTAGAATCTTCTCGGACTATGGTTTCGCTTGTTCTAAATATCTTCCAGAGCTTTGAGATCACGAAATGGTTGACATCAAAAGATCTAGCTAGCTTCATGATAGATTGGCTGACTTCTAACCTCACGATTTCTCTCCATTGTTATATGCACCTTGCAGACATTTTATTTGCGTCATTATGAGGAAAATGTGTATTTCGATTTGAGCTCGAACATTCCTCATTGTACTGGTAGACTGATGGACAGCACTCTTTTTATCTGCGTTCTAATTTACGTTTTAATGTCTGCTGTAATTACCAAGCGCATGTGTTGTCCAGCAGAATTGCTTCACATGTGACATGGCCAGACAAACAGAAGAAATAAAAAACAGAATTTGGTAAGCAAAGGCATTCGTAAGTAATGTAAAATGTGGTGCATGAGGGAAATGATGAGGATTAGTTGAACAAGTAAGAAAACTAATGAAACATTTCTTAATACGGTCAAAATTAAAAACAAATTCCTGTGCAGAATGTCCAGAGCAGAAAGTTTGCATTATATCTTAGTCCTACCGTTAGGAAAGAAAAGTAGGAAGTTATATTACTGGTCTTAGAAGAGAGAGAGAGAGAGAGAGAGAGAGAGAGAGAGAGAGAGAGAGATCTTAGAAGAAAGGGGAGAGAGACAGAGAGATCTTAAAATTAAAAAGAAAGGGAGAAAGATCTTAGAAAGGAGAGAGAGAGAGAGAGAGAGAGAGAGAGAGAGAGAGAGTCCAAGGGAGAGACGAAGAAAAGGAAGGATGAGTGATCTGAAGAAAACGGCAGGACAAATATTTCAAGAATTAAGAAACAGATTTTATCGTGTTCGATGCTTGTGCCAAATTAGCAATTGGAGATGTCACATAAAGATGATGAAAATCATTCTTAGGGATGCAAATAAACAAATTTTACCCAATAAGATGTATACCTCTCATAAGATGTGTTACCTATCTGCATTAAAAGCGAAAGAGCTGCAATCAACGTTCAAAACGGAGATGTACCTTTTTCAAGCATGATTTGTAGGACCTCCGTTTAAAAAGCCAGGTCTACAACAACAACAAAACTTACACCATTTTTAAAACTGCAACGGTGTGATCGTTTCTATTAATCTATCCAAATCTGCTGTGCTTTAAAATTCTGTTGGTTGAGTTTATGATTTTAGGGGCATAAGGGACCATGCGAGATTAAAAACGCCTTTTACACATTTGAAAAAGCCGACACTAAAAAGTGTTAACATCAGTGGCATAAATCAGAATTAGCTAATTTGGCCAAACTTTACGATTGGAAAGAAATAGACCACCAAGATTTGCTTTTCCTAGAAGATTATACATGTTATGATCACATAAAATTTTGAAAAGCAAAAAAATGAAATGGAAATGATCATTCGTAAAAAAATCTCATAGCACACGCGATGCTATGAATAATGGAGAAAATAACTGAGCTATTTCTGCATTATTCAGAACATCGCGGAAAATAGAATAGGCTTCTGTGGAGTACAAACGGAAAGTCTCATCAAGAGAAATCAAATTTGTTTAATGATTTTTTTTAAAACGTCTTAAGATTTCTATGTATAATCGGTTATGGTTTCAAAATGGTGTATTCTGGTGCAGAGAAAACCAAAATCATCAAAAATGTTTAACCTCATCAGCATAACCAGGAGATCTAGTTTTTGCGAATGATGAATTAAAATGAGTTGGATAAGCAAATGTCATATAAAGAACAGCATGAAGTTATGTATCATTTTTCGATTTCCTTCAAGGAAAACGTGGAGATAAATGAGATAATTAATCTGTTAAAATTATTTAATGAAAAACTTTCAAAGCCAGGCAATGTGGAGCGCAGCTTTGCAAGGGTTCCAGTCAACACGAATCAAGCTCGCAAAGGAGTGCACTCATTTGGGATTCCTGACCAGTTGCAAAGACTTGAATGCGATCCCGAGTCATCTTAACACCCGTACGGCTCGTTTCTCGTGGCGTGACAAATGTATACTTCAAAATGCTGAAAAGAAGCGACTAATAACCGCCGTTAGAAGTAGGAGATCGTTTATTGATTTCCTCAGTAGAAAGTGCTACACATCGTATGCAGAACTGTCGGGTTGTGAGCATCCAATTATTTTGGACAGCACACTTCTATTACTTCGACGTTGATTGAAAACTCTGTCAAATCATTGGTTAACACTCATATACATAAAATTCGTCTCCTAGTTGACCGTGAAGTCAGTAATAGACAAGTTCGCAGCCATAGACATCGCGAAAGTGAGGACTTAAAATCTAATGTTGTTAATCTCAATAATTTCGACTTAAATGAAATACTGAGTCGAGCTTTGGAGAGAGGAACCAAATTCGCATATCCGAGGCACAAAGTTAACGTCTTTCAGACAGTCCCACAAGTAGAGCATATTATCAAAAACTTATCTGAAGCCGAACATGATGTTTGTTACACGCTTACATACACTGGCGGAAAGTAAAAAAAGAACACCAAGAAGGAATTGGCGGACGATCATGAAATTTACATATGTTAATGGGGTCAAGTTTACGTAGGTGTGATGTTAATTTCGGGAAAACCGGTGAGCGCTTACGTCACAGCACGGCAAAATATGCCAATTATCGTCGGTGGTATTTAAAGGAGTACGGCGAAGTGAATGTAATCAGTCGTCGGCGTACGGACGCGTGCAAAGACCCTGAAGAAGCCGCAAGGCCTATACATGGAAGACGTGTAGAATTTCAGCAGTTATCGGACTTTGAGCGAGGTCGTCTAGTCGGACTCCGCGAGGCCGGGTGGTCGTATCGTCGTATTGCGGAGCGAATTGGACGGGAAGTATCGGTGGTGGTACGATGGTGGCGTAGATGGTCCGAGGAACATTCACACACGAGAAGACGTGGAACCGGGAGTCACAGACGGACTGATGAGCGGACCGATCGACGCATAAGAAGAGCGGCGTTGTTAAGCAGAACATCCACTGCGACACAAATCCGAGCTGCCGTTGCACCTGAGGTTACTGTGCGAACAATCCGCAACCGTCTACTGGATGCAGGACTACGTGCACGTGTGCCTCTGACTCCTGCCCACCGTCAGGAACGACTGCAGTGGTGTCGCCAACGTCTAAACTGGAGAACGCAATGGTGATCTGTCGTGTTCAGCGATAAAATCAGATTCTGCTAGGGAGCCTCCGATGGCCGTATGCGTGTTCGCAGACGCACAGGGGAGCGTCTCCACCCTTCTTGCATCCGCCAGCAACACACAGGGCCTACATCTGGTCTCCTGGTGTGGGGAGCGATCAGCTATCACACCCGTACACAATTAGTGTTTGTACCGGGTACGTTAAACAGCACTTCTTACATCAACAACATCATTCAGCCCGTTGTTGTGCCATTTGTAATGTCGGTCCATCGTGGTGTTTCCCAGCAAGATAACGCACGCCCGCACACGGCAAGTGCAACGCAACATGCACTTCAGGGTGTGAGACAACTTCCATGGCCTGCACGCTAACCGGATTTGTCCCACATTGAGCACGTGTAGGATTTTATGGGACAACGACTTATCCGGTCTCCACGGCCAGCCACGACCATTCCCGATTTACGCGTCCAGGGTGAGGATGCTTGGAACTCAATACCCCAAACTTACATCCAACATCTGTACGACAGACACCATGCCAGAATTGCACAGTGTGACGCAGTTCATGGCGGTTCAACCTCGTACTAACCATGTTACATGGAAATGTTATTTTTCAGTTTACCAGCAAATACAGCTGTATTTTGCCATGATGTTTTGATCACGCTATCCTCTGTATTCCGTTATTATGCTGTATTAATTTCGTTGGTATCAGACGTCTCCTTCCGGATGTTCTTTTTTCACTTTCCGCCAGTGTATAAATAGACTACTACGAAGAGGCAAACCACAGCAACAACCTAAAATATCATTAATATATAATGAAGAAAAACAGCAGCTAGCCGAGCTTAGAAATAATAATGAAATTTCAATTTTGGCAACGCACAAGACGCATCAGACGGTCATATTGGATAGCTCATGCTATAGGGATAAAATACTTGAAGCCATATCTTCTATTGCGCACACAGTAGTTGAGCGTGAACCAGCAAAAGCCACATGTGCAGCATTAACTCGATTGAAGAATTCTTAAAACTTCCCTAAAGGTTTTTCCAAAGCTTTTATTACCCCACCTTTTTGTCGTGTGTCCGATATCTTTGGGCGTGTTAAACTACATAAAGAGGGGCTACCTATTAAACCTAATAGGTAGCCCCTACCCGACCGCTTGAAAAAGCTCCTGCCCTATATTTGGCTAAGTCAGCAGAGAGCTCCCCGTATTCTGTTAAAAGCTCCACTAGGGCAATAGAAAGGATCAGAATGATTCAGCCACATGCTGGCCCTTTCATTTTAGCCTCTCTAGATGTAGTTTCACTGTACCCTAATGTACCCTAATGTACCTAATGTACCTGTGGACGCCACTCATCATATCATAGAGGCCAAACTTGCTAAAATTATTGTTCCCACCACTGAAATCTCATCTATTATGAACGCTCTTCGTTTAGTCAAACGGCGTTCGTATTTCAAATTTCTTGACAAAATCTACTTACAAACCGAGGGTTTCCCCATGGGATCCCCACTTTCCGCAGTTTTAGCAGAAATCCTGCTACAATACATTGAGAACAAAGTTCTCAATGAATTCCTTTTAGTTCCCAGTTTATACCTTAGGTACGTCGACGACATCCTTGTGCTCTGGCCTCACTCAAAGGAATATTTAAAACAATTCGCCGACACACTACTGTCAGTATTTCCTACTATCGGGCTCACGATAGAACTTGAATCTAATTTCTCTCTGCCTTTTTTAGATTTTCGTTTATTTCGTGATTCAAATACTAACTCACTGTCCTTTTGTCTATCGAAAGCCTACCGATTGTAACAGCCTTGTCCCGTTTAACTCTTTACATCCAACTCCACAAAAAAATTTCTGTCAATTTTTTCAGAAGAGCCTTCACGCATTCTTCAAATGATAGTCATTTCGAGTCTGAGATACAATTCATTTTTAAATTAGCGGATAAACATGGATACCTCAGGACGATGATTAATAGGTTATACACTAGAATATCAAGTGAACGAACTATTAATCTAAAGCCAGATACAAGGCCTAATAAACGATTCGTAGGAGCATTGGACCAGCACCCCCATATCACTAACACACTATCTCACATCTGTTCAAAACATAATATACAATTCGGCATCCGCTGGAAGAACCTCCTATCATCAGTTAAAAATGATCGAGCAACAACAGATATTATGAACAAATGGGGTGTATATAATATTCCGCTGCTGGACCCCTCAACAGGAGAACATGTTAACAATCACGTAGGCTCGACACGAAAAAGTTTGGGTATCCGTGTCGAGGAACACAAATACGATATCCGAACTAACAGCAATAACACAGCTTTATCAACGAATGTGGTAAACGGAATTCTACAACCAGACTGGAAAAACATTAGGCTACTGGACACTCCAGCATATATACATTAGCTGCATTTTGTTGAAAGTATGTACATTGGAGCTTTAGGGGACAAATACTGTAATGACTACTTGCCTGTGGACATATAAAGAATTTGGAAAGAGCGTATTAATAACCCAAACTTTCAATTATAGTAATATATATTTACAATTCCAACAATATATAAAATTGATCATAACTTTGTATTTGTAACGAATCCTTGTACTGATATGCTAATCTAATAACTTGTGAAATAATACTCTTTACGCGTTCATAAAGGCAACGGTCACGGCCCATGCGACATTTGATGACTTATACCCATAATGCATCGTTGCACTACTATATAAAGGAGTACTACATTGCCTCTGTTCCCCCTGATGATGGGGTAAAAGTTACCCCGAAAAGTGCTAGTGGGGTATTTTAACTGTAAATATCTTTCGTATTTTATTTAATATCGTACATAGACTGTGAGTTTCTCATTTCATTTGAAAAACTAAAAACTGAAGGAAAATCCTTGTATGACAGCATTCGCTCCGTTGCATAAATGTGATGAAGGAATATTGATAAGAATCTAAGATTAAAATTTCCAATCCTAATTAAGAAAGGGACTTCGGAATAATGAGGTTCAGCGATACTAGTTATAGCATCAGCTTTCCAAATTCCCATTTAATCCACGTTTTAATTCGTAAATTTCGGAGTTTGATTCTTACTTTATGATTTTCCAGATTCAATTTAACAGTATATATCTTCTCTCCTAAGACTAGTTTTGAAGTGGAATTTAGATTTTTGACACTCAATGCTACAGTATGTGTTCGCCAGATTAGTGATCTTCCAACACAGCCAGCTTAAAATAATAAATTTTCACACTTCAAGTTCAAATAAATTCAATCTCTTTACTCTAATAGGTTTACGCTGCATGGCATAAATTGGCATAAAATGGTAATAAATTACATGGCATTATGAATAGCAGACACATCTCCTCCTCCAGAAGACACTTTTTATAACGGCATTTCGGACTGCCGCACCTCTTCACAGAAATAAGAGCATGACATGCCCGAAAAAAAAAAAAAACTGAGACGGGCGCTACCCTTTACATTACATGCCACCACACCCATGTGGTAAATGGTGTCATCAGCAAACGACATACACTGAAGTGCCAGAAAAATTGGTACACCAGTCTAATACTTGGTAGGTCCCCCACGGGAGCGCAGAACTGCAGAAATACGACGGGGCATAGACTCCACTAGCTTTTGGAAATATGCTGTGAGCAATGCACACCATACTTCCTGCAGAGCGTTCCACAATTCGGGTGTATTCCGAGGTCTCGGATTCCTGTGTTCGATAGCGCGTTGCATAACATCCAAAATGTGTTCTATAACGTTCAGATCTGGGACTTTAACCATAATACGGCGTCTCGACATTTGTTTGGAGGTGCAATGTCCTGTTGGAACAAGCCTAACCCATCAGCATGAATGCAGGACATGAACGGGTGTACCTCGTCAGAAAGGATGCGCACATAGCTTTGGCAGGTCACAGACGTTTGTAGACGTACCAGGGGTCCCAGTGAAGTCCAGTTAAACACCCCCCATACCATTACGGACCCCACACCAGCCGGTACAGTTCCCTGTTGACAGGCGGGATCAATGGCTTCACGGGGTTGCGCCACACACGAATCCTTCCATCTGCCCGATACAGTTGCAAACGCGACTCGTCAGACCAGGCTACTTGTTTCCAGTCATCAAGTGTCCAGTGGCGGTGTTGCTGTGCCCAAGATAGGTGCATAGCTCTGTGTCGTGCACCCATCAAGGGCACTCGAGTTGGGCGTCGGCTCCCAAAGCCCATATCGTGCAGGATACGTTCCACAGTCTGGACACTGAAGCTTGTTGAGGTTCCAACATTGAATTCCGATGATACCTGCGAGAGTGTTGCACGCCTATCGCGTGAAATGATTCTTGACAGCCGACGATGGTCACGTTCTCCCAATGCCTTTTTACGGCCACACTGGTATCATAGGTTGGAGGTTTTGCCGGAATTCTTGTAGTCACGGCACACTCTTGCAATGGTCGTCCGTGAAAATCCGAACTCCGTTTCTACTTCCGAAATACTATGGCCCATCTCACGAGCGCCAACTATGACACCGCGTTGAAAATAGCTTAAATCGTTATTACTTGTCATTTTCATGCCGAAAACAGCTCTGACAGCTGGCAAGGATGCCTATTGCTTTATATACGCAGTGGCGGAAGCAACCGAGCACGCGCATAGATGACGTTGCTACGTATTTTGCATAAGCTCGTCTGTACCAGTTTTTCTGGCCCTTCAGTGTACATATACAGAGACACATATCTCCGTTAGCTCAAGCAGTAGCATTCGCAGTTCAGATAGCATGTTATCACGATTTAAGTTATTTTGAACGTAGTATGAGGCGCCCGGGAGATGGGTCACTCAATCTCAGAAATTCACAAAATTTGGATTTACACGGTCAACAAGTTTAAGGGTGTCCCTGGACTACAGAAGTTCAGGAGGAAAATCCAGAGTGCGAGATCGGTGTGGCCACAGAAACACCCTGGAAGGTTGTGGACATTGGTGTCTGGCATGTATTGTAACATCCTATCGGTGTAGAACATTGCCGCAAATCACAGCGCAATGCAATGCTGGAGCCAGTAGTAGCATCAGCGTTCGGACAGTGCAACGTTCCCTGTGTTCTATGGGTCTGAGAGCCGACAGCCCTACCGGATGCGATTTCTGTCCGACAGCACAAGGCTGTGCGCCTCTCTTGGGCTCGGTAACACCGCCATTGGACGCAAGATGACTGGAAACGTGTAGCCTTGTCCGACGACACAAGACTGTGTGCCTCGTTGGGGCTCGGGAACACCGCCATTGGACGCAAGATGACTGAAAACGTGTAGCTTGGTCCAACGACGTAAAGCTGGGTGCCTCACATGGGCTCGGGAACACCGCCATTGGACGCAAGATGACTGGAAACGTGTAGCTTGGTCCGACGACACAAGACTGTGTGTCTCGTTGGGGCTCGGGAACACCGCCATTGGACGCAAGATGACTGGGAACGTGTAGCTTGGTCCGACGACACAAAGCTGTGCACCTCACCTAGGCTCGAGAACACTGCCATTGGACGCAAGATGACTGAAACGTGTAGCCTAGTTGGACGACGCAAGGCTCTGCGCCTCGTTGGGGCTCGAGAACACCACCATTGGACGCAAGATGACTGGAAACGTGTAGCTTGGTCCGACGACACAAGGCTGTGTGCCTCACCTGGGCTCGGGAACACCGGTATTGGACGCAAGATGACGGAAAACGTGTAGCTTGGTCCGACGAATCGCGGTACCAACTGTTTCGGGCAGATAGCCGGCTCAGCCTGCGGCGACAACCACAGGAGGCAATATAATGGATCCCGTATGCTTACAAGGGACAGTGCAGACCGGCGGTGGGGTGGCTCTGTTATGATGTGGGGTGATTTCGGCTGGCACGCATTAGGAGACCCTCATACATCTGCAGACCGCTCTAATCCGTGGAAGCTACGAAACCGTCCTTGGGGATCATTTGGACCCGTTCATGTCATGCAACTTCTCCGACGGGTGAGACCCCTTTCAACACGACAATACGTCACCGCATACGTCCGCAGTCGCCCAATAATGGTTGGAAAAACATTCCACGAAATTGGGCATCCAGACTTGGCCTCTCATTCTCCGGATTTAAACGTCATCGAACGCATTTGTGATGCTGTTCAACGTGTCGTCAATGCCAGGAATCCACCACCGGTGAATATTACGAAATTGTACGACGCTCTTCAGGAAGCATGGTGTGCACTGTCTCCACAGTACTACAGAGAGCTCGTAGAGTCCATGCCCCGTCGCGTTGCTGCCGTCATCTGTTCGCGAGGAGGACCAACGCGGTAATTGTGAGGTACCCCTGTTTTGTTCGCACTTCAGTGTGGAGTGTAGATTCTCAAAATCGAAGGTTTGAGCAACACATGAGCTTGTACGCTAAGAAGCCGTTCATGCATCTTGTCTGATTCTTGAAGACACCTTTGCAATCATACCATGATTCTAGTGGTTTTCGTTGAACATTTCAATGACACTTATTAAATCAGATTCCTCGCGATATTATAACGTAATTTGTCTTTCCTCTGTAACTTAGTCTTTACGTCTGTAATTACGTTATGTGTGCTAAAGTCAGTGTAATATTAGAAAGTACTCCTACGCATTACAAGAAAGAGGTCAATTGTAGTACTTACAAATACGTTTAGTTTGCTTGCATGGTTTGTACTCCACACTCACATCCGGTTTATTAGCGTACTCAATACAGTATCAGTAATTTAACATCCAATCGCTTTATAACAGCACGTCTATCATCAATAACGTCAATCTCCCTGAACAGATCAGATCATATGTAAAGGATTTTAGGAAGGGAGTGTCTGACCCCGGGTCTTAAACAACCCTTAGAAATGGGAAGCTTGAAGATTTGGGCCAGAGTGCCCAATAGAAAAGTGACACGGAGGAGAAGTAGAAAGGGAGAGGGAGACGCCCTTATTTGTTACCGGGACCTCCTAAACAAGCGCTGCATTGCCTTTTTTATCTATCGCTCTTATCCTGCCACACATACGCCACTCTTGTTCCGACCTCACTGTGTTGCTAACATCATTCTCGTTTGAGGGAAAAAGTTTTAAAATGTTTGAGAGAACGAACTCAGATTTACATAAAAAAAGAGACTCAAAGGGAAGGTTAAAATAGAATATACGTTACAATATAACTCTCCTCTTGGTCTTGTAATTTCTGGTTCGTTGTAATGCTCCACATATTTTTGGGATTTATACTTGATTATGACATGTTCTTCATGATAAAAAGACAAAGCATGGTAGTTTTCTTCTATTTCCCCAAGAGGGGTGCTTTGACAATCAGATACGAGGGTCATTTCAAAAGTTTAATTCACTGTGGGTTATTTCTTAAAAAACGAATTTATTCCACAACATACCTTCGAAGTAATCTCCAGGTTTCTTTATGACAGTGGCCCAACGTTTGGGCAAGTCTTGTATTCTAGTCGGGACACCTTCATTGTTGAGGCGTCGGATTACTCTGGTCACCTCATTAGAAACATACTGAATCGTTTCCCGTGGAGTGGCTTCTTCAGCTTTGGGAACAAGTCATAGTCTGGTGGGCTCATGTCAGGACTGTACGTTTGGGCAAGTCTTGTATTCCAGTCAGAAAACCTCCATTGTTGAGGCGTCGGATTACTCTGGTCACCTCATTAGAAACATACTGAATCGTTTCCCGTGGAGTGGCTTCTTCAGTTTTGGGAACAAGTCATAGTCTGGTGGGCTCATGTCAGGACTGTACGTTTGGGCAAGTCTTGTATTCCAGTCAAGACACCTCCATTGTTGAGGCGTCAGATTACTCTGGTCACCTCATTAGAAACATACTGAATCGTTTCCCGTGGAGTGGCTTCTTCAGCTTTGGGAACAAGTCATAGTTTGGTTGGCTCATGTCAGGACTGCACGTTTGGGGGCAAGTCTTGTATTCCAGTCAGGATACCTCCATTGTTGAGGCGTCAGATTACTTGGGTCACCTAATTAGAAACATACTGAATCGTTTCCCGTGGAGTGGCTTCTTCAGTTTTGGGAACAAGTCATAGTTTGGTTGGCTCATGTCAGGACTGTACGTTTGGGCAAGTATTGTATTCCAGTCAGGATACCTCCATTGTTGAGGTGTCAGATTACTTGGGTCACCTAATTAGAAACATACTGAATCGTTTCCCGTGGAGTGGCTTCTTCAGCTTTGGAAACAAGTCATAGTCTGGTGGGCTCGTGTCAGGACTGTACGTTTGGGCAAGTCTTGTATTCCAGTCAGGATACCTCCATTGTTGAGGCGTCAGATTACTTGGGTCACCTCATTAGAAACATGCTGAATTGTTTCCCGTGGAGTGGCTTCTTCAGTTTTGGGAACAAGTCATAGTTTGGTTGGCTCATGTCAGGACTGTACGTTTGGGCAAGTCTTGTATTCCAGTCAGGATACCTCCATTGTTGAGGCGTCAGATTACAACTACTGATTGGTAAAAACACTGGGAGTGCCTCTCCTTGCTTTTTGATTACGCTCTGGGCTATGTCATGGAAGTGAATGAAGCCAGCGAAACTAACACACCAGGAAATCAAGGATTACGACCATTGATATAAAAAGAATCGGTCGACTTGGCCCTGTTCGGCCCGTCGTAAGTGTATGTGAAAAATCCTGGCCAGTTTCTTTGTTCTTTAAACTTAAAAAAGGCCCGACCCGGCCCGTGCAGACCTGTAATAAGCAGTCGCCCGTCCTTAATTAAGAGCCACTGGTTGCAAGGAAGGGATAGAGCCAGTACCATAAATCAAACTCAACATCCTTGCCTTACCGGGATTCAAACCCGGACCCATTTCGGACAAATTGGGAGAAGCCTGCCCCACCAGTGCTGCATTCGCTTAATTTACTGGCGTCAAGACAAAGGAGTTCACACGCTGTCTTTGCATAGAACCCTTATGATTCGTGAGACGCTCTAGTGCGTGAACCACGTGCATGGGCTCATCTCTATGCTATATATTTGTATAATTTTGTTCCTGGGTTTAACGACCACACCATAAATAACTTGCAGGACTATAAGCAACCACCCTTCTCTAGTTTCGGGACACTGATTCCAGGAAAGTGACACATCCTGCACCATCAGATAAACATACAAATCACACCTTAAGCATGGCCAAGCTCTGACAAAAGATCAGAATACAGCGCCTCAGATCACTCGACCACCGGGGTGGCAATCGCTGTAACTGGTATGCTTCCATACAGAAAACAGTTTTTCCTATTTTTACATATATCATCATCAAAACATTTAGTGCTTTTCCTTTCCAGCTAACCACCAAAAGTGACTTAGCCCGCTAAGCTTAGAAAAATAGTGCTTTAGCGTCGCTGAGGCGTGCTAAGCCCATTCTACATCACTGCAGAAAGCTGATAACTATGCTCAGAAACGATTCTAGGCAGAGGTCAGAGTTTTTGACTGTACTTCGATTCACCCTAAGATAACACTGCAGTTTAAGGTACAAGAGTCTACGCCCTCACTGAGCCTTCGGGAACAGCCGAGAGTTATGTTCATCCGCGTCACTCCTCACTGTGTCCTGCTGTTAGCAGTTGTCAATCAGTTGCCCCCATCAACTCATTGGCATTCTTGTCTCCCAAACACTGCATATCTACGCATGCGTGTGTTGGTCTAGTTTTAAAACTCAATTTCTGAAAATAGTTTATTTTTAGGTATGTCTAAAATAACTATATGTACTCATAGGTAAACGGCTAGGACAATATAGAGTATGATTTTCGGCAATTAATGCGTTGGTTTTCACGAAAAATGTTGGGAACTACTTTTAGTCGCGGCGATAGTTCCACGTACGTTTCCATTCAGTGTGATCTTAAGGTGAATCGAAGTATAGTTCTAGCTAGGTCCATCTTCAAGTCCCGGATAAGGCAGGAGTGGTGTGCTTTCTTATGGTGCTGGCTATTTCTCTTTCCTGAAACCAATGCGCCAAAGTTTCTTTGTTTGGGAGTATGACGACCATCGGGAAGAACTCAATGCGCTATTTGCAGTAGCTTGTCCCGAATTCAGGCTACTGGTTCCAGGAGAGGGAAAGAGCCAGTGCCGTAGAAGGGCAAACGCACTGTCCATGCCTTATCCAGTACTTGATCTCGGATTGAATGGTGAAGTCAGAGCAATTCGGTCACCAGGATAGCATAGATATATTGCAAGCAGTTGAGAAATTGCTCTAGAGAAGTGTGAACACAGCACTGAGAAACTGAGATAGAATTGGCTGTGAGAAAGACTTCTGTAAACGTGAGAGCAATGTGTGTAGTATGTTTAAACTACACACATTGCTCATACGCTTACAGAAGTCTTTCTCACAGCAAATTGGCTGGAAAACTACTGAACAAGAAAACATTTTAAAACCAGATAATAAACATGACTCAAACATTAACTATCTGGTTCTTATTCATTAAACGTTATGCACATTTATAATTAGCAAGGTCATTTATGTATTAACCCCGATCTTAGACGTCTCGAAAACAAAATTTGTAGGTTATGTATGAACAAATGCTGATTCTTTATGATCAAGAAGGCCATACTTTATTCGTACATAAACACCTGCATCCTCTTCGAGATGCAAACTAATAATAATCTTTAAAAATACAAGAATATTTCCTATCTGTTTCTCGTAAATGATTATTCAGATCTAAACCCTACCTTTTATCCTGAAAAAAGAATATAAACCATCGGAAAAATGAATTACAAATTGTTCGCATCCTCGAAGATTCTTTCCAGATGTCCGCTTTCATTGGAGTTAGAAACAAAGAAGTAAAGGAAATCAGAGGTATCAGAAAGATGATTGTAGAAAAGATATATTCATTTCATATCTAGGATTACAAAGCATCTATCTTTCAAAAGACAGAAATAAAAATATCATACAGGTGCATTCGAGCCTTCAGACTTTCGTCTTGCTCAAGCTCCATGCATTCCTATTAGACTTTTCGCGTCTTAAAGGACAAAAATAGGGTAATACCATTTGACAATATTCAAACTCATCTGTATGCAGATATGGTTTATTCAAGCTCCTTTTCCAGAAAAATGAACTCTCAGTACAGATGGAAAAGAATGCTTATTGAAAATGTCAGAGACCATATGGAAGATCCGTATTCAGTTTATTAAAGTACCTCTTCTAGGTAAATGAAATCTCAATAGATATGTGAAAGAGTACTCATTAAAAATCTTAGGAAATATAAGAAAGCTCGAGGCTGGGTTCATACAAGATTCTTGATCTAAAGAAACGAGATCTCAGTAGAAAAGAGGAAACAAACTCGCATTAAAATGCTTAAGAACTGAGGAGACAAAACACGAGGTATCCGTGGTGCTCAATGTTTTGCATATCAAAATTTATGATATAAAATATCAGAGTTAGGCCGGGAGAGAAGAAGACTGATTTGGTCTGAAGATTTGAATGGCCGAAACCACATGTGAATCACATTTTAAGAGCTTCTGAAGTGTTTTTATTTCAGAAGTTGGCCAGCCAGGTAGCTTCTTATTGGAATATCTGGTTCTTCACTGATGACTTACGTGATTCATATCAGTCTGGAAGAAGAGAATCTCTCATTTAGCACCAGAAAGAATGGTGTTAGATTATTTTTGCTAAATCAACCATAACGGGATTTTATTTTCAAGAATTAAAATTTGATTTCAAGAATGGAACTCCTTCTGTAACTAACATTAGGATGAAACTTTCTCTTAGAATACAAATTTTTGAAGATGACAATCCGATTTTTGGCGTAAATGTGACAAGGATGGTAAGTCAGATAATATGCGAAAACTTGAAAATTTTCATCGTCCTGGAGCGGGACTCGAACCCGCGTCTCCCAGAAAACGCCTAGGTATGCTAAGCTGACAGTTAAGCGATTTTTTGAGCATTAAGCATTACTCCTTTCTTCCCAAGGGAAATCGTTGATAGGAGGATCTGCGAGACATTTCCTTTTGTGTGGTCTCCCGTCACGATGCACCCCCTGGGTACGTAGGATGGTCCCTGACACATTAGGCCCAATTTTTAAGGAAAAATACAGAACAATCATGATATCTTTTCGTTGAAAATTCTCTCCGAACGTCCACTACATATTTAGGTTAAGGTTGCCCCCCAAGTGTAAGTACTTTCATATCAGTTTCAAATAATTCTTGTCAGAAAAAGTACAGTGTAATTGAGTTTAATTTGGTGAGCAATGAAAAAGGAAAATTTAAACTCTATAGCGTAAAAGTCTTGTCTTACTTCTACGTTCTTTTAACACATCAACATACTAAGAAATAGTTCCTAAATGAAAGAAACCTTAACGGCCAGACGAAACATGTAAATAACAGAAGTCCACTTACGGAAAAGATGCTTTATTCAGGATGTAGCACACACATCGTAACATAGCATATTGTAGTGAACGCTCCACGCACCACACATTATCACAACACTCCTATCAATAATCAGTTTACAACCCAACGCTCTCTCTTACGACGCTCTCAAGCAATAGATCAGTCGTCGTTTTTATCTCTTGTTCTTATCAAAACTCAGGCATACGTCACGTTCATTCAACCTCAATTGTGTTGCCAAACGTATTCGTTTGAGAGAAAGATATCACGTTAAGAGTGAAGAATAACAGAATAAACTCAAGATTTACATAGAGAAAGAAACTAAAAAGGAAAGTTAATTTAGAATATACGTCACAACTCCTTTTCAAAGGACAGCTGTACTACAGGGAGAAATATATACAAGAAAGAATGCACTGTAAGAGTGTGAAGGATATTACCGCTTCAAGTGTAATAGTAGGTTAATAACTGAAGGGGAAAACTTGCTGAGAATAACGAACACAATCACGTAAGATATGCAAAGAGAGTCGAAGCAGAGAAACATCTAGCAGACATTCGCAGCGAAATGGTGAATACTCGCACATCGCCAACTTCATCGCGTCCTTTGTGACCTCAGGAGATAGCCAGAGTGCAGCAGCTGAATTACCTTTCGTAGATACGCTGGAACGAATCATAAGGTGTGTACAATCAGAGAAAAATGGAGGACTCACAGCTCCTGTTTCGCGTTCTGAAATAGTCTTTACGGAGGAGAACAGTAAAAACTAGGGGATCGTGACTTACTACAGAGATAAAGCATGTATCAAGACGATAATTCTGCAGCGGTACATTCCGTCCGTGTAGCTTAGTTGGGAGAGCAACTTACTCCGGAGTGAGGGGGGCGACTTCGATCTCGTCACGGACAAATTTGTGTTTTCACAGGAGGAGAGTTTGATATTTATGATTCTAGAACCAAAGAATCATAATTCCGGAACCATGTAGAGGATTTTAGGAAGGGAGTGTCTGATCCCAGGTCTTAAACAACCCTTAGAAACTGGAAGCTAGGAGATTTGGGCTAGAGTGCCCGATAGGACAGTGACACGGAGGCGAAATAGAAAAGGGGAGGAAGACGCCTTTATTTATTACCGGGGGCGAGTACCCGGGGCCCGACGACTTAACGTGCCCATCCGACGCACAGCGGATATTTAGTGGTTCGAGCGTTCGTACCTGCCTGGGATCAAACCAGAGGTCTTCTCCGTGGCAGTCACGAACGTTGACCACTAGGCCACCCGCGGCCCAAGATTTGAGAGAAATATCTCAATACCTCTTTTATACGCACTTTGTGCAGATAAAAGAACAAACACCGAACAAGTACAGCAGACTTTTAAGACAAGTGAAGGAACTGGTTGCAGTGCATAATCCCAAATTAGTGCGTGGAACAAGCATAAAAATATTTCACTTCCGGATACTCGCACCAAACTTCGTGGGTTGACTTAATACATATCAAAGACTGTAAAAAAGCGGAAAACAACCTTAGAAATGATTACGTCACGTCAGTGACGTCATCAAAATGGCCACCCAGCAGATTCTTTAAAGTCGCATATCTCAGAAACTACTGAACGGATTTTAATAAAAAAGGTATCACTTTAAAGCACAATGTTTTATTTGAAAGAAAGGTTAGACACATTTTGCTGTAAATACAATAATTTTCGTTTTACTCCTAAAATATGAGATATGAGATTTTTTCCATATTTCTTGTAATTTCTTTTCCCACCTGCTTCCCAAAGGACATGTTTGCACAAAATTAAATACAACATTGCTGAAAATAGCTTTTAAAATATGACTATAATTTCAGAATAGGTTTTGCAGTGTTATTGCACATATTACCTGTTTTACCTACCTAAAATATTTCCCTGTTGATTCGTTATGCATACATATATCAGTAGATAATGAACGGTTTTAATACTAATACAAGGTATCATCTTAAAATATGATTCATTCTCAACAAAAGAAATTACATTAGCAATTTTACTTTGAATACAGTGGCTTTCATTTAAATTTAACATTTCTTTAAGGTTAAGTGTTTCCAAAAAAAAACTTTTAACAATTACTTGAGCTGTACAGCATTTCGAATTCATGTCAATATAACCAGTTCATTATTCGTCTATTCTCGAGCAAAGATCTTCGCATGTACACAAAAGACTGCATCGGAGTCCAGTTTTTACACAGTGGCACTGTGTACATCGTTCCTCACATTTAGACAATACCAGTTGTTGGTAATGTTTTCTTACATTTGGAAGTGTTGTTCAAAGGGGTTTGAACGTGGTGCCATCATCCGTTTTCCATCCCCAGTGACATTAATCGTGAACTTGAGGATTTCTAGTCAAGCAGTTTCTCCAAACGCCCATTTTAAGTGTTGTAATAGGACATCCTCCGTTGGTGGGACATGTTCAATGCTTCTACTCAACTGAGTGAACAGTATTCTGTGTTCTTTATTTACAGGTGCTGCAGTACTTGTAACATGGTACATTCATAACATAAAACGTTCAAGTACAGAAAAAACTGCTCTGCCAGTTGTTGACATATTAGAATATTCTTGGAAAGCCAAATCAACATCACGAAATGACATCCATGTTTTCCAGGCAATTTCCCCCCAATACCAGAAAATGACGACACCGTGTCACACCCAGTGAATGAATGGAAAATTGTAATAAGCTATGATACACAACTGAGAAGCTCAGAATATACACTATCTACTAATAAGTAATTGGACACTCCTGCAATCGACGATATCTGCGGTCCTGATACACATCACGACGACCGCCGCCGTTAAATATCGTGTGGAAAACAACAACGCAACCAGTCGCATGCAAGATGCCAGCAGTACGGAGCTCTCTGATTTCGAGAAAGGGGTTATCGTCGGGTATCACAGAAATGGCCGATACATACGTGACATATCCAGCGAGTTCAAATACCCAAAATCGACAGTGGCCAACATGATTGGCAAGTGGAAGATGAGAGGTGACTGTCGGAATGTGCCCCGACCCGGCAGACCCACAAAACTGGGAGTTAGAGACCGACGGGTGCTGGCCAGAGAAATTCGGAAGAACCGCACCAAATTGATGGACCACATCCGCGACGAGTTTCAACAGGCATCCGGGAGTGTTCTTTCGATGAATACCATCCGTAAGGAAGCCCATCTGCTCGGTTATCATGGACGCCCACAAGCCTTTGATCACCAAGTCAAATAGCGCTGCTCGGCTAACGTGGTGCAAAGAACGTCGACAGTGGAAACAGGTTCTCTGGAGCGACGAATCAAGGTTCACCCTCTACCGTTCGGATGGCAGAGTCTGGGTTTGGCGTATGACTGGAGAACGCCTCCTGCCGGAATGTATTGTGCCAACTGTGAAGTTCGGCGACGGTGGAATTATGCTATGGGGGTGTTTCTCCTGGTATGGCACGGGGCCCTTGATCGCTATTCCTGGTAGACTCAGCGCCGAGACCATACGCTTCCTACGTTGTGGCAGTTTTACGGGGTGGACCCATGTTACTTTCAGGATGACAATGCCTCCTGTCATGTTGCGAGGTCCACCATGGCTTGGTATGGTGACAATGGGGTTAATCGAATGGACTGGCCTGCGCAGAGCCCGGACCGTAACCCTATCGAGCACCTCTGGGACGAGTTGGAGCGTCGACTTAAGGGGTGCCCCCACCGTCCGAAATCGGTGAAGGAACTGACCTGTCTTCTCCAAGCAGAGTGGAAGAAAATACCGCTAGCCGTCGTACAACGCCTGGTTGAGAGTATGCCCCGTAGGGTCGCAGCTGTAATCGCCGCTCGTGGAGGCTCCACCAACTATTGAAGGTGAATAAACTTCGTTTTCCTTTGCTATCACAGGTGTCCAATTACTTGTTGGTAGATAGTGTAATTCATAAATGTTCAAATATTGTAAGTTCTTCCCAGTTCTACACTCAATCCACAGTTATTCGACTTCGGCAATGCTTGGAAATGCAAATAAAGCTATGGACATTACATCGGAATCCACTGTTTTAATAAGAACTTTGCTGTGCCCATGTATAGCAGCATCCGATGCATGTGAAAGAACCGTGCATATGCTTCCTCGTCCGATGATGGTGAAATTGAGGCTACACATTCTTCTCCAGCTGACGATAACACTTTATCCGTGAAAGTGCAAAACACTTCCTTTCCAGGGGATTGCAACTAGATTAGTTGCTAACATATTGAACAATTCCTCTTTACGAGTATTCTTATCTTCATTTAAAAACTGTTTAAAATTGCGTGGGATCTTCACTCCAAGTTTGACTGCTATCCTTTCATCACAAACCCAAGATTGGCGAGTTTGCGACTTTAAACTTCCATTAATATACTGGTGAAATACAATGTCTACTCTATTAACAGTTTTTAATATCATCTTCATATAGGGCATTACAACACATTCGCTGCACTGCTGAAAGGTTATACTTGCTCCTGTGTCAACATGTGCACAATGGCAGCAGCTCCATCAATGATTAGGGCAGATATAACTGGCGTTAGGGCAGGTGCAGTAAATTTGCTTGATAAGCTGCAGGTGTTTTGAACACCAGACACAATGTCAGCTTTACTCAAAGGCGGACGTAGTTCACCAAATTCGGGAATAGACGGTAGATATGTGCTTTTTTCGTGGGAAAAAAAGTCTTCCACGTCTCCATGTCTAACTTAACTTGCCACGTAAAGACGACAAAATGCATAAGAATCCTTCCTCAAATGCGCCAATTTTTGTTTATCTTTGGACATCATGGTCAGTGTTTTCTTACTGAACAATGGAAAGTTGTTCCGTTTGATGACATCATGAATAGAAATCTTTCCCAACACCAAAAGATCATTCACATATGTGGATTATTGTTTTCCTCTTTCGATGTTGTCTTCAAAGACAGACTTTGACGCTACTTCGCCCATAACTACTTTACTACTGTTGACGGCAGTAAGTTCTTTCTCTTCAAATGGATTATAATGCTCTTGATAGACTTTAACTAAATCCCGTACATGTTTCTGAAAGCGAACTTTAGATGATTTGTTATCTTCGAGGTGTTTATCTTAATTATACTTAGCTTTATGATACAAGTTGTCGATTTCTTCAAACTCACTGTTAATGCGTGCGATTCCAGAGCCGGCAGTCATCCATTTCAGTAATACATCTTTGTTGCTAAGAAGGGATAATTTCGTACTATCAAGTTTAACAAGTTTGTTATTTTGCTCATGGATCTGTTCATCAGAAATGTATGTGAAGTTCCTTTTTTATTGCCTACAAAGTTTCCTTTCAAAAATTCACTGTACACTGTGGGATGTAACTCTGGTAATTTCCACAGGCTGTGCACAAAAATTGACAGCCACCTAGCATAGTTCACATAGTCAAGTGCAAAAATCCAAGGGCATATACACTATCTACCAACAAGTAATTGGACACCTGTGATAGCAAAGGAAAACGAAGTTTATTCACCTTCAATAGTTGGTGGAGCCTCCACGAGCGGCGATTACAGCTGCGACCCTACGGGGCATACTCTCAACCAGGCGTTGTACGACGGCTAGCGGTATTTTCTTCCACTCGGCTTGGAGAAGACAGGTCAGTTCCTTCACCGATTTCGTTCGGTAGGGGCACCCCTTAAATCGACGCTCCAACTCGTCCCAGAGGAGCTCGATAGGGTTAAGGTCCGGGCTCTGCGCAGGCCAGTCCATTCGATTAACCCCATTGTCACCATACCAGGCCATGGTGGACCTCACAACATGAGAGGAGGCATTGTCATCCTGAAAGTAAAATGGGTCCACCCCGTAAAACTGTCACAACGAAGGAAGCGCATGGTCATCCAAAATGGTGCCGTAGGTCTCGGCGTGGAGTCTACCAGGAATTGCGACCAAGGGTCCCGTGCCATACAGTAGAAACGCCCCCATAGCATAATTCCACCGCCGCCGAACTTCACAGTTGGCACAATACATTCCGGCAGGAGGCGTTCTCCAGTCATACGCCAAACCCAGACCCTGCCATCCGAACGGTAGAGGGTGAACCTTGATTCGTCGATCCAGAGAACCTGTTTCCTCTATTCAACGGTCCACTGTCGACGTTCTTTGCACCACGTTAGCCGAGCAGCGCTATTGGACTTGGTGATCAAAGGCTTGTGGGCGGCAGCACGTCATGATAACCGAGCAGATGGGCTTCCTTACGGATGGTATCATCGAAAGAATACTCACGGATGCCTGTTGAAACTCTTCGCGGATGTGGCCCATCGATTTGGTGCGGTTCTTCCAAATTTCTCTGACCAGCACCCGTCGGTCTCTAACTCCCAGTTTTGTGGTTCTGCCGGGTCGGGGCACATTCCGACAGTCACCTCTCGCCTTCCACTTGCCAATCACGTAGGCCACTGTCGATTTTGGGTACTTCAACTAGCTGGATATGTCACGTATGGATCGGCCATTTCTTTGATACCCGACGATTACACCTTTCTCGAAATCAGGAAGCTCCGAACTGCGTGGCATTTTGCATGCGACTGCTTGCGTTGCTGTTTCCCACACGATATTTAACGGCGGCGGCCGCGACGTGTATCAGGGCCACAGATATCCTCGATTGTAGGGGTGTCCAATTACTTGTTGGTAGATAGTGTATTTTCATGTGCAGAAAGAAAGTCCCCTCGACGGATGCTTAGTACGAAGACAAGACCTTCTAATTGTACAGTTGTCATCTGGTACTTGAACTGAACAGATTCCTGTTGCATTCGGTTGCCCCACTGAGTGAAGCTTTCTGATTACTTATCTTCACTGTTGTCGGATGCTTGCTGCATAAGGATATCAAGCGATGCATAGCTCACTTCATGAGCATATCGACTTCTTTTAACATGAAATGATTTAAGGTGGCCCTCAGCTCTTCCCAGAGTTGTAACACCTGATTATATGAGGTTTTCAGTCTAGCCAGAGCCTTCCAACCATGAACTAATCATTGAAATTATGGCCATTTCAATTCTCTTAACATCAAGTACATTTTGTTTTCTCCATACAACTCAGGATACCTCCACTGAAGTTGCTTAGCAAGTGTGTATACTGCTTCATCAGATGTTATAACTGGGGTTTTAAAAACTGGACTCCGATGCAGTCTTTTGGGTACATGCGAAAGTCACTGCTCGAGAATAAAGGAATAATGGACTGATTATATTGACATGAATTTCCAAATGTTGTACAGCTCAAGTAATTGTTAAAAGTTTTTTTTTTTTTGAAACACTTAACCTTAAGAAAATGTTAAATTTGTATGAAAACCATTGATTCAAAGTAAAATTGCTAATGTAATTTCTTTATTGAGAATACATAGTATTTTAAAATGATACCTTGTATTAGTATTCAAACCGTTCATTATCTACTGATATACGCATGCATAACGAATCAACCGGGAAAAAAGTTTAGGTATAGGTAAAACAAATAATATGTGCAAGAATACCGCAAAACCTATTCTGAAATTATAGTTATATTTTAGAAGCTATTTTAAGCAATGTTGTATTTAATTTTGTGCAAACATGTCCTTTGGGAAGCAGGTGGGAAAAGAAATTACAAGAAATATGGAAAAAATCTCATATCTCATATTTTAGGAGTAAAACGAAAATTATTGTATTTACAGCAAAATGTGTCTAACCTTTCTTTCAGATAAAACATTGTGCTTTAAAGTGATACCTCTTTTATTAAAATCCTTTCAGTAGTGTCTGAGATATGCGACTTTAAAGAATCTGCTGGGAGGCCTTCTGGACGACGTCATTGCAGGTGACGTAATCATTTCTAAGGTTGTCTCCCTGCTGATTTACAGTCTTAGATTATCCAACCCCTAAAGTTCGGTGCTGGTATCCGGAATTGAAATATTTTGTGGGTATATGCTGCTTGTTCCACGCACTAAATCCTCTCCCCCGTTTTTTTAATAGATCAATCATTAAATCGATCGGAGCTTAAACTTTCTCCTAATAAAGCGCCATGCTTGCTTTTTCAATTTAGCCAATCAATTTGGAGAAGAATTCAAGCAAACGGCTATAATTTTTTACGTTTAAATTAGTTGATTTTTGATTTACATTAAATTTATTTCACTACAAAACACTGAAAACTTAGCTTTCGTAAGGTTTAACTTCGTAGATTGACTGAACTGTAGAACCCGGATAATTTCATTGCTCGTTGAAGCTGAAAAATGTAACTCTACCTAAGTACACTTTTAGGCTAATGTCCAAGGGTACGAAATGGATAAATTAACTTATATGTAATCCACTCTATTTGGTGCTATGGCACGTAATCCAAGTTGAACACAATTAGCCAAAAAACACGTGTTATCTTTGAATGAAATCAAAACAATACTTTGCTAATCCACCATGTAGTTATAATTATCTCTCTCTCTCTACTCTTAAAAATCTTGAGCTTACAAACTTTCGCTCGCTTGTGAATCACTCGTGAATTATTTTGCAAACATTACTGAAGAATCGTGTAAGAAACTTTGCTCAAGAATGATCTAAGAAACATTGCCTCATCGCACATTGCACACTGGGCTGTTATCTGAGCAGTCTTACTAAGTAGCTAAAACTGCTCAGATAAAAGCTCAGTGTGCATAAGAGGCCGCTATCAGGAGTTGCCAACTTTAAATTCATTGAGAGAAACTCTGTGGCATTAAGTCAGAAAAATATTTAACGAGAAGAAACCAAATTTACATAAGAAGACAGGAACTTAAAAGAAAGGTTGAATTAGAAGATACGTCCCATGCCTTAAACGGACGTTATGAAAAAGGCCCCAGCCTTAATTTAAATCTCCGTTTACTTGCTCTTATGCTGTCCTGAAGTTGCAGCCACATATGAATGCTTATATAGTAGTAAAAAGTTCTTACAATCTGTGGTAGATTATGAGTAGTGTGACCACACACAGTTTTCTTGAGCACCGTCCTCAACTTTTTTGAACATAAAATGTTGAATTGCTTTGAAAGTGTCTTGTTCCGGGACTCCCAGAAGCTAGAAACAACACTGGAGGATATCACACATGGTTCCAGAACAAAATCTGTGCGACGTTTTCTAGTATCTGAAAGTTTAATTTGGGAGGTCAAAGAGCAGATTGTAAATGAGTTGCGCGTAGAACCCTGTACAAATGGTAAGGAGGTTGTGACGTGCCTGCCCCGTAGGACGCACATGAGATAACGGCAGATAGCAGCGAGAACATACGTCTGCGTAGCTCAGTTGGTAGAGCGACTTATTCCGGAATAAGGGAATTCGGGTTCGATGCCCGGCGTGGACAAAACTGACGGAGAAATTTACTTCGTTATAAGGTACTCAAGAAATGAAGTACTATTGACATATTATGGAAAGGTTAAAGATGATTGTTTTTGATTGGCACGACAACATAAATATTTATGATAACCTTTGAGCTGTTGCTCATAACATTCGTTATTGAAACCGATAAGGGAAACTTGTGATAAATACTGTATATCCGTATTTCCTGCTTTTTAATTTTATTTATATTTTTGTAACATATGTAAAAATTTTGTTGCTATTGGCTGAAGTATTCCTTAAGAATTCTGCTAAACTACGGGCCGTTTGAACAGCACAAGTAACTTTCCCTAAAGGTGGAATTAACCCTTTCTAAAAATAGCAGCATATGACGTTTACCTCTAATTTAATCTTCCTTTTTGAGTTCCCGTTCTTATATAAATTGTTACTTCTCTGTATATTTTCTTTCTGACCAGCAAATCTATTTCTCCTAATTTCTATGTAATTTTTGGCAACGGCTGAGAGTGAGTCGGGGGTAAATAAAAGGCCACGCCGAGTGTAAAGAGATGAATTTTGGTGGTATGACAGAAGATGATTTACTGTTTGAAGGTGGACCATCAATACGTACAGTTGACATCATATTTTGGGTCATCCGCCGGCGTATATCAACCGAAAATATGATTTATTGGAATGACGCCTTTTTTCCAGTACTCAGGGATTGGTTTTTGATGCTCTCCTGCCAATGGCAGACGAATTTGTTATCGGAATGACGACCTCTTTCCAGAACTCAGGGATTGGTTTTTGATGCTCTCCTGCCAATGGCAGACCAATTTGTTATCGGAATGACGACCTCTTTCCAGAACTCAGGGATTTGTTTTTGATGCTCTCCTGCCAATGGCAGAAGAATTTGTTATCGGAATGACGACCTCTTTCCAGAACTCAGGGATTAGTTTTTGATGCTCTCCTGCCAATGGCAGACGAATTTGTTATCGGAATGACGACCTCTTTCCAGAACTCAGGGATTAGTTTTTGATGCTCTCCTGCCAATGGCAGACGAATTTGTTATCGGAATGACGACCTCTTTCCAGAACTCAGGGATTAGTTTTTGATGCTCTCCTGCCAATGACAGACGAATTTGTTTTCGGAATGACGACCTCTTTCCAGAACTCAGGGATTAGTTTTTGATGCTCTCCTGCCAATGGCAGACGAATTTGTTATCGGAATGACGACCTTTTTCCAGAACTCAGGGATTAGTTTTTGATGCTCTCCTGCCAATGGCAAACGAATTTGTTATCGGAATGACGACCTCTTTCCAGAACTCAGGGATTGGTTTTTGATGCTCTCCTGCCAATGGCAGACGAATTTGTTATCGGAATGACGACCTCTTTCCAGAACTCACTGATTGGTTTTTGATGCTCTTCTGCCAATGGCAGACGAATTTGTTATCGGAATGACGACCTCTTTCCAGAACTCAGGGATTAGTTTTTGATGCTCTCCTGCCAATGGCAGACGAATTTGTTATCGGAATGACGACCTCTTTCCAGAACTCAGGGATTGGGTTTTGATGCTCTCCTGCCAATGGCAGACGAATTTGTTATCGGAATGACGACCTCTTTCCAGAACTCAGGGATTTGTTTTTGATGCTCTCCTGCCAATGGCAGACAAATTTGTTATCGGAATGACGACCTTTTTCCAGAACTCAGGGATTTGTTTTTGATGCTCTCCTGCCAATGGCAGACGAATTTGTTATCTGAATGACGACCTCTTTCCAGAACTCACTGATTGGTTTTTGATGCTCTTCTGCCAATGGCAGACGAATTTGTTATCGGAATGACGACCTCTTTCCAGAACTCAGGGATTTGTTTTTGATGCTCTCCTGCCAATGGCAGAAGAATTTGTTTTCGGAATGACAACCTCTTTCCAGAACTCAGGGATTAGTTTTTGATGCTCTCCTGCCAATGGCAGACGAATTTGTTATCGGAATGACGACCTTTTTCCAGAACTCAGGGATTAGTTTTTGATGCTCTCCTGCCAATGGCAAACGAATTTGTTATCGGAATGACGACCTCTTTCCAGAACTCAGGGATTGGTTTTTGATGCTCTCCTGCCAATGGCAGACGAATTTGTTATCGGAATGACGACCTCTTTCCAGAACTCAGGGATTGGTTTTTGATGCTCTCCTGCCAATGGCAGACGAATTTGTTATCGGAATGACGACCTCTTTCCAGAACTCAGGGATTGGTTTTTGATGCTCTCCTGCCAATGGCAGACGAATTTGTTGTTTTTAATAGAGACGACGAGTTCACCAAGGCGACATCTGCTCATCTGAACCAATGTGCCACAGGCTGTGTACGCAGAAATTCTTTGTTCGATATCGCTGTTATACTGTGCTATTACTTCACGCAATTGAGCTCGTCTGTTATCTCGTGCAATCCTCTGCAGACTCCGTTGCCCCTGAACATTGACCAATCATTTTCGCCCACAGGAAAACCGTGGCTGCTTGTTTTTTTTGTGCACCATTCATTGTACACCCTTGATAGAGTTGTTATTGCAAAGCGGAGAAGGTTTGCCGTTTCTGAGATACTTGCCGGCCTAGCGCCCACTAAAATGACTCTTTTAAAGTCCCTTAAATAACGAGTCTTTCCCATATTGGCACTCTCAACGCTTCGTACACGTCTCAATTCTTTTCAGCGAGAAGATTAAAAAGCTATCTCAACATCAAAGTTGGTGCGTAAGTGAAGATGCATTTGCTTCTTTGGGATTTTACTACCACTATGTGCAACTGGATGGGCTATAAAAAATCGAAATTTAGCGCCATTGATTTCAGGGAAGGGAGAGAGCCAGTGCCGTAAGACAATCACAACATCCATGCCTCACCGAGATTCGAACCTGGACACCCTTGGGCGAACGGTAAGAAGGTAGCGCTCAGACCTCTGCGCCACTGGGACGGCCTGAGTGTAGATGGCACGTTACTCCTTGCTATTGGGTGTTCGTAATAATTTGCTACTTCCGTATACACTGAGTGATCACTGAATTATGACCACCTACCTAATACTTCATAGGCCCTCCTTTCACCCTCAGTACAACAGCTATCCGACGTGGCATCGATTCAACATACACTGAGTGATCATTGAATTATGACCATCTACCTAATACTTCGTAGGCTCTCCTTTCGCCCTCAGTACAGCTGCTATCCGACGTGGCATCGGTAGGTGGTATTAGGTAGATGGTCATAATTTGATCTCTGAATTATGACCACCTACCTAATACTTCGTAGGTCCTCCTTTCTCTCTCAGTACAGCAGCTATCAGACGTGGCATCGATTCAACATATACTGAGTGATCATTGAATTATGACCACCTACCTAATACTTCGTAGGCTCTCCTTTCGCCCTCAGTACAGCTGCTATCCGACGTGGCATCGGTAGGTGGTATTAGGTAGATGGTCATAATTTGATCTCTGAATTATGACCACCTACCTAATACTTCGTAGGTCCTCCTTTCTCTCTCAGTACAACAGCTATCCGACGTGGCATCGATTCAACATATACTGAGTGATCATTGAATTATGACCACCTACCTAATACTTCGTAGGCTCTCCTTTCGCCCTCAGTACAGCTGCTATCCGACGTGGCATCGGTAGGTGGTATTAGGTAGATGGTCATAATTTGATCTCTGAATTATGACCACCTACCTAATACTTCGTAGGTCCTCCTTTCTCTCTCAGTACAGCAGCTATCAGACGTGGCATCGATTCAACATACACTGAGTGATCTCTGAATTATGACCACCTACCTAAAAGTTCGTAGGCCCTCCTTTCGCCCTCAGTAGAGAAGCTATCCGACGTGGCATCGATTTAACATACACTGAGTGATCACTGAATTATGACCACATATCTAATACTTCATAGGCCCTCCTTTCACCCTCAGTACTGCAGCTATCCGACGTGGCATCGATTCAACATACACTGAGTGATCATTGAATTATGACCATCTACCTAATACTTCGTAGGCCCTCCTTTAACCATCAGTACAGCAGCTATCCGACGTGGCATCGGTAGGTGGTATTACGTAGATGGTCATAATTTGATCTCTGAATTATGACCACCTACCTAATACTTCGTAGGTCCTCCTTTCTCTCTCAGTACAACAGCTATCCGACGTGGCATCGATTCAACATATACTGAGTGATCATTGAATTATGACCATCTACCTAATACTTCGTAGGCCCTCCTTTAACCATCAGTACAGCAGCTATCCGACGTGGCATCGGTAGGTGGTATTAGGTAGATGGTCATAATTTGATCTCTGAATTATGACCACCTACCTAATACTTCGTAGGTCCTCCTTTCTCTCTCAGTACAGCAGCTATCAGACGTGGCATCGATTCAACATACACTGAGTGATCTCTGAATTATGACCACCTACCTAAAATTTCGTAGGCCCTCCTTTCGCCCTCAGTAGAGAAGCTATCCGACGTGGCATCGATTTAACATACACTGAGTGATCACTGAATTATGACCACATATCTAATACTTCATAGGCCCTCCTTTCACCCTCAGTACTGCAGCTATCCGACGTGGCATCGATTCAACATACACTGAGTGATCATTGAATTATGACCATCTACCTAATACTTCGTAGGCCCTCCTTTAACCATCAGTACAGCAGCTATCCGACGTGGCATCGGTAGGTGGTATTACGTAGATGGTCATAATTTGATCTCTGAATTATGACCACCTACCTAATACTTCGTAGGTCCTCCTTTCTCTCTCAGTACAGCAGCTATCAGACGTGGCATCGATTCAACATACACTGAGGGATCACTGAATTATGACCACCTACCTAAAAGTTCGTAGGCCCTCCTTTCGCCCTCAGTATAGCAGCTATCCGACATGGCATCGATTCAACATATACTGAGTGATCATTGAATTATGACCACCTACCTAATACTTCATAGGCCCTCCTTTCACCCTCAGTACTGCAGCTATCCGACGTGGCGTCGATTCAACATATACTAAGTGATCATTGAATTATGACCACCTACCTAATACTTCGTAGGCTCTCCTTTCGCCCTCAGTACAGCTGCTATCCGACGTGGCATCGGTAGGTGGTATTAGGTAGATGGTCATAATTTGATCTCTGAATTATGACCACCTACCTAATACTTCGTAGGTCCTCCTTTCTCTCTCAGTACAGCAGCTATCAGACGTGGCATCGATTCAACATACACTGAGTGATCTCTGAATTATGACCACCTACCTAAAATTTCGTAGGCCCTCCTTTCGCCCTCAGTAGAGAAGCTATCCGACGTGGCATCGATTTAACATACACTGAGTGATCACTGAATTATGACCACATATCTAATACTTCATAGGCCCTCCTTTCACCCTCAGTACTGCAGCTATCCGACGTGGCATCGATTCAACATATACTGAGTGATCATTGAATTATGACCATCTACCTAATACTTCGTAGGCCCTCCTTTAACCATCAGTACAGCAGCTATCCGACGTGGCATCGGTAGGTGGTATTAGGTAGATGGTCATAATTTGATCTCTGAATTATGACCACCTACCTAATACTTCGTAGGTCCTCCTTTCTCTCTCAGTACAGCAGCTATCAGACGTGGCATCGATTCAACATACACTGAGTGATCTCTGAATTATGACCACCTACCTAAAATTTCGTAGGCCCTCCTTTCGCCCTCAGTAGAGAAGCTATCCGACGTGGCATCGATTTAACATACACTGAGTGATCACTGAATTATGACCACATATCTAATACTTCATAGGCCCTCCTTTCACCCTCAGTACTGCAGCTATCCGACGTGGCATCGATTCAACATATACTGAGTGATCATTGAATTATGACCACCTACCTAATACTTCGTAGGCCCTCCTTTAACCATCAGTACAGCAGCTATCCGACGTGGCATCGGTAGGTGGTATTAGGTAGATGGTCATAATTTGATCTCTGAATTATGACCACCTACCTAATACTTCGTAGGTCCTCCTTTCTCTCTCAGTACAACAGCTATCCGACGTGGCATCGATTCAACATATACTGAGTGATCATTGAATTATGACCACCTACCTAATACTTCGTAGGCTCTCCTTTCGCCCTCAGTACAGCTGCTATCCGACGTGGCATCGGTAGGTGGTATTAGGTAGATGGTCATAATTTGATCTCTGAATTATGACCACCTACCTAATACTTCGTAGGTCCTCCTTTCTCTCTCAGTACAGCAGCTATCAGACGTGGCATCGATTCAACATACACTGAGTGATCTCTGAATTATGACCACCTACCTAAAAGTTCGTAGGTCCTCCTTTCTCTCTCAGTACAACAGCTATCCGACGTGGCATCGATTCAACATATACTGAGTGATCATTGAATTATGACCACCTACCTAATACTTCGTAGGCTCTCCTTTCGCCCTCAGTACAGCTGCTATCCGACGTGGCATCGGTAGGTGGTATTAGGTAGATGGTCATAATTTGATCTCTGAATTATGACCACCTACCTAATACTTCGTAGGTCCTCCTTTCTCTCTCAGTACAGCAGCTATCAGACGTGGCATCGATTCAACATACACTGAGTGATCTCTGAATTATGACCACCTACCTAAAATTTCGTAGGCCCTCCTTTCGCCCTCAGTAGAGAAGCTATCCGACGTGGCATCGATTTAACATACACTGAGTGATCACTGAATTATGAC
The DNA here is from genome assembly GCA_039090855.1 of Macrothele yani. Taxonomy (NCBI): domain Eukaryota; kingdom Metazoa; phylum Arthropoda; class Arachnida; order Araneae; family Macrothelidae; genus Macrothele; species Macrothele yani. The sequence continues at coordinate 16,467,169 of CM076989.1, forward strand.
CACATATCTAATACTTCATAGGCCCTCCTTTCACCCTCAGTACTGCAGCTATCCGACGTGGCATCGATTCAACATATACTGAGTGATCATTGAATTATGACCACCTACCTAATACTTCGTAGGCCCTCCTTTAACCATCAGTACAGCAGCTATCCGACGTGGCATCGGTAGGTGGTATTAGGTAGATGGTCATAATTTGATCTCTGAATTATGACCACCTACCTAATACTTCGTAGGTCCTCCTTTCTCTCTCAGTACAACAGCTATCCGACGTGGCATCGATTCAACATATACTGAGTGATCATTGAATTATGACCACCTACCTAATACTTCGTAGGCTCTCCTTTCGCCCTCAGTACAGCTGCTATCCGACGTGGCATCGGTAGGTGGTATTAGGTAGATGGTCATAATTTGATCTCTGAATTATGACCACCTACCTAATACTTCGTAGGTCCTCCTTTCTCTCTCAGTACAGCAGCTATCAGACGTGGCATCGATTCAACATACACTGAGTGATCTCTGAATTATGACCACCTACCTAAAAGTTCGTAGGTCCTCCTTTCTCTCTCAGTACAACAGCTATCCGACGTGGCATCGATTCAACATATACTGAGTGATCATTGAATTATGACCACCTACCTAATACTTCGTAGGCTCTCCTTTCGCCCTCAGTACAGCTGCTATCCGACGTGGCATCGGTAGGTGGTATTAGGTAGATGGTCATAATTTGATCTCTGAATTATGACCACCTACCTAATACTTCGTAGGTCCTCCTTTCTCTCTCAGTACAGCAGCTATCAGACGTGGCATCGATTCAACATACACTGAGTGATCTCTGAATTATGACCACCTACCTAAAATTTCGTAGGCCCTCCTTTCGCCCTCAGTAGAGAAGCTATCCGACGTGGCATCGATTTAACATACACTGAGTGATCACTGAATTATGACCACATATCTAATACTTCATAGGCCCTCCTTTCACCCTCAGTACTGCAGCTATCCGACGTGGCATCGATTCAACATATACTGAGTGATCATTGAATTATGACCATCTACCTAATACTTCGTAGGCCCTCCTTTAACCATCAGTACAGCAGCTATCCGACGTGGCATCGGTAGGTGGTATTAGGTAGATGGTCATAATTTGATCTCTGAATTATGACCACCTACCTAATACTTCGTAGGTCCTCCTTTCTCTCTCAGTACAGCAGCTATCAGACGTGGCATCGATTCAACATACACTGAGTGATCTCTGAATTATGACCACCTACCTAAAATTTCGTAGGCCCTCCTTTCGCCCTCAGTAGAGAAGCTATCCGACGTGGCATCGATTTAACATACACTGAGTGATCACTGAATTATGACCACATATCTAATACTTCATAGGCCCTCCTTTCACCCTCAGTACTGCAGCTATCCGACGTGGCATCGATTCAACATATACTGAGTGATCATTGAATTATGACCACCTACCTAATACTTCGTAGGCCCTCCTTTAACCATCAGTACAGCAGCTATCCGACGTGGCATCGGTAGGTGGTATTAGGTAGATGGTCATAATTTGATCTCTGAATTATGACCACCTACCTAATACTTCGTAGGTCCTCCTTTCTCTCTCAGTACAACAGCTATCCGACGTGGCATCGATTCAACATATACTGAGTGATCATTGAATTATGACCACCTACCTAATACTTCGTAGGCTCTCCTTTCGCCCTCAGTACAGCTGCTATCCGACGTGGCATCGGTAGGTGGTATTAGGTAGATGGTCATAATTTGATCTCTGAATTATGACCACCTACCTAATACTTCGTAGGTCCTCCTTTCTCTCTCAGTACAGCAGCTATCAGACGTGGCATCGATTCAACATACACTGAGTGATCTCTGAATTATGACCACCTACCTAAAATTTCGTAGGCCCTCCTTTCGCCCTCAGTAGAGAAGCTATCCGACGTGGCATCGATTTAACATACACTGAGTGATCACTGAATTATGACCACATATCTAATACTTCATAGGCCCTCCTTTCACCCTCAGTACTGCAGCTATCCGACGTGGCATCGATTCAACATATACTGAGTGATCATTGAATTATGACCACCTACCTAATACTTCGTAGGCCCTCCTTTAACCATCAGTACAGCAGCTATCCGACGTGGCATCGGTAGGTGGTATTAGGTAGATGGTCATAATTTGATCTCTGAATTATGACCACCTACCTAATACTTCGTAGGTCCTCCTTTCTCTCTCAGTACAACAGCTATCCGACGTGGCATCGATTCAACATATACTGAGTGATCATTGAATTATGACCACCTACCTAATACTTCGTAGGCTCTCCTTTCGCCCTCAGTACAGCTGCTATCCGACGTGGCATCGGTAGGTGGTATTAGGTAGATGGTCATAATTTGATCTCTGAATTATGACCACCTACCTAATACTTCGTAGGTCCTCCTTTCTCTCTCAGTACAGCAGCTATCAGACGTGGCATCGATTCAACATACACTGAGTGATCTCTGAATTATGACCACCTACCTAAAATTTCGTAGGCCCTCCTTTCGCCCTCAGTAGAGAAGCTATCCGACGTGGCATCGATTTAACATACACTGAGTGATCACTGAATTATGACCACATATCTAATACTTCATAGGCCCTCCTTTCACCCTCAGTACTGCAGCTATCCGACGTGGCATCGATTCAACATATACTGAGTGATCATTGAATTATGACCATCTACCTAATACTTCGTAGGCCCTCCTTTAACCATCAGTACAGCAGCTATCCGACGTGGCATCGATTCAATATACCTGAGTGATCATTGAATTATGACTTCGTAGGCTCTCCTTTCGCCCCCAGTACAGCAGCTATCCGACGTGGCATCGAATCAACATACACTGAGTGATCATTGAATTATGACCACCTACCTAATAGTTCCTAGGCCCTCCTTTCGCCCTCAGTATAGCAGCTATCCGACGTGGCATCGGTAGGTGGTATTAGGTAGATGGTCATAATTTGATCTCTGAATTATGACCACCTACCTAATACTTCGTAGGTCCTCCTTTCTCTCTCAGTACAGCAGCTATCAGACGTGGCATCGATTCAACATACACTGAGTGATCTCTGAATTATGACCACCTACCTAAAATTTCGTAGGCCCTCCTTTCGCCCTCAGTAGAGAAGCTATCCGACGTGGCATCGATTTAACATACACTGAGTGATCACTGAATTATGACCACATATCTAATACTTCATAGGCCCTCCTTTCACCCTCAGTACTGCAGCTATCCGACGTGGCATCGATTCAACATATACTGAGTGATCATTGAATTATGACCATCTACCTAATACTTCGTAGGCCCTCCTTTAACCATCAGTACAGCAGCTATCCGACGTGGCATCGGTAGGTGGTATTAGGTAGATGGTCATAATTTGATCTCTGAATTATGACCACCTACCTAATACTTCGTAGGTCCTCCTTTCTCTCTCAGTACAGCAGCTATCAGACGTGGCATCGATTCAACATACACTGAGTGATCTCTGAATTATGACCACCTACCTAAAATTTCGTAGGCCCTCCTTTCGCCCTCAGTAGAGAAGCTATCCGACGTGGCATCGATTTAACATACACTGAGTGATCACTGAATTATGACCACATATCTAATACTTCATAGGCCCTCCTTTCACCCTCAGTACTGCAGCTATCCGACGTGGCATCGATTCAACATATACTGAGTGATCATTGAATTATGACCATCTACCTAATACTTCGTAGGCCCTCCTTTAACCATCAGTACAGCAGCTATCCGACGTGGCATCGATTCAACATACACTGAGTGATCATTGAATTATGACCACCTACCTAAAAGTTCGTAGGTCCTCCTTTCTCTCTCAGTACAGCAGCTATCCGACGTGGCATCGATTCAACATACACTGAGTGATCATTGAATTATGACCATCTACCTAATACTTCGTAGGTCCTCCTTTCTCTCTCAGTACAGCAGCTATCCGACGTGGCATCGATTCAACATACACTGAGTGATCATTGAATTATGACCACCTACCTAAAAGTTCGTAGGTCCTCCTTTCTCTCTCAGTACAGCAGCTATCCGACGTGGCATCGATTCAACATACACTGAGTGATCATTGAATTATGACCACCTACCTAAAATTTCGTAGGCCCTCCTTTCGCCCTCAGTAGAGAAGCTATCCGACGTGGCATCGATTTAACATACACTGAGTGATCACTGAATTATGACCACATATCTAATACTTCATAGGCCCTCCTTTCACCCTCAGTACTGCAGCTATCCGACGTGGCATCGATTCAACATATACTGAGTGATCATTGAATTATGACCATCTACCTAATACTTCGTAGGCCCTCCTTTAACCATCAGTACAGCAGCTATCCGACGTGGCATCGATTCAATATACACTGAGTGATCATTGAATTATGACCATCTACCTAATACTTCATATGCCCTCCTTTCGCCCCCAGTACAGCAGCTATCCGACGTGGCATCGAATCAACATACACTGAGTGATCATTGAATTATGACCACCTACCTAATAGTTCCTAGGCCCTCCTTTCGCCCTCAGTATAGCAGCTATCCGACGTGGCATCGGTAGGTGGTATTAGGTAGATGGTCATAATTTGATCTCTGAATTATGACCACCTACCTAATACTTCGTAGGTCCTCCTTTCTCTCTCAGTACAGCAGCTATCAGACGTGGCATCGATTCAACATACACTGAGTGATCTCTGAATTATGACCACCTACCTAAAATTTCGTAGGCCCTCCTTTCGCCCTCAGTAGAGAAGCTATCCGACGTGGCATCGATTTAACATACACTGAGTGATCACTGAATTATGACCACATATCTAATACTTCATAGGCCCTCCTTTCACCCTCAGTACTGCAGCTATCCGACGTGGCATCGATTCAACATATACTGAGTGATCATTGAATTATGACCATCTACCTAATACTTCGTAGGCCCTCCTTTAACCATCAGTACAGCAGCTATCCGACGTGGCATCGGTAGGTGGTATTAGGTAGATGGTCATAATTTGATCTCTGAATTATGACCACCTACCTAATACTTCGTAGGTCCTCCTTTCTCTCTCAGTACAGCAGCTATCAGACGTGGCATCGATTCAACATACACTGAGTGATCTCTGAATTATGACCACCTACCTAAAATTTCGTAGGCCCTCCTTTCGCCCTCAGTAGAGAAGCTATCCGACGTGGCATCGATTTAACATACACTGAGTGATCACTGAATTATGACCACATATCTAATACTTCATAGGCCCTCCTTTCACCCTCAGTACTGCAGCTATCCGACGTGGCATCGATTCAACATATACTGAGTGATCATTGAATTATGACCATCTACCTAATACTTCGTAGGCCCTCCTTTAACCATCAGTACAGCAGCTATCCGACGTGGCATCGATTCAACATACACTGAGTGATCATTGAATTATGACCACCTACCTAAAAGTTCGTAGGTCCTCCTTTCTCTCTCAGTACAGCAGCTATCCGACGTGGCATCGATTCAACATACACTGAGTGATCATTGAATTATGACCATCTACCTAATACTTCGTAGGTCCTCCTTTCTCTCTCAGTACAGCAGCTATCCGACGTGGCATCGATTCAACATACACTGAGTGATCATTGAATTATGACCACCTACCTAAAAGTTCGTAGGTCCTCCTTTCTCTCTCAGTACAGCAGCTATCCGACGTGGCATCGATTCAACATACACTGAGTGATCATTGAATTATGACCACCTACCTAAAATTTCGTAGGCCCTCCTTTCGCCCTCAGTAGAGAAGCTATCCGACGTGGCATCGATTTAACATACACTGAGTGATCACTGAATTATGACCACATATCTAATACTTCATAGGCCCTCCTTTCACCCTCAGTACTGCAGCTATCCGACGTGGCATCGATTCAACATATACTGAGTGATCATTGAATTATGACCATCTACCTAATACTTCGTAGGCCCTCCTTTAACCATCAGTACAGCAGCTATCCGACGTGGCATCGATTCAATATACCTGAGTGATCATTGAATTATGACTTCGTAGGCTCTCCTTTCGCACCCAGTACAGCAGCTATCCGACGTGGCATCGAATCAACATACACCGAGTGATCATTGAATGAATTAAGACCACCTACCTAACTTAGTAAGTGTTCATTTCGCCTTCAGTAAAGCAATTATCTGGCATGGCATCGATTCAATAAGATGCCGGAAGCAGTTGGCAGGTATGCCAATCAAGCGGTGTGTAATGTGGCCTTCAATGCAGGTATGGAGGAGATTGGTGTATTCACACGCCTGATATGTCGTTCCATGGTGTCCCGCAAGTGCTCTGTGGGATTGATACTGGGGCAGTTCGGAGGTCAATCTGTATGCTGGAAGTTTGAAGTGTGTTCCTCAAACCATTCTTGCACAACATTGGACCTGTGGCACGTTGCATTGACATCTTGAAAGACACCGTCGCCATCCGGGAAAAAGTGCACCATTGCTAGGCGTACAAAGTCAGTAAACAACTCAAAATAGTAAGCACCAGTCAACCGTTGATCTACATGAACCAGGGGGCGCAAGTTCCTGTCAGGTAAACATGCCCCACATCATGTATAACCACCTTCATCGGACTGCACTGTGGAGACCATGCAGGATGGATCGAGTGTCTCATGTTGTTTACACCAAATACGTACACGATCATCCATGAAAGGGAATAAAAAACACGAACCGTCAGACCAGCACACTTTTTTCCCAGTTATCTGACGACCAACTTACACGAACTTTGCACCAGGCGATTACGCCGGTAAACCGCGGTTAGGAGAAAGAAGATGTCGACGGGGCAGTCTGCTGTTATAGCCCATACGTGGGATCGTGCGACACATGATCATGACAGATACTGTTCCGGGTTAACCTGTTGTATTAGGTGGTCAACGTCCCGTCTGCTGACTCGTACGAGTCGTACGACCCGGCGCTCACCTCTCACACCAACCGTTCTTTGTCCTGTGCAGTTTTGCCTCAGGGTCGTAGTTTGACCATTTTCATGTCAGTCTCGATACACTTTAACTACGAAGGCTCGTGAATAACCCACCAGTTTAGCCGTTTGGGAAATCGAAGCACCTGCTCCGAGAGTTCCCACAATCTGCTTTTTTCAAAGTGCGATTAATCCTTCCGTTTACCCATCACGCTCCGAATTTTGCTACTTGATACTTTACTCGCACCTTATATATGCTTCATCGGTCGACAAATCGCGCCCTCTCGGAAATCACGTGGTCAGCGGGCCGCATCTACTTTTGATAGAGGCGGTCATAATTCAGAGATCACTCGGTGCATATTGTTATTGGATCAAAGGCAGCTCACATTTAAATAGTTTAAGCACCGAATTTTCAATGATAATAATCTATATATTTAAGGTCGTTTCTTTCTACAATCCGCCAGCGCCACCTTCTGGAGCGATTTTCATGTTTTTTTTTAAATCAAAGCTACTGTCCCATAGATTTGGCATCCCTAATTTTTATTGTCATAAGCAATTTTTTTATGTTACCAGGGCATTTCCTTTGCACAATCTGCCGTTCGTTGTTCTGGCGTTTGTTCTTGCTTCAGTACTTGCAGCGCCATCTGCCTTTCTGCTGTGGTTAGACTTGGAACTAAGCCCTCGGCTATTAACTACGTAGCTCTAATTATCCGAATCGCTTCAGTAGTTTTTGAGAGTAGTAAAAAAAATTCCGTATATCATCGTGAACTACTTTCTTTTACGTTGAGTGTGATCCGGTTGTATGTAAACAAAGCGGAATGATACACGGGAAATTGGGAACTACTTGAAAGCGATCTCATTCGGTAGTACAGCCAAAAATAAAAAAAATAAAAATCATAAAAAATAATAATAAATCTATGTCACGAATAACACGATGTCCACCGGAAACACATAAGCTTCCCAACGGTGAAAAAAATATCCAAATCGGTTCACTAGTTTTCAAAATTACCTCAAACACACAAACAAAACTTCTTTCTTTATATATATTAGTTTAGATTATACATTATAATGATACCAAATAGAAAAGAAATTGTTAAAACCAAATTGGCAAAATAAAACACATTTTAAACCCCACTGTGTAGTTATCTAGACAAGATATTATTTTGGGTCACTGAAAGAATGCCTTAATACTCCAATGTAAGCCCATCAACTAAGGGTAAGCACATGTTTATACAATAATGAGGAACGTCATTGTTACATTCGTATACGAGTAGTTGGAAAAATTAAAAATCATCGCTAGTTTTCATTGTCATAAGCAATTTTTTTTATGTTATCATGGCATTTTCTTTGTACAATCCCTCGTTCATTATTCTGGCGTTTGTTCTCGCTTCAGTACTTGCAGCGCCATCTGCCTGCCTGCGGTGGTTGGACTTGGAATTAAGTCCTCCGCTATCAACTATAGTATGTAGTTGTAATCGAAGCTCAAAGTGGAACGGAACAACGGTGCCTTGGACATTGCTTTCTATATGCATGCGTTTAAGGTTACTCTCAGTAAAGAGTTGTTTTGGTTTTTCATGGAATGCCATGTTATCCGTATTCTCGGTGACGGTAAGTGTTTATTTCGTGTTGTTTCTCACTGTTTATATTATAATGAGGAACATCATCGTGAAATTCGTACATGAGTAGTTGGAAAAATTAAACATTAATGGGAATATTACGAACATTTAGTTGTTGGTGACCCATCTTATGCACTGCCCACTAATAATTCAACCGTTTGTTAAGGTTATGCATTTTATTACAATTAGTGTTATATTGAGTGTGTGCAAAAGTTCTACCCGTTTTCGTAATAGATGCAAATTGCGATCGGAGTAGTTACGTCACAGATGACGTTGCGATGCCGAATTTTCGGCCAATAAAGCGTGGAGCAGTAGAGCATGTAGAGGCACTAGGTTTGTCCGACGGTATAACATGACATTCGGTAAGGAGCACATTAGACATTGTTTACTGTACGAGTTCGATAAAGGCAGTACTGTAGCCGCGGCTTGCCGTAACGTCTGTCAAGTGTATGGGGAGGATGCAGTTGATGATACCACATGTCGCCGTTGGTTTCGGAAATTCCGGGACAGAGACAGAAGCTGTAAAGATCAACCACGTCCTGGACGTCCTTCCGTGGTTTCTGATAAGGATCTGGACCAAGCCATAACAAATGTTCCCCATCCAACCGTTCAGGAATTAGCGCAAACGTTGTCGGCACACAGAACAACGGTCGAAAGACGTATGCATGCGCTTGGGTTCGTCACCAAGTTCGATAACTGTGTTCCGCACCAGCTTTCTGCAAAGCAACGAGAGGAGAGAATCCGTACCTGTGTTTCTTTGCTTTCTCGTCACAGAAACGAACCGTTTTCGGGACGAATTGTAACAGGTGATGAGGAATGGGTACTGTACCGTAATGTAAAGCGTCGACGGAATGTGTGCCAAGGTGCCGAGCCTGCTCCATTGACCTCAAAAGGAGGACTGCATCCCAAAAAGATTTTGTTGAATGTTTGGTGGGATGTCCAGGGAATAATCCACTGGGAGGATTATTCCCTGGACATCCTAACGGAACGATAAATGTTGATCTCTACTGCCAATAGTTGGACAGATTGCAAGAACAACTAACATAGAATCGGCCAGCACTCGTCCATCGCAAAGGCGTGATCCTTTGTCATGATAACGCCAGACTTCATGCTGCTTTAATCACTCGGTAAAAATTACTGGACTTTGGTTGGGAAGTGTTACCTCACCCGACGTATTCCCCTGACCTGGCACCTACGGACTACCACCTTTTTCGATCGTTACAGAACGCCTTCGCTCTCCAAACCTTCGATGATGTGGACGATGTGAAAACGACATTACATGACTTTTTTTACTCTAAAACACAGGAGGTTTTCCTGCGTGGAATTCACCTACTCATAGACAGATGGCAAGAGGTCATACAGAATGATGGCAATTATGTGAAATCCTATAGGTATGTTATTTGTTGTGTTCTCCTCCTTTCTTTTTAGCCTACAAAAACTGGTAGAACTTATGCACACATCTAATATAACAGCAAAAAAAAAAAAAAAAAAAAATAAAACAGTCACAGGTTTTTAAACCCTGCATGACACGGGTTACGGATAAGTAATAATAAAAATATACGTCTTGGAGGTTTTCGCACTAAACCTGTATGATGCATGAAAAGTTATTCGTTATTCTACAGTATAAAGAAGGCTAAGTTACATCGACATTGAGTATTGATAAAACTCTCGATTTCGTTGGCATTCAAGTTTCGATTTTATTTTTATAGAAGGAAAATGCGGAGTCCAGAGAATGTACGTATATCGATTTGGAACAAGTAAATTCATTCCGCTTGGATCTTCTTTCCCGTTCAACATTATGACGAGGCCTTTTAGAGAGCACACTGCTTTCCCAAAATAAGTAGCCCATTTCTTGAGCAAATACGGGAGAACCAATGATCGTCTTATTTGACGAATGATCTGGAAGAGTTGTATCGTTTCTCCCCGGAGGTGTATTTCCGTCTGTATTGATATGCTTCGATAGTTGTGAGAACGGGAGAAATGAAGTATGAAGGACGAGTAGGGTATTTGGAACGCATGGAGGTGAATCAGGGCAGGCTCCACTGATTAAGATAAAATATCTATTACAGTATCTTCATCGTCTAATTGAGATGTGTAATAGATACACTTAGATCAATGGCAAACAGCTGTTCATTTTTGTCAGGAACTGGGTATTGAAGACTCTTGGCGGATAATCATACGATTTTCAAATAATCAAAATTAAATCTCTGATGAAGAAAATGAATAAAGTTGATAATCTGAGGGATATTGTAGCATATGTTTTGCTATTCAAGCATTTATATTTTGTTCAAGATATAAACATCGATGATGTGAATATTTTGCGCTTTAAATATAAAATTTGGGAACATCTTTTGATTTTTTTTTCGCAAATCTTATGAAGAAAAACAGAAATGAATTTTCACGTAAGGTGGCAATGATGCTTTAGTTTAAACTATTGGGTAGGTTAAGGCTTACTTGCGAATATGTGTTTCCAAATTTTCGTAATGAACTTCGTGAACATGCACCGAAGAGCCAAACTATTATGATCATGTAACGATGATGCTGGTCCTCCACGTACTATCAAACTAGCTGTTATCCGGAAAGGCACTGATGCCACAAAATGTTTTTTCTATTGGGGGTTTAACGACCACCGTGAGCAACTCGATGAGCTGTAACAAGTCACCCGTCCCTAATTTAGGGACACTGGTTCCAGGGAAGGAAGAAAGCCTTCCCAAGGACCAGTGACCAATCCATGCCTCACGGGATTCGAATCTGGATCCATCTCGGACGAATGGTCCCAGACCAGCGCTTAGACCACTGCTCTATCGGTGCGTCAAGGTTTTTAAATGTATCTTGTACCAACACATTACCAGTAGATCCCTTAAATCTCGTAAGTTACGTGGTTGAGCCGCCGTAGATTGAATTTGCTGTTCCTACACAAACCACACTCCCGATTGGATTGATGACTGGGGAATTTTTTTTTTGATTGGAGGGTTAACGACTAGCGTGAGCAACTCAATGGGCTATAACAGTCGCCTTCCCCAATTTAGGGTCACTGGTTCCAGGGAAGGAAGAGAGCCAGCGTCGTAAGACAAACACAACATCCATGCCTCACCGGGATTCGAACCCGGACCCCATCTCGGACGAATGATCAGAAGCCATCGCTTAGACCGCTGCGCCATCAGAGTGGTTGGGGGAAGTTGTAGGCCAGGACAATACCTGGTAGTCCTCCTCGTGATTCGCGAACCATTCTCTAACAATCCAGGGAGTGTGGCACCGCACATTATTCTGCTGAAAGGAGGTACTACTAAAGGGGAATACAGTTCCCATTAAAGGATGTACCTGGACTGTAATGATGTTTACGTAGGTGGTATATTTTTCTTAGTTTCCTGAACGTGAAAGACTTGACCCAGGGTTTCTCAGCTGAACACTACCCAAATCATTACGCATTACACTTCTACTATCAGCTTGCTTTCGTCCCATAGTGCATCCTGGTGCCAACACGTTCCCAGACAAACGTGTAAGATATACCGAGTGTGCTGTGGAAACACAAATTTGTCGGTGACAGTGATTGAATCCGATGCCTCCTCGCTCCTGAGTCAGTTGTTGTAACCGATTAAACTACACCGACGGATTGTATCGCTGCAGATTTGTCGTTTTGACACGTGATTGCCTCTGTTGTATGTCACAGCGAAGAATAAGTATATCTTTTTTCGGATATATAGAAAAGTGTGAAAATGAGGAATCGAGGACGAAACCTGGTAGATAGGTTACTGAAGGCATGGAAAAGTTATTTAGAGGGGGAATGTTAAAACTATTGCCACTAGGAGAACAACGACGCTGTAGACGCAAGAAAAGAACATACATGTGCGTGAAGTTACTGATCATTGATAGCACAAACGTTTTAGGGCAAAATTTGCTCAATATGCTGGCCATAACAAGATACGACATGCTACAAATGAAGAACGGCATAAGACACGGCTTCGTTGAGTCGCATGTCGCTGTTGATGTCGGCCACTTCACATACATTAGTCATTTTCAGATCAGAGAGGGAGTGAGAGAGAGAGAGAGAGAGAGAGAGCATATGCCTGGCTGATAAAATTTATCTTTTAAGTATCCCCAGAACCAGGAATCACAAAAACGTAGGTCAGCCGAACGGGCTTGCCAGGACTCGAGAAATTATGCGTTCACTGCCGAATAGAAATGTAAATATTTGCATATGAAGCTTTTCATGTGAACGACCTGCAAGTTCCTGGATTTCGGCAGTGATACTTCTGCTGTTCATCGAAGGGTATCTCTTTCGATGGCCAGCATATTGAGCAGAATTTGTCCTGAAACGTTTGTACTGTCAATAAACAGTTCATTCGAATCGAATACACAAGAACACGAAAGGAAGATTCAAACATTGAGGCAATCCCAATCATTCAGAACCTCTCATACAGTTAACGTATCTTGTCCCTAAGTCGGGAAAAAGACGTGACGCCGTAGGTCCAGCCTCCTTTAGAAAAGAGGAAGGAGCGGGAGCCCCATAGGAAATATCAGAATGAAAAGGAGGTGAAGAGAGGAGAGCGAGTGTATGCTTCGCTAAAGTTGAATTCTAAGTGATGAAGCAACTTAAGTCATTACAACGAGCAAACAATGTTTTAATAATTATTATAATATTTAGAAAATGTATAAATCTGGTACCAATTTTATTAACTTCTATGAAATTGAAGGGGGAGGTAACTTATTATAGTCAACAGCGTATTGTATTCAACAACGGAGGAGATAAATATATTTTCACATGTGATGCCACTTTATGATTTAGAATTTATTATCTATAATTTATAATCTTTGCTCCAGGGGATAATTGTCTTCTGAAATATCATCATCATCATTGTCAAGCATTGTCAATCCACTGCTGAACGAAGGTCTCCCCAAGTTTCTTCCACAACGGTCTGTCTTGTGCCAGTCTTCTCCATGTTACTCCCGCATACTTCCGAATTTCATCCACCCATCTCCCATGTGATCTTCTTCTGGGTCTTTTCCTGTCCCTTGGAATCCAGTCTAAAATTTCGACTGTCCATCGATGGTCTGTCCTTCTGGCAATATGTCCAGCCCATTGCCATTTTAGGGATTTTACTCTGATCATGATGTCTTCCACTCTTGTCATTTTTCGGATCCACGAGTTCCTCTTCTTACCTCTCCTGGTTACACCAAGCATGCACCTCTCCATGCTACTTTGAGTTGTCTGCAGTCTTTGTATGTCTCTTTTAGTTACGGTCCACGTCTCTGTACCATACGTAAGCGCTGGAAGGATGCATTGATCAAACAGTTTTCTTTTAAGACATATTGCTCTTAAAAATTATACTGGCATATTGCTCTTAAAAATTATACTGTTTCTTCCAAAAGCTCTCCAGGGAAGTTTTATACGCCGATTAATTTCTTCATCAATGTGACCCTCACTTGATATCTGCTGTCCAAGATAAACGTAGGTATTGGTTATCTCCAGCTTTTCCCCGTCACTCAATAAATCTTCATTTCTTGTAAAAGCATTGTACATCACTTTTGTCTTCTGAAAGTTCATTTTTAATCCCACTTCTTTACTCTAGTCAGCAAGTTCCTGGATCGTACTCTACAGCTCTGATGGGGTAGTGGCAGAAATGACTACGTCATCAGCAAAGCAAAGGGGAGTTAGATAATCTCCACTAATCTTTATCCCTTTGTTTTCCTAGTTCATTGATTGAAGGACATTTTCCAAAGTGACATTAAAAAGTTTGGGAGATATAGTGTCGTCTTGTCTCACTCCCTCTCCCATTTTTATGGGTGCCGTATTCTCAAATAGCTGAATCTTTGCACTTGCATTTTCATAGATGTTATTAATAATATTAATGTATGCATCTTCAATACCGCAGGATTTCAGAGCCATTGTAACTGCTGATGGTTTCACCGAATCAAAGGCTTTTTCATAATCGATAATAGCCATGCACAATGGAAGTTCATATTCCCTCGCTCTTTCAATTAGTTCTCTCAGTACGTAGATATGATCTATAGTGCTGTAGCCACTCCTGAATCCAGCTTGTTCTCTCGGTTGAGCCATGTCCAGTGTTACCTTCAAGCGGTGTGAAAGAACTTTAGTGAAGATTTTATAAACCACTGACAGGAGGCTGATAGGTCTGCAGCTCCTAAGATTCTCAATGCCACCTTTTTTTATGTTGCAGGATCATTGTAGCATTTTTCCAATCCTCAGGAATCTTCCCTTCATTAAGGCTCTAAAATATATATATGTTTATATATATACGAGGTGTATGTTGTTTTGCAATAGTTGTTTGAATAATGTGTCAGTTGAAATGCTCATATTGCATTGACTTTATTTATCAAATTTGACTTATTTTTGGAGGTTAAAGACACACAGAGAGGGTTATACATGCTGATTTATATATTTAATTAGTTTACACATTTTTAATTTATTCATTTAATTGATTCAGTCATTTTTCATTTATTCAGTAAATGTTGTTATGAAGGATAGCAAAAGTAAAGTTATTGTTTAACTGTAATGAGTAGTGATTGACTTAATTTTCCTATTATTACCTGGTGTTTGGGAAGAACACATGAACGTTTCATAAAACCATTGTTTAACTAATGTTATACTGATATAACAAGTGAAAGACCAATCAGAGCAGTGAAATAAACAGTTCATTCATACACGTGGCTGTTCTTATAGGGCGTCTGCAGCGCCATTGCTCCCCTAACGGCGCCATTTAGAACCATGTTTTGTTCGTAAATAATTTCCTCATTCCTTCAATAAGCTACTTACCAAGTTTCATTGTGGTATCTCCATTTCTCGCTTTTCTAAACAGTCGAGAATACTTGTTTTATAACCATCCGTTATGATTCAACTTTACTACGAGTTGTAGTTACTCAAGGAGTGAACCACTGCCTGCGAAGACCCGGCTGTAAATCATCTTATTGATTGTGTCTGTTCCATTAGAGTACAAAAGATAAATCATCATATATGTCAGTCAGTAATGGCGGCCGAACTGCAAGTGTTAAGCTTAGGGAAGTGATTGAATTTTTATCGAAAAATAAAAGTAATTGCGCTGGCCAATATTTGCAATCCGATGGTTAAGATTTTTGCATCATGCATCGCAACACCGAAGCTGTTCATTTTTCCTGAACACGTGACTATGAAGAGCTCCAAGAAGCCAGAATCCAGTGATTTATAGGACACTGTAAAAGACTTTTATTACTTGGGGATAAAACGCTCACTAATAAAAATGCGATAAGTGAATTGAAGTAACTAGAGACTTCATTGAAAAGTAATTGCTGAATATTGTGAATAACACAAAACAGCATGTTGTACTTAGAACTCTGACGGTTGTCCCAACATTCCTCGATTATATACGAGGGTTGAATATAAAATAGTGACAGCATACCTGCATGTCCAAAAATATTTATTCACCGAGCAGTATAAGTTTACAGCCCTTCAATATAATCTCCTCCCATATCGATAGCCTTCTGCCACACATCTTGAAGGCGCTGAATGCCGTCAGTAAAGCCGTTTTTGTTGATGTTAGTACACGAACGCTCTACCTCTCGGGGGATATCCGGTCTTGTGCGAAAAATACTTTCCTAGCAGTGATCTTTTCCAATTTTGTGAAGATGATCACGGATTCATGTCGGGGGAATAGGGCGCATGTTCGAGCAACTACCACTGACACAGAGTTAGCAAGTTTCTTACAGGAGCAGCAGTATGACATCGCGCATTGTCATGCAAGACAATGGGCGCACTTGTTCGGAAATTTGGCGGCTTTCGCAGCACAGTTGGACGAAGATGATGTTCCAGAAAATGTTAATAGTACTGAGCGTTAACAGTCTGGTGTTGCGGAACTGCATGATGGAGTATCACACTTTGATGGAATCGTGATGCACCTTGGAGTATCACGCCGCTGTCAGCATTACTTTGAGATCCCCGGGTTCTTGGCGAACTATTTTTGGCTAGGGAGAGACGACGAATGCTGTCATTCATTGGACTGTCATTTCAGTTCTGGTATGTGAGACATCGCCCACGTTTCAACCAGAGCGATGTTCCTCTCCAAGAATGTACCATTTTCTCTTTTGTAACGTCCCAAATGCTCAGTGGCGAAGGCGTAGCGTTGCCATTTCTGAACTTCCGTAAGGTGATCAGGCACCTAACGTGCTGCAATTTTGCGCTAACTAAACACGTTCTTCAACACGTGCAAAACTGTTTTGTGGCATATTCCTACCTCTGCGGCTAACCGTCTTGCTATCCGCCGTCAATTCACCGCCATCAATGATTGCTTCAACTCCACTTGATGGTCTTGGATTTCAGATCAATCTGAACGTGCCACACCCACACACCATCGTGATGCAATCTTGCGGTAACTAAACACGTTCTTCAACACGTGCAAAACTGTTTTGTGGCATATTCCTACCTCTGCGGCTAACCGTCTTGCTGTTCACCGTCAATGTACCGCCATCAATGATTGCTTCAACTCCACTTGATGGTCTTGGATTCCAGGTCAATCTGAACGTGCCACACCCACACACCATCGTGATGCAATCTAGCAGTAACTAAACACGTTCTTCAACACGTGCAAAACTGTTTTGTGGCATATTCCTACCTTTGAGGCTAACCGTTTTGCTGTCCACCGTCAACCACCGCCATCAATGATTGCTTCAACTCCACTTGATGATCTTGGATGCCAGCTCGACCTGAATGTGTCACATCCTCCAGCCTACCGTGACCTCGACAGAACGCTGTCACCCATCGTGCTAGCTTTCGATATGGTAATTATTGGGAACCATATGCTACCCGTGGACCTTGATAACGTTCCGTAGCATTTCTTCCACGCGCCTCCTAGATTCCGATCCATGCATGCTTTTCTAACTTGGAAAACATTTCTTTAGGACGGTCCTGCGCAACAACGGCACTTTCACGTTGGGTACACTTTCCTCCCTAAGCCTTACACTGGCCAAAAAGTGTGCGTGGAACATCAACGCCCTCACGATACAAGTGTTTGGAACAGCAACGTGGGGACAGTGTTGCTACTACTTTATATCCAACCCTCGTAGATTTCAATAAAACTATCAGTATGTCTTTATTTTCCTTTAATTCCGATAAACAAGTAAACTGCCTTCATAAATTTCTTTTTGCACGATATGGGCTTTTGCTCTCTGCCATTGAGGTCTACAATTAAGGAAAAACCGTGGCATAAACATGTGAATCGCCGAAATGTTGGCGATCACCCTATAAATTACTGCTGTAAGGCCACTCAATGCATATTACTACCGTCATACATCAGTGCACACGAATACACTTGCACGTAGGTTCACCGCGTGTCTACTACTAAGTGTTGTCGTTTGACTCTAGTGGAAATTTGTACGAAAAGGGAATAAAAGATTACCGCATGTACTCGTGTACAAGCCGACCCTCTAGCTTAAGAGCTAAATATTGATAAAAAAAATAGGGACCCGCGTGTAAGACGCCCTTAATTCTCAAAATTTTGGAAAACGTGATATAGTGAAACCTCCATTAAAGAGGATCCCTCCGAACAATGGTGACTTCGCTGGAGCGTCGAGTTTTGATTGATGCAGAACAGCTGCCCTAGGATTAATATCAAAGATAACCTTTGATAAGCGGAACAACGATCAACGGACACCCTGGTCAGTCCTGAAAGAGATCTAAAGGACATTTTTTACCTTTGCATTTTACGTAGTTCCTTCAGTATTTCGGTGAGAAGGCTAAGATGAGGACAAAGAATATTACTAAAGCAATTATGCCTCGAGCAGGATGGGTTGGATTACGGTGGGAATAAAGTGTACTTAAGTGAAAAAAGAGGAGCTAAAGTTTGGTTTTACGTGAGGCGAGCTACCGTAAACGTTTCAGTCGTCATCCGGAAGCTGCGTGGGAGTGGTCGCTAGTGCCCTGCATGTTGCCGATTGGAGGCTGTATCTCTTAGTTTGGTCCATGTGAAAATTCTATTCATGCTTTCGGGAGCGCTGCCAGCTAACTGCATTTACATTTCGCTGTTTAACATGTTCCTGTTTTTATTTTCTGTACCATACCCTAGCCCTAATCTCCTTCATTGCTATTTCTAAGGACTATTTAAAACTAGACGGCAGACACTGCTTTTCTAAACCCCTGTACAGCTTGATTTATTTAATTTTCATACTGAATTTTACTCAGCATTTGGAGAAAGCACTGCATTGTTTTTTTTATGCACTAATTCTCTTTTTGTACAAGCCCAAAGGACCAGAAATGTTCACTTAGGCCTAACCTACGAAGAACGACAACCTCCAAACAAATGTCACTTTTTTACTGGTCTGAGAAGTGACCGTTATTCAGAGGTCTAACTGTAGTATTGAAATAAAGTTATGCAAATTTCTATAATTATCTTCTTTGAAAACCTCACAGGAATTATCTGACTCACTATCGAACTTCCAAATAGTTCCTGTAATTTCGTTTCAATCAAATTTGCGCCATCAACATAAAAAAACATCGTCGTCAAAGTCTCAGAAGCTGTTTCCCTTTTTCTTCTGAATCATAAACCGTACTATCCATGGCATTATTTACGCAACATTATTTGAAAAGATCGCGACTTTGCACTGCCGTCCCAGCTAACTTTGAAATTATATCCTGCTTTTGTGTCGTCACCCATCGGCAAATATTTTATTGACCTGCCAGTAATATCTACAACTGTGTCCACCCCTAACGGGAGAACAGATATTGATAATATCTGTCACCTACAGTTAGTAATTTCATAATTTTTCTTACGGGAGAAGGTATTCTGCGCTTCGCGAAATTAGTATTTCGCGATACCAACGAGGAGAAGCACTACGGCAATGCCGCTGCTCTCCTTCCAAGACATCACAGAGAAATGCCACGCCATATATCAGTCAATGAGTCGCAGAAGACAGTGATGCCACACTTTTGTGCAGCCAATGACCTTCACTGTTGACTAAGAAGGTGATTCTCGCCGTATGGGTCACATGTCGCCATCTATCAGCATTCTGCGTCATACAAACAATTCAAGCGACCGGAGTATAATCTAACGCTTTACCTCACTTCCTCTTTGGGAGCAAGAAATTATCTTGTCTCAGATTGAAACGGGATTGGGTTCTGGACGTATCAATCAATATTCCCGTTCCTGAAATCTTACAAAAATGTTCCATTATTTATTTATACAAGGCATGTTCAATAAGTAATTCCTCCACGCAAGTGTCTCGCACACAATTCGTTGCATAGCAACCAGTCAGACGGCAAACGATGCCTTTAGCTTCATTACATCTATTTTCTCGTATTTAATTATGTTTAAAACGGATGATTGTTTTTGAACTGTGTCGACGGGGTCAAACAACGATCAGTTATAGAGTTCTTATCTCATTAAAATGTACCTCCTAAAGAAATTCACGTTAGATTAGTGACAGTTTATGGTTCTGGAACTTTTGACATAAACACTGTTTGTCGTTGAGTAAGAAAATCAAAGGGAAGTAGAGGAATGTTGGCCGTTAAGGATCAGCCGTGGAGTGGGAGGCCCGTAATCGCAACTTGCCATTTGAACAGGGTCGATGAGCTCATCTGGGAAAATCAAAGAATAACGCAGAGAACCATAACAGGTAAGCTGAGGATTAGTTTATGTAGTGTCAATGACATTGGCAAAAGTTTTAGGATGCGACAAACTGTATGCTCGTTAAGTATCGCGTCACTTATCGACTGAAATGAAGAAATAGAGACTTGATACATGCTAAAGGTTTCTTGATCGCTCTAAAAAATATGGAAGTGATTTTCATCAAAGGTATTGTGACTGGTGACGATAGTTGGGTTCGACGTTATGACCCAGAAATAAAAAATCAATCGCTCGATTACCGACACATCAATTCCTCGAGCGAAAATATTCAAAATTCAAATTTCTGCCTGTAAGTGCATGGTTACTTTGTTCTGGGACTACAGAGGTTATTCATCAGGAGTACATGGTCGAAGGTACGACTATCAATCTGAGAGCTACGTGCATACCTTAAAAAAGTTAAAGCAAACAATAAAACGCGCGTGGGGAGAAAGCCAATGATTCTGCAACAGGACAATGCGAAACCAAACGTTAGTGCTTTCACTTCAGAGGTCACACAGGTAATCGGGTATGAAGTTCTTGAACACCCTACCTACAGCCCAAATTTGGCACCTTCCGATTTCTGGTTGTTTTCTGCTCTAAAGAGATATCTGAAAGAAATTCAGTTCGCCTGTAACAAAGATGTTCAAGCCGCTACAAAGAAATGGTTCCGAGAAAGGAACAACAGCCTGAAGAGCTTTACAGAGACGGGTTCAAACATTTGTTGGACGTTAGCATATCTCTATTAAGCGTGAGGGAGACTATGTAGAAAAATAAAATATGTGAATTAAAGTAGAAATTCTGAGCTTTGTTCTTGTTTTGTTTCAATTTGATACTTTGTCACTGGCTTGTACATAAATATGGAGACATTACTTTCTCAACACTCTTTGTATTTTTTAAGTACTCGTGTATGAGCTGATCCATTCTGTGAAAACACAAGTTTGTCATCGAATCCATGTCCCCTCACTCCGGAGTAAGTTGCTCTCACAACGGAGCTACGCGGGCGGACAGAATGTCTCGCTGCATATTTGTCGTCTTGACAGATGTTTTCACCTCTTTATTACGTCACATCATCTCCCTCTTAAATTTTTTTTGTCTGTGAAGCGAAGTAGGGATTTTTCACTAATTCCAAACAATGCGTGGAACAAACATCACACATTTTTCGAACTGAGCTACGCGGACGGAATGTCTCGCTGCAGATTTGTCGTCTTGACACATGTTTTCCCCTCTGTAGTACTACCGACTCCACCTTGAAAACAAAAAAAAAAAAAGAAAAAAGAAAAATATTTTTTTCCAAAAACGTTTGGCTTATACGCGAGTTTATATGCTACATGTATCTCTCGCAGTTTATTTAAAAGAAATTTTTGACTATAAATAAAAATGCATCATTTTTTCGTGATCAGTAAAATATTTTGGAATTTTCTTCAAATTACCGGAGTGAAAATAGATGCCTTCCTAACTTACTCTACGTAACAGTGTAACTCAATCACACAAGCAGCTATAATTTCTATATTTGGAAGATATGTTTTGTATACCTTCTCTTTTGATCTTTCATTAATTCCATGTTACTCGAAACACGAGAAATAGATATGTACGGAATTTACCCCGTCATATCCGTCCCAAAATTTGTGATGTTGAATTAGTACAAATCGAAATCGCGAGAATCTAACAATATTCCTCCACGTTAAGTACCTGTCACGAAATTTTAATTGTGAAATAACACTGACGGGAACCAAAGAAGACTCAGTGCTTTAGATGAGATAAAATGTATCCAAAATCGGGGATTTTTTCCATTATTCATAAGCTATTTTGGAAGGCGTTTGAGAATTCAAAACGTGACAGCCGTCTTTTACCTTATTTGAAGCATGATATTCATAAACTTTTCAGCTGAAAAAAGGGAAAGGTGAAATCCTTTCTCGAAAATCCATGAATATAAAATCAGAGCACAGTATAAAACCTTGTTTTAAATTGCATTGAAGTGGAATTTAATATCAGGTAAGCATGTTCCAGTAAGCTTGAAAGCATCTACCCCTGAAAAAGCAAGCATCACAGATCCATAAATATTTTGTTTCTTTCACATCGGCGTAAAAAGAAGGGAATTTTTATTTAGAGATTGCTGTGGTTTTGGCTAAACCAGACATGCACATTCATATTTTCTTATCATTTTGTCGACTAAAAATTACTATTAAAAACATGCAATTACGTTTAAGATATCTTAACACTTTCCTTGCTTTTCTCGTAGTTAATTTTCATTTTGTTTGATGTGAGCTCTTTAATATGTGGAAACCTTTTATTTGATGAGGAAATGCATATGTTTCAGTTTATAAATCACCCATAATACTTTCTCATTTCTTGGTAGATTTAATTTAGCACATCGAGCTCACATCTTGAACTCTCTTCCATATTTTCAGACGATCATTTTATTAAGATATAGTGCGAGTTATCCTGACACTTACAAATAGGACTTCCTCCTGGCAGGACTTAATGAATTATGTGTCTGCCGGTTAAAATAAATTTCTTCGCAGTGCCCGAGAACGGGAAAAGGGAATTTCTCACACTTTTTTTTTAATTTTGAGCCTCCATAAATACAAGTAATTAATGAATGTTTTCTGTGGATAACTGAAGATTACACAGAGGTTTTCATAGAAAACTAGATTCAAAAGCTGCATTTTTAATGTCTTCTCCCTGCTAAACAAGAAATATCTATAAATCTTCCGACAGCGACGAAGCATAGACATCTCACTCTTACCTCCCCCCATTTTTTGGAGAATTAATCAAAAGAATTTGCCGATGTTTCTTAATTGTGATAAAATATTCCCTCTTAAAAGTTTTTATAAAATCCTTAATAGCAGGAAAATTAAATTTCTTTGTTTCTCGTGTCAAAGGCTTTCATGTTTAAAAATAGTAAGGTGTTATGTTTCAGACATTATATTACTTTTAGTCTCTCATAGTCTCCAGGAGGCCATTCTCTGGAAAATATTATAAATAAGTATACTAAGGTTGTAAACTGAATGGACAAACTCTTATGTACACTCAATGGATAAAAACATTAGAAACTGTGACGTACTACAGAGGTCAATCACGTGTCAAGACGACAAATCTGCAGCCATACATTCTGTCCCTGTAGCTTAGTTGGGAGAGCAACTTACTCCGGAGTGAGGGAGGCGCGGTTTCGATCCTCGTCACGGACAAATTTGTGTTTCCACATTGGCGCCTGAACGTAAAAAATGGCCGCTGGGTTCTTCGAAAAATGTGTGATGTTTGTTCCCCACATCGCCTGTAGTCAATGAAAAAAATTCTACTTCGCTTCAAAGAAAAAAAAATAATAATAAGAGGGAAATGATGTGACCTACTACAAAGTTAAAGCACGTGTCAAGGCGAGAAATCTGCAGTGATACATTCTGTCCGTGTAGCTCAGTTGGGAGAGTAACGTTCTCCGGAGTGAGGGACAAATCTCCGTCACGGACAAATTTGTGTTTTCACAAGATGCCTACCTAATAGCGTATTGGTCCTGCTCTAGCGCGAATAACAGCCTGTACACTTCGAGGCATGGACTCCACCAGATGCCTGAGGGTTTCTGGAGGTAATGTCTGTCATGCCTCTTGCAGCATTGTCCACAACCCCTTCCGAGACGTCGGTCCAGGATACAAGGATCTAATGTTCCGTTCCATGGCATCAGAGAGAGCTTTCACAGGGTTTTAATGACCTTGAGACCCATTGGATTGTTTCAAACTCAGATGACTGTTTCTATAGCCATGCCTGGATATTTACGGCCCGATGGGGCGGCGCATTGTCCTGTGAAACAGGCCCTCGACCGCAGAAAGCGCTGACGCCTTGCTAGCGTGTAAGTGTTCAGCCAGCACGTGCTGGTAGTGCGCTGCGATTAAGAACCTCTCCAGACAGAGTAAGGGACCTAATGTGTCACTTGAGAAGGCTCCCCAAACTATCACAGAACCACCACCGCCTTGAACAGAGCCGACATGGCACGACGGAGCTATGACCTCATGCTGTCTGGACGCCGGTACGTCCGTCGATGGTATACTCGCGATGCACCCTTTATACGGTCGCCCTCAGGAACCCTAGGGTTCTTACCACTTGGAGGATAGAATAACCCATCCGTCTTGTGCCGACAATGCATCCACGATCAAAGTCGCTCAGATCACCATGTTCACCCATGTTCGTCGATTGCGGTGCACTGTTTAAAAGCCCTGCTGTCCGCCTATTTATTGCCTGCATTCGGTTTGGGTCTGTTACATTTTGCGCCGGGGATGGTAATGTCAGCTGCCGTCACCCCATCTGTAATATTTTGTCTAGTTGAGCGAAGCGAGGCCGAAGCCCGAGCGTAGCTCTCTTTACAAGATTCGAGACAATTAGTTGTTTGGAAATAGGTACGAGATGACACATCCGATCACCGTGATTTTTTGCATGCCATTGGACATCGTCTATACGGTCAGGTTTTGGCGCCTTCCGATTCCAAAAATGCCGTGTCATTGAGGAATAATCGTCCAAAAAAAATGGGGTTTTTCCGGGTTTTGAGAAGGGGACGTTTGTTACCTATCTCTTCCAAAGATCTTCAGCCGATCGCGGTGACACATGCCACAGAGAAAGGGAACGACATGGTGAGTGACATGGTGATTGGTCGTGTCGTATAAAAATAATGACCATTAAAAAACTGACCAATTTTAATAATAATTGAAAAGATCTCCTCACTGTAAGAGGCTCTGGACAATTAGTTGTTCGGGCATAGCTAGGACATGACACATCCTATCACCGTGATTTTTGGCATGCGATTGGACATCGTATGCCAAAAATCACGGTGATCGGATATGGTCAGGTTTAACACCTTCTGATTTCTGGTAGGTTTTGACGCCAAATTCAAATCATTGTTGACGCCATGGTCAGGTTTCGACGTCTTCCGATTCTCGACATTCTGTGTCATTGAGGAATTTCAATTAAAAATAAATAGCCTTTTACTTGAACCGTTTTACGAAAGTCGGCTCACTAACATTAATAAAAAAAAATCGTTTGAATTGAAAAACGAAGAAATGGAGACTCCGTCTGTTAGTTCAACACTTGCTTAATCTATAACAATTAAAGGAAGTTTTTGTATGTGTGTCTCTGTCTTTCGTGATACAAAATGAAAAACGTGGTTCCCGATCTGAGTGTGTTTTTTCCCTTTGCTTACACCTGATCACAACCAACTTAAAGGCGTGAAGGAAATTAGTTCATGATAAATTTTAGGCATTTCATTTTTAGAATGTTTCGTACTTTTGTTGTAGAAGTCATAAATTTTACGCGTTCGTTTTTTTAGTATTTGCTGTAATAGACGCCTTAACGAGCTTAGATTTTGCAATAGCTTCGCTCAAAATTTGCCAACTGTACCCGAGTTATCGGTTACCGTTGGCGGCGTGTCCTAGTGAGTATATGCTTCTTGTATCTCTCGCAGTTTATTTAAAGGAAGTTTTTGATTATAATTAAAAAATGTGTCATTGCTTTGTGATGAGTTAGATTGTAACGTACCAGGAGATGTGACGTACCTGCCAGAAGGACGCACACGACATAAAGGCAGATAGGAATCTGAATAAAACGTCCGCGTAGCTCAATTGGTAGAGCAACTTATTCCGGAATGAGGGGGACCCGGGTTCGAACCCCGGCGCGGATAAAAATGACGGAGAAATTTACTTCGTTATAAGATGTATTGTAATTTTCTCAAACTACAGGGAAAAAATAGATGCCTTCCTAACTTATTCTACACAACAGTGCAACTCAATCACATAAGTAGCTATAATTTCTATATGTGAAAATTATTTTATGCAGACCTTCTCCTTTGATCGCTCATAAATTCCATGCTAATGGAAACACGAGAAATTGATATGTTCGGAATTTACCCCAGGATGTGAGTCCTAAAATGTGTGGTGTAAAATTAGTGCAAATCTTAATCGCGAGAATCGAACACCATTCCTCCACGTTAAGTACACGTCATGAAATCTTAGGTGTGAAATAACACTGACGGGAACCAAAGAAGACTCAGTGCTTTAGGTGAGATAAGATGTATCCCAAAAGCGAATTTTTTTGCCATTATTCATAAGTTTTTTGGAAGGCGTTTGAGAATTCAAAACGTGACAGCCATCTTTTACCTTATTTAAGGCATGATATTCATAAACGTTTCAGCTGCGAAAAGGAAAAGGTGAAGTTCTCCCTCGAAAATCCATAAATATAATGTCATAGCACAGCATAAAACTTTGTTTTAAATTGCATAGAAGTGGGATTTGATATGAGGGAAGGATATTTCAGTAAGCGTGAAAGTATATGGAAAAGCAAGCATCAGATATGCATAAATATTTTGTTTCCTTTGCATCGGAGTAAAACGAAAAAAATTGTTTTTAGAGATTGCTATGGTTTTGGCTAAAACAGAAATAACCATTGACAATTTACTAATTAAAAATTGCTCTTAAAGACATTCTAAAACACTTAAGCCTTCTTAACTCTTCCCTTGCTTTTTTCGTGGTTAGTTTCCTTTTGTTTCATGCCAGGCCTTTAATTTTTGGTAACCTTTTATTTGACGCGGAAATGCAGGTTTCATTTTATAAATCACCCATAAAATATTAGCATTTCTTGATAAATTTAATTTTGCACATCGAGTTCACATTTTCCATATTTTTATATCACTTTATTAAACACGCCGGACAAAAAACTACAGAATGTAAACTTTATTCCTTAATATGGAGTTATATCCCCACCTGTCTTAATTATAGCTTTAATTTTGTTTGGCATGCTATCATTATGACTCAGTATCACATGCGTATCAAGTTTATTCCACTCCATGCTCAAAAGATGCCTTAATTCCGCTAAATTTGCAGGATACTGTTTTTTCTTCTTCACGGCCTTTTCTAACACGTCCCAGATTTTTTCAATCACATTTACATCAGGTGAATTTGCAGGCTGATTGAGATATAGAACGTCTCTATCATGTTCTTCAAACCAATCCAGCATAATTCTAGCTCGGTGGACACGAGAGTTATCATCTTGAAACACAAGATTCATTGTGTGTCTTTTTTGTTGCAAAAACTTTACAATTGGGAACAATGCATTATTTAAAATTGACACATAATCCATAGATTTCATGCGATTGGACACCTCAATGAATGGTTTAACTTGCAGTACTTGAAATACAGCCACACAACATGACACTTCCACCTTTTTTTGTACAGCTCTTTGGACTCATCCTGGGTTAAATGCTTCTCCCGCCTGTTGCGAGCAAGGCAGCCGAGAAAGCTTGTGTGACCGCATGCATTGTGATTGGCGTCAGATGAAAATGAATCTGTCACTTGCGCATCAGGAGAAGCAAAATAAATTTCCTTATTTGGGCATTGTTATTCCAGTGGCGGTCGCAATGTTTGGTTGCGAGGAATCTACTTTCCTATTCCGAAGCAGTTCTACGATAACAGTATCCACGCATTGGCTTCTGTTGGTTAAATTAGTTTTCCTTCGGTTCATAAAGGATTATACACGATGCGCTTGTCGACTAATATCCTTGTTTACAGCTGAAAATACGAACGGCATTCCAACTGACTTCATTAGGATTAAAGAACACAGTCCTGTACTTCAATGAAATTAAAAATATACACATTGTATCTTAAAGGTTGTATCCATGAAGCACTGGGTACAATTTAGCAAGTCTTATATAATGTAAGATAATTTACGGCGGTGTAAGTTATCTTAATATCATAACATTTTCTATCATTATCCTCGATTTCCCAGGGTGTTTTAACAGTTACATGGATGAAAACATTATCATAAGAGCTGTTAATTCTTGATCTGTGTCAGCTACTGGATTAAAAATGATCGTCGATATGAGGAGGCATTCGATGTCTCTACCAGTACAGTCTCATGTTCAGGATCTTATGTTTCCGTTACATAAAACGGGTTGCGTAGTTTGATGTTGTTTTAGTTCCGATGCTTCAGTTACTTAAAATGGGTTGCATAGTTTGTGCTTGTTGAGATTCCTATGCCTCAGTTACCTAAAATGGGTTATGTAGTTTGATGCTTGCTTAGTTCCGATGCTTCACTTACATAAAATGGGCTGCGTAGTTTGATGTGTGTTCAGATTCCTATGCATCAGTTACATAAAATGGGTTGCGCAGTGTGATACTTGTTTAGTTCCGGTGTTTCGGTTACTCAAAATGGGTTGCGTAGTTTAGTGCTTGTTCTGATTCCTATGTTTCAGTTACTTAAAATGGGTTGCATAGTTTGTGCTCATTCAGATTCCTATGCCTCAGTCGCTTAAAATAGTTAGCGTCGTTTGATGCTTGTTTAGTTCCGATGCTTCAGTTACATAAAATGGGTTGCGTAGTTTTATACTTTTTAGTTCCCATGCTTCAGTTACTTAAAATGGGCTTCGTAGTTTGATGCATTTTCAGATTCCTATGCTTCATGGGCTTCGTAGTTTGATGAATTTTCAGATTCCTATGCTTCATGGGCTTCGTAGTTTGATGGATTTTCAGATTCCTATGCTTCATGGGCTTCGTAGTTTGATGGATTTTCAGATTCCTATGCTTCATGGGCTTCGTAGTTTGATGCATTTTCAGATTCCTATGCTGCATGGGCTTCGTAGTTTGATGGATTTTCAGATTCCTATGCTTCATGGGCTTCGTAGTTTGATGCACTTTCAGATTCCTATGCTTCATGGGCTTCGTAGTTTGACGCATTTTCTATGGTTCATGGGCTTCGTAGTTTAGTATCATATAAAATTGGTTAAGCAGTCTGATACTTGTTCAGATTTCTATACTTCAGTCACTTAAAATAGGTTGCTAGTCTTATTCTTGTTCAAAAACGTATGTTTCGTTACTTAGAGATACGTTGTGCAATAGAAATATATTCGGAAGGAAAATTGTTTGGTAGAGGTCTATTTTCCCGGTTTTAAAGTTTCCTCAGTAGATGGTTGAGTTGTGATAGTTAAATGTAGCAACTCTGTGTCACAAGATAATAAGGTGGATACTTTGTATGCATTAAGTTTTCTTTAACGCCAATGCTATATATTTTGCGAAGATTTTAATTCTCAATATTTTCTAGTATAGCGTTTTTGATTTCCTACAATTATTACTTGCTAAAAATATTACGGGAATAATCTGATCATCCAGAATTTCTAAGAGATCAGACGCTTTGAACATCAGATCCCAGGAATTCAATGCGAAACCTTTAACGTTGTTTTCCACTGAGGGTATTCTCAATAGGAAGAGGAGCATCTGAAGGCCACGCGACACTCGACTTCTGTAAATGTCTTCCTATAAATAGTTCAAAGCGTGAAAATGAAACAGCCCACAGGCGATTCATTCCGGAAACTAACCCTTTGCCTCTGACTGCCGGTGTCTGGAGGAAGTTTCCAATTTCCATCAAAATGAGAGCTGAATTCGATTTCCCTGCAGTTAGTGGTGGCATGAGTGATGTCGGATTGTGATAAGAAAGGCTGAGGGGATTATCATACCTTCAGGAGAGCCGTCCACTGCTGAACAATGGCGTCAAATGAGTTTCGTGAGGAATACTTGATGCAGCAGCATAAGATTCCCAATTCTTCAAAGAAATTCTTCGTACTGAACAGAGTGGGACAAATGAACTTTAGGTTAAAACATCCAACTTTGTTACATTCCCCTTTTCATTTTTCCTCTCCGCCTTTTTGTAATTTTAGCTTTCGACGTTTTCTCTGTTTCTGTAGGTTGAAAAAAAACCCACGATTCCATTGCTTTATTTCTTTAAAAATAAATGTTTCCTGCTTACGGATTTAAGTTTTACAAACCCATCACTTTCAAGCATAATGTAAATAGCACCCTAACGTTTACTTTTTCTCAATTTTAGGGAATTTCCGCATTTATATACAGGGCGGCACACATAAAGCTGGCCCCCAATGGCAAAAGACAGTTGTACAGTTCTATTCGGTCATAACGCACCGTACGTTACAGTTACATTTGGTATTGTAAATAAACGGTATTTTAAACTTAATAAAAGGCTGTAACGTTTACAATTGACAATTTACCAGCATTTTTACTCACCTTTTCAAAGTCTGAGTTGGAAGTGATCGCCACTTGCCTCTATGCCTTTTTCCACTCGGCGAAGCATGTTCAGGAAAACGCCTCGCAATTCAGCGACTGAAACGCGGGCGATCTCTTGCCGTATGTTGGCTTTCAACACTTCCAACGTTCGAGGGTTGTTACGGTAGACTTTCCCTTTTAGCAAGCCCCACAGGTAAACGTCACACGGTGATACCTCGGGAGAGCGGGATGGATTCATTGATTACCCTTTCCTGAGCAAAATCCCCGATTCGGGAGAAACAGAGGGAGAGACAGAGAGAGAGAGATTTGCTCAGGAAAGGGGCAATTATAACTCGAACGAGAGGGTTGTTATCCTTATTGATTGCCCTTTCCTGGGCAAAATCAGTGTGGATTCGAGCGAGCGAACGATCAGCGGTATAACAAGTCGCTCCATGATGTCCAAAGAAGGCATAAGTGAGTCTATTTGGAGTCAACTGCCTTCCAAACTCTTAATAGATCCGTAGGTATACGTCTATATTGACGTTCTTCTAGAACAAAATGAGTCTGATGATGCCTTCGCCTGACACTCGACACCAAACATTGACTATTAAATCATAGAGTGGTTTCTGTTGGAACATGTGTGATTTTCAGCAGCCAAGTATCGTGTATGCTGCGAATTGACGTACCCCGAAAGGTGGAGCCAAGCTTCGTCTGTTGAAATAAAGAAAAATGGATCTAGCAGTTCTTCAGAGACCATTTCTAAGAGCCACTGACAGTAATGGCCATGTTTTCCTTTATCAAGTGCTCTTAATTCTTGCACAACACTTACGATAAGGTTTAACTTTAAATCATGAAACATGCGCTGAACTGGCCTACGAGTAATGCCTGTCTGCTGAAATAAATGGTGTATTGACTTGTCGGGGATTCTTTCGCTACGATTCGCTTTGTTGATGACAGCTTCCGATGCGCGTACAGTTCCATGTTTCACTGTTTGTGCTTTGACTAAAGAACCAGTTGTGCGCCATTTCTTCACTAAGTCATGGATCCTTGATTTCGCAGCAATATTGGCACCAGGGTATTTTGCTTTAAAATGTTCACGAACCAAAACGAAAGAACATGTGCGAACATTCTCATCCACATTAAAAAAGCGTTGTTCGACTGAAAACGACATGACTCACACGCAGAGAGCCACAGACTGTCTCCTGGAGCGTGGAGGATCACTGAACTCATAAGCGCATGCGCGACAGCATCGAATATATATATTTTTTTCATTGGAGGTTTAATGGCCACCGTGAGCAACTCAATGGGCTGTAAGCAGTAGCCCGTCCCTAATTTAGGGCCACTGGTTCCAGGGAATGGAGAGAGCCAGTGCCGTAAGACAAACACAACATCCATGCCTCACCGGGATTCGAACCCGGACTCCTTTCGGACGAATGATCAGAAGCCATCGCTTAGACCACTGCGCCGCCAGGGCGGCTCGAATGGTTTCCAACGGCGAACTATGAAATATAACTTTGCAACTATAGTCCAAACCGCGTTTGGGACCACTTTTATGTGCCCCACATTATACAGGGTGTTTCATAAATAATGTCCCGATTTGAAAAGTGGATATCTCGGCAACCACGAAACATCGACGAATGCGACTCATATCATGTCTACGGGGGTGGACCAGAGTTTGTTATAACTACCGCTAGATGGCAGCACGAGCGTCCAAACAGCCGATACGCTTAGTGAGTGAGAAGATGGCGTCGAGGCAACAGAAGGCGTTTTGTGTGCTCGAATTTAGAAAGACCAAGTCCGTGATTATGGTGCAGCGTGCGTTTAAACTACGTTATGACAGTGCTTCACCAGTGGGCAAAAACATTCTTCGTTGGTATCGACAATTCGAAGAAACAGGGTGTTTATGTAAGGGAAAGAGTCCTGGAGGACCAAACACCTCAGCGATGAATGTGCAACGAATTCACGAGGCGTTTCAGCGAAGCCCACGGAAGTTTACTCGTCGTACGAACCGCAAACTTGCCTTCCCTCATGTGACTGTTTA
Source organism: Macrothele yani (assembly GCA_039090855.1). Taxonomy (NCBI): domain Eukaryota; kingdom Metazoa; phylum Arthropoda; class Arachnida; order Araneae; family Macrothelidae; genus Macrothele; species Macrothele yani. The sequence continues at coordinate 16,499,451 of CM076989.1, forward strand.
GCGTGTTTTACGACGACGTTTGCTGCTGATGCCGTACAGATTGCAACTGGTGCAAGCTCTTCGTGGAGGTGACAAAACACAACGAAAATATTTTTGTGCAACTCTGTTAGAGGACATGGAGGACATCACCGTCGTACAAAGGTTCATATTATGCGGGAAAGTTTTGCGCCGCAATGTTCGCAGCCGCCCCGGTGGCGCAGTGGTCTAAGCGATGGCCTCTGATCATTCGTCCGAAAGGGGTCCGGGTTCGAATCCTGGTGAGGCATGGATGTTGTGTTTTATCTTACGGCACAGGCTCTCTCCCTTCCCTGGAATCAGTGACCCTAAATTAGGGACGGGCGACTGCTTATAGCCCATTGAGTTGCTCACGGTGGTCGTTAAACCTCCAATCAAAAAAATAATAATAATGTTCGCATATGGGGACTAGAGAATCCACATGAAACTCTCCAACATGAACGTGATTCATCAAAATTGAATGTTTTTGGCGCGGTTTCTGTTAGAAAGGTTTATGACACTTTCTTTTTTGCAGACAACACCGTTACGGGCAACTCCTATCTTGCCATGCTGAAGGACTGGCTACTTCCACAGCTGCAGGACGACTCTGAAGATTACATTTTGCAGCAGGAAGGCGCATCGCCACATTGGAACCACCAAGTTCGTCGGTTTCTAAACAACACATTGCCTCAGCGTTGGATTGGACGCAGGGGATCCCATGACTTGGCATTACACGCTTGGCCTCCGAGATCTCCAGACATCACACGATGTGACTTTTTTTATGGGGATATGTAAAAGACCGTGTTTATGTTCCCTCTTTACCCGCTGACTTGGATGAGATCCGAACGAGAATCACGGCCGCGGTAAATTCCGTGACTGAAGACACTCTCCGACGCGTTTGGGATGGATTCAGCTATCGGCTTGATGTTGTCCGTGCAGCAGGTGGAGGGCACATTGAGCATTTGTAATTATGGTGAGTTAAACTTTAGACCTCCCTTTATAAATGGCTCTTTGCTTTGTAACTATCCCATATTTGCCTTATTAAATATACTACTTTGAAATCGGGTCATTCTTTTTGAAATATCCTGTATTATAAGAAAACAGAATAAATATGCGGACAGCAGCACTTCCCAAACTGTGGGTCGAGAGTCGATTTTTAGTGGTCCTGGAAAAGGTTTTTAAATGTGAAAACTTTGTAACTATTTAAAAATTGAAAATCGTGAAAAAATAGGGAAAGTAAGATAAACGAAATGATAAAAAATGGGAGAAATATAAGGTGCGTAATACTGTATATACGGACACGTGAATCGGGTTTCATGTTCTTGCTTGTGCCGACTTCGGAAGCAGGACAGGCCATATCCTCAGATTAGTGCTGCCGTCTAACGACCACAGAGCGTAACGAACCTGACTGGACGCTTCCATTTCTGACTTTCCGTCATCGTATTTAAACAGTACCAGCTTTTCTCAAGTCCAGTTCGGATACAACACTGCGTACTCGTGTGAAGTTGGAATTTGACGATATTAGGAATCAAAACAAAATTTCCAAACAATCTGCAACTGCCGAACTCCTTTTACCTGAAAATGCCTCGCATCAATGGGGACGACAATGCCGTCGTAACAGAAACCGAAAACAAGGGCACCCATCGCACACGCGTCGGTTTTTTTTTTTTTTTTTTTTTTTTTTTTTTTTTTTTTTTGATTGGAGGTTTAACGACCACCGTGAGCAACTCAATGGGCTATAAGCAGTCGCCCGTCCCTAATTTAGGGTCACTGGTTCCAGGGAAGGGAGAGAGCCAGTGCCGTAAGACAAACACAACATCCATGCCTGACCGGGATTCGAACCCGGACCCCTTACGGACGAATGATCAGAGGCCAACGCCTTAGACCACTGCGCCACCGGGGCGGCACACGCGTCGTTATGAGAAATATAGCAGCAAACCAATACATAAACAGATAAAACAACAAGGTCACTTCTTTTTTTTAAAGTTCATAAACTCCTTTAAAAAGCCCCCGCAAAATGCTCAAATGCAGATTTAAGAGGAAAACACTAATCACTTCAGAAAGTACACATCAGCCTACTTGCTTTTATTAATATTTTATTTATGCATATATCTTCAGCTATCTCAAACAGGTGAACTTTGCACATACATTTTCCATTTCAGTGTGACATAAGTTATGAAAACGTTTCTTTTGCCTTGCGAAGCCTATTTCTTTTTTTTTTTTTTTTTTTGATTGGAGGTTTAACGACCACCATGAGCAACTCAATGGGCTATAAGCAGTCGCCCGTCCCTAATTTAGGGTCACTGGCTCCAGGGAAGGGAGAGAGCCAGTGCCGTAAGACAAACACAACATCCATGCCTGACCGGGATTCGAACCCGGACCCCTTACGGACGAATGATTGGAGGCCAGCGCCTTAGACCACTGCGCCACCGGGGCGGCGAAGCCTATTTCGATTTGACTCATTGAAATACAGAATAAATGACTTTACGGCTGCCATGAATAACGATTGATATCAGTTTTTTGTAGAATTGTATGCAATAATAAATTAAAGGAACAGTAGTAAAAACAATTAAATTAAAAATTCGGTAATTTTTTTTATAAATAAACACCATAGCAAACTGAAAAATAATTAAAAATTTCTAAAAATCAGGTCGCGATTCCAAAAAATTGTCGAAGCACTCTGCACATAGTTTCAGTTTCACTTCTGTAATTAGCAGGATATACACTGCTGGCCACTCAAAATGCAACACCAAGAAGGAAGCATCTGATTGGCCTGAAATTCGCAGCATGCGTCGCCCACGAGAGGACATGCAAACGATTAGCATTGCAGGGCATATGCAAATCATGTGCGCCCGGCACGCCACCGAGAAGTACTATAAGAAGGGTGCACAGAAGGCGGGGTGTAAGTAGTGGAAGTGTGTTGTGCTGCCGGACCTGTGCGTGGGAAGCTTCCTGATGCTTCGTTGCAGAATACGGCAGTCATTCCAGCACGTTTCGGAGTTCGACAGAGGACGAGTAGTGACTTACCGCGACAGCGGTTTATTGCACCGAGACATCGGCGCCCGTGTGGGACGACATCCAGCCGCAGTGAAGCGAGTATGGATTCGGTGGGTGCAGGGGGACGGACGGACCGACGTGACCGATTGCCGCAGCCGCGGCACGCCACCGAACGAGAGAGGACCAGCATGTTGTGCGGTGGGAATAAACGGCTCACACCGCCACGTCACGAACGTTAGCGCAGGAATTAGGGTGTGTTGCGCAACAACCTGTGTCAGCACGTACCGTTCGACGTCGTCTGCAGGAGCGGGGACTTTTCGCACTGCGTCCATTGCTCCGATTACCATTGACGATACACCACCGGCGAGTGCGGTGGCAGTGGGCCGTTGAACGCCGCACCAGGACTACGGAATGGCACCACATTGTCTTCTCCGACGAATCCCGCTTCTGCCTGCAACACCACGATGGTCGAATCCGCGTGTGGCAGCACCGCGCCTAGAGACTGTATGTCGCCTGCATTATGCATCGGCAAACCGGTCCGTCGCCTGGCGTTATGGTTTGGGGCGCAATTGGATATGACACCCGCCCCCCTGTGGTTCGCATCGCCGGTACACTCAACAGCCACCTCACCATCTCCGACGTTTTGAAGCCTGTAGTCCTCCCTTACCTGCAGGACCTGCCAGCGGCCACGTTTCAAGAGGACAAGAGGCGCTCGCACGTGGCGCGCATCGTGGAACAATTCTTCACGGCTCACCAGGTGTCACTGCTGCCGGGGCCCGCCTGTTCTCCCGATATGTCGCCCATCGAACACGTCTGGTCACTGATCGGCAACCGAGTGGCCCGGCAAGCACCACCCGCGGCTACGCCTGATGAACTGTGGCAACGTGTGGGAGCAGCCTGGACCAGCATACTTCAAGCCCACATTCAAAACCTCTTTCGTTCGATGCCGCGGCGTGTAGCGGCCGTTATTGCCAGCCATGGGGGCCACAAGAACTATTGATGTCTGCGTGTCCCGCAAGTCGCACGGGCCTGTAAGTTCAATTGCTTCATCTTTGTATCTGTTGTTATGTGTCCAGTAAATCTGGCTTTGTTATTTCGTGTCCTTCTTGGTGTTGCATTTTGGGTGGCCAGCAGTGTAGATCCCAATAAATGGAAGCATTGTTTACTTAGTTTTGTGTGGGATGCATGATTTCTTGATAATGTTTCCATCCTATCTTTTTTTTTTTTTTATTTTTAGTTGAATGCTTTTTTTTCATGTGTGCTTTAAATTTTTCCATACCAATTTACGATATTTGCTCCTCTTCGTTTTGATCGGAGAAACGGGCTTCCGACCTCTTGTTCGAGATGGACGGGTTCCGATTGAGGTGTAAGTGGTGTGTTGTCTGATGCTCTGTACCTTCCCTGGAGACCATAAATTAAGGACGGGGGACTGCTTATTATAACCCCTAAGTTGCTCATGGACTCGTTAAACCATGAAACAAAGAAAAAAAGTCATAACGAAATGACTTTTTTCTTACTGTGCCTTACAAGGGAGCCATAAAAATAATTTTGATGAGGTTTTTATCAACTGTAAATTCAGATACATTGCAATCTGGATGGAACGCAACTTCCTCATTCTATTGTGCGAATAAATATACGGAGCTATCCGTTGGACGGTTAACCCTTTAATCGGCCGATGAACCTGAACCAAATAGATCCCAAAATTTTCTGCGCGTACCAAAGAAAAATGTTCACATAGCAATCGGGTTTCACGAAAGTTACGGCAAAACATATCCTTATCCTGTCTCATATCAGCAGTACCGACCATATGCCGGCCTCTCGATGTCGAAAAGTTTTTCAAGATTCAATTAAAAATATGACAACATCAAATTACATTCGACCAGGATAACCAGGATGTAATTATAACATGATATATATTATAACCAGGATATAGTATATATAACCAGGATATATTATAACAGAATATATATTATAATATGTTATAACCAAGATATATATAATTTAACAGGATATATATATTTATACAAAAGTGCCGAGCGATATAATTTATTAAAACACTCGCCACCAAATGACACGTTCGTGGTCTCGATCCCGCCGCAATCGGCAATTTATCCGCTATTTGGATCCGAGATTTGTGGGTTCTTTTAAATTCGGGAGCTGGTATAAATAGGCGAGAACGTTAGCTGCTTGCTGAAACACAGGAATTATTTACAACACCAGAGCCTATAGAATAAATAGAGTAAGATTAACACTTAAACATCTTTATTTGTAGGAGGGGACTCTATCCCGGGGCATTGCCCACGCGCGATACAAACAGAAGTTATGCTCCTTATTCGGAGCTAATATTATCTGCCCCTGGATTCTGGAATCAGACTTCCTCCCCAAAAGGCGTATCAAAGTTCAAATTTAAAGTCTGGGTTCAGTTAATGTTCTCAGTTCTTCAACTAGGCGAAAAAATAACAATAAGAGAAAAGTAAATGTACTCACTAGTCGCACGGTAATCCGTCTTTACCCGATCGATTTAAATTATTATGAGGCACGATTGGCCCCTTACATACACTGTTGAGCGCTTTATTTGGCTTGCGATGGCATTTCACCTGTGCGAAAAGCGCAGGAGGATTTTCACTTCCTTCGATGAGTACCGAACCAGTGGGGTGATGCTGATAGCTTCGGGAGGAACGGGGGAAAGCAACTCCTTCAACTCCGTCAAGAAACTTCGTCGGCAACAGGGAAGGACACTCGCTTATGGCTTTGGACAGGTCAGCGACCTGCCCTCTTTGGATGGAGACGGCGTTTTCGGGAGGCTGGTTTGCTGGTCGTGGTTAGCTAATGTTTCTTAGTAGACATTCTAGAAGGGAAACTGAAGGTCTTTGATCAGCGCTCAGAGCCTTATGTTTTGCTGGCGGTTCATCGTGATTTCTTATCGGGAACCGCGTATGAGAAGATAGTCGCGGTATCTGCGCCCGTGCTCTTGCTGTGGTTCATCACATCTACAAAAGAATATAACGGCTCTTTTCAACGACGGTAGAATCGCTCTTGTCTGCACCCTCAATTTGGCATATTTGATGGTCTTACCCAGCCACCAAATTATTGTTAAGCTCTACTTTTCCTCGTGCCCCGGCGTCTTACCGCTACGCTTCAGGTACAGTGAACTATATTGGGTTTCGCCGGACGTCAGGCTTCATACATCACAGTCTTGTATGTCTTACCGCAGTGCCGATCCGTATGGCGTATCCTTTTCGTGGCTGTTTCTCTCGTGTGCATCTTACAGCTACGTACCGAGATAACTAATTCTCTCTTTTCGTCTGCCTCTTTGCGGAAGCGAACCCAAGTTGGCTCTATTCCCCGTCACGTGGCTTCTTCTGCCTCTTTTCTGTTCACACTTGAGATTTCTCCCATGTCTTTCGTACAGAGCGCCGTCGCTTCTGCAAGAACAGTTCTGCAACTGACTCTCGCCCCTCATAATCGTAATTTTCAGCGTCCCCTACGGTTTTTTTGGCACTAATGGCACACTTGAAGTCGTATTTAGGGGTCTGGTTGCCTTTCAGTCGCCGACTGGATGATCGCTTTGTTGTCGAGTAGGCCCCCAAAGGCGATCTCTTGATTGCTTTGTTTTCACCCAGTCAAAGAGAATTACAAGACTTCCCCAATTAAACATAAGTTCATTTTCCAATTAATTTGCAATAAGCAAAATATTTAATTTAATCATCATCATAATTTAACCATGCCTATCGAGTCCGTCCCCCATTTTAATAGTAATTAATTTAGACCTAATTTTCGTATCAATACTATAATCAAGATATGTATAATTTACCAGGATATATATTATAACCAGGATATAATTTATCTAACCAGGATATAATTTATCTAACCAGGATATAATTTAACACCTGACATACTCTGAGATGTTTGAGTCACTTGTTTCAACATGTTGATAAAAGCGCTTCTTTCTGGTCTCTGCTCCACGACCCAAGACACGATGAGTAGAAACAAGTGATTCGAACATCTTTCTCGTTCATGAAAAGAATACGGGATTACACTATGCAATACAAATTTTGAAGATGTGAATCCGTTTTTTGGTGTAAATATGACATGGATGGTAAGTCAGATAATAACCGAGAAATTGAAAATCTCGTCGTCCTGGAGCGAGAATCAAACTCGCGTCTCCTGGATAGCTCCCGAGTATGCTAACCATTACAACACCCAGAACGACCAAGTTTCAAGTTTCCGATTAATTTGAATATAACCCCACAATATTCGCTAACCGAAGCAACTGGAATTCATGTTTACCGAATCTGGAGGTTAAGAATTTATCCTGTGAATTATTTACCATCCATGTCATGTTTATATCAATAAACGGTTTCATATCTTCAGAATTTTTATTGCATGGTGTAGTCCCGTATTCCATTCATGATTTATCTGCTCCTCCGGGCAATTACAGGATGAATTCTTAACCTCCAGATTTGCTAAACATGAATCCCCCTGACCCAGACATCATGCCACTGGGTAGAAACAAGGGTCAATCTCGTTTCTTAGGTTCGTCGCTATTGTTATAGCCCTTTTAGCAGGCAATCAGTCAAAAAGGATTAGGTTCCATCATCCTCCCATAAATGACACTTTGAGTATCAAAGCTAAAGGGAAACACCGAAGGCATGATAAGGAAGGTTTAGTCCCTCTGACCTGGACCTCATGCCGGTGGGAAGAAACAAGGGACTCAAACATCTCTTTCGTTTTCTAGGTTTGTCTCCGTTGTTACAGACATTTTAGCAGGTAATCAGTCAGAAAGGATTAGGGTTCATCATCCCCCATTAATGACCACTTTGAATGTCAAAGCTAAGGGAAAAGACTCAAGGCATTATGGGGAAGCGCTAGTCCCCTCCTGGCCCGGACATCATGCCACTGGATAGAAACAAAGGATTCAAACATCTCCTTCGTTTCTTAGGATCGCCTCTATTGATATAGCCCTTTTAGCAGGTAATCAGTCAGAAAGGATTAGGGGGTATCATTCTCCCATAAATGACACTTTGAGTATCAAAGCTAAGAGGAAACACTAAAGGCATGATAAGGAAGGGCTAGCCTCCCTGACCCGGACCTCATGCCGCTGGGTAGAAAGAAGGGATTCAAACATCTCTCTCGTTTCTTAGGTTGGTCGCCATTGTTATAACCCTTTAGCAGGTAATCAGTCAGAAAGGATGAGCGTCAGTCATCCCCCATAAACAGCCACTTGGAGTATCGAAGCTAAGGAGAAGGCAACGCTTTCTGTTGTGCATATTTCATTCGTTGCAGCCGCGTTCTGTCCACTTCTTAGACAGGAAATATACAGTATTCGTTCGAGCTGATCACAGCCCATTGTGCTTACCACGAGTTAATTATTTCCAGCCGGTTAACTGGTTAAACCAATATCAGGAAAACAGTAGGAGAAAAAAGCGCAAAAGTTCATCCTTACAAAGCGCAATAATATTAAACAATCTTGGAATATTGCGGGAGGAGTGTGCAAAAGCTGTGAAAGTTTCGTTTGAAATAGGTTTCTTAAGCCTAAAGAAAAAAACAAATGGAAATCTTTGGGAGCTAAACTCCTTAGAAATTTTAAAGAGAATAGCGTGACGAGAAATATTTATATTTATCAATAGAGTTTATATGGTTAAAGAAGATATTTAGGAAAAGCTGATTGTTCATGTGGAATGCTGGCCCAAATTTATTGATAAATCGTTGTCAGATGCAATGAGCTCAAGCAGTTTTTTCGTACTATACTTGCGCAGTTGTATGAAGAATGGGATCCCCATGACCGGAGTTGATCACATAATTCATCGCCATGCTTTTTTCTTTTGTCCTTGCTGTCTATTGGATCGCTCAATAAAACAGCGCTAACGAAGCAAACAAAGTTATTGTCTCTGGCTTCCTTTCCTGCCCCCGAGGGTTACTGAGTAAGAGAAAGAACGGTCTCTATCCACTCTCTTAATGCATTATGGGTAGCCAAATTTCCTGACCTCTTGAAAATAGTTTAAAACAGTGTTTCCGAAACGCCGGTCTACGGACTGGTACCGTTCTGCGAGGTTTTTTCTGACGGGCCGCGAGAAACGAGTGAATTTGTTTGTCTTTCTTTTAAATCGAAATGGAGTCAAAGTAAGACGAAATCTAGATCTAAATATTTTTGAATACCTGCCGCGAAAGACTAAAGGAAGCTTGGATCGCTAATCTCTTCACAGTGTTAACTGTAAGTAGAATATTTTGGCATATTTATTATCGATTGTGCCTATTAATCATTAAAGAATATTAACAGATTAAATGATATTAGCTGTAAGTAGGTGACATGGAATAATGTGGTATATAAACTATGGATTATACGCAGTGTTCATTATAAAATAGAATATTACGAGATTAAATGCTCGAAAATAGCCTAAAGGTTTTGTTTCGGCATCGCCTGTCCGCGAAAGTTTCCCCAACGTTTAACCGGTCCGCGAATGCAAAAAGGTTAGGAAACACTGGTTTAGAATACTTCACATTTCGGATCACGTGACGAGCCTTTGTCTTCCATTTAGAAAAGAGGCGGATGGTAAACAATAAAATGATAATACGATGGGCCATTAACCAAATCACGACGAAATATATTTGTGATCTAACTTAATATTACATCCGCATTCACCACTAGATACAAATGCCACCTGCTTGTTTCTGTTTACTATGATCCAGAGGATATCACCTCCTCTTATTTTCGTCGATCTCAACAAACCTGCTTTCCTTTGTTTTAAGAATCGCAACCACAATTCTTGCCCTTGTCTTGTACAGTACGCTTACTTCTTCATATGGCACATCTACCACAGATCATCAATATGGTTTCAATCCAATCGTTAGGAAATGGAGAGATTCGCTAGTCGATCACATCCAGTGGCTCCAGGGAATGGAGAGTTATAACCCAGTAAGACAAACCCACCATCTATGTCAAACCTGGGCTCAGCTTGGACGGCTAGCGAGAGACTTAGATGTCCTAAATTATTGGGTATATAAATAAGTTTTGAGGGATTTCCGTTCGCTGTCGTACTTATCACTGCTCACATGTATTTTAAGGTGGCAACACTGCGATGTCGCAGTACGAGACGCCAGCTGTCAGAGTCAGTATGCAACGTTCGATTGAGGTGCGAAGACGTATTTGTTTTACTTGATGGAAAATGGCAACTTTCGTCCCGACAAAGCAGCATTTGCGGGAAGTGTTAGTGCATTACTTTATTGTCAAGAAAAGTGCTGCCGACAGCTATCGCTGAATGTCAGAAATCTATGGTGAACATTCCCCATCCATAAAAACGTGTGAGTATTGGTTTAGACGATTCAAAAGGAACGATTTCGATGTCAGTGATAAAGAACGTTCTGGACCACCCACAAAATTGCTGATGCCGAATTGGAAGCTTTACTCGACGAGGATCCGTGCTAGACCCAAAAGAACTTGCAGCAGCATTAAATGTTAGTCAACCATGCGTTTCACAACATTTAGCTGCCATGGGAATGGTGCAAAAAGAAGGGAATTGGGTTCCACATGCTTTGCGGGAAAGAGACCTTGAACGTCAAAAAACCATTTGCAAATTGCTGCTTCAAAGGCAAAAAAGAAAGGGTTTTTGCATCGTATTATTACTGCCGACGATAAATGGATATGGTATGATAACCCTAAACAGCAGAAAGCATGGGTGAAGCCAGGTGAACCAGGTCCTTCAACGCCAAAACGCAATATCCATGGTTCAAAGGTAATGCTGTGCATCTGGTGGGACCAGAAGGGTGTGATCCACTATGAACTGCTGAAACCGTCAGAAACTATTACTGGTGGTCAATTATCGAACCCAATCAATGCGTTTAAAGCGAGCTCTCACTCAAAAACGGCCGGAATGGTAGAATAGACATCCTGCAGCATGACAACGCAAGACCACATGTTTCTCGACCTGTGAAAAAGTACTTAGAAGTATCCGACTGGGAAGTTCTACCCCACCCGCCATATTCGCCAGATATTGCGCCATCGGATTACCATTTGTTCCGGTCGATACAGTCAGCACTTTCTGGAGAACGATTTAGTTCTGATGAAAACATCAAAAATTGGCTGGACAACTGAATCTCTTCCAAGGAACCGGAATTCTTCCTTCGGGGCATACGTTCACTGCCCAAAAGATGGGGTAAAGTTGTACCTTCAGAGGGAGCGTACTTCGATTAATATTAAAGTATTGTTTCTGTTCTCCAACAACGTGTTTTGTTCACCTCAAATCCCTCAAAACTTATTTATATACCCAATACCTGTTTGACTTTCTATTTTTGTTTGCTACTTCTTACGTAAATTTTATTTATCTCTCGTTATAATTCCTGAACTTAACGTCATGTCTGTCAAGAGGGTTTGTCGCATGTGGCATCACTGGCAGTCAATCAGATGTTAACAACGAATGAGATGTCACCCAGTGTGAGTCTTCAACATTACGTTTGCACGCTATTTGTATGTCAATTGAGCTTCTATCAGACGACGTGCTTTTTCGCTTCACGTTCAGCATTTAAGGTCAACAGCCAGTGTTAAATTGCTAGAGCTAGTTTTGTTGGTTGACTTATTTGTTAATCTTGTTTGCGTGTCTTCAAATTTTGCTGTGGAATTTCAACGTTGCATTATATAAGTCGACAAGGAGCTAATAAAGCCAATTCATCTAGATTAATTACAAGTGATTTTCTGATACGTACTTAAATATGTAGTTTACGTGCTTAAATATGTTGTGAAAAAACAAGTTTGTCGGCGACGGGTATCGAAACCGTGTCCCCTCACTCCGGAGTAAGTTGCTCTCCCAACTGAGCTACGCGGACAGAATGTCTCGCTGCAGATTTGTCGTCTTGACACATGTTTTCACCTCTGTAGTACGTCACAATGTGTCTTTGCTAATGTTCGAAATGAGTTTCGTGAAAATATATCTCACTTTGTCAAAATTATTACCAAACAGCCAAAGGAAAGAATCAACATGATAACCTACGGACAGTTTGAAGTTTTGTATTCATTCACCACTGAAACCTCAGGTCAATCACAAACTGTAATCATCATTGATTATCTTCGTTCCTCGATTACATCAAATATCAATAACAGCATTTATACAATCTTTTTTCCGGCGGAGATATTCGAACCTACGTCTTCGTCATTTGTAGTGGCTGTTGTCCCAACTGAGCTGGGCAGGCAGGTTTATCGCTACTTTATTGTCGATTTGCGTCATGTACTACCACAGTAGTATACGTCATGTCACGTGGCACGTTACACCATCCCCTCTTGAGAAACGCATGGGAACGAAATCGCAGGTTTCGGGTGAGCCGACAACTGTGCTTGAAAGACCAGCTCATTGTAGAAAAGAATTTGTATTAATTCCGTACGTTTTGTATATTTAATTCAGTTTACTTGTGTATATTACGTATTTTATTCAGTTTACTTGTATATATTGTAAATTTAATTCAGTTTACTTGTGTATATTTAATTCAGTTTTATTTGTGCATTTTCTGGGCTTCGCAGCTAGCCTAGCTAGCCTCGAATATACGCCACTGATCCATTTAATCTTCTTTTTGAGTTAGTGTCCTCTTACAAACATTTCGTTACTTCTTGGATAAAAATTTTCTCACTGAATGGCACATTACCTCCCAGAACAACGTGTACATTTTGGCAACGTTGACATTGGGTCAAAAGTAAATAGACGACGTTGAATGCGTTGAGGAGATATCAGAGAGTTGATATAGAAAAAGATACTGAAGCCTGTTGGGTATCTGCGTGAACCGACTAATACGTATTTTTGTCATATGCACTGGCGTGCAAAAATTAAGGACGAGACGGTTTTCCGAATGTAACGTCGTGCAGAAGTGCTTTACATCGACTCACATCATACCATAATATGCCCAAGATGTAAGAATATGGGACAAGTGAGCAAAACCGTCCAAACAAGGAATCCAAAGGATACAAAGGCACTTTATTGAAAAGGTAGCTTCGAGCACAACTGGACAGAAGACAGAAACACCCATGTGACAGATGGTTGCCAAGAAATATCCAGTCTTTAGTAGGGGATATGATCCCCCTGACTGCGTAGCAGAATTTACAATGTCTGTCCATGCTGAGGACGAGGTTGTCAAGGAGCTGTTGAGGAGGCGTCGCGGCCCATTCCTCTTGTAGCGCCAATCGCAGCTGCGGAATCGTTGCTGGCGGCTGGTGACGTGCTGCCAAGCGCCTTCCGAGAAGGTCCCACACGTGTTCGATTCGACTTAGGTCCGGGGACCTTGGGTTGAATATCTTCACTCTCCAACAGCTCTGCGACAGCCACTGTACGATGAGGTGTAGCGTTGTCGTCCATGAAGAGGAACTTAGGACCCACAGCACCTCTAAACAGACGCACGTGAGGCAGGAGAACCTCGGTACAATAGCGACTGAACCTCCTTGGAAGATATGGAGGCCAGTACGGCTACCAAGCATGATATCGCCCCAAACAAGAACACCAGTGCGTGATTGAGATCTATGTTATATATACATATTTTGTGTCGAATTAGAGCGTGACGATAATACTGTATTGAAAATCTGAACTTCCAGTGTGTAGAAAAAATAAAGAAACGAGTTGCTGTTACGCTGATTCTTTCAACCTGGGTGTTATTATTAATAACTTGGTTATTTTAGAAGTGTGATTTATGTTCAACGAATTTGCCAATGAACTTTAATTCATTAGTTAACTAATCAAACTTCAAAACCTAAAACCTGTACACCGTTCTATCACAACTCTGGTATCAAGTTGCCCTCTATGTTTGCTATCTCATAAGTTTTTATGGTTTTCAGAGCTTTATCCAATTCATTACAAAATTCTTTAGCTACGAGGGCCATCCAGAAAGTAAGTGCCGTTCGCTCATTACTCCCGCGCAAATATTCGCTTCTGAGTCGCGCATGCGCAGTTGTGTTGCCTCATCCATTAGCCATGCCCTGACGCCATTTTGTAAGGTTGTGCATATGTTAAAGGTTTGTTTTGTGCGTTAATAATGTTTAAGTTAACAGAACGGCCCCGCCAACTGCGAAGTCCGGCCTTTGAGAAGGTTTCTGAATGCGAGAAATGTCAGACCAGGTGATTTTCATCGTCAAATTTTTGAAATTTACGGACAAAATGCAATAGAACGGTGCGGTAGTGGTTTCGAATATTTAATGAAGGACGAAATAGTGTTCATGATGAATTTCGCAGTGGTAGGTCTTCTCTGGTTAGGGAAGATTTCGTTGAGAGTGTAAATGAAAACGTTAGGGAAAACCAAAGTTTCGCAATTTCTGATCTTTCCAGAGCATTTCCCTGAAGTTTGGAAATCCTTACTGCATGAAATCGTTATATAAAAGCTTCAGCATCGCAAAGTATGTGCACGATGGGTGCCAAAGATATTGACGGAAGTGCATAAAATGAAGCGCTCGTGATTTGCTTTCGAATTTTTGAGGCGATACGCGGAGGAAGGCGATGAGTTTATAAGCCGTATAATAACGGGATATGAAACTTGGGGTCTCTCATATTACAGCTGAATCAAAACAGCAGTTTTAACGTACCAGGAGATGTGACGTACCTGCCAGAAGGACGCACACGACATAAAGGCAGATAGGAATCAGAATAAAACGTCCGCGTAGCTCAATTGGTACAGTGACTTGTTCCGGAATGAGGGGATCCGGGTTCGAATCCTGGAGTGGACAGAAATGACGGAGAAATTTACTTCGTTATAATGGCGCCCGAACTATCCGGATGACCCGACCGTTCAAAATCTCGCATTGGTGTGATGTTCTTTCCACACCGCGAGATAGGAAAAATAAAAGAATCCCTTCTCCAGCACTTCGAAAAAAAAATTAATAAGGGGAGATGATGTAACGTACCAGGAGATGTGACGTACCTGCCAGAAGGACGCACACGACATAAAGGCAGATAGGAATCAGAATAAAACGTCCGCGTAGCTCAATTGGTACAGTGACTTGTTCCGGAATGAGGGGATCCGGGTTCGAATCCTGGAGTGGACAGAAATGACGGAGAAATTTACTTCGTTATACAGTCTCTGTAATGTAAAGATATTATTCGCCCTACGATGAACTAAACACAACGGCTGAGCGGTGACTAATAACCCTGACAGCAGACTTCTAATAGGAGGGTAACCAGAAACTGGCGCCCCGATATGGCAAATGCCTTGACATCCACAGGGAATTTGTTGAAAAGTAGATTAAGGTATGTAGAACTCAGGCGGCAAAATTCTATGTGGACGGTATCAAAACACGTATGCCACAATATGACAAATGCTTTAACATCCACAGGAAATATATTGAAAAGTAAATTAAGATATGTAGAACCCAGGCGGCGGATTTCTATGAGGAGGGTATCCAGAAACTTGTGTCACGATATGACAAATGCCTTAACATCCACGGGGAATATGTTGAAAAATACACTGGCGTGCAAAAATTAAGAACGAGACGGTTTTTCAAATGTAACGTCGTGCAGAAGTGGTCCACATCGACTCAAATCATACCATAAGATCCTCAAGATGTAAGAATATGGGACAAGTGAGCAAAACCGTCCAAACAACGAATCCAAAGTATACAAAGGCGCTTTGTTGAAAAGGTAGCTTCGAGCACAACTGGACAGAAATCAGAAACGTCCATATGACAGGCGGCTGCCAAGAAAAATCCAGTCTTTAGTAGGGGATATGATCACCCCTGACTGCGTTGCAGGATTTACAACGTATTTCCATGCTGTGGACGTGGTTGTCAAGGAGCTGTTGAGGCATTGCGGCCCATTCCCCTTGTAGCGCCAATCGCAGCTGCGGAATCGTTGCTGGCGGCTGGTGACGTGCTGCCAAGCGTCTCCCGAGAAGGTCCCATACGTGTTCGATTTGATTTAGGTCCGGGGACCTTGCGGGACAATCCATGCGTTGAATATCTTCACTCTACATCAGTTCTGCGACAGCCACTGTATGATGAGGTGTAGCATTGTCGTCCATTAAGAGGAACTCAGGACCCACAGCACCTCTAAACAGACGCACGTGAGGCAGGCGAACCTCGGTACAATAGCGGACACCAGTGACTGAACCTCCTTGGAAGATGTGGAGGCCAGTACGGCTACCAAGCCTGATACCTCCCCAAACGAGAACTCCTGCCACCTCCAAACCAGTCCCTTTCGATGATGTTGGAGGTGTGATTGCGTGTTCCCTGCTCTATCCAGATGTGTATACGTCCAGAATCGCTCGTCAGACTAAATCAACTCTCATCCGTTAAGAGAACTGAACGTAATTGCTGATGTCTTCAGTTCTTGTGTTCCTGGCACCACAGAAACCGCCGTCTTCGATGAGCCGGCGTTAATGGCACACACCGTACTGGTCGTCGTGCAAATAGACCACATTTGTGCAGCCTCCTGGCTAAGGTAATACGCGATAGTGGACGTCCAGTTGTCTGTTGCATGTGTCTTGCGATTTATCCCGCTGTCTCCCGTCTGTCTGTTCTCGCTTGTAGGACAATATGCGGGTCGTCGGCCACCGTGGTTGCTCGTGGACGACCACTCCTAAACTCTCGAACAGCTGTTCCTGTCGTTTGAAATGCTCTCCAAGCTCGTGAAACGATGCTGTGAGTGATCCCGAACTCCTCGACCACACTAGTCCTACTTCGACTTTCTTCCAACTTCCCAATGACGCGACCCCGGGTAAAGTCATCCGGATGTCGTCTACTGGATTTCCTTTTGGCCATATCACACGGTGGCAGCAACTCGACGTCGTTCAAACCGATGTACACCGTGCAATAGGTATGTAGAACCCAGGCGGCAGACTTCTATGAGGAGGGTATCCAGAAACTTGTGCCACGATATGACAAGTGCGTTATCATCCACGGGGAATATGTTGAAAAGCAGATTAAGGTATGTAGAACCCAGGGGGCAGACTCCTATGAAGAGGGTATCCAGAAACTTGTGCCACGATATGACAAGTGCCTTATAATCCACGGGGAATATGTTGAAAAGTAGATTGATGTATGTATAACCCAGTCTGTCGATTTCTATGAGGAAGATATCCAGAAGCTTGTGTCACGATAAGACAAAAGCCTTAAAACCCACAGGGAACATGTTGAAAAGTAGATTAAGGTATGTAGAACCCAGGTGGCAAACGTCTAAGAGGAGGGTATCAAAAAACGTATGCCACAATATGACAAATGCTGTATCATACACGGGAAATATATTGAAAAGTAGATTAAGGTGTGTAGAACCCAGGCGGCAGACCTCTATGAGGAGGGTATCCAGAAACTTGTACCACGATGTGACAAATGCCTTGACATCCACGGGGAACTTGTTGAAAAGTAGATTAAGCTATGTAGGACCCAGGCGGCAAACTTGTATGAGGAGGGTACCCAAAAGCTTGTGCCACGGTATGACAAATACCTTGACATCCACGGGGAATATTTTGAAAAGCGTATTAAGGTATGTAGAATTCATTGCACACTAAACATTAGTTATCAGTATTTCTTTTTTAGTTTTATATTCAAACAGTACTTACGTTCTGGATGGCCCTAGTTTTCACTACGTGTTGGTGCAAGAATTTGCATAATGTTCATCTTTATTCGTTTAGTATTAAGTTTCGTTATTTTAACTCTGAGTACGCCGCTGAATTTGTGCTATCAGAATGTACAAAATCTGATATTTAAATAACGATGCTCCCTTTGAGCTTGGTTTGATATATGCGCAGCTGCCTGTTAAAAAAATCATTGCTAGGTAGTCATATTTTTAGTTTTCTTGAAGACGAGAAAAACTTCCCATGTAGAGAAAGAAAATCTGAAATAAAGTTCAGAGTTTCGCATACAGACATGGGAAAACATATTTGATTTTTAAAGTACGCATCACATGTAATTACATGTGGCGACAAATATGGGGATGCTGAATTATTTATAGGTTTTCCATGAATCACAGGAACTAGTAACTGGATTCTGATTTTATTGTGGGGAAGGAAATCTAATTTGAAATGTTTAAATTGGTTTCGGCACCGCTCGAGGGTAGTGCGTTTTGTTCCTCTTAATAAAAAGGAAGAAAGCGCAACGAGATATACACTTTCCGCGTAAGAGAATTTGTGGATCAATACAACCTTTGTTGATTCTACTCTTTTTGCGACCTCACACAGGCGGCGAACAGGCTCACACAACTGAGGATGAAAGAGTGAGATACAGGCCTGCTGCACCTCTTACTAAGCGAAGTAACAATGAGAGTGAGGAAAGAAAAACCCTTAGGTAAACACACGGTCGAGCTTTGCACATTTATGCATGTCGAGTATCATTTCCTGGTAAAGAAGCTCAGATACCCATAAAAAATCTTTATTCTGAATGCGACGCGAAAATATGGTAGGTACTCATGTTTGCGCTTTTCGAGATGGAAAGTAAAAGAAGCGTGAAAACTCTTTGTTATAGATTATGCATAAAAAATACCTTTCCGCACGTTCTCAGCTTTCTGAGGAGAATCAAAGAAATTTATTTCTGCATGAGAAACAAATCTGTATATTTAATTATTCACTCACATATCTGTTATATTGAAACAAAGTTACCAAGCAAATATTTGCAAATGTGACAGCGTCTTGATTTCCATTTCCATAACAGCATCATAACATTTGCACCGGTGAACCATTCCATTATGACCACCACCAGCCCAGAGAAATGAGCGCGCCTGGAGACCAAACGGTGGCGCAGGTGATGTTCACACAGCAGTATATATACAGGGTGCATAGGAAAGTTCCTTTAGCCTGAAATAACTTGCGAACGGAGAGAGGTACAGTTATGCAAGTGACATAACGGTATAGTAAAGCGACTACGCCCGATCGAATGCAATAGAAAGCAGCGCCCCTAGTGGCGAAAGGCGGAAGTTAGCCTCTGCAAATCGAAAACGAAAATAGATAGAGCAAAATTTCCAAGTACAAAGTTGTAGAGCATCAATTAATTAGTACAAAACGACATTTGTTTTACACGGATAAGATAAATTGCCGCCTGAATACCCTACAATGTCCGAAATCGATGCGCGACGATTCGAATCTGCATATTGACATTTCGCAAATGTAGCCGTATGCAAATGCAGATTGTGACGTTGTACCGTACCTACGATAAAAAAAAACCAATAGCAGGATGTACCCTGATCAGAAGTTTAGGTCTACGTACGCTGTGTGAGAATGGCGAGCTTCACTCACTCCCAATATTGCGAGATGGTGCTTGTTTATTTATTTATGCCAACGAAACGCGGCGCTAACTGCACGGGAATATGCCGTTCATTTTCCAGCTGGGACACATCCAAGTGCGGTTACCATCGTAAGTGGAGTGAGACGACTCAGGGAGACAGGAAGCACTAAAAGTCGTTCTCGTTCTGGCAGACCAGTGGGTGCAGGTATGCGTACAGTGGCAGAGGATATTTTGGCATATGCACTACCCCATCCACAAAGCAGTACAAGAGATATCAGCAGGGCGAGTGGCTTAACACGGGGCCGTGTATGGCAAATACTGCATGCTCAAGGTGCACATCCCTATCGTGTCACTCCGCAGCAAGAACTGTTACCACGGGACAATGAGCGTCGATTTGATTGGTGCAACTGGGTGTTGATTAATGTTGAAGGTGACTCAGACTTTTTATCCAACATTCTTTGGTCTGACCAGGCAGTGTTCCACCGTACTGGATCACTAAACCGACACAACGCCCACTACTGGGCGATGGAAAATCCCTCGTGGGGACGATCCACCAGACATCAAATGCGTTGGTACGTTAACGTGTGGTGCGGTATTTGGAAGAACCGCTTAGTGGGACCTGTGTTCTACGAAGGCACATCAAACGGACAGAGATACCTCCAACTATTACAGGATATCGTACCTGACGTTTTGGATGACATTTCCCTGTCCGCATTACGTTCCTTGCGATTCCAACATGAAGGTGCTCCTGTACACCAGCCAGCAGCCGCGTGACGCTATCTCACACATTGTTTTGGGCAATGAATCATTGGGTATGGTGGTGCTGTTGAATGGCCTTCACGATCGCCCGACCTCACTCCGTTGGATTCCTTCCTCTCGGGTTACGTAAAAAATCAGGTGTATGTAACAGCGTCTACAAGCCTGCTGGATCTACGTCGTCGTGTTACAGATGCTTGCAATAGTGTGACACCTTTCATGCTGAGGAATGTGCATGCAGAGTTACTTTCACGAATACAAATGTGTATGGTGGGCAATAGCGAACACTTCGAACATAATACTCGACATTAACTTTTTTATCACTGTGCGCCCGTTTGCCTTTTTTTGTCTGACGTCATCAAACCGTATTGACATAAGTACGCATTTATGCAATAAATTGTGTGTATTTGCTCATACCTATGCCTGTTTCCTTCTAACGTTCACACAAAAGGTCACGCGTCGATTTCGAACATGTTAGAGTATTCATGCGACAATTTATCTTATCCGTGTAAAACAAATATCGTTTTGTACTAATTAATTAATACTCTACAACTTTGCAATTGGAAAATTTGCTCTATCTCTTTTCGTTTTCGATTTGCAATGGCTAACTTCCGCATTTCACCACTAGGGGCGCTGCTATTGGTTGCATTCGATCGAGCAAAATCGCTTTACTATACCGTTATCTCACTTGCATAACTGTTCCTCTCTTCGTTCGCAAGTAATTTCAGGCTAAAGGGACTTTCCTATGCACCCTGTATATACAACTCGAGGACCCGCTTTCGGTTAGTAGAGTGTTCGGAGTCAGAATGGAAAAACGCTGCCGATATTTCGGCAGTTTGATAAAGGACAAATTATGATGGCACGGCGCCAAGGAACTACGATCTCAGAAACGGCGCAGCTTGTGGGTCATTCACGTGCCGCTGTAGTAAGTACGTATCAAAAGTGGTGCACAGGGGCCAAACGACGAACCGTTATCCGCAGCTCATTGATGCCAGATGGGAACGGAGACTGTCGAGCATTGTTCACATCGACTTCAAGCCCACAGTGCGACAAATCACCCGCAGCTACAAGAGTGGCGATCAGGGCAATGTGTCACAGCACACATTTCACCGCAGACTTTTGCGCATGGGCCTGCGTAGCCGAAATTCCAGCCAGGTCCCCATGCTCAATGCACTTCATCACCAACAACACATGAAATAAGCACAAGATGATCGAGATTGGACCATGGATGATTAGAAGAAAGTATCCTGGTCTGACGAATCGAAATTCCTGGAGCATCACGTAGACGGCCGTGCGCGGGGACGCCGATTGCCAACGGAGGCTGTGGCACCTGGATGTATTGTTGGGTGGAAGCAGGCCGGCAGAGGTAGTGTTATGCTGTGAGCGATATTTTCTTGGGACATTTTAGGCCTCGTTATCCCAATAGCACAATCCCTGACAGCTGTTAGGTATCTGAACATCGTTGCTGACCAAGTTCACCCATTCATGGCAACTGTGTGTTTCCTGTTGGTATGGCCATTGCCAGCGGGATAATGCGCCATGCCACACTGCCAGAATAGTCAGGGAGTGGTTCGAGGAACATGCTTGTGACTTTCTGTTAATGCCCTAGCCTCAAAATTCAGCTGACATGAACCTAATCGAACATTTGTGGTTTTACTTGGAAAAGCGGGTTCGCGCTAAATCACCACCACCCCGAAATGTATGGGAGCTGGAGGAACTGCTGTTGTTATTATGGTACCAGATACTCCAGGATACCTATCGCCACCTCATTGAATCGATGCCTCGCCGAGTGGCCGATATTTTGCGGGTTAAAGCGGGTTCTACAACTTATTAAGTACGTGGTCATAACGTAATGGCTTAACGGTGTAAGAAAGCACTGTACTGTTCATCTCCGGTTGTGTTTTTGATAGGGGACTTGCAGGAAAATCGGAGATATTTCTATTCACGTGCATATTGAAATATGTTCTTAATAAAGTACAAGCAAAAATGAGTAATACAAGCGTCTTCGATGAGATGGTGACGCTTTTGTTCATGAAGTGCACTCTTGTACAGAGAGAGGCGTTTTGTTTAAAAAGGTTACTTTCGGTTTGAGAGCTCAGTTGCATTGGAAATCCTTTTCTCTGAAAAGAAAATCTTTGGTGCCACGTCACGAATACACTGAAAAAGCGTTTTGCCAAACAAGAAGACCCCGCGTACTTCTGTTGGCTTGGTTTAATTTCATGCATTGTGGGGGACGCCAACTTATCGGAAGAATCGTTGTTTGCAGGTTCCTGTCATTGGAGCAGGGAAGCAAATAAATAAGTTAGTTAAGCAAATTGAATGTAATGACAAATGATCTCGACTGCACTTATCTTTATTCTTCAGAATCGTGGCCGGGGCTTTGACTTCGAGTACCTCGTCATCGGATTTTACTTTCTTTTCAACCCAATATGTGGGAGCGTATTAGCACGCCTTATATTTAAATATACCATCTTTTGTTTCATATCTCGGATGTGATGGGCACGTCTTTCATTTAAGGTGGACGTCAAGTAATTTTGCTTCCTATACTTCCAATGGAAAAACTTCTGTACACATTTTCTTCACAATTAATGCGTTCCCAAGGATGAAAATTTGAACATTGATTAAAATAGCTTCATATTATAACTTGAAATACTTAATATTCTCTAAAACATAACCATAATTATATTAAAAATCAATAACTTTTCCTTTGGTGGTGTTGAAACCGGAAAAAAGATGGCGTGACCTGTACTTCGATGACGTCAGTTGACAAACAAATGTTAAGTATTCCAATATATAAAATAAAGCTATTTTAATCGATGTTCAAATTTTCATCCTTGCGAACGCCTAATTGGGAAGAAAACGTGTACAGAATTTTTTCCCAATGGAAGTATAGAAAGCAAAATTACTTGACGTCCACCTTAAAGATACAATCTCATGCCATCGTGTTTTATATTGCGAATGTGACGGGTACGCTTTTCGATTTAAAGAGAAAATCTCGTGTTTTCTAGTTTGATACCTCAGATGAGATTGGCACGCCTTTCAGTTATAGAGACTCTCTCGTGATTTCGTGTTATTTATCTGATGTCATTGGCACGCCTTTCAATTACAGAGACAGTCTGATGGTTTCGTGTTTTATACACTCATCGTCAAAACAATAGTTGCACCCAGAAGGAAGCAACCGATAGGAATGAAACTTGACGGGCAGGTTTGACATCGTGAAACATGCAAATAATTCAAGTATCACGCTCGGCCACGCACGTGACGCAAGCAAGGAGGGGTCGTAGCGCTGTGCCTGACCGGCTACATAAGATCGTCCCGTTGCGCGCGCTTGCCATTGTGACTCGTGATGTTGTGTTGGTTGCATCCTTTGCCAGTGAAGTATGCCTCCAAGGAAAGTTTGAAGCAACTCGAGCAGTTGAAAGAGTTTTAGAGAGGGCGCATCCCCGGGCTCCAGGAAGCGAGATGGTCTTATCAACGTATTGCGCGCCATAGCGGTCATGTGGATATCACCAGAGCACGCGGTTGGCGGCAGTGATTAGAACAAGGCATGCAGCAGCGACAGGAAGGGTCTGGAAGACCTAGACGAACCACGGAGAGAGAGGACCGACGGGTTGTCCGACAAGCGCGGAGTGACCCAACAGCCACGATTGCGGATATTCAGCGTGCAGTGGTGCCCTTCATGCATCGTCCAATTAGTGCCAGCACCATTGGCAGACGGCTGCACGACGTAGGACTACACGCACGCAGACCGTTACGACGACTGCCCTTAACACTAGTACAGCGTCGCCAAAGACTGAAACGGTGTCGTGCCAGACTCTCATGGAGCTATACATAATGGCAGCGGGTGATCTTCAGTGATGAATCCCGCTTTTGTCTTGGAGGAGACAACCACTGAATCCATGTGTGGAAGCACCGTGGCCAGTGCCAGGATGAACGGTTTGTTGTCGAGCGTCACACGTCCAGAAGGCCTGGTGTCATGGTGTGGGGTGCAATTGCCTACGATGATAGATCACCTTTGGTGTTCATTACAGGCATTTTGACAGCCCAGCGTTACGTTAATGAGATCCTGCAACCAGTGGTCCTACCTTTTTTAAACGCTCGCTCCGGTGCGATTTTCCAACAGGACAGTGCTCTTCCGCATACTTCTGCTGTCTCGAGAGCTTGCCTTCAAGACACTTACTCTTTGTCATGGCCACCTGCATCGCCAGACCTCTCGCCGATTGAAAATGTGTGGGATGCTATTGTACGCGCTATCCACATTCCACCCCTACCGCACAATCTGCAGGAACTGCGTGAGAAGATTCAAGCTGCATGGGATGGCTTACCGCAGGACACCATTAGGAACCTGTACAACTTCATGCCGAGAGGTCTGGCATGCTGTGTGAGCAAACATGACGGTCTGACGCCATACTGAGAGACACTACTTATTGGCGTGTAGCTCAATAAATATTGTCCATATCAGTCTCAATGTTTAATCATTTATTGTTCCTGGTAACCTTTACCTTCCTCCCGAATAGCATTACAATCCGACACCTCCTTCTGGGTGCAACTGTTTTTCTGAAGATACGTGTATATAGATTTAAATGAAAATTTAAACATCACACGAAGAACTTATATCATGAAACCTGTAGATTTTAAAATATCGAAATGCTAGTGTTTACGTACATTTCTGGCAGAAGCGACTCAATTTATGCAGATATTTCAGTTCTTAAAGCAGAAACAAATAGGTATAAGGAACAAATAGATATCCGTGAAATTTCACATCGACAGTTGCTCTGATTAAGAAATTTAGTGAACATTCCGAAGTGAGTGATTAAATCTCCCGTAGTAAACGCACTCACACGCTTTTAAGATCTGTTTCCTTATCACGGAGTGGTTTTAGATAGCAGTTTGCCGTCGTGCTTTATCTCGCCCTAAATTGCCTGTATGACATAATTTGTTTTAGTGGAGAATTTCGTACGCACGTGAACTTAATGCATTTGTGTTTTAGTAGCGTGGTTGGAGAAAGTCTGAAACTAAGAATTTTGAGAGTAATAGGAGCGTACAATATTTATTCGAGGAAGGAACCGCGATTTATGAGTTACATAACTTCACTAAGTACTTGCAGGTTTCCTTAAAGCTCCGGAAGCCAGACACGTAAATTAAACTAGCATGGAGCAAAGCGTTGTAAATGATCGAACAAGAGATGGAAACGGGCGGGTATGACGTATGGACGATGCGTGGTGATAATCGGCTGCGATCCCTCAATTGCCCCTGAGCTACTGAGGACAACCCTCTATCTGAGCCAGCGTCGGTGTTCCACAAGGAAAGCAATATCTTGACATAATCCACTTGTTCTTTGCTGTGGTTATTTATTAATCGGAATGTTGGCGGAATTTTCAGATACGAAAGAACTCAATCAACGAGAAAAGTAAAAGCGACATTCTTGTAACTTAAGGCATTAATTTCGGGGAGAATATTCATCAACTATTCACTTGCTCATTTTGGAGGTTATAAAATATATCCGCCATGTTTGCTTTTATGGAGCGCAAGAATCGAAGACGTTTTGTTGCTTTAAAGCTACTTCAATGGTGCTAGTTGGCTTGAAGTAAATATTTTAATTGGTTTTTCTTCGACGGTCTTGGAAAACTGTTTTAGTAATTACATGCATAAATTTCTTTTGTGAGTTCCAAAAAGTTTTCTGCTGCATATCATTTTTAAAACAAAATAACGCGCAGTAGAACCTCCTTATAACGAGCGAGATGTAGGATTTAACGAGAAAAACAGGAACTTTTGTTTGGTATAATGTTAATTCAAAGCTAATTTGATCTTTTTTAATGAACGAACGTTAATGAAGGCCCCAGATTTAACGAGGGAAAGGAAAGCTAACATCATTTTAACGAGCGAAGTAACAAAATTTCAAGGAGGCAGTGAAAATATTCTGAGCACTGTCCCAGAATGGAAGATTCGAAATGAGGCATACAGGAGAAAATTGCTACATTGCAAGGGAATCTTGGTGTAAGAGTAGTGGGGAACAGGCGATCCATAAACGGCCCTGGATGCTATTTTGTGCGGCCCCCTTTTGGGAATTATTATCGAGGAATCACATCCCTGAGAAAACGGAATGTCAACATCAATGTTTTCCATTCAAGTACCTTTTCGACACAGGCCTATGTGACGTGCCTGCCCCGCAGGATGCACATGAGATAAAGTCAGATAGACGTGGGAGCACATGCCAGTGTTGTACAGTGGTTAGCACTCGGAGCTATGGAGCCGAGAGTTGGGGTTTGGATCTCTCCCGTGGCATAAAAATGGTGGAGAAATTTACATCGTCATAGCTACGAATCGTTACAGTTTTATTTATTTTTTTAGTATTGAGGCAATAATTAACATCAAATGCTGAAGTTATGGAAGAGACTCTCCCTACCACCCATTGCAAGGGACATTGCCTTGGGAATATCGCGTCAGCAGAATTGAAAACAGGCTGTTTTCTCCAAGGTAAATAGAGAATGGGTGGGGTTCACGTACATGCATTAAGCGGATTTCTGGGAGGCGATTGCAGACAGAAATATGGGGAATAATGGATTTGGAAGTGGCCTGAGGGTAGGAGATTACAATTCCTGGAATTGTATCAACTATCCCTTTCACCCTCCAAGTGAGTGCTGCATTGGGAAGATCGGTGTTGCTTTTCCTTCATGTGTGACGTTAAACAGCGGTCACTCACGTAGCTTTCATGTAGGACTATTATCAACCAATCAATCACTATGAGATTCAGAGATATTAAACTGAGTATTTACTTACTGTTGCTGTATCAAATGTCCCCATTTACAACGATCTTGGCACACAGTTCCAGCTTCAATGATATCTACCACAAGACCCACACAAGAGCTTCTATCCTTCATACTCATAATCTTTTTCTCATGCACGCACTCTTGAATCTGGTCTTTCCATGCTTTCCTTGGCCTTTTTCTACCTTTCTTTCCTGCCCCTTGGGTTGAAACATTTTCTTAGTAAGCACTCCTCACTCATTCTTTCAACATGGCCGAACCACCTAAAAGTACTAGTCTCCATCTTACTGACAATATTTTGACTCACATTACCCATTTGCAACACATCTTCATTCTTCATATGATCAGAGAGTGCCTTGCCACAACTCTCCCCCCCTCCCAGTAAGTAGGGCATCTCTCCAGCACACAAACAACTTGTGACGTATATTCTAAAACAATTTTCAGTTTTAGTGCCTTTTCTCATGTAAATTTGAGTTTGTTCTCCTTTATACTTCCAAACTTAACGTTATGTCTTTTCCCTCAAACGAGAATGAGGTTGGCAACACAATTGGGGGCAGCAATTAGGTGACGTATGAATGTGATAAGAACGATAGATAAAACTGACGATACAACAGTTGCTCATGTGGATGTGTGTGTGTGTTTTGACCAATAAAAAGTTATCATAAGTTGATTTCTGTTTATGTTTCGTCTGGCCGTAAATTATTGCATCGTATTCTTATTTAATGGTTTTAGACATAGCGTAACATCAATCTTGCTCACGAAAAAGACATTACGTTATAGACTCCTATATCTTTTCTGTAGTACTCTGGTTTCATTTCCGTACATCAGAGTAGGAACAATTACACTTTCATACACAGCCATTCGGGACTCTCCTGAGAAACCATCCTTCCTATGAAATCCTCCAAAAGCAGCTATGACTTTCAATGAAAAGTTCACACGCCTACTAATTTCACCATCTAATTTGTTCTCTCTGTCAAACACGTTTCCCATAAATACAAACTAGTTCACCTGGTCAATAACTGCACCACTGAGAGTTATAATTATTACAGATGCCAAAAGTTCTGTTCATGATTTGTGAACATTTCCGGTTTCCTGGACACTGACACTGCTACACTACAGCCACGTCGCGGAAACTTGCAACAAAAAAACTTGGTTAGTTTTCCAACATTTTGGTACCAGATTCACATCTGTAACGTACATACGGCGGATATGAATGACGTTTGTAATCAGGGAAAGACTTTTTTTTTTTTGATTGGAGGTTTAACGACCACCGTGAGCAACTCAATGGGCTATAAGCAGTCGCCCGTCCCTAATTTAGGGTCACTGGTTCCAGGGAAGGGAGAGAGCCAGTGCCGTAAGACAAACACAACATTCATGCCTGACCGGGATTCGAACGCGGACCCCTTACGGACGAATGATCAGAGGCCAGCGCCTTAGACCACTGAGCCACCGGGGCGGCGGAAAGACTTTTCGGACATCCTGTATACTTTTAGCAGATGTATGAAAGGTTTCCCAACTGAAGACAGTGAAGTCGTCAATGTAGCGTAGCACAACACCTGTAATGTCTTTATTATATGTGACATACTTCTTTTCATAATAGTGCAAATATAGGTTTGCAAGCACACTGGAATATTTAGATCACATAACGTATTCTGTTAATTTGCTAACATATGTGACCACCAACCTCAGATAGCTATTATCGAGGCATTGGCATGTGACGTATCTAATTTGTCTACGAATTTCTCATATAACCAGTTACATACCCTGTACAAATCTTGTAGGTCTATATTAGTAAATACATTCTTGAAATCGTAGGTTTGCCGCCCTGGTGGCGCAGTGGTCTAAGGCGCTGGCCTCTGATCATTCGTCCGTAAGGGGTCCGGGTTCAAATCCCGTCAGGCATGGATGTTGTGTTTGTCTTACGGCACTGGCTCTCTCCCTTCCCTGGAACCAGTGGCCCTAAATTAGGGACGGGTGACTGCTTATAGCCCATTGAGTTTCTCACGGTGGTCGTTAAACCTCAAATCAAAAAAAAAAAAAAATTCGTAGGTTTGCAATGTTGCCATGTAGGTTTCATAAACGGACAGCACACACACACATTGCAACCTACGATTTCAAACATTTATTTACTAATATAGACCTACCAGATTTGCACAGGTGTGTGACTGGTTGCATGAAATTCGAAGAAGACAAACGAAGTGCTATTATAGGGTGCCATATCAGCATCCTCTACGGGCGTACTACAGCGGAATAATAGCAACACCCACTGTCAATTGTTCAAGACGTTGTTAATAAATGGAAAAGTGAGATATTTACGACTGCCAAGAAACGTTCAGGAAGGCCACGTAAATTAACGGAAAGGGACAAGAGAACTCTGAAACCTGTCGTCCGTGGGCACCGTCATTTCTCTGCACAAATTAACACCAAATAACTTCAGGATTCAACAGAGGTGAGTGTGAGCACTAAGACAGCTCGTAAGGAACTGCAGAAGTTAAATTCCCATGGCCTAGATGCTGCATACAAGCCATTAATAACTGGTAAGAATGCGAGTAAGCTACTTGTTTGGTGCAAAGCACATCGTCTATGAACTCCAGAACACTGGAAACGAGTGTTATGGAGTGAAAAATCAATCTACACCGTTTTCAAATCAGATGGTAGTCATTAGGTATGTATGGCGTATGTCAGGTAAACGTTATCTGCAAGAATTTGTCATCCCAACTGTTAAATTTGTTGGTGGCAGGGTCATCAATGGTCCGAGTCCATATTGTTGGTGGCAGAGTCATCAATACTCCGAGTCCATATCACGAGAAACATCCCCAGGATCTGGGGATGTTTCTCGTGATATGGACTCGGACCATTGATGGTTGCGGATGGAAGCGTGAACGTCACGAAGAACCGGGACATTTAGACAATGTCGCACTGCCTGCACTTTACGAGTTTTACGGAGACGGGCCGTTCTTATTTCAGAAAGACAACGCGCCGTGCCATAAAGCACGCTTCATTTCGATATGGTTTGAGGACATGGATTACATAAATCGGAGTGGCTAGCTAAAATGCCGATCTGAACCCTTATAACGAAGTAAATTTCTCCGTCATTTTTGGTCCACGCCGGAAATCGAACCCGAGTCTACTTATTCCGGAACAAGTCGCTCTACCAATTGAGCTACGCAGACGTTCGTTCTTGCTGCTATCTGCCTTTATGTCGTGTGTGTCCTGCAGGGCAGGCACGTTACACCCTATAGAGGTGCTATAAGATAAACTTAAACGTCTGATTCGAGCTAGAACGACATGTACAAATTCTGTGCCTGAACAGACCACTGCTTTATAATAGGAACGGAACAATATACCTGCGACTACTTACCAGAATATCATTAAAAGTGTGCCACGGAGAGAGAATAATATAATTGCGGCCAAAGGTGGGCCAACTGCTTATTGAATTTGCCACAAATGCCATAATATAAAATGCGCTGGTGTCCAGAGACTTTCTCTCACATAGTGTACCTCTCAGCCATGGCCCATACATGTGCAAAAGCGGTCCATGTGACCTGGCAAACATCGTAGACAAACGTGAACAGCAGCAGAACTCGTCGTATGGAAGAGCTCAGTGACGTTAAACGTGGCTTGGCTAGAAGATACCATAGACCTAAGAACAAGTCAGTTCGAGAAATTTCTGCCCTACTACAGCTGGCCGGATCAACTCTAAGAAACATTACTGTGCAGCGGAAACGACAAAAGAGCGCAATAGCGACCTGGTAGATAGCGTAAAATGACACAACGGGACCGCTGAGTGCGATACTGGGTGGTACGATAGAATCGCGTATCCTAGGTTGCAACACTCCCACAAAGATCCGAAATGCCTCTGAAACATCTTCAGCACCATAACGGTTCGTTGAGAACGGAAGGGAATATGTTTCCATGGTTACTTAACCGCACATAAGCCTAACATAAGCAAGATCAACGTCAAGGATCGGCTGTTGTGGCGTATAGCTCGGCGCCGGTGTATTCTGGAGCTGTGAAAATGCGTTCTCTGGAGAGACGAATCTAGCTTCCTCATCTGGCAGTCCCACGGACAAATCTAGCTGTAGAGGATGCCAGGTCAACGCCACCTGCGAGACACTGTTGTGAGAAATGTGAAGTTCGGTGGAGGAAGGATCATGCTCTGGGACTGGTTTTCATCGTTTTAGCTGGGACAACTACTTTCAATGCCTGGGAATTTGAACGCTGCTGCCTATACTGACTTTCTCGAAAATTCTGTGCATCCAAGATCATGCATGGCAACAGTTCTGCGAAGGCGAGTTTTTACCAACAGCATAATACCCTCATATACAAAGAGAGGTTCGCGCAGGAATGGATTGATGAGAAGAATCTAATTGGTTCACACATAGTCCCGATATCAACTCCATGGAACATCTCTGGGATAAATTGGGACTCCGGCTGCGAGAGAGGTTAAACCGCCAGACATCAGTGACTTTACTAATTATTTTGTGACAGAATGGAAGGCAGTTCCGGCACTAACCATAATTTAATGGGAAGCCATCCCAGCAAAGTGGAGGCTGTGATAGCAGCCAAGAGTGGGTCGATTAGATTTTACTTCCTTTCTTATTATAGAGAGTATGTTGATAGAGAAGTATCCGGATATTTTTGAAGGAAAAGTTTTATTTTCTCCTAATTTTTACCATTCCTATTCGCTTTTGAGAATTTTGACACAAGGAGAGTTTTTGTATAGAATGTTAAGCGGAAATGTTTTTCTTCGTGCAAAATACACTCAAATAGCAAGTTATTAGAAATACCTACGGGATAACGTATTGGGACGCCCTTGGCCTTTAAAACAGCTTCAAAGCACGGATCCAACAAGATGTTGATATCGTTCTATATGTATCTTCTGACAAGCCGATGCGCTCACAAATTTCCGAATATACACTGGAGGAGGACCACTGCCACGAATTTCTCACTCAGTGTCATTCAACATGTGTTCAACAGAACTAAGGTCTGGGGACAATGAGAACATTTTAAAACTTTGATCACTGCCCTGCTCCTGCAACCACCGTGAGACAATCCGAGCTTCGTGGCATGGCGTATTAACCTGCTGGAAGTAGCCCACTACATAAGGAAACACCGTGCACATGTACGAGTGCGCCAGGTCTGAAATGATGTTAAGATACCTCGTGACATTCAAATGCTATACCAGCGGCATTAAGGAACCCAATGCGGACACTGGGTTCCTTAATGCCGCTGGAATATTGAGATCCCCAAACCGTTGAACCTCCTTCACCAGCTTGTACAGTAGCTGCAGGCTGGGATCTATGTGTGCTTGTTGTTGGCACCATATCCTGGCTCGTTCATTGGCGTCTGACATTCAAATGCTGTACCACCGGCATTAAGGAACCTAATGCGGATATTAGGTTCTTTAATGCCGCTGCATTATTATTATTATTATTATCATTATTTTTGGAGGTTGAACGACCACCGCGTGGAACTCAATGGGCTATAAGCAGTCGCCCGTCCCTAATTTAGGGTCACTGGTTCCAGGGAAGGGAAAGAGCCAGTGCCGTAAGACAAACACAACATTCATGCCTTATCGAGATTCGAACCCGGACCTCTTTCGGACTAATGATCAGAGGCCATCGCTTAGACCACTGCACCAGCGGGGCGGCCTGGAATATTGAAATCCCCTAACCGTTGAACCTCCTTCACCTGCTTGTACAGTAGCGGAAGGCTGGAATCTATGTGTTCTTGCTGTTGGAACCATATCCTGGCCTATTCATTGGCGTGTATTAAATTAATACCTGATTCATTGGATCAAGCAATCACTCTCCAGTTTTCAAGGGTCCAGTTATGGTGCTTCCGTGCCTACTGCAGATGAATTTGTTAGTTTGTAAAGTGGTACACTGAAAGGACGTCTGCTGTTATAGACCAATTGCGCTAATGTACTCTGGACTATGTATTCTGAAAATTCCTTCTCGATACCACCGTTGTACTGCCTAGTTACTTGTATCAGGATGTAAAAAAAGTATCTGGA
This sequence comes from Macrothele yani, assembly GCA_039090855.1. Taxonomy (NCBI): domain Eukaryota; kingdom Metazoa; phylum Arthropoda; class Arachnida; order Araneae; family Macrothelidae; genus Macrothele; species Macrothele yani. The sequence goes on from CM076989.1 coordinate 16,532,155, forward strand.
AATACAAGCACATAATCTAATCATCCAGGTCGTCCCCAGTGGAACTGATGACTGTGTTCCACCTTTCCACGAGTTGAAATAGCCCACTGCGATAGAAGTCTGGCAAGCGGAAGTTGAAGAAGTCATCCATGCAACGTTTCACATCATCGTCATTACCAAAGTTTTTCTTAACGAGAAAATTCGACAAAGACCGGAAAAGATGAAAGTCGGACGGGGAAAGGTCCGAGAAATGAAAGGGGTGCGACAATATTTCCCATTCCACTTCGTGAAATTTTTGCTGGGTCCGTAAAGCGACATGTGAACGCGCGTTATCCTGGTGATAAACAACACTATGGCGATTAATGACCTCTAGGCGCTTTTCTTGCTGTGCAGCATGGAGACGGTCCAACTGTTATATATAAGCATCCGCTGTGATGGTGTTATTCCTGGGTGAGAATTCATAGTGTATCACACGATACAATCCCACCAACAACTCATCATCACCTTCCGTCCATGAAGTGGTAGCTTAACGATCTCCTGTAGGATTGTCCTTGCTTGGTCCGTGCTTTTTATCGTGTAATATTCACGTATGTGATCCATTTTTCGTCACCCGCGACCAACCGAATCAAAAAATCCTCCCGTGTTTCTCTTTCACGCAGGGCAACAGCAATGGAGCTGCGTTGCATCCGATTTTAGTCAGATGAAGCATGAGGTACCTATTTGCACAATTTACAGGAACATCCCAAGTTGTGAAGTGTGTTCTTGATGTGGTATGGGAGATCTTCAGTTCCTCTGTCGGTTCCTGTTGTGTTGCATCACGCTTGATCGATAGCACGTGTTACAGTGCATCATCTTCAACCTTACTGGGTCCGCTACTTCTGGGCGCATCAGACAGATCCCGTACACCAGTGTCGAATTTCCTGTACCACTCATAGCAAGTACTCTGCTCGATAATATAGTAATCAAACGCGCTTCGCAATTTTCCAACTGTATCCGTAACTTTCACGCGAATCAAATATTCGTAGAGCAATATTGCACGCACACCTTCCTTCGATATCGCTATCGTATCGTACACCTTCCTTCGATATCGCCATCGTATCGTCGCCACGTGCAACTAATCTTCAACACAACAGCGTACGATGTGTGTCATTAGAATCTATTCTTTTGTGCTGAGCACTCTGGGATGTTTACGTCACTGCAAGTCTGCACAAGGCTAACTAGAAATGACAGGCTCCGGCGCCGACACGAGCTACGGAGATCACGTGACCACGGTAGTGCTGTTGGCGTCAGCCTGGGCGTTGGTTTGTTGAGTCAACGAGCAAGGAGATTTGAAGCTGCGTTTTTGATGTTCGAAACCGAACTATAAGAGAATAAATTAAACGTTTAAAAAGACCAGAAAATAAAATAAATCAGTCCAGTTTTTTACTGAAGTGAATTATTTAATACTTCCTATCTTGACAAACTTTCACTTCACTGAATTAATAATCCCGTATTTTTTTCGGTAAAAACCAAACTTGATTTTTCTTTTCGGTGCGTAAATACAGCTATAGCACACGCACTACACACACAAGTACACAATTTGTAAACGATTTTCCCTTAAAAATATGTACGCTAAAAATTATTCGCCTTCCGACACTATAAAGTTGAAAATAAACGTTTCCCACTTCGATCTAGAAGTTCGCCATACGTATGCTGGAAAATTATGAAAATCATGGTTTGTACAGCAGGGTCCAAAACTTTTTCCAGGACTATTTAAGGACTTTTTAGGACTAATATACATCATTTTCTAGGTTTTATTATTTTTACTTTACCATACGTAATATATATATGCGTTTATTGTAATAATTAATATAGAAAGAAAAAGTTACCTTATTTAACTGTGAAAACAGCTCAGTTTGATTCTCCATCACCCACTTATTTTTTCTCTGCACAGTGAGTTTATTGTTGCATTCTAATTTTATTTAGTAGATATTATAAACAAAAAAAGAAAAACATTGATTATGTTGAATAACTTTTAGTAAACACTTTAAGATTTATTAAGCTTTTTTTATTGACTGAACCAGTTCATCCAATTTTTTTCTTTTTCTTTGTTCCTGACAGCAAACTAGCAAACTCATTTTTTCTTTTGCCATCATCCTAAAACTGTTTGACTTTGTAATGAGCAATAAATTCCCTGTATTTTCTGCTGAGCGGTCACCATTTTCCATAAGGCTTGCTATGTCACTTTAATATATTTTTTTCTTTTTCTGTAATTCCTCTATTTCTTTCAGTACAGATTTTCTCTTTTGGACATGCTGGATTGTGCTTCTTTACATTTTTGCTCTTCTAAATAGTTGCTGTATTTCTGCTTGGCCATTGTAGCTGAAGCAAATAGTCTTTTTATAATCGGCACTTTCAAAAGGCTACCACCAGCAGACCTAAACAATTTTTCATGCTATCAATGAGTTTTCTCGTAGATTTTCAACCATTACCTCTATGTTTATGGAAAACTAAATTTGTCCACATGCTCAATGTTGTTTCAACAACTGACACATTTTCAAGCCATCGGTGTTTAAAGAACTTTTGTGGAAAACTTTCACTGCCACTAACTGATGTATAGTGTTCCCTTTTGGCTGGGGAATCCTTGAAAAGTCAATAGAGCAAAGGAAATAACTCGTTTAAATCCCATTCGAAAACCTTTGCATCGTCTTGAAATGCACCATTGACAATATGTAGTCCGTAACTTTGAATGTCAAGGTATCCGTTGAATGTACACGTAGCTGATTTTGCAGCATGTCGTTGAACTTCGAGTTGACAGCTGGATCATCCATAGACACCTGGATTAGTTTCTCAAGCTTTAGCTTTTCAACACAAAAATTAAAGTTTTCCAAACCGATGTCAGCTGGTGCACACCCTAAAAATTTTGATCCGTAGTACCTAGTAATAACTTTATCATGAAACTATGAACGAACAAGAATATCCATTTGTTTACATTGAGCTTTCTTATTTAAACTCTCGTTAAATAACAGAACAAATTCATCATGATTTACATATTCTGTTAACAAAGACAGAAACTATGGTGCAATACCATAACAACAAAGATGTGCATTTTTCTTTTCACCATATGTAGTCTTTTGCTATTTGGCTGTCAGGAAATATGGCAAAAAAGTTTGTCTATTTGTTTGCACGAAATATATGCAGAGTAGTAAAATGTAGATGTAAGAGCGCATGCTCTACGCTGATAGTTTCCGAATCATTAACGGATTTTGCCGATAGTTTTTGCTGGTAGATTGAAAACAATGAAAATGTTATTTACAGCATTTAAAGCATTTACTCAAGGCTTTACTGAGATTAATATATTTAATTCGATTTTAACTTGAAAAACTTTCAATTCTTTTGTTTTTACAGACATTTCTGGCCTCTGAATTTTATTGAGGCCTATTCTCAAAAGTTTTGTCTACAGAGAAACAGTTTTAATTTTATTGCCAGGTTCCTCTTGCAGTTGCCAGTTATTAAAATCTTTTTCTTATATATTTTCTAAGTCTACTAGTTTTGAATTAAGTTGCTGAAAATGCTATTTATAATTTTTGAAGGTTCATTAATGGAAGTATTTTTCTTGGTATAAAAACTATCTTCAATTAATCTCTTGTTTTTATGAGGCCCATAGACAAATATTTTAATGTTTTGCCATAAAGGTCCATTTCACACACATATCGCTGCACATTCAACTGTAATGTACTTATTTTATTTTGTCCTCATCGGAATCTGCAATGTTCTAATAATTATTTAATGTTTTATTAATTTTTCTTTAAATTAGGTAGTTCTATTTTTATTATGGTTTGTGCTTCTCTGGTTTGCAGCAAGTTTTCTGTTTCAGTAGTTGTGTACGCAGATACATTTTAATTTTATACAACTCTGGTTATATGAATAGTGTCTATATATAAGTTTCATAGCCCACAGCACCTCTAATCTCAGATATTCGGTGTGGGTCACAAAAGCTCCCACATTTGTATTGCTTGAGCTTGAAGCTTCCATTTCTTTGCATGAGCTTACGGTGGGAGACAGCTTTTCCACTTGGCATTGCACTTTCATGTAATCACTAATGGTGGTACGTGTAGAAATAGCAGCATTTAAATGCACATTTATCAAGTTCCAAATGTTTTTTACCTTTCATGCGGCTTTTCAATCCAGATACACCCATGTTGGAAATGTCAAAGTTTTTCATGCACAATTTGCACCGAGCTCTAGATTTGTTACTGGTATCAGGTAGCAGCCAACCTGAAAATATAGTATTCTTTAACCAAACTTCTTGGAATACACATTTTCCAGTTATACTCCAAAAGAAGGAATAAAATAATCCATAACCAACGGTCAAACAACAAACCACAACCTTGTTGTTTAATGAACAATGTAATAAATGTGAGCGATGGAATGGAAAACACAAACAGGTGAACACGAACAAACAATAAAATATGGAGCTCAGGCAAAGATTAAAGTACCTAACTAATGTAGCCTAACGAGTGTTTCTCAGGACACGTGTAACAGTGCGAACTGGGTGGGCGGTATTGGTTATTAAGCCCAGATGGCCACTGCTAGTTGCTGAAGCTTTAGCGGTGGAGACGTGGCTTTAACGGAGAGTGCTCCAGCATACACCCTGTAATATATGAAAGATGTTTCCATTGACTATTTCGATTCAGTTCGTAGTTGTACACAGAACTCATGATAATCAGTCACTGCTCACAGAATGCTTGCGTTTTAATTAGTTTTTGATAATAAAAAAAGTCAGCTTACCTTCTGGCGGCTCTCTTCCAATTTTCTGTGACACGAAGCAAGAAATACTATCAAAAAGAGACAGATGGGCACAATTTTTACATATGTGCCACAAATGCCTATTTCAAATAGTTTCAAAGAAGGAAGGTGCTGGTCATCACTAGCTGCAACTGTATTCAGCTTCAGAATATTTTCCCCAACTTTGTTTTTCCTTATCAGGTTGTACGAACCTGCATCATCAAAATTTGACACAAACACACACACACACACACAGCAATGTTATTTTATAGAACACTAACCATGTGAAAAGTCAAGGCTGGTAACCAAGACATTTGACAATGCATTCCCAACCACTCCAGCATTATTAAAATTACAATTTTACCACCAGCTAACACTTTAATTACAGTAAAAAAATCCTAACATGCAATTTCATTTACAATAAAAAAACATTCTAACTTTTCAATTTTTTTAATTTTTCTAGCAGCTCATTTATCACCATCTCTGAAATCCTTTCTAACTTTAATCATAATTTTGCTTGAATGCAAAAATATGCCTTCTAATACACTACGAAGAGTTTTTTTACAGATGCATTGTTTTGTTAATCGGCATAAAAAAATATCATGCTCTGAAAGTTTAATAGAACTCAGTTTGTACAACAGGGAGAGTTGATTTTGAATACTGTAACATTTTTCAGCAAAGGACTCAATTTTTTAAAAACATTCCAGACTACATCAGTAGCGTATAAAACACACTCAGTAGGAACAATTAACTTACCTCTAATTATTTTATCAATTCGCAAGGTACTGAGGAAACTTCAATATCAATTTCTTTATCTGACTGTAACCAAAATTTGCACTCACTGCATTTACCTAATTGTAACTGTTTTCTAACTGTAAAACCACAAATGTATGTTAAATTTATCAAAATAACATTTATCTGTTGTTTAAAAAAAAAGAAAAGAAAAGAGCATTCACGAATGTTGTTTAGGCCTCAGGAGAAACATGAACCTCAGGAGGCCAAATATTACTTCATCTCTGTACACATTAAACACAGTCAGTAAAGAAATTATGGCTTATTTTCTCACTATAACCAGAACCAAATGTTTTTAAATTCTCTGATGTGAGAACACATTCCCTAGCCTTACTTCATGTTTGTTGCACAAAATGGAACATGAAAGTAACAAACAGACGATATTGGTGTTTCTGCCGAAGAAAAAAGATTTCCAAAAATAAAGCCAAAATTTTAAGTGTAGATAATATAGCAGGAAAATAACTATAGTACTACTTGCTAACTGTCTTCCAAGCTAAGAAAAATAGTAAAAATTAATCCTAAATAGTCTTTTTAAGCTACATGAATGTTAAATTTGTATGTCCACAATTAATGGTATAAATTATTTGTTAAAAAAGGGAGCCAAAACGTTGAACTCTATTCAGTTATATGTATGTTGGTTACGGTATGTCTATCAAATCAGCATTTCCTGAAAATAAAAACTGCCCAAGATATAAAATTTATCGCATCGGTACAAAATATTGTGTAAATAATTAAAATCTATCCCGTAAATCCATTGAATCAAAGAAATACTAAAACGTATTACACTTTGGAAACTTCAAAACGATATGCAACAACGTGGTGTTCGACTGCCTGACTGAGGCACGTCACTAGGATAAATGAAAATAGTTTATTCTGCAATTAGAATAAAATAAGAACACCACTAGAGTCCAATCCACGAGAAAAAAAAAGGTCCTTCCATTCTTTGTAACCAACAGTTTCTCATCAAAAAACTGACAAGCACAGACAGTGAAGTAACGTTTAGGCCTAAATGTGCTACAACTCTAAACCCATTTACATACACAAAAAAATCACTTTTCTACTTACCGATAATTATTTTGCGTAATCCCTATGAGTGGACATGCACTTGTGTAAGATATTCAATAGATTTATATATTACACACACTTCAAATGAAGAGAACAAACACCACCAGCGCCGCCCCGGTGGCGCAGTGGTCTAAGCGATGGCCTCTGATCATTCGTCCGAAAGGGGTCCGGGTTCAAATCCCGCTGAGGCATGGATGTTGTGTTTGTCTTACGGCACTGGCTCCCTCCCTTCCCTGGAACCAGTGATCCTAAATTAGGGACGGGCGACCGCTTTTAGCCCATTGAGTTGCTCACGGTGGTCGTTAAACCTCCAATCAAAAAAAAAAAAAACAACACCACCAGCCACGATGTAATGCCCAAACGAAAGCACACAGACAGTCAGCACCACTCAGCCTCACTACAGACAGCACTACCGTGATCACGTGATTTCTCGGCACCGGAGCCTGTCTTTCTAGTTAGCCTTGAGGTCTGCAGTATCTTGCATTACACACGCCAAATAGGATTTTTCGGGAAGCTTTCTTTGCAATTTGATGCAATCCAAAGCTCGTCTGTTATCTTCTACAGTCCTCTCCAGCAGCCGTTGTCCTCAAATATTGATCATTCGTTTCTGCCCACACGAAAACCGCTGACTATTTGTTTTGACGTTTGTGTAGCACTCATTGTACACCCTCAGTACAGTTGTTCTTGCCTGGCCGAAAGGGTTTGCCATTTCTGTGATACTTGAAACTCCTCTCCTACGTCCTACTATCAGGAGTTTTTCAAAGTCGCCTAAATCAGAAATCTTTTCTTATGTTGCCTCTGTCTGGGCTTCCTGCACGTCTTAATACTTTGCATTAAGGTGTTTATGAAGTCATGTCAACCTCCTACCTCCTAGTTGTGTACTTCAGTGAATCTGGCACACGTCTGGTGTTCCTAATAATTTGCAACTTCGGTATGCACTGTTTAGTTCCATTTGCGTGAGCAAATTTTACTGTGTGGCTGATAGTGGATTAGTTTTTCCATCTTTTACACCTTGTCCAGTTATAGTAGACAAAGAGTTTTTTTGTCGTGTACCATTTACTCTTATGTTTCCAAAGGACTCGGAATGCAGTCATTGCATGCTTCAGTTCGTTGGAAGACGACGTGATGATTAAGAAGTGAAGGAAAGACACTTTCCCAGGGAATCCTGTTTTCTAATAAAAGGAAAATGCGGAAAGAAAAGTGCTTTTCGAGGAGCGGGTGAAAGGAAAAAGAAGGTCTGCGACACACATCAAAAAACATTGCTTGCAGCATGAGAATTGCGGTGAATCGCGACCTAATGTCAGATCCTTGAAGGTGATAAGGCAAAGAATGTTCAGCTGTGCTTATTCGACGCCAATAACTTTTACGCCAGGGCCCAGAGTGGAGGCGCGCTATCTTTTTCTCTTTATTGACAGATGTGACACTGCGCGTCTGTCAAAACTCCCGCTTTTCATTTCCTGGTGTCATCGGAAATCCCCTCCCCGGTATTCCCCGACGAAAGAGAAAATAAACATTATGGGAATCGATCCAATAGGAATGAAAGAATTAAGCTGCTGCGTAGAATGAAATCCAAAAGGGTTAAAAAAATTATAGCTGGAATCAGGTGAAGGGAAAGACTGCTTTCTTTAAAAAAATAAAACATATTAGATCGATAAACGAGGTGGCTTTAAACGAGATATGTACTACGCATTTTTAAGCAGCAAACAATTTTGAGTTGATATTCAGAAGTTTGTCATCGGTACAGCACGTATTCATCCGCGAAGGTGTGTGTGTGTGTGTGTGTGTGTGTGTGATGACAGAAACAGCTACGGGAAGAACACCACGTCTCACATTAGTACATCTCTTTATTTCCCTTTTCCGCCCCCTAATCATTTGTCCGAGATAGGTTCGAGTTCGAATGAATGGATGATGTGTTTCTCTTACCACACTGTCTCTCTCTCTTTCTTGGAACTGGACTCTGCTGCCTATAATGACATCATCGACAATTCTGTGACACCAAACTATTGATGAGGGACTGCTTATTGCCCATTGAGTGGCTCACGATGGTCATTAAGCTCTAAACAAACAAACAAACCAAAATATAATGGTGAAGAAATTTGAAAGACGTGGAGATAATACAAGTAGACGATGACATCGCACTGTCCACGTTATTATAACCAGCACATAGCAACTGCTGGATACCAGGTGGCAACACATCAGTGCTGAACACATCAATATGGATTTGTGTAGTCAGATGCTGACTGATAACCCACGCATAGCGCTGTGAACGCTTCGATTCAGTATATAGCACTGCCCCTAACTGTTGCTTAGTAGTAGGCCTTGGTTCCGATATTCTTATGCGGCGCTTTAATTCATCCCGTAGGTGCTCTATCGGATTAAGATCAGGGTTCTGTGCTGGTCAGTCAACACAGGATACGGAATTATCATCAAAGCAGGCCGTAACAGTCCTTGTTTTATAGCTCGGTGAATTATCTTGCTGGTACCAACAAGGTTCGGTTCCATTGTATTGCCACAGAGTTGGTAGGGCATAACTGTGCAGAATATCGAGGTAGACGTGCTGGTTAACATGTTTATCCACGATAACCAACGGGCTGGGAACATACCTCGAAAAACACCCCCACATGAGTACACTACCATCTCCAAACTTCACCGTAGGAACAGTACACTGTGGTAAATAACATTCCACCGGCTGCCGCCGTACCCCACACACGGCCATCAGACTGATGGATCATGTGTCTGGATTCATTAGTCCATAGGACCCGTTTCCATTGATCTACGCTTCCCGATAAATGTTCTTTACACCATGCTAAACGACAAGTAGCATTCCGAGGGGAGATGAAAGGCTTATGAACAGCCGCACGACCACGCTAACCCATGGAATGCAGTTTTCTGCGAATGGTACGTGTACATACCAAGGTCCCAGCAGTTTTACGCATCAGTACACTGAGGTCTTGTGCAGTACTCTGTCGATTAGCTGTAACGACTCTCCTGAGGCTTCGATGTTCTCTATCACCGATTTGCTTTGGTCTGTCGGTACATTTTGCTGCTTCAGGCACGCCATATGTCATCCACGTATTCAGAACATCCAAAACAGTTGACTTGGGTATGTTTAAACGCCTCTCGGTTTCTCTTATGGACAACCCACTAGTGTAACACCCAAAAATCTTTCCTTTCTCAAAGCCAATTCTCTCTCACCACGACATTTTCACTCAACCTCACAGTGCGATATGATCACCGTCAGCTGCAGGCTTGCCTTTGTACCGTTTGTAGTTGTACCGCGCATCTTAACAGCGCAGGGAATCCGTTCGTTTGGTTTTGAAAGGGTGTCCGGTGACTTTTGTCAGTATAGTATATATACACCACAGATCGACAGACGCCATTTTCATGAAAAATACCGCTTACAGCTTAAGACAGCTTCCACGAATACGACACCAATCTTTGTGTGCTAGCTCCTGACATTACATTTCATTTTTATCTTGTCAAACCTGTATACGTCGATCACCCGTGGCTTCAAGACTGCTGCCAACATAACATTCAGTGAGTGAGAAAAAAAACCCGTTAAATTTGAAACGCACAAAGAGAACGAACTCAATATTTACATAGAGAAAAACAACTAAAAAGGAAAGTTAAATTTGAGTGTAAGTCGTAACTATATGAAAAACTGAAAGTTAAATTAGAGTACATACATTCGTATCAGAATAATATGACGCCTACCTAAATATGGGAATAACCACCCTTGGCCCGGATGACAGCAGCGAAACAACGTGGCATGGACGCAATGAGGCCCTGGAAGGTTGCCCGAGGCACACGTGCCCATTTGGACTGAGGCAGAGCACGGGGGTTACGGAGATGATGTGGTTGTGGATCGGCACGTCAAGCCTGTCGATCCAAATAATCCGAAAAATACTCTATCGGATTGACGTCGGGCGATTTCGCCTACCAATGGAGAATGGATACATCGCTGTCGTGTTCCGGGAACCAGTCAACCCCTTGACGACGTGGCAGGGCGCTTTGTTCTGTTGGTAGACACCATCACCACGTGGGCAAACTTCCAACTTGAAAGGATGGATGTGGTCAGCGAGGATGGACAGGTATCCATTGGCGTTCAAAATCCATTCAGTGGTATCAACGGTCCAAGGTCATACCAAGGAAACATCTCCTAGACATGCGCACTGCCACCGCCGACCTGTACTTGACCGACAAGCGTGTCCGGTTGTTGGTTATCGTGTGTGTGACGTCATATCCGCCACTGGCCGTCCCTTCTGTAAAGTAGAAACCTGGATTCGTCGGAGAAGGCAACCTTTTCCCACTTTTCCACTGTCCAATGACGATAGTCTCGTGCCAACTAAAGGCGTCGTTGCCGATGGACCTGGGTTAACATTGGTGCCTTGACGCAGCGTCGACTCAGGAGACCTATGCGCAACAAGGTTTGCTCTACTGTTATTGGGGACAGCTATCTGGGTGCTGTCGTGGTCAATTTCTGCACTGTCGATTGCCATTTACCAGTCGACGGAGGCGACGTTCTCCTCTGGTGTCCATGGCCTCTGAAGCTTCACAATTATGACGTCGGGAGGTACTCGGTGAGCCAGCGGTCCATTCTTGGTACAGCCTTATTACAGCACTTCGCGAACAGCCAACGGAGTCTGCTGTTTATGAGATGCTTCCACCCTTGGCGCGGTAGCTGATGATCATTCCTTTTTGAACGTTTGTCGAATCACTACCTCTCCCCATTGTGCACACGTCCCGCACTATGACTCATCTGTCCTGGACGACAGCTCATATCTCCATGTGGTAGACCTTGTCACGTGCACTCTGTGACGCGCCTGGGCTATTACACTTTGATTCCGGGGGTGGTCATATTCTTCTGATACGACCGTGCACGTGATAGCTATGTGATCAAAAGTATCCAGGCAGCTCTTTTGAGAAGAGTAGCAGACATATGCGTCACAACCATGGCTCACACAGGTACAAAAAGACACAGGTGGCCTGGCAACAATGGAGGACGGGGTCTAAAAATATTCGTTGCCAGGAGACAAAGGGGTACCACCCACAACTATAAGGCTATCGTTGAATTTTTTATAAGAAATAAATACAATTAAAAGAAAACATTTTTATTAATTATAAAATTGTATTTATTAATTTTTAAAAAATTAATAAATCAAATTTTCAAAAAAAAAGGTAGAATTAAAATTTTTTGAAATAAATTTATATTTTTTAATAATTACAGGGTTCATATATTGTACATATTGCTGGCAGTAAATTGTACAATATAGTGAAGCTCAAATGTTATTTCACCACAATTTTCATTGCAATTTGGACACACGGTCCCCATGTAGGGCAAAAACCAAGAGCCCTCAGATTACTACAAAAAAAAACCCTTTTTTCACACTAAACAACATAAGATCACTTCAACTGACGACAAATGCAAAACAATAAACAGGAAGAAGCCTAGCGTTCACGTTCTTGCTATCTTTCTCTCTCGCTCGTACAAAGATTTCTCTCTAGCAGCATTTCCCAATTCCTAGAGAGCAATACATATTTAGCTAAAATGACCCCAAGACCAAATTTTTTGGTAGGCAATAAACTACCGAGAAAGTTTTTTAACCGCAGCTCAGCAACTCGTAGTGACTTACGATGAAATGACGAACAGTGTTTTAGTCTTTAGTATAACTACGCCTCTACCACTTTCTTTTCTTCCTCTCTTTTGTAATGTTCATTTGTGTTATGCATTTCTCTGAAAGAAAAAGCACATTTCTCTGCTTCCCGACCTTTAACATTAATATATGCACTGTACCCATGTGGTAGAGATTTATTGGCGCAATTGTTAAAACTGATCCACATCAAGTAGGGATTTCTTTTAGCTTACCCATCGTTTTGCTGTATCATTTTAATTCTGCTTTTTTAAAACAAGTACAATACACAAATAAACAAGGTAAAGTATCTGTACTTAAATGGACAGAGAATTATAATGGGAGATAATTATTGTCACACTTGGTCCAACTGATCCACATGGAGAAGTGATTTTTTTACTCAAACGTGTTTTTAATCTATCATTTTAATTTTGCTTTTTTAAAACAACTGCAACACACGAATAAATAAGGCAAAGTATTTGACCTGAAGCTGAAATACAATATTCATAAACCACCGAAAATAAAGATTCAAAGTATTTATCAAAACGTGATTTTTCCCAGAGTTCGAAACGGGTCAAAAATTTTGAATCCGGATCCGACCCGACCCTATCTGGACACGTAACTGACCCGGGAAAATCTGCTTTGAACTTAAAATTTGAAGCTCAATTTATATATATATATATATTGGGGAGACCTTCGTCCAGCAGTGGATTGATAATGGTTGACAATGATGATGATGATGATATAAGACATAGCAACGTCACCTATGCGCGTACTCTGTTGCGTGCGCCAGTGAGTATTTAAAGTGACAGACATCCTTGCCAGCTATCAGAGCTGCTTTCGGCATGAGAATGACAAGTAACTATTTAAGCGATTTTCAACGCGGTGTCATAGTTGGCGCTCGTGAGATGAGCCATAGTATTTTGGAGGTAGAAACGAAGTTCGGATTTTCATGGACGACCATTGCAAGGGTGTACCGTGACTACAAGAATTCTTGTAGTCACGGCACATTCAAGAGTGCTTCGCTTGGGCACGGCAACACAGCCACTGGACACTTGATGACTGGAAACAAGTAGCCTGGTATGAGGAGTGGCGTTTCCAACTGTATTGGGCAGATGGAAGGATTCATGTGTGGCCCAAACCCCATGAAGCCATGGATCCCGCCTGTCAACACAGAACTGCACCGTCTGGTGGGGGGAGGGGGTCCGTAATGATATGGGGTGTGTTTAGCTGGACTTCACTAGGACCCCTGGTATGTCTACAAATGTCTGTGACCGGCCAACGCTATGTGCGCATCTTTCCTGACGAGGTACACCAGTTCATGTCCTGCATTCATGCTGATGGGTTGGTCCTGTTCCAACAGGACAATGCACCTCCACACAAGTGTCGGGACGCCACATTATGGTCAGAGGAGCATTCATCTGAGTTTGGGGTGTTGCCATTCCCACCCAAGTCCCCAGATCTAAACGTGATAGAACACATTTGTGATGCCATACAACGTGCTATCGAACACAGGAATCCGAGACCTCGGAATACACCCGAATTGTGGAACGCTGTGCAGGAGGTATGGTGTGCATTGCCTACAGCATATTTCCAGAAGCTAGTGGAGTCCATGCCTCGTCGTATTTCTGTAGTCCTGCTCTCCCGTGGGGGACCTACCAAGTATTAGACTGTGTACCAGTCTTTCTGGCACTTCAGTGTATATACACTGCTGGACAATTGCTAAGGACGGATCATAAACGGCTATATAGCGCATAAAAAAGTAAGTGTGGTTGGATGCCAAGTGAAATAAAATAATGTCAGAATGCCAGGACATTACAAGAAAGACAATTTATTGTGCTCTGAAATCCAGAAGGCGTTGGTACATGTTCAAGAGACAAACAGGCCATTTTGTGCAGAATACGTAAACGTGAAAAAAATGCAATTACCGTCCGCAGGCGTTCCGGCGTAAGATGTCAATACGGGATATGGCCACCATGGAGGGCGATGCAAGATTCCACACGTCGTGTCATGCTTTGCACAACATTATCAAGCAGCTGTTGGGGTAATTTATCCCATTCCTCTGTCAGTGCACGGATGAGGGTGTCCTTGTTTATTGGAGGGCATTGGCGACCAGCAAGACTCCTCCCCAAAGCATCACACACATTTTCAATGGGATTCAGATCTGGGGAACGTGCTGGCCGTACGAGGTGTTGAATATCCTCGCTCTCAAGACACTCCTGGACAGCGACTGTTCGATGACATGTTGCGTTGTCGTCCATGAAAATGAATCTATCACCGACAGCACCACGGAACATGCGAACATGAGGTAGCAGAACATCATTAATGTATCGTTGGCCAGTCATAGTCCCAGTTGGAAGCACATAGAGGGACGTACGGCCATTGATCATGATGCCAGCCCATACCATGACACTACATGTCGGATATCGGTCCCTTTCCTGTATGTTTGCTGGACAATATGCAGTACCACTATCACGCCAGATCAGTTGTCGTCGACAATCAGACGATAGACTGTATCTACTCTCATCTGAGAAGAGGACAGCAGACCAGTCGGTATCAGTCCAATTGCGATGTTGATGGCACCATTGCAAACGGGCGGTACAGTGACGTCTGGACAATGGGATGCACACAACAGGACGGCGGGCGTATAGTCCTCCTTCATGCAAACGTCTGGCGACAGTTTTTCGGGAAATCCGCTTGCCAGTAGCAGCCATAAACTGATTTGCTACCTCACTAGCTGTGCTGCGCCGGTGTCTTTTTGTTGATAGCACTATGTACCGATCTTCTGCAGGTGTCGTACTGCGAACACGACCTCCCCCGTGACGTTTGCTACACTCTCCATTTGTTTGAAATGATTTCCAAAGCCTTGAAACAACACTGTGGCTGACGTCCCTGGCAACATCTGTTATTTTTGGCCCTTCTTCAATCTTGCCAATAATACGGCCACGCGTAAAATCATCTTGGTGATGTCGAGAAGACATACTGAAACTTGCAAGTTCGTCAATGGATTCTTTCCCTTTCAACTTTGCGTTTGAACAACAACGGTCAATACGCGTCAAATACTTTATATCTCTTATCAGCGCTATGACGTCACGAACAAATTCGGCAATCCGAAATTTGCATACGCACAACACGTCTTACTGTTTCCCGCACTTATGCTAATTTCCACATTTTCCTGCCTTCCATTTTAAGGTTGCTATCGTTGCTATTGTCATCCGTCCTTAGCAATTGTCCGGCAGTGTATATTCATCCCAATAACTGCTTGATATTTAATAACTGAACATGTTTTTTAATAATAAAATTTGGTTACTTGCTAAATTTTAGTACCATTTTTAGTACCACTATTTTGCGTAATCCAGAAGTAATGGCTGACTGTGACCGCGACAATAGAGTATATTACAAATGGGAATCGTTATTTACGATTACGCAAATGCATTTAGATTGTTCACTCTTTCCACGTGCTTTGGTGGAGGTGCTCATACTTTCATATGGTCCGTTAGATTTTTGGTTCCATAATCTTTTATTACACCGTCGACATCTTGCTTTTAAAGTTATACACTTTCCACATTTTGAACAACAAGCAAGACCAAACAACACAGAATTATTCACAGGTTCCTTAATGAGGCTAAACAATTTCCAGCATTTACTCTTCCCCTTGTGGTTTTCAACAAGCACGTATTTGTTCGCCTCGACGCCTTTCTGAACTTCCTTAATATTAAATCCATCCATGTTAACAAATAAGGAGTTAATTGCTAGCATGACGTGTCATGGGAACAGGATGTTAGCACATCAATCGAAAACCTCTGAATGATCAATGCAAAATATGCGATGTGAAAAGTAACTCTTAGTCATACAGTGAACTTCGCACGGAGAGAGTGAATCAGCTGAGAAGTAGGAGAATGGCGTTTGTCTGTACCTTGCCCTGGACAATCGCACTGTAAAAGAACGCAAAGCAAGTATCTTTTTACGATATGGTGTTGGTGTGTCTGACGTCGGTCGGTGGAAATTTTTGTCGCTTTAAGAAAAAGACGACAATAAGTTTTGCATGGCAAATCATTATTCACTCCTTGGGAACGAGTATCGACTACAGAATTCCACAACACGCATTTTTCTTTGGAATATATTTTTCTCTTTTCAAAAATAAAACGGGAATACAACCAGGTCAAAATCGGGTCAGGAACACCTTGACCCGGCCCGTTGACCCGTGACCCATTTCCATCTCTAATCTTTCCAGGGGTCTTTCTTGCCTTGCAGGGTGAGCCTCCTGCTAGCTGTTGCCCTGCTATCAGCAGACGTTCAAGAGCACGGTATGCATTAGTTGCTATTATTAACCTTTTAGGCAATGTTTTGAAACCAATCGTATTTTTTTTTCTTTGTGTTTCACTGCAAGTCGACATTTTTAACGAATGACCGTAAAGAACGTACAAACGGTTCGCGCGAACCTGATAAATTTTAACAAACTGATAGAGCGAGCCGGACCGAACCGGCTCCAACACAACCCAGTATGGTGCCATCTTTGAATGCTCCTTTGCATACAGCCAGGTATGTAAAGTATTGGTTGGAAGAACATTAAAACGAATTTTGACAACTTCATGGCTTGCACCATCACCCGATTTGAATGTTATCGAATCACTGTGACCGGTACTTGGAAATATGGTAAGGAACAGATTCCTTAAATTCGCCGAACTTGAAGCTCTTTTTCCCAAGAAGAATGCGTGACGTCCTCCTTTCGACTACTAAAAACTTATATATATATATATCAATACTGCGTGCAATACTAGCTAGATTACAATGAAATGGTTATGAAACAACATATTAGTGAACAAACATGGTTCTTATCACCAACTATTTAGTTATTTTGTCAGCCAACTAAATATACTTTTCTTTTAGCTTATTAGTTTCTACGCTTGATTTCCGACAGCTTTGGTATCAAAGAATGGAAATGGCAGATAGTCGCCGACCCATATAAGATGCAACACTAGTTAATTTGCAAGTACTTTCACTTTGAATGAGAATATCTGACACAAGAATGATTTCAAACACTTCTCGGAGAATTATAGCTAATATTTACCTTTCCAGGCAATCAGGCAAGCAAACATTTGTAATACTTCCGTAAGGCTTTCAATAGCTACGAAGGATTTAGTTTCGCATTTAATTAAAGGAACACTCACTCCATTAATCAAATACACCATTTCAGGAAACTAAAATTAGTTTTGAAGAATCATTCAAATGCATAATTGCTCACTGTATTCTGCGAAGAATTAATCCACTTTATCGCAAGTCGAAGAAGTGGTACCATAGATAACTAAGGCACGAATATGAACTGTTTGCGAACATTTACGTCTTCGGTACTTCATCTTAGCGAAACATAACACTTAAAGTGCGAAAAACGAACGGAAGGCCAGATTTTTACAAATGCTAGTTCTTCATTTGTGAAATTAGTTCTACGTTTAGCTGCTGGGATAGTTATCAGTTAATACATTCAGAAAACAAAATATTAGATACACTGGAAAAAAAAGTTTGTTTGAAATAACAAAATAATTTTGTTGAGCTGGTTTGTCGATTTATTTTTTTGCTTTAGCAAAACTCCATCAGTATTGCTTTGTTGGCAAAACAAAATAATTTTTTGGCTATATTTTGTTAATTCCACTACACTGAAGAGCAATTAAATTAGAGATACCTGTCTAGTAACGTGTAGCACCACCTTTCGGCCTAATGACGGCGGCGACTCGTCTCGGCATGGACTGGACAAGACACCGGAAGCGTTGGGAAGCCATACGGATCCACGACTCCTGAACAAGCTCCCACAGTTCACGAAGATTTCATGGAGGAGGGTCAGAACCTCAAACATCTCCCTCGATGGCATCCCAGATGTGCTCGATAGGATTGAGGTCAGGTGACCTAGCTGGCCAAGGATGCGAGGCCACGTCGGTGAAGTGTTCATCCAACCATTGGGATGCAATTTGGGAGCGATGGCACGGTGCATTGTCTTGTTGCAGGATGAGGTCCCCAGTGGGATGTTGAAGACGCACAAACGGGAGCAAATGGTCGTTCAGGATATCCCGGTAACGGTGACCTGTGAGGGACGATGTCACACGTACCAGAGGTCCCATTTTAGTCCACGTAAAAAGTCCCCAGACGAGATTGCCACCCCCACCAGCTTGAAGAGTACCCTGCTGGCAAGAAGGATCCATCGCTTCATGTGATTTGTGCCGTACTCGTATCCTGCCATCCGCATGTACCAACGTGAATCTCGACTCATCAGTCCAGGCAAACATTTTTCCACGTGTCTGGGATCCAGTAGCGATGTTCCCGCGCCCATGCTAATCTTTGCATCTTGTGAGTGCGGTCAGCAGGGGAACCCTTGTTCGTGGGACGATGGCTTCTGTACTCCATAGCGAGGAGATGGTTCTGGATGGTGTGGCTGCTTACACGTTTTTGTGCACCAGCGTTAAATTGCCGAGTGATTTCTTGCACCAAGGGATCGCCTATCCGCCATTACAATGCGAGGAAGCCGACGATGACCCCGCTCATCCCCACGCTGTTGTCCACTGCAGTTGGCCCTTGCAGGGATGGTTTTACCGGATTCGATGTATTCACGGTGCACCCGTGACGCATTGGCTCGTGAAAATCCCAGTGCCTGCACGACTTCCGAGATGGAGTGAGCCATTCGTCGGGCCCCGACAATTTTCCCACGATCAAATGCCCTTAGACCCTTCGTCTTACCCATACTGCGTCCGACTCTTACTGATTCCCGTCGCATCCCTCCTTATATTGTCGGATCGTTGCATACGTCCTGTCGTTTCCGTTTACAGGGCCGCCCACAGAGCCGCATTTGCATAACGCCAGCTGTCTCTAATTCAATTGCTCTTCAGTGTATATCGAAGTGCACTGAGAAAATTTTTTTTTGAAACAACAAAATAATTTTGTTGAGCTATTTTGTCGATTTATTTTGTTGCTTTAGCAAAACTCCGTTTTGAATTGTTTTGTTGGCAAAACAAAATTATTTTGTTGGCTGTATTTTGTTAATTCAACTATATGGAGATGGCATCGACCTTACGACAAAGCGCACGTGATTACTAGCTACTCCATACGGGCACTGCCAGACTACCACTGACCAGAAGAATCTAGTTTTGCGCTTAAGATTTCGCTTTGAATTATGGCTGACTGCGAAGTGAGTGCATTATTAGAAGACTGGGATCTGTCAACTCTGATAGAAACATTCAGAGATATGAATTTCTTATATATTTTAATAATTCCGGCGTATTTTTATGCTGGTGTTTATTGTGTGTTATTTTGGTTTGGATTCAGTCAATTTTAGTGATAATTTGGCCTCACTTTGCAGACTCATAATTACAATGAACACGATAGAATCCGTATCTTATTAGATGCACAGGGGCGCATATTAAAATTAAACCAAGATTTCTGATAAAGCAATAATACATTTCTCATAACGGCTTGCGGATCCTGATCACAAATAAAAATTTGCGCATGAGGTAGTGATAAGAGTTGTAATTTATGCATAGATTTTAATTTCATGTATAGGTTATATATGCAGAGTGTTTCAAAATTCGTGCGGCAACCAAAGGTTGCATGCATGGTTACCTAGGAACATACAGAACGTTTAAAAAAATTTACGATTTTTTTTTTGTCTAACCAAAAATGTCAAAAATTGTTTCACCAAA
Organism: Macrothele yani; assembly: GCA_039090855.1. Lineage (NCBI taxonomy): Eukaryota > Metazoa > Arthropoda > Arachnida > Araneae > Macrothelidae > Macrothele > Macrothele yani. The sequence continues at coordinate 16,552,073 of CM076989.1, forward strand.
AAACTAAGAAAAACATTTATGAAGAAATCGGATTTAGAAACATGTAACACACGCATTAAAATAGTGTCAATACATCGTTAGTCAAGTACAAATCGTCCGTGAACATTCCACAAGGTAATAAACCCCCCTTCAAATGCTGAATTCGTTGATAAATATTTGGTTACAAGGATAGGTATAGACGAGTGGTTAGAACGCCTAGTTCCTCAACTAAAGGTCTCTGGTTCAAATCCGCTGGCTCTGAAAAAAAAATTCCTCGTGACGTAACACCGTCCAAATTCATTTAAACCCCACTATAGAGTAAATACGTCGGGAAAATTAAAATACGGCGAGGAAAAAAATGGCGGATACCAGCAAGGTGTTGCCATCGGAAAACAGTTTAGGGAAATGAAGTGTCCCACCTGCATAACTTTTTGTCATGATAATAACAAATTTTGTAGAATAAACATTAATTTTCAACAAAATAAATTTGTAAGTTCAACAAACATTTTTGTTGACTATATCGACAAAAGTTTTTGGTTGATTCAACATTTTTTTTGCTGAATTAACAAAACTTTTTCTGAGTGTATAGGGGTGGTGGACAGTTGACATGGACATCGCCCGCGCTTAGTGGAACAGACTCAAACCGAACGTAGGCGATAAGTAGGCGAACAGAACGGCTTCCCAACAGTGCATCGCAATCGAAGGTTAAACGTGGTGGTCTGAACGACTTTGATCGTGGACTCATTGTCGGCGAAAGACAGGTGGATCATTCTATTGCTCAAATGGTAAGATCCGTGGAGTTCGTCAGGGTAACCATATCAAGGGTGTATCGCGAGTATGCCATCGACGGACGTACCAGATACCCAGAGACCAAGCGGCGGCCGACCAGACGCCATTGATAACCGGGGTGAACGTAGACTATCGTAGCTCGTGCAGACCGTCCACTTGGCAAAAGCGGCACAATAACATCCAGGTTAAATCTTGGAGGAAACAAACAGAGTCAGCGAGCAAAAAGTACGGAGCATGCTGCATGTCCTGCGATTCGGGACCCCGACGCGCTACTCGTGTGTTACTGCTGACCGCTTGGTCATCGGATATTACGCCTCGTCTGGTAACGAGAGTATTGAAACTGAACCTCTGCCGAGCTGCACCCCGCCGTCGTGTGGCCAGATGAATCCCGTTTTCAGCTGTACCGAGTTTACGAGAGGGTGTGGGTGTAGCGTCGACAGCACGAGGCCAATTACTCCGTCGTGCCAGGTAGGCTTTGTTCAAGGCCGTGGTGGCTCTGTGACGATTTCGGGAGCCTTTTCATGGGGCAAATTAGGTCCCTTAGTGTGTTCGTAGAGGCTCTCAACCACTGCGAACTACCAGCTTGTGCTGGCTGATCACCTACACGTTTTCATGGCCTCCGCGCACCCTGTGCCCGATGGTCTGTTTTAGCAGGATAATGCGCAGCCCCACCGGGCCGTAACCTCTTAGGCACGACTCGAGGAATACTAATCTGATTTTGGAACCATCCACTGTCCCCCAATGTCGCCGGATTTTTTTCTTTAATTGGAGGTTTAACGACCACCGTGAGCAACTCAATGGGCTATAAGCATTCTCCTGTCCTTAATTTAGGGCCACTGGTTCCAGGGAAGGGAGAGAGCCAGCGCCGTAAGAGAAACACAACATCCATGCCTCACCGGGATTCGAACCCTGACCCATCTCTGAAGAATGATCAGAAGCCATCGCTTAGACCACTGCGCCACCGGGGCGGCATCCCCTGATTAAAACCATGTGGAAGCTCTCTGAAATGCCGTGGTGCAGAACATCAGATCCATGGATCCTGAACTGACATCTCTGGCGGAGTTGTGGACAATGCTGCAACAGACATGGCTGGCATTACCTCCAAAAACCCTACTGAATCTGGTGGAGATCCATGGACCGTGTACTGCCGTCTCTGGTAGAGTTGTGGACAAGGCTGCAACAGGAATGGCTGGCATTACCTCCGGAAACCGTCCGGCATCTCGTGGAGATCCATGGATCCTGGACTGACGTCTCTGGCAGAGTTGTGGACAAGACTGCAACAGGAATGGCTGGCATTACCTCCGGAGACCCTCCTGCATCTGATGGATATCCATGGATCATGTACTGCCGTCTCTGGTAGAGTTGTGGACAAGGCTGCAACAGGCATGGCTGGCATTACCACCGGAAACCCTATAGCATCTGGTGGAGATCCATGGATTCTGGACTGACGTCTCTGGCAGAGTTGTGGACAAGACTGCAACAGGAATGGCTGGCATTACCTCCGGAAACCCTCCTGCATCTGGTGGATATCCATGGATCATGTACTGCCGTCTTTGGTAGACTTGTGGACAAGGCTGCAACAGGCATGGCTGGCATTACCACCGGAAACCCTCCGGCATCTGGTGGAGATCCATGGATCCTGGACTGACGTCTCTGGCAGAGTTGTGGACAAGACTGCAACAGGAATGGCTGGCATTACCTCCGGCAAACCCTCCTGAATCTGGTGGATATCCATGGATCCTGTACTGCCGTCTCTGGTAGAGTTGTGGACAAGGCTGCAACATAAATGGCTGGCATTACCTCCGGAAACCGTCCGGCATCTGGTGGAGATCCATGGATCCTGGACTGACGTCTCTGGCAGAGTTGTGTACAAGGCTGCAACAGGCATGGCTGGCACTACCTCCGGAAACCCTCCTGAATCTGGTGGATATCCATGGATCCTGTACTGCCGTCTCTGGTAGAGTTGTGGACAAGGCTGCAACATAAATGGCTGGCATTACCTCCGGAAACCGTCCGGCATCTGGTGGAGATCCATGGATCCTGGACTGACGTCTCTGGCAGAGTTGCGTACAAGGCTGCAACAGGCATGGCTGGCACTACCTCCGGAAGCCCTGTGGCATCTGGTGGAAATCCATGGATTTTGGACTGATGTCTCTGGCAGAGTTGTGGACAATGCTGCAACAGACATGTCTGGCATTACCTCCGGAAGGAATCGGGCATCTGGTGGAAATCCATGGATTTTGGATTGACGTCTCTGACAGTGTTGTGGACAATGCTGCAACAGGCATAGTTGTCATTTCCTCCGGAAACCCTCTGGCATGTGGTGGAGTCGGTGGCTCGGCTTGTACATGCGCTAAAAGAGGACCAACATGCTGTTAGGTAGGTATTTCTAATGTTTTGTCTATAGAGTTTATATAAAAGCGTTTAGCCGATTCCTAGTATTCTTCCGGCTACAGTCATTTGATGAGCAAATGAAATCTTTAGATAAGAAGCAGGATGCATCTGATACTCAAGATATTAAGATTGAGCTATTCAGGAAGCAAATTGTTTCCAGAAAATCTGTCATTAGCACTGCTGTCAACGCTACCCAACTAGTATTGGCTTGCCAGCAAAGAGAAGAAGCTGACAAGTAGTCCAAAGACCGTTTTCAGTCATTTCCTGAGTCTCGGCTCCTCGAAGTAGAGGTCTTTCCGAGCCCGAGGGCAGGGTCGGGCTCATTTGTTCTCGTGAGTTAAGGGGGAAATCTGGGGCTCAGACCGACGCGGGCCTGTACTGGAAGATTTAGCATTTTTGTATTGGGTTAAGGAAAAAAATCACCTCACAAAGCGAAGATTTACTTGTTAAACAATCAGATGGCGAAGATCACTGAGTGAAACAAAACAGATCCCATCCGTTGATAATTTATAGCTGAAATCGACAGGCAGGGGGAAGGGCGGTGGTGGGACGAGAGTCTGAAATGGGACGATTTATTTCTTTAAAGGTTGAAATCAATTTCCGTTTCCACTTCTTTGGTTTTAGAGACTGAAACACGTGACTTTCTTTTCCGAAAAAATGTTTACATGCAAACAGTATTTTCAGCGTAACAAAACTAAAACCAAAACGAGCTTCTGGCGACATTCGTTGTTACGACTGAGATGAGAAAGTTTGAAGTACACTCACGGACAATGAAATTTGCGCACCTAGAAGAAAACATGCTACAACCTCGAAACTTTGCAAATAACTAGAGTGCGTGCTGGTATGCAAATGATCCACGTGTGGCGCGATTGCGCGTGACCGCACTCCCTGTGGTGGCGCTGCAAGCACGAATTGGCAGCCTTATAAACCGGCGTGTAGTCGATGCCCCATGAAAGCGAAAATCACCAGCCGACGCAAGCAAGAGTACAGAGTGACAAGAATGCCGGGTAGACGCCAGAGACGTCGATTTACGCAATTTACGGATTTTGAGAGAGGCCTGATCATCGGGCTGAAAACCACACGGTGGTCGGCGCGCCGTATAGCCCGCCACGTGGATCATTCTGACCATACCGTCGGACTGTGTTGGGAGCAGTTGACACGTGGCGGCACTGCCACACGGCGGAGCGGATCCAGACGGACCAGGAGGACCACCGGTAGAAAGGATCGACGAATCCCACAGGGACCCGGTCCACCATACAGGCAGATTTAGTGGCTCCTGTGTGCGCATGAACCATTTCCCGACGCCTCGCGGAAGCGAATCTGCGATCCAAGAGCCCCTTACGTGTGCTGCCATTAACACCGGAACATCCCCGGCTCCATGTGCAGTGGTGCCAGTTCAGAGCGACGTGGAACGCCACAGACTGGTCACGTGTGGTGTTTAGCGATGAGTGTCGCTTCGTTTTGGGGACAGATGGTCATCGTGTTCGGGTGTGGAGGTCCCCGGGTCAATGGCACAATCCCAACCTCGCCATCGAGCGCCGCACCTCCCCCACTGCAGGCTTATGGTCTGCGGAGCCATTGTCTACGCTAGCCGATCAGCTCTATTAGTGGTACGTAGATCATCGATAGGCTAGCGGTATGTGGATGAATTTCGCTAATGACGATGATGTGAAACGTTGCATGGATGACTTATTCAGCTCCCGATTGCCAGACTTCTATCGCAATGGGATATTTCGACGCGTAGATAGGTGGAACAAGGTCATCAATCCCAATGGGGACTACCTGGACGATTAGGTTAAGCGTTTTGTACGATTGTTTAAGCTTGAAGTACATGCTTCTCTATTTTCCGGTTACTTTCTTTACAACCTGATATTTGAAATATCAGTGGTCGTAAATGTTTGTTCGCATTGCTGCATTAAATCTGATAGATGTTGCATATTTCAAGCAAAAAACCAAATCGAATGATTTCTACTGATTTTTTAGCTGTAGTCTACTGATTTCAGACAAAAATCTTTGGCAACGCTGGCGACACCTGAGCACACGGACACCTACTGGGTTCTTTATGATTTACTGTTCTAATCCCGAAAATTCCTGAGCTACTGAAGTATCCTACGGTGGTCACAAAAGTTGGTAAATCTGCTTTATGGTATCGTTCTATTAGATTTTATTTAGATGATAAACAGCTCTAAAATTTTTGGAGACCAAATAAATTCTGCTCCTCATTAAAAATACAGTAGTGGCCAAAATTGTGTAAATCTTTTGAAAAAAGTGTATTTTTGAGGTTTGATGGCTCTTAACACCACTTCTGTTTGGAGTAATACCATAAAATTATACATCAATGGAAAGATAATTACATCAAAAATGTAATGCAACAAAGTTTGTTCAATTATCTGTATTCTATGAAAAGTTATAGCCAGATAACCACAAAAAGGAAGCACAACTTGCTTAGGTTGATATGAAGTAGCTTTCCTTCATTTGAATGTAGCCAATGAGCATGAATGTTTAGAGAGCCAATCAGGTACCACCTTGTTTTGGCAATGAACCAGTCAGGTCAGAGTAGGATTCAGCTATTGATGTCCTGTATTGGTGCTGAGAGGAGGACATTTGTCAGCGTGTTATGTGATTGCTATCAAGTTTTTTTCTTTGTGTGTTCTTTCATTTAGTGAGCTTGTAAAACGTAATAAAATTAAAGAAATGGTGCAATGAGTGGACTGGTCACCCAGAAAGTGATGTAAAATAGTGCTATTAAGTGAACAAGGCTTCAGTTATAAAGAAATTAGAACAAAAATTGGTGGAAACGTAACCAAAGGTGGCATTCCTAAATTTTTCAAGAGGTATAAGGAGACTAGTCACAACAAAACCAGACTGGTAAAGGCAGGAAAAGGTGCACAACAACAAGTGATGATAGAAGGATTAAGAGACTGTGCCTAGGTGACATACGAAAATCATCTGGGTGTATACAAGATGAAATGGCGCAATGTAATGTGAAGTTGAGTGTAAGGACTGTTCGGTGATCTAAAAGCTAAAACTGCACGAAAAAAGCCATTTTTATCTCTCAAACAAAAGTTGAAAAGATTAAACTGGGCTAAAACCCATGTTAACTGGACAGCAGAACAATGGGACATTGTTATTTGGAGTGATGAGACCAAAATCTCCCTGTTTGGTAGTGATGCCATAAAATGCGTAAGGAGAAGAATCGGAGAAGATTTGCATACTGATTGTATTACATGTACCGTGAAACACCCAGTTAGTTATGATTTGAGGTTGTATGACATCAAAAGGTGTGGGCAGAATTTACGTGATTAATGGGAATATAAATGGCCAAAAATGCATTAATGAAATACTTGAGCCCAAACTGAAGCCTTCCGGACGTGATCTTTTCCAAGATAATGACGCATTTATATTTCAACAAGATTCAGCTCCGTGTCATGTTGCTGCTGTGTGCAAAAAGTTGTTTCAAGATAATCATATTCCACTGCTGGAATGGCTTGGGAATAGCCCAGTCCTTAACCCCATCGAAAATCTATGGAGCCGAATGAAGAAACATGTTAGTCAGAAGCACCCCAGCAATAAAACCCAATTAATAGAAGCAATAATTCAATCTTGTTTTCACATTATATCAGCTGCAGAACTAAAAAACTTGGTTTTCTCCTTGGGAAGGCGTTGTAAGGCCTTAGTTAACGCTAAAGGTTACCATATTAATTAACTGACATGGTGAGAATTTTTTTATATCTCATTTTTTCTATGTTCACTTTTCTTCTTTATAACTGCTGTTCTAATACAAAATCCTTCATAAAAAGTATTGCATTACATTCTTGATGAAATTATCTTTCCAGTGATATATAATTTTATGGTATTACTCCAAACAAAAGTGGTGTTATGAGCCACCAAACCTCAAAAATACACTATTTCCAAAAGGTTTCCACAATTTTGGCCAGTACTGTAGGCTATTCTGGAGTTTTTTCGAATAATTTTATGTGTTCGGACGATATGTCGTCTTCCCTCTGACCGCACTAACGGTGGTGCGCTCTACTGAAATAGAAAAAAACCCTTCCTTTCCATTAATTTGAACGAGTAATTGAAGGATATATATTAAAGAATTGACGACTATTTTCACTGTTATTGCATCTGTTTTAATTGTGCAAGTGTAGCGCTATTGAGGGTAAACTGGAATATCGTTGATTAGAATACTGACTCTGTTAGCATTCCTCGCGTCTTCTCTTTCTGTGTTAATATTGACAGGAAAATTTCCTATTCTGCTGGTTCTATCACTATTCTTTCCACGCCTCAGGCTCACATTCCCTTTGAACTGTGATACTCCTTTGCTCGTGAAGCAGGAAGGTAGAAGAGATAATTCCAATTGAACTTTAGTTGGATTCTGCTAACTTTGGAGTATTCAAGCAGCGATAGATGTTAGGGATTAAAGAAAGCGTATTTTTACTGTGCCCTAGCAATAAAACTGCTGCTGCAATTTATAAGAATAAAAATCAAAGGAAAAGAGTAGAAAAATAGGTATCTAAAGTTGAAAGCATGACTCCGGTTACACCATGGTCTTAAGAGAACGCAACGGCAGTTCTTTTAGCGGTGATAAAAGTCTTAATCGATTTTTGCTCTAACAAAGTACTAAGAGCGAAAAAGACAAGTTTTCTCTGTTTGCCTGACGGCAACATCACACTTCGCCAATAAGTAATTGTAAAACAGTTGCATCGCAGTAACTAGATTTAACCCTAGGCCACAATTTCTTCATATAGGAAAATCATATCTCTAGCGCTTCTTTTTTAAAAAAAAAAGACGGTCTCTCTTTGGTTGCAAGGCTAGCACTGTGTTCGTGCGTCTGTCTGTGAAAACCGAAACTTGCATCTATTTAACCGATTTCTGAAATTATTTTTCTATTGGGAACCTAGAACTGTGAGAACGATGACTTGGTCTTTTTCTGATACGCAATTTCGCCGCTAGGAGATGCAACTGCAGGTTTTGTCCAATTCAAAATATATTTCATTCCTTATCATCGCTTATAAAAATCAGATTCAAAGAATTACTTTTCTAAGTAACTTTTACAACGAAGACGATTTTTCTTACAGTTTCTTATTCTAGTAATTCCCCTTTTTACCGCTAGAGGGACAATTGCACATTCCATCTTTCCTCATTTCTGTGCTTTCAAATTCCAATCGAAAATACTTTTAGCGTTATATAGAGTTCTTGGGCGAAGAATATTTTAACACTCGTAACAACAAAAATAACTTTGCTTACAGTTTCTTACTCTAATAACGCACAGTGTTTCCGCTAGGGGCAAAATTGTATATTACGTTTTCCCATATTCCTGTGCTTTTGAATTTAAAGTGTTTTGTGTCACATACAGTTCTTAATAAAGAGTATTTTGCGTATAATTTCCAGCTTTTTGTGAGAGACAATTTGGCCACAAACGGGCATAAGTGCATATTTCTATTTCCGATATTTTTGCAGAAGTATCCTTGCCCCTGCAAATTGAATGGAAAACATATTTTCGGATCAGCTCTTGCTTATGACGAAAAATATTCGGCGCGTGCAAAAAAGATTCAGTGTTCGGGGGGGGGGGGATGTTTTGCGTATAGTTTTTATTTTTCAATGTCTAATTTTGTTAATAGAGGTCATAAGTACATATTTATCTTTACTACGTATTTACAGCAGTATTTGTGAATCTAGAAATAAGATTTGAAAAATTACTTTTCGATCACAAACCGCTCACTACGAGAACAATTTCCAGGCATGATCTGCTCATAAGAATACACAGTTTATCCGCTAGGTGGCGCACAGGTATGATCTGTTTACCTCGATGTTTTTACGTCTTAAAGTCCATTTAAAAAATGCTTTTAACACCCTATGAACTTTGAAAGCATTTTCCATATATATAAAAACAAATCATGATTTATAGTTCCGACGCTAGGTGGCATTAGTGTGTATTTCTCGTTGCATCTATATATTCAATTCCAAAAATACTATTTGAAAATTCTTTTTGTACTGTATCCCAGTCGCTACAATAAAGATTGCGAACGTTATTCTATTTAATACGGCAGTTTTCCCTCTAGGAAGCGTATATGTGAAAAACATTTTTGTCTTGATAACTGTACATCTAAAACTCGTATTTGAAAAAATTCTTTTCTACTACATAACTCTTTATGTAAAGAGTATTTTGTACATACAGTAGAACCTCGGTTAAGCGTTTCTCACTTTTATACGTAACTTTGGGTTATGCTCGATATTTTACTGCAGTTTCCATCTCGGTTATACATAATTCATTTATAAGCTTTTTGCCATTATATGTAAACTTAGATTATCAAAAATACACTGTTCTTTGATTTTTTTATACGTAGCCCGGTATGTTTCAAATTTGAGAGAATTGAGACAGCCTTACTCTGTTCCTTCTTGGTGCAGCCAAAGTTGAACCTTGATCCATCAGAGAAGGGTATGTTGTTTAATTTGAGAGAATTGAGACATCGTTGTTGTGTTCTTTCTGGGTGCAGCCAAATTTGAACCTTGCCCCATTAGAGAAGGATATGTTGTTTACTTTGAGAGAATTGAGACAGCGTTGATGTGTTCCTTCTTGGTGCAGCCAAAGTTGCACCTTGATCCCATCAGAGAAAAGCATGTTGTTTACTTTGAGAGAATTGAGAGAGCGTTGTTGTGTTCTTTCTTGGTGCAGCCAAAGTTGAACCTTGATCCCATCAGAGAAGGATATGTTTTTTACTTTGAGGGAATTGAGACAGCCTTGCTCTGTTCTTTCTTGGTGCAGCCAAAGTTGCACCTTGATCCCATCAGAAAAGAGCATGTTGTTTACGTTGAGAGAATTGAGACAGCGTTGTTGTGTTTTTTCTTGGTGCAGAAAAAAACACAACAACGCTGTCCATCAGAAAGTTCAACCTTGTCCCATCAGAAAAGGATATGTTGTTTACTTTGAGAGAATTGAGACAGCCTTGCTCTGTTCCTTCTTGGTGCAGCCAAAGTTGCACCTTGATCCCATCAGAAAAGAGCATGTTGTTTACGTTGAGAGAATTGAGACAGCGTTGTTGTGTTTTTTCTTGGTGCAGCCAAAGTTGAACCTTGTCCCATCAGAAAAGGATATGTTGTTTACTTTCGGTTTATATGAAAAATCGGTTTTGCATTTCATCATAACTCACACACATATGCGCTACTTAAAATGTGATAACTCTCTGGGACGTAACTTTTTTCTCTACCATTTCTTGGCGGTAGAATGGAATCGTAAATGTATCCACAATATTCATCGTTCTGGTTTCAAATGAATGCACTCAGGAACCACTGAAACTAAAGCTGTTAAGTTATGTAATCGTCGATACAAATGTGCCGTATTTTCACTGTATCCATGTAGCCACTCTTTCAGAAAACCTGAAAATTTCATTGCTCCGGAGCGGGAATTGACCCAGCATGCTATCCGTTAAACCATTCTGGACAAGGCGGAAGCGCCTTGTCCTGCACTGTAAAAAAATTCTGAAATTCACGAGCAACTTTCCGTCATTTCTTTCGTGAATTAACGAAGCATATTTCTGATACAACTTTTTCCGTGAAATGACGGAGAGAAACCTGAATTTCATGGATTTTTCCTACCACGGGAAAATTATGAATTTTCGAAAACTTTCCCGCAGTTTCTTGAGGGTAAATTACCGTTTTAGAGATGTGTTATCGGAAAATTCTGAACTTTCAGAAACCTTTCCGCAATTCCTTTCGTATATTAACGGAAAATCTTCGTTCTCACTTTTTCTGTGTCCGTATGATGAGAAATTACCGGTAACAGGAGCGATTGGTGAAAATTCTCGAGGCTTGATTAAAATTTTAAATTTCAGTCGTTTATCGAATTTCTAAGTTCCATAGCGAGATCGGATATTGTGGATAGCATATCTCATGAATTTTGCCTATTGTGGCACAGGATATTTCTTTTTCTCTCCCCTATTTGGCGCACCCAGCTATTTATTACATGTTGTGTTACTGTAAGAAACCGGGTACTTGACTTGTTACACAGATGATTCTACACTGGCGTGTCAAATTTAAGGACGAGAAGGTGTTTTGAATGTAACGTCGTGCAGAAGTGCTCCACATCGACTCATATCATACCATAAGATACCCAAGATGTAAGAATATGAGACAAGGGAGTAAAACCGTCCAAACAAGGAATCCAAAGGATACAAAGGCACTTTATTGAAAAGGTAGTTTCGAGCCCAACTGGACAGGAGACAGAAACGTCCATGTGACAGGCGGCTGCCAAGAAAAATCCAGTCTTTAGTAGGGGATATGATCCCCCATGACTGCGTTGCAGGATTTACAACGTCTGTACATGCTGAGGACGAGGGTGATAAGGAGCTGTTGAGGCATTGTGGCCCATTCCTCTTGTAGCGCCAATCGCCGCTGCGGAATCGTTGCTGGCGGCTGCTGACGTGCTTCCAAGCGTCTCCCGAGAAGGCCCCACACGTGTTCGATTGGATTTAGATCCCAGGACCTTGTGGGCCAATCCGTGCGTTGAATATCTTCACTCTCCAACAGCTCTGTGACAGCCACTGTACGATGAGGTGTAGCGTAGTCGTCAATGAATAGGAACTCAGGACCCACAGCACGTCTAAACAGCCGCACGTGAGACAGGAGAACCTCGGTACAATAGCGGACACCAGTGACTGAACCTCCTTGGCAGTTCTGGACGAGAGTACGGTTACCAAGCATGATACCGCCCCAAACGAGAACTCCGCCACCTCCAAACCGGTCTCTTTCGATGATGTTGGAGGTGTGATTGCGTGTTCCCTGATCTCTAAAAATGTGTATACGTCCAGAATCGCTCGTCAGACTAAATTGGCTCTCATCCGTAAAGAGAACTCGACCCCCATTGCTGCTGTGTCTAGTTCTTGTGTTCCTGGCACTACAGAAACCGCCGTCCCCGATGAGCAGGCGTTAATGGCACACAACGTACTGGTCGTCGTGCAAATAGACCACCTTTGTGCAGCCTCAAAGCCACGGTAAAACGTGATAACGGACGTCCAGTTGTCTGTTGCGTGTGCCTTGCAATTTCTCCTGCTGCCTGCCGTCTGTCTCTTCTCGCCTGTAGGACAATATACCGGTCGTCCGCCACCGTGGTTGTTCGTGGACGACCACTGCTAAACTCTCGAACAGCTGTTCCTGTCGTTTGAAATGCTCTCCAAGCTCGTGAAACGATGCTGTGAGCGATCCCGCACTCCTCGGCCACACTAGTCGCACTTCAACCTTCTTCCAACTTCCCAATGACGTGACCTCGGGTAAAGTTATCCAGATGTCGTCTACTGGATTGTCTGTTGGCCATATCACACGGTGGCAGCAACTCGGCGTCGTTCTAACCGATGTACACAGTGCAATAACTTTCACCGAATTGTTGAGCGTACATCGCCCGTGTGCTTTATGCCCTTCCGACACTCCCCCACCCCTACGTCCTGCTGCATATATGCGCATGTCCTACCGTACCGGACCCTTGTCTATCTCCTGAGTGGTCTTTCGGTCCGTTTTGCCTGCTCTTTCCGCTGTTATGCTACTTTTTCCTCTTCGTCATTAATTTTTGCACACCAGTGTACGATGCCTATGTATCAGTCTTTGAAAAACTTAAGACAAGAGCTATTATGGCTATCAAGACTAAATTTTATGTTTATGGTTTTTGTGTAAAATAATACATTAAAAAAGTATATTTCACCATTTTTAAAGATAACTGAAAGCGATTGTCGGTTTAAAAGAAAACCAAGTTGCAAAGCATTTTATCGCTTCAAAAAATCAGGATGAAAAATGCCTAATTTGTGAAAAGTCCCACTACCGAAAAAAATAAATATTAAAAACCTTTTCAGAAAAATAATAAGCTCCAACAGAAAACAAAATGACTAAATCACTAGCATTAATGACAAAAAAATTTTTTACCGTCGCGAAATTCGTTTTACGAGTACGTGAGTCTGATTGCCGAGAGTTCGTGGCTCAGTTGTTAAAGGCGCGGCTTACCTGTACAGCCCGCTTCAACGTTGGAATTTCGATACTGATCTCAGGGTCAAGATTATCTCGGGTAAGAGATGTAAAGTACAGGATTGTCAATTTTGCGGAATTTCGGTTTAAATACGGAAAAACCTGTAATGGACTTCTCTGAAGTAAACGGAATTTCTGTCAATGGAAAATTTGTGAAAATACGGCAGTTGAAAGAAACGGGCACTTTTAAAAATGAAACTTTCTGAAAAAGACGGATACCTACTGAAAACTTTGCTTCAGGTTATTGTCAGAAATTTTTCGTGAATTTACACCACTTAATTTTTTACAGTGTGGGTGGTTAACGGAATGCTTGCTCGGCCAGAAATCGAAAGGTGCGGATTCGATTCCCGCTCCACGACAATGAAATTTTCAAGTTTTGAAGGAGTGGCTACATGGAAGCAGTGAAAATACGGCACATTTGGGCCAACGATTACATTCGTATTGCTTTCCATGTATTTGTGAAAAACTATTTCTTCAGGGAAATTCATTTCCCACTTATGTTTGATGTTAAGTTGGGAATTTCATATTGAAACCCTGGTCTCAGATTCTTAGTTGTGAGGATTTCACTTAATCTAGAATCAGAAGTTTTATATGTAAACAGAATCATTAAAAGCGAAATTTGGTTTTAATAGGAATTATGATTTTTGCAATGCGAGAAAATATATTATAATTTGGAACGCTCTTTTATTTCTTTCGTTGTCGATTCGACTTGTACTCCTCTGAAGCATGAAATTTACAATAGTATTTAACATTTTGAAATTTCGTTTATACGTTTTTTACATTTATGCGTATTTGAAGACCATCCCGTAAACATGTATAACTAGTGGCGCATCTTGGGTCCAACACCTGGGCTATCTCACCCTCCCACAGAACTGTTTTTTTTAATTGCGAAGTTTACTTCTCAGATGTTAACTAATAGAAGTAACTTTTGTTTTTAAATTTAGGTACATGCTATAATGCGAAATTATTATGAGGATTAGGATTTTAACTCTTATTTGTACATGAACTCCATTCTTCTTTAGTACACTTTATTTGTACATGCACGACATTTTTCTTTCCTTTTGGTGAAGTTGAGTGTTACTTTTCCATAAAAGTTTCCTCCAAGTATTTTATCACATTGAAAAAGAACGTTTTTCTCTATTGAAAAAACAGTCAGTTTGCTCAAGTGTACATGTCCTTGTGTTTCCCTGTGCACTGGTGCGCAAAAATTAAGGACGAAGAGGAGAAATTAGCATAACAGCGGAACGAGCAGGCAGAACGGACCGAAAGACCACTCAGGAGATAGACTAGAGTCCGGTACGGTAGGGCATGCGCATATATGCAGCAGGACGTAGGGGTGGGGGAGTGTCGGAAGGGCATAAAGCACACGGGCGGTGTACGCTCAGCAATTCGGTGAAAGCTATTGCACGGTGTACATTGAATTGAACGACATCGAGTTGCTGCCACCGTGTGATATGGCCAACAGAGAATCCAGTAGACGTCATCTGGATGACTTTACCCGAGGTCGTTTCATTGGGAAGTTGGAAGAAGGTCGAAGTATGACTAGTGTGGCCGAGGAGTTCGGGATCGCTAACAGCATCGTTTCACGAGCTGGGAGAGCTTTTCAAACGACAGGAACAGCTGTCCGAGAGTTTAGCAGTAGTCGTCCACGAACAACCACGGCGGCGGACGACCGGTATATTGTCCCACAGGCGAGAAGAGACAGACGGCAGACAGCGGGAGAAATGGCAAGGCACATGCAACAGACAACTGGACGTCCGTTATCGCGTTTTGCCGTGGCCAGGAGGCTGCACAAAGGTGGTCTATTTGCACGACGACCAGTACGGTATGTAATAAGAACGCCTGCTCATCGGAGACTGCGGTTTCTGTGGTACCAGGAACACAAGAATTGGACACATCAGCAATGGGGGGTCGAGTTCTCTTTACGGATGAGAGCCGATTTAGTCTGACGAGCGATTTTGGACGTATACTTAGCTGGAGAGAGCAGGGAACACGCAATCACAACTCCAACATCATCGAAAGGGACCGGTTTGGAGGTGGCGGAGTTGTCGTTTGGGGCAGTATCATGCTTGGTAGCCGTACTGACCTCCACAACTGCCAAGGAGGTTCAGTCACTGGTGTCCGCTATTGTACCGAAGTTCTCCTGTCTCACGTGCGGCTGTTTAGACGTGCTGTGGGTCCTGAGTTCCTCTTCATGGAGGACAACGCTAGACCTCATCGTACAGTAGTCGTCGCAGAGGTGTTGGAGAGTGAAGATATTAAACGAATGGATTGGCCCGCAAGGTCCCCGGACCTAAATCCAATCGAACACGTGTGGGACCTTCTCGGGAGACGCTTGGAAGCACGTCACCAGCCGCCAGCAACGATTCCGCAACTGCGATTGGTGCTACAAGAGAAATGGGCCGCGGTACCTTAACAGCTTCTGGACAACCTCGTCCTCAGCATGGACAGACGTTGTAAATCCTGCAACGCAGTCAGGGGTGATCATATCCCCTACTAAAGATTGGATTTTTCTTAGCAGCCACCTGTCACATGGACGTTTCTGTCTTCTGTTCAGTTTTTCATCGAAGCTACCTTTTCAATAAAGTGCCTTTGTAACTTTGGATTCCTTGTTTGGACGGTTTTGCTAACTTGTTCCATATTCTTACATCTTGGGAATCTTATGGTATGATCTGAGTCGATGTGGAGCACTTCTGCACGACGTTACATTCGAAAAACCGTCCCTTCCTTAATCTTTGCACGCCAGTGGATGTCTTGATTCTTTTTAATGCGTAAAAACGTCTTTCAGCAGTTGCAGTTGTTGATGGAAATTTTAATATTAGGTCTGCTAATTTTTACCTTTGATTTAACACAAAGTCCAATTTATTCAATTTCATGTAACTAGTAATGTCTCTTACTAATTTCGTTTTGTATTCATCAAGGGAATAATAAACACTTTCACACACACATACACACAAACGCGCGCGCGCGCAGTTCATTTTTGAGTCGAACTGTGTCAAAATATGAAGCATTGGGTTCTTTATGTTCTGACAGTGGATGATGAGGTAAGCTTTCACAAAAATATTTCAAAAGAATTTGAATCCAACAAAAACCACGAATTTAATATATAATATCACTAATTTTAATTCATTGACACTTCACACAGCTGAAACAATTCTCGCGAAACACGGGCATTTAGGTAGTCAAAGTCTTCTCTTTTCTGAGCGAACCGTTGCCTAAAGCATCGGCCCATTCACGCTTCATCATCTCCTCCATGTTGTCATGGAAACCCTAGCTGGCGAACGTATCCAAGGTCTTTGAATCACACAGCGGAGACCTCAGGCGAAGACTTGTAGAGCGGCTATTTACGTCACGATGACACCATCCATCCACTAGGAGGCCCGTTGGCTTTTGATCGCTAGACTAATTCTCTTAGTCAAAAGAAGTGAATCAGCACATGTGGGGTTTTTTCGCAGCGAAACATCGACATAGCTTAATACCGTTGCTAATTGACTTACTTGTGCATATCTAATTGACTTTTGTTTGTGCATTCTCCGGGCTTCGCAGCTAGCCTACTTAGACTAGAATATACGCCACTGTGTATAACCGAGGTTTCACTATATTTTCTGTTTATTAGTAATTTAAAATTCTGCCGGGCGGCGTCGGAGTATATTTCCATCTGATAATAGTATCTCCGTTTCTAAAAATGCACAAGAAAAGTGCTTTTCTTGGTAGGGTATTCTCCATTATGAAGGATATCTTGCATCCCTTTCCTTCAATGCACAACTTTCTTTTCAGGGGTGTAAAATTTATCACGTCTTCCTTCATATCTCTTCCACCAATTGTTCGATTTGTGAAATAAATTCCTTTTGCCTCGGATATCCTCCGCTATCAGCAACATTTTGCGTAGAGTTGCGATTTTTCGTAAGGTATAAGCATATATCTGCAAGTAAAGCGTTCGGGTGAGTATTCCACTTTGTAGATAGATGTCTTACCGCCTGCGGAAATCTAGTAGATTTCTTTTTTGGTCGTTGTCTTTGTAGCAGGTCACATTCACTACAAAGAACACTGTTGTCATTGCTCATTTTCAGGTAATGCGCAGTTGTTCCTTTAGTAGACGTAAATGCATTCTTTTTTTTTCGCTGATTTCCTGCTTTTCACAAAATCCACCTTGAAAAAATCCGCTTCTGTCAAAGAGGATTCAAAAGACGTGCTCACTGAACTAGAGAATTCGGTGTCATCTTTTTTTCCTTCCTTAAGCAGATGAACAGCTTCAAAATTTCTGTTTTTGGTGATATATCATCCGCTTATTTACGAGATCTTAGGTGTGTTAACTTTCTTTACGCATTTTAGGAGAAGGAATTATTGAGTGAAGCGAATCCGAAGTCCGAGCGGAACTCTCTTTACGAGACAATTTTAGTTGTTCGGGCATAGGCAATTACTTGTTCGGGCATAGGTACGAGATAACACATCCGATCCCCGTGATTTTTTTGTATTCGATTGGGAATCGTCCATGGTCAGACTTTGACGCCTTCCGATTCCCGAAATTCCGTGTCATTTAGGAATAATTTTCCAAAAACTTGCATTTTTAGGAATTTTTCCGTTTTTTGAGAAAGGGTCGTTTATTACCTATCTCCTCCAAAGATCTTCAGCCGATCGGGGTGACACTTGTCTCAGAGAAAGGGAAGGACATGGTAAGTGGCATCGGATTGGTATCATGGTGACTGATTGTGTAGTATAAAAATAATGACCGTTAAAAAACTGACCAATTTGTATAATAACTGAAAAAATCCGCTCTCTATACGAGACTCGGGACAGTTATAGTTGTTCAGGAATAGCTACCACATGACACAATCAAACACCGTGATTTTTGGCATTCAATTGGACATCGTCCATGGTCAGGTTTTGACTCCTTCCGACTTCCGAAATTCCGTGCCATTGAGGAAATTCAATTAAAACTAGATAACCTTTTACTTGAACAGTTTCACGAAAGTCGGCTCACTAACATTAATTTAAAAAAATTGTTTGAATTGAAAAACGAAGAAATGGAAAGACTCCGTCTGTTAGCTCAACACTTGCTTAATCTATAATAATAAAAGGAAGTTTGTGTGTGTGTGTGTGTGTGTGTGTGTCTGTCTGTCTGTCTTTCGCGATAGAAAATGAAAACTGTAGTTCCCAATCTGAGTGTCTTTCCGCTTTGTTTACATGCAACCTGATCACAACCAACGTGAAGGCGTGAAGGAAAGTAGTTCAGGATAAATGTTAGGCATTTTTTTTTTCAGAATAATTCGTGCTTTTGTTCAGGAAGTCATAAATTTTACGTATTCGTTTTTTAGAATTTGTAATAACAGACGCTTTAATGAGCTTAGATTTTGCAATAGCTTCACTCAAAATTTGCCAACTGTACCCGAGTTATCGGTTACCGTTGGCGGCGTGTCCTAGTCCTAGTGCAAATTCGTATGCATCCTAATGTTGATTGTTAATAAAAAACGTGACTGGTAAATTTAAACTGCCGTACCTATTACCTAAATCCTCAGGAGGAACTTAATAATTATATGAATAAAAAAAAAAGAAGAAGAAAAACAGTGTGAGAGAACAATATGTGTATTAGTTCTACAAAATGTCATGTTTCTGTCGTTTTTACTTATTCATTTTAGGAAAGTATTCTCTATCGCACTGATTTCTCAAATTTTCATTTTCATCGACACGAGGAAGATAATAAAGCATGTATTCTGCGTTTTGTAGAAAGTTATTTTCTTCGTCCGGTCCTTTTTCGTTTTGTTTCTGAATTTGGATTGCCAAGCCGTTCCACTTTTGAGAACCATCCAATAACATTTTCATCACACGATCTCTTTCGTACAAAGAAAAAAAAGTGTTCCTTATTTACGTAAAAAGAATTGCATGCTTCTTAATATTCAGAATAAGCTTTTGTGAATTCAAAAAACGATGTACCTAGTTCCCATCATAAATCTGCATAGATCAAGGACGAAAAAGGAAAGGATCGCAAATGATCAAAGAAAGAAAAAGGGAATTGCATTATTTGCTTTTTCTTTCTTTGATCATTTGGAATTTTCATTTTCTTTGGCGATTCTTTCTTTTCATGAATGTGTTTCTGCATCGTGTTAAATTTGCTACACGATTTCAGGATTGCCGCGTTTTTTTTTGTTTTTTTTTTTTGACGATCCGGCTTCATACCAAATGCACAGATTCATTTTACATCCTGTCGTTCCTCTTCCCTTTTCATTTTATTTCTTAGCTGAATTAAAAACCAATGCAGAAAGGCACACTTAAATGTATTAGGTATCAAAACACCTTCGCGAGAAACCAGAGCAAAATGATACAAGCCGTTCGCATCCAAAGAAAGAGGTTATGATGTTAAAAAGAAAACGCATCCAGAAAAGTGACTCATAACTGTTTCTCTGCTAGTGAAATATTTTCCGCCGTTTTAAGAAGAACGGAGACAGGAACAATCAGGAAACCAGTACACATTTATTCATCGAAATATTGACCGTTAGCATCAATGACTTTTGCCATTTTTCAGGCAACAAATGAATGCCCCTGTGATAGAAGGGCTCGGGTTTTGAGCTGAAGAACGCAGTGACGAAATTTCCCACCTCTGTAACTGTGGTAAACCGCTGTTGGGCAAGGGCATGGTGCATAGAACGAAACAGATGAAAGTCTGAGGGTGCAATGTCCGGGGAGTAAGGCGGGTGCGGTAAAACCTCCCAGGGTAACTGTTCAAGGGTTGATTTCGTGGTGGCACCTACATGTGGTCTGGCATTATCGTGTAACAGGATGACTGGGCGGCGTCCTTTACCTGTCCATAGGCGTTTTTGCTCGATTGCGGCGTTCAGTTTCATCAACTGATCGCTATATCGTTGGGTAGTGATTCTTTCGCACTGTTTCAACAGTTCAAAGTACAGCACTCCATGCATATCCCACCACACACACGACAGAACCTTTCCCGCGTGGATATCTTGTTTTGCAGTGGATGTTGATGGCTGGCCTGGGTGCACTCAAGATTGCTTGCATACGGGGTTTTCGGATAGACCCATAGAAATTCCTCTCTTGAAACCTCTTCAGCAACGACATGCAGGTGCCCAATCGTTGACCAATGTTACGCTCCGTTAAAGTATGCGGAACCCACTTACCAATCTTCTGGATCTTCCCCAATGCCAGTAAATTCCGTACTACCGTCGATTCAGCCACTTTCAAACGTTTCGCCAGTAGCGTGGTCCATTGTGTCGCATCCTCTTTCAACAATGATTCCAGTTCCTCGTCTGTGAGTTGCTGCGGTCTACCTGCACGTGACTTGTCTTCCAAGCTTAGATCACCTTTCTTAAACCTGGCAAACCATTATCGATACGTTCGCTCACCCATAACCGTTTCCCCCATACGCTTGACATATTGAACCGTATGCTTCATTCGCACTTTTCTCTAAATTAAACCTGAATAACAAACAGTACCGCAAATGAAATTTATCAACCGCCATGCTTGGCTTCATGTACGAACTGACAGCACGAGTAGCCGGCCAGTTAGACCCCTACAGCGCCAGCTAGCGGAGGGCGGAGGAAACTTTTGCATACCTCTAATAGATAACTACGAGCAGGATAAATATAGGAAATAAAATCATATGCGCGGCATTTGGCTTAATATGGCTCCTTCAAGGCAACTTCCGTAAAATAGAAAATGACACTGCAAAACGTAAGTGCCATGAATTTACGGAAAATTCCTAAAAACGACGTGCAGCAAAGTTTCTAGTACAAGTCCGTTTATTAACGAAATTTCCGTTTTTAAAAGTTTCCGTTTCTTCTAATTTCAGAATTTTGACAGATTTCTCGTAGTCAGTAATTCAGTTTATTTCAGAAAAGTCCGTTTCGGGGTTTTTCTTATTAATACAGACATTTCCCAAGGCCTTCGACTTTATGACTAATGATTTTTCTTTCCCGAAGTACGAAGTTAAATCCTTTCCGTTTGCTCCCGGTGCGTTTCGAATCTGGTTCGGCTTCAACGGGCAGGGTGACCAGATGTCTGGCATTTGGAGGACATGTCCTCCTTTTCTTACCATGTCCTCCAGGCATTAAGGGAGATAGCCCAAATGTCTAGATCTTTCAATAAGAAATAATTCATATACATATTGATCAAATTCTTCTACTGTAATCATATATTCGCCCTCTGAACTGTTCGGTCTTGGGGATAAAGAGGTGGCTCTAACCGGATATTTTAATCCGTGAAGAGCCGACACTGAGTTGAAAGGATGTTTCTCGTGTGTCACTATGCTCCGTCGCTGAAGAAGGTCACATTATAAACACCTGACCGCCTTTGAGCGAGGAACGATTGTTCGGATGAGAAAAACTGGATTTTTGTAAATCGAAACTGGCACTGGTACGAAACAAAGTGCCAATACACTGATGCGAATGTGGCGCTAGTGGACAGATGAGCCCCCGACGCATAGGAATCCGGAAAGTAGACCGAAAATCGCACGACTGCACGGGATGACGGAAACACCTACCGCATGGCAGTGACCGATCGCACAAGGACATCCTCGGTGTTAGCACGGCAGTGGGGAACTGTCACAGATCAAGCTTCGGCCTCAAGCACAGTTCCACGTCGTCTGTTTTACGGAGGACTGGTTGCTAGCAGCCCATTGTTGCTCATTCCTTTTACCCTCAACTGCAGACATCTCAGGCTGCAATAGTGTTTGAAACACAGATATTGGCACGTTCATTGGCAACAGATCCTGTTTTCTGACAAGTCACGATTCAATTTAATGCACCATGATGGTCGAATACGTGTTCAAAGATATCGTGCTGAATGGCAGCTTGCAGTATCATACCGACTGAATGCCAAACGTTTTAGTTTGGGGCATCATTGAGTTCAGTTCGCGAGGATATCACTAGATACGAATTGAGGGAACCCTCAACATCCAGCGATACATCAGGAATGTTTTAGAAGCAGAGGTGATATCTTGCTTCACAGTTATCCTGGCGCTATATTCCAAATTGACTGTTATGGAGATCTAGTGCTATAATTTTAGACAAATATATTAAATCTCATTTCTCAACTTTTATTTCGCTTTAGTGCTCTATTTCCTTTGTTTCCACGACGCGTGAGAAAATTTTGCTTGTACATCCAGCTACGAAACATCGGAAGCACAGTTTATTTAGAGACACCCGTTTGTCGCTTTTTAGGTTCTAGGCCTTTGTATCTCGTAAACGCATTAGTATTGTCGTT
The DNA here is from genome assembly GCA_039090855.1 of Macrothele yani. Classification (NCBI taxonomy): domain Eukaryota; kingdom Metazoa; phylum Arthropoda; class Arachnida; order Araneae; family Macrothelidae; genus Macrothele; species Macrothele yani. Next base: position 16,574,459 of record CM076989.1, read on the forward strand.
CTCATTTGATCGTTTGCCACTTGATTTCAAAACACTCGACTGAAAGCGCAAACCCTCTTAATTTCTATCTTGATGCTTTGCTAAGCCGACCCGGGTTTTTCCCATGGTTTTTGTGGGAGTAAAGGGGTGAGTTTGCGTGGGGACAAAGGGGGAGTTGACTCGTGGAATTGAAAGTGAGCTGTCACTGGAGTGCCAGAGGACAAAGCCCTTAGGTGTTATGAAGGGCGTCTTAAGCTGATCAGGGGAATGGAGGTTTTATCCGCAGGGAAAAGGGAGACGACGGAATGACCGAAGAGAGATTTAGGGGAGAACATCTTAGTTTCACAGGAACAAGGGGGAAGAAGTATATACTAAGCTGAAGAAAACCTTTTCAGCGATTAAGTAAAGAGAAGAATAAAGTGCTTTTTAAGAGATTAAAAAGTATTGCATAAAAAGTATTACTTATAGCTATTTTATTACCTTCAAAAACGCAAGAATTTGGAAGTTAATTAAACTAATTTAACAAGACAATGCGCTGCTACATATGGCTCGAAATGTCCGAGACCTCTTCCATGAACTGCAGATACCGTTTCTTCTCTGGGCTGCACGTTCGCTGCATATGCCCCTGATCTAACATGTCTGCGATATGGTAGCTAAGCGACTTATCTACCAAGCGGCTCCGCCAGTCACCTAAAATGAACTCTAGTCTCGCATAGAAGCAGCCTGCCAGGCTTCTTCACATGACGATATCAAAAACATCTTTCATTCAATACCAAGCCGTGTTGAGGATGTTACTGTTGATCGACGTGGCTTCACACGATACTGAGTTTCGAAGCAAAAAATCTCGTATAGCTCTACAAATACACTGGCGTGCAAAAATTAAGGACGAGACGGCGTTTCGAATGTAACGTCGTGCAGAAGTGCTCCACATCGACTAAAATCATACCATAAGATCCCCAAAATGTACGAATATGGGACAAGTAAGCAAAACACTCCAAACAAGGAATCCAAAGGATACAAAGGCACTTTATTGAAAAGGTAGCTTCGAGCACAACTGGACAGAAGACAGAAACATCCATGTGACAGGCAGCTGCGAAGAAAAATCCCGTCTTTAGTAGAGGGTGTGATCACCCCTGACTGCGTTGCAGGATTTACAACGTCTGTCCATGCTGAGGACGAGGGTGTCAAGGAGCTGTTAAGGCATCGCGGCGCATTCCTCTTGTAGCGCCAATCGCAGCTGCGGAATCGTTGCTGGCGGCTGGTGACGTGCTGCCAAGCGTCTCCCGAGAAGGTCCCACACGTGTTCGATTGGATTTAGGTCCGAGGACCTTGCGTGCCAATCCAGGCGTTGACTATCTTCACTCTCCAACAGCTCTGTGACAGCCACTGTACGATGAGGTGTAGCGTTGTCGTCCATGAATAGGAACGCACGACCCACAGCACGTCTAAACAGACGCACGTGAGGCAGGAGAACCTCGGTACAATAGCGGACACCACTGACCGAACCTCCTTGGCGGTTGTGGAGGTCAGTACGGCTGCCAAGCATGATACCGCTCCAAACGAGAACTCCGCCACCTCCAAACCCGGTCCCTTTCGATGATGTTGGAGGTGTGATTGCGTGTTCCCTGCTCTCTTCAGCTAAGTATGCGTTCAGAATCGCTCGTCAGACTAAATCGGCTCTCATCCGTAAAGAGAACTCGACCCCATTGCTGATGTGTCCAGTTCTTCTGTTCCTGGCACCACAGGACACCGCCGTCTCCGATGAGCAGGCGTTAATGGCACACACCGTACTGGTCGTCGTGCAAATAGACCACCTTTGTGCAGCCTCCTGGCCACGGTTAAACGCAATAACGAACGTCCAGTTGTCTGTTGCATGTGCCTTGCGATTTCTCCCGCTGTCTGCAGTCTGTCTCTTCTCGCCTGTAGGACAATATACCGGTCGTCCACCGCCGTGGTTGCTCGTGGACGACCACTGATAAACTCTCGGACAGCTGTTCCTGTCGTTTGAAATGCTCTCCAAGCTCGTGAAACGATGCTGGGAGCGATCCCAAACTCCTCGGCCACATTAGTCACACTTCGACCTTCTTCCAACTTCCCAATGACGCGACCTCGGGTATAGTCATCCAGATGTCGTCTACTGGATTGCCTGTTGGCCATATCACACGGTGGCAGCAACTCGACGTTGTTCAAACCGATGTACACCGTGCAATAGCTTTCACCGAATGGCTGAGCCTACAACGCCCGTGTTCTTTATACCCTTCCGACCCTCCCTCCCCCTACGTCAAGCTGCATATATGCGCATGTCCTACCGTACCGGACCCTTGTCTATCTCCTGAGTGGTCTTTCGGTCCGTTCTGCCTTTTCGTTCCGCTGTTATGCTAATTTCTCCTCTTCGTCCTTAATTTTTGGACACCAGTGTATAATCAGTTATCTCCTGTAACACGAGGAATCTGTTATATAAATTTCATTTGAATAGTGCGAATCTTTGTTGGTGTTGCAATTTTAACAAGAAGTACGGTATTCGCTGTCTAAGAAGTTGGCCGAATACGGCTGAAAGGAGTGAATCGGTGCATGAGAAAGCGTTGATTATCCTTTAACTTTGTTATTCAAAAGCGGTCATTCAGGAGGATGACTGACACTAATCGTTTCTGTCTGATTGATTGCTAAAAGGGCCATAGCAATGGCGATGAACCTAAGAAAGGAGAGAGAAAATTTTGGAGTAAATAGTTTGTACTCAATGGCATGATGTCGGTATCTGGTGGATTAGTCCGTCCCTATCATGCGTTAGATTATGGAGCAGAGAATAAACGTCTAGAATGGAGCGCTCATCACCACTGATAGCAGGGGCGTATTTTGGGTCCAAAACCTGGGCTATAGCACCCGCCCCCCAGTACTGGTCTTTTTTACGCTTTCCAACCGTAGGTTGAAAAACTTTTAGCTCCAGCTTTGTCCGTCTGTCCATCCGTCCGCACGATAACTCACGTAAAAATGGTTCGATTTCGATGAAATTTTAGTATGTGGTAGGGGATCACCTGGGGATGAACCCTATTGAAAATGGACGAAATGGGGTCAAACGTCAGGACATAGGTGCGGGATGCATTCAATTGCCCTCATGCGTCATAACGTGCGTAAATATGGTTCGATTTTGATGAAACGTTAGTATGTGGTAGGGGACCACCTGTGGACGAACCTATTGAAAATGCAAAAATGGGGTCAAAGGTCAGGACATAGGATCGGGATCCATTGCATCGCCCTTATGCTTTATAACTTACGAAAAAATGCTTCGATTGAGACAAAACTTTATCATGTTGTTCCGGAAGTATACTTTACGGGTTCTGTTGAATATCATCGAAATGGGGTCAAAAGTCAGGTTATAGGAGCGAGCTTTATTCTACAGCCATTATCCTCATAACTTGAGTAATGATTTTTGGTATGTTGGAAAGCGTATCATAATCAATGCATTGCATGATTTTACTTTTAGGAGAATTCAAATTGGTGCAGAAATAGTCCAAAGTAATTGAGGTAGTCGTAGTTGCCTTCAATGCACGATCTCGTTTTTTGGATTGCTTTGGATGATTTTACTAACTTGTTTTTTAATTACGAAGTTTATTTTTCAGTTGTTAACTAATAGAAGTAACTTTTTTTCTTAATTTTAGGTACATGCTATTGCTATCATAATACCAAATTATTATGAGGATTAGGATTTTAACACTTATTTGTACATGACCTCCATTCTTCATCTGTACACTTTATTTGTACATGCCCTCCATTTTTCTTTCCTTTTTGTGAAGTTGAGTGCTACTTTTCCAGAAAAGTTTCTTCCGAGTACCTTATCACATTTAAAAAGGAATGTTTTTCTTTATTGACAAAACAGCCAATTTGCTCAAATGTACACGCCCTTGTGTTTCTCTAAAGTATAGTATGTCTTGATTCTTTTTAAAGCAGAAAAACGTCTTTCGGTAGTTGCAGTTGTTGATGGAAATTTTAATATTAGGTCTGCTAATTTTTACACCTCAATAAACACAATATCCAATTTATTCAATTTCATGTAACTAGTAATGTCTCTTACTAATTTCCTTTTGCATTCCTCAAGGGAATAATTTACACCTTCACACACACAAACACACGCAGTTCATTTTTAAGTCGAACTGTATCAAACTTTGAAGCATAGGGTTCTTTAAGTTCTGACAACAGTTGATCAGGAAAACTTTGACAAAATATTTTTAAAACAATTCGAATCCAACAAAAGCCACGAATTTAAGATATAATATGACTAATTTTTAATTCATTGACACTTTACACAGATGAAGCAACTCTCGCGAAACACTGGCATTTACGGGCGGAAGCATGCAAGTGACGAAGGTAGTCAAAGTCTTCTCTTTTCTGAGCGAACCGTTGCCTAAAACAACGGCCCATTCACGCCTCATCTGCTCTTCCATATTGTCATGGAAACCCTAGCCGGCAAACGAATCCGAGGTCTTCGAATCACACAGCGAAGATTGGTAGAGCGACTGGTTGCGTCACGAAGACGTCATCTCTCCACTAGGAGGCCCGTTAGTCTTTGATCGCCAGACGGATTATCTTAGTCAAAAGAAGTGAATCAGCACATCTGTTGTTGTTTTTCTCGCAGCGAAACATCGAGATAGCTTAATACCGTTGCTAATTGGCTTACTTGTGTATATCTAATTGGCTTTTATGTGTGCATTCTCCGGGCTCCACAGCTAGCCTCCCATACTGCATCAAACGTTTCAGATATGTATCAATAATGTTACAATCTCTCATTTTCGTAAAAATTTCAGAGATATCTTATAATTACGTTTCAGCAGCGTTTATTTTCAAATATAACTCTTTTTATATTACAGTTACGTTAAAAATAACATTCACCGATACTACTGTTTTATAGTTGCCATTGTACATAATTGCTACCTTGATGTTACATTCCGGCGATATTTAAGATATTTGGTTTGGCAACGGCGTGGATGCGAATGCGCATATATGTCATTTCACCGAAGCACTTTCGTAGTCGTATTTCCACGTGCTACTGGGATATTCTTTTGTGATATACTGTCGCACTGGAGTTAGCTTATAGTTAGTTGATTTAAAATGTGTTCATCTTTTTTTTTTTTTTTTTTATTTTTTTTTTGTGATTGAAGATCATCTGAACGCAAGTAATTGTTTTGATTATTATAAATTTTAAATTCTAAAAACATTTTATAAAATCTAAGTAGATGACTGTGTTGTTGTATTAGTATACTATCCCAGCAAAATTTTTTTTACTTGCAGCTGAGAAATTTCATATTGGTAAGTATTTAGCTAAATGACGAATTTGATTTTCTTTCTTTTTTTCGTTGAAATATAGTCTATTCCGCATGTATAATAGAAATTCGACACCCTCATTTGGGACCGATTTTTATTAGCAAGTCTTTTGTAAAAAAAGATCGTGATTCTGTTATCGGTTTGTCCGTCCGTCCATCTGTACCCACGATATCTCTACAACTATTAGTCCGTTTTGAAAAATTCTTTTTGCATTGGGTAAGCTTGAAATATGCAAATGATGATCCTTCATTTCGTTTTTTTACGATGTACAATTTCGCCGGTAGAGGGCGTAAATGCAGATGATGTCGAATTCAAAAATAAGTTTTATTCCACATATTTGCTTCTAAGCATCCGATTAAAAAATTTTTTTTATCTGTCGATTCCATTTATGTCGAATAGTATTTTAGATACAGTTACTTTTTCAAATTACGCATAGATTTTTCGCTAGTGGGCGTAAAAGTAAATTATATTTTCCTCGACTGTTCTTCTAAAACTCCGATATGAAAAAAATTACTTCAGCAGATACATCTCCTGATGGAAAATCTTTTGCATATAATTTCAAATTTTTGGTAAAGAATACTTTGGCCACCAGGGGACGTAAGTGTTAATTTTTGCTTCTGATGTATTTGCCATAAAATCGGAGCTTCTAAAATATCGATTGAAAAAATTCTTTCGTGAACTGATGGCACTCACATCGATAAACCTTTTCGGAATATTTTCATCTTAAAATATTCGACAGTTTCTCCGCCAGGTGGCGTAGACGTATATTTTATTTTTGTCAATATCTCTACTTCTAGGAGTCCGATTTGAAAAATTCTTTCTTTGTTGGATAGCGTTTTCCGTGTGACATGTTTTTCATATTATTTCAAAATTTTCAAGTAATTCATAGACTTTCTGCTAGGTGGCGTAGCGGTAAATTGCATTTCACCCTATATCTCTGCTTCTAAATTCTCCGATTTGAAAAATTCTTTCTGCACCGGATACAGCTCCTGATGGGAAATCGTTTCCACATAATTCTATTTTTCTCTACATATTTTCTAATGTTTGGTAAAGAATGGTTTAGCCACCAGGGGTCATAAGTGTTAATTTCTGCTTCTGAAGTATTTGTTGCAAAATCTGGGCTCCTGAAAACTCGACAATTTTTTTTTCTTTGACCGATACCGCTTATATGGATAAACCTTTTGAGAATACTTTCTTCTTAAATTAATGCATGGTTTTTCCACCAGGGGACGTAAAGTCACATCTTATTTTTGTCGATATCTCTGTTTCTAAGAGTTCGTAAGCTCACGATTCGGTTTACAGCAATACTGAGGGATTAAAAACCCGATTGAAAATCTTCTTTCTTTCGTCAGATCTATTGTTTTCCATACCGGTTCCATTGACTTTGAATAGCTTTGATAAATTTAATGTGCGTCAGAACGGATTCAAAAGACGTGCTTATTACACCTCAAAATTCGGTGTCATTTTTCTTGTTTCTTTTGTTATCAATATATAAACGCCGCCACTGTTCCCAATGGACAGCGGACTGCGTTGAACCTGTGAAAACGTAAACAACTCGTAATACGACTGTTGTTGCTTTTGAAACAGGTGTCGAGTGTAATATTTTTTATTGTATAACGAAGTGAATTTCTCCGTCATTTTTGTCGACGCCAGGATTCGAACCCGGATCCCCTCATTCCGGAATAAGTTGCTCTACCAATTGAGGTACGCGGACGTTTTATTCTGATTCCTATCTGCCTTTATGTCGTGTGCGTCCTTCTGGCAGGTACGTCACATCTCCTGGTACATTACAATTGTGATTTTACAAAGTTTATTAAACTTATAATGTTCAACGTAGTAAATACGTAACAGTAATATGATGATGTCAAAAATATCTTTCAAATACGTAACAGTAATGTAACGAAGTTACAAGTATCTTTCAAATACGTAACAGTAATATGTAACAAAGTTGCAAATAGCTTTCTAATACGTAACAGCAAAATGAAGTTGGTACGTTGAAGCCACAAAGACATTTCACTGTAACGTATCGGTTACGTTTCAAAGTTATGTAACGTTTGAGGACATTTTAACGTAACCGTAAGGTTTGTGAAACATTACTGTTACATTGCGCAAGGTATCTGAAAAGTTTCAATGTTTACGGTGCTACGTACTTGTAACATATACGGAATATTCTGTGCTGTGTGGGTAGCTAGACTCAAATATACGCCACTGGTTGACAGGTTTATGAACGGTACTGCTGAGTTGGGAGGAAAAGAGGATTTGTTTTTCCGTAGCTTTCGTAAAAACATTTGTGTTTATGGAGTGCAGAAAATTTCGAGCACCATTTGTTTCAGGTGAAACAGAGAGTAGATTGGTGCGAATTCTTTGCGGTCGTAAACGTTGACCCGTGAAAATGCAACGCCAATAGAAATATTTCATTGCTGGGAAATATTTCACACCCTTTTCTGCTTTTAAATAGATTTTAGCCTTCTCCCATGGATGTCATCGTTTCATTACCTACTGAAAGGCACTTAGCAGGCGATACCGAAGGCTGCAGTCTAAAGAAAGAACCGATATTCGCTATTGACGGTCTATATTGTTTAATGGCAGTCGAAAAGCAGATTAAAACTTTTCTATTACCCTTTTACGGGCACTCTCTTTATCGCACAAGTGCCAATAATGGATGACACAGTGCTGTTTCGTTTTTGTTTTCATTCTTATTTTCTTTCGCGTGAGTTATTGTCTGGTGCGTAACGGTGGTTTTGTTGATTCGATTGAATGGTCGCAGTGTGATGTGGATTACGACTCGAGGAAGCCGTGTGGAGGGTCTCCTTTCCAAGCCTTCATTCATGGGCCTTGTCCTCACTTACTGTATGTGTGAAGTCTTCATGAGGGTTTATCAATTGTTTCGACTAGCCTGGATGAAAGTGGAGACAGCCACAGCAGCGATGAGAAATTCCGTCAACGCAGCCTTAAGAAGCTTTCACGTCATTACTGTTTCCGGACGAAAATGACTGTGACGGCCTACCAGATGTCTTCCGTTCGGTGGAACTCAAAAGCAATTTCTCTTTGTTCCGCCTAGTTTACGAAGAACGCCTTCTCTGGAAGATACTTCCATGCGATGTGGATATTGGAAATATTTCCCGTGTCAGCAACAGTAAGAAGTTTTAAGATCACGATTCCACTCGTCAAAAAACGCGAGATATATTTTTCAGGTTTTCAGCAGGAATATTTTCTAACACAAACTAACCTTAAGCTATGATAAACCTCGTCACAAGTTTAAATATTTTTTTTTTTTCACGGAAACGCAACAAGAACTAATTGCTTTTTAACCCTTCAAACGACTCACATACAGCACAGAATATTTCGTATGTGTTACAAATGCGTAGCGCTGAAACATTGAGACTTTTCAGATACGTTGAGGAATGTAACAGTAATGTTTCAGAAACCTTTCAGTTACGTCAAAATGTCGTCAAACGTTACATAACTTCGAAACATAACCGATACGTTACAGTGAAAGGTCTTTGTAACTTCAACATACCAACATCATGTTAGTGTTACGTATTTGAAAGATATTTGTGACATCATCATATTACTGTTACGTATTTGCTAAGTTGAACATTATAGTTTCAATAAACTTTGTAAAATCACAATAAACTCGACAGCTGTTTCAAAAGGAACAGCAGTCGCATTACGAGTTGTTTACGTTTTCACAGGTCCAACGCAGTCCGTTGTCCACTGGGAACAGTGGCGTTTATATATTAATAACAAAAGAAATAAAAATCGGTCATAAATAAGGGTGTCGAATTTCTATTATACATGTGGAAATAGGCTATATTTCATCAAAAAAAAAAAAGAAAACAAATCAAATACGTCATTTCTCTAAATACCTACCAATATGAAATTTCTCAGATTCAAGTAAAAAAAAAAACCATGCTGGTATATACACTGGCGGAAAGTGAGAAAAGAACACCAAGAAGGAAGTGGCGGACGATCATGAAATTTACATATGTTAATGGGGTCGAGTTTACGTAGGTGTGATGTTAATTTCGGAACCAACCGGTGAGCGCTTACGCCACAGCACGGCATAATATGCAAATTATCGTCGGTGGTATTTAAGGAGTACGGCGAAGTGAAAGTAATCAGTCGTCGGCGTACGGACACGTGCGAAGACCCTGAAGAAGCGGCAATGCCTGGACATGGAAGACGTGTACGATTTCAGCAGTTATCAGACTTTGAGCGAGTCGTCTAATCGGACTCTGCGAGGACGGGTGGTCGTATCGTCGTATTGCGGAGCGAATTGGACGGGAAGTATCGATGGTGGTACGATGGTGGCGTAGATGGTCCGAGGAACATTTCCACACGAAAAGACGTGGAACCGGGAGTCACAGACGGACTGATGAGCGGACCGATCGACGTATAAGAAGAGCGGCGTTGTCAAGCAGAATATCCACTGCGATGCAAATCCGACCTGCCGTTGCACATGAGGTGACTGTGCGAACAATCCGCAACCGTCTACTGGATGCAGGACTATATGCACGTGTGCCTCTGGCATGTGAACCTCTGACTCCATCCCACCGTCAGGAACGGCTGCAGTGGTGTCGCCAAGGTATGCACTGGAGAACGCAATGGCGATCTGTCGTGTTCAGCGATGAAAGCAGATTCTACTTGGGAGCCTCCGATGGCCGTATGCGTGTTCGCAGACGCACAGGGGAGCGTCTCCACCCTTCTTGCATCCGCCAGCGACACACAGGGTCTACACCTGGTCTCCTGGTGTGGGGAGCGATCAGCTATCACTCCCGTACACAACTAGTCTTTGTAGCGGGTACGTTAAACAGCACCTCCTACATCAACAACATCATTCAGCCCGTTGTTGTGCCATTTGTAAGGTCGGTTCATCGTGGTGTTTTCCAGCAAGATAACGCACGCCCACACACTGCACGTGCAACGCAACATGCACTTCAGGGTGTGAGACAACTTCCATGGCCTGCACGTTCACTGGATTTGTCCCCATTGAGCACGTGTGGGATTTTATGGGACAACGAGTTATCCGGTCTCCACGGCCAGCCACGACCATCCCGGATTTACGTGTCCAGGTTGAGGATGCTTGGAACTCAATACCCTAAACTTAAAGCCAACATCTGTATGACAGACTCCATACCAGAATTGCACAGTGTGACGCAGTTCATGGCGGTTCAACCTCGTACTAACCATGCTACATGGGAATGTTATTTTTCAGTTTACCAGCAAATACAGCTGTATTTTGCCATAATGTTTTGATCACGTTATCCTCTGTATTCCGTTATTTCGCTGTATAGATTTCGTTGGTATCAGACGTCTCCTTCTTGGTGTTCTTTTTTCACTTTCCGCCAGTGTAGTATACTAACACAACAACACAGCGATCTACTTTGATTTTATAAAATGCTTTTTAGAATTTAAAAATTACAATAATCAAAACAATTACTTACTTTCAGATGACCTTGAATCACACACACAAAAAAACAAAACAAAACAAAACCAGTTGAAATATTAAATTAACTAACTAGCTAATTCGAGCACGAGATTATCACCCAAGAATATCCCAGTAGCACATGGAAATAAGACTATGAAAGAGCTTCGGTGAAATGGCGTAAACGCGTATGCGCATCCTCGTCGTTGTCAAACCAAAAATCTTAAATATCGCCAGAATGTAACATCAAGGTAGCAATTATGTACAGCGGAAACTATAAAACAGTACTATCGGTGAATACTATTTTTAACGTAACCATAATGTACAAACAGTTATGTTCCAAAATAGATGTTGCTGAAACGCAATTGTAAGATATCTATGAAAGTGAAACGAGAGATTTTAACATTATTGATACATATTTGAAACGTTCTGTACTGTATGGGCTGGAACGAGTTAATTCGAGGCTGCTATGCTGATGCAGTGGTCTAAGCGCTGTCATCATAGTGGGCTCGAGTTCGAGTCTCGGTTGAGGCGTCGATGATGTGCTTGTCGTACGATGCTCTTACAAGAAATAAACTGGCTCGCTCTCCTCCCTGGAAGCAGTGGCCCCATATTAGGGACGAACGACTGCTTACACCTCATTGAGTTGCTCACGATGGTCCATGCTGCTCTGAGTTGTCTGCAGTCTTTGTATATATTTTTTAGTCTCTGCTTCGTATCTTGAAGGATGCATCGAATAAACGCTTTTCTTTTAAGATATAATGGCAAATTGCTCTTACAAATTGTACTGTTTCTTCCAAAAGCTCCCCAACCAAGTTTTACACGTCGATTAATTTCTTCATCAATATGACCTTTGCTTGATATCTACTGTCCAAGGGAAATGTAGGAATCGGTTATTTCCAGTTTTTCCCCATCAATGGATAAATCTTTATTTCTTGTAAAAGCATTGCACGTCAGTTTTGTCTTCTGAAAATTTAATTTTAATCCCACTTCTTTACTCTTGTCAGCAAGCTCCTGGATCATATCCTGCAGTTCTGAAGAGGCAGTTGCAGAAATGACTAAGTCATCAGTAAATCGAAGGTGAGTTAAATAATCGCCATTAATCTTTATCCCTTTGTTTTTCCAGTTCAATGATTGAAAGACATTTTTCAATGTGGCATTAAAGAATATATTCGCTGTCCAAGATCTGAGCAGGCCGCCCCGATGGCGCAGTGGTCTAAGCGATGGCCTCTGATCATTCGTCGGAAAGGGGTCCAGGTTCGAATCACAGTGAGGCATGGATGTAGTGTTTGTCTTACGACACTGGCTCTCTCCCTTCCCTGGAACCAGTGAACCTAAATTAGGGACGGGCGACTGCTTATAGCCCATTGAGTTGCTCACGGTGGTAGTTAAACCTCCAAACAAAGAAAAAAAAAAGAAAAAAAAGATATGGGCAGAACGGCGCTACAACGAGTAAACCTGCGCACCAGAAAGCGTTGTCCTTCCCGTAGCTTTGTTAGTCAAAGTGGTCATTTCGGGACACGTTTGATTGTTTCTGACTGATTACTTGCTAAAAGATCTATAACAAAGGCCACAAGCCTAAAAAAAGGAGAGAGATGTTTGAGTGACTTGTTCCTACGCCGTGGCATGATATTCATGTCAGAGTAACTCGCTCTTCCCCATCATGCTTTGGGTCATGGAGCAGAGGAAAAGGGATAAATAGGGAACGCTAATCAAGAACGACAGGTTTATGTCAGTAGAGGTGGAATCGTAGGAGGAAAGGAAGCGTGTAGCTTTCGTAACTTACAATCGCTAAGTAAACATTTCTGCTCTGAGAGCGTAGAAAATTTTGGGCACCATTTAGTTCAAGGACATCGGCCTCTTAACCCTTCAACGACCATGATCCAAAAATATTTTATCACTTCAAATACCATAACGCCCGAAACTGTCTGTTCTTCTAAGAAATTGTGGGTCTTGGTCGACGGCGGTTACGAGATTGCCCGCCATTTCTATCCGCATGACCAACTGATCTTCAGCTAACATGTGTGGTACGATGTGTTGACGCATCTGGTTCATCTTCAGATCATGTGTTGGCATTCGTTGACACGGTCTCGGATATCCCAGCAGCCTCTGCTATTTGCTGGATCGTTTGTTGTCTGTTGGTGCGTACCATGCCCGCAAGCTTCGAAACGTTTTCACCCGTGTGAGCTGTCACTGGCAGCCAACTTCGTTTGTCGTCTTCTGCGTTCTCTGAAGCGTCGAGGCCAATCGAATGTTTGTGACCGGGACAGGGTGTTTTCGTTATAAACTTACTTCAGAATCTCGTAAGTTTCTATTGAGATTTTGCCCAAGCGAACGCAAAACGTAATGTTAACGCGCTGCTCTAAAAAACGTCATGTTTCATCAAACGCCGAATATTGCATAAGTTACAAATTTGAAGATGACAATCCATTTTTTGGTGTAAATATGACAAGGATGGTAAGTCAGATAATATCCGAAAACTTTAACATTTTCGTCGTCCTGGACCGGAAATTGAATCCGCGTCTCCCAGATACTGCCCGATATGCTAATAACACCACCACCCAGAACGACGAAGTCTCAAGTTTCCGATTACATCCAACACAGGATTCGCTAGTCCAAGCAACCGGCATTCATGTTTAGCGAATCTGGAGGTTCCTATCCCGTGATTGCCCTGAGGAGCAGATAAATCACGAATGGAATACGGAATTACACCATATAGTACAAATTTAGCGTACTCGAGTGCTATCTGGGAGACGCGGTTTCGATTACCGCTCCAGGATGACAAAATTTTCAAGTTTTCGGATATTATCTGACTTACCATTCATGTCATATTTACACCAAAAAACGGAGTGTCATCTTCAAAATTTGTATTGTATCGCGTAATTGCGTATTCCATTCATGATTGCATAAGTTGCTCACAATATCTGGATGTACCGCAGCGAGCGGGTGACTTGGATGGACAAACTAATTTCCCTGTGAGAGAGGGATAATGTCGTAACGTAATCCAATAATTACCGTGGATATGCGATACACGTACACTGCAGTGCGTGTGTATTCCTGGAACTTTTGGTTCTTACTCCTTATTTATGTTTACTGTGTACTCGAATAGTCAATCCTTTGCATTTTAATAGACGTTATCGTATATACATATATACACCGGCGGAAAGTGAAAAAAGAACACCAAGAAGGAAGTGGCGGACGATCATGAAATATACATATGTTAATGGGGTCGAGTTTACGTAGGTGTGATGTTAATTTCGGGACCAACCGGTGAGCGCTTATGCCACAGCACGGCATAATACGCAAATTATCGTCGGTGGTATTTAAGGAGTACGGCGAAGTGAATGTAATCAGTCGTCAGCGTACGGACACGTGAGAAGACCCTAAAGAAGCTGCAATGCCTGGACATGGAAAACGTGTACGATTTCAGCTGTTATCGGACTTTGAGCGAGGTCTTCTAGTCGGACTCCGCGAGGCCGGGTGGTCGTATCGTCGTATTGCGGAGCGAATTGGACGGGAAGTATCGGTGGTGGTACGATGGTGCCGTAGATGGTCCGAGGAACATTCTCACACGAGAAGACGTGGAACCGGGAGTCACAGACGGACTGATGAGCGGACCGATCGACTCATTAAAAGAGCGGCGTTGTCAAGCAGAACATCCACTGCGACGCAAATCCGACCTGCCTTTGCACCTGAGGTGACTGTGCGAACAATCCGCAACCGTCTACTGGATGCAGGACTACGTGCACGTGTGCCTCTGGCATGTGTACCTCTGACTCCAGCCTACCGTTAGGAACGGCTGCAGTGGTGTCGCCAACGTCTGCACTGGAGAACGCAATGGCGATCTGTCGTGTTCTGCGATGAAAGCAGATTCTGCTTGGGAGCCTCCGATGGCCGTATGCATGTTCGCAGACGCACAGGGGAGCGTCTTCACCCTTCTTGCATCCGCCAGCGACACACAGGGCCTACACCTGGTCTCCTGGTGTGGGGAGTGATCAGCTATCACTCCCGTACACAACTAGTGTTTGTACCGGGTACGTTAAACAGCACCTCCTACATTAACAGCATCATTCAGCCCGTTGTTGTTCCATTTGTATGGTCGGTCCGTTGTGGTGTTTTCCAGCAAGATAACGCACATACACACACGGCATGTGCAACGCAACGTGCACTTCAGGGTGTGAAACAACTTCCATGGTCTGCACGTTTACCGGATTTGTCCCCCATTAAGCACGTGTGGGATTTTATGGGACAACGACTTATCCGGTCTCCACGGCCAGCCACGACCATTCCCGATTTACGCGTCCAGGTTGAGGATGCTTGGAACTCAATACCCCAAACTTACATCCAACATCTGTACGACAGACTCCATGCCAGAATTGCACAGTGTGACGCAGTTCATGGCGGTTCAACCTCTTACTAACCATGTTACATGGAAATGTTATTTTTCAGTCTACCAGCAAATACAGCTGTATTTTGCCATAATGTTTTGATCACGTTATCCTCTGTATTCCGTTATTATGCTGTATAAATTTCGTTGGTATCAGACGTCTCCTTCTTGGTGTTCTTTTTTCACTTTCCGGTAGTGTATTAATAGACGTTATCATTTTAATAGACGTTATCGTAAACCAATTATCTCTGAGTTGTGTGAGCATTGTCAGCCTCTACTATCCTTGAAATGAATCTTCAAAAATTTGCGAGAAACATCTGCTTCAGATATGCCAAAACTCTTCGTTGGTACTCTGTACCGTGAATTATGCAAAGGCAAACAGTTATTCCTAAACGTTTTCAATTCTTAAGAAACTAAGTGCAAATTTGTGAAAGAGATTAAAAAAAGGTGGCACCAAACAGCTGCACTGAATCCATTCGTTCCTATTATAACTTTCTGCATTGAATGTGATAATGGAACAGATGCAGTAGTTATTTATATTTATTCAAACCCTCAAAAGCAGAGTAGTGTCTGAAGAAAAGCCTGCAGTATACATGAAGGCAACCATATCAGTACTTAATAATTCAATCGGTATTTTAAAAACAAAGCTACGACGAAATTTTCGCTGTGCAAATAATTATCTTTCCTTAACGTTTTAGGATTAACCGAAGCAAAATTTTTCAGCCACAGTTTACGCAAAAATTCAGCAAACCACTGTTTTGAATCGCTCATACGAAACATTTTCTATTATTTAAGAATAAAAAGCAAGCTCCTAATATAAGCACAAAGCATCATTCGTAAGATGGAAGTGCCTTTCACTTGGTGAATGTTTTTATTTATTAAATGTTTCGTGGCAGATCTGATCTCATTTCTCGTTTGATTTGTCACAATATTTTTTAGTGATTCTATAACGAAATTTCATTTCGAAATAAAGTGCTGGTACGTAGCGGCTTTGGCCGCTTGCTTAAAGCCACATAAATAACGAATGAAATTTATAATCCATTTACAAGGACAAGGTGAAACTTATAAATCATTCAGTCAGGTCTGAAATTAATTTCTCTGAGTCGCATATTTCCTAGTTCATATTCGAAATTAAAATTCTTGCATTATAAATAGAGGTTAGATTTTTCTGGATTACGCTGCACTTCGACAAGGTTGCTACTTAGCAGATACATCGAGAGAATAAAGGACTAATTAACAAAGATCATAATTATTGAATGATGTTCATAGCATTAAAATATAAAATAGATTACGCCGTTCTGCCAGTAATTTCAATATTTCTGAAAACTTTGCGAATTTCAGAAGAGATGTAGGTTTTCAAACTGAAGTAGTTTTAAGTACAATTAAAAAATCAGAAACAAATATTCGAAGAACTTATTTTCTAAACGAATTAAGGACTCTACAACTTTGAAAGCGTATAAAAATGTATTCAGAATACTTACAGAATTTTTGAGGAGTTAATATATAGCAAAACACATCAAGTTTTATCCCACATAGTCATTGTGGTTCGATGTGACTGCCATTGGTGATTGCACAGACATCCCACCTGAAATTAATTTCTCCCCAAACTCGAAGCAGCATGTCTGTTGTCACTTCCGCAACTGCGGCTGTGATTCGAGATTTCAGTTCAGCGAGATTTGCAGGTAATCTTGGAACTGACATTCGATGTTTAATGAAACCCCATAGGAACAAATCGAAAGGTGTCAAATCAGGAGAACCAGATGACCATGCTATTGGCAATGCTCTGCCATCCATCAGCCTGAGAAATTTATTGAGGAAATCCCGCACATGTGTGCAGTAGTGAGGTGGTGCACCGTCTTGATGAAAGTGAATGGGTCCTTCTTGGTCATCATCGTTCAACAGTAGAATGAGATAATTTTCGAACACATCCAAAGACAAGATACCGTTGATGATTTTCTCATGAAAAAGAAAAAAAAGGGGCTGTAAACGTGATTCTTTCTAAGTGCACAAAACACATTCAAATATGGGCTGTATAACGAAGAAAACTTCTCCGTCATATTTGCCAACGCCGGGGTTCGAACCCGGGTCCCTCATTCCGGAATAAGTCGCTCTACCAATTGAGCTACGCGGACGTTCGTTCTGACTGCTATCTGCCTTTATGTCGCGAGCGTCCTGCTGGGCGCACGTTACAGCTGTCACGAACATATCCCAGAGATTCACGTGGATTTTCGGCGACCCAAATACTGCAGTGGGTATTAACCTTACCACTGAATGAAGCGTCTACTCATCACTGAAGATTATGTAGTCCGGGAATGTCACGTGTTCGTCTATCCTATGTAACATTTCCGCACGGGTTTCCCGACGAGCCACACAATCTGCGCTACTAATTTCTTGAACCAGGGTACTGTATGGTTTTAAGTGCAATCGTTTTCGGAGCACTCGCCAAGCCGTCTGTTGTAAAATACCCATTTTACGAGACGCACGTCGCGTAGAGTTCGTGGGACTACGAACAAAGCTCTCCCTCACTTGTTTCACGACTTCAGCAGAAACACGCGGGAGACTAGGGGATTTCTCATGGTGAACAGAACACCCAGACTCAACGAAATTCTTTTGCCAAGAGCAAATTATAGGTCTAGTGAAAGGACCCCTACGATACTGGGTGCGAAATTTCCGTTGAACAGTTGTCGCGGATTTCGTTTCTTCAAACCAAAATACACAACGAGCAAGCTCCACAACTTTGAAAGCACACATTTTGAAACGCAGGCCGCTGGCGTTCGCGGTTACGGAATTTCGTGCTATGACACTACGTGAGGTAAAACGTGATTTATTTTGCTTCCTATTAACGCCTCGAAAATTTTTATAAGTATTCTGAATAAATTTCTGTACACTTTCAAAGTTGTAAAGTCGTTTCTGAATCACCTCGTATATAAATCCTTACTGGTGGAAAATATTTCAGATTTTTTCATGACGAAGACCTACATATTTAATTTTTATGATTTAAAGGAAACAATTTGGATATTTAGGACTGACGATAAGTCATTCCTTCGATCTCTAAATCCAGAGAAGCTGAAGCTCAACTGGTCGTTAAGATGGCGTGAACTTTTAAAGTGGAGGTGTCAATTCTGACAAATTGCCCCATGATAATAATACCAATCTAGCCCAGAAACAGAATCCTTCGGAAATGTAACAACAGATCAGATAGGATGGAATGAATATTTGATGGCTGCCCCGTGGCTCAGTGGTCTAAGCGCTGGGTTATGACCATTCGTCCGTGAAGGGTACGGGTTCGAATCCAGGTGAGGCATGGATGTTGTCTTTGTCTTACGGCACTGGTTCTCTCCCTTCCCTGGAACCAGCGACCATAAATTCGGGGCGGACGACTATTTATAACCCATTGAGTTGCTCACGGTGGTCGTTAAACCCCCAATTAAAAAAAGAATACATGATGTGAATAAATTCTCTTTTGTTCATGATCAGTTCTGGAAGAACATGGTATTAATAATGTTCTTTAACACCGTTTCAGATATATTCTTTGTAAATATGGATTAATATGCTTGTTCGCACTTGGAATTCCTTTGGTCGCACAATTTTGGAAGAGTCGTTAAGATAAGTATGGTTTGAGCCTGCTTGCGTCCAACAAGACATTAGTCGCATCAGATTCGGCCGAGAAGTCCGATCAAAAAGTTCCGAGACTAGGCAGATATACAACAAAGTACTTACGTTATTTAAGTCTGGCTATGATCTCCCTGAAAGTAGTCTCCTTGGGCAGTGATACACTGCTGCCAGCGTTTTTGGTACTCTTCGAACGCTCCCTGGAAGGAAGTCCTGTTCGCGAATCGTGCCAAGCACCGTCTGTGATTCGCGCTGGATCTCGTCCACGGTTTCAAAACGGGGTCTCTTGTGCTTCAGCTTCATCTTCGGGAACAGAAAGGAGTCGCATGAGGCCAAATCCGGAGAATAAGGCGGGTGAGGAAGGGTGGTCATGCTGCAAAACTGGCGTGTTGCTAACGCTCTGTGAGCTGCTGCATTGTCGTGATGGAGCAGGAAATCGCCCCTGCGCCACATTTCAGGTCGTTTGCGGCGAATGTCCTCCCTGAGACACTCAAAAGATCGCAGTTAAAAAGGCGATGACGGTCCGGGCCTGGGGGACGGATTCACGGTGCACAACCTCACCAATGTCGAAGAACACGATGAGCATGCTTTTGGTTGCGCTCCGGACCTTTTGGGCTTTCTTCGGTCGTGGAGATACAGGGCTCTTCCACTGCGACGACTGTTTTTTGGTGTCAGGGAAGTAACCGTAGACCCAAGTCTCGTCCCCAGTGATGACCCGCGACAGGAATGTTGGTTCATTCACCACCTGCTGACGAAGATCTTGACAGAGTTCGACACGGAGCACCTTCTGTTCGGGGTTCAGAATCTTTGGCAAAAACTTTTGCAGCAATGCGGTGCATGTTCAAAACCGACGTCAGAATTTCTTGCACTATCCCGTATGACACATTGGTGATGGTAGCAATGTCTTGAATGGTTCTGCGACGATCCTCATGCCCCAAAAGACATTTCAACAAGACCAGTTGCTTAATTGTGTCCACATTTTCGAGGGTTTTGCTCGTGGACGGTCACCTTGACCTCTCGCCGTCTTCCAGTGCCATTCTGCGGCTCTTGAAGCGCGAGTGCCAACCAAAACTCCTCGCACGACTCATTGCTTCATTGCCATAAGCCTGCGGCAACATTTCATGCGTCTCCGTTCCGGATTTGCCAAGTTTGACGTAGAATTTGATGTTCGATTGCTTCTCTAGTTTGCAGTCCACACCGAAATCGCATTTGTGTTCTCCATGTGGTCACCAAATATCGTGTAGCACAGCTCCCGATGTTCCCAAAACGACGCCACTCTGCAATATGACTCACGAAAGTCACTGCCATCGACCGCTGCTCGCGCATTCGTGTATCTGTTGGCGCGCTACGTACCTAGTCTTGGAACTTTCGGATGGCACTACTTATAAACATGCTAAAGTATTGTGTTTATGTTGTAGTAAGAGATTAGTACTTTAGGATGTGTTAATGAGAGATACGCACTTAAGGAAATTTACATGTAGCTGAGTAGTTAGGGATTAACTTTTGAGCATAGTTAGTAAGGAGGAAGCTAAAAATGTTGCACGGAGAAGAAAAGGTTTTTTTTTTGGTTTAAGAGAAGCACGTGGCCTTTCTAGGAGCAGATGTCTTTGGGATTCAGAGAGAGAGAAAGAAGTTTTGGAAAGCTCTCGGGATTTTGTGTTACTGCGTCAACATGAAAAAGTACTAAGTGTGGTCTGGGTCCATAAGACGGACGGTGACCAGGTCTAAAAAAAATCTCTCATTCACTACACTACGTTAATTTCCAAGCCGCGAAGTAAAATTGAATTAAGCTACTTGATTGTTACTATTACAAAGAAAAGTCGATATTTTCAAATGTATGATTCTGTGTGTCAAACTAAATTAACTTTTTCTCAGAGGCATTAACACAATAAATAGGAACTGACAGCATCCAGCCTGAGGTTGATCGAACCAAAATAAAATAAATGTGATAAGTTCTCGCGGGAGTCATTAAGACGCGGAAAAGAGCAAAGGTAGTTACAAACATGCTACATTAGTTTCTTGGCAGCCAATCAGGCTTCACTTCTTTATTCTGGTGGTGTTCAGATTCTTTAGAGGTACGAAAGATGCTGCATACTTAATTATAAGGAAGCGTAACAGCTGCTTCTGCGAGCCGAGGTAATCAGTTGGGTAGTTAGCAGCTCCACTGATATCAGGTACACTATCTATTGACTTGTATTACCGCACAATGTCAGGTATTTAGAGAGAAACATTTTATTAATAATGTTGGCTGCATCAAGAAGACTGTTGGCATCACTAGTTGTAATGATAGTTATGGAGAACGTTTAGTAATGATGTTTCCTTGCAGTATTTTAACTGTATTCCCAATACTGTTTAAATACACTGAGTGCTCACTGAAATATGATTACTCTTGTACAAAGTTAGTCACCAGTAACGGCGTAACGAGTACGAGGCCGTGGCCTGTAGACTAAAAGGCTGTAGGGAAGACGTTTGTGGTTCAGTTGAGAGGGAAGTTAAGGACGTCATGAGTAAAAACTAAGAATTTAACGAATTTTATGAAAGGCCACATTGTGGACGCACAAGGAATTAATGAGTCCATTTTGAAAACGGGAGTTGTTTGATGGCCGCCGTGGCTA
This sequence comes from Macrothele yani, assembly GCA_039090855.1. Classification (NCBI taxonomy): domain Eukaryota; kingdom Metazoa; phylum Arthropoda; class Arachnida; order Araneae; family Macrothelidae; genus Macrothele; species Macrothele yani. Next base: position 16,595,796 of record CM076989.1, read on the forward strand.
TTATGTCTCAGGAGTTGTGCGAAAATAAGGAAATATCCAACTGGTGACACAACTGTAAACGGAGACGAAACTTAGATTCCAGAGCTGAATGGCCGGTTCATCGCCTTGTAGAGGGATTCGGTACAGGACAGTTTTGCAGTTCACTGCTTAGTATAATATAGGGCAGCCAGAAACGATATCACACACTACTATGCGTCACAAGCTGGCACGATTGGTCTGCAAGAATAGACGCCCTATATGCTAATCTCCCCAAACAACAATCGTCTAGTACCAACAGCAAGAGGATTTGACCACGCAAGCAAGCGTATTTGGCGAATTTGACGACGAAAGCAAGCGTATTTGGCGGATTTGACGACTCTTCTGATGCTAACATCAAGCGGATTTGAATATGCGAAAACTCAAGTTTATCATGGATTGAGCTAGTAGCTTAGACTAGCGAAAGCAAACATTTTCCAAATCGGAAAATGTTTGCGAGGAGCTTTGATATGATACTCGAAACATTGCTGCACAATACGAGCCTTGTAACACGGAGCAAAAAGAACCTACAAAAAGAACTCAGAGACATCCGGATATACGGTCACCATGTAGCGCATCTCTTTGTCTGAAACATTGCCTAAATACGATATGCATGGAAGGTGCGTTCATACGGACTTGTGCATCTGCATGTTGCAGCTTAAACCTGTATTCATTACACCAGGTGACTCTTTTCCCGTCCTTCAAAGTCTAACCGCTAAGCTCTGATGCCCATTGTAGCCGGAGACGTTGATAACGGTCTCTCATCATGGAAACATGAATGGTTATACCAATCCTTTGCGCACGTGCAAGAGCATCCGCTGAATTATGTGGTCGGAAGCATTCCTGGGTGTGCCCCTGGTAGTAGTCAACTCTAAACTGAGGGATCGTGAGTCTTCTGTTGTTTCAGATATCACGTGCCAACTAGTGTTCAACTCCATTGTCAAAATGCCTCTCTTTTCTGGCATTTTGAATGGGTCTGCATTCCTCTTCATACCGTTTCCTCCACACCTTCATTATGGTAGTCCTCAACCAGAGAAGAAAGCATGCAATTGCTGGGATGCTAGCCTCACCTTCCTTGCGCAGTTAATCAATACCTTTTCAAAATACAAGACCTCCCCTTTCCCCATTGCACGGGCTTCATCCTGGCAAGCCATGTCAGTTAGAAGTTTATATATTCCACGACGGTCGGTGATATCACTGCCATCTGCTGTGGGATGAATTCATTTGTGGAGAGAGAGGAGAGAGAGAGAGAGAGAGAGAGAGAGAGAGAGAGGTGTAGTCATAATCATCTGGTTTATTAGTGTATGTCACACCGAGAGCTATCGGTTTGTAGGTTGGGAAATTCTGCAGTATTGATACCATTCACTCCATTTACGCAAATGTATGTAGAAGAAATACTAGAAAGTGAGTATGTACAATGCTCGCTTTCGTCACGCAATTACAAACGTGTTTCCCTGATTGTTTCCAAATGGTTGAATTGCTGATGAGGTAAATTAGCGTCTTTACTTTTTGGCTGAAAAATTGCGTCCAGTAAATCTTAGCAATCCGAAGGATACTGGTCTAACATCTTCTTTACAGTCATCTTTTTATTATTATTGCGGGGGGGGGGGGGTTAATGATTCCCGAAACTTCTCAGGTTATGAGTCGCCAGACTGCTCCTAGGAAGAGACAGAGCAAGCAATAGGAAAATTGGAAAAGCGCACTGCCAGTGCCTCATCCGGGATCCGAATTCACAGCCCAATGCGGACAATCTGCCAGAACATCGCGCCTAGGACCACTCGGCCACCTGGGCGTCCCAGTTATATTACAGGTGAAGATAGCGAACAGGCCAAAATTGCATACATCTGGCATGACATTAAACACACAGATTAAGGTGTCAGGTACTACCACGGAAATGGAAGGGTCTAAGGGAGCAACTGACCTACATTGGTGATATCACAACCAAGGTTCTGTGGAAAAACAAATTCTTTTCGAGCCCCGCGTCTTTCTACTCCGGAGTTAAATGTTTTCCGAATTAAGCTACATTGACCGAATTTGCGGCCACACTTTACCGTCTTGACATGTACGTCACTTCTGCATTACGTCACAGATATTCCCCCCTTCGGAATGGCGGGGGGCAGGAAATCACAGGTTTCGGGCACACCGCAAACCATGCCTAGCGTAAATCTCTGTAGAAGAAGGAATCCTCACTAATTCCAGACGATGAGTAGAAGGAACATCACACATTTTTCGAAACAAAGAAGGAATCCTCACTAATTCCAGACGATGTATGGAACGAACATCACACATTTTTTGAAACAAAGAAGGAATCGTCACTAATTCCAGACGATGTGTGGAAGAAACATAACCCATTTTTCGAAACAAAGAAGGAATCCTCAATAATTCCAGACGATGTATGGACAAACATCACACATTTTTCGAAACAAAGAAGGAATCCTTACTAATTCCAGATGATGTATGGAAGGAACATCACACATTTTTTGAAACAAAGAAGGAATCGTCACTAATTCCAGACGATGTGTGGAAGAAACATAACCCATTTTTCGAAACAAAGAAGGAATCCTTACTAATTCCAGACGATGTGTGGAAGGAACATCACACATTTTTCGAAACAAAGAAGGAATCCTCACTAATTCCAAACGATGTGTGGAAGGAACATCACACATTTTTCGAAACAAAGAAGGAATCCTCACTAATTCCAAACGATGTGTGGAAGGAACATCACACATTTTTCGAAACAAAGAAGGAATCCTTACTAATTCCAGACGATGTGTGGAAGGAACATCACACATTTTTCGAAACAAAAGAAGGAATCCTCAATAATTCCAGACGATGTATGGACAGGAACATCACACATTTTTCGAAACAAAGAAGGAATCCTTACTAATTCCAGACGATGTGTGGAAGGAACATCACACATTTTTCGAAACAAAGAAGGAATCCTCACTAATTCCAGACGATGTGTGGAAGGAACATCACACATTTTTGGAAACAAAGAAGGAATCCACACTAATTCCAGACGATGTATGGAAGAAACATCACACATTTTTCGAAACAAAGAAGGAATCGTCAATAATTCCAGACGATGTATGGAACAAACATAACCCATTTTTCGAAGCAAAGAAGGAATCCTTACTAATTCCAGATGATGTGTGGAAGGAACATCACACATTTTTCGAAACAAAGAAGGAATCGTCAATAATTCCAGACGATGTGTGTCACTTCTGTATTACGTCACAGATATTCCCCCTTCGGAATGGCGGGGGGGGGCAGGAAATCACAGGTTTCGGGCCCACCGCAAACCATGCCTAGCGTAAATCTCTGTAGAAGAAGGAATCCTCACTAATTCCAGACGATGTGTGGACAGGAACATCACACATTTTTGGAAACAAAGAAGGAATCCTTACTAATTCCAGACGATGTGTGGAAGGAACATCACACATTTTTCGAAACAAAGAAGGAATCCGTCACTAATTCCAGACGATGTGTGGAAGGAACATCACACATTTTTCGACACAAAGAAGGAATCGTCACTAATTCCAGACGATGTGTGGAAGGAACATCACACATTTTTCGAAACAAAGAAGGAATCCACACTAATTCCAAACGATGTATGGAAGAAACATCACACATTTTTCGAAACAAAGAAGGAATCCTCACTAATTCCAGACGATGTATGGACAAACATCACACATTTTTCGAAACAAAGAAGGAATCCTTACTAATTCCAGACGATGTGTGGAAGGAACATCACACATTTTTCGAAACAAAGAAGGAATCCTCACTAATTCCAGACGATGTGAAGAAGAAACATCACACATTTTTCGAAACAAATGAAGGAATCGTCAATAATTCCAGACGATGTATGGAAGGAACCTCACACATTTTTCGAAACAAAGAAGGAATCCTCACTAATTCCAGACGATGTATGGAAGGAACATCACACATTTTTCGAAACAAAGAAGGAATCGTCACTAATTCCAGACGATGTGTGGAAGAAACATCACACATTTTTCGAAACAAAGAAGGAATCCTTGCTAATTCCAGACGATGTGTGGAAGGAACATCACACATTTTTCGAAACAAAGAAGGAATCCTCACTAATTCCAGACGATGTATGGAAGGAACATCACACATTTTTCGAAACAAAGAAGGAATCCTCACTAATTCCAGACGATGTGTGGAAGAAACATCACACATTTTTCGAAACAAAGAAGGAATCGTCACTAATTCCAGACGATATATGGAAGGAACATCACACATTTTTCGAAACAAAGAAGGAATCCTCACTAATTCCAGACGATGTATGGAAGGAACATCTCACACAGTTTTCGAAACAAAGAAGGAATCGTCACTAATTCCTGACGATGTGTGGAAGAAACATCACACATTTTTCAAAACAAAGAAGGAATCCTCACTAATTCCAGACGATGTGTGGAAGGAACATCACACATTTTTCGAAACAAAGAAGGAATCCTCACTAATTCCAGACGATGTATGGAAGGAACATCACACATTTTTCGAAACAAAGAAGGAATCCTCACTAATTCCAGACGATGTGTGGAAGAAACATCACCCATTTTTCGAAACAAAGAAGGAATCCTCACTAATTCCAGACGAACTGTGAAAGGAACACCATAAATTTTTCGAAACAAAGAATGAATCCTAACTAATTCCCGACGATATGCGGAAGGAACATCACACATTTTTCGAAAAAAAGAAGGAATCCTCAATAATTCCAGACGATGTGTGGAAGAAACATCACACATTTTTCGAAACAAAGAAGGAATCCTTACTAATTCCAGACGATGTGTGGAAGGAACATCACACATTTTTCGAAACAAGGAAGGAATCCTCACTAATTCCAGACGATGTGAAGAAGAAACATCACACATTTTTCGAAACAAAGAAGGAATCCTCACTAGTTCCAGACGATGTGTGGAAGGAACATCACACATTTTTCTAAACAAAGAAGGAATCCTCACTAATTCCAGACGATGTATGGAAGGAACATCACACATTTTTCGAAACAAAGAAGGAATCCGTACTAATTCCAGACGATGTGTGGAAGGAACATCACACATGTTTCGAAACAAAGAAGGAATCCTCAATAATTCCAGACGATGTGTGGAAGAAACATCACACATTTTTCGAAACAAAGAAGGAATCCTCAATAATTCCAGACGATGTATGGAAGGAACATCACATATTTTTCGAAATAAAGAAGGAATCCTCACTAATTCCAGACGATGTATGGAAGGAACATCACACATTTTTTGAAACAAAGAAGGAATCCTCACTAATTCCAGACGATGTGTGGAAGAAACATCACACATTTTTCGAAACAAAGAAGGAATCGTCACTAATTCCAGACGATGTATGGAAGGAACATCACACGTTTTTCGAAACAAAGAAGGAATCCTCACTAATTCCAGACGATGTATGGAAGGAACATCTCACAGTTTTCGAAACAAAGAAGGAATCGTCACTAATTCCAGACGATGTGTGGAAGAAACATCACCCGTTTTTCGAAACAAAGAAGGAATCCTCACTAATTCCAGACGATGTGTGAAAGGAACACCACAAATTTTTCGAAACAAAGAATGAATCCTAACTAATTCCCGACGATGTGCGGAAGGAACATCACACATTTTTCGGAACAAAGAAAGAATCCTCACTAATTCCAGACGATGTGTGAAAGGAACATCACGCATTTTTCGAAGAACCCAACTGCCCGTAGACCATTTCTACGTTCGGGCGCTGAAGTTAAAACACAAATTTTCCGTTGACGGAACTCGAACCCTTCTGTTCTGGAGCCGAAGGCTTTCCCAGTTAAGCTACACCGACATAAATTGTCACTGCATTTTGCCGCCTTGACATGTGCTTCATCTCTGTAGCACGTCGCAATTCGTGACAACTTTAAGTTGAGCCCAATTTGCATCTCGAAACCTCATCCTGCTACACTTTTGGCATATGTGTTTTACAATATTTTGGTAAAAGTTTTCAATCGAATTATTTGATGGAAACTTCTAGATCGCTACACAGGAATCCATGGGAGAAAACTTCTTTACTGCTGGTATTCTTGCAGCTGGACTAATAAGTCGCCGCCCAAAGTAGTAGTGTGAAAACTCAAGTTTGTCCGCCGCAGACATCGAATCCGTGACCCCTCACTCCGGAGTAAGTCGCTCTCCCAACTGAGCTACGCAGATAGAATGTCTCGCTGCAGATTTGTCGTCTTGACACATTTTTCACAGTAGCCATGACGATTTTGCTAGGTTTTTACAGGCTGTTGGAATGCACAGTAGTCGATGTGCTGCTCGGAAATTTCACAAGGATATTTGTTCGGGAATTTCAATAAAATGTTTTAATTGCCACATTTTTTTCAAGAGAAATAAAAGAGCCACTCCAAATGTTATAAGTGCTTTTGTGTTGATCAACTGGATTTTTGTTGGCTTTTCTTCTTTAAAAAGAAAGGTTAAAGGGGCAATAAATATTCATTGTTTAAGATATTTCAATCTTTACAATCACCATAAATATTGAAGGAAATTCAAAATCAGTGTCACGACAGAATACCTTTTATAATTGCAAGTAAGACAAAACTAAATGCAGATAGGCTACTGCATTTTAATCAACATGATTTTTATTCCCATAAAATATGTAAACGCATTCAGTTCGGGAAAGAGAATTTACGAGTTTATTCATACACGAACAAAAACATTTCTCCTTCAAATCACTCCCATCACGATCGATATAGAAATTTGTTTCGAGAGAGTCGCTCTTAGTCCAAACTGAATGGCGAATAAATAGTAGCTTAAATCAACAAATGCAAAATTGAATGCTTTATCTGGCTGCATTAACGGTTTTCCATAGGAGGCAGATTTCCCGACATTGCTTCCAAAAATTAAAAGAAAAAAAAAAGAAAGAATGAGCACTTCAAAATGCGAAACAAAAGGTAGCAAGGACGTACAGCATAAAATATTCACAATACATCTATTGCTTTCAAAAAGTTCATTAAAATATCATATCTTTTCTGGCAGTGTTACCATAATATTTTCACATTCATTTGTCATTGTTATTCCTTCGTTCTATTACTTCGCGCTAATTTAAAAAGGAATGCACCTAAATATTCACTGATGTTAGAGTGGGACGGATTTTCGAAGGAAATGATTAGTGAGAGGCAGGTGCGGTGTGGCCCATCAGGGCACCGGGACATTACTCTGGCCGCCCCGGTGGCGCAGTGGTCTAAGCGATGGCCTCTGATCATTCGTCCGTAAGGGGTCCGGGTTCGAATCCCGGTGAGGCATGGATGTTGTGTTTGTCTTACGGCACTGGCTCTCTCCCTTCCCTGGAACCAGTGACCCTAAATTAGGGACGGGCGACTGCTTATAGCCCATTGAGTTGCTCACGGTGGTCGTTAAACCTCCAATCAAGAAGAAGAAGAAGAAGACATTACTCTGTAAACCACTACAGAAATGACACATTTTCTCGTTTTTTTTTCTTTTTGTCTGAATATTTTGGTACTTATGAATAGGATTTGTTAAATTCGTCTAAGCATTTCTATCTCGAAATTTCTAAACATAGTAATAACAATAAATAAAAGCGTTTCTGGGTTTTCTTCTATCTCTATATTGGGCATTTGCTCTGAAATGTATGACGTATACACCAATTTAACTTTCATTTTTTTATTAGAGGTTTAACGACCACCGTGAGCAGCTCAGTGGGCTATAAGAAGTCTTCCGTCCCTAATTTAGGGCTACTGGTTCCAGGTAAGGGAGAGAGACAGCGCCGTAAGACAAACCCAACATCCATGCCTCACCGGGACCCATCTCGGACGAATGATCAGAAGCTATCGCTTAGCCCACTTCGCCACCGGTGGGGCCTTTCATTTTTAGTTTTTTTTTCTATGTACATTTTTAGTTCATTCTCTTTAAGCGTTTCAACCTGAATGTTATATTTTCTCACTCGCTGAATGGTTGTTCTCAACGCTCTTGAAGTCAGGGTGCGTGACGTGTGTCTGTGGGCATGAAAGAAACCAGCTATTCAATGTTGAAGCAATCAGCTAGAAAGTGTGGTGTGGAGAGATGCTGCGGCGAGTTATTGATAAAGTACTGTAACAAATTGTTATAATTAGTATATTATATGCCGAATCGAAATTGATATCGGATAACTATACTGAATGGGGTTGCTGAGATCGTTTGCACATACGTTATGTTCCTCAAGTTCCGTGCAAGGTTGACAACAAAGACTATTTCTTCATGAGTGCTTACACGTCTTCTCTCTTATTGCCGTTAGGTTGCTTAATTAAGCTCAGTGTGTAATTAAGAACTTATCAGAGGCTTAGCAGTACGAAGTTCCAGTGAGATATCTGATGCCACAAAGGGAATGTTTAAGTAGTTACAATTAAACAGAAAACATAACAAATGACAGAGTAAAAGCTTTGAACTTACGTTAAAAAGCGCCAAACACTTTGTTGTAAATTAATTAAACTAAAGTTAACAACAGTTAGACGTAGGTCGTTGGATTTGAATCCCAGGATCATTGGTTTGCCCTACTCCCTTTTTGTAATACTGAAGTGGATACTAGCACCCATTGTAATGGCCCATCGTTCCCACCCCCTTAACCACTGACTCACACTCTGGTTGAAATATTGCTAAATCCGTGTGCCACTCAAATTTACCTTAAAAGAACCAACGATTTACCAGAACTGGCTCATGGGACAAAATAGTGGTTCATGGATCAAAATAATCGATAGAATTCAAACATACGTCTAGTGAAGGAGAGTGTAACCAACACCATTGCGCAGTAGCTGATCAGGAGCCAAATGAATATGCAAATTAAGTGCATAGACCACCAGCATAGCACAGATGGTTAAGTCGCTATGAACTGTGGGAGAGGCGAACGTTTCTGACGTGTGCTTGAAGCCCGATCCTGCCGGCCATCTAGTCTGCGGGTTTTCCGCAGACTCCCCGTGTTTGGGGACCCAAATGCGTAGATGGTTCCCTCTGAAGTTGGTACCGGACGCGCTTTGTCCCTGAACCCACCCCTTCCCCCTCCTCCTCAGGATGTCCCGGTTTACCAGATGAGTGTCGATGCACTAGTAGTAAAAAAATGTGAGCCGAATGAAATCTGATGCCCCATGGCATCGAGCACCTAACAAAAAATTACCCATGGCTGTTGTTGATAATGAATTACGTAGGAAAATTGCTGTGTGGTAGAAGCACATTTCAATTTTCAAAATGATCTTCATGGTGATTTAATCAAAAATGGGGTCTTCAAGAAATTCATGAATTCTTTTTCTTTCTTTGGTAAAAACAGTTTTTTAAAGGAAAGATAATTATCTGGTGCAACATGCGGTTTTCAGCATTTGTTTTAAGGCTACACTCAATCCTGAGCGGACTTTTAAAATTCTTTCACCGTTAAATTGTTGTTAAAATTTGTTCACGGCAGAATTCGTTTTACAATGCGTATTTCAAAAGTTCTGTTCCATTCAGTTCATTTTGTAGTGGACTGCAGGACTAGAATTTGTGAAAATACAAGTTTGCCCTCGACGGACATCGAATCCGTGTTCCTCTCACTCCGGTGTAAGTCGCTCTCCCAACTGAGCTACGCTGACAGAATGTCTCGCTACAGATTTGCTGTCTTGATACATATTTTCACCTCTGAAGTATGTCGCAGGTCTTTATATTTTCTCATTTATATATATATATATATATCATCATCATCATCATTGTCAACCATTATCAATCCACTGCTGGACGAAGGTCTCCCCAAGTTTCCTCCACAACGGTCTGTCTTGTGCCAGTCTCCTCCATGTCACCCCTGCATACTTTCGAATTTCATCCACCCATCTCCCATGTGGTCTTCTTCTGGGTCTTTTCCAACTGTCCCTTGGAATCCAATCTAAAATTTCGGCTGTCCATCGATGATCTGTCCTTCTGGCAGTATGTCCAGCCCATTGCCATTTCAGGGATTTAACTCTGATCATGATGTCTTCCACTCTTGTCATTTTTCGGATCCACGAGTTCCTCTTCTTATCTCTCCTGGTTACACCAAGCATGCACCTCTCCATGCTTCTTTGAGTTGTCTGCAGCCTTTGTATGTCTCTTTTAGTTAAGGTCCACGTCTCTGCACCATACGTAAGCACTGGAAGGATGCATTGATCAAACACTTTTCTTTTAAGACATAATGGCATATTGCTCTTGAAAATTATGCTGTTTCTTCCAAAAGCTCTCCAGGCAAGTTTTGTACGCCGATTAATTTCTTCATCAATGTGACCCTCACTTGATATCTGCCGTCCAAGATAAACGTACGTGTCTGTTATCTCCAGCTTTTCTCCATCAATCGATAAATCTTCATTTCTTGTAAAAGCATTGAACATCACTTTTGTCTTCTGAAAGTTCATTTTTAATCCCACTTCTTTACTCTTGTCAGCAAGTTCCTGGATCATACTCTGCAGCTCTGATGGGGTAGTTGCAAAAATGACTACGTCATCAGCAAAACGAAGGTGGGTTAGATAATCTCCATTAATCTTTATCCCCTTGTTTTCCCAGCTCAGCGACTGAAAAACACCCTCCAATGTGGCATTAAAGAGCTTCGGAGATATGGTGTCACCTTGTCTCACTCCCTTTCCAATTTTTACGTGCGTTGTATTTTCAAACAGCCTAATCTTTGCACTTGCATTTTCATAGATGTTATTAATAATATTAATGTATGCATCTTCAATACCGCAGGTTTTCAGAGCCATTGTAACTGCTGATGGTTTCACCGAATCAAAGGCTTTTTCATAATCGATAAAAGCCATGCACAATGGAAGTTCATATTCCCTCGCTCTTTCAATTAGTTCTCTCAGCACGTGGATATGATCTATTGTGCTGTAGCCACCCTGAATCCAGCTTGTTCTCTCGGTTGAGCCATGTCCAGTGTTACCTTCAAGCGGTGTGAAAGAACTTTAGTGAAGATTTTATAAACTACTGATAGGAGGCTGATAGGTCTGTAGTTTCCGAGATCCTCAATGTCACCTTTCTTGTAGCAGGATCATTGTAGCGGTGTTCCAATCCTCAGGAATCTTTCCTTCATTAAGGCATCGAGTGAAAATTTGGGCGAGTACTGTTTCGATTTCTCCACTTGCTTCTTGTATGATGTCTACAGTAATTCCATCTTCTCCTGGAGCTTTTCCTCGCTTCATGTTCTTGATTGCATGTGCAACTTCTGCTGGAAGGACTGGAGGAACTCTGGTACTGGTATCTTTCATGATGTCTGGAGTGCATATATCATCCCTTTCATATAATTTGGAGTAGAAATCTTTCACTCTTGTCAAAATTTCACCTCTATTTCTTGTTACAGAACCATCTTCTTTTCTCAGTGCCATAATCTGTTTTCTTCCTTACTGAGATGTCCCTTTGCTATCTTTAGGCTTTGGTTGTTTTCAATTGCTTTCCTCACTAGTTCACAGTTGAATTTTTCTTATGTCTTCAGTGATACTTTTCTTACTGTCTTGCATAGCTCTATATATTCCACTTTGGAAGTCACATCTTCTTTAGTTGTCCTCATCTCTTCTTTTTTGCATCAACATTTTGGTTTTTCCTGATAATTTGTTCACATGCAACTTGTTCTTAGACCCAGCTAATTTTGTTGCTGTTTCCATAAGAGCTTTGGTTACTTTTCTGTTAACTTCAGAGATGTCCACTTCTTCCGATGTTAGGCCTTCTAAAGCAGAGAACCTGTTCTTCAGTTCCAACTTGAAGGTATTATGGTGTTTTTTAAGGTTGGTTATGTCAATAGATTTTGTTTGTCTTATGAGCTTGCCACGTTCAAGTTTAGTGTTGAGGTGCATCTTACATCTCACCAATCTATGGTCACTACCTGTGTTGAACTTGTTCAGCACACTGCAGTCTTCTATGACGAATTTTTTTGTTACACATAATAAAATCAATTTCACTTGTCGTCCCATTTGGATGTCTCCATGTCCATTTCCTGTGTGGCTTTTTCTTGAAGAAGGAGTTCAAGATGAAAAACCCTTCTGCCTCTGCAAACTCAACGAGAGTATTTCCACGCTGGTTTCTGTTGCCGTGACCGAATTTACCTACTGAAGTTTCATTCTGTTGCCGTTGCCCTATTTTTGCATTGAAATCTCCCATAATTATTTTCAAGTGCTGCTTACCTTTATTATTTAGATGACAAATTTCCTCATAAAATTCTTCAATTTCTTCTTCAGGATGACTTGTGGTGGGTGCATAAGTTTGAATAATCTGAGCCTGGTATCTTTTCGAGAGTTGGATAACAAGTCGTGCAGCTCTGTCAGAGGAACTTTCAACTTCTACAACTTTATCCTTCAGTTTCTTGTTTATTATAAATCCAACACCACTAGTTCTGCCAGTATCTGTCCCACGATAGTAGAAGAGATGTCCACTTTTCAGTTCGATGAGATCTTCTCCTTTTCTCCTTACCTCACTTAGCCCCACGATGTCCCACTTGATCCTTTGTAGTTCCTCTTCCAATTCAAGAAGCCTTGAATCAGAAGATAGGGAGCGTCCATTGTACGTAGCCAAGGTCAGCATCAGATGGCAGCCTAGTCCGGTCCTCCGGGGATTCTTAGCACCCTCTGCCTTCATGTCGCACTGGCCGCTGCCTTGGCCAGGTACATTCCAGCTGCCGGAGACTGAGGGCCAAGATTTAAGTTGTGGAATCATTTTGGAGGGTTTGGCCATAACTCACCACGCTGGCCAAGCGGGTTGGTGAGTGTGGGATAGAATTTCCTCTAATCCCTGATGGTATAGTTATACCGCTATTGGCGGTCGTCAGAGCCCCTTTAGTGGGAACAGGATGCACCACGAGAAGGCGGGGTTGACATTTGTCAAGGAGAGGCTGTGATGTTACGCATCACCTGACCTTACATCCCATATATATATATATATATATATATATATATATATATATATATATATATATATATATATATATGTGGAGTATTTCCACGCTGGTTTCTGTTGCCGTGACCGAATTTACCTACTGAAGTTTCATTCTGTTGCCGTTGCCCTATTTTTGCATTGAAATCTCCCATAATTATTTTCAAGTGCTGCTTACCTTTATTATTTAGATGACAAATTTCCTCATAAAATTCTTCAATTTTTTCTTCAGGATGACTTGTGGTGGGTGCATAAGTTTTAATAATCTGAGCCTGGTATCTTCTCGATAGTTGGATAACGAGTCGTGCAGCTCTGTCAGAGGAACTTTCAACTTCTACCATTTTATCCTTTGCAGAGGCAGAAGGGTTTTTCATCTTGAACTCCTTCTTCAAGAAAAAGCCACACAGGAAATGGACATGGAGACATCCAAATGGGATGACAAGTGAAATTGATTTTATTATGTGTAACAAAAAATTCGTCATAGAAGACTGCAGTGTGCTAAACAAGTTCAACACAGGTAGTGACCATAGATTGGTGAGATGTAAGATGCACCTCAACACTAAACTTGAACGTGGCAAGCTCATAAGACAAACAAAATCTATTGACATAACCAACCTTAAAAAACACCATAATACCTTCAAGTTGGAACTGAAGAACAGGTTCTCTGCTTTAGAAGGCCTAACATCGGAAGAAGTGGACATCTCTGAAGTTAACAGAAAAGTAACCAAAGCTCTTATGGAAACAGCAACAAAATTAGCTGGGTCTAAGAACAAGTTGCATGTAAATAAATTATCAGGAAAAACGAAAATGTTGATGCAAAAAAGAAGAGAGATGAGGACAACTAAAGAAGATGTGATTTCCAAAGTGGAATATATAGAGCTATGCAAGACAGTACGAAAAAGTATCACTGAAGACGTAAGAAAAGTCAACTGTGAACTAGTGAGGAAAGCAATTGAAAACAACCAAAGCCTAAAGATAGCAAAGGGACATCTCAGTAAGGGAAGAAAACAGATTATGGCACTGAGAAAAGAAGATGGTTCTGTAACAAGAAATAGAGGCGAAATTTTGACAAGAGTGAAAGATTTCTACACCAAATTATATGAAAGGGATGATACATGTACTCCAGACATCGTGAAAGGTACCAGTACCAGAGTTCTTCCAGTCCTCCCAGCAGAAGTTGCACATGCAATCAAGAACATGAAGTGGGGAAAAGCTCCAGGAGAAGATGGAATTACTGTAGACATCATACAAGAAGCAAGTGGAGAAATCGAAACAGTACTCGCCCAAATTTTCACTCCATGCCTTAATAAAAGGGAAGATTCCTGAGGATTGGAACAACGCTACAATGATCCTGCAACATAAAAAAGGTGATATTGAGGATCTCAGGAACTACAGACCTATCAGCCTTCTATCAGTGGTTTATAAAATCTTCACTAAAGTTCTTTCACACCATTTGAATATAACACTGGACATGGCTCAACCGAGAGAAATAACTGGATTCAGGAGTGGCTACAGCACAATAGATCATATCCACGTACTGAGAGAACTAATTGAAAAAGCGAGGGAATATGAACTTCCATTGTGCATGGCTTTTATCGATTATGAAAAAGCCTTTGATTCGGTGAATCCATCAACAGTTACAATGGCTCTGAAATCCTGCAGTGTTGAAGATGCATACATTAATATTATTAATAACATCTATGAAAATGCAAGTGCAAAGATTCTGCTGTTTGAAAATATAACACACATAAAAATTGGAAAGGGAGTGAGACAAGGTGACACCATATCTCCGAAGCTCTTTAATGCCACATTAGAAAATGTCTTTCAATCACTGAACTGGGAAAACAAAGGGATAAAAATTAATGGAGATTATCTAATCCACCTTCATTTTGCTGATGACATAGTCATTTTTGCAACTACCCCATCAGAGCTGCAGAGTATGATCCAGTAACTTGCTGACAAGAGTAAAGAAGTGGGATTAAAAATGAACTTTCAGAAGACAAAAGTGATGTTCAATGCTTTTACAAGAAATGAAGATTTATCGATTGATGGAGAAAAGCTGGAGATAACAGACACGTACGTTTATCTTGGACAGCAGATATCAAGTGAGGGTCACATTGATGAAGAAATTAATCGGCGTACAAAACTTGCCTGGAGAGCTTTTGGAAGAAACAGCATAATTTTCAAGAGCAATATGCCATTATGTCTTAAAAGAAAAGTGTTTGATCAATGCATCCTTCCAGTCCATACGTATGGTGCAGAGACGTGGATCTTAAATAAAAGAGACATACAAAGGCTGCAGACAACTCAAAGTAGCATGGAGAGGTGCATGCTTGGTGTAACCAGGAGAGATAAGAAGAGGAACTCGTAGATCCGAAAAATGACAAGAGTGGAAGACATCATGATCAGAGTTAAATACCTGAAATGGCAATGGTATTGGTATTGGTAACTGTGGGTACTATAGTGGTACCCAGTTTATTGCTATAACGAAATACAGACGTAGGAGATTCATTAAAAGCTGCAGTACAGAAAACAACAGTGCGGAAAGTAAGTATATCCACGATGCAGCACAACGTTACACAGAAAGGAAATGAATATGCACACGAACAATGAAAGACGGAACGGCATGTCAAACACTATATCACATGTGCACAAATGCATGAAATGTACTATGCTATCATAAATCAACCGAACGGAACTGAATTGTGGTTAGAGAGCAAAACAACATGGAGTACCTCAGCAACTATATAAAAATAACAAAGGTAACAAACGTACCACTATAATAATCCGCGATAGAGGAAATCACTAACACAGCAAACACTCACAATTATAGGTAATTTAAAAACAGGCACAAAGTCAGGAAACAACAGATAAGATAATGATGAGATAACGAGCAGATCACACAAGTAACGAGACCGATTAGTTGTGAAAACACAGCAAAAACACGCAATTACCGCAAATTTAAAATACATTACTTGTGAAACACAGCCAAACACACAAATAAAGCACATTTACAATACATGACTTGTGAATCACAGTAAAACACACACATGGAAAACATGAGAATCAACATGCACTAAGTCTGCAAAACCAGGGAATCTGCGAACGGGTTCGCAAATCCTCTAGCATTGAGAGAACAAAAAGTAATCGGTGTGAGGAAGAGAGCTAAAGGTCATCGGTAAAAGTATAGAAGGTATCACATATATGCTTCTCAACGAGCTCCTTCAAGGAGGCGAGACGGCGCGTGTAACGTCTCAAAAAAGGCTGATACCGAGGATCGGTGGCACACAGAGATTTAAAAAGTGACACATAAGCTTCGAATTGCGTTACCGCTGCATACAGGTCCAGATCAGGTGAGTGAAGGAATTCTTCAGAACCAACAATCGTACGTGCAGGTTGAAATAGACGTAAAAGCCAGACGGCCGATCCGCCAAACCACCACTGTACACACCCGGATCGGAACACTCCGCTGTATACACATCTGTAGTCGAAGACAACTCTGTCAGTCTTGAAGGTGGATGCACAATCGTACGGGTCGGGAGAGGAGGAAAGGCAGCATTGTCCGTGACGGAAATGTTCGTCTGACGGAGAAACGAAGAATTCGCGTCAGGCTAACTACCGGTAGTGGGGATAGTAGAAAGACCAATGTGGTCAGCAGTGGGATGCGAACTTGATGAACGTCCACGTCGAACGCGGTCACAGGAGGCAGTGGTGTGATTTTGTGTTAAACAGTGTGTACAATAGTGAGCAGTGAAAATCTTGAAACTGTACGTTCGTGCGCCAATTTCAACAGTAGCTTCTGTAGGGCAATCCGCCAAGGCTTTCTCGGTGGGAAAGACGACCAATAACTGACTGCGAGGTCCGGTAGCATGTGCAAATCGAGTTCCGCGGGGAGCGTCAGAAAGGCGACGGACCTTGCCAACAATTTTACAAACATGACTGACAAGGAGAGGAAGTGCATTATCCGGCACTTCCTGTGGAACAGGATAGAACGTGATGTTCACCGGTCTCTTGGAAAGAGGCGACGGGATGTGGTGGTTTGTCCCAATCGAAAGTCCGTTAGCTAGAAAAAAAGTCAGCATCCTCCTTGTTATTGAACTGTACCGAAATACCCCGAGGAGTACGGGAAATTCCTGCAATGGACGCAGACGACACATGTACAGAGAGGGCTTCCATGTAGCGTGGCAACGGAGTATTCGGTAAAGCATGAAAGAGCACACCTCTATCCAGGAGATTATGGAACTCACGGCCAATCTGCTAATTGTAATCAATCGTTACCTTCACTTTGTGGTTGGATACCTGAATAATAGGTGTTGCTTGGAAAAGACCATCTGGTTGAGAGGAATCGGACGTAGAAGTAGCGCCTCGTTGCACTTTAGAGGCAAATGACATCCTCGGAAGAGAAGTCTGTTCGGATCCGGCAGGCACAGAAGGCTGTGAGAGAAGATAAGCACAGGCCGAAGGCAAGGCAGTAGAATCAGTAGTTCCCAGGGAGGGCACCAAGACAGATGCAGGAGCTGAAGAAGAAAGCGCAGCCAAGTCCAGTGAAGGCACCGGTGCAGGAGTACTAGAAAGCTGGGAAGGCAACTGAGCAGACACATCTGAGGACGAGAGTATGTTAACTTCCATGGACGTGGGAAGCGTGACCGTGACGTGCATCAGCCACGCCCATAGATGATAACGAAATACCGGAAGCCGCCATATTGGCAGCTTCCAAACGTAAACAAACGAGCAAACGATAAGAAAACGGATGAATATGAACTAATATGAGGATGAGAACGCTAGAAAAGTAGCTCAAAACGTACACAGTACCTTTAGACAGCCGGGCCACGCAACAGGTGAGTGAGGGACAAGGTATTCCACACTAAAACGCATAAAATATTGGAGCCACCAACACTACGTCTATCACGAACGAGCAATGGGCTGGACATACTGCCAGAAGGACAGACCATCGATGCACAGCCGAAATTTTAGATTGGATTCCAAGGGACAGGAAAAGACCCAGAAGAAGACCACATGGGAGATGGGTGGATGAAAATCGAAAGTTTGCGGGAGTGGCATGGAGGAGACTGGCACAAGACAGACCGTTGTGAAGGAAACTTGGGGAGATCTTCGTCCAGCAGTGGATTGATAATGGTTGACAATGATGATGATGATGATGATATATAATCATCATCATTATCAACCATTATCAATCCACTGCTGGACGAAGATCTCCCCAAGTTTCCTTCACAACGGTCTGTCTTGTGCCAGTCTCCTCCATGTCATTCCTGTATACTTTCGAATTTCATCCACCCATCTCCCATGTGGTTTTATTCTGGGTCTTTCCTGTCCCTTGGAATCCAATCTAAAATTTCGGCTGTCCATCGATGGTCTGTCCTTCTGGCAGTATGCCCAGCCCATTGCCATTTCAGGGATTTAACTCTGATCATGATGTCTTCCACTCTTGTCATTTTTCGGATCCACGAGTTCCTCTTCTTATCTCTCCTGGTTACACCAAGCATGCACCTCTCCATGCTGCTTTGAGTTGTCTGCAGCCTTTGTATGTCTCTTTTATTTAAGGTCCACGTCTCTGCACCATACGTAAGCACTGGAAGGATGCATTGATCAAACACTTTTCTTTTAAGACATAATGGCATATTGCTCTTGAAAATTATGCTGTTTCTTCCAAAAGCTCTCCAGGCAAGTTTTGTACCCCGATTAATTTCTTCATCAATGTGACCCTCACTTGATATCTGCTGTCCAAGATAAACGTACGTGTCTGTTATCTCCAGCTTTTCTCCATCAATTGATTAATCTTCATTTCTTGTAAAAGCATTGAACATCACTTTTCTTTTCTGAAAGTTCATTTTTAATCCCACTACTTTTTTTTTTTTTTTTTTTTTGATTGGAGGTTTAACGACCGCCGTGAGCAACTCAATGGGCTATAAGCAGTCGCCCGTCCCTAATTTAGGGTCACTGGTTCCAGGGAAGGGAGAGAGCCAGTGCCGTAAGCCAAACACAACATCCAAGCCTGACCGGGATTCGAACCCGGACCCCTTACGGACGAATGATCAGAGGCCAACGCCTTAGACCACTGCGCCACCGGGGCGGCATCCCACTTCTTTACTCTTGTCAGCAAGTTTCTGGATCATACTCTGCAGCTCTGATGGGGTAGGTGCAAAAATGACTACGTCATCAGCAAAACGAAGGTGGGTTAGATAATCTCCATTAATCTTTATTCATTTGTTTTCCCAGTTCAGTGATTGAAAGACATTTTCCAATGTAGCATTAAAGAGCTTGGGAGATATGGTGTCACCTTGTCTCACTCCTTTTCCAATTTTTATGTGTGTTGTATTTTCAAACAGCAGAATCTTTGCACTTGCATTTTCATAGATGTTATTAATAATATTAATGTATGCATCTTCAATACCGCAGGATTCCAGAGCTATTGTAACTGCTGATGGTTTCACCGAATCAAAGGCTTTTTCATAATCGATAAAAAACATGCACAAAGGAAGTTCATATTCCCTCGCTCTTTTAATTAGTTCTCTCAGTACGTGGATATGATCTATTGTGCTGTAGCCACTCCTGAATCCAGCTTGTTCTCTTGGTTGAGCCATATCCAGTGTGTTACTTTCAAGCGGTGTGAAAGAACTTTAGTGAAGATTTTATAAACCACTGATAGGAGGCTGATAGGTCTGTAGGCCCTGAGATCCTCAATGTTACATTTTTTATGTAGCAGGATCATTGAAGCGTTTTTCCAATCCTCAGGAATCTTCCCTTCATTAAGGCATCGAGTGAAAATTTTTGCGAGTACTGTTCGATTTCTCCACTTGCTTCTTGTATGATGTCTACAGTAGTTACATCTTCTCCTGGAGCTTTTCCACGCTTCATGTTCTTGATTGCATGTGCAACTTCTGCTGGGAGGACTGGAAGAACTCTGGTACTGGTACCTTTCGTGATGTCTGGAGTACATGCATCATCCCTTTCATATAACTTGGAGTAGAGATCTTTCACTGTTGTCAAAATTTCGCCTCTATTTCTTGTTACAGAACCATCTTCTTTTCTCAGTACCATAATCTGTTTTCTTCCTTTACTGAGATGTCCTTTTGCTGTCTTTAAGCTTTGGTTGTTTTCAATTGCTTTCCTCACTAGTTCACAGTTGAATTTCCTTACGTCTTCAGTGATACTTTTTCGTACTGTCTTGCATAGCTCTATGTATTCCATTTTGGAAGTCACATCTTCTTTAGTTGTCCTCATCTCTCTTCTTTTTGCATCAACGTTTTGGTTTTTCCTGATAATGTTTTCACATGCAACTTGTTCTTAGACCCAGCTAATTTTGTTGCTGTTCCATAAGAGCTTTAGTTACTTTTCTGTTAACTTCAGAAATATTCACTTCTTCCGATGTTAGGCCTTCTAAAGCAGAGAATCTGTTCTTCAGTTCTAACTGGAAGGTATTATGGTGTTTTTTAAGGTTGGTTATGTCAATACATTTTGTTTGTCTTATGAGCTTGCCACGTTCGAGTTTAGTGTTGAGGCGCATCTTACATCTCACCAATCTATGGTCGCTACCTGTGTTGAACTTGTTTAGTACACTGCAGTCTTCTATGACGAATTTTTTGTTACACATAATAAAGTCAATTTCACTTGTCGTCCCATTTGGATGTCTCCATGTCCATTTCCTGTGCGGCTTTTTCTTGAAAAAGGAGTTCAAGATGAAAAACCCTTCTGCCTCTGCAACCTCAACGAGAGTATTTCCACGCTGGTTTCTATTGCCGTGACCGAATTTACCTACTGAAGTTTCATTCTGTTGCCATTGCCCTATTCTTGCATTGAAATCTCTCATAATTATCTTCAAGTGCTGCTTACCTTTATTATTTAGATGACGAATTTCCTCATAAAATTCTTCAATTTCTTCTTCAGGATGACTTGTGTTGGGTGCATAAGTTTAAATAATCTGAGCCCGGTATCTTTTCGAGAGTTGGATAACGAGTCGTGCAGCTCTGTCAGAGGAACTTTCAACTTCTACAACTTTATCTTTCAGTTTCTTGTTTATTATAAATCCAACACCACTAGTTCTGCCAGTATCTGTCCCCCGATAGTAGAAGAGATATCATATTTTCAATTCAATGAGATCTTCTCCTTTTCTCCTTACCTCCCTTAGCCCGACGATGTTTCACTTGATCCTTTGTAGTTCCTCTTCCAATTCAAGAAGCCTTGAATCAGAAGATAGGGAGCGTCCATTATACGTAGCCAAAGTCAGCATCAGATAGCAGCCTAGTCCGGTCCTCCGGAGATTCTTAGCACCCTCTGCCTTCATGTCGCACTGGCCGCTGCCTTGGCCAGGTACATTCCAGCTGCCGGAGACTGAGGGCCAAGATTTAAGTTGTGGAGTCCTTTTTTAGGGGTTTGGCCATAACTCACCACGCTGGCCAAGCGGGTTGGTGAGTATGGGATAGCATTTCCTCTAATTCCGATGGTATAGTTATACCGCTATTGGCGGTCGTCAGAGCCCCTTTAGTGGGAACATGATGCACCACGAGAAGGCGGGGTTGACATTTATCAAGGAGAGGCTGTTATGTTACGCATCACCTGACCTTACATCCCGATTATATATATATATATATATATATATATATATATATGTGTGTGTGTGTGTGTGTGTGTGTGTGTGTGTGTGCAATGCGACTACGCCATCTATTATTGTTGTTTTTGTTATAGAATAATAATAACAATGTTTCGCACAATAAAATGTTTTTTATACATCGACTATAATTTCGCAGAATATTTGGCTCGGTCTCCTCAAGACGAATGGAAGCCATCCGTCCTGAGGAAGCATCTTAAGATATCCTGAGGAAACATCCATTCGTCTTCAGTGTCATCTAAAACCGATCCAAACGTATTGCAAAACTATAGTCGATGTATAATTAACATTGTATTGTGCGAAACGTTGTTATTATTCTTCTATCTTAACACGACAGAGTTGATAGTCATAAATTATATATGTTGTTTTTGTTGTTATTGTTATTTGTTGACTCCGCCCATTGCTGCTTCTGTGGTCATCAAAGAGATGAATAACTGCTAGTGTCAAGCGACTTTTGCATCACCCTGTATTTTCAGAAAGCAAAAAGAAATTAAAGACAAAATTAAATACAAACATTTGCTTTGCTTAATTTCTTGAAACAAATTTCTCTAAAACATCGGTATATTGTAAGTCCTTTAGAATATCATTTTCAAATGTCTTGAGAGCAAGTCTGTTGAGTCTTTCGTGTACCATTGTCGATCTGTATGCATTCTTCAAATGCTTCATCTTGGAGAAATTCGTTTCTGCAATCGTATTAGTTATCATCAAACACATGTAAATCCGCATAGCTATTTCAACATTAGGGAATGAAGAAGTTAATGCATTGTTTGTTACAAGGGTGTAGATATCAGAAACCTTTATAGATTCATCATGTTTATTGCTTAATTCATCAAATTGCGCTACAAAGTTCTTCAAGTGCAGAATTTCGGGCAGAAATCCAGGCTCAGTGTCATCTTAAGTTTTCTGAAATTTGGCTGTTGCTGTTGAAATGTCTGCATAATTCATTGTTGGGAATTCGACCAGGAAACCAAATCGTGAGTGGACATTTTTATATGCTTGAATGCGTTGTGCAAGAGCTGAACGTGTTATCTATGATGGGGAGATATGCTTCCAGCTTAAATTCTCTCTTACTCGCAAAATAACATCATCAGCATTACCATCATTGATTTAATTTCTTTTCGAATGTTGTCGTTTCTGTTCATGACAGTATTCTGCATCTTCAACTTTAAAGGCTCTCTCGCTTCTCCAGTAACAGCCGGCGCGATGTCTGGCTGTCTATAGTTTTTCAGACCCCTGCAAAATGTTTTAAGAATCATCATGAAATTTAATTTTAAAAAAGAAATTTCCTTGTTTTTTGAGGGCTTTTTCGGTTTTTCCTCTGTCTTCTCGAGGCCCCCCAGCTGGCCGAGGCCCCTGAGCTGCAGCCTCTGAAGCCCATATCTTAATACGGCACTATCTGGGATAAGTTATTAGAGCCTCCTTAGAAATAGCAGCATATAAAGTTGTTACAATAAAAAAAATGATATTTACAGCCACGCATGAAAGTCATGTCCCAACCACACCATCACATGATCATGATCCATCCACACCATCACATGACCATGTCCCATCCACATGATCATGCCCCATCCACATGATCATGCCCCATCCACACCCGTCTAACGAAAGCTTGTCCTTTCAGCTATCAGATGCCTGTAGGAATCTCCAGAACAACCATCAAAGAAACAACCAGTAGTCCCTTTTCATGTCGCGTGAACATATCTGAAACACGGACTCCACACTACGTGAACATGTCTGAAACACGGATTCCACACTACGTAAGCATGTCTAAACATGGACTTCAACGTAAAACGGAACTCTTGGTTCCATGATATCAAAATGTTTGAATTTTAATAACATTGTACGTTGCTATTTCTAAGAAAGTTTTTATAACTTAGCCCAGACGAAGCCTCCCTGTGGAACGGGAAAGCTCGGCGTGAACTGTGTATTAAGTTTACGCCATTAAGGGAAGTGTTTTAGTACATACGTAATACGATGTCTCAACGTTATCGTTGCTACACTTCTGGGGGAAGGTCTAAAATTAAATTTCTCGGAAAATTAGAAATAAATTAAGTCCATGAGGATCTAAATTTATGCGCCGAGCAACAGAAATACGCAGAATTTCCATTTTTCTCGATCCCAGTAAAGAGAAATATGAAGAAACAGAAAAAAAAAAAGATTCTTTGTTATTACTCCACTTCAGAATAATAACTCAAAAGACAGCCGGCTTAAATTTCCTCGGCGTTTGCGAATGTTTCTTCTGTTGTGTGAAACCATAATCAAAAGCAGAAAGGTTGTATTTTCCATTTCTTTTTCCTTATTCCCCGTAACTCGATTCCGAAGTACCAAACCTATCACACGTAGAAAATTTTTTCGTCTTCTGTTAACTTTATTTTGTTGAAAAACAAAAATAAAACAACCCCTCGAAGCGACGAAGAGTAACGTATTAGAAAGGGAAACAAAATCCTAGGATTTCAAAACTCAGAATCTTTGAAAAACTGTCTCTCATGGGACCAGTGTATTGAAACGTGACTCAAAAACAATCCCTTGTAAGGTGCTTTCACGGAGAATAATAGCTGCTTTTGACTCCTATCAAAGACATTACTTAGAGACTTCAAAAGCGTACAGTCTCTTTTGAAACTGCTACTCAATCATTCTACGTATATGTGGCTTAAAATCCCTATGAGGTAATCTTTAGGTAAATTCTATGGAACGGCGTCCTCAGGGAGACGGATGTAATTATAAAATGACATTTTATAAAAGTCATTTAAAAAATCCAATTTTAGCTCTCCGGTTGAGACTCCATTCAGAATTATGTTACTCCAAAAATATGATTACACAGTGTAAAACCTTTTAACTTGACTTTTAAAAAGAAATATTAGCCGCATATTAGCTCAGAATGTAAAGGAATGAAAAAAAATGCTAAGCATAATTTAAATGTGACGCCGTCTCAGGACGAAACGAAATCGTAGTTTTTACCGCTTAACGGGTGTTTGGTCGTATCTTCTTTTTACGCAAGACACGAAAGAATGAATAATAATGAAACTGCCTACTACAGTTTCGAGGAAAATTACATTAGACTTTAAGTTACAATTATTTGGAGCTTATATTGCATTTATAAACGTTGTTTTCTATATTAAATGAAAAATAAGTCGATTGTTAATTACACATTTGTTGTTGTGTTGAATTTGCCACCTGTAATTCAAATTTAATTGAAATCATATGTTGTCCCTATCAAGTACAGCCATGCTCAGTATATTATGCTTGTATGCAGAGGACACGTTGTGCTTCTGAATTTTGTCGGCAAAATGTTGAAAATGTTTTACACCAGTTGTTGGCCATGAAATTCCACTCTTAAGCAATAAATATGGGAATAAAAGTACAATGTTTTTTTATGTCACAGCCACATATCTATTCGCTCTCATTATATGTTTCGTAACTAAACTTCCTGCTGTAATTTAAGACTTGGTGTAGGCCTACCCAGTATTTTAACTTCCAATTTCTGTTCCAACGAATGCGAGAACGAATGTTTCAGCAAACAATCATCAGTATTCATGATTAAGAAGACAAACATTTAGCTTCTCATATTTCCTTATTTACGTAAGGATGTTAAGCTTTGGAATTGTTACACTGATGAAAAAAAATGCCACTAAAATAATCCAGTAGCTAACGCAAGACACATCAGTGAGCTACTACGTTTATTCCCGGTAACGAAACGAGAATGGGCAACGTGGAAATATGCTCCTATGCTTTTCTATGAAGCAACGGCTAGCTTCCATTAGAGTGCTTAAATGCACATGCTCAAATGTTGAGGCGGGCCGCAGAAGATTATGCTTACGGTGTCAGCACGGACTTTTTCCCAGACACTTTCCTGGCTGAGCCAAGTTGACCAGTTCTTTTTGTCGCAATGATATAGAAAGAAAAATAAAAATCGTGTTTGCCGATATCCTGGTCTGCTTAACTGTTTTGTTGGCTTTACTTACTTATATAGCTTAGGAAGGAGGCAAGGAGAGTCACGCACAGTGTTTTTGTAATCTGTAGGTATTAAGATGGTAACAATTATTTGGAGCTTGTTGACAACGAAACGATTCGACCCCAAGCCAGTGTGTGTGCTCTGTGGATTCGGGGACGGGGTCTCTGCAGTGAGGTGAGGTGTGTGTGCTCTGTGGATTCGAGGACGGGGTCTCTGCAGTGAGGTGAGGTGTGTGTGTTTGCATGAGAGAGCGGGACGACATCGATTGTTTCTCTTATCCCTATTCAATACAGGGACTGACTTTTGTAGTGTTACCACTTGCTAGTTCAGATAATGAGAGCTTTTGAACGCGCTTAGTTGTTTTCCTTTAAATGTTATATTCTTCTATAATTGCTAAAGTTTAGTTAATATTTTTAGGCTTACATTCAACTAAATATTTTCAATAATATCTCGTTTTGTTTTTTAATTTTCAAAATTTAATTAAATACAATAGAAAGACAAAATCATACAAAATGGCACATGACGGGACGGGACGGGCCTAAATAATTGCTGCAATCAATGGAGCGGGCCGGCCTTAAATAATAGCTGCAATTAACGGGCCTTAGCCGGGCTTTAAGCACACAAGCTTGAGCCTTGCCGGACTCACCAAATAAGGCCCGTGCAGACCTCTAACTAAAGGGACGCAGAATTCTACTTCGTACACGAGCTGGAATGTTTGATTGCAAGGAAGCATGAAATGTTTTCGCCGCCGTAATGGCGCTATTAAGTACACATAAAAACATATTAATTCAATATCTTTTTAGTGTAATGTTCTTACTCTCAGAACTTTTTTAGTAGCAAATTCTTTCGTTAATCTAATAATTTATATCTAAAATACACGGTTCTCTGATTTTTTTATACGTAACCCGGTATGTTACAATTTGGATAGAACTGAGACAGAATTGTGGTGTTTCTTCTTGGTGCAGCCAAAGATCAACCTTGATCCCGTCATAGAAGGGTGTGTTGCTTACTTTGAGAGAATTGAGACAACGTTGTTGTGTTCTTTCTTGGTGCAGCCAAAGTTGAACCTTGATCCCATCAGAGAAGGGTGTGTTTGTTTATTTTGAGAGAATTGAGAGGCAGCGTTGTTGTGTTCCTTCTTGGTGCAGTCAAAGTTCAACCTTGAACCCATCACAGAAGGGTATGTTGTTTTCTTTGAGAGAATTGAGACATCAGCGTTGTTGTGTTCTTTCTTGGGGCAGCCAAGGTTGAACCTTCATCCCATCAGAGAAGGGTATGTTGCTTAATTTGAGAGAATTGAGACAGCGTTGTTGTTTTCCTTCTTGGTGCAGCTAAAGTTCAACATTGATCCCGTCAGAGAAGGGTATGTTGTTTACTTTGAGAGAATTGAGACAGCGTTCTTGTGTTCTTTCCTGGAGCAGCCAAAGTTGAACCTTCATCCCATCAGAGAAGGGTATGTTTGTTTACTTTGAGAGAATTGAGACAGCCTTGTTGTGTTCCTTCTTGGTGCAGCCGAAGTTCAACCTTGAACCCATCACAGAAGGGTATGTTGTTTTCTTTGAGAGAATTGAGACATCAGCGTTGTTGTGTTCTTTCTTGGGGCAGCCAAGGTTGAACCTTCATCCCATCAGAGAAGGGTATGTTGCTTAATTTGAGAGAATTGAGACAGCGTTGTTGTTTTCCTTCTTGGTGCAGCTAAAGTTCAACATTGATCCCGTCAGAGAAGGGTATGTTGTTTACTTTGAGAGAATTGAGACAGCGTTCTTGTGTTCTTTATTGGTGCAGCCAAAGGGAATGTTCTCGGTTTGGACGAAAAATCGGTTTCGAATTTCATTACTCACACACATATGCGGTACTTAAAAATTGATAAATCTCTGGGACGTAACTTTGTGACTCCACTATATATTTCGCGTTGTAGTAGAATAGAATCCTAAATGTATCCTCAATATTCAACATTCCGGTTTCAAGTGGATGTGCTGAAGTTTGGTAGACAAAAAAAGCTGTTAATTCAGGAGTTCCATATTGAAGCACTGGTCTCAGATTCTTCTCTCTCTCTCTCTCTCTCTCTCTCTCTCATCCGACCAGGGCGGGTTGAGCCCCGCAAAGAAGACTATGCGCCCTTGAGGATTACTGTCAAATTAATGCAGCCGGCTTGCCATTCCTCTGCTGCATACGTGTGTCCGGGGCCGACTTCATTGGGAACTATCTGCGCATTCGCGTCCCCAAATTACATGGCATCTGGGGAAAACCCAAGAAAAACCTAAGACTAAATAGACAAGAGTTGGAAACGGATCAAAAATTTCGGAACCGGATCCGACGTGACCCAGACGTCTCATAACTGAACCCAACCCAGCCCGATCCGGACCCGTGCCTGACCTGAACAAATCTGCTTTGAACTATAAATTCGAAACTCAATTTATGTATATTTACATATAAAGGTAATATACATATTCATCCCAATAAGTGCTTGATATTTAATAACTGAAATCCTCTTTTAATAATAAAATTTGGTTACTAGCTAAATTTTAGTGCCATTTTTAGTGCCACTGTTTTGCGTAATCCAGAAGTAATGGTTGACTATGACCGTGACCATGGAGTTTATTAAAAATGGGAATCATTATTAACGATTACACAAATGTATTTAGATTGTTCACTTTTTCCACGCTTTGATGGAGGTGCGCATACTTTCATGTGGTCCGTTAGATTTTTGGTTCCATAATCTTTTATTACACCGTCGACATCTTTCTTTGTAATTATACACTTTCCACATTTTGAACAACAAGCAAGACCAAACAACACAGAATTATTCACCGGTTCCTTAATGAGACGAAACAATTTCCAGCATTCACTCTTCCCCTTGTGGTTTTCAACAAGCACGTATTTGTTGGCCTCGACGCCTTTCTCAACCTCCCTAATATTAAATCCATCCGTATTAACAAATAAGGAGTTAATTTCTACATGACATTTCATGGGAACGGGATGTTGGCACATCAATCGAAAACCTCTGAATACTCAATGTAAAAGATGCTATGTGAAAAGTAGCTCTTAGTCATACAGTGAACTTCGCATGGAGAGAGTGAATCAACTGAGAAGCTTTTTAGTCCAAGTGGCAGGACGGAAAGGCAAAGGAAGGCCAAGGAAGTCATGGGAGAATCAGATTCAGGAGTGTCTGCATGAGAAAATGATTATGAGTATGAAGTATAGAAGATCTTCTGTACGGCGTGTGATGGATGTCAGTGAACCCCGAGCTGTATGTCAAGATCGCTGTAAACGGAGAAGTTTGATACGGTAACAGTAAGTAAAAATTACCTGGGAGTTTGTATTTCTTTGTGGAGCTGACCTCTGAATGTTAGAGAAACAGCTTAGTGAGTGATGATGACGATGACGTTTTTAAAAGACCATTGCTTAAAAAAACGAATAGCCGAGGTTTTACTGTATTTCTTTTCAAGAGTTTGTTTTACTCAATTTCAGAGAAAACGACAATGCTTTGGGTGTAACCAAAATGGTGGATGGCAGCCAACGTCCTCTTAATTTCTGCATTCATTTTTCTGGGTTTAAACCGCTAGCTAAATCTCGTATGAAAGCTATTTTCGTGATAAAATACAGACGAATTGATTTTGCAAGAGTAGGCGCCCAGCGTCGGTCTTCAATAAACATCGGCCTGCGGAAAAACTAGATGCGTCGAGAGGGGAAAACATTAATGGAGTAAAGATGTCAGGTTTCTGAAAGCTCCTGGGGTAACTTCATTGCAACATTATCTTCCAAGCGACTTGTGGTGTTGAACCTGTAGCACTCCGAACTTTCTCCCGTCATCCATCAAGAATATTAGCTGTGGCTTCTCTTACACAAATACATTACCCAGGAACTCGTTTGTTATGGTTTTGTCTGATAAAAGCTCGTGGCTGATAATCAATTTCTTCCGCCTAGGACTTTTATTCAGAAAACCACTCGAAAATTATTTTACATTTACTGCACAAAAATTAGCTACCCATTTTTGATAACAAAAGAAGAAAATTAATTTTTTTAAGCTTTTCAATTAAAAGCCGACGGAAGGGATTTTATTTTTTTGATTGGAGGTTTAACGACCACCGTGAGCAACTCAACGGGCTATAAACAGTCGTCCGTCCCTAATGTAGGGTCACTGGTTCCAGGGAAGGGAGAGAGAGCCAGGGCCGTAAGACAAACACAACATCCATGCCTCACCGGGATTCGGACCCGGACCTCTTTCGGAAGAATGCTCAGAGGCCATCGCTTAGACCACTGTGTCAATGGGGCGGCAAGGGATTTTTGATCCTCTGCATCTTTAACGACAATCGTAAAGTACATCCCAAGTTGAAATCTGATCGTGACGCAATACTTATTTTCATTGTTACTCAACAATAATTTTACTAAAAATGTTTCATCACGAATGAAATATGGAATTGCAGCATATAATACAAATTTTGAAGATGACAATCCGTTTTTGGTGCGTAAATATGACAAGGATGGTAAGTCAGATAATATTCGAAAACTTGAAAATTTTCGTCGTCCTGGAGCGGGAACCGAATCTGCGTCTCCCAGTTAGCGCCCGAATATGATAACCACTATATCACCCAATCTCGTATTTTATTCATGATTAATCTGCTCCTTTGGGCAATCACTGGATAGAATTCTTAATCTCAAGATTTTTTTTTTTTTTTGATTGGAGGTTTAACGACCACCGTGAGCAACTCAATGGGCTATAAGCAGTCGCCCGTCCCTAATTTAGGGTCACTGGTTCCAGGGAAAGGAGAGAACCAGACAAACACAACATCCATGCCTCACCGGGATTCGAACCCGAACCCCTTACGGACGAATGATCAGAGGCCATCGCTAAGACCACTGCGCCACAATCTCAAGATCCGCTAAACATCAATGCTGGTTGCTTCGACTAGCGAATCCTGTGATGGTTGTATTCAAATTAATCAGAAACTTGAGGCTTGGCCGTTCTGCGTGGTGTAGTGGTTAGCATACCCGGGCGCTATCAGGGAAACGCGGGTTCGATTCCCAGTCCAAGACGACGGAAATTTCCAAGTTTTCGGATATTATCTGACTTACCATTTTTATTATATTCACACCAAAAAATGGATTGTCATCTTCAAAATTTGTATTTCTTATCACGTTTTACATAAACGTAACGATATCTCATGAGCGGAATACGGGATTACACCATACAATAGAAATCCAGAAGACGTGAATCCGTTTTTTTTTTGTAAATATGACATGGATGGTAAGTCAGATAATATCCGAAAACTTAAAAATTTCTTTTTCCTGGAGCCGGAATCGAACCTGCGTTTTTTGGATAGTGCCCGAGTATGCTAACTACTACACAACCCAGAACGGCCAAGTCTCAAGTTTCCGATTAATTTGAATATAACCAACACAGGATTCGCTAGTCGAAGCGACCGGCATTTATGCTTAGCGAATCTGGAGGGTTTGAATTCTATCCCGTGATTGCCCGGAGGAGCAGATAAAGCACGAATGGATTGCGGGATTACACCATACAATACAAATTTTTGAAGATGTGAATCTTTTTATTTTTTATTTTTTTTTTTATAATTTGTGGTGTAGTGGTTAGCGTACTCGGGCGCTATCCCGGAGACGCGGGTTCGATTCCCGGTCCAGGACGACGAAATTTCCACGTTTTCGGATATTATCTGACTTACCATCCATGTCTTATTTATACAAAAAAAAACCGGGTTCACATCTTTAAAATGTGCAACAATATCTTATTGCAGTAGGCGTTAATTACAAGAATCTCATACTAAATATAATAAAAGGCATTACAAAACTGCATTTTGATGCTATGCATCTTTCCCGATAGTAATAAAGTACGCATCGGAGAATAATTTGGTTTTATCTCTAACCCCCAAGGGGGAGGGGTTTACCTGCTTTTGACGAGAGCTTTAAAATGTTGTACAACACGATGAGGTATAAACCTGCAGATATCCTAGGCCGAATGTTACAAATTCCTCTCACTGACACTTGTAATTCAGCTTGTCTTTCTATCTTGAGGTCAGATTTTATCTTGCGCATGCGCAGATGGACTTTCCTAGCTTCATCACATTTAATCGATGTCAGGGTCCTTTCTTACGTTCGTCTAAATCTGAATAATATATAATAATAAATGTGGGTGTTTTTTTTTTTTTTTGGAGAAACTAAGCGAAATGTGCCGCCGTCATTTTAATAAATATTAACTTTTATGACTCACATATTTTCTTTCATTTATTTTGCGACAATAACATTCATTAATCCACCTACCTAAAGGCCGCTCAATGTCAAGAGTACATCTGATTGTTTGTTGTTATGATTTAATTCTACTTAATATGTACCGGACTGTGGCTCAATGTGGTCGTGAGTGTGTGTGTGTGTGTGTGTTGTACGTAAATAAATGTGTACTCTCGAATCAGTCTTTTTATTTCACGCCCACAACGTTCTTGGATGTGAAAGATTCACAGTGTAAATAAAGAACTGTTCAAATATTTCTCCCGGAAGCAGAGTTCTCCAGACAAAGGTTTCGACCTTTACGCCCCATTGCGGGAAATCTGTGCATTATTTAAAGACGATAATACTTGTGCGAAGGACGCACATGAGATAAAGGCAGATATCAGCGAGAACATGCGTCCGCGTAGCTCAGTTGTGAGATCGACTTATTCCGGAAAGAGGGGATCAGGGTTCGATGCCTGATGTGGACAAAAATGACGCAGGAATTTATTTCGTTTTATTTACACCCGAACTTCAAGAATGACCTGGCCGTTAAAGTTCTCACAATGGTGTGATGTTCTTTCCACACCGGGAGACAGGAAAAATAAGAGAATCCCTTCTTCAGTGCTTCGAAAAATAAATGTGTGTGATGTTACGTTCCACACACCAAATTTACTGGGATTTCTCCAATGTACGTTTTTCAGCAGATGACTGCCTTCAGCGAGACATGGTCCCGGATGACCCGTGGGCCATGCCCCCGGCCCTCGTTCGTAAGGGGAGGGGGGTATATGTGACGTTCCTGCCACGCAGGACGCACATGAGATAAAGGCAGATAGCATAGAGAGCATACGTCCTCGTGGCTCAGTTGGGAGAGCGATTTATTCCGGAATGAGGTGACCCGGATTCAACGCGCGGCGTGGACAAAAACGGAGAAATTTACTTCATTATAGTCTCCACATCTCTATTGTAGTGAATGGCATCCAGTAAAATAAGAAATTTCTCAATGGGGTTTTTAGAAGCGATAGTTGCAAACAGCAGTACACAAACACCACCTAACGACAGAACTATGAACTATGAACTCCTCAAGTACAAACCTAAAGTGTTCCGCAAGGTTAATTTTTAAAATCGCACATGTAAAAGCAGAGATATTGAGAAAAACAGATTAAACATTGGCGCTCTCTAGCGTCAAAATTGTGCATTATTTTGGGAAGAAAATAACCCACAAAGGGTTTTCATAGTTAGTAATATCTGATCAAAAAAATATTTTTTTATCGGAGTTTAGTCCTGCAAATGTTGCTGAAAACGTATGCGTAAACTCACGCCCTCTAACGTGCGTTAAGAAAAATTAATTTGAAACTATGTGAAAAACATTTCTCACCAGAAATGCTCTCCAACAAAGAAATAAGTTTTCAAATCGGACTTTTGGAAGCAAAGATATCGACGAAAATAAGATATATGCATCTACCTACCCCCCCCCCCCCATGCGGAAAAGCTATACATTATTTTAGGAAGAAAGTATTCTGATAAGGTTTTCCGATGAGAGTGGTATAGGGTCCACGAAATAATTTTTTCAATCGAGTTTTCAGAAGCTTAGTTTTTGCTGCAAATTCATCAGAAACAGAAATAGACGGTTACGCTTCCTGGTGGCCAAACCATTCTTTATCAAAATTTAGAAGTTGTAATCAAAGCATTTTCTCTGAGGAGCTGTTTCCGATGCAGGAAAAAAATTTCAAATCGTTGTTTCAGAAGCAGAAATATCTGGGAAAACTCAAGATACCTTTACGCTCCCTAGCGGAAGATCTATGCGTTACTTGAAAAAGAGAGTGTAGGCCTACCTAAAATTGTGTTCGATGTAAATAGCATCGAAAGGATGAAAAAAATTTGTCAATCGGATTTTTAAAAGCAAATATATGGAATAAAATGTATTTTGAATTCGATATTATCTGTATTTGCGCCCTTCAGCGTCGAAGTTATACATCGAAAAAAAAACAACAAAAAAAACCCCGGTATGCAATGATTATCATTGTGACATTTTAGGCTTCCAAATGCGAAAAGACTTTTATAAATCGGACAAATGGTTGCTGAGATATGGTGTCTATAGACGGACGGACAAACCGATAACGCATTAGCACGATCTTTTTTTTTACAAAGGACGTGCTAAAAAGGATTCCCTGGTTGCGAGGGTTGAAACAAAATATAAATATGTGTGATGATTTTTCCACAAAACGTTCGTAAATAGTAAATTAATCGCCGAATGTTGCTGCAGGTTGACCCAAAATGGTGATGAACAATTTCACCCGCCAACCCGCTTTCCTCAAGCGGGTGATGATGTGGTGACATATGAGTCAAATGGACAATGAAGCAGCGATAAGTCTGCTGTAGTAGTTCACTTGGGAGAACATTGAACATCCTCTCCAGAGAAGGAAGATGTGACTTCGCATTTCACTGTTGGCAAAACAAACCTCATAGGCTTCCATCGTTTCGAGGCCCAAAACCCTGTGGATGTTTAGGAGAAAAAAACAAAAGGCAAGTTAATAAACTTGAGTTTATTCAACAGAACTTGTAATCTGAAATACCACTGCCGTCCTGGTGGCGCAGTAGTCTAAGCGCTAACTTCTGATCATTCGTCCGAGAT
This sequence comes from Macrothele yani, assembly GCA_039090855.1. Classification (NCBI taxonomy): domain Eukaryota; kingdom Metazoa; phylum Arthropoda; class Arachnida; order Araneae; family Macrothelidae; genus Macrothele; species Macrothele yani. The sequence continues at coordinate 16,630,151 of CM076989.1, forward strand.
GGGTCAAGGTTCGAATCCCTGTGAGGCATGGATGTTGTGTTTGTACATAACACATACTCGACTTGTTCCAAGGAATGTATATACTCTCTCTCTCCATTCCCTGGAACAAGTGTCTCTAAATTAGGGACAGGCGACTGATTATAGCTCACCGAGCTGCTCACGGTGGCCATTAACTCCCCCCCCCCAAAAAAAAAACACTTTGCAATTTTAACACTTTAACAACTATGACCCTAGGAATCGTGTCTCCCAGAATATCATTACTCCCGAAATTGTTTGCTGACACTTTTTCCATTTCTGTTCCCCCTTTTACTGGTTAACAAAAGAAGGATTAGTGCTGTATCACATCACGAAACTTCCGATCTGTAGGACTGACCTTCATATGTTTTGTACTGACCTTCATATGTTTTATGTTTTGTACTGACCTTCATATGTCATATGTTTTGTACTGACCTTCTGACCTACTGACGTACTGACCTTTTTCATATGTTTTGTGCTGACCTTCATATGTTATATGTTTTGTACCGACCTTCTGACCTACTGATCTACTGACCTACTGACCTTTTTCATATGTTTTGTACTGACCTTCATATGTCATATGTTTTGTACTGACCTTCTAACCTACTGACCTTTTACATATGTTTTGTACTGACCTTCATATGTCATATGTTATATGTGACCTTCATATTTTGTACTGACCTTCATATGTTATATGTTTTGTACTCACCTTCATATGTCATATGTTTTGTACTGACCTTCAGACCTACTGTCCTACTGACCTTTTACATATGTTTTGTACTGACCTTCATATGTCATATGTTATGTGGGACCTTCATATTTTGTACTGACCTTCATATGTCATATGTTATGTGTGAGCTTCATATTTTGCACTGACCTTCATATGTCATATGTTATATACTGACCTTCATATGATATATGTTTTGTACTGACCTTCATATGTCATATGTTTTGTACTGACCTTCTGACCTTCTGACCTACTAACCTACTGACCTACTGACCTTTTTCATCCACCCATATCCCATACTGATTATGTACTGACCTTCATATGTTTTCAGAGGGCAATCATTTCGTTCCTCCACAGATAAGAGATCCATTGTCGCAAGAGTGAATTATATCACTCAGGGAGAAATCGCCTGCTGCTTGACTTCTTTGTTTAATGATAATAGTAACGGAGGTGGACTTCTGCTAATTTATAAGAGACCATATAAATTCAAAGAGCATGTAGAGGTTAAAGGTTCTACTCACTCTGAACAGCGATTGAGGCTGCCGTGGTCGTCTTCCTGTACGGGTGTTCTGAACGGTTTATTCGTTAAAGGGTTAAACAAAATTTTTTCCTCGCTAAACGTTTTTGACAGTGTTTCGCAAGAGGTCAGAAAGATGTATACACCTCTCTGTATGTCGAGTAAAACCAAAAGTGGATTGAAGTGTGTGACGTACCCGCCAGCAGGACGCACACGACATATAGGCAGACAGCAGTCAGAAGAAACGTCCACGTAGCTCAATTGGTAGAGTCACTTATTCCGGAATGAGGGTACCCGGGTTCGAGCCCCGGCGTGGATAAAAATGACGGAGAAATTTACTTCGTTATAATGGCGCCCGAACTTTCCGGATGACTCGGCCGTTCAAAATCTCGCAATGGTGTGATGTTCTTTCCACACCGCGAGAGAGGAAAAATAAGAGCAGCGCTTCGAAAAATAAATGTGTGTGGCGTTGCATCCCACACACTAGATTGACTGGGAGTTCTCAAGTGCACGTTCTACAGCGGATGGCTGTCTGCAATGATTCATGGTCACGGCTGACCCGTGGGCCATGCCCCTGGTCCTCTTTCGGACGGGGGTGGAGATGTAACGTACCTGCCAGCAGGACGCACACGACATAAAGGCAGATAGCAGTCAGAACAAACGTCCGCGTAGCTCAATTGGTAGAGTGACTTATTCCGGAATGAAGGTACCCGGGTTCGAGCCCCGGCGTGGATAAAAATGACGGAGAAATTTACTTCGTTACAAGTGTTTTTTCAGATGGTCGCAGTTCGAAGTAACAAGTTATATTAAATACAGAGATAAGATTTCAGTGATTCTCCTTCGGTCTCAATGATCGTGCGTTACAAGGAAATTCAGTACTGTTGCCGCAAGATCTGAATATGGGTTGAATGGTTAGGCATTGATCTCAAGTTACTGCTCATTAGTCGAGAAGGAAAATGTCACAGAGCAAAGCTGATAGGCGGAGATCTGACGATCAAGATTTTCCCTTATTAAAACGTAAGTCCGAAGCTTCGTCTTTATTCCATTTTAAACGAAGTGTATCTGTAGTTCTTCGCATGAAGCACAGGATATAGCATTTAAAATTATTACTGAAGCGGGGTTTAATTCAATTGATGTCTCTGAGCTCCGAATCTCCTGAATGTTGATTAGTGATACATATGCGGTAATCGATTTCAGTTTGGCTTCCGCCTGCCTTCATTTGAAGAGCATGCATCGCTTTGCAGACTTAATGAAACTGAACTATGTGTAGCTAATATGGAAGATCACTGTCTGATGACTCAGGCATTTACCTAAATAAAATCCTTAAGGAATTGAAGCAGTATTTGTTACAAATGCTAGATAGATATAGAATTTGTTAACTAAATACTGAATATATTGCGCATATGGCTACATTCAACATTTATTTCCGTTTCCCGACATGATAAATACTCATGAGGTTTTCCATAGTATTGTGCTAAAGTGTACGTTAGAGATTCGTCACTCAATGTTTCTGTCCTGGACAACAAAATCCGTAAAAAAGATAAGAGATTGTTATTTTCACTTGAAACTTGAGTATCAAGAGATAACAACACACAATTTATTTATGCCAGCTTGCCACAACACGCGTATTGAATTCCTTACAGAGCTACGGACAACATAGAGTCCTTTTAAACATTCATCAAGGTCTGATCATGGACTAACCAGGATATGCTAAACATGTCCATTCCAGTGCTGAGAAGGGAAGAGTCCGAGCCCGGTTCGGGCTTGGGCTGTATAATAGTTACTGGAGCTCGGGCTCTCAGACAGGGAGATGATTTTCTTCATTTTTTAAAAGTGATTTTGTATGATTTATCACATGAGACTTTTTTACACTCCACCGGTAGTTGTTCAATCGAATTCTTCGGCAACCGGGTCTAGATAGGAGTGGGAACTCGGCAGGGCTATTCATTCCCAGCTTGGGTAAAACGTACCATAGGCCATGAATCACTGAATTTCTTCAAAGGAAATGTTATTTTAAGAAATATAGATAGTAGATTGCAAGCTGATGAAATTTTGCTCCCTACCTCAACGGGGCAGCTCCCTGCTAATTCTATTGAGCAACGTACGGCATAGAACGTTGTGCCTCCCAATTTTTCCTGATGTCCGACGTCCCCAACATTTTAGGAAGAAATGAATGGCGAAAGAAACTACAGAAATAGATATTCATCCCTTCCTCACTCCGCAGTTTAGAAAGACATCGGTTAATTGTACTGGGAGGAGAGGGTGGAAGTCTGGAAGAGGAGATGTTTTTTAATACCTAAATAGGTTAATGATAATGCTCGGGCTCGTTCGGACCCGGGTTCTATCTTGCAATATAAAATTCTTGCTCAGGCGGGTTCGGGCTGACATACTTCGGGCTCGGGCTCAGCTCTGGTCCATTCATTCCTAGGCCTCACGATACAGGACGTTTTTTTCTAAATCCTTACAGAGCTACAGACATCATAGAATCCTTTTAAATACTCATCAAGGTTTAATCAGAGACTAACCAGGATATGTCAAACATGTCCATTCATTTCTGGGCCTCAGGATACAGGATATTTTTGTCTAAATTCCTTACAGAGGTACGGACAACATAGAGTCCTTTTAAAAAGTCATCAAGGTTTAATCAGAGACTAACCAGGATATGCCAAACATGTCCATTCATTTTTGGGCCTCAGGATACAGGATATTTTTGACTAAATTCCTTACAGAGGTACGGACAACATGGAGTCCTTTCAAACAGTCATCAAGGTTTAATCATAGACTACCCAGGATATGACAAACATGTCCATCAATTCACTGGGCTTCAGGATACAGGATACTTTTTTGAAGTTCCATCAGTTGCGAGTCATCCATCTTAGCAATATGGCATTAGACCCTATGCCATTCTTATTGAATCCTTACTACGAGCTTCATTGGAGACTGATTGAGTTGATCTAAACAAGCACTGCGAGAGAACGAAATCGAGAACGGTGGCGGAAAAGTTTGTGCGGTTCTTCAAAAACAGTGGAGGAGAATATTATTAGGAACACTTACCTAATAACATGTAGGGCGATAATTGGACTTCAAAACAGCCTCGATTTTATATGGTATGAATTCAACTAGGTGCTGATAAAGTTCCATACGAAGGAATGCCATGGAGTCTATCAGCTGCCGAATATTCCCTTGAGGAGTTCTTTGCCACGAATGGCTCCCTAAATCTAATCCGACAGGTGTTCAGTTGGGATCTTTTTGGGGGACTGCGGGGGAAATTTTAGAACTTTAAAGATACTACCGTGTTTCTGGAACCAACCTGTGTTTCGGCGCGTTATCCTTTCGGAAGTAGCCCTCTCTATCAGCAAGCATCATGCACATGCACGGGTGCGACTAGTCCGCAATGATCTTAAGATACCTAGTGGCATCCAAATGTTGTTCCCGAGCTACTAAGGAACCCAGTAATCGACATTAAACGGACCTCAGATCATTACAGTGCCTCCACCAGCTTTTATAGTTAGCTGTACGCAACTGGGATCTATCCATTCGTGCTCTCGACACAATATTCTGGCCCTTTCGTCGGCGTGTGATAACTGAAATCATGATACATAGGACAAGGCGACACTTTTCCAGTCATTACGTATCCACCAATTTTGGTGCTACCTTGCTTACCTGCAAACGAATTCGTTGGTTTTAAGCAGAGACAAGCGGTACACCAAGGGCAGATCTGCTCTGTAGCACATTCGTAAAAATGTGAGGCGAGCTGTGTACGCTGAAATTCTTCTTTTAGTGTTACTGTTGTACTTGGCTATTATTGACGCATTGGAGCTCATCTGTTGCCTCGTAAAATACTCTCCAGCCGCCGTTGCGTTCAAACATAGACCGGTCGTTTCCTTCCATTGGAATACCGCTAACTGCTTGTGTTCTACTTCATTGTCAGAGATGGAAACGGGTCTGGTCAAGACGTTCCTGACCCGATTTCGACCCGGTTTTATTTTCGTTTTATTTTTGGAAAGCATAAAAGAAAAAACTCAAAGAAACCGTTGGATTTTGTACTGTTTCTTTCTATTTCTTAGGGCACTGCAGAATTTTGAGCTCGATACTGGTGCCCACCGACTGAGAAATGATTTGTCATGCAATGTGAAAAAAGAGTGTCCCCTTTCTTCTGAGGGGCAATGATGAAAACAACATCCACGTTTTGGAAAATTCAGCTGATCATAAGCTTGTGAAAATTGCTGTGAAACATATTTCGAAGCTTGATATGTTATCAAGAAAGCAGCAAAACTGAAATTAAACATGCAATAAGTTACTTAATTCAAACATTTTAACACTAACGCCATCAGAATTAGGTGGAACAGCCTTAATATTATTGTGGAGGGGCATTTTGACGCTTTCAGATGTGTTTGAAAACATGTATGAAAGAGTTAGGTTATGCTTTGCAAATAAAGGACGACAGTTGCAACTCTTCCTGTGAATAAGTGAGCAATAGTTAGGTTATGTTTTACAAATGAAGAACGACAGTTACAACACTTTCTGTAAATAAGTGAACAAGTGTTAGGTTGTGTTTTAAAAATGGAGGACGCCATTTGCAACACTCCCTGTGAATAAGTGAGCAAGAGTTAGGTTATGTTTTGCAAATGAAGGACGACAGTTGCAACACTTCCTGTAAACAGGTAAGCAAGAGTTAGGTTATGTTTCACAAATGAAGGACGGTAGTTGCAACGTTTCCTGTAAATAAGTAGGGAAATCATACGTTCCCGTGTAATACATTTGTTAGATTTCATATAACCTAAGATACTATTTTAACGCCCTGTATGTATCATCGTCATCATCATCAAACATTATCACTCCAAGCTTCTTCCACAACAGTCATTCTAGCGCTAGTCTCCTCCATGTCACTCCCGCATGCTTTCAAATTTCATCCACTTATCTCCCATGTGGTCTTTTTCTGAGTCTTTTGCTCTCCCATGGACTCCAGCCTAGAATTTCGGTTGTCCATCATCGGTGGTCTGTTCTGGCAACATGTCCAGCTCATTGCGATTTCGGGGTTTACTGTGATCATGATGTCTTCCCCTCTTATCATTTTCCTTATTCATGAATTCCTCTTCTTATCTCTCCTGGTTACCCCAAGCATGCATCTTTCCATGCTGCTTTCAGTTGTCTGCAGTATTTGTATGTTTTTTTTAGTTAAGGTCCACGTCTCTGCTCCGTATGTAAGGACTGGAAGGATGCATTGATTAAACACTTTTCTTTTAAGACATGATAGCATATTGCTCTTAAAAATTGTACCGTTACTTCCAAAAGCTCTCCAACCAAGTTTTATACGCCGATTAATTTCTTCATCAATGTGACCTTTGCTTGATATCTGCTGTCCAAGGGAAATGTAGGTATCGGTTATCTCCAGCTTTTGCCCGTCAATCGATAAATCTTCATTTCTAGTAAAAGCATTGCACATCAGTTTTGTCTTCTGAAAGTTCAGTCTTTACTCTTGTCAACAAGTTCCTGGATCATAATCATACTCTGCAGCTCTGAAAGTGTAGTTACAAAAATGACTACGGCATCAGAAAAACGAAGGTGAGTTAAATAATCTCTATTAATCTGTATCCCTTTGTTTTTCCAGTTCAATGATTGAAAGACATTTTGCAATGTGGCATTAAAGAATTTGGAAGAGATGGTGTCCTCTTGTCTCACTCCCTTTCAATTTTTATTGGTGCTGTATCCTAAAACAACCGAACCCTTGCATTTTCATTTTAATAGATGTTGCTAATAATACTAATGTATGCATCTTCAATACAGCAGGATTTCAAGCCATTGTAACTCCTGACGGTTTCACGGAATCAAAGGCCTTTTCAGAATTGATAAATGCCATACATAATGTGAGTTCATATTCCCTTGTTCTTTCAGTTAGTTCTCTCAGCGCATGGATATGATCTATAGTGCTGTAGCCATTTCTCTCAGTTGAGCCATGTACAGTGTTACTTTCAAGCGATGTGAAAAACCTTAGTGAAGATTTTATAAACCACTGATAGGATTGGGGGAAGAAGCACTTTTGCCAGCGTTCGAAGAGCTTCTGGAAGCATTGCTGAAAGCTATGTTTTGCAACCCTTCGTAATGCCCCCAGCGTTGCTGTTTCTACCTTATTTGTTGACACAAAACGACGTCCCTGCCAATTTTGTTTCATCAGTGGAAAGAGGTAGAAATCGCAGGGGGATAAGTCGGGTGAATAGGCATGATGTGGAAGCACATTAGCACAATTTCTAGCGAGAAACTCCGTGACCAGTAGGGACAGATGTGCGGGAGCGTTGTCATGAAGGAGATACCATTGTCCACTTCGCCACATCTTCGGCCGTTTGCTGCTACGGATTGACTCCCGTAAGCGACGTAAAATGTCCAGAAAACGTTCCTTGTTAAATGTTGTGCCCTCAGAAATAAATTCGGAATTTCGAAATGGGCAGTGCCGTGAGAATCATAAAGCACCTCCAGCGTGACTTTCCCTTTGCTGCAATCCTGCATGAATTTCTTTGATCGCGGTGAAGACGGGGATTTCCATGTTGAAGAAGTACGCTTTGGCTGAATATCAAACAAATAGCATCACGTTTCATCACCACAGGTGATGTTATCCAAAAACGTAGGACCTCTATGGGCTTTGTCGTTTAATTCACCCGATAACCGCATCCGTTCGTCATTTTGTTCGGAGGCCAAACGGCGAGGGACAATGTGCTGACAGACGTGGTGCATGTTAAGATCCTCCGTCAAAATGCGCTGGGATGTTGTCTCCGATACGTTAGTTGCGTTAGCGATTTCTTCAATGGTTCAGCGACGATCCTGATGAACAAACGGCGCCACCATCGTAATGTTTTCCTCATTTCTTGCAGTCACAGGTCGACTGCATCGGTCATTATCTAGATGGATTCTCGGCCGTCTTTGAAACGCCTATGCCACTCGCACACCTTAGATCTCGTCATCGTAGAGTGATCGTACGCCTTCGAAAGCATTTCTAAGGACTCTGTAACTGTTTTACCCAAACGCTGACAAATTTTAATGTTACAACGTTGCTCTTCAAAACGAAGTTTCACACATGGCAGAAGACATACGACTAACCACAGCAGCAAACGTATGCGTGTGCATTCCAATAACTTTCCATTGGCCAAACCATTCTGACTACGGAGGGGAGGAATGGTTGGATGCATTTCAGACGCCGTAACTTTAACCGTATGCTTGCGTTGTCACGGATTGACGCTGTCCCCGAACTTCTGGATCCTACTCCGTATAAGCTGAATGGAAACTGCCTCGCATGCAATCGTGTTTCCTTATCTAACAACTGTAACAGAAGTCAATAATGTCATGCATTAAGTCACTTTATGTAAGCTGAACGGAAACTGCCTCGCATGCATTCGTCTTTCTTAAACTAACAACTGTAACAGAAGGAAATAATGTCCTGCATTAAATCACTGTTTAAGCTGAGAGGAAACTATCTCGCATGCATTCGTCTTTCCTTAACTAACAACTGTAACAGAAGGAAATAATGTCATGTATTAAGTCACATTCAAGCAGAATGGAAACTGCTTCGCATTCATTCGTAATTCCTTAACTAAGAACTATAACAGAAGGAAATAATGCCATGCATTAAATCAGTTTTTAAGTTGAAGGAAAATTGTCTCGCATGCATTCGTCTTTCCTTAACTAACAACTGTAACAGAAGGAATTAATGTCATGTATTAAGTCCCATTCAAGCAGAATAGAAACTACTTCGCATGCATTCGTCTTTCCTTAACTAACAACTATAACAGAAGGTAATAATGTCATGCATTAAATCACTGTTTAGCTGAACGGAAACTGCCTCGCATGCATTCGTCTTTCTTTAACTAACAACTATAACAGAAGGAAATAATATCATGCATTAAATCAGTTTTTAAGCTGAAGGAAAACTGCCTCGCATGCATTCATCTTTCCTTAACTAACAACTGTAACAGAATGAATTAATGTCATGTATTAAGTCACATTCAAGCTGAATGGAAACTGCTTCGCATGCATTCGTTTTTCCTTAAACAACTGTGACAAGAAAATACTGGCATGCATTAAATCACTGTTTAAGCTGAACGGAAACTGCCTTGCATGCATTCGTCTTTCCTGAACTAACTGTGACAGAAGGAAATAATGCCATACATTTGATCACTGTTTAATTAAGCTGAATGTAAACGACTTCACATCTGTTGGTCTTTCCTGAATTAAGGGCAACGGCACCAGATGGGAAGAATGTCAGACATTAGGTCAATGTCCATCTACATTGAATGAAAACGACATCCGCTATTGGCTTTGCCTAAAGTAAGATCAACCGCACAAGATGGGGAACTCTGGGGCATTTGCTCATGGTTCATTTATTTCGAATAGGGATATTTTCCTATCTATTGGTCTTGCCTTAACTAAGAACAACTGCACGAGAAGGGCAGAATATCGGACATCGGGTTACGATTCATTTACGTTGAGTGGGAGCACCTGATCTTGTATTGTTCTATCATAAACTAACGGCAACAGTGGGCCAAGAAGACACTAACTTAAAGCTTAACAGAAATTGTAATTATAGCTTAACAGAAATTGGGTTTTGAGGCATGAATTTTCGAGTACTCTTTTTGATCTGGGGTCGCGGAAGATTTGTAGAGAACAGTAAAGGGATTTTTATTTCCTTCCATGCATGCGATGGATTTCAAAAACTTCTCGTTTCGTTTTAGGAAAAACCATATCAAGTAGCACAGTAATTACTTTACGTTAAGACACAAAAATGGAGACCTAAATCTTTCTAGTCTCTTGTGCAAACACAGCAGGCATGTTTATCTTTCTCTTCCTGCTGTAACATGATGGTTGCGTAACATTCTACAAGTATTTTTTTCGAGATTTTCTCGTGCACAGAAAGATCCATGCTGCTGTTTACTTTGTACGTCTGCAACTCGAGCTCTCCGGAAAATACCGTTCAACCGGGTCAGCAGTCTGCGGCAACTGGGGAAATTTTTTTTTTTTTTTGGTTCAAGTTTTCAGACTACAACACTGGTAGAAACATAAAAACAAATCAATAGCTTTCCAAACAACATTTCGTGAGACATAAAGAGAGATAACAAAACTTCCTGAGGAAAAGGCTTGACAATATATTTTGAAAGCACGTAGAAATACGGTAAAAATGAACGAAGTCTCTCCACATCACGCAAACTTAACATCAGCAAAACAAAAGTGCACGAAATCTATCAGAAGCACGCGAATTTATCATTCTGGTGGAATCATGTTTTGAAATATAATTTCTTTACCAGTTTATTCGGGCAATAGAATTCGGAAGCGAATGATTGATAACTTACAGTTAAATTTAGAAAACCTCTGACGCCAATAAAGACAGTCGTTAAGATTATAATCAAATGTAGAAGATAACGCTTTCCACTGGGAAACACTTTAGTGTTTTCTCCCCGACGCGTCCAATGAGTAAGATAAACCAAATATTTTTTATTTGGGTCTTAGTTGTTTTTTATTCCGTTTCATGACCAAGAATATTTTTTTTTCATTCGTGCTACACCGATTTGCAAAACCTAAGAACTAGCCAGGTCTTGTCATGTAGCGTCGTACAGGATTGGCCTGATTATGGGAAATTCAAACCACAGGAACTCTATTACTTACCGAAATGATGACAAAAACTACACCGACACAAATGTACAGTAGATACTAAACGGTGCAGTGGAACTTTATTCAGCATTGGTTATACACTGAGTGGCCACTTTATTATGATCACCCCCTCAGAACTTCGTTGGGCCACCTTTTGCCTTTAATACTGCGTCGATGCTTCGTGGCATGGACTCCACGAGATGTTGATAGGTGGTTTGTGGAATCTGAGACCATTCTTGATGAATAGCACTTTCCAGGAGTGTGAGATTGCAGGGTTGTGGATCCAGCTGTCTGATGGCTCGTTCAACTTCATCCCACAAATTCTCAATGATTTTGAGATCTGGAGATTGTGGGGGCCACCTAAGCAAAGTAAACTCACCGGCATGTTCCTGAAACCAATCCTGTATAATACGAGCACTCATGCAGGACGCATTATCTTGTTGAAAGTAGCCATCGCCATTGGGATAAACCCTCCACATGACAGGATGCACTTGGTCCGCAACGATGTTTGGATATGATGTGCCAGTCAGACTTTGATCAACACGATATAAAGGGCCCAAAGCATGCCAGGAAAACATTCCCCAAACCATAATGTTGCCTCAACCAGCTTGAAGGGTTGTAGCAATGCAATTGGGGTCCATGCTTCCGTGCTGTTTCCGCCAAACTCTCACTCGGCCATCGGCATGGTACAACTGAAACCGTGATTCATCGGACCACATAATTTGTTTCCAATTATCGACTGTCCAATTCTTTTGCTCCTGTGCGCAATGGAGACGTTTTCTCTTGTTAACTGCAGACAGCAAAGGTGTTCGAACAGGCCTTCGGCTGACATATCCCATCCGATGCAGTGTACGGCGAACAGTGCATGCAGAAATCATTTGAGGGGATCCTTGATTAAGATGGTCAGTAATTTGCTGCACTGTTGCCCTTCTGTTGTCTGTTACTAGTCTGGACACTCTTCGTTCCGCCCGAGCAATCACTAGTCGATGACGACAACACCTTGCTCGTAGAGACCCAGTTTTTTGGCTGACAGTCCAGTCTTTAAACACTTTAATAACAGCTGCTCTGGAACATTTCCCGAATGCGGCGGTTTCGGTGATACTCGCTCCATGGCTTCGGGCTTCTACGATCATCCCTCGTTGAAAGTCCGTCAAAGCGCATTTTGTACCCATCTCGTCACCCCAAAATCACTTCTACTACTGTCGCAAGCACTAAGCTTTCCCTTTTTATACTAGCCTCGCCTTCTGGCGGCAACAGCGTGCAGTCATAGCTCATTTGCTTAAAACTGTCAGGTGGTCATAATAAAGTGGCCACTCAGTGTATAGCACCGTGTAATGATACAGATGCATCAGTGCCGAAAACGCTACAAAGGGATGAGGAGGTCCTCTGTAGGGGATATAGTCACCCCTAACGTCGATGCTTGATTTGCACTGTTCGTCCATACTTCACACTAGGTTGTTGATCAGTTCTTGAGGGAAATACTGTATTTCTTCCGTCAGCGCCGTCTTCAGCTGTTCGACAGTTTCTGGCGTGTGCGTTAACGTGTGGTAACTCGTCTTCCTAGAGTTTTCCACACGTGTTCTATGAGATTTAGGTCGGAGAAACGTGCTATCCAATCAGTCCACTGAATGTCTTTATCTTCCAGAAACTCGTCAACAGCCACCGTCGGATGGGGTGTGGCGTTATCGTCCATTAACAAAAACTGTGAGCCAATGGCACCTCGGAACATTGGGAAGGATTAACTTTTTACCGTAGCGCGCACCTGTTACAGTACCTCCTTCCAGTATCTGGAGCTCCGTACGTCCTTCAATCAGACTGCCTCCCCATACAAGAACATCGCGGCTGCCATATTTCTCTCTCTCATTGATGTTTTCAGGGTCATACCGAGTGCCTACATCACGCCAGATTAGGTGACGTCTAGAATTCTAGACAGACTACAACTACTTTCATCAGTAAAGCATACTATACCCCGCTTTTCTGCTGTCCAGTCCTTATGTTCTCTGGACCACTGTAAACCGTGTCTTCGTCCCGCTCTAGCAAACAAGAAACACAATCAAACGCCGGTAACACTTATGTACACCGTCCAGTGACTTCTTTTCAACTGATACAATTGGACTCCCATATTTTGTTTTCATGTCACGCAAACCACACTCCATTATTACGCATGTTATCTAATGATGTTCCTGTTGCCAGACACGGTCCTGAGTTCATTTGTGTTTGCGTGCTGCTGCTATTTACGGCGTTATTTTATATTTTCCACTTCGTCCTTAAAATTTCTACACCATTGTATTTATATTAAATTTCTTAAAAGGCCAATGTGCCTGAAACAAGTGGTGCCCAAGATTTTCTTTGCTCCCCAAACATAAATGTTCACGTAGCGGCCGGGTTTAACGAATGCTACGGTAAACCATCCCTATTTCCCTTTTATTTCAGCAAGACTAACTATAAACCTGTCGCTAATGATAATCACTCCCTTTTTGTCCTTTATTGTCTTCTCTGTGACCCAAGGCATGAGGAAGAAGTACATCCTGCCACTGGTTTGAAGGAAGTGACATAAGCACCTCTACTTTCCTAGGTACACAGTCATTGTTATAGTCCTTTCGGCAGGTAGTCAGTCAGAAAAATTAGTGTCTTTCATCAACTTTGTAATGTTTTCAGCGGATTTGGTTGCTAATACACTGGTGTGCAAAAATGAAGGACGAAGAGAAGAAATTAGTATAACAGCGAAATGAGCAGGCAGAACGGACCGAAAGACCACTCAGGAGATAGACTAGGGTCCGGTACGGTAGGGTATGCGCATATATGCAGCATGACGTAGGGGGAGTGTCGGAAGAGTATAAAGCACACGGGCGGTGTACACTCAACAATTCGGTGAAAACCATTGCACGGTGTACATCGGTTTGAACGACGTCGAGTTACTGTCACCGTGATATATGGCCAACAGGCAATCCAGTAGACGACATCTGGATGACTTTAACTGAGGCCGCGTCATTGGGAAGTTGGAAGAAGGTCGAAGTATGACTAGGGTGGCCGAGGAGTTCGGGATCGCTCACAGCATCGTTTCACGAGCTTGGAGAGCATTTCAAACGACAGGAACAGCTGTCCGAGAGTTTAGCGGTGATCGTCCACGAGCAACCATGGCGGCGGACGACCGGTATATTGTCCTACACGCGAGAAGAAACAGACGGCAGACAGCGGGAGAAATAGCAAGACACATGCAACAGACAACTGGACGTCCGTTATCACGTTTTACCGTGGCCCAGAGGCTGCACAAAGGTGGTCTATTTGCACGACGACCAGTACGGTGTGTGCCATTAATGCCTACTCATCGCAGACGGTGGTTTTTGTGGTGCCAGGAACACAAGAACTGGACACAACAGCAATGGGGTCGAATTCTCTTTACAGATGAGAGCCGATTTAGTCTGACGAGCGATTCTCGACGTATACACATCTGGAGAGAGCAGGGAACGCGCAATCACACCTCCAACATCATCGAAAGGGACCGGTTTGGAGGTAGCGAAATTCTCGTTTGGGACGGTATCATGCTTGGTAGCCGTACTGACCTCCACATCTTCCAATTAGGTTCAGCACTGGTGTCCGCTGTTTTACCGAGGTTATCCTGCCTCACGTGCGTCTGTTTAGGGGTGCTGTGGGTCCTAAGTTCCTCTTCATGGACGACAACGCTACACCTCATCGTACAGTGGCTGTCACAGAGCTGTTGGAGAGTGAAGATATTCAACGCTTGGATTGGCCCGCAAGGTCCCGGGACCTAAATCCAATCGAACACGTGTGGGATCTTCTCGGGAGACGCTTGAAAGCACGTCACCAGCCGCCGGCAACGATTCCGCAGCTGCGATTGGCGCTACAAGAGGAATGGGCCGCGATGCCTCAACAGCTCCTTCACAACCTCGTCCTCAGCATGGACAGACGTTGTAAATCCTGCAACGCAGTCAAGGGCGATCATATCCCCTACTAAAGACTGGATTTTTCTTGGCAGCCGCCTGTCACATGGACGTTTCTGTCTTCTGTCCAGTTGTGCTCAAAGCTACCTTTTCAATAAAATGACTTTGTATCCTTTGGATTCCTTGTTTGGACGGTTTTGCCCACTTATCCCATATTCGTACATCTTGGGGATTTTATGGTATGATTTGAGTCGATGTGGAGCACTTCTGCACGACGTTACATTCGAAAACCCGTCTCGTCCTTAATTTTAGCACGCCAGTGTACATGTTAATTGTATTTGTTACACCAAAAACGAAACAAAAAAACTAGAATAATTCAATATAAACACTCGTGTTATTAAAACGTTCTGTAAAGTTTAAGACGTGCTCCAGATAGCTTAAAATATACACCTATGAGCCATTACATTATGGCCACCTACCTAATAAGCTGTAGGACCTCCTTTAGCCCGCAAAACTGCGTCCACTCGACAATGCATCGATTCGATGAGGTGGCGATAGGTATCCTGGAGTATCTGGTACCGTAATGTCAACGGCAGGTCCTCCAGTTCCGTACGTTTCGGTGCGGTGGTGATTTAGCGCGAACCCGATTTTCCAAGTCGAACCACAAATGTTCGATTGGGTTCATGTCTGGTGAATTTGTTATTAACATAAAGTCACCAGCATGTTCCTCGAACCAGTCCTTTGTGAGTCTGATAGTGTGGCATGACGCATTATCTTGTTGGTAATGGCTATCACCAGCAGGGAACACAGTTGCCATGAATGGGTGGACTTGGCCCGCAACAGTGTTCAGAAATCTGACACCTGTCAGGGATTGTGCTATTGGGATAATGGGGGCTAAAGTTTCCCAAGAAAACATCGCCCGCAGCGTAACACCATCGTCGCCGGCCTGTTTCCGTCCAACAGTGTATCCACGTCCCATAGCCTCTGTTGGTAATCGGCATATCTGCGCTCGGCAGTCTACGTGATGCACCAGGAATCTTGATTCGTCAGACGAGGCCACTTTCTTCCAGTCATCCACGATCCAATCTCGATGATCTTGAGCCCATTTCGTGCGTTGTTGGTGATGACGTTTAGTGGGCCTGGCTGAGTCTTCGGCTACGCATGGGCAAAATCTATGAACTGTGGGTTGTGACGCATTGCCCTGATCACCACTGTTGTAGCTGCGGGAGATTTGTCGCACTGTAGCCCTGTGTTCGCTGTGAATAATGCGCAACAGTCTCCTCTCCCCTCTGGCATCAATGAGCTGCGGACGACACACTGCTGGTTGACGGTTCGTCGTTTGGCCATCCATGCACCACTTTTGATACGTACTCACAACAGCGGCAGGTGAACAACCCACAAGCTGCCCCGTTTCTGAGATCTTAGTTCCGAGGCGCCGTACCATCACAGTTTTTCCTTCATCAAACTCCGATAAATCGGCAGATTTTCCCATTCAGACTCCAAACACTTGACTAACCGAAAGCCGTTTCTCGAGTTGTATATATACTGCTCTGCGAACTCTCCCTGCGCCACCGTTCGGTCTCCAAGCGGCCTCATTTCTCTAGGATGGGAGTGGTTATAATGTAATGGCTAATCGGTGTATGTAAAATACAACTAAGCACTAACGGCCAGGTAAAAAACAGGCTTGTACTAACAGTAATTAACTTGTTTATTTAGGCCACTCTAGTGACTTTAAATGACAGCATAACATAAATTGCCGAAATCCCTTCAAACGTACATAATCAGTGGTTGTGTGAAAACAGGAACTTGTAAGTGACGGAGTTCAAAGCTGTGCCCCTTCGCTCCGGAGTATGCTGCTCTAACCAACTAAGCTACACTGATCGCTGCATATTTGTCGTCTTGACACGTGCTTTACCATTGTAATACTCCACAGTTGTTTGAATTGCTGAATAATCCAGTATTCGAAAGACCAAATAATTTCCAAGTCACAGTTACTCGATAACAATTTAACATCAATAATCAACCAACGTGAAAGAATTAATCAATTCATTTAAGATTAAACGCTAAACATGTAACATCAGCGTAGTCTGAGTTCTGTCTACAGTTTCTCTCCAAAGCAATTACATTGATCTCACAGTCTAGCTGACTTCTAACGAGAGTCCTAATACAAATGGAAACAACATACTTATTAGTCTCGATCATATACGCTGAATGTTAATTTGGCACCTTTGACCAAGTCAGGTTGCCAAACCAACTTTCAGCGAGAGGGAAATGTAGCGTTAAGATTGGAAAAATGATAAAAAGAAATGAACCAAAATTTACGTAAGACAAGAAGAACCAAAAAATAAAGTTAGAGTATACGTCATACCCTAAATGATCACGTTTAATAACAAGAAAGATGACACCGAATTTTCGGGTGTGATAGGCACGCCTTTTGAATACGTTCTGACGCAAATTAAATTTATCAAAGCTATTCAAAGTCAATGGAACCTGTATGGGAAACAATAGTATCTGACCAAAGAAAGAAGATTTTCAATCGGGTTTTTAATCCCTCAGATATTGCTGTAAACGGAATCGTGAACTTACACCATCTTGTTGCAGACTTGTGCGTTAAGAAAAACATGAATTTATATGAGAAACATTTCGCACCCGAAACGTTCTCCATCACAGAAATAATTTTTCAAATCGGACTCTTAGAAACAGAGATATCGACAAAAATAAGATGTGACTTTAAGTATTCTCAAAAGGTTTTTCCATATGAGCGGTATCGGTCCAAGAAAAAAAAAATTTAGTCGAGTTTTCAGGAGCCCAAAGTTTGCTACAAATACATCAGAAGCAGAAGTTAACACTTATGTCCCCTGGTGGCCAAACCATTCTTTACCAAACATTAGAAATTATGTGAAAAATATTTTCTATCAGGTCTTGTATGCGATACAGGAAGAATTTTTCAAATCGGAGTTTTAGAAGCAGAAATGACGCAGAAAACGCAAATTACCTTTGTGCCCCTAGTGAAAAGTCTATGATTTACTTTTGGATTTATGGGGAAATCATTTCGCATTGGAAACACTATCCAACAAAGAAGGAGTTTTTCAAATCGGACTCCCAGAAGTAGAGATATTGACAAAAAATAGATATACATCTACACCCCCTGGCGTAGAAATCATACATTATTTCAAGAAAAAATGTTTCTAAAACGTTTGTCGGTATGAGTAGTAACGGCCAAAAAACGACTTTTTTTGCAATCGAGATTTTAGAAGCTCATATTTTGCTGCAAATACAACAGAAGCGGAAATTAAGACGTACGCCACTTTGTGGCCAAACCATTTTTTACAAAAATTAGAAATTATGTGCAAAGAATTTCCCATCAGGAGCTGTATCCGGTGCAGAAAGAATTTTGCAAATCGGAGACTTAGAAGCAGAGATATAGGGGAAACGCAATTTACCCCTACGCCCCCTAGCGGAAAGTCTATGAATTACTTGAAAATTTTGAAATTATATGAAAATCATGTCACACTGAAAACACTATCCAACAAAGAAGGAATATTTCAAATCGGACTCCTAGAAGTAGAGATATTGACAAAATAAAGATATATATATATATATATATATATATATATATATGTTGTAGAGGAAACTTGGGGAGACCTTCGTCCAGCAGTGGATTGATAATGGTTGACAATGATGCAATGATGATGAATGATGATATATCTACGCCCCTGGTGGACAAACTGGAATATTTTAAGTAAAAAATATTCCGAGAAGGTTTATCGATGTGAGTGGCATCAGTCCACGAATTAATTTTTTCCAGTCGATACTTTAGAAGCTCAGATTTTATGGCAGATACATTAGAAGCAAAAATTAACACTTACGCCCCCTGGTGGCTAAAGTATTCGTTACCAAAAATTTGATATTATATGCAAAAGAGTTTCCATCAGGAGGTGTATCCGCTGAAGAAAATATTTTTCAAATCGGAGTTTTAGGAGAAGAGTTATCGGAAAAAATGTTATTTACTTTTCCGACCCCTAGCGGAAAATCTATGCGTTATTTAAAAAAGTAACTATATCTAAAATACTCTTCGACATAAATGGAATCGAAAGATCAAAGATTTTTTTCAATCGGATGTTTAAAAGCAAATATGTGGAATAAAACGTATTTTTGAATTCGACACTAACTGCATTTACGCCCTCTAGCGGCGAAATTGTACATCTTAAAACAAAACGAAATGAAGGATTCGCATATTTCAAGCTTCCCAATGCAAAAAGAATTTTTCATATCGGACTAATACCTGCAGAGATATCATGGGAGCAGGCAGACGGACGGACGGATGGACAAACCGGTAACATAAGCACGATCTTCTTTTACAAAAGACCTGCTAAAAAAGCTAAGGAGAAAGCAATGGTTTCTGATGTGCAGGTTCACTAGTTCTAGTCGCGTTTGGCCCACTTCTTAGACAGCAAATATATTCGTTCGAGCTCACTATAGCTCATTATGAGGGAATTCGTTCCAGACGATAAAGGGTTAAATCTGTTTAATTTATTTCTCATTAAAAAATCTATCACACTAGCATCATTTTCTCAATGGGATCGAACCTGATTACCTGAACGACGAAGTTTCTTCTTTGGAGCTGACTAAAATTTCTCTTCTAGGACACCTTTGTAGATGTTTCTTGTAACCCAAAGTGTTCTTAGGAATGCAGCTGTAAAATCTATAAGGGTAGATCATGTGAAACTTAGACTAAAGATGGCGTGATTGTAGTCGACATGCCTTCACGTGTCGTAACGCAGCTGTAATGGGAGCAATGCGCTACGGCAGGTGGGGGAAAAAAGTACAGATAAATCTAAAAAAGGATTTTTCATTCAGACGCGAAGATACAATTTTAAACATGTTGAAAACATAAATATGCACTTATGCCCTCTTGTGGCGAACATTTTGTTGCCAAATATTGTACATGCATGAAAAATGTTCATCATCGTGACCTTTATCTTACGCAAAAAGAAGATTTTAAATCCGATTTTTAGAAGCAGAGATTTTGATGAAATGCATTATACATTTACGCACCGTAGCGTCGACATTACGCATTATTTCTAATAGAAACTATATGTAAATGGTGTTGCTTTGGCATCGAAAGGTAAAAATAATATTTTGAATCGCATTTTTGTAGCTGTGGTATGGGGTAAAACATACTTCAAATTTAAAAGCATGTTTATTTAGGTCCCTAGCGGCGAGATTAATCGTCGGAAGAAGATCAAGGCGTACGAACCTTCGTTTCCATAGTTTAGGCTTTCGTTTGCAAACAGAATTTTTCAAACCGGACAAATAATATTTGCAGAGATATGACCACAGACGCATGGGTAGAGATAATAACACTATAAGCACGTACCTTTTTTATTTTTCAAAAAAAGCGCTAAAACGAGTGCAAAACTTTATGCATAGAAAATATCGAGATTATCCAGCATTGAGTTCCCCATAGAAGCTGTTTTTTGTTTAATTTTTTAAGCGTGTTTGAAACTACTAAACTTTTAAGTAAAGGTTTTCAGATTAACTTCGGTTCGCATGGCTTACTTTGAAGAACCCGTATGCTGGATGTATCTAAATTCTGCAAAGACAATTTTACCTTTTCCTAATTTAATTACCCCATGTGAATTTAAAAGATGTTATAAGTTCCTAGTTTAAGGCACTGGGGACAAAGCAAGTACCATGAAATTAGACCAACATATTTAAGGCACTGGGGACAGAGCAAGTACCGTAAAATTAGGCCAACATATCTAAGGCACTGAGGACAGAGCAAGTATCATAAAATTAGGCCAACGTATTTAAGGAACTGGGGACAGAGCAAGTATCAAGCACCATAGACTAACATATTTAAGGCACTGGGGACAGAACTAGTACCATAAAATTGGACCAAATATTTAAGGCACTGGGGACAGAGAAAGCACCATAACATTAGACCAACATATTCAAGGTACTGGGGACACAGCAAGCATCATAAAATTAGACCAACATATTTAAGGAACTGAGGACAGTGCAAGTACCATACAAGTAGGCCAACATATTTAAGGCACTGGGGACAGAGCAAGTACCATAAAATTATAGTAACATATTTAAGACACTGGGGACAGAGCAAGTACCATAAAATTATAGTAACATATTTAAGGCACTGGGGACAGAGCAAGTATCAAGTACCATAGACCAACATGTTTAAGGCACTGGAAACAGAGAAAGTACCATAGACCAACATATTTAGGGCACTGGGAACAAAGAAAGCGCTATAACATTAGACCAACATATTTAAGTCATTGGGACAGAGCAAGTACCATAAAATTAGATCAAAATATTTAAGGTACTGTTGACAGAGCAAATACCATGAAATTAGACCAGCATATTTAAGGCACTGGGAAGTATCAAGTACCATAGACCAACATATATAAAGCACTGGGGACAGAACAAGTACCATAAAATTGGACCAACATATTTAAGGCACAAGGAACAGAGCAAGCACCATAACATTAGACCAACATCTTTAAGGCACTGGTGACAGAGCACGCACCATAAAATTAGACCAACGTATTTAAGGCACTGGGGAGAGCAAGTATCATAAAATTAGACCAGCATGTCCGAAACGAAGCATAGTCCCTTTATAGATCAATATGACTCGTTTGACTGCGATTTCATATCGTGCCAGTCTCACGGTCCGTCTCTCCAAACTACATTATTAGGACGCTTCAATTTTGGAAGGCACATTTCTTGCGGCATCTGAGGCACAGAGGAACGACCGTCAGACTGGTACTGTGACTTGTAAGTTCCAAACGCAGTTTTTCTTTAGTCTATAATTCAAAATTGACCTTTCTTATAACGCCTTAACCGATGTGTGTGTGTGTAACGCCCTAACCAGTGTGTGTATTAGTCAAAGGGATTAGGGCCATGTGGATGGCTGCTCGACCGTGGTAACCCAGGAGAATTCTGTACTAATGCTAACTTCAGTTCGAATAGTCTCCCATAGAGTTTCCGTGATTTTATTTTTAAACAATGATGATTTGTTTTCTGAACGGACAGTCATTTGCAGAATTCTACTGCGGTCTTCTGTTAGTTTCGGAGGTTCACTGGATCCTTTTTTGGTTGTTCCAGCCTCAGTTCGCTGCTATTTGCATATCGTATCCCCAACCGTCGACTTAGAGACCTCCATTGTCCCTGAAATGATTCATGCTGAGCAACTGCTTATGTGGAACCCTATCATCATAATATGTGATGGAAATCGGTTAACTATGATGATCAAGGCTTCTCAGTGGCATTATTATCTCATCATAGCCCTAAAGCATATTTATAGTTGGTGTACACTCTTTGCAAAGAAGAAAAAACAGAAAAATAAAGAAGCACCCAGAAAAGATCATCCAATCGAGATTTAACACTTTAATGACCATAACGCCCAAAACGTCTGTAAGTACGAACGGCCATAATCGCCTGAAACGCCTGCCTAAGAGTTAGTCAGATTTCCTACCCTTACTTGTTCTTCAAATCTTTTCGATCTATGAGGGATCAGCAGGAGTCACCCTCAGTCACTGTTCTTGTTATTAAACAAAGAAGTGAGCCAACAGACAGTTTCGGGCGTTATGGTATTTGGAGTGATAAACGATTTTTGGGTCATAATCGTTAAAGGGTTAAATTGCTGCGTGAAGTGTTCATGCATACGAAAAGAAATGATTACAACTCCAGAGCAACTGGGCCATTTATTCAGATAAAGCAGCTACACCAGTGGAACAAGTCAGTACATTGTAGCGCCGCATCAGGTTCGGAAACAAAGGGTTACCCGGCGTGATATAAAAGCATACAGTTGACGCATACTTTTCGGGCGGTATAGCATGCTAGATGTCGTCCAAATTGCGAGCCAATTCTAAGACGTTCAGGGATGGGCGTAGGTGGCGTCCAAACATGTCCCAAATATTTTCGATCGATAAGAGATCGAGCGATCTGGCTGGTCATGAATGGGTGTCGACATTTCGGAAGCAGGCCTGGGAGAGCTGTGGCCGTGTCTGACCGGGAATTATCGTGTTCAAAAATTTCTCGGTGTTTCTGCGACAGTAATGGCAACACAACAGGTCGTAGAATGTCGTCGACGCACCGTTGAGCCGTGAGAGCGGTACGGAGGACCACCAAGGGTGACTTGCTATCGTAGGAAATGGTTCCTTAGACAGTCACTCCCGGTGTGTGATCGGTGTGCCGTTCCACGGTAAAGGGAGGATCCGTGCGCTGGCTGGCTCGTCCCCAGACACGTATGCTCTGGTCATCAAACAACACGACGCAGTTAAAAACTGTCCCACGTTGACTGGGCCCGATACCACAGCACCGGTGCCGGCGATGCTCATTGGTCAGTGGTAGGCGGAGGAGTGGCCTCCTCGAATGTAGTCACGTGCCGCAAGTCATCTGGCACCGGTCCGGATGTCGACTTCCTTACCTGTAGACGACGCAAAATGACTACGGATGGCTGAGAGAGACGAATTCTGAGAGAGACGAATTCTGTTCTGTTCTCACAATCGCTCAATCCTCGCCTTCTGTCGTTGCTCTCCGCCGTGCACTGCTCGCATGCCGCTGGGTTGTGCCCTAATCAACCCATTGGCCCCATCATCGTCCGATTTACGCTTCACTCTGACCCATCTGCCTGGTGATACGGCGACTTGACGAACCTGTCTCTCTCAGTCCCATTATATGTCTTCTCTCAAACTCGCTGAACTGCTCTTATTGTGCACGGATCCGACGTCGAGGCATCCTAACAGTTCGTGGAGGTTTATGCAACCGCAGTCCCTTGTCGCAGTTGTCCCTACGTGCGATCTTTGTTCTTGATATACCCTCCTCGATGGGCGATTCCCATGCGCTGTGGCGGGCCACTATTAAGTCATTGGTCGTTATTTTTTAATCACTTGCATATTCGATTCTAAAGGTAGGAGTTTCATCAGGATCGAACGACTTTCTCGTGGTACTTCCGTGTTTTTGGCAAAAGTGTATTTACACTTACCATATGGGCTTAAAAGTTTGTACCCTTAAATCATTACTTATCGTACATCTGTGATTTCTTGAAAATTATTAGGTTTATATCGAAACCCATCATACATGATGATATTCAGAGCAATTGTTTGGTCATAACTTGCGGAACATTTGATGATGAAGATGTTGTGTGCTTTGTGTGACTCGATATTGTCTTACTAAAGGGAGCTAGCTCACTGTACTGATGATTAAGTGAAGAACACTTTAAAACTCGCTGAGGAAGTTTCAGGACCGTTTAAAAAGTGACATCGTCTATATACAAAATCTAACCTTATTTAAAAAAGTTTCATCAGCAACTAACTATTTTGTCTGACACACACACACACGCTAAACAAATAAAGTTTCCATGGAATGCATTTAATGAAGCGGGGCCGATCTCGTTAAAGAAATATTTCTGTTCATTTTAGTTTTATTGAGTTGCCGAAAAATCAGTCCTGACGCTCTAAAAATATTATGAGATTTATTTCCACCAAATGATACGTCTCTCTTCTCCTCATTCTTGGTTCAACCATTCGCAGATGTAAAACTATGGAGAAGTAAGCCTCACGCCGCTCCATTTAATTACGTGTTCTCCAATGTTCTCGGTGAAGCGTAATATTCCAAAATTAAAATTGTCCTCTGCTTCAAAGAGATAACATTTCGAGCACTAGGAAGACATATCGAGGGAAATTTGTCTGGCTTTATCGAAGAAAGATGAAAATTGGAAAAGTTTCTTCATTTGAACGGCAGCCTTAATTTCACAAAATAAATTGCAGTCGATGATCGTAGCATACATTTGGCTTTCGTTTAATGAGAAATGTATTTTGATGAGCTCCAACAAATATTGGCATTGCATATTTTATATCATGATGAAACTTTGAAAACTAAATTTCAGAAAATAATTAAAGCCAATATATTTTGCATACTTCAGATAATAAATAGTACTTTAAACGGCAAGCACATTTAAATGACAAACAAAGCTTAGTTTGAATGAATTATTGCATTGCACGACACATTTTATGAACTCAATACCGATCAGTGATTTTTGCCATAACTGAGCGTTTTGTCTCTGAATAACTGATAAGTAAGAATATGGAAGGTAAAATCTGTGAAAGGTAGTCAGATAAGTACTGTATATTAATGGTACTAAACTGCAAAAGATAGACAAATAAGAATATGGAAGCTAAATACTGTAGAAGAAAGCAAGATAAAAATATGGAAGGCAGCAAACTGAAAAAGACAGTCAGAAAGCATTACTTTTAGGGGTGCCCTAAAAATGATGCCTTTTTGATAACCATTTCCGTAATTTCGGAGGTATTTATACATGAATTCAAATTGAGTTTGACCTTCTGAATAAATGTACACCTTTATTTGTGTTCAGATTGGTCGATCTAAAGAATGGATATTTGCCTAAAGCAAGAGGTGTCATTGAGTTTTTTTAAATGGAAAGTTGCAAGGCGACGGACAAAATGGTTTATGGAAAAGCGAAGATCGACAAAAAAAACAAAATCGATAGAGATACCATATAAGACAAAATGGTTAAAGGAAAAGCAAAAATCGACATCAGCAATGTCAAAAGATCTATGAAGGACATGTTAGAAGATGTATGATGGACATCAGCAATGTCAGAAGATCCATGTCGGACATATTAGAAGATATATGATCGACATCAGCAATGTCAGAAAATCTATGAAGAACATACCAGATGATTTATGGTAGACATCAGTAATGTCAGAAGATTAATTATTATCGACATATCAGATGACCTATGATCGACATCAGCAATGTGAGAAGATCTGTGAAGGACATGTCCGACGATCTATGATCGACATCAGCAATGTGAGAAGATCTGTGAAGGACATGTCAGACGATCTATGATCGCAAGAAGCAATGTCAGAAGATTTATCACAGACATCAGCATTGTCAGAAAATCTATGGTAGATATCAGCAATGTCAGGAGATTAATTATCGACATATCAGATGATCTATGATTGGCATCAGCAATGTTAGAAGATATGCGAAGGACATGTCAGAAGATCTATGATGGCCAGCAGCAATGTCAGAAGATCTATGAAAGACATATCAAAAGATCTATGATCAAAATGTCAGATCTGTGATAGACATCAGCAATGTCAGAAGATCTGTGATAGACATCAGCAATGTCAGAAGATCTGTGATAGACATCAGCAATGTCAGAAGATCAATTATTAACATGTATATCAAACGGTCTATGATCGACATATTAGAAGATCTGTGACAGATATCAGCAATGCCAAAAGATCAATTATCGACAGGTATGTCAGGAGATTTATGATCGATATCAACAATCATAGATCTGTGAAAGACATGTCAATCGCTATTGGCTGTTCCTAGTAATTTGCTACTTCAATGTATTTTAGTCATCTCGAGTAACTTCTTTTTAAGTACAGGCTGTTTCATTAGGTAGTCCCCCCAAAGAACTACCTATTGCTTTCCTCCCACTTCACATAGAAACACACGACGTTCAGTTTGAAAGTGTCCTTGATTCTTGAGAAATGCGAAGGAGCGAATTTCCTGATAAGGCGATGTCTCATTGTGATGTCACACCTCCAGATGGCGGGGCTTGCTAACTTTTTTTTTTTTGGATTGGAAGACCACTGTGAGCAACTCAATGGGCTATAAGCAGTCACCCGTTCTTAATTTAGGGCAAATGGTTCCAGGAAAGGGAGAGAGGCAGCGCCGTAAGACAAACACACCATACATGCCTCACGGGATTCGAAACCGGACCCTTTTCGGAAGAATGATCAGAAGCCATCGCTTAGACTACTGCGCCACCGGGGCGGCCACGCTAATTCTGTCTGGAGGCAATCTGCGTGTTTTACTCTCGTCGTTCAGGATGGCTGTGTATACCGTTACGGATCGGATGCTTATTGTGAAAGGTTATTGGATAACAAAGTCTGTAAAGGTTGAACATCGTGAATTCCTGAAGTTTGGGGGAAGAAACGCACCAGACAAACGTTACATCGCCAGGTTACTGCTGTCATCACCGAAGAAGTCACTACGACCTTCGTTACAAGAAACTGGGTATTCTGTTTCTACCTGGCAAAGAGTCACAAAGAAACAGTTACTTCATCAGTACCATGTGACAGCTGTGCAAAAGTTGCAAGAACCAGATCTTGAAAAGCGTGTGTCTTATTTTAACTGGTTCCTGATAGTTTTATTCGCAATTCCGAACATTTCGGATTTCACATAGTTCACTGACGAAGCATGGTTTCATTTGGACGGGAATGTCACTTCCTAAAACTCCTGCATCTGGGTTACAAATAATCTACATGAATTGCACGAAACCCCATTACTTCCTGCAAAAGTCGGTATTTGGTATACTTTGTCCCGAACCAGAATAAATTCTTCAAGAACGTAGTAAACTCTGTGTTATATATATAAACGTTTTTGGACAATTTGTGGACCAATTAACTGACATCGATTTGACAACGGGGTACTTTCAACAGGATGGAGCGACATGCCACACTTCGCGTGTGATCATGAGTGAAAATTTCCTCTTTCTTCGGTGCCCAAGTGTTCTCCGAAGGACTGTGGCCAACTCTTTCACCCGATTTTGCTCCTCCCTATTTTTTCTTATGGGAACATTTCAAGTGTCGTGCTTACAGTAATAAGCCTCGCACGTTAGAAAACTTAGAAAGTAACATCAGAGCAGCGATCCAGACTATTCATGAGGACATGCTGCGGAGGACCTCCGATAATATGCAGTGTCGCGTTAGTGCGTTTGAATGTCCGTGGAGGAGATTTCCTGCATTTATTGTGAATGGTGCTACTTTCCCATGAACTAAGGTACGCTGTAAGACACATGTCATGTTTCTAAGTAGAGTATGTTGCAATATAAGCGTGATTCTTTGGGGGAAGGGGGGGCGTAGTGACACCCTGTAGAATCATATTAAATCAAATTTCCTTCACAAAGGCTGATCAGTTATTGTCGTGTTTACTGCAGTCAACGAAATTTCTCTTTTGAATCGAATCCGATTCTACCCAATTATTTTGAATCAGTAATACATATTTGGCTTTTCGTATTACGGTCTGAGGGTAACATATCAGTATACATAGTTCTTGATTTGGGAACACCAAAGTCTACTCCTGATGAGTTTCATTCTTTTCCGGAGTGAATTTAAAATCCTATGCATGAAGCTCCCATATCAAATCTTTTAAGAATGTTTTGACAAAATATTTGTTTATATCAAATACCATTTGTCCAGAACCGAAAATGGTTATGTTTGTCTATTTTACTTCTGAAAAGAAAAATATGAATACCAGTTCCGAAATTTAACCATACACAGTATGTATATCATTAAAGATTTATCGTCCACAATCCTATCTGACAAAGGTCGTCAAAAATGTTGCAATGTTTAACAAGTTTCTTAAAATTAATAATGAGGAACTATGCATAAAATAGTTCCTCGTTATAAAATAAGTCACACCTAACAAAAACGACAGTAGGAAGTTACCGGTTGCACAGAGGGCGCCGTGATAGCATTGTTGGGAGATAAATAGCACTGGCGTGGTCAGCAGGATCATTTCTGTCTCGTGCAGTGGTGAAGAGCAGCATGTGTGTTGAATGTAGTGTGCAATATGGACTGTAAGACAGACGTAACTGTGTGGCAAAAAGGAGCCATCGTGTTTGGCCGTGACCACGGACACAAAGTGAATGAAGTCGCCCAATTTGATGGTGTGTCGAAGCTTACTGCCCAGCGGGTCTACAAACAGTAGTGTAGTTTCGCAATCAACTAAAAATCGGCGACGTAACTGTGGCCGGAAAACGATTCTCACCAATAGGGACCTCCGCCACGTTTCACGCGTAGTAACTGCAAATCGGTTTCAAACCAGGCAACTATTGCTCCAAACAGTCAATGAAACTCTACTCCGACCAATTTCTGAAAGGACACTGTGACGAGAACTGCATGCGATGGACATCTGAAGCAGAGTACCACGGAAGAGGCCTCTTTCAACAGTTAGTCACAAAGTCTCACGTAATCAATGGGCTCAAAGGCAACGAAATTTAACTGTGGAGGATGGGAAACAAGTAATTTGGTCTGATGAGTCTCGTTTTTGTTTGTACTCCAGTGATGGAAGGCGACGAGTGCATTGCAAGCCCGATGAAGCCTTTAATCCTGATTGTGTCGAAGGGGTTGTTCAAGCTGGAGGGGATCTGTGATGCTTTGGGGAAGTTTTTCGTATCACGAAATCGGCTCTCTCGTTGCAGTGACGATGAATTTGAACCTTCATGCGTACCTCAGCATAGCAAGCCCAATGAAGCCTTTAATCCTGATTGTGTCGAAGGGGTTGTTCAAGATCTGTGATGTTTTGGGGAAGTTTCTCGTTTCACGAAATCGGCTCTCTCGTTGCAGTGACGATGAAGTTGAACCTTCATGCGTACCTCCGCATCACGAATGACGAAGTTTTTCCCTTTGCCCTACAAGTCTAGGAGAATCATCACATTGTCACTTATGTCTTCCAAGACGACAATTGCCGTGTGCACAGTGCGGGCTAAAACTGTGTCTGGTTGGTACGACGAACAATCAGCAACACTGTCTCACCTCGACTGGCCCGCCAAATCCCCAGATCTAAATCCTATTGAAAATCTGTGGGATCATTTGAAACAGAAGGTGAAGCACCATAATAGACACTCACGTATTTTGGTGGAACTGCAGGACCAATTGACGCACGAGTGGTTGCAAATTGATGTTCAATACATCCACAACCTCGTGGAGTCTCTACCACACCAGATTCATGCTGTTATTAAGGAAAGAGGTGTCGTCACTCGTTATTAGGTAAGTTCTGACAGGGGTGACTAATTTTTTGTCCGGTGAGCTTATAACTACACTAGTAATCCGAAGTTATTGGCGTAGAATAAAAATCAGTTTTCTAAGCTTTCGCACATCAATCAGATGGCTTTTTCAAGGAAGGTAGACAGGAAACTGGATAATAGAACACTTC
Source organism: Macrothele yani (assembly GCA_039090855.1). Taxonomy (NCBI): domain Eukaryota; kingdom Metazoa; phylum Arthropoda; class Arachnida; order Araneae; family Macrothelidae; genus Macrothele; species Macrothele yani. Next base: position 16,659,945 of record CM076989.1, read on the forward strand.
AAGCATTTGAACGCAGTGACTTGACTTAACAATAATATGACTTGAACGCGGTGACTTGACTTGATAATATACAGCCATTCGAGAAACCTTGGAGATCATTACCAACAGTGAAGCTTGCAATGATAGCGTCTCTCTGGAGTTGCCACAAATCTGGAACCAGTTCTTCAAGTAACGCCTTTTTCGTACAATGTTGCCGAGTGCACAACCAACGCGATGCCTCGTGTCTTTAAAGGAATATTGCGTGGTATCTATTTATTGTCAAGTCAAGTTCAAATTGGTGAAACCCCGGTGGCGCAGTGGTCTAAGCGATGGCCTCTGATCATTCGTCCGAAAGGGGTCCGGGTTCGAATCCCGATGAGGCATGGATGGTGTGTTTGTCTTACGGCACTGGCTCTCTCCCTTCCCTGGAACCAGTGACCCTAAATTAGGGACGGGCGACTGCTTATAGCCCATTGAGTTGCTCACGGTGGTCGTTAAACCTCCAATAAAAAAAAAAATTGGTGAAGCGTTTTATTATTCAGATTGCAGTTTCTGGCTACCCTTCTTGAAAAATCCATCTAGTTTATGTTCGAAAGCTTTGAAAACTGATTTTTATTCTACGCCAATAAATTAGGATTACTAGTGTAGTTATACTATTTTCTTAATATTTCATTTCTTTTTTTTATAGGTGGTTTAAAGACCACAGTGGGCTACGAGGGTCAGAACAAACGTTCTGCACACGTTAATCTAAAACAGAAGCGGATAATGCAATTGGGGAAATGATTGTGACATATCAAGGTCAGACTCTGAGACACGCAGTACTATCAGAACGACGCGCTGTTATTTGCTATGTGGACGCGGGAGGGTTTGGAAATCGAAACGTTCAGCTCCTCAGGTCGCGTCATGGAGTTAGTCCAGCGCTCGTACGCGAAAATAGAAACTCTGCGAGGAAAAACTTCGCCATAGATTCACACTGCTTTGCAAGAAGTTTGTAGGAAAGGAACTTTTGATCGAAGCACAATTTCTTTCTTAGGACAAAGTTGAGACCGAAAATTCGTCAAAATCGCCCCAACGTGTTAAAAGCTGGAGCGATCTTGCTGCATGACAGCGCATCTTGTCATGGTGAAGCGCTGGTATGGGGCCGTTCGCCGAAATACGGCTGGAAAACTTTATCCCACCCACCATACAGCTCTGATCTCAGTCCACCTGACTTTGATCTTTTCCCAAAGTGAAAAAATCGACTCCATGGCATCCGCTACGAATCAGTGGACGAACTGTCATTTGCATGCGGCCTGAATTATACGACAGATATGCACAGATAGCGTACTACGGGGCATCCAGGACCTACCTTACCGTTCTGAAGCTGTCATTAGCAGCAGAGAAGTACACATTGAACGGCAATAAAGTAAGTTTTCTCCTTGACTTCACACTTTTCTCAAAAATGGGCAGCGTGCAAGACGTTTTTTATGACCATCGTATAAGTAATCGCCCGTCCCTAATTGAGGGCCATTGGTTCCAGGGAGGGAGAGAGCCAGTATAGTAAGACAAACAGAATATTCATGCCTCACCGGAATTCGAACCGGTACTAATCTCGGACGAACGCTCAGGTGCCAACGCTTAGACAACCTGCGCCACCGTGACCGCTTTCGTTTTCACTGTAAAAAAGTGAAAATTCCGATTGAAGCCGCGGGGTCGCCCCGGGGGCGCAGTGGTCTAAGCGATAGCCTCTGATCATTCGTCCCAAAGGGGTCCGGGTTCGCTTCCCGGTGTGGCATGGATGTCGTGGTTGTCTTTCGGCACTGGCTCTCTCCCTTCCCTGGAACCAGTGGCCCTAAATTAGGGACAGGCGACTGCTTATAGCCCATTGAGTTGCTCACGGTGGTCGTTAAACCTCCAATCAAAAAAAAAAAAAATAAAAAAAGAAAAGCCGCGGGGGTTTCTGAGTCACCGTTTGCCAAAAATTGAATTCTGTCTAACATATCCTTAAAAAAACAAAAAAACATCAGCAACATGAAAATAAGACGCAGTGTTGGTATTAAGACGTGAAAGCTGTTAAGGGAATATTATATGTTTTTTACACCGTATCCTTTTAGTCCCATAGTTTCTGCTGTGTGAAGTAAACATCGGGAAAACAAAAACTCGAGTTATTCTCGCCCCCTTACCAATAACGATGAATGCTGGGTAATCGATAAAGAATGTGTAATCGATCTAGCACATATCGGCAAAGTCTGTTGGCTCGTACGGCGATGTAAGACTTCGTTCGGACATCTGCCACGCTTGCTGACTAATCGAAACAACGGATACCGTGATTGATTCGGTACCGAACTTTGTGAGTGATCGAAGGACTTTGAAAAATAAAATCGAAGGAGAAAGCAATTAGCTTCGTTCGAGGGAATTTATCGCTGAATAAAAAAGGAAAAACTTTTTCAAGGAAACATCTGCCACTAATGACTTTTCGTTGCTGTTGGTCGTTTTTTACCCATTTTTTTTGCAGTTTTTTGTGGTGTCTTTTGCGATGGGTCTAATGTAAAACGGAATTTTAAAGTCATTATTCTTTCATATCTTTGTTAAAATATGTCTATGGATGAAGCAATTTATCAAACTGTCGTTTGGAAAATATATTCTTCTTCAAAGACACGTAGAAGGTTCTAAAATTACTTTCTATATATCCATCTACCTATCAAAAATAGTTAACCCTTTCGCGACCACGATACTAAAATGTTTTGTCACTCAGAATACCACAGCGCCCGAAAATGTCTGCTGCTCTTTTCCGAATTTCCTTCCCCCTCCCTTTGTCAGGTTAACAAAAGAAGGATGCGTGCTGGGTCACCACTCGAACCTCCCGATCTTTAGGTTTGCTAAGCACTGACCTTCGGACGTTTCCCTGGAGCAATCTGTGCATTCTTCCACTGAAAACCTTAGACAAGGCAGTGGTAACAACTGAAAAATTTTGTTTATCATACTTTCCCTCTTTTCTTGATTTTTCTTGTAAAAAATATATTCTCAATCTGTTTATTTGAATGATATGCGTCTGGACAAACCAACTCCTGGTGCACTCTTTTGTTTAGCGATAACAATGACGACTGAGGGTGACTTCTTCTAATCCCTCTGACGACGTGCAAATTCAAAAACATCGGTGGTAGGAAATCCTACTCATGTTATCTGAGCGCATCGGGCGCTGTATTAGCGAAAGGGTTAATCCAGAAATACATTTGCAAATCAGTCATAGCATATCATTCCAGTGTAAGGATATTGCGGAATAATACATTTCAATTAGCTACAGGGCTAGCACATTATACACTATCTACCAACAAATAATTGGATACGTGTTATAGCAAAGGAAAACGAAGTTTATTCACCTTCAATAGTTGGTGGAGCCTCCACGAGCGGCGATTACAGCTGCGACCCTCCGGGGCATACCCTCAACCAGGCGTTGTACGACGGCTAGCGGTATTTTCTTCCACTCGGCTTGGAGAAGACAGGTCAGTTCCTTCACCGATTTCGGACGGTGGGGGCACCCTTAAGTCGACGCTCCAATTCGTCCCAGAGGTGCTCGATAGGGTTAAGGTCCGGGTTTGGCGCAGGCCAGTCTGTTCGATTAACCCCATTGTCACCATACCAAGCCATGGTGGACCTCGCAACATGACAGGTGGCATTGTCATCCTGAAAGTAACATGGGTCCACCCCGTAAAACTGCCACAACGTAGGAAGCGCGTGGTCATCCAAAATGGTGCAGTAGGTCTCGGCGTTGAGTCCACCAGGAATTGCGACCAAGGGACCCGTGCTATACCAGGAGAAACACCCCCATAGAATAATTCCACCGCCGTCGAACTTCACAGTTGGCACAATACATTCCGGCAGGAGGCGTTCTCCAGGCAGACGCCAAACCCAGACCCTGCCATCTGAACGGTATAGGGTGAACCTTGATTCGTCGCTCCATAGAACCTGTTTCCACTGTTCAACGGTCCACTGTCGACGTTCTTTGATCCACGTTAGCCAAGCAGCGCTATTGGACTTGGTGATCAAAGACGTGTGGGCGGCAGCACGTCCACGAAAACCGAGCAGATGGGCTTCCTTACGGATGGTATTCATCGAAAGAACACTCCAGGATGCCTGTTGAAACTCCTCGCGGATGTGGCCCATCGATTTGGTGCGGTTCTTTCGAATTTTTCTGGCCAGCACCCGTCGGTCTCTAACTCCCAGTTTTGTGGGTCTGCCGGGTCGGGGCACATTCCGACAGTCACCTCTCATCTTCCACTTGCCAATCACGTAGACCACTGTCTATTTTGGGTACTTCAACTCGCTGGATATGTCACGTATGGATCGGCCATTTCTGTGATACCCGACGATTACACCTTTCTCCAAATCAGAGAGCTCCGAACTGCGTGGCATCTTGCATGCGACTGGTTGCGTTGTTGTTTCCCACGCGATATTTAACGGCGGCGGCCGTGACGTGTATCAGGACCGCAGGTATCGTCGATTGCAGGGGTGTCCAATTACTTGTTGGTAGATAGTGTACAACTCTACAGCGAAGAGTCAAAGCATTACACCACCTGCCTAATACGATGTTGGTCCTACAAGTGTTACCAAACCAGTTCTTACCAAGCGAGGTACGGATGCTACAAGATTTCTAAAGGTGTCTTGTGTTATCTGGGACTACGCGTTACCAGCAGATCCTTTAACGTTTGTGAGTTACGTGGTAATGTGCCACCGGAGCGAGAGAGAGAGACAGAGAGAGAGAGAGAGAGAGATTGACAGACAGACAGAAAGATCGGATTATCTGTTTTAACACAAACCACACAAGCCCAAGTGGACTGATGTGTGGGGAATTTAGAGGCCAGGGCAATTCCTGGAAGTCATTATCATGTGCTGAGAACCATTCTCCTATAATCCGGGCAGTGTATTATGACGCATCAACCCGCTGAAAGAAAGCACTTCTAGAGGGGAATGTCGTTGCCATAACAGAACGTACCAGCTCTGCAGAGATGTTTAGGAAGATGGTAGACGTCATAGTTTCCTGAACATGAAAGATTGGACCCAAGGATTCCCAGAAAAACACTGCCCAAAATATTCTGCTTCCACCACTGGCTTGTTTTTGTTCCACGGTTCACCAACACTTCCCCTCATAAAGGGCTCGCAGGTATCCTGCCGTCCACACGGTGCAACAGAAAACGAGATTCATCATACCAGACGACATTCTTTCGTTCATTCAAGGTCAAGTTTTGATCCGTGTGTGCACATTGTATACGCTTCCGACGGCTACAGAGCGCATCAGGTCTGTAACGATGTTTAGGAAGGTGGTAGACGTCCAAGTTTCCTGTAAATGAAAGATTGGACCCAAGGATTCCCAGAAGAACACTGCCCAAAATATTCTGCTTCCACCACGGGCTTGTTTTCGTTTCACTGTTCACCAACACTTCCCCTGATAAAGGACGCGCAGGTATCCAGCCATCCACACGGTGCAACAGGAAACGAAATTCATCATACCAGGCGACATTCTTTCGTTCATTCAAGGTCTAGTTTTGATCCTCGTGTGCACATTGTATACGCCTTCGACGGGTGAACTGAGCTTAGCATGGGCACTCGTAGTGGCCTGCGGCTACGTAGCTTCATTTTCAGCAAATATCAATGCATTGTGTGTTGTGACACATTACTCTCGTCACCAGCACTCAAACTGCCAGCGAGTTGCACCACTTTATTCCTTCTGTTGGCTAATACTACATAGGATAGCCTTCGCTCACCTGTAACATGGATGAGCCGTGGTTGGCCCACACCTAACACGGGGTTCGTAATTTGTCCTTCCTCTGACAACTTTTTGAAGGTATTAGTCACGGATGACCGTGAGCACCCCAAATGCTCGGACCCAGACGTCTGGCCATTAAGATTAGCTTCTTGTCAAATTCGTTAACCTTCCCTATCTAGAAAAGAAAATACAGAATAACACTGATTAAAAGAGTTCAGTATCAGGTATTATTTATAAGCTTTCAGGACTTTCACACGCAGCGTCATTTACCTGCAGTTGCTTCGGTTTCCATAAAGACACGCTGGTTGTTACTGTTCGATCTATCTTTGTATGCAGCGTGTGAACTGTATGCAGGATCCAAAAGTTCTCCAACTGCGCCTCTATGGCAAAGCATGTGTATCGTTTACCCCCAGTGGTTATTGGATTAAACTGGATGTGATTTGCGCCGCCGTTGCCAAGCGGTCTGTCTGTACGAGCCTTGATAGTCTACGTCGACCGCGGTCATCAATGGCACGTGGTCGGCCGCCGCTTGCTCTCTGGCCGCGGGTATGTCCGTCGATAGTATACTTGCGGTACAGCTTTGGTACGGTTGCCGTCGGTTGACCCAGTGTTCTTACCACTTGGGCGATAGAATGACCCAATGTTGCGGACGGGAGTAATGTGTCGCGACACACAGGACATCGAACACTGCTGCAAATGAGGCTGCGTAGCTGTAGGCTGCTCCGAGTGGTCGTGCTAACCTGGCACTCTGGACCTCGTTACCTGGAACTTCACCGCCACAAATGCCTACAGTGGACAAGCGAGCATCAAAACTGCACCCTGAATGATTGGAAAATTTCGTCCTCTAGTCCAATGAATCTCCTTCTCATTTGCATTATGTGGACGACAGAGTGCGTGTGCGTCGTTTACCTGGAGACGCGTTGCCACCAGGATGCACCGTGGGACAAAAACAAGCCGATGGGGAAAGTTTAAAGCTACTGCTGCGAAACTCTGGGTACAGTCATTCATGTGCAGAAAGATATGACGTTTATCATCTGCAGAAGTATCCTTGACGACCAGGTACATCTTTTCATGGTAACGGTAGCGCCCTCTATTGGTGCCTTTTTTCAGAAGAAAAAATGGGCCATGCCACACTGCTTGGATTGTTCGAGAATGATTCACCGAACATGAAGAAGACTTTCAGGTACTGCCCTGGCCTCCGAATTCTCCAGACATCAATCAAATCGAGCATGTGTGGTTTGTGTTGGAACTGCAAATCAAAGCTGGGTTCGGACTTAATTTTAAGTGCCCAAGTCCGAAGTATATCATCCCGAGCCCGCCCGAGCCCGCCCGAGCCCGAAATTTATATTGCAAGATAGAGCCCGAGCCCGAACGAGCGTGAAAACTATGATTAACCTGCTTCTTTCCTCCCCGTGCAATTAATCGATGTCTTTCTCAACTGCGGAGTGAGGAAGGGATGCAAATCTATTTCTATAGTTTTCTTTGGTCATTCATTTCTTCCTGTTTCGGGGGCGGGGCATCAGGAAAATTCGATATTCACAACAGTCTACGTCGTACTTTGCTCAATAGAATCAACAGGGAGCTAATCCCTTGAGGTAGGAAGCAAATTTTCGTCAATTTGCTACAGGAGCGGATGTGAGATTTTCGTGAGAGGGGGCGAGAGTATCGGGAATAAACGGGAACCTTTCTGATGTTTTTTTTCTGAAAATGAAAGAGTGTTCTTAGTATGTCTACAAATTCTTCCAATTAATTAAGGAAAGTAATATACTTTTAGGTAATACTTTTTTCACGAAAAATTATTCAATTTGTTATTAAAACCTAACAAATCTAAGCTTTTCCTTGGTCCTGAGAGGAGGGGACGCGCGCTCCGCTACACCCTCCTCTGGATCCGCCTCTGACTTGCTATCTACTGTCAGATTTCTTAAAAAAACTTTCCCTTTGCAGAAATCCAGTAATTCATGGCCTATGGTATTTGTTACCCTAGCCAAGAATGAATAGCAATGCCGTGTTCGCTCTACCCATCTAGACCCAGTTGCCGAAGAATTCTCTTTAACAACTAGGAAGTGTGAAAAACTCTCGTGTGCTAAATCTTACAAAATCACATTAAAAGAGAAAAGAAGAAAATTCTCTTTCTCTCAGATTCCGAGCCCGAACTTCAGTAAATATTGTGCAGCGCAAGTTTGGTTCCGGCCCGGGTTCGACTTCGGGCTTTCGGGTTTGGCCCATCTCAGCACTGCTGCAAATCCGATCCGCGGCGACTCAACAACGTAATTTACAAGAGCTAAGGATGAGCTGGTGACGTGTTGGTACCACATACCACGTGACACTTTTAGAAGTCATGTAGTGCCCATACTTTGACGAGTAAGAGCTGCTTTGGTGGCATGTGGAGGATCTACATGATATTAGGTAGGTGATCATAATGTTTTGGCTCTTAATTGTATGCTTAGGATATAGAACAAACGAGATTTTTTGTAGCCTTTTGGATATAACTAACATTTTCGCAGTTTATGTAAACGTAAATTTACGGACTCATTTGCGCCAGTTTTTGGTGAAATATCAGCGCACTGATTCCGATATATTTTCTCCTTCATATGACTAAGCTGTTCTTTGAAATTCAGAGGTTAGCTCTACAAAGTAATACATACTACCAGATAAATTTCTAACCGATTATTTACTTACTGTTACCGTGCGAAACTTCTCCATTTTCAGCGATCTTGAGATACAACTCGGGCTTCACTGACAGCCATACCACGCTGTACATAAGATCTTCTATACGTCTTACTCATAATCCTTTTCTCATGCAGACACTCCTGAATCTGTTCCTCCCATGACTTCCTTGGCCATCCTCTGCCTTTCCTTTCTGCTACTTGGGATAAAAAGATTTTCTTAGTAAGCATCCCATAACTCATTCTTTCAACATGGCCAAACTACCTAAACATAGTCTCCATCTTGCTAACAACATTTTGCTTCACGTTACACTAGTGCAACACATCTTCATTCCGCATACAATCAGAACGTGTCTTGCCACAAACCCCCGTAAGTAACGCCTTTCCCCAACACACAAACTTCACCCATGTTTCTTCCGTAGTACCCAGGTTTTACTGCCATATATCACAGTAGGAACAATTACACTTTCATGCACAGCCATGCGGAACTCTCTTCAGAACCCATCATTCCTGTGAAAACCACCCAAAGCAGCCATGACTTTCAATGAACAATTAACTTGCCTACCAATTTCACCATCCAATTTGTTCTTTCTGTCGAATATGCTTCCTAAATACACAAACTCATTCACCTGGTCAATCACTCTGCCATTTAGACTTATATTACATTCAGCACTACCAGTTCCTCTCTAAAAATCCATAACTTCGGTTTTTACCTTTTCATACTCAGTTTGAATTGCATGCAAACTTCGTACATCTGGGACAACATACTCTGCAACTCACTTTTGATCTCTGCCAACAGGACAGTGTCATCAGCATACAGCAATCTGCACACACGGATATCACCAAGACATAAAACAGTATTATCTATTTTGGCATCACGCATGCACGCATCCATAAATATATTAAGCAGCCATGGTGACATTATACACTGCTGGACAATTGCTAAGGACGGATCATTAACCGCTATATAGCGCATAAAAAAGTAAGTGTGGTTGGATGCCAAGTGAAATAAAATAATGTCAGAATGCCAGGACATTACAAGAAAGACAATTTATTGTGCTCTGAAATCCAGAAGGCTTTGGAACGTGTTCAAGGGACAAACAGGCCATTTTGTGCAGAATACGTAAACGTGAAAAAAAAATGCAATTATCGTCCGCAGGCGTTCCGGCGTAAGATGTCAATACAAGATATGGCCACCATGGAGGGCGATGCAAGATTCCACACGTCGTGTCATGCTTTGCACAACATTATCAAGCAGCTGTTGGTGTAATTTATCCCATTCCTCTGCCAGTGCACCGATGAGGGTGTCCTTGTTTATTGGAGGGAATTGGCGACCAGCAAGACCAAGCATTCCACACATTTTCAATGGGATTCAGATCTGGAGAACGTGCTGGCCATACGAGGCGTTGAATATCCTCGCTCTCAAGACACTCCTGGACAGCGACTGTTCGATGACATGTTGCGTTGTCGTCCATGAAAATGAATCTATCACCGACAGCACCACGGAACATGCGAACATGAGGTAGCAGAACAGCATTTATGCATCGTTGGCCAGTCATAGTCCCAGTTGGAAGCACATAGAGGAACGTACGGCCATTGATCATGATGCCAGCCCATACCATGACACTACATGTCGAATATCGGTCCCTTTCCTGTATGTTTGCTGGACAATATACAGTACCACTATCACGCCAGATCAGTTGTCGTCGACAATGAGACGATAGACTGTATCTACTCTCATCTGAGAAGAGGACAGCAGACCAGTCGTTATCAGTCCAATTGCGATGTTGATGGCACCATTGCAAACGGGCGGTACGCTGACGTCTGGACAATGGGATGAACACAACAGGACGGCAGGCGTATAGTCCTCCTTCATGCAAACGTCTGGCGACAGTTTTTCGGGAGATCCGCTTGCCAGTAGCAGCCATAAACTGATTTGCTACCTCACTAGCTGTGCTGCGCCAGTGTCTTTTTGTTGATAGCACTATGTACCGATCTTCTGCAGGTGTCGTACTGCGAACACGACCTCCCCCGCGACGTTTGCTACACTCTCCATTTGTTTGAAATGATTTCCAAAGCCTTGAAACAACACTGGGGCTGACATCGAACTCCCTAGCAACATCTATTATTTTTGGCCCTTCTTCAATCTTGCCAATAATACGGCGACGCGTAAAATCATTTAGGTGATGTCGGAAAAACATACTGAAAATTGCTAGTTCGTCAATTGATTCTTTCTCTTTCAACTTTGCGTTTGAACAACAACGGTCAATACGCGTCAAATCCTTTATATCTCTTATCAGCGCTATGACGTCACGAACAAGTTCGGCAATCCAAAATTTGCATACGCACAACACGTCTTACTGTATCCCGCACTTATGCTAATTTTCCCATTTTCCTGCCTTCCATTTTATGGTTGCTATCGTTGCTATTGTCATCCGTCCTTAGCAATTGTCCGGCAGTGTACAACATAGTCTGACCCCTGCATCAAGGTTGTGTAATGTCAGCCGAAGGTATTTCCTCCTGCAACTATTTAATGCGTAAATGCCAAAACTCATGCCCATTATTTTTTTGTCAATTTTTTCGACTAACATTTTTTCTTCCTGTTTCATTTATACAGATTATATCAAAAATGGGGTGATTTCATCCTTTTTTATCAGAAATTTCAAATGGTTATCAATAAAATTACTTCTTCCACTTCCAGACGATATAGATGGCAGATTTTCGTTCGATGTCCACACCGAGAAGGTAATCTTGTGATTAGCTGAGATGGAAGGCGAATAAAACGGAGCGAGTTGTTTTAATATAGCGCGGGTCACGGACGCCTATGTAATTGCTTCGTCCTTCTGCAGAGAAAAAAAAACGAATGTTCGTAGCTCATCATCGAAAATGCTTGTATTATTTTTTAATATCTTCATCGTGCCTGAGGAAAAGTTATTGATCAAATATTTCGCACCATTTCGCGTTCTCTCATGAAAATAAAACGAAAATTCATATGTACGTAATGAATGCTTCTCCACAGGGTGTGCCAACTTGTCCAGAGTTTAACAAGAGCATGCAAGAATAATATCTGAAATAAGAAGTCTTGAATGTCACCACACTACTTGCGAAATGCGCTTCAATGAAACTAAAGGCCGTTTGCTCAATATCACTGATTCTTTCTGAAAGCTTTAAAAATTTGTCTAGAAACTAAGAGCCCGCAGAGCCCATTTTTTTTTACGGTTATGCGAAATCAGTATTATTCAGAGTAATTTTAATACATTGCACTTATGTTATCGCTTCTTTCACTGCCGCAAGCAAATTTTGGAAGCATTCGCACGTGTATCTTTGGTTGAATTTGTTTGTTTGTTTCCACACGGTTAAGTATTTTCTTTAAGGAACTGTTTTACTTTGAGGAACAAATTCCAAACCATCAGCGATATATTCTCTTTGCAAAAAAACAAAAACAAAAACAAAAAACGAAGCATTCAAAAAGAATCATCCAATTGTACATGTATAAGGCAGGAAATGGTCACAATTCCAGAGCGGTCGGGCTATTTATTCGAATAAAACAGCTACAGCAGTGTAACAAATCAGTATATTGTAGCGCCATTTCTGGCGCCGCCCCGGTGGCGCAGTGATCTAAGCGATGGCTTCTGATTATTCGTACGAAAGGGGTCCGGTTGGACTCCCGTGAGCACGGATGTTGTATTTTTCTTACGGCACTGGTTATCTCCCTTCCATGGAACCAGTGGCCCTAAATTAGGGACGGGCGACTGCTTATAGCCCATTGAGTTGCCCACGCTGGTCGTTAAACCTCCAATAAAAAAACACACACACACAAAAATCTGGCTCGAATGCAAGCGGTTACCCTGCGTGGCATACACGCATCCAGTCCATGAATACTGTGCTGAGGTACAGCACGTCTGATGAAATCCAAATCACTGACCAGTTCTCCGACATTCCAGGATGGACGTGGGTAACGTCTCATCATGTCCCAAACATATTCGATCGGTGAGAGGTCTGATCATGGAAGGCTGTCGATATTACGGAAGCAAGCCTGGGATTACCCTAATGAAAAATTGCTCGGTGATTCTGCGACAGGAATGGCAACATAAGAGGTCGTAGAATATCGTCGACGTGCCGTTGTGCCGTGAGGATAGTGAAGGGAACTAATGGTGTCCGTCTATCGTAGGAAATGGCTCGCCAGACAATCGCTACCGGTATGGGAACGTGTGCCGTTCCACGGTAGAAGCAGGAACTGTGCGCCGGCCGGCTAGTCTCAAGACACGTATGGGCTGGTCATCGGCGCAAGTGCAAACCGTGACTCATCACTGAAGGCAACACGACGCCACTGGACGCTATATAACGTACAATTTTTTCCGCGACGCTCAGCGAACTCGGGTCTCCTCACTCCGGAGTAAGTCATGGGCATACTCAAATTTTGAGCTACGCAGACATGTGCTCTTACTGCTATCTGACTTTATCTCCTGTGCATCCCACGTGCAGGCACGTCTCTCCCCCCTCAAAGAAGGCCGGGGGCACGGTCACGGGCAAGTCGGAACCATGTGTCGCTGTAGGCAGTCATCCCATGAAGAACGTCCGTTTGAGAAATCCCAGACAATTTGGTGTGTGGAACGTAACATCACACTGATTTATTTTTCGAAGCGCTGAAGAAGGGATTCTCATTTTTGCTGTCTCGCCGTGTGTAAAGAACATAACATCATTGGAAAGAACATAACATCATTGCGAGAAACTTAACAGCCGGGTCATCCTGGAAGTTTGGGCGCCAATATAACGTACAATTTTGTCCGCCCCGGGCATCGGATCACTCCGGAGTAAGTCGTTCTTCCAACTAAGCTACGCGGACATGTGCTCTCACTGCTATCTGACTTTATCTCGTGTGCGTCCTGCGTTGCAGGCACGTCACAACTATCCGACGTTGATCGGGCCCTACACCACTAAAACCGGTGCCGGCGATGCTCGCTGATCAGTGGTAGGCAGGCGACGGAGTGGCCTCAGCGAATGTAGTCTCCGTGCAGCAAGTCGTCTGTCAACGGTCCGGATGTCCACTTCTATACCTGTAGATGACGCAACATGACCACCGATGGTGGAGAGCGACGAATTCGGTTCTGTTCGTGCAGCTCTCACAATCGCTCGATCCTCGCGTCCTGTCGTTGCCCTCGGCCGCACACCGCCCGCGGGCCGCTGGGGTGTTCCCTCCTCGATACATTGGCCCCAATATCGTCCGAGTGCTGCGTTGCCCCGACGCAAATGCCTAGCGACACGAAGACTTGACTAACCGAAATCTCTCAGCCCAACCATACGTCATCTCTCAAACTCCCTCAACTGCTCGTATTGTGCACGGATCTGACGTCGAGGCATCCTCACACTTCGTGGAGGATGCTTCGAAGTCGGATTAATGTTGCAATCTAAATCCGCTGTCACAATCGTCCCTGCGTGCGAGCTTCGCTTTTGATATAGCCTCCTCGATGCATGATTCCCATGCGCTGTGGCGGGTCATTATTTAGTCACTGTTCGTTATTTTTTAGTCCTAAGGTACATGCATGCGGAGTTTCATCAAGATCAAGCGACTTTCTCGGAGTGCTTCTTCTTCTTCTCCTTTTTTTTTTTTTTTTACAAAGAGTGTATTAGCAATACTAAATTTAAGAAAAATCTCATTGGTTTCTACACGTATTTTAGGAAAGTGGGGTTAACGTCACAAGAGAGCTTCTAGGGCAATAGGGAATGGCCCCCTCTCAATTTTGGTGCTGGGAGGTTATGAGAGCATTTGTTTGTAAAAAATCACCTCATAACTTCCGAGCACTAAATTTTCCAGCACCATTTTTGAAAAGGGGCCATTGGGAGGTTGCTTTTTGTTTTTTAAATCACCTCATAACCTCCCAGCACCAAATTTACCAGCAAAAAATTTGAGAAGGGTACATTCCCTATTGCCCTAGACATTTTCTTGGGACGCCAACCCCACTTGCCTAAAAAACATGTAGCAACCATATGAAAATTTTCTGAAATTAAGGATTCCTAATATACACTTTGCGAAAAAAAAAAAAAAAACAAGAGAAAAGGGGACACTTCTCTGGAAGGTACTGAATGAATATGGTGTTCTTGGGAATCAATTTAATAGTGTAAAAGCCATTTATGCTGGCAGTAGAGCTTGTGCACGAGTGAATGGTGTTTTATCAAAATGGTTTTCTACTGGTGCAGGAGTCAGACAAGGTTGTGTAATGTCACCATGGCTGTTTGATATACACTGAAGAGCAACTGAATTACAGATACCTGTCTAGTAACGTGTAGCACCACCTTTCGCCCTGATGACGGCGGCGATTCGTCTCGGCCTGGACTCGACACGACACCGGAAGCGTTGGGAAGCCATACGGATCCACGGCCCCTGAACAAGCTCTCACAGTTCACGAAGATTTGATGGAGGGGGTCAGAGCCTCGAACATCTCTCTGGATGGCATTCTAGATGTGCTCGATGGGATTGAGGTCAGGTGACCTAGCTGGCCAAGGAAGAGAGGTTACGTCGGGGGAGTGTTCATCCAACCATTCGGATACAATTCGGGAGCGATGGCACGGTGCATTGTCTTGTTGCAGGATAAGGTCCGCTGAAGACGTACAAACGGAAACAAATGGTCGTCCAGGATATCCCGTTAACGTTGACCTGTGAGGGACGATGTCACACGTACCAGGGGTCCAATTTCAGTCCACGTAAACAGTCCCCAGACGAGAATGCCACCCCCACCAGCTTGAAGAGTACCCTGCTGGCAAGAAGGATCCATTGCTTCATGTGGTTTGCTCCGTAATCGTATCCTGCCATCCGCATGTACAAACGTGAATCTCGACTCATCAGTCCAGGCAACATTTTCCCACTTGTCTAGGGTCCAGTGGCGATGTTCCCGCGCCCATGCTAATCTTTGCACCCTGTGATGTGCGGTCAGCAGCGGTACCCACGTGGGACGATGTCTTCTGTACCCCATGGCGTGGAGATGGTTTTGGATGGTGTGGCTGCTTACACGTTTTGTGCACCAGCGTTAAATTGCCGAGTGATTTCTTGCATTGTGGCCCGTCTATCTGCTGTTAAAATGCGAGCTAGCCGACGATGACCATGTTAACTCACACGCTGTTGTCCATGGCAGTTGGCCCTTACAGGGATGGTTTTACCGGATTCGATGTACTCAGGGTGTTTCCGTGACACAGTAGCTCGTAGAAATCCCAGTACCTGCACGACTTCCGAGATGGAGTGACCCATTCGTCGGGCCCCGACAATTTGCCCACGATCAAATGCGCTTAGATCCTTCATCTTACCCATACTGCGTCCGACTCTTACTGATTCCCGTCGCTTCACTCCTTATATTGTCGGATCGCTGCATACGTCATGTCGTTTCCGTTTACAGGGCCGCTCACGTCGCCACATTTGCATAACGCCAGCTGTCTCTAATTCAATTGCTCTTTAGTGTATGCCAAAATAGATAACACTAGTTTATGTTTCAGTAACATCCGTGTGTGCAGATTGCTGTATGCTGATCCTCTTGGCATAGAGCAAAAGTGAGTTGCAGAATATGTTGTCCCGGATGTACGAAGTTTGCCTGAAATTCAAAACCAAAGTTATGGTTCTTGAGCAAGGAACTGGTAGTACTGAATGTAATACATGTATAAGTCTAAATGGCACAGTGATTAACCATGCGAATGACTTTGTGTATTTAGGAAGCATGTTTGACAGTGAGAACATATTGGATGGGGAAATTAGTAGGCAAGTGAATTCTTCATTGAAAGTCATAGTGGCTTTGGGAAGTTTTCAGAGGAACGATGGGCTCTCAAGAGAGTCCCACATGACTGTGTATGAAAGTGTAATTGTTCCTACTCTGATGTATGGCTGTGAAACCTGGGTACTACAGAAGAAACATAGGAGTCATTTGTGTGCTGGAGAAAAGTGTTACTTACGGGGGGGGGGTTGTGGCAAGACTCGTTCTGATCGTGTGAGGAATGGAGATGTGTTGCATGTGAAGCAAAATGTTGTTAGCAAGGTGGAGACCAATATGCTTCGGTGGTTTGGCCATGTTGAAAGAATAAGTAAGGAGATGCTTACTAAGAAAATCTTTTTAGACCAAGTGGCAGGAAGAAAAGGCAGAGGTAAGCCAAGGAAGTCATGAGGTGTCTGCATGAGAAAAAGATCATGAGTATGTAGTATAGAAGATCTTGTCTGCGTCGTGTGATGGATGTCAGTGAATTTCGATTTGTACGTCAAGATCGCTGTAAATGGAGAAGTTTGATACGGCAACAGTAAGTAAATAACCAGTTAAAAGTTATCTGGTAGTTTATTTTTTCTTTGTGAAGCTAACCTCTGAATGCCAGAGAACAGCTTAGTGATATGTATGTGTGTAGGTTATGAGGTTAACAGCATCGGACGAACCAGTCATCACTTCGGGACTAGAATCCGCGCACATGTTAGGCGATTAGCCAACAGCCCCCGGCTTTAAACACTCGGCTAATGAGGTACCACGTTGCTATTGAGAGTTAAGCCTAAAAAAAAGAACGATGATTTTGTTTTTCAAAGGTCATATTCTAGAAGACTTTCAGGATATAGGCAAAAATATGCACTAAATATGAAAATATGCTTTTATTCCTCAAAATGGCGGAACTTGCAAAAATATGGAAAATAAGCATTTTGTTTGAACATCCGGGCGCTATTTTCCCTGTGAATGCATCTTTCTTTTTAACTAAACATATTTTTATTGTTAAAGCATTATATTTTTATTAATAAAAAATGCCGTGCTTCACGTAGAAGATTCAGTGACATTTTCTAATATTTTATTCCAAAAGTTGTCTATTATCGCACTATTGTAGTAATGTTTATGAGAATGTCATACAAAAATCGATTTGTTTGCACAGCGTTAATTAAATTTTTGTCAGTAGACATTTCGTCAAACAACTTCGAGGCGGAACCAGTGAAAGCGGAAAAATCCGGTCTCCCCAAGAACTTGCTGTCTGCTGATGCAATAAAATAAACTACTGAGGCAGGTGACCTTGTCTTAACCCATCGGCATCGCTTCGGAAAAGAATCTCATCCGCCAAAAATATGCCCACCGAAAAATGCCCAAAATTTCTGTTCAGTTCCGAAAGGAAATTTCGGAGACGTTTCGACGTAATGTGTGGTGTTTCCATTGAGAATTATGGTTACCAAAATTTTCCTCTTCCTTTCTATTCCGACATTTTGCTTCCGTTTCAAAGTAGTCTGTGGCCATCTTTCGACGCCAAGGCATTGAAAAAAGCAGGATATATTTCTACCCTGACTGTCGGAAAAAAATAGGAAACATAGGCAGAGCGTTTTCGTCGATAGCCATTCCTGTCTGAAAAAAAAAGAAAGCAAAAAACATTCGAGTTTTAAGGAGCCCCTATGCGAATATATCGAAAAATGAAATACGCAGTTGCCCATCTAGCGGTTAAACAGTTGGTTACGAAAGTCCAGAACTTAGATGCAAAACACCAGTGGAGTCGGGTCATTATAGACATCCGGGCTAAGCCCTGCATGAAAATGAGAAAAAAAATGTTTTTCATTTTAATTGGGAAAATTCCGGAAGAAAATCCGAATTAGTAAGCATTTCCCAGATTTTCTGAATGCAAATATGAGCCACTACAGTAGTTGTGTAACTGGATAGCACATTATGGCCTTCCGTAACCCTTTACTAGAGCATAATGAATACCACGTGATGGTAGAGGCGACACACATCAACTTCTCGCCTTGGCAACACCTTGGCGAAGCATCGGTGAACAGTAATGAATGAGCATATGCGTGCTGAACGGCGCATGCGTAGGACTGTCTTCCGGAACTGGTCTCCTTTCTGTTTAACAGTAACAATTTTGCTTCTGCGTCGATGGAGAGTAAGCGGCTGATTTTCGTTCGTGGAGTTAAGTAAGCTATAAGGTTCGCTCGTGTAAGTAAAATGAATAAAGGGACTTTAGGAACCGCCCTTTAGTTTATTAAATGATGAAGGGAAAAAAACCGTTAAAGACTTGGTCCCACATCGTCTAAATATTTGCTTGACATGTAAAAACGTCAGTCTAGAACTTTTAATGTGGAGTTATAGCGAAATACACGTAATCTGGTAAACTGGAAGTGAAAGCAAACACATACTTTGTTTTGCTTCTACTGCTTACTATTGTTTTACTTCTACTGTTTGCTAGTATTTTGTTTCTACTGTTTCCTAGTATTTTGTTTCTACTGTTTACAACTGTTTTGTTTCTACTGTTTACTACTGTTTTGTTTCTATTGCTTACTATTTTGTTTCTACTGTTTCCTAGTATTTTGTTTCTACTGTTTCCTAGTATTTTGTTTCTACTGTTTACAACTGTTTTGTTTCTACTGTTTACTGCTGCTCTTTCTCTACTCTTTAGTACTGTTTTGTTTCCACTGTTTAAAAGTGTTTTGTTTCTACTGCTTACTATTTTGTTTCTATTGTTTAGAACTGTTTTATTCTACTGTTTACTACGGCATTTTTTCTACTATTTGCAACTATTTTGTTTCTTCTGCTTACTATTGTTTTGTTTCTGCTGTTTACCCCTGCTTTTTTCTACTCCTTAATACTGTTTTGTTTCTACTGTTTACTACTGATTTTTTTCTACTGTTTACCACTGTTTTGTTTCTACTGTTTACTATTGTTTTGTTTCCACTGTTTACTACTGTTTTGTTTCTACTGTTTACTACTGCTTGTTTCTACTGTTTACAACTGTTTTGTTTCTACTGTTTACTGCTGCTTTTTTCTCCTGTTTACAACTGTTTCCTTTCTACTGTTTACTATTGTTTTGTTTCTACTGTTTACTACTATTTTGTTTCTACTGCTTACAACTTATTTTGCTCCTACTGTCTACCCCTGCTTTTTTTGTTGTTTACTACTGTTCTGTTTCTGCTGTTTATTACTGTTTTGTGTCTACTGTTTACTACTGTTTTGTTTCTATTGTTTACTACTGTTTTTTTTTCAACTGCTTGCTACTGTTTTCTTTCTACTGTTTACTACTGCTTTTTTTATACTGTTTACTACAGTTTTGTTTCTGCTGTTTACTACTGCTTTGTGTCTACTGCTTTGTTTCTACAGTTTTTTTTTATGTTATACCGCACTGCATTAATATATAAGTAAAATTCCTACTTCATTCTATGTGGTTAATTAGGTTTTCATCAGTTGGCGTTTGGAAACCTTATAATCCACTGAAATTATATTTCACAATACGGAAGAAGGTTGAGAACAATTTTAAAAATATTTAGCCCTGAATAAATATTAGGTCACCCTACGTGACTGCAAAACGTCCTTCAGCACAAACTGTTTTCGAGCAAAATTGTGGTCCTCAAAATCATGTTAGTTCTAGAAGGGATCAAGAAAAAAGAGACATCTTCCCGTCTAATTGTTAGAAGAAATGATGTAGAATGAAATACATTTTCATTTTGATAGCATCTTCATCTACGCCCTTTAGCGTTGAAGATATGCATCGCCAAAAGATCGAAAAGCAAGGATCGTCTTTCTCATATACACTGAGTGGCCACTTTACTATGACCACCTCCTCAGCACTTCGTTGGACCACCTTTTGCCTTTAATACTGCGTCGATTCTTCGTGGCATGGACTCCACGAGATGTTGATAAGTGGTTTGTGGAATCTGAGACCATGCTTGATGAATAGCACTTTCCAGGAGTGTGAGATTGCAGGGTTGTGGATCCAGCTGTCTGATGTCTCGTTCAACTTCATCCCACAAATTCTCAATGGGATTTAGATATGGAGATTGTGGGGGCCACCTAAGCAAAGTAAACTCACCGGCATGTTCCTGAAACCAATCCTGTACAATACGAGCACTATGACAGGACGCATTACCTTGTTGAAAGCAGCCATCCCCATTGGGATAAACCATCTACATGACAGGATGCACTTGGTCCGCAACGATGTTTAGATATGATGTGCCAGTCAGCAACGAATTAAAGGGCACAAAGCATGCCAGGAAAACATTCCCCAAACCCTAACGTTGCCTCCACCACCTCGAAGGGTTGTAACAATGCATTTGGGGTCCATGCTTTCGTGCTATTTCCGCCAAATTCTCACTCGGCCATGGGCATGGTGCAACTGAAAACGGGATCCATCGGACCACATAATTTGTTTCCAATTATAGACTGTCCAATCCTTTTGCTCCTGTGCGAACTGGAGACGTTTTCTCTTGTTAACTGCAGACAGCAAAGGTGTTCAAACAGGCCTTCGGCTGCCATATCCCATCCGATGCAGTGTACTAGGAACAGTGCGTGCAGAGATCATTTGAGAAGATCCTTGACTAAGATGGTCTGTAATTTGCTGCACTGTTACCCTTCTGTTGTCTTTTACCAGTCAGGACACTCTCCGTTCCGCCCGAGCAGCAGTCACTAGTCGATGACGACCACACGTTGCACGTAGAGACCCAGTTTTTTGGCTGACAGTCCAGTCTTTAAACACTTTAACAACAGCTGCTCTGGAATATTTCAAGAATGCGGCGGTTTCGGTGATACTCGCTGCATGGCTCCGAACTCCTACAATCATCCCACGTTGAAAGTCCGTCAAATCGCATTTTTTACCCATCTCGTCACCCGAAATCACTTCTTCTACTGTCGCAAGCCTTAAGCTTTCCCTTTTATACTAGCCTCGCCATCTGGCAGCAACAGCGTGCAGCTATAGCTAATTTGCTTAAAATTGTCAGGTGGTCATAATAAGGTGGCCACTCAGTACAATTTTAAGCAAATTACGGAGAAAGAATTTTTCAAGTCGGCCTAGCAGGTGCAAAGATGTGTCCAACACAGAACGGACTGACTACTAACGGACAGACGTACAGAAAGACATCGTGATGACAAAAGTACTCCGTCTTTGTTTTTTTACTAAGGTCGTACAAACCAAAACTATTATAAACACAGTTAGTGTTTGAATCACTGAGCAGTTTCGATTATGTTTGTTTATCAAGTCGATCTCTCCATTTGAATAGGAATAGCAAAATGAGCAATATAGCAATCGTGCTCAAACTACAAAGACATTTTGCACTTTTGGATGTTACTTGAAATGTACGCTGAAATGACGCCTTCGAACCTTTGATCGATTAAAATGAGCACTATTATTAATAAAACCGGCAACTAACGCTGCCTTTAAAAGCCTCTTTGCTGTTCCAAATTTTATGCGGACAAAATTTCAGGTGTGTCTCTATGTAGGTCTTTCCTAGCAGGTTTTGAGTTCAGACTCCAAAGTTTTCTTAGAAAAACAGCCGTTTCGAAAGAAGTTTGAGGACGGTTCTAACTTTGTAGTAGCACACAATATTTTCATTAAATCGCGAAAAGAAATTTGAAATGTTTGATTATTAGGTGCTTGAATTAATTCCCGCTGCTGCCCAATAAAGCGCAGCAGTAGTGCGCTGTGACCCGGGCCACACGTGACCTCCCTTGCGCACGCACGTACCGCCCGTAGTCTGGGCGAAGCAGTGTGTGACACGCGATCGGAGGGCACAGAACACGAGTTCGAATCGCATTCACGATGTCGAGTTTCGTACCAAAAAAGGAGCATTTGCGGGAAGCATTACTCTTCTGCTTTCATCTCAAGAAGTCTGCAGCGGAAAGTCATCGTTTGCTAATGCAAGCCTATGGGGAACATGTCCTATCAGAAACAACATGCAGAGAGTGGTTCCGACGCTTCAAAGCCAACGAATATGGCGTGAAGGACAAAGAGCGCCCTGGGCAGCCGAAAAAAGTTCGAAGATGGCGCATTGAAGGCCTTATTGGACGAGGAATCACGTCACACGCTTCACGAGTTGTCTGAAACACTACGGGTCAATGAGTCAACGGTTAGCAAAACGTTTAAGGGCAATGGGAATGATAAATGAAGCTCGGAAACTCGATCCCACATAATAAGGTTATTCTTCTCCACGACCTCATGTCGCCAAATCCGTGAAGGAACTCTTGGAGGCACTTGGCTGGGACTTCTTACCCCACCTGCCTTATTCCCCGGACATTCCTCCATCGGACTTCCATTTGTTCTGGTCGCTACAACATGGCCTGTCACAGAAGCACTTCCTTTCTGTCGCGGATATCCAATAAAGGCTCGATGAATGGTTCGCCTTGAAAGAACCTGCATTTCTCTACCGTGGAATCCATTTGTTACCCCAACGTGGGAAAGGGTCGTGGCTGCCAACGGACACTACTTTGAATAGACTATCCTGTACCGTTCTGTGGCAACACACAGGTGTTCGTGTGGCAAAAAATAGCGGGAATTAATTCAAGCACCTAATACTTAAATGTTTGCAGATTTGTCAATAGTTCAACACTATCTACACTGCTGGCTACCCAAAATTCAACACCAAGAAGGAAGCATCCGATTGGCCTGAAATTCGCAGCATGCGTCGCCCGCGAGATGACATGCAAACGATTAGCATTGCAAGGCATATGCAAATCATGTGCGCCCGGCGCGCCACTGAGAAGCACTATAAGAAGGGTGTACAGAAGGCGGGGTGCAAGTAGTGGAAGTGTGTTGTGCTGCCGGACCTGTGCATGGGAAGCTTCCTGATGCCTCGTCGCAGAATACGGCAGTCATTCCAGCACGTTTCAAAGTTCGACAGAGGACGAATAGTGGCCTATCGTGACAGCGGTTTATCGTACCGAGACATCAGCGTCCCTTGTGGGACGACATCCAGCCACAGTAAGGCGAGTATGGATTCGGTTTGTGCAAGAGGCCCGGCCGGACCGACGTGAGGTATTGCGTTAGCCGCGGCACACCACCGAACGAGAGGACCGGCATTTTGTGCGGCGGACATTGACGGCTCGCACCCGCCACATCACTAATGTTAGCGCAGGAATTAGGGTGTCTTGCGCAACTACCTGTGTCAGCACGTCGTCTGTAGGAGCGGGGACTTGTTGCACGGCGCCCATTGCTCCGATTACCATTGACGTTACACCACCGGTGAGTGCGGCGGCAGTGGTCCGTTGAACGCCACACCTGGACTACGGAATGGCACGACATTGTGTTCTCCGATGAATCCCGTTTCTGCCTGCAACACCACGATGGTCGGATCCGCGTGTGGCGTCAACAACATGAGCCATGACCCAGTCGTGCCAGGTCGGCTCTGTTTAAGGCGGTGGATGATTTTGGGGAGCCTTCTCATGGAACACATTAAGTTCGTTAGGGTATATGAAGAGGTCCTTAACCACTGCGCGCTACCATCATGTGCTGGCTGATCACCTACACGTTGTCATGGCCTTCGCGCATCATGCGCTGATGGTCTGTTTCAGAAGAACAATGCGCCACCTCATCGGGCCGCAACCACACAGGCATGGTTCAAAGAAAACTCATCTGAATTTGGAACCATCCAGCGGCCCCCAAGGTACCCAGATCTAAACCATGTTGAAACCCTCTGGGATGCCATGGAGCAGAACATGAGATCCATTAATCCTGTACAGATGTCTCAGGCGGAGGTGTGGACAATGCAACAGCAGGCATGGCTGGAAATACCTCAGAGATCTAGTGGAGTCGTTGCGTGGGAGTCTACAGGCTGTTATACGCGCTGGAGGAGCACCAATACGCTATTAGGTAGGTATTTCTAATGTTTTGTCCACTTAGTATATACACTATATTGATAAAAGTCACCGGACACACCTTCAAAAGCAAACGAACGGATCCGCTGCGTTGATAATATGCGCGGTACAGCTGCAAGCGGTATAAAAACAAACCTGCAGCTGACCGCGATCATATCGCACCGTGAGGTTGAGTGCAAATGTTGCTGCGAGAGAGAACTGACTTTGAGAACTGAAAGATTGTTGTAGGTTATATTAGTGAGTTGTCCATAAGAGAAACCGAAAGGCGTTTAAATATACCCAAGTCAACGGTTTTCGATGTACTGAATAAGTAGAAGACACATGGCGTGCCCGAAGCAGTAAAACGTACCGAAAGAAAATAAGTGCTAGAAGACGTCGAAGCCTCAGGAGAGTCGTTACAGCTAATCGACGGAGTACTGCAAAGGACCTCAGTGTACAGGAGAGTAAAAATGCTGGAACCTCGGTATGTACATGTACCATTCGCAGAGTACTTCATTCCCTCGGTTACTGTGGTCGTGCGGCTGCTCATAAGCCTTTCATCTCCACTAGCAATGCTACTCGTCGTTTAGCATGGTGTAAAAATCATTTATCGTTGACCGTAGATCAGTGGAAACGAGTCCTGTGGATTGATGAATCCAGATACACGATCCATCAGTTTGATGGTCGTGAGTGGGTATGGCGGCAGCCGGGGGAACGCTGTTTACCACAGTGTACTGCTCCTACGGTAAGTTTGGAGCTGGCAGTGTACTCGTGTGGGGGTGCTTTTCGTGCTATGGTCCTGGCCCATTGGTTATCGTGGGCAGACTTATTAACCAGCACATCTACCTCGATAATCTGGACAATTATGCCCTACCAACTCTGTGGCAGTACTATGGAACCGAGCCTTGTTGGTACCAGCAGGATAATGCACCGAGCCAATAAAGCAAGGACTGTTACGGCGTGGTTTGACGATAATTCCGTATCGTATGTGAACTCACAGCCCTGATCGTAATCCCATAGAGCACCTATGGGATGAATTTGAGCGCCGCATAATAATTTGGAACCTAGGCCTACTACTAAGCAACAGTTTGCGGCAGTATTATGTACTGAATGGAAGCGCATACCTATCGCCGTTTTTCAAAACCTTGTCGAAAGCACATCTCAAAGGGTCAGTGCATGCATTAAGGCCAAAGGTGGACCGATACCGTACTAATGTATGTCAATAAATGCTATGTTGTGTTTCTCTTCTTGTTTGTCAATATAGTATGTATCATTCCTTTTCTTTGAAGATTTTCGGTTTCTAAGATAAAAATTTCCTTTTGCTGTAAGTTCATGCGCCAACACAATTAGGCTACTAAAAGGAGAGTACCTGTGAACTGGATTTGGTCACTTGCTAAAAGTTACTAGCTACAGTTTCACTTATGTTTTTCATTGCTCTCTTAATATATAGAAATTGGAAGTTTTTTTTTTTATTGGAGGTTTAACGACCACCGTGAGCAACTCAATGGGCTATAAGCAGTCGCCCGTCCCTAATTTAGGGTCACTGGTTCCAGGGAAGGGAGAGAGCCAGTGCCGTAAGACAAACACACCATCCATGCCTCATCGGGATTCGAACCCGGACCCCTTACGGACGAATGATCAGAGGCCAACGCCTTAGACCACTGCGCCACCGAGGCGGCAAGTTGGAAGTCATCGAGCAAAAATAGAAACTACTAAAATAAGCTCATGAATACATCAAATGATATTTCTGAAAATTTGCGTTGTTTCTAATAGAGTAAAAGTAAAATGCGGTTAATTAACCCTTTTTTTTCGAAGTAAGTTCCCGATCGAAATGAGTTTTGAATTCATTTTCTAAGAATTTCCTCCTTCCTTTGTTGCATGTTATGTTTTTTTAATCCCATTTATTGAAATTCTTTCATCTACAATTATTTATGATTACTTATCAAGTCTTTTGAACAACTTCAAAGCAAATGGAGGGGAATTCAATAAGCGACGTAGATGGGCTTTCATTTGATTAAACTACGAAAGCTCAAAGGGCCGACGTACCTTTCAGTGAAAAGGAAGAACCTTAGATGCCTACGTAATTGCGTTTTCGGGTATTCTGCCGTTCCATTCGTCCTCCTAACTGGGGCGGAGGGAGGTAACACTTTTTTATTCGCTGCTGGTTTTCTTTTGAGGTGAAAAACATTATCGTCGTGGAATTTGCTTTAGGTTTCTTTCTCTCTTCTTTTTTTCTCATTTTTTTTTATTTTTCATTTATTACAATCGTTTAGCTAGAAAGAGCAAAGTTTCCTTCCAGGTATAAAATTTTTGCATATTAAACATCCATTAAACTACCGCATTATTGAACACAACTAAACAGAAGCTCTGGAAAGAAGTCATACGAAACATTTTCGCTCTAGAAATAAGTCCAACATTGGTAGCTGCTAGAGAACAAAACAGTTTACATATATGTTTTCCTTTTGTTGCAATAAAATCCCCGCTTGATCACCGTGATCTCGACGCCATTGGGTGAACCTGTGCTATTATGTTGTTTCTCTTTGTTCCACGTTGTCAGCAGGGTAAGCGTGCGTTATTACACCTATCGACATACCTAGAGCGTTCAATATGTTCTAAGACTAACATAGAAAGACAAAAACTCTTTTTCAAAAGACGCACCTTTACTTTTTCACAGTCTTCCATACACTTCAAAGCTAACTGAATTTGCTTGTACCACTTACTGGCCATCCATGTAACACTTCTCAGAAAACTTGAAAATTTCATCGTCCTAGAGCGGGAATCAAAATCCACATCCCGGTCGAGTATGCTCACTATTACACCCCCCAGGACAGTGAAGTTCCAAAGAACTGAGACATAGGAATAAGTCATTAGATTGTCGCTAGTCGAAGCATCCGTGTTTCCAGATAGCGCTTTGATCCAATTCCCATCAAAATACACCGTTAGCACAGTGAGACATCCACCTAGTGAGATGATATGAGGTGCTGTGTCAGCATCCGGTTCTACTTCATTATCCGTTTTGCCGATAAGCACTACCATGACTAGTCCTTTTTATGTGCAAAAGTTACGTGAGAAGCTGTTAACTCATATACAGTGAAGAGTAATTGAATTAGAGATACCTGTCTAGTAACGTGTAGCACCACCTTTCGCCCTGATGACGGCGGCGATTCGTCTCGGCATGGACTCGACAAGACATCGGAAGCGTTGGGAAGCCATACGGATCCACGACCCCTGAACAAGCTCCCACAGTTCACAAAGATTTGATGGAGGGGGTCAGAGACTCCAACTTCTCTCTCGATGGCATCCCAGATGTGCTCGATGGGATTGAGGTCAGGTGACCTAGCTGGCCTAGAAAGCGAGGTCACGTCGTTCATTCAACCATTCGGATACAATTCGGGAGCGATGGCACGGTGCATTGTCTTGTTTCAGGATGAGGTCCCCAGTGGGATGTTGAAGACGCACAAACGGGAGCAAATGGTCGTCCAGGATATCCCGGTTACGTTGACCGGTGAGAGACGATATCACAAGTACCAGGGGTCCCATTTCAGTCAATGTAAACAGTACCCAGACGAGAATACCACCCTCACCAGCTTGAAGAGTACCCTGCTGGCAAGAAGGATCCATCGCTTCATGTGGTTTGCACCGTACTCGTATCCTGCTATCCGCGTGTACCAACGTGAATCAGGTCTTATCAGTCCAGGCAACATTTTTCCACATGTCTAGGGTCTAGTGGCAATGTTCCTGCATCCATGCTAATCTTTGCACCCTGTGATGTGTGGTCAGCAGCGGTACCCTCGTGGGACGATGGCTTCTGTACCCCATAGCTTGGACATGGTTCTGGATGGTGTGGCTGCTTACACGTTTTTGTGCACCAGCGTTAAATTGCGGAGTGATTTCTTGCACTGTGGCCCGTCTATCTGCTGTTACAATGCGAGCTAGCCGACGATGACCCCGCTCATCCACACGCTGTTGTCCACGGCAGTTGGCCCTTGCAGGGATGGTTTTACCGGATTCGATGTACTCACGGTGCACCCGTGATACAGTGGCTCGTGAAAATCCCAGTGCCTGCACGTCTTCCGAGATGGAGTGACCCATTCGTTGGGCCCCGACAATTTGCCCATGATCAAATGTGCTTAGATCCTTCTTCTTACCCATACTATGTCCGACTCTTACTGATTCCCGTCGCATCACTCCTTATATTGTCGGATCGCTGCATACATAATGTCGTTTCCGTTTACAGGGCCGCCCACAGCGCCACATTTGCATAACGCCAGCTGTCTCTAATTCAATTGCTCTTCAGTGTATAAGTACACAGATGCATAATCTTTATGCATGATGGTGATCCATGCCACTGATCAAAGACAGTAAAAGGACTACCTGCAGAGGAAAAATGTAACTGTGCTTGACTGGCCCGGTGATATTACCGACCTTAACTCCATCGAAAATTTGTGCGCCATTTTGAAAGACAAGGTAACAGATAAACAGCCATCAAATTCCCAAGCTGTGATTGACGCGATAAAGTACGTGTGGTGCAAAGGCATTTCAAGTGGCTACAGCAAATCCCTCGCTGAGAGTACATCGTATTCTGTCCGTTATAAAAAACAAAGGTGACCACGTAAAGTACTGATTTCGGTCATTTTATGTTCTAAAAATATGTAGGTATTCATCCGTGGTCTTAGTTTTGAAATATCTCTGACTAGTAGTAATTAGTTGTTTCTTTGAAAATCTTAATTTTCAATAAATTGACAAGTGGTCTTAAACTTTTGCAAATGATTGTATTTATTGTGAATTCAATAACACAACTGGTCAAAAACTAGCCGCCTTGATAAAGTACATCCTTGACCTTTGCTGCCTAAAAAGTTTTTTTTTTTCACTAAGAAATCGAAGACCGAATTTCTTTTTTCAAAACAGTGTAGTCTTTATACGAGAAAAATTGCAATTGTGAAAAGAACCACACCAAAACGTAAAGTATCAAAAGAGTATGTTCTTAAAAAAGTGCCAAATTAATTTTCGCCGTACACAAATCCAATCGAAGTTCTCCAGCTGAGCGATACGGAAAATATGAATCACGTGAGATCAAAATTTTCATTTTCATTTTCTTTTGGGGAACAATGGTTGAGGAAGGTTTCCTTTTATAACAAACCCCCTTATCCTATTCGCGGTGAAGTTTCAAAACTACATTGTAGCGGGATTCCGTGGCATCTCTCCAAGTCGGACAGTTGTCATCCCTTTGCATCCAGAGATCCTATGAGCGCACTTGGAGCACATCTCCAGGGGGCAGAGGGAGGAACTTTGAGGTCAAACTGCTGCACTCGGTCGTACCGAATGACGTCACAGCTGGCTGGCTGCATTGAAAATAGGGACACGTGACGTTATTTCCCATCGGTCTGACAACGTGAAATCGATTTAGGCAGAATAACCTTTTTTCTTCGACGTTTCCTCCAGAACACCGATATGCTAAAAGAGGAAACTGAATTCTCTTCTTTTCGGTATTTTAGGGAAAGGGATGGATTCTCCGCTCTACCGTGACTGTAAGCGTCTTCCAGAAGCTTACGAGATTTAACTAAAATAAGAAAGGAAATCAAAGACGTGGCGGCAAAGTTCGCTCATGTCAAACACTTTTAGCTAACACAAAAGGTGATGAATGAAAATGAAATAAATTTTAGGTACAGAAGTATACTTCTTTCTACTAAAATGCGGAATCAGATTTTAACAAGAAAGATGACACCGAATTTTCGGGTGTAATAAGCACGTCTTTTGAATCCGTTCTGAAGCAAATTAAATTTATCAAAGCTATTCAAAGTTAATGGAACCGGTATGGAAAACAATAGATCTGACGAAAGAAAGAAGATTTTCAATCTGGTTTTTCATCCCTCAGATACTGCTGTAAACGAAATCGTGAGCTTACGAACTCTCAGAAACAGAGATATCGACAAAAATAAGATGTGACTTTACGTCCCCTGATGGGAACACCATGCATTATTTTAGGAAGAAAGTATTCTCAAAAGGTTTATCCATATAAGCGGTATCGGTCCCAGAAAAAAAAATTAGTCGAGTTTTCAGGAGCCCAGATTTTGCTACAAATACATCACAAGCAGAAATTAACACTTATGACCCCTAGTGGCCAAACCATTCTTTACCAAACATTGGAAATTATGTGAAAAATATTTTCCATCAGGTCTTGTATGCGATGCGGGAAGAAGTTTTCAAATCGGAGCTTTAGGAACAGAAATAACGCAGAAAACGCAATATACATTTACGCTCCCTAGCGGAAGTCTATGAATTACTTGAAAATTTTGAAATTATATGAACCGCATGTCACACTAGAAACACTATCCAACAAAGAAGGAATTTTTCAAATCGGATTTCTACAAGCAGAGATATTGACAAAAATAAGATATACATCTACGCCCCCTGGCGTAGAAACCATGCATTGTTTCAAGAAGAAAATGTTCCTTAAAGGTTTGTTGACGTGAGTAGTATCAGTCAACAAACGACTTTTTTTTCAATCGAGAATTTAAAAGCTCATATTTTGTTGCAAATACATCAGAAGCGGAAATTAAGATTTACGCCCTCTGGTGGCCAAACCATTTTTTTACAAAAATTTGAAATTATGTGCAAACGATTTCCCATCAGGAGCTGTATCCGGTGCATAAAGAATGTTTAAAATCCGAGGTTTAGAAGCAGAGATATAGGGCGAAACGCACTTTACCGTTACGCCCCGGAAACTCTATGAATTACTTGAAAATTTTGAATTTATATGAAAAATATGTCACACGAAAAACACTATCCAACAAAGCAGGAATTTTTCAAATCGGACTTTTTTTTTGTTTTTTTGATTGGAGGTTTAACGACCACCGTGAGCAACTCAATGGGCTATAAGCAGTCGCCCGTCCCTAATTTAGGGCCACTGGTTCCAGGGAAGGGAGAGAGCCAGTGCCGGAAGACAAACACAACATCCATGCCTCACCGGGATTCGAACCCGGACCCCTCTGGGACGAATGATCAGAGGCCATCGCTTTGACCACTGCGCCACCGGGGCGGCATCGGACTTTTAGAAGTAGAGATATTGACAAAAATAAGATGTACATTTACGCCCCCTGGCGGAGAAACTGTGGAATATTATAGGAAAAAAATATTCCAAAAAAATGTATCGATGTGAGTGTCATCAGTCCAGGAAAGAATTTTTCGATCGATATTTTAGAAGCTCAGATTTTATGGCAAATACATCAGAAGCAAAAATTAACACTTACGCCCCCTGGTGGCCAAAGTATTCTGTACCAAAAATTTGAAATTATATGCAAAAGATTTTCCATCAGAAGGTGTATCCGCTGAAGAAAACATTTTTCAAATCGGAGTTTTAGAAGAAGAGTTATCGGTGAAAATGTAATTTGCGTTTACGCACCCAAGCGGAAAATCTAGGCGTAATTTGAAAAAGTACTTATATCTAAAATACCCTTCGACATAAATGGAATCGAAAGATAAAATAATTTTTTCAATCGGATGTTTAGAAGCAAATATGTGGAATAAAACGTATTTCTGAATTCGACATCATCTGCATTTACGCCGTCTAGCGGCGAAATAGTACATTGTAAAAAAAACGAAATAAAGGATCATCATTCGCATATTTCAAGCTTCCCAATGCAAAAAGAACTTTTCAAATCGGACTAATAGTTGCAGAGATACGGTGGGTACAGACGGACCTACAAACCGATAACATGAGCACGATCTTTTTTACAAAAGACGTGCTAAAAATAGAAGAGCTCAAAACCTATGCCAAAACACAGTGCTCATCTCAGATAAAGAGGTAATGATAAAAATATAACGCGGAGAGATTATGTGATCATGAAAGAGCTCTGTTTTTTACGCTCTCCAACCGTAGGTCGAAGAAGCTTATATGCTCCAGCTTTCTCCGTTTGTCTGTCCGTCCGTCTGTCGGCACGACAACTCGCGTAAAAATGGTTCGATTTCGATGAAATTTTAGTATGTGATAGGGGACCAGCTGGGAGCAAACCCTTTTGAAAATGCAAGAAATGGGGTCGAAGGGCAGGACATAGGAGAAGGTTCCATTCCATTGCCTTATGCGTCATAACTTACGTAAAAATGCTTCGATTGTGACAAAACTTTAATATGCTGTTTCGGAAATATACTGAACCGGTTCTGTTGAATATAATTGAAATGAGGTCAAAGGTAAGGGCACAGGAGCGGGATTTATTCCAAAGTCATTATCCTCATAACTGGAGCAATGATTTCTGGTATGTTGGAAAGCGTATCATAATCAATGCATTTCATGATTTTACTAACTTGTTATATTAAAGTGGCAGGAAGGGATTCATAAACATTTGCGCCCATATAAGGGAGCATGAGGGGGCATTTGCCCTATCAAATCATGCTCTACCTGTCCTTAAAAGAAAGTACAGATATTTTTGCTGTAACACTGATTCTGATTGCTAATTTACTTTGTAGAACTTCAGGAAGTGCGTTTATGTAGAAAAAAATAGGGAAAACTTTGGATATTCCTATTACAAAAAGCAAAAATGTACAGTGCGAAGTGATAATGGAATTTCCCGTTGCGTGTTGGAGAACATCATACGGCGTACAGTATTAGAAAGCATGAAAGGTGAAGAGATGAAAAAAACATTTGTCATCCTCTGCAGCAGTGTTTTTTTTTTTTTTTGATTGGAGGTTTAACGACCACCGTGAGCAACTCAATGGGCTATAAGCAGTCGCTCGTCCCTAATTCAGGGTCACTGGTTCCAGGGAAGGGAGAGAGCCAGTGCATCAAGACAAACACTACATCCATGCCACACCGGGATTCGAACCCTGACCCCGTTCGGACGAATGATCAGAGGGCATCGCTTAGACCACTGCGCCACCGAGGCGGCCTGCAGCAGTGTGAAAACAGGAGTTGGTCGGTGATTGAATCTCCGTCTCTTTGCTCCGGAGTGAGTTGCTTTGACCGACTAAGCTACACCTACAGAATGTATCGGTACAGATTTTCATTTCATTTCATTTATTATATCTGCTATTATAGATTCATGATTTATT
Source organism: Macrothele yani (assembly GCA_039090855.1). NCBI lineage: Eukaryota > Metazoa > Arthropoda > Arachnida > Araneae > Macrothelidae > Macrothele > Macrothele yani. The sequence goes on from CM076989.1 coordinate 16,692,923, forward strand.
GTTACACTGTTATTTATCTATATTTATGACAACAGCAAGGAAGCTCCGGGAAAAGGCCTCACAGAGTCCTCACAGAGTTCTGACTTAGCCCCGAGCTCCTTAAGTAAAGTCAACAAACCAAGACAGAAATGAAATTTGATTACTATTAGTATAACATGAAATCTCTGCGGCGATACAATTAGAGATAACTCTTGCCCTCCAACTTTCCGATTAACCTCCCCTTCCCATCTCTTTATTATTATTATTATTATTATTATTATTGCTTTTTTCGTAGTTAGTTTAATATATATGCTTTAAGATTTTTTTATATAAGTTAGAGTTATTGATTTCTGTTAGTTCTTCAAGTGATGAATTCCAAAATCTTGGTCCACAGTAATGTAGACCTTGTTTTATGGTTATAGTTCTAGGTAAAACTGGTATTAGTATCCCAGCAAAAACACAAGTGTTGGGAAACTGGTGACCACCAGCTGCCAGTGTTAGGTCACTGCTGGCTGAAATCAAATCTGCCTCTCACGGCCCGGTAACGGTCCTTTGGTGGCAGCGCCATCAGTTGGCAGCCATTGATGGCCCTGAAACATCGCCGTGAATCGCGAGCCTCCAAGCAAGTGCCACTAGTGGCCCGTAGCTGGCAACCGATGCAACCCCAACTCCACGTAGAAGCAACGGGGCTGCGCATGCGCAGAAGCAACACATGCTGTCTTTCGTGGTACCAGTTAGTTGGTGACGACGCTATCGCCATCGTGACCGTGTTATTTTAGTGGATGTTAAGAAAAAAAAAGTAGAGAGGCGAATTAATTTCCTATAATGAAATGGCACGTCGACGAAGATATCCGATTAAGCTATGAAATACTAAATTACAGTCATGAATAACAAGAAATAATTTCTGTGTAATCTTTCGTTTTAACGTACACTAAACCGCTTGAAACAAAAGTCCTAGGAAAAACATTAAAAAAATTATGTTGGAAGAAATAGAGTTATGCGCGTACAAGATCTATCAATTATTAAAAAAAATGCAACGCTATGTGAGTATAATATACTTATTCATGGGTTAAGTACACAAGACTGAAGGAATTGACTTCAAAAAATAACGAGAAGTAAAATAAAATATCTTTCCTCTTTAAAACAAATGTAGCTTCGGACAGCTGAAAGGAAAGATAGAACGTCAAAAATGTTACAGAATGTGACATGAGCTGGTAAATATATTAATTCAACAATCGCCTTTAGACGACAAGGACAGCACGAAACGTTAGAAAGCGCCTTTCAGTGGGTACACTCGTTGAAAATGAGTGAAGTTCCCTTAAGGTAAAAAAAAACAAAAAAAAAACAATCGTTACGCTGAAAAAATAAATTTATGAATTATATGAAACTGACATTTATGAAAAATACCTCGCAAATTGTTAAATGAAAAAGAGAATCATCGTTACACATTCCACAGGAAAGAGACTCAGAGCTTCAAGCCCAATCTCGTGCGTGCAAATCAGTCCCGTTGGTAGAGAGCTCTCCTCTCACGCCGACAGCTCTGGTTCGTTTCCACCCAGATCCAAACGGCCGTTTTTAAGGACCTGTTGATGAAATTTCCTCAACGCAGTACTGTAATGTAGCAGTTTCGTATAGCTAAAAAGAGTAGTTGTGGCTTCGAGAAAATGCGGTTTTTTTTTTATGGCTGCCACTGGGAAATTGGCTGATTCGGCAAGCCATCAGTTACGTCGTATAGCTAAAAAAGTAATTGTGGCTTCGAGAAAATGCGGTTACTTTCTTTTTTATGGCTACCACTGGGAAATACACAAGATTCGGCAAGCCATCAGTTACGTCACGTGATTGCCGGCTGCCACTTCCGGGAAACTAGCGGACCACATTAAGTTAGCCATCATTTATAGCACGTGCTTGCAGGGCTGCTGAACGGCCACTTGTGGCAGCTACTGCCTGTGATGGATAACTGATGGCCCTGTTGTGGCATATGGCAACTGATGGCAGTGCCAACTGTTGGCAAGCTGCTGGCCTGAACTGCTGGCCCTTCTGTTGGCCGCCCGGATATTTTATTGACGGTTCGGCAGCGGCAACATAGTGCTGGGCCAGCAAGACTGTTTTTGTTGGGATATGCTGATTTCTAGTATCATATTAATGTGTATAAATAGTTATTTTTATTAGATCATGTTCTATGTTATTTTTTATTATTTTATACATAATTTTCCCTAAGTTAAAATCGTATCACTGCTTAACAATCAAAATAGTACTAGTAATCCGAATTTCTTGTCGTAGATTATAAATCATAGTTTCCAAGATTCCGCACATCAACCAGATGGCTTTTTCAAGGAAAGTAGACAGCTAACTGCAAACTGGATAATGGAACACTTCAACAATTTGAACGTGGTGACTTGACTAGACACTAAATGAATAGGCACAAATGTGATCAGACATTCAAAGAAACGAGGTCACGTTGGTCGGGCGCGCGGTACTGTGGTTGAAAACACCGCATTATTTGAGGAATTGATTCCAAATGCGTGGCAACTCGAGAGAAACGCTATCGTTGCAAGCCTTGCTGCTAGTCAAGATTTCAAAGGTTTCGGAAATGGCAGTAGATTTAGGTGTGGAGTATGAAGCTAATTTCTTGATATCATTCCAGATAGGATCAGCGGACTTGAACTTTTTTTTTTTTTTTTTTTTTTTTGGATTGGAGGTTTAACGACCACCGTGAGCAACTCAATGGGCTATAAGCAGTCGCCCGTCCCTAATTTAGGGTCACTGGTTCCAGGGAAGGGAGAGAGCCAGTGCCGTAAGACAAACACAACATCCATGCCTCATCGGGATTCGAACCCGGACCCCTTTCGGACGAATGATCAGAGGCCATCGCTTAGACGACTGCGCCACCGGGGCGGCGGACTTGAACTTAACCTCCCTTGATAGGGCAGTGTTTATTTTACCGTGTTTTGCAACCCTTTTAGGTTCGTTTACTCTAATTTCAAACGGGCGTTTGGTTATTTCGATGTAGTATCGCCTGGAGCCGTCCGCAATTCATTTTGCCCTGATGATCACAAGACGGCTTTCTTCCGTTCTCGAATTAGAAGAGCCTTAGCCGTCTCTTCCGACATTCGTTCTAGAGAATCGGAACTAAGAAACATCGTCGAATTGGCCGCTGAGGTAGGATATACGTTGAACCAAATGCATAACTTTATCGAAAAAGTCAGAACCAGCGGTGTCAATCTTTCTATACCGGAACTTCGCTACTGGGCTCTATTCCCTACATACCAAAAGTTTCCTATCAACTCAAAAACGCGCTCAGGAAGATGAGCTTCTGTGTCGCCATAAGGTCTCCGGCATCTGTATATACCATGCTTAAGAGAAATATTGACAAGCCCCCTCTTCGCAATGAGGCAGGTGTTTATGCAGTCCCACTACAATATCCGGACGGCTCAAGGCGATACTACATCGGAATGAACAAACGTTCGTTTGGAATTAGAATCAACGAACATAAAAGGTATACAAAAGACGGGAAAATAACCACTGCCATATCAAGAGAGGTCAAGTTCAAGTCCGCTGATCCTATGCGGCATGATATCAAGAAATTATTGTAGCTTCATACTCCACACCTAAATTTACTGCCATTCGCGAAACCTTGGAAATTTTGACCAGCAGCGAGGCTTGCAACGATAGCGTCTCTCTCGAGTTGCCACGCACTTGGAATCAATTCTTCAAATATTGCTATGTTTTAAACCACAGTACCGTGAGCCCAACCAACGTGACCTCGTTTCTTTGAATGTCTGATCACATTTGTGCCTATTCATTTATTGTCTAGTCAAGTCACCACGTTCAAATTGTTGAAGTGTTCCAATATCCAGTTTTCAGTTAGCTGTCTACTTTCCTTGAAAAAGCCATCTGGTTGATGTGCGAAATCTTGGAAACTTTTACTTATATTCTACGCCAAAAAATTCGGATCACTAGTACTATTTAAACTGTAATTGGTGCACAGTTCCTTGTTATTAATTGATTAACAGTCATTATATTATATTTATGAGGAAAAACTCTTGTAAAACCATGAATACCCAACCGCATATAATTATTACTGTTAAAGTTGTATTTTAAGTCTATTAGTCTAATAAATTTATTTTGAAGTATTTGCAGTTTTTTAATACTGGATTGAGTCGTTTGACCCCATGTTAATATGCAATAATTAAAGTGTGTATGTATTAAGCCAAAATATAGTAATTTTAATGTTTTAACCGTAAGATTTATTAAAGTATGGCTTACAATTCCTATATTTTTTTATATTTTACTCAGATTTCCCATGTGTAGGCTTGACGCGTGCTTTACCTCTGTACGTCACATCATCTCCCACTTTTTTTTTTTTTTTTTTTTGAAGCGAAGAAGGAACCTTTCATTAATTCCCGACGATGTGTGGAACGAACATTACGCATTATTCGAAGAACCCTACGGCTAGTAGATCCATTTTTCACATTTGGGTGCCAATGTGGAAACAGGAATTTATCAGTGACGAGAAACCGCGTCTCCTCGCTCCGGAGTGAGTTTCTTTAACCGAGTAAGCTACACCGACGGAACGTATCGCTGCAGGTTTGTCATCTTGACGAGAATACGCGTCTCCTCGCTCCGGAGTGAGTTGCTCTAACCGAGTAAGCTCCACCGACGGAACGTATCGCTGCAGGTTTGTCATCTTGACGAGAATACGCGTCTCCTCGCTCCGGAGGGAGTTGCTCTAACCGAGTAAGCTACACCGACGGAACGTATCGCTGCAGGTTTGTCGTCTTGACGAGAATACGCGTCTCTTCGCTCCGGAGGGAGTTGCTCCAACCGAGTAAGCTACACCGACGGAACGTATCGCTGCAGGTTTGTCGTCTTGACGAGAAGCCGCGTCTCCTCACTCCGGAGTGAGTTGCTCTAACCGAGCAAGCTACACCGACGGAACGTATCGCTCTAGGTTTGTCGTCTTGACGAGAATCCACGTCTCTCTTCGCTCCGGAGTGAGTTGCTCCAACCGAGTAAGCTACACCGACGGAACGTATCGCTCTAGGTTTGTCGTCATGACGAGAATCCGCGTGTCCTCGCTCCGGAGTGAGTTGCTCTACCGAGTAAGCTACACCGACGGAACGTATCGCTGCAGGTTTGTTGTCTTGACGAGAATCCGCGTGTCCTCACTCCGGAGTGAGTTGATCTAACCGAGTAAGCTACACCGACGGAACGTCACGCTGTAGGTTTTATGTCTTGACACGTGCTTTATCTCTGCAGTACGTCACATCAGGTATTAACTACTGGACAAAGATTTGTCGAAAATTGAGTGTATTTTTTTTTTTTTTTTCTTGACCAGTATATCAGTTTGTGGGGTATTATGCGGCATGTGACATAAGTGACCAAAATGATCAAAAGAACGACAAAGATATTTCCTTATTGTCTTAACATGCTGTCTAATTTGATTTATCCGCCTTTTTTATGTAGCATTTGGGGCTTCTGGTTTTCAAAGAAATTTTTGTATTGAGAATTTGGTAAAACCGGCTAGATAACAAGAAGGCACAGGGAAATTTGTGTATGGTGATCCACACGTTATTCTTAGTTACAGTTTCTGTTTTTCCGAGAAGCTATGAACGCCCATGTTCATAGATGAGTTTTAGTACCGAATCGCGATTTTATTAGGGGTATGCAAAAGTTTCCGCCGTTTTAAGGGGAAAGGAGACAGGAACAATCAGGAAACCAGTACACATTTATTCAACGAAATATTGGCTGTTAGCATCAATGCCATTTTGACATTTTTCAGGCAACAAATGAATGCCCCTGTGATAGAAAGACTCGGGTTTTGAGCAGAATAATGCAATGGCGAAATCTTCCACCTCTGGAAATGTGGTGAACCGGTGTTGGGCTAGGGCTTCTTTCATAGAGCGAAACCGATGAAAGTCTGAGGGTGCAATGTCCGGGGAGAAAGCCGGGTGCGATAAAACCTTCCGGTGTAACTGTTCAAGGGTTGGTTTCGTGGCGGCAGCGGCATGTGGTCTGGCATTATTGTGTAACAGGATGACTGGGCGGCATCCTTTAATTGTCCATGAGCGTTTTTGTTTGATTGCGTTCAGTTTCATGAACTGATCACTGTATCGCCGTATAGTGATTGGTTCGCCCGGTTTGAACAGTCCTAAGTACAGCACTCCAGACATATCCCATCAAACACAGAGCAGCACCTTTTTTCCGTGGATATCCTGTTTTGCAGTGGATGTTGATGGCTGGCCTGGGTCGACCCAGAATCGCTTGCTTACGGGTTTGTCGCAATAGACCCATTTTTCATCCCCGGTGACAACCTTCCACAAGGAATTCTTCCCTTGAAACCTCTTCAGCAACGACATGCAGATGCTCAATCGTTGACCAATATTACGCTCCGTTAAAGTAAGCGGAACCCACTTACCAATCTTCTGGATCTTTCCCAAGGCCTATAGACGCTGTACCACCGTCGATTGAGTCACTTTCAAACGTTTCGTCAGTTGCGTGGTCGATTGCGGGTCATCCTCTTGCAAAAGCGATTCCAGCTCCTCGTCTGCGAGTTCCTGTGGTCTACATGCACGTAACTTGTCTTCCAAGTCTAGACCACCTTTGTTAAACCTGGCAAACCATTTTCGGCACGTTCGTTCACCCATAACCGCTTCGCCATACGCCTGACATATTAAACCGTATGCTTCACTCGCACTTTTCCTTAAATTAAACATGAATAACAAATAGTGCCGCAAGCGAACTTTATCGACCTCCATGCTTGGCCTCATGTACGAACTGACAGCACGGATCGCCGGCCGGTTAGACCCCTACAGCGCCGAGGCGGAAACGTTTGCATACCCCTAATATAATGCTCAAAAGGAAAGGAACCCGACGTTGCCCGGTTTTTAACAAAAAATGTACCACTCAAATTCTAGGCCAGCGTTTAAGTAGTTTTTCTGAAATTATGAATAGGATTTATTGCACTGAAACATTTAATTAAAATATGTTCCAGTAATCAAAAGAAAGGATTTTAGAAATAAAAGAATAAAAATCCATACTTGTGCCGCACAATTGGTTGAATAGTCTTTATATAACTGTGAATATAAGAAATTGAAATATTGAAAACACCTACATTTTTCTATTGTGTTGCGAAGTACAGCTGTTCCGAACAAAAATAAGAAAGGAAATCAAAGACAAGGCGGCCGCCCCAGTGGCGCAGTGGTCTAAGACGCTGGCCTCTGATCATTCGTCCGTAAGGGGTCCGGGTTCGAATCTCGGTCAGGCATGGATGTTGTGTTTGTCTTATGGCACTGGCTCTCTCCCCTTCCCTGGAACCAGTGACCCTAAATTAGGGACGGGCGACTGCTTATAGCCCATTGAGTTTCTCACGTTGGTCGTTAAACCTCCAAAAAAAAAAAAAATAAAATAAAAAAAGACAAGGCGATGAAGTTCGGTAATGCCAAACTTTCTAAGCTAAATCAAAAGATAATGAATGAAAATTGAAATAAATTTCCCCTTCGAATTAGAGAAGTTTTCCTCCTTTAGACTTATGAGGAAGTAGAAGAACTAAAAAACAAAATGGCAGAACACATTGCTTACCTGAGTTAAAGAGGTAAAAAATAACGCGGAGAGACTATATATCATGAAAGAGCTATGTTTTGATATTAAAGTGGGAGGAAGAACTATTCATAGATGCGCTTTAGTACCGAATCGCGATATTGTAAAGCTCAGAAGCAAAGCGACCCATCGTTGCCCGGTTAAAAAAATACACCAATCAGATTCTAGGCCGTCGTTTAAGGAGTTTTTGAATAGGATTTATTCAAGGCCATGTCATTAGAGAGATGAGTTCCCTTCATTTGTGACATCACTCTCATGTTAAGCGTCTTGATACGCCGTTGTCTTGTTCGACGTTACACACGATTAATGTTGGAAACCAATCGAAAGCCTTGGTTTCCGCGTGACGTCATTAAAAGGGGGAGCTCGTTTCTCTGGAGTATTGGCTCTGTACTTTCTAGAGTCTAGACGGTCTTGATCTATTGCATAGAAACACTTAATTAAAATATGTTCCAGTAATGAAAATAAAGGAATTAAGAAAAATAAAAATCTATATTTCTGCTGGAACAGTTGTCTAAAACCACCAGTTTTTATTGACTGTGAATATTTGAAATTTAAATATTTGAAACATTTACAATTTTCTGTAGTTTTGCGAAATACAGTTCCTCCGAAACGCAATTTCGTTTATACTTGAAAATTATCTGGGGCAATGGCGTTAAGTGGTCTTCCACTTGAAACCGAGATGAAAAGATTTTAATTTTTGTCAAGTTTGGTTCAACTTGGCAAAAATTAAAATCAACCAACACAGATCTGGCTATGGGAAAAGCACGAGTTTTGCAGATTGAGGGAAATAACTTTTAACGATTGACCCTGTGTCTTTTTGATAGTCATGGAGAAACTGAGACGAACAGGGAACTGTAGGCGTTTGAACTCAAATAAAATATTTATAAGATGGGACCATTTAAATGCGTGGAATAAAAACGTGGTCACCTGCAGTATGCCAGGAATGGTGGTAGTTTCGATGACATTTGACATGAGTTTCTTGATAGCCAATTGTGTTCCGTTGCAAAGTGTTAATGCATATAGATTATATCAAGATAAAATAAATAAATAGTCAAAATGAGGAGGGAGAATGTGGGAGAAGAAGAGGAAACAGCAATGTTAAACTTAGAAGAAATAAAATGCGAAAAATTCTTGCATTTTATTTCTTGTATTCTCTTTGAGTTTCATTGAAACATTTCGTCTCTGTAAAAGAATCATGTTACTACATTTTTATTTAGTAGAACTACACTATATTGCAAAAGTCACCGGACACCTAGAAGCGAAACACAACATAGCATTTATTAACATACATTAGTACGGCGTGGGTACACCTTTGGCTTTAATGCATGCACTGACCCTTCGAGACATGCTTTCGATAAGGTTTTGGAACACAGCGATCGGTATGTGCTTCCATTCAGTACATAATGCTGCCCGTAACTGTTGCTTAGTAGTGGGCCTTGGTTCCAAAGTTCTTATTCGGCGCTCTAATTCATCCCATGGGTGCTCTAATTCATCCCATAGGTGCTCTATGGGGTTAAGATCAGGGCTCTGTGCTGTTCAGTCCACACACGATACGGAATTATCGTCAAACCACGCCGTAACAGTCCTTGCTTTATGGATCGGTGCATCATCCTGCTGGTACCAACAAGGCTCGGTTCCATTGTATTGCCACAGAGTTGGTAGGGCATAATTGAACAGAATATCGAAGCACACGTGCTGGTTAACAGGTTTGTCCACGATAACCGATGGGCTGGGACTATAAAACGAAAAGCAACCCCACACGAGTACACTGCAAGCTCCAAACTTGACCGTAGGAACAGTACACTGTAGCAAATGGTGTTCCCCAGGCTGCCGCCATACCCACACACGGCCATCAGAATGATGGATTGTGTATCTGGATTCATCAGTCCATAGGACCCGTTTCCATTGATCTACGGTCCACGATAAATGTTCTTTACACCATGCTAAACGACGAGTAGCATTCAGAGTGAGATGAAAGGTTAATGAGTGGCCGCAAGACCACTCATTGCCTTTCACCTGTGGAATGAAGTTATATGCGAATGGCACGTGTGCATACCGTGCTTCCAGCATTTTTACTCACCTGTACACTGAGGTTTTGTGCAGTGCTCGTCGATTAGCTGTACTGACTCTCCTGAGGCTTCGACGTCCTCTATCACTGATTTTCTTTGTTCTGCCGGTGCGTTTTGCTACTTCAGGCACGCCATGTCTATTCCACTTATTCAGTACATCCAAAACAGTTGATTTGGGTACGTTTAAACGCCTCTCATGGACAACTGACTAATATAACACTCAACAATCTTTCCTTTCTCAAAGTCAGTTCTCTCCCGCCGCGACATTTTCACTCAACCTCACAGTGCGATATGATGGCGGTCAGATGCAGGCTTGTTTTTATACCGTTTGCAGCTCTACCGCGCATCTTAACAACGCAGCGGATCCGTTCATTTGCTTTTGAAGGGATTTTCGGTGACTTTTGTCAATATAGTGTATTTATAGCGCAAAATAGCACGCGGAAAGCCGCTGCCTGAAAGGTCAAAATACCCGCCGGCAACTAGGGCGGCAGGATACATGCAACACTTCGAAAATCTAATACAGTAAACAGCTAGACCAAATTTCAAATCGTAAATCTTGGGCGTTATTATAAATTCTAAGCAATCATTAAAGAAACCAAATAAAAATTTCCCTTGATCAGTGTTCGTAACTATTCATAGTGCGTGGTAACACAGGGAGAGCCGCGGTCAGCTACATAAACAAACCCGCAGGTAACTGCAGCGGGAGGATGCACGTTACACTTCGGATGGCAGCCCATATATACGCATTTTGGCAAACGCTACTAATAATGTTACTTCTATCGTGGTTTGTCTATCTATGTTGTGTTTCGCCTCGAGTGTAGTGAAAAAACTTTGCGAAGAAGAGAAATGAACTGTTGTTGCGTGAGCTTATGGCACAGAATACCGCAAGATCAAATATCAAAAATAATTCCTTCAGAAATTCTTGAAAGCTTTCACAATCAATTTTAGTTTTGCAGATTTAAATTTGGGAAAAATGGCTCCGAGTTGCACACACTCATAGGCCTCTGCAGGTTTCTGCCAAAGTTTAAACCTCTAAATTCTGGAGACGATTAACTGGCAGACAAACACGGTAATTTTATTGTCACAGATTACTCCTTTCCCGTGCTACTACTATCGGTGAGTTTTACTTTGCGGCATAGACTTCAGATGTTCACCCAACAAATGAAAGTTTTCTCTTCTCACCAAGAAAATCTGTCTTCCTTTTAAATTAGATAAACTTTGCATAAGCAGAAGTAGGCAAATCTTTACTTCATGCACAATATCGGTGCATAGCAGAAACCAACAAGAACATTTGTGCGTATTGAGTTTACAGCTTCATCGAAAAGACAATCATGGGCATAATTTGTTGGGAAATAGACTGAATTTAAACCACCAGCTGTTGAGGAAAGTTTTCTCGAGCCCTTGAGTATTACAGAGAGAACTTCAATAAAGTGTTTGTCTCAGTAGAACAATCTTCTCGATCGCAGAATTGAGGAACACGAGGGCAGCAGTCATTAATGGTGTCTTCTGTGTTCTCACGACATTTATCCAATCTTAGGAGATTCTCAAGAGAGTACTGCCGCCGAGGAACTTCTTTGTACTATCTAAAAGCAAACATTAATAAGTGACGCAATTTTCTCCAATGGGAATCAGATTCTATCTTTGTAGCTAGGGTTCCTTCAAACTAAACGGTAGCAAGAGGAGAACTACATGCTAGATATTGTACATTTTAAAATGTTCAATGGGAAACGTTTGTACAGACTAATCTTGAAAATTTAAACATATTGGTATTCCTTTTTATGGTATTCCCGGTGAAGAAGAATCGTGCTTAATTAAAGGACGTACACTAGTAAATGAACGCATCCGCTGCGTTGTTAAGATGTGCGGTACAGCTGCAAACGTTATAAAAACAAGCCTGCAGCTAACCCCAATCATATCGCACTATGAGGTCGAGTGAAAATGTCGCTGCCGGAGAGAACTCACTTTGAAAAAGGAAAGATTGTTGGGTGTTATAATAGAGGGTTGTCCATAAGAGAAACCGAGAGGCGTTTAAACATACCCAAGTCAACTGTTTTGGGTGTACTAAATAAGTGGAAGAGACATGACGTGCCTCTAGAATCACGTTACGAGACATGCACGGTCTTATTAGAATGATATGACATCCCCCGGGAATCACGGTGTACCCGCCCAGACGCGTCACAGAGTGCACGTGACAAAGTCAACCACACGGAGATATAAGCGGCCAGCCAGGACAGATGATTCATTGTGCGTTGCGTAAGCACAATGAGCAGTGGTAGTGATTTGACGGACGTTCAAAGAGGAATGATCATCTGCTACCGTGCCAAGGGTGGCAGCATTTCAGAAACAGCCCACGAAGAGGTGTTGTAGTAATGGTGAACCAAGAATGGACTGTTAGGACACCGAGTACCTCCCGACATCGTAACTGTGGAGCCCTAAAGGCCATCGACCCCCGAGGAGAACGTCGCCTCCGTCGACTGGTAAAGGGCAATCAACGCACAACAGTGCAGCAATTGACCACGCAAATGAACGCTGGGGCACCAAGATACGTGTCTCTGACAGCAGTAGAGCTAACCGTATACGCATGGCCTTCCGGAGTCAACGCTGCGTTAAAACACCCATGTTAACCCAGGACCATCGGCAACGACGCCTGCAGTTCACATGGGACTACCGTCATTGGACAGTGGAATAGTGGAAAAAAGCTGCCTTCTCCGACTAATCGAGGTTTCTACTTCATAGAAGTGACTGGCGGTGCCGGATACGGCATCAGACACACGAGAACCAACACACGGACGCACTTGTCGGTCACGTTCAGGCCGACGGTGGCAGTGTGCATATCTCGGGGATGTTTGGCTTCTATGACCTGGGACTGCTGGTACCACTGGATTGTTTCCTGAACGCCAATGGCTGTCTATCCATCCTAACTAACCACATGCATCCCTTCATGTTGAACGTTTACCCTGGTGGTGACGGTGTCTACCAACAGGGCAGTGCCACGTAGCTAAGAGGATGCGTGACTGGTTTCAGGATCACGACAGAGATGTCTCCATTCTCTCTTGGCCGGTGAAATCACCTGACCTCAATCCCATGGAGCACTTGTGGGACTATCTGGATTGACAGGTTCGATGTACCGACCCATATCCACGTCATCTCCTGGACCTCCGTGTTCTACTGCAGTCTGAATGGGAACATGTGCGTCGGGTAATATTTCAGGTCCTCATTGCGTCCATGGCACGCCATCTCGCCGCTGTTATCCGGGCCAAGGGTGGTCATATTATTCTGATACGACTGTGTATAGTGATAAGTAAAAATAAAATAAAAATACGTTATGCAGACAAATGACTGCAGTGATCTTTCCGGGCATGCTCTTAATCAGACGCTGGTAGGTTTGTACCATAAGTTTCTTCCATTCCTCCTTAAGAGCTTCCCGTACACCAAGGTCGCACCTACCGAGATCGTAATTGACGCTCCAGCTCTTCCCACAGATGTTTTGTTATATTTACACTGAAGAGCAATTGAATTAGGGATACCTGACTAGTAACGTGTAGCACCACCTTTCGCCCTGATGACGGCGGCGATTCGTATCGGCATGGACTCGACAAGACACCGGAAGCGCTGGGAAGCCATACGGTTCCACGACCCTGAACCAGCATCCACAGTTCACGAAGATTTGATGGAGGGGGTCAGAGCCTCGAACATCTCTTTCGATGGCATTCTAGAAATGCTCGATGGGTTTGAGGTCAGGTGACCTAGCTGGCCAAGGAAGCGAGGTCACGTCAGTGGAGTGTTCATCCAACCATTCGGATACAATTCTGGAGCGATGGCACGGTGCATTGTCTTGTTTCAGGATGAGGTCCCCAGTGGGATATTGAAGACGCACAAATGGGAGCAAATGGTCGTCCAGGATATCCCGGTAACGTTGACCTGTGACGGACAATGTCACACGTACCAGGGGTCCCATTTCAGTTAACGTAAACAGTACCCAGACGAGAATGCCACTCCCACCAGCTTCAAGAGTACCCTGCTGGCAAGAAGAATCCATCACTTCATGTGGTTTGCGCCGCACTCGTATCCTGCCATCCGCATGTACCAACGTGAATCAGGTCTCATCAGTCCAGGCAACATTTTTCCACATGTCTAGGGTCTAGTGGCGATGTTCCTGCATCCATGCTAATCTTTGCACCCTGTGATGTGCAGTCAGCAGCGGTACCCTCGTGGGACGATGGCTTCTGTACCCCATAGAGAGGAGATGGTTCTGGATGGTGTGGCGGCTTACACGTTTTTGTGCACCAGCGTTAAATTGCCGAGTGATTTCTTGCACTGTGGCCCGTCTATCCGCTGTTACAATGCGAGCTAGCTGATGATGACTCCGCTTATCCACACGCTGTTGTCCACGGCAGTTGGCCCTTGCAGGGATGGTTTTACCGGATTCGATGTACTCACGGTGCTTCCGTGACAGTGTGGCTCGTGAAAATCCCAGTGCCTGCACGACTTCCGAGATGGAGTGACCCATTCGTCGGGCCCCGACAATTTGTCCACGATCAAATGCGCTTAGATCCTTCGTGTTACCCATATTGCGCCCGACTCTTACTGATTCCCGTCGCATGCCTCCATATGTTGTCGGATCGCTGCATACGTCATGTCGTTTCCGTTTACAGGGCCGCCCACAGCGCTACATTTGCATAGCGCCAGCTGTCTCTAATTCAATTGCTCTTCAGTGTATATCAGAGTTTAGCGCTTCCAGCCGAACACTTAGACATCCAGTATCTTAAACCAGGTCCGAACATCCAGAATGGAAAGGAACTTGATATTTCTGAAACAGGCATGAAGAAATCCATGCCGAAGTAGTGCGGAATTCTTCAGAATGTCTTCATGCCTGGAGTCCGTCAGGTTAAAGGGCACCACAACCAAAGGACCCAGTGGACAAACCAAAGGGCCGTAACTAGACTTTAGTTCTAGGGGGGGAGTTTAAAAATATTTCACAGCAAAAAATGTAATCTATCTATCTATCAGGGCCGTAACTTTTATTTAATTTCGGGGGAAGGGAGTAAAAATAATTCATAGCAAAAATGTAATCCCCTATCCATCAAGGCCGTAAGTAGACTTTAGTTTAATCTATCTATCTATCTATCTTTCAGGGCTGTAACTAGACTTTTGTTTCGGGTTTTTAAAAAAAAAAATACATTGCACAGCAAAGATCTATCTAATCACTTAACAAAAAGTAAATTCTTTAGTTTTTAGTATATGAGTTTTAGGCAGCGAGTAATGACACATGAACTTACTCAATATTAACAGAAAAACAAACTGAACAATATGAGACAGAGATCACATTAAAACAACAAGATTACACAGGAGACAGGATGAAAGCAAGTATAGTCTGAAAAATGGCAATTATAAAGAAATTTGAAATCTCCTTCAGGAGGAGAATTTTAAAAATTCCAATAGCGATATATGAAGCCACCATACCAAGGGACATTGACGTTGAATTGGCCGTCTAATAGTTGCTATCATACCATTTTTACGCACGTCGCAAGAAGCAACTAACCTCTACCAAGTACGAGGAAATAAGTGACAACGTTCTCAACCTAAACATGTGCTTTATGCTTTCATGTCACAGTTCGCACCCCCATTTACTTCTCAAATGACAACACGCTAATTGAAGTTCGCAAATCTCACTCCTCACCCATGTCAACAGACAACAGGCCACCACATATTTGGATGTCGGATGTAATTGTAATTCATCTTCTACCGAAGCCACTTCCCCTCAGGCCCTTTACACTGAAAGCGAAACCAGAGCAGCGTTTTCGTGAGCACTTGATCTCCGTCTCACCTGGCGCCGCTTTGGACTCTGTGGTCTGTGGAGTTCCAAATTCGAGATGCAATCACTCACTGCGCTCTATATAAACAAATGATAAACCTCGAGTCCAACTCCCATTTCGTTTTCGTTTCTCTTAACACGATAAATAAATAAATAAGCGATCTCAAAAATACCTGATAATAGAACAATTCCGATTGTTAAAGTGCCAGACACAGAGTTTTTTCTACTTCTATAAATGTGTAACTGCTGAGAAGTGGGGTATAGTTAGATAAAAATGTCCTTCTGAAGTAAGGTTTAGTAAAGGAAATAACAGAAACAATTTATAAAAAAAAAATACGAAAAGAAGATAATGGCGACTCCTGTTAATAAAATAACTTACGATGAACAAGTAAAAAAGTAAGTTAAATAGGGTCATTACAGTCTACCTGACGGCGTTCCAGATGTGTCCATCTGAACGAAATAGTGATGGTGAGCACCATTATTTTTCAATCCATTCGACACTTTTTTCATGAACTGCGACCGAAGCACCATTTTGGTGGTTTTTTGTCATTGTCTGGACAGATGTAAGCCATGTGCGTAGCTGAAGTAGCATTGTAACAATAGCCACGCAGTTCCGACGGAATGTTCTAACGTAAATGGATGCTCTAGCGGATTGTACGACGTCGCCGGCCTGGTCTGCGGAGAAGGACGTGCGTGTCTTCCTTACATTTCACCCTGAATTTCGTTTGGCACTATCACTCAGTTTGTGCGGCCTGTAGTGGCACCTTATGGATCCCTGGATGAGAAATAGCAGCAATAATGGATTTTGGGAATCCTAGAAGATCGGCAATGCTACGCATTGATCACTTGCTCAGATGACATACACTATCTACCAACAAGTAATTTGACACCCCTGCAATCGACGATATCTGCGGTCCTGATACACGTCACGGCCGCCGCCGTTAAATATCGTGTGGGAAACAACAACGCAAGCAGTCGCATGCAAGATACCACGCAGTTCGAAGCTCTCTGATTTCGAGAAAGGTGTAATCGTCGGGTATCACAGAAATGGCCGATCCATACGTGACATATCCAGCTAGTTGAAGTACCCAAAATCGACAGTGGCCTACGTGATTGGAAAGTGGAAGATGAGAGGTGACTGTCCGAATGTGCCCTGACCCGGCAGACCCACAAAACTGGGAGTTAGAGACCGACGGGTGCCGGCCAGAGAAATTCGGAAGAACAGCACCAATTCGATAGGCCACATCCGCGAGGAGTTTCAACAGGCATCCGGGAGTGTTCTTTCGATGAATACCATTCGTAAGGATGCCCATCTGCTCGGTTATCATGGACGTGCTGCCGCCCACAAGCCTTAGATCACCAAGTCCAATAGCGCTGCTCGGCTAACGTGGTGCAAAGAACGTCGACAGTGGACGGTTGAACAATGGAAACAGGTTCTATGGAGCGACAAATCAAGGTTCACCATCTACCGTTCGGATGGCAGGGTCTGGGTTTGGCGTCTGCCTGGAGAACGCCTACTGCCGGAATGTATTATGCCAACTAAGAAGTTCGGCGGCGGTGGAATTATGCTATGGGGGTGTGTTTCTCCTGGTATGGCACGGGACCCTTGGTCGTAATTCCTGGTAGACTCAACGTCGAGACCTACTGCACCGTTTTGGATGACCATGCGCTTCCAACGTTGTTGCAGTTTTACGGGGTGGACCCATGTTACTTTCAGGATGACAATGCCACCTGTCATGTTGCGAGGTCCACCATGGCTTGGTATGGTGACAATAGGGTTAATCGAATGGACTGGCCTACGCAGAGCCCGAACCTTTACCCTATCGAGCACCTCTGGGACGAGTTGGAGCGTCGACTTAAGGGGTGCCCCCACCGTCCGAATTTGGTGAAGGAACTGACCTGTCTTCTCCAAGCCGAGTGGAAGAAAATACCGCTATAGTCGTCGTACAGCGCCTGGTTGAGAGTATGCCCCGGAGAGTCGCAGCTGTAATCGGCGCTTGTGGAGGCTCCACCAACTATTGAAGATGAATAAACTTCGTTTTCTTTTGCTATCACAGGTGTCCAATTACTTGTTGGTAGGTAGTGTACAAACACTATGCTGGCTCCCAAAGTCGGTCATTTCAGCTGTGTACGACATAGTCTCTTCCAATGAGGTCTAACATTTGTGTTGAAACTCCCATTTAAATATAAACCTCGACTCAAGCCGCGCGTCCGCGTCTGGCAATGCAAATGCACGTTTATTGGTTTACGTACAGGCCCCCGAATACTTTTTGTCTACATAGTACAGTTTATATTGCTAAAACACTTTGCAGATGTCACAAATAGCAAAGAAAAAATATGAAAATTTTGTTGATAGGATATTAGAAATCCTTGGTCAATATGTGAATTATTTCTTAGGAAGAAGCCCATTATATGTTACAGACGTAAAGAAATACATCATTATCAAGATTAAATGTTAATTCAATGGATTTCCGATTGATTATGTTTTAATCCCTCTCAATGACAGAAAACCAATTAAAAAGGCTGCTGCGATAGCTGTGTGGCAATGTTGCATGAGGTTAATGAATTACGCAGCATGAAAGTTTATGGCGATAATGTATTAAAACGGCAATTAACAAAATCATCGCCCAACATAAAGGAAATGAAACATGAGGCAGAAAATGAGAGCGATTTTTGATTGTCCGGAAATTGTTAAAAACGTCAGGGTAAACTCACAACGTTGTGCCTTTTTTATTTACAACTTTATTCGAAATTGAGAGTTGTTCAAATTGTTCATTTTCCTGATTCAAGAAAGCAGGTGGACGAATTCCTGCTTGTCAGAACAATGAATAGTTTAAGACATAAGAAGAAAAATATTTGAAGACTACATTAAGAATACGCCAGCATTTCTCTTCCGTATCCTTTGCAATACATTGAAATGGAGAAAATTCTCGATATTTTTAAGATATCAGGAAATATTCGATGCTTCAGAAAGCGTCATACATAAAATGTAGTATTTTGGATTTGCTGCCCAGTGTTGTTATCCATCTACAAATAAGACCCAAGTGTCCTATAAATCGATAGACTTTTACTGCCGAAGGCGCATTTAAATCACAAAGCCATTAATGACAACACACAAATCTCACTGGAATCAAAGATACTTTAAAAGAAATTTCAAGTACCATTTAAATTAGATATACTGTAAAAAAAAAAAAAAAAATTCTGAACTTCACGAGTCACTTTCAGTGATTTATTTCGTGAATGAACGAAGCACATTTTTGATACAACTTTTCCCGTGAAATGACGAAAAAAAAAAAAAAATTATGAATTTCACGGATTTTTCGTACGCCAGAAAAATTCTGAATTTTCTGAAACCTTTCCGCTATTCTTTTCTTATACTGGCGGTAAATTGCCGTTTTCAAGATCTGTAAAGGGAAAATTTTGAATTTTCAGAAATCTTTCCGCAATTCCATTCTTAAAGGAAAAATTCCAGTCTCACCATTTAACGGAAAATTTCCGTTCTCACTTTTTAACGGAAAATTTTCGTTCTCACTCTTTCCGGATCCATATGACAAAATATTTCCCGTAACAGGAGAGATTCCCGGGAAAATTCGGGGGTTTGATTAACTCTTAAATTTCAGTAATCTGTCGAAATAATTGATTTTGAAGTTCTGTAGCGAGATCGGGTAATGTGTATCGCATGAATTTTGGTTACTATGGCACAGGATATTTCTTCTCCTGTTCACCATTTTGTGCACCAGCTATTATATATTGTGTTACCTTAAGAAACCCGGTACTTAATTTACTGCATATGTGATTGTACGTGTCTATGTACCAGTCTGTGGAGTCCTTAAAACAAAAGCTATGCAGCTATCAAGAGTTAATTTTACATTTAGAATTTTGTGAAATAATACTATAATACAGTACAGTGAACCTCCTCTTAAAGATAATTGAAAGTCATTATCAGTTGAAAAGAAGATCTAAAACTCCTAATCATTCTGTTGCTTCGAAAAATCACAATAAAAAAATTCATAATTTGTAATAAGACCTCCTACAGAAAACAAATATAATTATTACAAATGTATTCAAAATAAATAATAAGTTCCAATAGAAAATAATATGGTTAAGTTACTCGCCTTAATGAAAAAAAGACCTCATCGCCCAATTAGTTTTACCTTGAACGTGAATCTTATTTCCATGACATTCTGGCTCAGTGGTTAAGACGCGCGGCTTCAACCCAAAAGGCCCTGGCTCGATCTTCACCGCTAGCGCAAAAGGAAGTGCTGACATATTCGGCACGTTGGTTTTTGTGAAATTTCAGTCTAAATACGAAAAATCTTGAAACGGACTTTTCTGAAATATTCGGAATTACTGACTACGGGAAATCTGTGAAAATACGAAAATTAAAAAAAAAAACGGCACTTTTATGAACGGAAATTCTGTTAAAAGATGGACAATTACCGGCAGCTTAGCTGCACGTTATTTTTAGAAATTTTCCGTAAATTCACACCACTTATTTTTTACAGTTTATCCTTTTTTAACAAAGCAGAAACATTATTTGCAGTTTCTGTCTAACTTCCTTGAAAAGGCCATCTGGTTGATGTATCGAAAGCTTGAAAACACTTATTTATATGTTCCTAAGCCAATAAATCGGATGACTAGTATAGTTTTACTACTCTCTACATAATTAGTGTACTGTTCCTTGTTATTAATTTGCATTATTTGTTACCTATCATCTCTTTTATTTGAATTTGCTGCTGACAGTGGTAAGTTCTTAAAGTAGTTCCTTTAAAATCACTGCATTATGTTTCCAATTGTAAAACTTCTTTACATATTTTCTTCGCAATTAATGTATTGCAAAGGATGAAAATTTTCACATCAATAAAACTAACTTTACGTTATAGAATGGGATACTTAATATTTGCTAAAACATGACCATACTTGTATTAAAAATCTATCATTTTTCTTTGAGTAATGTTCACACCTGTCAATAGATGGCGCGACCTGTACATTGATGACGTGAGTAGACAAAAAAATGTTGGATTGCTTAATTATGGTTATGTTTTAGCAAGCATTA
Organism: Macrothele yani; assembly: GCA_039090855.1. Taxonomy (NCBI): domain Eukaryota; kingdom Metazoa; phylum Arthropoda; class Arachnida; order Araneae; family Macrothelidae; genus Macrothele; species Macrothele yani. The sequence goes on from CM076989.1 coordinate 16,713,441, forward strand.
AGTACCCCATGCTATAGCTTAAAGTTAGTTTTATCGATGTGCAAATTTTCATCCTTGGGAATACATTAATTGCGAAGAAAATATGTAAAGAAGTTTTACCATTGCAAACATAAGGCAGAGATTTTAGGTGGAACCACCTTAAGCGAAAATAATAAAGATAAAAATCTGGGTTTCATTGGTCTTCCAGAGCCTCAATGGTAAAATCATGAAGAAATGTGATTTTTAATGATGGGAGAGTGTGAAGTGGAACATATAAGGTAATTTACATTAGTAGCCATTGTGAGGGAATGAAAACGATATACAAAGGCTGTAGTTGTGCCGCATCCCGTACTCGAAGTCCAAACAGTTGTGAAATATAATTTACACATTTTTCCAGTGCCGACACTAGTGAAAAAATTCCACAAGACTTGACCACAGTTCAATGCAGACCTTTAAAACTAACACGCACCGGCCTCGTCGTAGAACATCCTGGAGAATGTCATACCAAAACCGCTTGACGCTCGGCTATTAGAGCTCCTACCCTTCGTCAAGTGACCAATGTTTGGTATGACCTTACAAGACCGTCCTAGAAGAGGAGAACGTTGACGACATGTTGAGTGACGTCACAGATCTCTACTCCGTAATTGGTCAAGGTTGAATCTTACAGGTGGGTCCGTTATTTCCTCGTGTGAAATCCCTGCTCAGAGCTGTATTTGAATCTTACAGGTGGAGCAGTGATTTCCTCGTGTAAAATACCTGCTCAGAGCCTTAGGTTTATGCGTGGAAGACCCCTTAAGGAAGCGCATAATTCGGAATGTCTGGTTCTACCTATCAAACATGGGGATAAATCTGTGACAATTTGGATACCATATTTTGTATTCGCCTGGCCTCATCAATACCCTACATGGTGGAGTACTCCCAGCGTGAACTTAGACGTTCTAGGTGATAATATGGTTCAAATGTTGTTTGCCAACAATGATGCCATTTTTCGAGATGATAATATGCCCATACACACAGGTGAACTTAAACATCTGCCATGGTCAGCTCAGTCACCAGATTTGAATATCATCGAACCACTATGGGCAGTTTTGAAGAGTAGAGTGAGAAGCCAATTCCGCCCACCAGCATCTCTGAAGAAATTAGCGAACGTTCTGATCGACGACCGGTACAGCATTCCAGTGGAGACTATTCAACAGCTGTGTGAATCTATTCCAAGAAAGCGGCAATCTGTGTTAAAGGCAATTGGTGGTCCAAAACCTTATTAATAACGACATATGACATATTTCCCACGTGTTCACATTATTTTTTCCAATTCCTATATGTACGTCAGCATCAACTATCATTAAACTCTGTAGTGTGGATTTGCATTATTCATGATTTTACACGTTAATTTTGGACTCCAGTGTGAATGTATACAGTCATATCAGAATAATATGACCACCAACCTAATAATGGGAATAACCAACCTTGGCTTGGATGACAAGCGGCGAGACGGCGTGGAATGGACGCAATGAGGCCCTGGAAAATTGCCTGTGGGGCAAGGGCCCATTCGGATTGCAGTAGAGCACTGAGGTCCTGGAGATAGCGTGGTTGTGTGTCGGTACGTCGAACCTGTCGAACCAAACAGTCCCACAAGTGCTCTATTTGATTGAGGTCGGGAGATTTCGCCGTTCAAGTGAGAACAGAGACATCGCTGTCGGGTTCCTGGAACCAGTCACATTTGTTAACAACTGTTAGCGACGTACCACGGCGTATTGTCCAGTTGGTAGACACCATCACCACCAGGGTAAACGACCAACATGAAGGGATGCATGTGGTCAGCGAGGATGGACAGGTAGACATTGGCGTTCAAGGACCCATCCAGTAGTACCAGCGGTCCAAGGACCCATCCAGTAGTACCAGCGGTCCAAGGTCATACCAGGAAAATATCTCCCAGACATGCGCACAGCCACCGCCGGCCTGTACTTACCGACAAGCGTGTCTGGGTGTTGGTTCACGAGTGTCTGGCTCCATATCCGTCACCGCCGTCATTTCTGTGGAGTAGAAAGCTCGATTCGCCGGAGATGCAAACGTTTTCCCACTCTCCACTGTCCAGTGATAGTAGTCCCATGCAAACTGCAAGGTTCGTTGCGGATAGACCTGGGTTAACATGATCGCCTTGACGCAGCGTCAACTACGAAGACCCATGCGTAACAGGATTTGCTATATTGTTATCGGGGAGACGTTCCTGGGTGCCCCAGCGTTCATTTGCGTGGCAAATTAGAAAAAAGGAGGGGGAAATGAAAGGTTTGAAAGTCCAAATTACAGGGCAATGATATGCTGGAACTAATACAAGGTGCTTAGTTAACCACTTACCATTGTTGATATCCTTGTGATCAACTGCTTAATCGCAAGTGGGGAATCATGGCTTGTTAGGCCTTATTAGGACTTTTACTTGCTTCCCTTTGCTGTTATGTAATTTAACACTGAAATGACATATATGTATAAAGCTCATATCATCATCATCATCATTGTCAATGATTATCAATCCACTGCTGGACGAAGGTCTCTCCAAGCCTCTTCCAAAACGGTCTGTCTTGTGCCAGTCTCTTCCATGTTACTTCCGCATACTTTCGAATTTCATCCACCCATCTCCCATGTGGTCTTCTTCTGGGTCTTTTTCTGTCCCTTGGAATCCAATCAAAAATTTTGACTGTCCATGGATGAACTGTTCTGCTGACAGTATGTCCAGCCCATTGCCATTTCAAGGATTTTACTCTGATCATGATGTCTTCCACTACTGTCATTTTTCTGATCCACGAGTTCCTCTTCTTATCTCTCCTGGTTACACCAAGTATGCACCTCTCCATGCTTCTTTGAGTTGTCTGCAGTCTTTGTATGTCTCTTTTAGTTAAGGTCCACGTCTCTGCACTATCATACGTAAGCATTGGAAGGATGCATTGATCAAACACTTTTCTTTTACGACATAATGGCATATTGCTCTTGAAAATTATACTGTTTCTTCCAAAAGCTCTCCAGGCAAGTTTTGTACCCCGATTAATTTCTTCATCAATGTGACCCTCACTTGATATCTGCTGTCCAAGATAAACGTACGCATCTGTTATCTCCAGCTTTTTTCCATCAATCGATAAATCTTCATTTCTTGTAAAAGCATTGTACATCACTTTTGTTTTCTGAAAGTTCATTTTTAGTCCCACTTCTTTACTCTTGTCAGCAAGTTCCTGGATTACACTCTGCAGCTCTGATGGGGTAGTTGTAAAAATGACTACGTCATTAGCAAAATGAAGGTGAGTTAGATAATCTCCATTAATCTTTATCCCTTTGTTTTCCCAGTTCAGTGATTGAAAGACATTTTACAATGTGGCATTAAAGAGCTTGGGAGATATGGTGTCACCTTGTCTCACTCCCTTTCTAACTTGTATGTGTTAATAAATAAATAAAATAAATGTAACTGTTTCGCATCGATTGCCCTTTACCAGTCGACAGAGGCGACGTTCTCCTGTTGGGTCGATGGCCTTTGGGGCTCAACAGTTATGGTGTCTGTTGGTACTCGGTGTGCCAGCGGTACATTCTTGGTACACCCTTACTACAGCACCTCGCAAACAGCCCACGAAGTCTGCTGTTTCTAAGAAGTTTCCACCCTTGGCGCTGTAGCCGATGATCATTCCTTTTTCAACGTCCGTCAGAGTACTACCTCTGCACATTGTGCTCACGTTACACACTATGGCTCATTTGTCCTGGCAGGCCGCTTATATCTCCGTGTGGGCGACCTTGCCACGTACACACTGTGACTCGTCTGGGTGGGTACATTGTGATTCCGGTGGTGGTCATATTATTCTCATACGATCATGCATGCATCAGTTACTTCTAAATTTGCTCCATCAACCTGTAATTCTTCAGTTCTATCAAAATCGTTGTAAACAAATATTGTTTCCTCTAAGTTTATTTTTAATCCTATTTTAGTTGACTTTGTTGTTAACAAATAACTTACTCCTGGCCGTTTGTGAACCGTCGGTAAAATACTTATTTACTCTACTTACGGAACAATGTGAAATACTGGTAGCCTAGCAGGGCATTTGGTGTGGGACGTAGATTCCTATCCGCTCAGCATTCTGACACTCGCTGGAATAATAATACTTATATAAGGGAACTTAATTTTTTTTTTCTGCAGATGTGCACACGACATGTAGACCAAATGCAGCGCACGCACATCGTCGTCTGCAAGGCCAGGTACACTTTCTCAGCTGTCTTGCTCATAACTTCGTCTTTCCTGTAGTAACAGCATGGTAAATAATTTTACTATAATGAAGTTCTGTTCTTAAATTTTGGCTGAAAACCTACCTCTGCAACTTGGATAGAAATGAAAAACTATCTACCGAATTTTGAAGTGTTTAAGACGATTTTCAAATCAGCAACGGCTGCACATACATGCACATTCCTCTTTATTGTTGTAGACTGAGTGCAAAAGCAGATCTCCTGTGCTGCAACTTTTTGACACTGACGGAAAATGAAAAAAGAACACCAAAAAGGAGACGTCTGATACCAACGGAATTTATACAGCATAATAACGGAGTACAGAGGATAACGTGATCAAAACATTATGGCAAAATACAGCTGTATTTGCTGGTAAACTGAAAAATAACATTTCCATGTAACATGGTTAGTACGAGGTTGAGCCGCCATGAACTGCGTCACGCTGTGCAATTCAGGCATGGAGTCTGTCGTACAGATGTTGGATGTAAGTTTGGGGTATTGAGTTCCAAGCATCCTCAACCTGGACGCGTAAATCGGGGATGGTCGTGGCTGGCCGTGGAGACCGGATAAGTCGTTGTCCCATAAAATCCCACACGTGCTCAATGGGAGACAAATCCGGTGAACGTGCTGGCCATGGAAGTTGTCTCACACCCTGAAGTGCATGTTGCGTTGCACGTGCCGTGTGTGGGCGGGCGTTATCTTGTAAACACCACGATGGACCGAACTTACAAATGGCACAACAACGGGCTGAATGATGTTGATGTAAGAGGTGCTGTTTAACGAACCCGGTACAAACACTAGTTGTGTACGGGAGTGATAGTTGATCGCTCCCCACACCAGGAGACCAGGTGTACGCCCTGTGTGTCGCTGGCGGATGCAAGAAGGGGGAGACGCTCCGCTGTGTGTCTGCGAACACGCATACGGCCATCGAAGGCTTTCAAGCAGAATCTGCTTTCATAGCTGAACACGACAGATCGCCATTGCGTTCTCCAGTGCAGACGTTGTAGACACCACTGCAGCCGTTCCTGACGGTAGGCTGGAGTCAGAGGTACACATGCCAGAGGCACACGTGCACGTAGTCCTGCATCAAGTAGACGGTTGCGGGTTGTTCGCACAGTCACCTCAGGTGCAACGGCAGGTCGGATTTGCATCGCAGTGGATGTTCTGCTTGACAACGCCGCTCTTCGTATGCGTTGATCGGTCCGCTCATCAGTCCGTCTGTGATGACCGGTTCCACGTGTTCTCGTGTGGGAATATTCCTCGGACCATCTACGCCACCATCGTACCACCACCAATACTTCCCGTCCAATTCTCTCCGCAATACGACTATACGACCACCCGGCCTCGCGGATTCCGACTAGACGACCTCGCTCAAAGTCCGATAACGGCTGAAATCGTACACGTCTTCGATGTCCAGGCATTGCACCTTCTTCAAGGTCTTCGCACGTGTCCGTACGCCGACGACTGATTATATTCACTTCGCTGTACTCCTTAAATACCACCGACGATAATTTGCATATTATGCCGTGCTGTGCCATAAGAGGTCACCGGTTGGTCCCGAAATTAACAACACACCTACGTAAACTGGACCCCATTAACATATGTAAATTTCATGATCATCCGCTAATTCCTTCTTGGTGTTCTTTTTTCACTTTCCGCCAGTGTATATATATAATTTATCGAAAACATTAGAAATTCAGAAGATGTAGATCCGTTTATTGATGTAAATATGACATGGGTGTTAAGTCAGATAATATCCGAAGACTTGAAAAATTCATCGTCCTGGAGCGGGAATCGAACGCGCTTCTCTTGGATAGCTTCCGAGTATGATAACCACTACACCACCCAGAACGACCAAAATTCAAGTTTCCGATTAATTTGAATACAGCCATCACAGGATTAGCTGATCGAAGCAACCGCCATTCATATAAACGGATTCACATCTTCCAAATGTGTATTGCATTTAGTACAATGATGTAATCCCGTATTTCATTCACTGTTATCGAAAACAAGTTTTTTGTACTTGGCATTTCAGATATTCACATCGAGGCACCTTGTACAACAGAAGTTATGGGAAATATAAAGAAATTGGTTACTCCCACGGCACGAGCTGTTTTACTGTAACACGTGACATTATTGGAAACTATTAAAACACCGTTTGTACCTTTCTCATCGGAGGATGGTTGTTCTGAAATCTGTGAACTGAAGAGTTCAGCATTTGTAGCACTTTTTCAACAAGTTTCAGCAATGAAGATTAATTCTAAGTGTACCATCGTCGAACTATCTTTATTTGACGGCAAAGGCGTTACCATAATCGTGTTTTATAAAGTGTGTGTGTATTAAAGGTAGAAAGAAAATATTAGCTAAAAGAGTGGAGAACAAGAGCTAATTGACAAAACGAAGTGTAAGTGGGCAAATAAAAGAAGTAAACATGCAAAAAAAAATAACAGAAATGGAAGCAAAAGTACCAAAAATGGACTAATGTAAAACATAACGATATAACGACGAGAAGATGAAGCAGAGCAAATGATGACGCATTGGATACGGAAACGTGTGGACATGAAAGAAATTAATTATTCAAAAGGGAAAGACAGTACGTGAGTGAAGCTGACAAGACCACAAAGAAAGAAAACAGGAAAGTCACCAGAAAAGCTAAGCAATTTATTTAAGTGGTTAAGATAAGAAATCCCATTAATGCTGTACCTCAATGTTCAAAAATAAAAATGTCCTCGTCTTGATCCCATTGTCTTATGTTCATCTCATTTTGAACGGAAAGAAACTTATTTCACTTTGAGACATAAATTTTGCAATGTAATAATTACTTTTGCTTCAATACGTTTCTACATTGTGCGCGTGTGCATAAATCTGACACTGAGTGAAGAGCGTTTATCTTTGCAGTTGATGAAATTTTAGAAACAGGCCCAGTTCTGTAAATCGCGACGCTGTCGTTTTCAAACGCGAGGCCATAAGCTCTAACCACCTGAATCTTCGGTGGCGTGATCACATTCTTCTTGGGAAACTAAGTGACAAATTATTATTTCTACGTTTTTTCGTCAGAGAGAATACGTGGTGGAAAGTAAGAGCTTTCAAGCTTTTTTGAATAGCAGGCCGCATGGCAAAATTCAACGGGACTTGAGGGCCACATGACAAAATTAAACGCGACTGGAGGTAAATATGACAAAATCAAACGGGACTGATGGGCCGTATTACAAATTTATATGTGACTGGCGGGCCACGTGACAAAAGTAAACAGCAGTGGAGGGCCACATGATAAATTAAACGGGACTGATGGGCTACGTGACAAAATTAAACAGGACTGGCTAGCCACGTGACAACATCAAACGGGGCTAGCGAGCCACATGACAAATTTAAATGGGACTGGCGGGCTGCATGACACAATTGAACGGGACAGGCGGGCCGCATGACAAAATTAAACGGGAGTGGAGGGCCATATGATAAAATTAAACGGGACTGGCGGGCTACATGGCAAAATTAAACGGGACTGGCGAGCTACGTGACAAAACTAAACGGGACAAGCGCGACACATGAAAAAATTTAACGGGACTGGTAGGCCACTTTAAAAAATTAAACGGGACTGGAGGATAACATCACAATGGGGAATATGATGGCGGGCCGCATAAAAAAGGAGAACAAAAAATACATGTGTTTATCCTGAAGATCGATTAATTATTTCAGAGAGAGTTTAAAACCAGAATTTAAGTTTCGGATAAAGAAATGATTTAGTTAAGGTATATACATACAAAGAAGTCCCAAGTAATTACCTCATGTGCCTATGTTTTAAGAAAACTCTTTAAAAATTTAAAACATATATGTTATCCCAATATAGCTCTCTGCAGATTTCGGAATTTGAAGTCCATGGAACCAAGGTACTGAAATAACGATCTGTAAAAGTTGAATAAGTATATAAAATAATATCTCTTAAATCTGGAGCATGCATGAGAAGTAATAAATATTATGCGATTTATTAATCAAAGCATAATCGAAATGAATGTAAAACGAAATTCAGTAGAACTCGTTCATAACGAGCCTGTATTTTGCGAAATTTAATGAACAAAACAGGAACTTTTGTTTGGTATCATGTTAATTCAAAGGAAATATTATTGTTTTTAAAGAAGAAAATTTAACGAAGTGCCCTGATTCAGCCAGGGGGACAAAATCCAAAATGATCCCTTTTAACAGGCAAAGCAACAAAACTTAATGAAATTCTATATTTGACAAGGCAGAGAAAATCTACTGCGCACTGTCCTGAAAGAGAAATGGATGCAGGTAGAAAGAACTTGCAACAGCGCTGGGAAATCTTTGTGTGCAAATGGAAGAGTGTTCATAGAAAAGCAATAGGGAGGAGTACATCTAATGTTTGATAGGCGAGTTGTGATGAAGCTCCCCAGTCCAATGGCTATACGATGACGTCATGCTCACGCGCATGTAAGTGGATTTCTGAGCCACATTTGCAGAGAGGGATAATGGAATAATGAAATGGAGATTTCCGGGGAGGGAAACAAGAGTTAAAAATCCCTGTAATTGTGTCTATTTCCCCTTTCACTCTCCAAGCAAGCGCTGGGTTGCCTTGGGAGATCGGTACTGCTTTTGCTTCATATACGTTGTGTAGTTAAACTACGGTCAGTCTCACGCGGCCTTCAAGTTGAAAATATTTTAGATATTTAATCGATTTACTGTAGTACTAATACATTATTTTTTTAGTATATGCAATTGTTAAGGATACATAAGCACACCTGACAAAAATTAGTTACCCCTGGTAAAACATACCTAATAACGGGTGACTGTACCTCTTGCCTTGATAACAGCTTGAATCCGGTGTGGTAGAGACTCCACGAGGTTGTGGATATATTGAACATCGATTTGCAGTCACTCGTGCATCAATTGGTTCCGACGTTCTGCCAGAGTCCATGGGTGTCTATTCCGTCGTTTCACCTTCTGTTCCAAATGATCCCACAGATATTCAATAGGATTTAAATCTGAGGATTTGGCAGGCCGGTCGAGATGAGACAATGTTGCTAATTGTTCGTCGTGCCATTCAGACACAGTTTTAGCCCTGTGCACGCGGCAATTGTCGTCTTGGAAGACCGGAGTGGCAATGTGATGCTGCTTCTGGAGATGTCGGGAAAAGAGCAACACTTCGTCATTCAGAATGCGGAGATACACATGCTGCCTCAAATTCATCGTCACTGGAGTGAGAGGGCCCACTTCGTGGTACGAAAGACATCCCCGAAACATCACAGAACTCCCTCCAGCTTGAAACCACACCTTCAACGTAAACAGGATTAAAAGCTCCATTGGGCTTGCGATGCACTCGCCGCTTCCCAACATTGGAGTACAAATAAGAGCGAGACTCATCAGACTAAATCGCTCGTTTCCAATCCTCCACAGTGAAGTTTTGGTGGCTCTGAGCCCATTGATAACGCGCACCTTTGTGACTTGCTGTTAAAAGAGGCCTCTTCCGTGCTACTCTGCTCCAGATGTTCATCGCATGCAGTTCTCGTCGCAATGTCCTTTGGAAAATTAGTTGGAGTGGACTTTCATTGACTGTTTGGAGCAATTGTTGCCTGGTTTGAAACCGATTTGCAGTTACTAGGCGTGAAACATGGCGGCAGTCCCTGTTGATGAGAATTGTTTTCCGGCCACAGTTACGCCGCCGATTTTCAGTTGACTGCGAACTAAAGACTGTTTGTATACCCGCTGGACAGTACGCTTCGATACACCAACAAATTGGGCGACTTCATTCATTTTGTGTCCGTAGGCACCGCCAAACACGATGGATTCTTTTTGCCACTCTGTAACGTCTGTCTTACGACCCATATTGCAGACTAAATTCAACACACACGTTGCTCTTTACCACTGCACGAGACAGAAGTGATCCTGGAGACCACGTTAGTGTTATTTATCTCCCATCAATGTTATCACGCCTCCCTCTGTGCAACCGGTAACTTCGTACTGTCATTTCTGTTAGGGATCACTAACTTTTTGTCCGGTGAGCTCCTTTCGTTTGATACATCGAAGAGCATTATGACCTATGTGTCTTTAGGCAAATCGAAGCAACTGCATGTAATCGACAGTGCATGTGAATTCCATGAAACAGTACAACTAACTCCTGATACTAAGCTCAGTTAATCAGTGTTATTCTTGTTCTTCAGATGGGAAAGGCAACGGACTTAAGCGAGTTTGAGAAATGCCAAATTCTAATCGCCAGGTGACTGGGTAAGAGTATTTCCGAGACGACAAATCTTGCAGGGTGCTCACGGTCAACCGTATGTAGTACTTGCAAAAAATGGCGCGAGAAGAAAAAGACTACGAACCATCCGCAAGTTGTGGGCCGACCACGTCTCACCGATGCTACAGGCGAACGAAGGCTATTCCGTATTTTACAGGCCAACAGACGGTTTACTGTGGCTTAACTCGGCAGTAATTTGAATGCTGGTGACGAGAGTAATGTGTCAGAACAGTCATTATATTGAATTCTGCTTCAATGTGGCTGTGCCTGCTTAGTCGTAGTCCGCTTCGAGTGTCCATGTTAACCTTTGTTCTAGCGGTCTGAACGGTCGTTTAGGGCCTGGGCCATCCCGGCCCGCTTCATATATTAGATACTCGGCCCGGTCTGGCCCGGGCGCGTCAATTGCAGCGCTAACAGCAAAGTGAGAAAAATTGAACTTAAGGAATTGAGAGCTCAATCAGGAGCACAACAATTACTTTTTGCTATGCCTATGCAACGATCGGAAGCAGCGGCAGTTGCTTCGTTTCGAATTACTCGTGTTTTGATCTAACATAAAAAAAACCTTTATGAATTTAAAATAATGAAGTCGAAATGCATGAGCTTCCTGACTAATATAAATAATTTTAGCCTTTTTTAAAAATAATTAAAAAACTTCATAATGAATTGCAGCTCCTCAAATTAATGATTGTAGTGGAGGGGAACTATGAATAATACTATGACTTGTACATAGCGATGTAAATTGATTTTTCAATGGTATTATCTGTAATGTTTATTATCTTCTCATATATCATCACCTTTTTTAGCACGTCTTTTGTAAAAAAAGATCGTGCTTATGTTATCGGTATGTCCGCCCGTACGTCTGTACCCACGATATCTCTGAAACTATTCGTGCGATTTCAAAAATTCTTTTGCATTGGGAAGCATGAAATATGCGAATGATGACCCTTTATTTCGTTTTTTTTTTTTTTTACGATTTACGATTTCGCCGCTAGAGGGCGTAAATGCAGATATGTCGAATTCAAAAATACGTTTTGATCCATATATTTGCTTATAAACATCCGATTGAAAAAATTATTTTATCTTTCGATTCCATTTATGTCGAAGAGTATTTTAGAAATAGTTACTTTTTCAAATTACGCATAGATTTTCCGCTAGGGGGCGTAAAAGTAAAGTACATTTTTCCCGATAACTCTTCTTCTAAAACTCCAATTTGAAAAATGTTTTCTGCAGCGGTTATACCTCCTAATGGAAACTCTTTTACATATAATTTCAAATTTTTGGTAAAGAATACTTTGGCCACGAGGGGCCGTAAGTGTTAATTTTTGCTTCTGATATATTTACCATAAAATCTGAGCTTCTAAAATATCGATTAAAAAATTATTTCGTGGACTGATGCCACTCACATCGATAAACCTTTTCGGAATATTTTCTTCTTAAAATATTTTACAGTTTCTCCGCCAGGAGGCTTAGATGTATATCTTATTTTCGTCAATATCTCTACGTCTAGAAGTTCGATTTGAAAAAAATTCTTTGTTGGATAGTGTTTTCAGTGTGACATGTTTTTCATATAATTTCAAAATTTTCAAGTAATAAATAGACTTTCCGCTAGGGGGCGTAGGGGTAAATTGCGCTTTTGAAAAATTCTTCCTGCACCGGATACAGCTCCAGATGGGAAATCGTTTGCACATAATTTCTAATTTTTATGAAAAAAATAGTTTGGCCACCAGGGGGCGTAAATCTTAATTTCCGCATCTTATGTATTTGCAGCAAAATATGAGCTTCTAAAATCTCGATTGAAAATAACGTCGTTTGTAGAGCGATAGTACTCATGTTGAAAAACCGTTTAGAAACATTTTCTTCTTAAAATTATGCATGGTTTCTATGACAGGGGGTGTAGATGTATATCTTATTTTTCTCAATATCTCTACTTGTAGGAGTCCGATTTGAAACCTTCTTTGTTGGATAGTTTTTCCAGTGTGACATGTTTTTCATATAATTTCAAAATTTTCAAGTAATTCATAGACTTTCCGCTAGGGGGCGTGGAGGTAAATTGCGTTTCCCCCTATGTCTCTGCTTCTAAATCTCCGATTTGAAAAATGTTTTCTACACAGGGGACAGCTCTTGACGGGAAATCCTTTGCTCATAATTTCAAATTTTTGTAAAAAATGGTTTGGCCACCAGGTGGCGTAAGTAGTAATTTCCGCTTCTGATGTATTTGCAGCAAAATATGAGTTTCAAAAATCTTGATTGAAAAAAAAGTCATTTGTTGACCGATACTACTGATGTTGACAAACCTTTTAGGAACATTTTCTTCTTGAAATAATGTATGGTTTCTACGCCAGGGGCGTAGATGTATATCTTATTTTTGTCAATATCTGTACTTCTAGGAGTCCGATTTGGAAAATTCCTTCTTTGTAGGATAGTGTTTCCGATGCGAAATGTTTTTCCTAAAAATTAAAAATTTTCAAGTAAATCATAGGCTTTCCGCTAGGGGGCACAAAGGCAAATTGCGTTTTCTGTGTTATTTCTACTTCTAAAACTCCGATTTGAAAAATTCTTCCTGTATCGCATACAAGAACTGATGGAAGATATTTTTCACATAATTTCTAATGCTTTGTAAAGAATAGTTTGGCCACCAGGGGGCATAAGTGCTAATTTCTGCTTCTGATGTATTTGTAGCAAAATCTAGGCTCTTGAAAACTCGACTAATTTTTTTTTCTTGGACCGATACCGCTCATATGGAAAATCCTTTTGAGAATACTTTCTTCCTAAAATAATGCATGGTTTTCCCACCAGGGGGCGCAAAGTCACACCTTATTTTTGTCGATATCTGTTTCTAAGGGTCCGATTTGAAAAATTATTTCTGTGTTGGAGAGCGTTTCCGGTGCGAAATGTTTCTCATATAAATTCATGTTTTTCTTAATACACAAGTCTGTAACAAAAGGGCGTAAGCTCACGATTCCGTTTACAGCAATATCTGAGAGATTAAAAACCCGATTGAAAAACTTCTTTCTTCCGTCAGATGCTATTGTTTTCCATACCGGCTCCATTGACTTTGAATAGCTTTGATAAATTTAATTTGCGTCAGAACGGATTCAAAAGACGTGCTTATTACACCCGAAAATTCGGTGTCATCTTTCTTGTTTTTTTGTTCTATGAAACACTGCTTTGTTTGTAAATACAACTACTGACCTCAGTGTAAAACTAGCCTACGGAGCATGGAATCTTCTCAGGCCTGGCTGGCCTTTCCCTCCTGCTTTCTTGCTGTGTATTGTTTCAACTGAAATTTTTGTAACACTGGTCTTTAGCTCAGCAAAATAAATGAATTGAATTTAATTGAATTTAGAAGCGTGTCTACAACTGTGCCTCACTGAATATGTACCTGATTATTCTAAACTTTGTGAGGGCATGCAGTGTCATGCATCAACATCTAAGAAATAAATACTGTAAATAAAGAATATAAATAAAGTTATATTATTTGTTTGAAAAATACTGTTTCAGAAATAAAAAAAAGGTTTAAATATTATTTTTCTGTATTTGTTAGCAAACTTACAAAACCACACACACTGACAAAACACTCGTGATATGGGCTTATTCTTATTGAAATATGCCTATATCACTGCGATAAACCACGGTAGATCACAATAGGGAACGATAGCTTAAGGTAGATCTTGGTCCCTCAAAGTTTGGCCACCCCTGATTTAGAAGATACAGGAGAAAAAGGAGGAAGGGTCAGTTGCAGAGAGAAGAAAGTGTTCCTACACTTGCTCCGTTTTGCGAAATTGCTGAAAAAAGATGAGCATTTGAGAAACAGCAAATAAATTTGAAAAAAAAAAAGGTTTAAATATTAATCTCTTAAATGTCAGGAGATCAAATGCGTATTTTGGACTACTTGTGAACTACCTTATTACATTTAGGTTTTATTTTCAGGAATGTATTATTTGCTATGCACTTTTACCTACAGCAGCAAAGTAAATCCCGAGTAAAAATTTCGATGTGATTGAAATGGGCAACGGAAGTAGTCTAAACCATTGTTGAAATCTTATTTTTGAATACTGCCCCGTGAAGTGACGCAAAAGTAATTAATTTCATCCTTACTCAACAATATACTTTACTAAACCATCGGCGAACATTATTCCATCACGTCTTACCCAAACGTAAAAATATCACAAAAATGCATTTCTGATGTCATGACAGAAGTACGTCGTAGCAAAATTTGGCTTTCTCACGACTTACCAAGCGGGAGAGCGAGATATCTGAGAGCTTTAAAATGATGTATTAGGTATACAAATAAGTTTTAAAGCGTTTTAAGGCAACGCAACATGTAATTTGAGAGAAAAAAACAATACCTTTACGAATCAAAATATGCGCCGTCATTATCCAACACCTTCCGCCATCAGTCGGGCAGCTGACGGATTCCAGCCATGACGAATACTTCGTCGTGTGACGCGATGAAGTCGTCAAACCATTTTTGCACTTCGTCACATGCCGGGAACTGTACAGCAGACAAACCATGTTGCATCGATCGGAACAAATGATAGTCTGAAGGGGCTGTGTCAGTATTATACGCTGGGTACTCCGAAACATCCCAGCCAAGCGTCAAAAACGTTTCCTTGACCGATTTCGCGACATGCCGCCTAGCTTTGCATGCAGTAATTTCACGGGACGCAATCCTTTGCCTGTGAATGGACAATTCCGACAGATTTCCTGGTTCAATCGCAGCAATTGTTGCTTGTAGCGATCAGCAGTAACAGTTTGACCGTGTTCCAGTAGTTCATAATAGAACACACTCTTCATATCCCACCAGACGCACAGTAGAACTTTCTTGGAATGAATATTGCGTTTCGGTGTCGAAGTCGTTGCTTCACCGGGGTCTACCCAGTGTTTTTTGGGTTTGAAATTGTCGTACCATATCCACTTTTCATCACCCGTAACGATTTTACACAGGAAGGACTTTATGTGTTCTTCATTTAACAGATTCAAACACTTTATGACACGCTCATCTTTGTTTCTCTGGCTGAGGTCATGTGACACCCCCCAGTTGTTCAGTTAGTTCGTTTTGCGTTTGAGACGAATCTTTGTCCAGCAATGCTTGCAGTTCCTCATGTGCAACCTTCTGCGAGGCGTCGCTACGTTCTCGATCGCTAACATCAAAATCACCTGCTTTAAACCGTCTAAACCGAAATTCACACGTGCTTTTCAATACAATATTCTCTCAAAGAACAGAAGAGATCGATGCATATGCTTTTGCAACACCTTTTCCTTGATGAAATTCGTAAGGAATGCTGTGTCGTATAAATGCAGTATCGCTTGCCATGTTTCACATATCGATGTGCATGTGCGTTTGACAGTTGGGCAAACTTCTATGTCACATTTTATACTTTGGACCAGTTACGGTCACATGACAACAACGCGGGGAATGTCGGATATGTAAATTAGCGGTATACGTCACACAAAAACTCGTTAAAACGTATTTGTACACCTAATATAACACAATGGGGCGTAATATATAGATATCCTAGACCAAAAGTTACCAATTCTCCTCACTAACACATTTTCGATTCAACTTTTCTTTTTATCTTTAGGTCAGATTTTAGTTTGCGATTGCGCAGATGGATTTTCATAGTTACGTCACACTTAATCGGTGTCAGAGTCGTTTCTTACGTTCGTCTAAATCCAAATAATATACAGGGTGATCAGACTCGACCGCACAGTAAACCCACTGGACTATTCCTCGTGGAGAAAGAAGCCGAAAACCGTTGTCACTTGTCCGATCGGACGTCCCATTCTGGAGATATACGTGCTGAAAGTTTCGTGATGTCACATCCGGTAACGCACATGCTCTTTGAAGAGCGACGTGGATAATTATACAGACGCAGGTATCACAAGACATTCAAGCAGCCCCGGTGGCGCAGTGGTCTAAGCCGATGGCTTCTTATCATTTGACCGAAAGGGGTTCGGGTTCGAATCCCGGTGAAGCATGGATGTTGTGTTTGTCCTTGGGTACTGACTCTCTCCCTGCCCTGGAAGCAGTGGTCATAAATTCAGGACGAGCAACTACTTATAGGCTACTAAGTTGCTCGCGGTGGTCGTTAAACCTCCAATTAAAAAAAAAAAAAAAAAAAAAAGGCAATCAACAGTTAAAAATGTGGCACGGGGTGGGTATACGAATTCGAAGAACGTGATGGCGTGAAACCGTCAGTTATACGCCTGCGCGATACGGCAGGTAGGGATAAAAAGGGTTATCGACGGTAGCATGTAAGCTCATACTGCGTTGGTAGATTTGACAGTACTGTGCGTAGCGTTATGTTGTACAGTTTGAGATCGTATTGCTACATGTATCTCCAATTGTGGGAATGCCATGGTTCAGCATTACTAGGTGCAACAAGGGCCTATAGCGAGCGTTACCCAGCACGACAGCTCCCGAACGCCCAGGTCATACGGCGGCTTGATTCTCGAATGCGCGACACAGGCAATGTCGCACCACGTCCAAGTGTAGACAGTGGCACTGGACCCTCTGTGAGAACACCATCCCTCGAGGACGCCATACTAGAGTTCGTAGAGGAGGAGCCAACGACCATCAGCCGTGCGATCGCGCGACCGTTCGGGGTGCACCAAAGTACCGTACTTGTCGTTACGCACGACGAAGATCTGCATCCATACCACATCACATGGGTTCAAGGCCTATTCTACAGGATTATCCTCGAAGACAGGCATACTGTGAGTGGCTGCTACAGCAACATTCTGCCGATAAGAGTTTCATCCGCCGGATCTTGTGGATTGATGAAGCAAGGTTCACAAGGCAGGGTATCTGCAACACCCATAATATTCATGTTTGGGCACTGGACAATCCGCACGCAACACGTGAACACGCTCACCAGGTCCGGTGGGGTGTTAATATCTGGTTTGGTATTGTGGGCGATATCCTAGTGGGACCATATCTTCTTCCTGAACGTGTCACAGCTGCCAACTACATGGTGTTTCTGTGTGATGTTCTGCCAGACTTACTGGAAAACGCATCATTGGCTGTTCTCAGAAATCTATGGTTCCAGCATGATGGAGCACCCGCTCATTACGCTGCAAATGTTCGCCAGTGGCTGGA
Source organism: Macrothele yani (assembly GCA_039090855.1). Lineage (NCBI taxonomy): Eukaryota > Metazoa > Arthropoda > Arachnida > Araneae > Macrothelidae > Macrothele > Macrothele yani. The sequence goes on from CM076989.1 coordinate 16,731,026, forward strand.
TACAGAATATCCCGGTCGATGGCTTGGCCGTGGTGGTCCTGTTGCATGACCTGCTAGATCGCCGGATCTTAACTCACAGGACTTCTTCCTCTAGGGTCATCTAAAGGAACTGGTATATCGACGGCCTGATAAAAACCTACACGACCTAGTGGCCACCTCACACGCGTCATTCACTACTGTAACCCCTGCTATGCTGCGACGCGTGCAGATGTCTATTCCTCGGCGGGCTGCCGCCTGTTCCGCACTACAAGGTGGTCATTTCGAACACATGTTGTAATCTGATACGAAAACGTATTTTATCATTTGTCTTGTAGTGGTATACATCAATAAAGTACGTGTTTTCCGTCAAAGTGATTGGGTAAGTTGTTTCTAATGTCTGTATTCTTACCGGATGTGGCATCACGAACTCTCTGCGCGTTTATCTCGGGAATGTGACTTCCGATCAGACAACGGTTTTCGGCTTCTTTCTCCACGAGAAATCGTCCGGTAGGTTAATTGTGCGGTCGATTCTGATCACCCTGTATAATAATAATAATAATAATAAAAAGTGTTGTTTTTGAAAACATTAAACAGTTCAAATACTTACTATTGCGGCCACCATAGTTTAGTGAATCTTTACTTTTATGACTTACATATCTTCGTTCATTGATTTTAGGACAATAGCATTCATTAATCCACCTACTTAAGTACCGCTCAATGTCAGGAAATAGTTAACCTTATTGTTTGTTGTTATGATTTAATTCCACTTAGTACGTATCGGACTGTGGCTCGGTATGATTGTGAGTGACGCGAATAAATGCAATGCGTTATATGTACATAAATGTATACTTTCGAATCCTTCGTTTTATTTCCCATTAACAAAGATCTTAGCATGGGAAAGTTGCCTACCATAAATTATCTACAAAATGGACCAGGTACTCTCTCGAGTTTTTTATTATATGCTTCTGTGTCTTTTATTTACTATTTTTTCTTTTCTGTGCAGTAATATCATAATTTATTGCTTCCTTCGCCGATGAGGTGGAATATATTCTCGGAGTAAGTGAGCGTGCACAGTACTTCCTTGCTAATTCACAAATGGTACACTCTGAAGAATTTATTTGAAACAGTTTTCGTATTTCGTGATATTTGGTGTCCTGTGGTACTTCCGTAAATTGTCAGAAGAGCATCTTGCTGGTCACTTTTGCCGTGAACAAAATTGCTTGTGTTTTATTCGTTTTCATTTTGATTTTCCGCTTTAAGAAGGCCTCTTTAGGTTCTGGAGAAAACTTCGAAAATTATATGCAGCTTGTTCATTTTGATAAACGCGTAGAAAATTGCTGTGTCGTCTGCATCTGAAGCTCTCAACTAATCTCTATTACCTTTCGTTGGAAAAACCGGAGCAGTATGATGACGAGTATCGATTGGGAGTTAAAACGCTTTTTTCGATTTTTTTTTCTCTACGTCGATGCATTTTTACTTAAATTTTCCCATTTTCTACGAATTTGTGGATGTGAAAGGGAAAAGTACTTATCTAATAATTTATAAATAAAACATCCGTGCCAAACTTTTCGAATGAGCATCTACGGAAAAATAAATCTGTGTGTCTTTTTAAATTTAAATCTGCATGATTTTTTGTGTTACTCATATAAGTAGATTTCCGAAAGAGTGTCTGCTGCTCTGAATAGTTCTTATATATACACTGAGTGGCCACTTTATTATGAACATCTGACAGTTTTAAGCAAATGAGCTATGGCTGCACGCTGTTGCCGTCAGAGGGCGAGGCTTGTATAAAAAGGGAATGCTTAGTGCTTGCGATAGTAGTAGAAGTGATTTTTGGGTGACGAGATGGGTAAAAAATGCGATTTGATGGACTTTAAACGTGGGATGACTGTAGGAGCTCGGAGCCATGGAGCGAGTATAACCGAAACCGCCGCATTCGTGAAGTGTTCCAGAACAGCTGATGTTAAAGTGTTCAAAGACTGGACTGTCAGCCAAAAAAAACTGGGTCTCTACGTGCAACGTGTGATCGTCATCGACTAGTGACTGCTTGGACGGAACGGAGAGTGTCCAGACTGGTAACAGACAACAGAAGGGCAACAGTGCAGCAAATTACAGACCATCTTAATCAAGGATCGCCTCAAATGATCTCTGCACGCACTGTTCGCCGTACACTGCATCGGAAGGGATATGGCAGCCGAAGGCCTGTTCGAACACCTTTGCTGTCTGCAGTTAACAAGAGAAAACGTCTCCAGTTCACACAGGAGCACAAGGATTGGACAATCGATAATTGGAAACAAATTATGTGGTCCAATGAATCACGTTTTCAGTTGTACCATGCCGATGGCCGAGTGAGAATTTGTCCTAAAGAGCACGAAATCATGGACCCCAAATGCATTCCTACAACCCTTCAAGCTGGTGGAGGCAACGTTATGGTTTGGGGAATGTTTTCCTGGCATGATTTGAGCCCTTTAATTCCTGTTGATCAACGTCTGACTGGTACATCATATCTAAACATCGTTGCGGACCAAGTGCATCCTGTCGTGGATGGTTTATCCCAATGGCGATGGCTATTTTCAACAAGATAATACGTCCTGCGATAGTGCTCGTATTATACAGGATTGGTTTCAAGAACATGCCGGTGAGTTTACTTTGCTTAGGTGGCTCCCACAATCTCTAGATCTAAACCCCATTGAGAATTTGTGGGATGAAATTGAACGAGCCATCAGACAGCTGGATCCACAACCCTGCAATCTCACACTCCTGGAAAGTGCTATTCATCAACCATGGTCTTGGATTCAACAAACCACCTAACAACATCTCGTGGAGTTCATGCCACGAAGAATCGACGCAGTATGAAAAGCAAAAGGTGGCCCAACGAAGTACTGAGGAGGTGGTCATAATAAAGTGGCCACTCAGTGTATACGGAATTAAGTATTTTCTCTTGCAGAACAGATTTGTTATGACTAGAATTAATTTTACCAATACTTTTCCCAATATTTTTCCTTTCGTTAGTAAAAAGATAATTGGTCTGGGATTTTTGGGGAGACCGAGATTCCTGTTTGGCTTCGGAAGTAGAATGATTTCCGGTGTTTACCAACCATCTGGAAAGTAAGAATTTGATTTCTTGATCATAAATGCCAGTGAGCGTTTGCATTTAAGGGAGAGCAAACGTTTCACTACAAATTTTGAAGATGACAATCCGATTTTTGGCGTAAATGTGACAAGGATGGTAAGTCAGATAATATCCGAAAACTTGAAAATTTTCATCGTCCTGGAGCGGGACTCGAACCCGCGTCTCCCAGAAAACGCCCGGGTATGCTAACCACTACACCACCCAGAACGACCAAGTTTCAAGTTTCCGATCAATTTGAATTTAACCAAACTTGAAACTTGGTCGTTCTGGGTGGTGTAGTGGTTAGCATACCCGGGCGTTTTCTGCGAGACGCGGGTTTGAGTCCCGCTCCAGGACGATGAAAATTTTCAAGTTTTCGGATGTTATCTGACTTACCATCCTTGTCACATTTACGCCAAAAATCGGATTGTCATCTTCAAAATTTGTATTATATGGAGTAATCCCGTATTTCTTTCATGAAACGTTTCACTACTTTGTTTGCGATTACCATAAATGCCCGTGAGAGTTTGCATGCAAGGGAGAGCAGACGTTTCACTACTTTCTTCGGGATTGTCGTAAATGTCCGTGAGCGTTTGTATGAAAGGGAGAGCAGACGTTTCACTACTTTGTTTGCGATTTCCATAAATGCCCGTAAGCGTTCGCATGAAAGGAAGAGCAGACGTTTCACTACTTTGTTTGTGATTACCATAAATGCCCGTGAGAGTTTGCATGTAAAGGAGAACAGACATTTCACTAGTTTGTTGGCGATTAACATAAATGCCCGTGAGCTTTCGCATGTAAGGGAGAGCAGACGTTTCACCTACTTTGTTCGCGATTACTCCTGTTCTTGGAGCTTTCCATTTTTTATTTAATTTATTAATATGATATGTCATTTTTTCTGCCTTATGAATAAAGAAATTTCGTAGTGTTCATGAGCGGAATTTTCTTTATTATTTCCATTTTCAGTTATTTCTTCAGATACTTTTCCCCATTTTACTTTTCCTTGGACTCATACCTGGCCCCAAATGTGTTATTTATTTTGTATCAATTAAGGACACCATTCTTGCAAATGACAGCAACTATGCGGCACAGTATCGATTCCATGAAGTTCCTTGGACCAAAGATGGCCTTTTTTCTTAAGTTTTGGGTAACTCTAGTAATTCATTATACAGTGTTTTATCCTAATACGTGGTCTACTATTTGCTTCAAAGGTAGGACTCGATTTATGCAGTTTCAAATAACGCACGCCTCGTTCTTGCGCCTCTCATAGATCACGATTGGAGAGGGTCATTGATTCTGGCCGACTTGCTTGGCACATATGGTCCCTATATCGTACACAGTGCGACAATTAAGAAATGAGACTGATTTTTTTAATCCCAGTAAAACACGCGGGTTAAATGGGATGAATTTTTTTATAAACCATTTATTATCTATGCGGCAAAACCGTTTGCGTGAGAATCGCGGAGATCACTATTTACCCTATGCATGACCCATTCGACCGAAGAACATTGTGACTGCTCTGTTATAGACCAGAGAGCAAGTATCCAATTCTGTATGAAAATCGGTAAAACTGCATCTGAATTGTTGCGTGATGTGTGTGGAGCTAATTGTCTAACACATGTACACATATTCCGATGGCATGCACATTTCAAGGATGGGGGAAGAATATATGGAAAATGGCGAAAGGCCCGGACACCCGATTTTAATGCGCACGTCTGAACTCATTGAGAAAGTTCGCGAAATGAAATGATAACAAGTTAGTAAAATCATGCAATGCATTGATTATGATACGCTTTCCAACATACCAGAAATTATTACTCAAGTTATGAGGATAATGGCTGTGGAATAAATCTCGCTCCTGTGTCCTGACCTTTGACCCCATTTCGATGATATTCAACAGAACTGGTTCAGTATACCTCAAGAATAACATACTAAAGTTTTGTCGCAATAGAAGCAGTTTTACGCAAGTTATGAGAATAATGGCTGTGGAATAAATCTTGCTTTTGTGCAACGACCTTTGACCCCATTTCGTTGATATTCAACAGAACCGGTTCACTATACCTCCGGAACAACAGGATAACGTTTTGTCGCAATCGAAACATTTTCTGATAAGTTATGATGCACAAGGGCAATGGAATGGATCCCACTCCAGTGTCCAGACCTTTGACCCCATCTCGCCCATTTTCAATAGGGCTCGAACCCAGTGGCTCCCTACCACATACTAAAATTTCATCGAAATCAAACCATTTTTACGCAAGTTATGACACATCAGGGCAATGGAACAAATCCCGAACTTATGTTCTGCCTGACCTTTGAATCCATTTCGCCCATTTTCAATAGGGTTCGTGCCCAAGTGGTTCCCTACCACATACTAAAATCTCATCGAAATCGAACCATATTTACGCATGTTATGACGCATAAAGGCAATGGAATGGATTCCACTTTTATGCTCTGACCTTTGACCCCATTTCGTCCATTTTCAAAAGGGTTAGTTCCCAGGTGGTTCCTTACCACATACCAAAATTTCATCGAAATCGAACCGTTTTTACGCAAGTTATGCCGCATAAGGGCAATGGAATAAATCCCGCTTTTATGCCCTGCCTGACCTTTGACCCCAATTTGCCAATTTTCAATAGAGTTCGTGCCCAGGTAGTTCCCTACCACATACTGAAATTTCATCGAAATCGAACCATATTTACGCATGCTATGTCGCATTAAGGCAAAGGCAATTGAATGGATCCTACTCTTATGGCGTGACCTTTGACCCCACTTCACCCATTTTCAATAGGGTTCGTCCCCTGTTAGTTCCCTACCACATACCAAAATTTCATCGAAATCGAACCATTTTTACGTGAGTTATCGTGCCGACAGACAGACGGACGGACGGACAGACGGACGGAAAAAGCTGGAGCATATACGCTTCTTCAACCTACGGTTGGAAAGCGTAAAAAAGTGATCGTTGTGTGGCCTTGATGATGATGGGATGTGAGCTAGGTGCTAATAAGGAAACGATTCGTCAATTTTTTGGGAAAAAACAGTTTGTGCTCATTTTGTTCCTTAGGATTTGTCTGACGACCATGCTCGAGTGGAGTACGCTAAAGGACATCCTCGAAACTGCAGAACCAAAGCAAAATTTTCTCCAAAACATTGTGGCAGGTGACGAGACATGGGGTTTTCATTATGATACTGAAATGAAGCGTCAGGGATCATAAAACTCAGTGGAAGTCACCACAATCACCCAAAATGAAATAAGATCAGGTTACAGAAATCCTAACTCGACACAATGTGTGGCTTAACGACAGCAAGATACAGTCGTGGCCAAATGTCCTGCACCAATTGGCCGAAAGTCAATTTTTGATGTTTGAAGTCAACTTATACAGCGTAATGGTAAAGTCAAGAATACATATTGTACATCATTTTAAAGAACATTTTATGCTGAATTCAAATATGTTTAGATATTGTTATTACCAGTAATAGAAGTGAAGTTACAAGCAAAGGTACAGTGTCTACTCAGAAAAAGCAAAAATTAGTGGAATTTGTGAAATTAGTGCACAATGCATTTTACGTAAACTTACTGTACACTACATTATTGAAAATTGCAGCACACTTGAAATAACTAACCAACAAGCAAAATACGCCTTAATATTAAATTGGATAACCACGGTTTCTTAGTAACAAAGTGCACCTTCTTTTCATGGAACTAATGAGCGTCTCTAGTTGTCTATTGGTGATAACACGGTGCCATACGGCCTTTACAGACTCTATTAATGCTGTTTTAGATGTGGGTATTTGTTGACGGATCTTTTGCTTCAATCTCACATAAAGATTCTCTATGGGATTGAGATTCGATGACTGTGCCAACCACTGAAGTTTTTTTATAGCCTTTCGATTAAACCACTCTTCAACCAACTTTGACCGATGACATGCAGTGTTATCGTCCTGAAAGATACATTTCCGCAAACCCATGTCTTGTGCTGATGGTAACAGTTTGGACTCCAAAATATCCACATACTTCAATCCATTCAATGTGCCATCAACAATGTGCAGATGGCCAACACCACTGGCTGACATACAGGACCATAACATCACCGAATGTGGGTGCTTGATTGTTGGCTGGGTGCAGCGTGCCTTATAACTTTCACCAGCCTGACGACGTAATAATTATTTCCATTATTAAAGGAAATAGTAACAGTTGTTTCATCACTGAAAATAAAATTTTTCCATTCATCAACAGTCCAATTCTTGTGTGCCCAAACAATTCTTTCGAGCCGTTATTGTTTAGTAAGGAAAGGGTTTCGTGCAGCTTTTCTTGCAATCAGTCCATTTTCTTGTAGCCTACGACGAACTGTGCATGCAGATACAATAATGCCTACTTCAATTCTCCCACTCATTTCTTAAATCAGTGGCTGTTTCAAACCTTGATTTTAAGGAACGACGAATCAAACATGCGATCATCACGTTTAGTTCACAACCTTGGTCGACTTTTTTTCTGTTTCCCACAAATCCAGTTTCTGCAACACTTTTAATGGTGCGGAATATAATGGAATGATCACAGCCACATTTTACAGCAAGTTTGGCATCGTGTTATCCCCAATGGACAATTAGAGAAGCTCATTAGTTCCATGCGAAGAAGATGCGCTTTGTTACTAAGAAACCGTGGTTATCCAATTAAATATTAAAGCGTGTTTTGCTTGTTGCTAAGTTATTTCAAGTGTCCTGCGAGTTTCAATAATGTACTGTACAGTAATTTTACGTTAAGTGCATTGTACACTAATATCACAAAATCCACTTTTTTTTGCTTTTTATTACTAGACGCTGTACTTTTGCTTGTAACTTCACTTCTATTACTGGTAATAACATTCTGTAAAAATATTTGAATTCAGCATAAAATTTCCTTTCAAAGGATGTGTAATATGTATTTCTGACTTTATCATTACGCTGTATAAGTTGACGTCAAACATCAAAAATTGGCTTTCGGTCTACAGGTGCACGACTTTGGCCACGATTGTAATTCTTCATCACGAGTTCATTCCTAAAGGTACAACTGTCACTGGCAATGCCTACACATCCAGTGTGGAACGATTGTGGAAGAGGACTCTTCGTGACAGGATCGAAGAATCCTCTTCGTGGAAGAGGATTCTTCGTGAACGATTGTGGAAGAGGATTCTTCGTGTCAGGATCGAAGAATCCTCTTCTTGAAAGAGGATTCTTCGTGAACGATTGTGGAAGAGGATGCTTCGTGTCAGGATCGAAGAATTCCCTTCTTGGAAGAGGATTTTTGAAGAGGATTCTCCGTGTCAAGATCGAAGAATCCTCTTCCAAGAAGAGGATTCTTCGTGAACGATTGTGGAAGAGGATTCTTCGTGTCAGGATCGAAGAATCCTCTTCTTGAAAGAGGATTCTTCGTGAACGATTGTGGAAGAGGATTCCTCGAGTCAGGATCGAAGAATCCTCTTCTTGGAAGGGGATTCTTTGTGAACGATTGTGGAAGAGGATTCTTCGTGTCAGGATCGAAGAATCCTTTTCTTGAAAGAGGATTCTTCGTGTCAGGATCGAAGAATCCTTTTCTTGAAAGAGGATTCTTCGTGTCAGGATCGAAGAATCCTTTTCTTGAAAGAGGATTCTTCGTGAACGATTGTGGAAGAGGATGCGTCGTGTCAGGATCGAAGAATTCCCTTCTTGGAAGAGGATTTTTGAAGAGGATTCTTCGTGAACGATTGTGGAGAGGATTCTTCGCGTCATAAGAACGGGTCATGGTTACTTCTTCACGATAACGCTCACGCACACAGGACAGTCAGTGTGCAGCCATTTCTGGCACGAAAACAAGTGTGTGTGTGTGTGTTCTCAACCATCCTCCCTATTCTCCAGATTGGTCTCCGTGTGACTGCTTTCTATTTCCTAAACTAAAGCTTCTTTTAAAAGGAAACGTTTTTCAAGACATCGAAGTTCACTCCATACCAAACGATGACCTCTGCAAGTCTTTCCTTTTGTTCGCTGATCGTAACTGTTCTTGTATTAACGCAGGAAGAATGTATTTCGAGTAAAATATATTTACGCAAGTTTTCTTGCTTTGCGATTAACCAAAAAAGAAATCAGTGTCTTTACTTCGTTGCCGCCTTTGTAACAAAGCTTAGCATGAGAATGACAAATAATAACGATTTAACCGATTTTCAACGCGGTGTCATAGTTGGCGCTCCTGAGATGGGCCATAGTATTTCGGAGGTAGAAACGAAATTCGGATTTTCACAGACGACCATTGCAAGGGTGTACCGTGACTACAAGAATTCCGGCAAAACCTCCAACCTACGATACCAGTGTGGCCGTAAAACGACATTGGGTGAACGTGACCATCGTCGGCTGTCAAGAATCATTTCACGCGATAGGCGTGCAACACTCTCGCAGGTATCATCGGAATTCAATGCTGGAGCGTCAACGAGCATCAGCGTCCGGACTGTTCAACGTACCCTTCTCGATATGGGCTTTGGGAGCCGACGCCCAACTCGAGTCTCCTTGATGGGTTAACGGCACAGAGCTATGCGAATCGCTTCGCACGGCAACACCGTCACTGGACACTTGATGACTGGAAACAAGTAGCCTGGTCTGACGTTTCCAACTATATCGGGCAGATGGAAGGATTCGCGTGTGGGGCAAACCCCATGAAGCCATGTATATCGCCTGTCAACAGGGAACTGTACCGGCTGGTGGGGTTCCGTAATGGTATGAGGTATGTTTAGCTGGACTTCACTGGGACCCCTGATACGTCTACAAACGTCTGTGACAGGTCAACGCTATGTGCGCATCCTTTCTGACGTGGTACACCCGTTCATGTCCTGCATTCATGCTGATGGGTTTGGCCGGTTACAACAAGACAATGCACCTCTACACAAGTGTCGGGACGCTACATTATGGCTAGAGGAGCATTTATCTGAGTTTGGGGTGTTGCCATTCCCACCCAAGTCCCCAGATCTGAAGGGGATAGAACACATTTGGGATGCTATGCAACGCGTTATCGAACACAGGATTCCGAGACCTCGGAATACACCCGAATTGCGGAACGCTCTGCAGGAAGTATGGCATGCATTGCCTACAGCATATTTCCACAAGCTAGTGGAGTCAATGTGCCGTCGTATTTCTGCAGTCCTATGCTCCCGTGGGGGACCTACTAAGTATTAGACTGGTGTACAATTTCTAGCACTTCAGTGTATATTCAGTTTGATTTCATGCAAATTTCGTACATGCGGGACAACATACTCTGCAATTCACTTTCGCTCTCTGCCAACAGGACGATGTGTCATCAGCATGGAGCAACTGCACATACTGATGTTACCAAGTCATAAACCAGTATTATCCATTTTGGCATCACGCATGCATCCAGCGATAAATACGTATGTTGAACAGCCAGAGTGGCATTACACAACCTTGTCTGATTCCTGTACCAATAGAAACCATTTCAATAAAACATCATTAACTCGTACACAAGCTCTCCTGCCAGCATACATGGCTTTCACACTATTAAGTAGATTCCCAGTAATATAATACTTATTCAGTACATTCCACAGAGAAGTATCCTATTTACTCTGTTACCTTCGAGTATGAAAGCACCAAACACTTTCTTACCAACAGAGAGATACTTTCCAGTCATCATGCGTAATGCAAAAAGTTGATTAGCGTAGCCGTTATCAGGCATGAGATAAGAGCCGTTGCTTTGGTCGTAAGAACCCGGGGCGAGATTCAACAAGGCGCCCCCACCCCTTTAGAGGAAGACAATTCCAAGTTTTAAGTTCATGATGGAATGTAACAAAGATAATAACAAACATTTAAAGATGTTATGCAATATTAAACAAAATGATCAATATTTAGCTACAAAAAATAAGAATTTGTTTTGCGTTCTCAGCTTGACTCGCATAAAATTTTGGGTTGGTGCGAATGAAATGTCCGGCAAAGGACCAGCACACGTGGACGGCGAGAACGGAAAAGTAGGATAACTTACCTAGGCAAAATAATCCCCCCTCGGCATCTACACATAATTGCCATCTGTTCGGCAAGGCCATGATCCCGGAAAGAAAAGAGTCTTGTGGCTGGGACCCGAAGAAGTCATCAACTGCACGTTGAACCTCGTTGTCTGTCGTGAACAGTTTCCCGGACAGGAAGTGATCCAGGCGACGAAACAGATGATAGTCTGTCGGAGACAAGTCCTGGGAATAGACAGGATGAGACAGTCCTTCATAGCCTAAGGCATTTAGTGTCAGCATCATTCGCTGTGCGATAAGAGGGCGATGTTTGTCCTGGAGCAGAAGAACACCATGTCTGTTGACCTAAGCCGGTTGTTTATGCAGTAATTTCCCATGAATCTGGTGTAATTCAGCACAATAACGTTCTGCAGTGATGTTTTGGTCGCTTGCCAAGAAACGCCGATGAATTATCCCGGCTCTGGACCACCAGACAAGGAGCATCATCTTCTTGGTGCGCAGGGGTGGTTTAGGATGCCGTCCAGCAAGCTGTGCCTTGCTTAACCATTGTGCATATCGTTTCCGATTATCATAAAGGATACACTTCTCGTCGCAGGTGAGGATTCGATGCAGTAGAGGTTCCTGTTTATTCCTGGCAAGCAGCGACGTGCAAGCCTTGTTGGCAGTTGTCAACTCATGCTTCAGCCACATGTCCAGCTTTTTGACCTTATCCAGCGCAGCCAGACTCCAAACAACTGTCGTGTGGTGGACACCTACCTCTGCCGCTATCGTACGACACGTTTTTCGTGGGTCCGCTTCAACCACACGTAACAGAACATCGTCAGAAACAGCAACAGGTCGATGACCACGTACTCCGTTTTGCAGGTCCGTATCTCCGGTTCGAAACTTCACAAACCATCGCCGAATGGTTCCTTCGTTGGCTGTGTTCTCTCCAAGGGCTTCGTTAACATTTCGACCGGCAATTCCTGCAGAATGGCCCAGTTTAAATTCATACAGGAAGATGACTCTCAAATCCGGCGTCTGCATGTTTCTTTTGCAAGCCACGTTACGTCCAAACAGACCACGCCTGAACCTTGTTCTTCACACACGTGCTAGTTATTTATAGTAACTCAGTGACGTAATACCCGCAACACCTGTGGGTGGTTCCGTTCCACTGTGGTTGGGCCTGTCTCCACTGCTCGTTCGCGCCGGACATTTCATTCGCACCAACCTAATAATACGTAGGAGGGGCGACCCACCTTTGCGAGGAACCTTTAAAACAAATCTGTACATCCCACACTTTTCCTGATGTAAGACCTCATACCTTATCAGTAATTATCTTTCCAAACACTTTCCCTGGCACACCCAGCAACCTGATACCACGATAGTTCTTGCATTCAGTCTGATCACCCTTTTCCTTTTACAAAGAAACAATGATAGCGTCCTTCCAAGAATCTGAGCCGCCCCGGTGGCGCAGTGGTCTAAGCGATGGCCTCTGATCATTCGCCCGAAATGGGTCCGGGTTCGAATCCCGGTGAGGCATGGATGTTGTGTTTGTCTTACGGCACTGGCTCTTTCCCTTCCCTGGAGCCAGTGACCTTAAATTAGGGACGGGCGACTGCTTATAGCCCATTGAGTTGCTCTCGGTGGTCGTTAAACCTACAATCAAAAAAAAAAAAAAAAAAGAATCTGAAGAACTTTGATAAGTTTTATTCGCGTCGGAAAAGATTCACAAGACGTGCTCATTACAAACAGAATTCGGTGCCATCCTTCTTGTTTATTAAATACGTGCGTTGTGTACATGACTCAGCACGCAAATTTATCAGATCTAACTACTAGGAGATTCATTTTCGTTCGCGCGCCAGTATAATGTATAACCTTCTGTCCGTGGTGCGTTCGAACCACGCTTCATATTATTGTGCGGTTGTTCTCCCCATTGAGCTACGCCGGGACGCTTATCGCTGCATTATTGTCAATTTGATTCATGCGTTCTATCAGTAGTGCGCCATCGATGTGATTTCACGTTAGAAACACAGTCCTTCTCACCCCCCACCCCCAGTAAGATGATAGAAGCATCAATACAGTAGTTTCCCATCGTAACACATCATTTAAGGAAAACGCATGTCATATATTTTTGATCGGAAAACATATTTCGCCTTGTTTAATATGACATGCTTTTAAACCTAAGCAATCACGAAATTTGTCTCATTACCGTAAACTTAGTATCAGTTTAAACATATTCCTCGTGGAATGTCTCATCTGGCTGCCACCTGGAAAGCATAATAAATTATGTCACAATGACGTTCCTGTTTATTCTAGGAGAGGATAATATCACAGACTCGGGTATTCTATGAGTGAAGCTCAGATGCCATTATTTGGTCATTTCTGTCACTTTGGGCGAAGTCTGTTCAGTGTCTAGGATACCAAAACTATTTATTTCAGTTGGAGGATAATATCTGCCAACGTCAAGTATGCTCAGCTTGTTGCCCTGAACAGTGGAGACAGGCCATGTGCAAGTAGTTATTTCGCTAACTGTATGTTTTGGTTTTCGTCTCGGGGATGGTAATTAAGAATACCTATGTAAATACTTCGCTTCGTGATTCTCAGCATAAACAAGGCTGCTAGTGGCAATTACCATATGGTGAGCACGTCTCAGAATATAAGTCCCCCGTCAAAAAGAAATCAAATAAAGTAAAACACCATAAAAATTACTCTGAAAAACTGAATGTAAGAATGCATTGACAATATTAATAATCATATTTTAGTTTATTTATATTTTAACGGAATTTTGAAAACAAAAGTCAGTGAATTCCTCTAAGAATCCAGAATACTGTATTTGAACGCCTTAAAAATCAGAAACACTTTACGTTATGCAGATAAATTCTGACATTAGCAGTTTGTCTGTGGTTTTTGGCATACAGCTGAAATACACTGATTTTGAACTTGTGAAGTGTACAAACGTGTATCTCTGATATAGCCTTCATTTTGAGTTTCTATCTTTTCCGTGGGGAGGATCGATCTGAGATTTTTTGGGATCGCTCAGCAGAAACCACGTGTCGTCACCACTAAGACAGAAAGACCAGTTCATCACCGTTCACGTTCAAGGTAAAAGACTAATTACGCGGTGACGAATTTTTTTTTTTTTTTGTCATTAATGTGAGTTGTGAAAACACAAGTTTGTCCGTGTCCCCTCTCTCCGGAGTAAGTCGCTCTCCCAACTGAACTACGTCTCGCTGAAGATTTGTCGTCTTGACACATGTTTTCACCTCTGTAGTACGTCACGTCATCTCCCACTTAATTTTTAGCACGTCTTTTGTAAAAAAAGATCGTGCTTATGTTACCGGTTTCTTCGTCCGTCCGTCTGTACCCCTTTATTTCATTTTTTTCTTGCCACTAGCAGCCTAAATGCGATTGATGATCCTTTATTTCGTTTTTTTTCTTACGATGTACAATTTCGCCGCTAGAGGGCGTAAATGCAAATGATGTCGAATTCAAAAATACGTTTTACTCCACATATTTGCCCCTAAACATCTGATTGAAAAATGTCTTTTATCTTACGATTTCATTTATGTCGAAGATTATTTTAAATATAATTACTTTTTCAAATTAAGCATAGATTTCCCGCTAGGGGACGTAAAAGTAAATTACATTTTTCCCGATAACTCTTCTTCTAAAACTCCGATTTGAAAAAAAAAAATTCTTCGGCAGGTACACCTCCTGATGGAAAATCTTTTGCATATAATTTCAAATTTTTGGTAAAGAATACTTTGGCCACCAAGGGGCGTAAGGGTTAATTTTTGCTTCTGATGTATTTGCCATAAAATCTAAGCTTCTAAAATATCGATTGAAAAAATTCCTTCGTGGACTGATGCCACTCTCATCCATAAACCTTTTCGGAATATTTTCTTCTTAAAATATTCCACAGTTTCTCCGCCAGGGGGCGTAGATGTATATCTTATTTTTGTCAATATCTCTACTTCTAAGAGTCAGATTTGAAAAATTCCTTCTTTGTTGGATAGTGTTTCAATTGCGAAATGTTTTCCCTATAAAACCAAAATTTTCAAGTAAATCATAGACTTTCCGCTAGGGGGCACAAAGGTAAAATTCTTTCTGTATCGCATACAAGCCCTTATGGAAAATATTTTTCACATAATTTCTAATGTTTGGTAAAGAATGGTTTGGCCACCAGGGGGAATAAGTGTTAATTTCTGCTTCTGATGTCTTTGTAGCAAAATCTGGGATCCTAAAAACTCAACTAATTTTTTTTTCTTGGACCGATATCGCTCAAATGGAAAAACCTTTTGAGAATACTTTCTTCCTAAAATAATGCATGGTTTTCCCACCAGGGGACGTAAAGTCACATGTTATTTTTGTCGATATTTCTGTTTTTAAGAGTCCTATTTGAAAAATTATTTCGGTGTTGGAGAGCGTTTCCAGTGCGAAATGTTTCTCATACAAATTCATGTTTTTCTTAAAGCACAAATCTGCAACCAGAGGGCGTAAGCTCACGATTCCGTGTACTGAGGGATTAAAAACCCGATTGAAAAACTTCTTTCTTCCGTCAGATACTATTGTTTTCCATACCGGTTCCATTCACTTTGAATAGCTTTGATAAATTTAATTTACGCCAGAACGGATTCAAAAGAAGGTGCTTATTACACCCGAAAATTCGGTGTCATCTTTTTTGTTTTTGTTTGTCTTTGAACCGAAGTTGGAATTTTTCATGAATTCCAAGTAAGTTGTAGGACAAGTATCACACATTTTTCGAAGAATCCAACGGCCAGTGGATTCATTTTCCACAATCGGGCGCGAATTTGAAAACACAAGTTTGTCCGCGACGGCATCGAAGTCGTGTCCCCTCACTCCGGAGTAAGTTGCTCTCCCAACTGAGATACGTGGACAGAATGTCTCGCTGCAGATTTGTCGTCTTGACACATGTTTTTACTTTTGTAGTTCATCACAGAGTGAATTAGTTTTATTATCTTCTGTTTGTAGCTTATTAATTTTTTGAATATGTTTGTAATCATTTTATTTTTTACGTATCACTAATTAAGTATTTTTTCATCGTAATTTTTCGAAACAACAGAATGCTTCGGAACTTAATATCTTTTCAAACTGACTATGACTTTCAATTATGTTTAAGAAAAGTAGAAATGTACTGTTTTATGGTATTATTTCACAAAACTCTTAAATATAAAATTTATTCTTGATAGGAATAATGGCTTTTCTCTTAAGGACTCCGCAGACTGATAAATAGACATCTTACAATCACTTGTACAACTAGGACAAGCTGCCAACGGTAACCGAGAACTCGGGTACAGTTGACAAATTTTGAGCGAAGCTATTGCAAAATCTAAGCTCATTAAGGCATCTATTACAACAAATTCTAAAAAAATTGAATGCGTAAAATTTATGACTTCCAGAACAAAAGTACAAAACATTCTAAAAAAAGAAATGCCCAAAATGTTTCATGAACTACTTTCCTTCACGCCTTCACATTGGTTGTGATCAGGTTGCATGTAAACAAAGCGACCAGATGTGTTCGATGGGCGACATTTCGGGAGAACAGGCTGGCCACGGCAGCAATAACACCTGGTGGGCCACGAGGAATTGTTGCACGATGCGTGCCACGTGCGGGCGCGCATTGTACTGTTGAAACGTGGCCGCTGGCAGGTCCTGCAGTTAAGGGAGGACTACAGGCTCAAAAACGTCGGAGATGTAGCGGTGGCTGTTGAGTGTACTGGCGATGCGTACCAGAGAGGTGCAGGTGTCATATCCAATTGCGCCCAAACCATAACGCCAGGCAACGGACCGGTATGGCGATGCATAATGCAGGCGTCATACAGTCTCTCGCCGCGGTGCCGCCACACTCGGATCCGACCATCGTGGTGTTGCAGACAGAAGCGGGATTCGTCGGAGAAGACAATATCGTGCCATTCCGTAGTCCAGGTGTGGCGTTCAACTGCCCACTGCCGCCGTACTCGCCGGTGGTGTAACGTCAATCGTAATCGGAGCAATGGGTGCCGTGCGACAAGTCCCCGCTTCTGCAGACGACGTCAAACGATACGTGCTGACACAGGTTGTTGCGCGACACACCCTAATTTCTGCGCTAACGTTCGTGATGTGGCGGTGCGAACCGTCAATGCCTGCCGCACAACATGCTGCACCTCTAGTTCGGTGGTGTGCCGCGGCTGTGGCAATCACTCACATCGGTCCGTCCGTCCGTCCCTCCTGCACCCAACGAATCCATACTCCTCTCACAGTGGCTGGATGCTGTCCCACACGGGCGCCGATGTCTCGCTACGATAAACCGCTGTCCCGATAAGCCACTATTCGTCTTCTGTCGAACTTCGAAACGTGCTGGAATGGCTGCCGTATTCTGCGACGAGGCATCAGGAAGCTTCCCACGCACAGGTCCGGCAGTACAACACACATCCACTATTTACATCTCGTATTTTTGTCATTTTCTTGTAGGACTTCCGTCCACAGTGAGTAGAGTTTAGGTCCCAGCCACCTACAGCGAGATCGCCTTTTGGGCAGGACACAGAAACGGAAGGAATGAGAGCAAGTCTAGCGACTTTGACGGAACAGTTTGTAGTGAGATTAGAGTACAGTAGATGGCGCCACCGTACAAGTACGATGTTGCACGCAGAGGGGTGAGAGAATTTCGGGCGGGGGGGGCATAGGAAAGGATACCCATTTAACCAGTGGGTCCAGCCTGGGGGCCGTCACTTAACGTGCTCGTCCGATGCACGGCGGATATTCAGCGATTGTTAGTAAATCACACCATCTCTTAAAGATCAGCCCAGGT
Source organism: Macrothele yani (assembly GCA_039090855.1). Lineage (NCBI taxonomy): Eukaryota > Metazoa > Arthropoda > Arachnida > Araneae > Macrothelidae > Macrothele > Macrothele yani. The sequence continues at coordinate 16,748,877 of CM076989.1, forward strand.
TCGAACCTGAGGACCTTGCATCGATAGCCTGATTCGCTAACCACTAAGCCATCCGCGGCTCTACTTACATCTCGTCTTCTGTTCACTCTTCTTATAGTGCTTCTCGGTGGCGTGCCGGGCGCACATGATTTACATATGCCTTGCAATGCTAATCGTTTGCATGTCCTCTGGCGGGCTACGCAAGCTGCGAATTTCAGGCCAATAGGATGCTTCCTTCTTGGTGTTGCTATTTGAATGGCCAGCAGTGTATTTGATGTCTAACTGAAATCGTGATTTTGTTAAAGTTCATTAAAAAGCTCCTTAAATCGTGTTCTCAATAAAACTAGATTTTTCAATGTTCCTTCAATCACTTCTTCAGCATGTTTAGATGCTGGAGAAGTGATTGAACAAACATGCATAAAAATATTTTTTCGAAGTTCATAGTTAAGGTTTCTTAATTCTTGCTCTCAATAAAACTAAGCGTCATCTTTCGTCGTTGTGTTGTCATCCTGCTGTACAAGTTTTTCCTACTGGGAGCTGAGAAGTGGAAATTTTTGTAAGTGATTTTTAGTTACCTTCATCATATTGTAGTGCATTTAGAATTACAAAAGATTTTGAAACCTTTATCGATTTTCACGAGTTGTTTTTAAGCGATAAAGATAAAAAAAAACTTACAAAACTTTGAACAGGATTACTCAAACTCAGCGGTTTATTTTCTTTACCTTTGAAGAAAACAAATATTTCCCCACAAAGAAAATTTTGTTTATAGTATGAAAGCAACGCAAAGGAAAATAAAGCTTTTTCTGATCTCAAATTCAAAAACTAGCTTCAGTCACATCCCTTTTTGCGTAATTAAAGAATCACACAAACGAACTGTACTTTTCAGCGAACTGCTGCAGTGCTTTGCAATCCCACTTTCTTTTTCGTAGTATCATTGAGTACCTTAGAAAAGGCGGTCTTGTTTGTTGCACTTAACAAGAAATAAAGCAACAATAGCGGAGAAAAAAAAACTGTAGCGCGCGAATAAATTCGCATTATCTAACTGGAAAGAACTTCGGGAATTAAATTGAACTTTCTTTTCAGCATCGATAAGCAGCCTTCGTGCACGTAAATCCTGAAAAACACATTTCTGAAAGCGTTTTTGCCTCAAACAGTAAAGAATCGTTGTCGTTTCAAAAGAAAGGGCACGAAATTTTAACTATTGTTCTTAAAATATTTTCTCTTTGAAGAAAAGAAATTTCAGTGCACTTAAGGTGGTTCCACCTAAACTGTCTGCCTTATGTTTTCAATGCTAAAATTTCCTTATTTAGTTTCTTTGCAATTGATGTATTCCCAAGCACAAAAATTTGCGCATCGATAAAACTAACTTTAAGTTATAGCATGAGGTACTTAACAGAGATGGAAACGGGTCGCACAATTTCCTTCGAGTCCAACGGGTCGGGTCAAGGTGTTCCTGACCTGATTTTGATCCGGTTTATTTTTGAAAAGATAAAAATATATTCCAAAGAAAAATGCGTGTTGTGGGATTCTGTAGTCGATACTCGTTCCCAAGGAGTGAATAATGATTTGCCATGCAAAACGTATTGTCGTCTTTTTCTTAAAGCGACAAAAATTTCCACCGACCGACGTCAGACACACCAACACCATATCGTAAAAAGATACTTGCTTTGCGTTCTTTTACAGTGCGATTGTCCAGGGCAAGGTACAGACAAACGCCATTCTCCTGCTTCTCAGCTGATTCACTCTCTCCGTGCGAAGTTCACTGTATGACTAAGAGTTACTTTTCACACCGCATCTTTTATATTGAGCATTTAGAGGTTTTCGATTGATGCGCTAACATCAAGTTCCCATGACATGTCATGTCGTAATTAATTCCTTATTTGTTAATATGGATGGATTTAATGTTAAGGACGTTGAGAAAGGCGTCGAGGCCAACACATACGAGCTAGTTAAAAACCACAAGGGGAAGAGTGTATGCTGGAAATTGTTTCGTCTCATTAAGAAACCGGTGAATAATTCTGTGTTGTTTGGCCTTGCTTGCTCTTCAAAATGTGAAAAGTGTGTAATTACAAAAAAGATGTAGACAGTGTAATAAAAGATTATGGAACCAAAAATCTAACAGACCATATGAAAGTATGAGCACCTCCATCAAAGTGTGGAAAGAGTGAACAATCTAAATACATTTAACAAAATACATTTGTGTAATCGTAAATAATGATTCCTATTTGTAATATACTAACTAAATGGTCATAGTCAGCCATTACTTCTGGATTACGCAAAATAGTGGCACTAAAAATGGTATTAAAATTTAGCTAGTAACCAAATTTTATTATGAAAAAAGGATTTCAATTAGCAGTTATTAGGATGAATATATATGTTACGTTTATATGTAAATCATCATGATCATCATCATCATCTTCAACCATTATCAATCCACTGCTGGATGAAGGTCTCCTCAAGTTTCTTCCACAATGGTCTGTCTTGTGCCATTCTCCTCCATTTTACTCCCGCATAGTTTCGAATTTCATCCACCCATCTCCCACGTGGTCTTCTTCTGGGTCTTTTCCTGTCCCTTGGAATCCAATTTAAAATTTCGGCTGTCCATCGATGGTCGGTCCTTCTGGCAGTATGTCCAGCCCGTTGCGATTTCAGGGATTTAACTCTGATCATGATGTCTTCCACTCTTGTCATTTTTCAGATCCACGAGTTCCTCTTCTTATCTCTCCTGGTTACACCAAGCATGCACCTCTCCATGCTTTTTGGAGTTATCTGCAGCCTTTGTATGTCTCTTTTAGTTAAGGTCCACGTCTCTGCACCATACGTAAGCACTGGAAGGATGCATTCATCAAACACTTTTCTTTTAAGACATAATGGCATATTGCTTTTTAAAATTTTGCTGTTTCTTCCAAAAGCTCTCCAGGCAAGTTTTGTAGGCCGATTAATTTCTTCATCAATGTGACCCTCACTTGATATCTGCTGTCCAAGATAAACGTACGTATCTGTTATTTCCAGCTTTTCTCCATCAATCGATAAATCTTCATTTCTTGTAAAAGCATTGTACATCCCTTTTGTCTTCTGAAAGTTCATTTTTAATCCCACTTCTTTACTCTTGTCAGCAAGTTCCAGGATCACACTCTGCAGCTATGATGGGGTAGTTGCAAAAATGACTTCGTCATCAGCAAAACGAAGGTGAGTTAGATAATCTCCATTAAACTTTATCCCTTTTTTTCCCCAGTTCAGTGATTGACAGACATTTTCCAATGTGTCATTAAAGAGCTTCGGAGATATGGTGTCACCTTGTCTCACTCCCTTTCCAATTTTTATGTGTGTTGTATTTTCAAACAGCCGAATCTTTGCATTTGCATTTTCATAGATGTTATTAATAATATTAATGTATGCATCTTCAATACCGCAGGATTTCAAAGCCATTGTAACTGCTGATGGTTTCACCGAATCAAAGGCCTTTTGATAATCGATAAAAGCCATGCACAATGGAAGTTCAAATTCCCTCGTTCTTTCAATTAGTTCTCTTAGTACGTGGATATGATCTATTGTGCTGTAGCCACTCCTGAATCCAGCTTGTTCTCTCGGTTGAGCCATGTCCAGTGTTACCTTCAAACGGTGTGAAAGAACTTTAGTGAAGATTTTATAAACCACTAATAGGAGGCTGATAGGTCTGTAGTTCCTGAAATCCTCAATGTCACCTTTTTTATGTAGCAGGATCATTGTAGCGTTGTTCCAATCCTCAGGAATCTTCCCTTCATTAAGGCATCGAGTGAAAATTTGGGCGATTACTGTTTCAATTTCTCCACTTGCTTCTTGCATGATGTCTACAGTAATTCCATCTTCTCCAGGAGCTTTTTCACGCTTCATGTTCTTGATTGCATGTGCAACTTCTGCTGGGAGGACTGGTAGAACTCTGGTACTGGGAACTTTCATGATGTCTGGAGTACATGTATCATCCCTTTCATATAATTTAGAGTAGAAATTCTTCACTCTTGTCAAAATCTCGCCTCTATTTCTTGTTACAGAACCATCTTTTCTGAGTGCAATAATCTGTTTTCTTCCCTTACTGAGATGTCCCTTCGCTATCTTTAGGCTTTGGTTGTTTTCAATTGCTTTCCTCACTAGTTCACAGTTGAACTTCCTTAAGTCTTCAGTGATACCTTTTAGTACTGTCTTGCATGGCTCCATATATTCCACTTTGGAAGCCACATCTTCTTTAGTTGTCCTCACCTCTCTTCTTTTTTGCTTCAACATTTTGGTTTTTCCTGATAATTTTTTCACATGCAACTTTTTCTTAGACCCAGCTAATTTTGTTGCTGTTTCCACTAGGGCTTTGGTTATTTTCTGTTAACTTCAGAAATATCCACTTCTTCCGATGTTAGGCCTTCTAAAGCAGAGAATCTGTTCTTCAGTTCCAACGTGAAGGTATTATGGTGTTTTTTAAGGTTGGTTATGTCAATACATTTTGTTTTTCTTATGAGCTTGCCACGTTCAAGTTTAGTGTTGAGATGCATCTTACATCTCACCAATTTATGATCACTGTCTGCGTTGTATGATCACTGTCTGCGTTGAACTTGTTTAGCACACTGCAGTCTTCAATGACGAATTTTTTGTTACACATAATAAAATCAATTTCACTTGTCGTCATATTTGGATGTCTCCATGTCCATTTCCTGTGTGGCTTTTTCTTGAAAAAGGAGTTCATGATGAAAAACCCTTCTGCCTCTGCAAACTTTACGAGTGTATTTCCACGCTGGTTTCTGTTGCCGTGACCGAATTTACCTACTGAAGTTTCATTCTGTTGCCGTTGCCCTATTTTTGCATTGAAATCTCCAATAAATATTTTTACGTGCTGCGTACCTTTATTAATTAGATGACGAATTTCCTCATAAAATTCTTCAATTTCTTCTTCAGCATGACTTGTGGTGGGTGCATAAGTTTGAATAATCTGAGCCTGGTATCTTCTCGAGAGTTGAATAACGAGTCGTGCAGCTCTGTCAGAGGAACTTTCAACTTCTACCACTTTATCCTTCAGTTTCTTGTTTATTATAAATCCAACACCACTAGTTCTGCCAGTATCTGTCCCACGATAGTAGAAGAGATGTCCACTTTCTTTTCAGTTCAATGAGATCTTCTCCTTTTCTCCTTACCTCACTTAGCCCGACGATGTCGCAGTTGATCCTTTGTAGTTCCTCTTCTAATTCAAGAAGCCTTAAATCAGAAGATAGTGATCGTCCATTATACGTGGCCAAGGTCAGCATCAGATAATAGCCTAGTCCGGTCCTCCGGTGATTCTTAGCTCCCTCTGCTTTCATGTCACACTGGCAGCTCCCTTGGCCAGGTACATTCCAGCTGCCGGAGACTGAGGGCCAAGATTTAAGTTGTGGAGTCATTTTAGAGGAGTTTGTCCATAACTCACTACGCTGGCCAAGCGGGTTGGTGAGTGTGGGATAGCATTTCCTCTAATCCCGATGGTATAGTTATACAGCTTTTGGCGGTCATATATATATATATATATATATATATACACTGAAGAGCAATTGAATTAGAGACAACTGGCGTTATGCAAATGTGGCGCTGTGGGCGGCCCTGTAAACGGAAACGACATGACGTATGCAGCAATCCGACAATATAAGGAGTGATGCGACGGGAAGTCGGACGCAGTATGGGTGATACGAAGGATCTAAGCGCATTTGATCGTGGGCAAATTGTCGGGGCCCGACAAATGGGTCACTCCATCTTGGAAGTCGTGCAGGAACTGGGATTTTCACGAGCCACTGTGCCACGGGTGCACCGCGAGTACATCGAATCCGGTTAAACCATCCCTGCAAGAGCCAAATGCCGTTGACAACAGCGTGTGGATGAGCGGGGTCATCGTCGGCTAGCTCGCATTGTAACAGCGGATAGATGGGCCACAGTGCAAGAAATCTCTCGGCAATTTAACGCTGGTGCACAAAAACGTGTAAGAAACCACACCATCCAGAACCATCTCCTCGCTATAGGGTACAGAAGTCATCGTCGAGGGTACAGCTGCTGACCGCACATCACAGGTGCAAAGCATAGCATGGGCACGGGAACATCGCCACTGGACCCTAGACACGTGGAAAAATGTTGCCTGGACTAATGAGTCGAGATTTACGTTGGTTCATGCGGATGGCAGGATACGAGTACGGCGCAAACACATGAAGCGATGGATCCTTCTTGCCAGCTGGGTACTCTTCAAGCTGGTGGGAGTGGTATTCTGGTCTGGGGACTGTTTACGTGGACTGAAATGGGATCCTTGGTACATGTGACATCGTCCCTCAAAGGTCAACGTTACCGGGATATCCTGGACGACCATTTGCTCCCGTTTGTGCGTCTTCAACATCTCACTGGGGACATCATCCTGCAACAAGACAATGCACCGTGCCATCGCTCCCGAATTATATCCGAATGGTTGGATGAACACTCCACCGACGTGACCTCGCTTCCTTGACCAGCTAGGTCACCTGACCTAAATCCCATCGAGCACATCTGGGATTCCATCGAGAGAGAAGTTCGAGGCTCTGAACCCCCTCCATAAAATCTTCGTGAACTGTGGGAGCTTGTTCAGGGTTCGTGGATCCGTATGGCTTCCCAACGCTTCCGGTGTCTTGTCATGTCCATGCCGAGACGAATCGCCGCCGTCATCCGGCCGAAAGGTGGTGCTACACGTTACTAGACAGGTATCTCTAATTCAATTGCTCTTCAGTGTAAATTGAGTTTCGAATTTTTAGTTCAAAGCAGATATGTCCGGATTGTGACGGACCGGGTACGGGTCCGAAATTTTTGACCCGATTCCAACTCTGGTACTTAATACTTGCTAAAACATAACCATAATTATATTAAAAATGAATCATTTTTCTTTGTGTAATGTTTAGATCTGTTAATAGATGGCGCGACCTGTACATTGATGACGTCAGTAGCCAAACAAATGTTAGATTGTTTGGCTACTGACGTCATCAATGTACAGGTCGCAGTATCCCTGCTAGTATTAAGTATCCTATGCTATAACTGAGTTTTATCGATGTGCAAATTTTCATCTTTGGGAATATATTAATTATGAAGAAATTATGTAAAGAAGTTTTACCATTGGGAACATAAGGCAAATATTTTAGGTGGAACCACCTTGAGATAGCAATTTAGATTAACGACAGCATGTGCAGAACATTTAACTGTTCCTTCGAAATACTGTATTTCGCTCTACCTCCTGTATGTTTCTGCGTGTTTCACTAATTACCGTTATGACCGAGCACTTGTTTCGTGTGACATTGAGTTTCTGAGAAAAGATTTTATGTAACATTACTCAAATATTTTCTAGAATTCAAATAATCATTATTATTGTGTTGCTTTGTAATACAGATTTTCTGTACCTAAAGAAAGACACTGAAAAATATTTCTTTAACAGATTATCCTTCGGCTTCGATCATTAACAAGATTCTGGCCACAACCAGTGGGGCAGTGGTCTAAATGCTGGCTTAGGACTATTCATCTAAGAAAGGTCCAGGTTCGAATCCCGTGAGTCATAGATGTTGTTTTTTGTCTTATAGCACTGGCTCGCAACTTTAACTGGAACCAGTGGTCTGACCGAAAACTGTCTTGTAAAACAGTCCGATGGCGAAGTTCACTGACTGAAACGAAAGACTATATTCGCCACCAGGTGTACAACCTACTGAGTTGCTCACGGTGGTTGTTAAACTTCCAGACAAACAAACAAAAATATTCTTATAAATTAAGAGAATGCTATGTTTGATGCGTTTTTTTCCCTTTTTTTGAAGTTTACCCACCACTATGAGCAACTCAATGGGTTATAAGAAATCGCCCGTCCCAAATTTATGGCAATTGTTTCCAGGTAAGGGAAGAAGCCAGCACCATAAGACAAACACAACATCCATGCCTCACCGGGATTCGAACCTAAACCTAAGAAGGTGAACACTCACAAGCTATCGCTTAGTCCACTGCGCCACCGGGTCGGGTTACGTGTGTTTTAAAGGCTTGGTGATATATTCTAAATTCCACGATTGTGGAATCCACAGACATAAAACTTTGCTTGGGGGTTTAACGAACCGACCAACATGTGAGCAACTCTGAGGACTATAAGAAGTTATCTGCTCCTAATTTAGGGACGCTGGTTCAGTGAAGGGGAGAGGGATAGAACATCACCCATGCTTCATCAAGGACTCCAGGCCTGACCAATCTCGAATGAAATGATCGGAGACCAGAGCTTCAGACCACTCGGCCACCAAGGCCGACTTCCGAAACTTTGTCAGGGTGAAGTTTATTCCTCTCCATACAGTGATCCTGTATAGTATATAAATTTAAAAAATGCGAAGTGTTTTGACAACACAACAGTTCTCTTATTAGGAGTATTTATAATTCGCATCTATAACGTGCTCTATAATGGTCAAAGAAGTTAATGTTGTACATCCCGATAGAAATGTTAAAATATTTAGAGAAAACATTCGTACTGTGGGAGAATCAACTACTAATGGGTCTGAAAATGTAAGAACTTTGGTGGTTTAACTGTGTAAATAAAATATTTTGAGCACACTCATTGAGGCGGAATACATATCTCAATTATTCACACGGTAGTGACCCCATCTGCCACCTGATGCATTGACTAATTATAGCTGAAACCGAAAATACAGGCTGTAATAAGTTATTTATAGGTCTGCACGACCCAGTCTGTTCTGAAAGCCTTAGAAATTTGCACCTGGATTAATAAAAAACAGTTTTCGTCCCACAAAACAAAAACTGACTTGTAAAATAATCAGATTTTTACTGACAAGGGAAACTATCGGACCTCCCGACGACAATCGTCACGGAACGTTCTGTGGTGGACAAGCATGACACCAAAGTAACAGGTGTGACGTACGGCATTTCGCATTCGCCCGCAACCCCTGGAACATGGCTTATAAAAGCAGGACGCCCGCCTGTAATGTATGCCGCCATAAAGAGTCAAAAAACATTTACCTGTTCCATATGAGGCACCTAAATCTCGAGAGAGACCACGTGCAACACCATTAAGTTGCAAATGTCATATACATACCTCACCCCACGTCATGGTAATGTGTTGAGAGAAGGCAGTGCTGCAAGCAAAGATGAATCTCGCACCACGAGCAGATAATAACGGCACTGGAAACACAGTCAAGAGCGTTGCACATGTCACGCAAAGCAAAATTGATGTCCACCACATTACAGAACGGAAGAGGCGTTTCGTGTGGAAAGTACCCAGACGCCTTCCACGCATAGCGAAGCATAGTTTGGTACTATGGTGCACACAACTGGTTGTATATAAATGAATGCAACTTGAAAATAAATATTCTGTCATGTAGGTTGACGCCATGCACCTCATAAGAACATATGTACTCTTCCATGCGTAGTGCAAACAGGTTGTATTGTCGAAATAAATACACATCAAGGGGCTGGCAGTATTTGGTAGCTTTCGGTGGTATGATTTTTGTGTGCAAATTGACGTCCCTGTCACCGAAGGCTTTGGCTGGCAAACTAGTGTCGGTTTGACCAGACCACGAATCTAGTAAGAGAAGGGAAGGGTCCTGTTAGCTCTGGTTCCAGTACCTTACGCATCCAGGACAGAACGAGAGCTGTGGACATCTTACCACTAGTGCTGCAGTCACATTCTATATTTGGAGGTTGGTTACGTCGTACTGTTTCGGAAACACGTTTGCCAAACTTACCACCAGCTTCCTGGAAGCAGATGTACAGTTTCTTTGCAAAGCGTCCTGACATGGACATAAGCACTTGAATGGTATAGGAGTGAGTAGTCGATGCAACGGATTGCACAGCAGCTTCAGTTGTCTTCTCCCCAGTCAGTGATAGTGTCCTGTTTGACGTGAGTTCGTATTCAAATCGAGTTTGGTCTGTATTGAACACCATGTAGGCATCAATTACATTGGTGTCCACAACAATAATGTAGTCCATAACATCTCGTACAAACTCCAATGTGTGTGTGTGCCGCTCCGGTGGCGCAGTGATCTAAGCGATGGCCTCTGATCATTCGTCCGAACGCGGTCCGGGTTCGAATCCCGGTGAGGCATGGATGTTGTGTTTGTCTTACTGCAGTGGCTCTCTCCCTTCCCTGAAACCAGTGACCCTAAATTAGGGACGGGCGAATGCTTATAGCTCATTGAGTTGCTCACGGTGGTCGTTAAACCTCCAATCAAAAAAAAAAAAAAAAAAAGAAAAAAACTCCAATGTGCTGTTCCTTACGGCCGTGTCAAGGGTAACATCTAGCCTGGCAATGAACTTCATGATCTTGCGTGATGAGATTTTATAGCTGCGTTTGAATTGGTGCAGGAAATATGTGCTGTCTTTAAAATTGGGGATACCCATTGCGTCAGCTGCTTCCTTTGCCCACGCCTTTAAATGCTAGTAGTGAATTGAGAGTCACATGTTACGCGCATCTTGGAATTTGATCTACATATGCTGGCGAATGCGTGCAGTTTTGTGTTCCATCGTACCACGACTCTCAACAGCCGTTACTATTTGCCGCATTTTTTCTGGTGATATCTTGTATTTACGGGAAGTTGCTGCAACGGTTTTCTTTGCAACCTTCACATTGTCATAGACACTCTGCATGGTTTGTCCGGTAAACTGTTCGTGAATGCTTTTCCGTTTCACTTTGAGGGGTGATGGTTTATAGGAACTCAAACTGCTCGGCACGTTGTGTGCTGGAGTACCCGGTGTATCACTATGTTCAGATAACGTGTCTGACGTTTCATCACTATCACGCCACAATGTCTGTTCTTCAAACATGTCAGCGCCTCCAATGACATGTTGCTCCCAAACGCTATACAACTGCCTTGCAATTCGCCTGTCGATGTATGTTGGAGCCGTGTCGTCCGCTTGGTATTTCTGCGACACCTCGTTCACCAGTATTTGTACTACAGCATGAGGGTTACAATCCATTTTCTTAAAACACACAACACAATATTTGTATGCGTACGAACAGGCCCGTGCGCTGCCTCACACTACTCACGTTTAACTGTCACTGACGTACACAACGCGGGGGTTGCGTGCAATTGCGAAATGCCGTACTTCACAACTGATACTTTGGTGTCATGCTTGTCCACCACAGAACGTTCCGTGACGGCTGTCGACGGAAGTTCCAACAGTTTCCCTTGTGAGTGAAAAGGAAGACTACATCCGCTACAGGATGCAGTGATTAGTTACAGCTGAAACCGACAATATCAAAGTCTGAAATGGGACGGGTTATTTCTTTAAAGGTTGAAATCAAATTCCATTTTATTTCCTTTGGCTTTAGCGACTAAAACACATGTTGTTGTTCTTTTCTATTCAAAGAAATATTTACGTAAAGAGGGTTTTCAGTTTCTTTTTTTTTTTTTTTTTTTTTTTTTTTTTTTTATTGGAGGTTTAACGACCACCGTGAGCAACTCAATGGGCTATAAGCAGTCGCCCGTCCCTAATTTAGGGTCACTGGTTCCAGGGAAGGGAGAGAGCCAGTGCCGTAAGACAAACACAACATCCATGCCTGACCGGGATTCGAACCCGGACCCCTTACGGACGAATGATCAGAGGCCAGCGCCTTAGACCACTGCGCCACCGGGGCGGCCGGTTTTCAGTTTCATAAAACATTGCAGCAAGAATTGCGCCCAAACAACGTTTTGGCCCAAATTTTTCGGGAATATAATGATATAATGCATATTTTTTATGATGTGAACCGACTAAATTTAATAATGTAAGGTTGTAATTTTCGTAGAATGCAAATACGTGTATATTGTGCACTTAGTAAATCAGCGATATCGATCCCTAATAAGCAAAGTCAGTTCTACAACTTTGTAATTCACATTTCCGCCCTATCTATCATAGTTTTACAGTTGTGTTCGCTAAATTCCACAGTTCGCCAACAAAGGCACATTTGCCGTGCCCGTTAGATGGCCCCTCAGCAACTACTTTGCTCCTGAGTGTGTGTGTTTAGGGGGATTAGGTCCGAAACTCTATCTTAATATGTATACATATAATGTGCGTATGTATGATCGGACATCCCCCCCCCCCAGATTTTAAAACATGGTTACGCCACTGTTCTCAAGTGTACATCATATCTCAATTTAATCATTTTCACCGATATGTACTAAGTTCTGTTTTAAACGGTTCCAAATGCATTAATTGTAAACACTGCCTACACTAAAAGTAGAATTTTGTTTATGCAAAACAATATTTTCCAAAATCTTATCGGTAACATGCTACTTTAATATATAGATTTTCAATAAGAACGGATTTAATTTAATGCATGAAAAACTTCTCCGATTGGGTTTAAGTGAAGTACGAGTTCGTGCGCGCCAATCAGAATTCCCGATTCTCACTTTTCACCCCAACGGACAAGTGTTATTGATTAGTTAGCGTCTGCAGAGTAAGTGCATCTTTACGTCTTATACCTCTCCATACCATGCAATCCACGTGGCTGCAATCAACTCCAAATGGCCTTCTTTATGTGAAAGTCTTAAGCAAGGAAGAGAGGAAGAGATCCGGATGCTTAGGCAATTACCCAGCTAACTAAGAAGGGCACAAGCCAATATTTGTACTGTCTTCGATGTTCTTTCAGCTACTCCTCCTTCTCCTCTTCCTATTGACTCTCCTTCCCTGCTGCGCAAACCTTAAACTCTGCCCACAAAGACATTGGCCAGAAAGAGCCACGTTACTTTTGCAGAAGGTCATCAAAATAAATACAAATGCCATCGTCCAGTAAAAACTTCTTTTGCTCTAAAGCTTCAAGTTTCGTTTCACGTATAATTTTATAACTTATACTAGATGAAAGACTGCCAAAAATAACCGGAGAAAAATAAGACATGTCAAGTATTTTTTTTAATAACCAGGTATTTTCTTTTTGCTTATAAACTTAGAATTGCGCAGTTGCAAATGTTAAAATATCATGGTAGCTCATGCGCAGAAGCACAAACAGTATTTTTTATTTTCATTTTTTCTTTCTTTTTCATTTTTTCTTTCTTTTTCATTTTTTCTTTCTTTTTCATTTCTTCTACAGACATAAATAAGAGAATACCTGGTTATATTCTGCGAAGGGCCCCGGAGGGCCTAGTGGTCAGCGTTCGCGACTGCCACGGAGAAATCTCAGTTTCGATCCCAGTAAGGTACGAATACTCGAACAACTAAATAACCGCCGTGCGTCGGATGGGCACTTTAAACCGTCGATCCCCGGGTACTGACAACTCTGTCATAAATAGGGGCGTCTAACTCACTCTATGAATAACTTGAAATTTTTGTAATTATATGAAAACATGTCGCATCAGGAACTTTATCCAACAAAGAAAAAAAAATTCAGATCGGGTCATTAGGAGCAGAGATATTGACAAATATAAAATATACATCTTAGCCCCTTGGCGGAAAAACCATGTATTATTTTAAAATATTACGAAAAGGTTTATCCGCGTGAGTGGCATCGGTCCACGAAAGAATTTCTCAATCGAGATTTTAGAAACTCAGATTTTGCTGCAAATACATCAGAAGCAGAAATTAAACTTGGTGGCCAAACCAATTTTTACTAAAAATTAGAAATTACATGTAAAAGATTTCCCGTCAGGTGATGTATCCGATGCAGAAAGAATTTTCAAATCCGAGTCTTGGAAGCAGAGATACCGGAGACACGCAATTTAATTTTACGCCCCCTTGCGAAAAATCTATGCGTAACTTAAAAAATTGACTATACCTAAATTAGTCTTTGACATAAATAAAATTGAAAGGTAAAATAAGTTTTTCTTTTTCAAATGGATGTTTAGAAGCAAATATGTGGAACAAAATGTATTTTGAATTCGGTATCATCTGCATTTACGCCCTCTAGCAGCAAAATTGGGCATCCTAAAAAAAAACGGATTGCAAGGATCATCATTCGGACATTTCAATCTTCGCAATGCAAAAAGAATTTTTCAAATCGGACAAATTGTTTCAGAGACATTGTGTCCACAGTTGGACGGACAAACCTGTAACATAAGCACAATTTTTTTTTTTCACAAAAAACGTGCTAACAAATAATTTGCGATTCGAGCAAACTAACAAAATAATTTTTGTTACTGTGCAATAATACACATCTTCATCCAAATGAAGCAGTCTTGGCATTCTGCATTAATCGTTGTCAAAAATACTTTCTGTTAAGTAAAAGCATAATGCCACAAATTTTGAAGTGAAATGCTCTCAGACCTCTGAGGGTTACTCACTAATGTTTGTTTCTCGGCGAAAAGTTTCACTGAAAGCTCTCAGTGTCTCTCTCTCTCTCTCTCTGTAAGCTGAATGAAGTAGAAATTCAAAGGTTCACCTTATATCTCATTTCAGATTTTAAAAAAGATTATCTTTGGTAATATTTTCTGCCTCCCTCAAGGAGAAAGGCGCTCGCTCAGACCACAAAGCCTTTAAGCTTCAAAACTTGACGATGACGAAGTACTTAGGAATTTGTCAGCTTCTGCAAAGTCATATTTACGCATTGTCTTTGTTTGGGAATTTGTCAGTTCCTTCAAAGACATATTCCGCATTGTCTTTCTTTCCATCTGCATTCCTAAACTTAACGCGCGTTGTCGCATTTGTAGCTATCAACTTCTCTTTCCTCGAGGCATTTTCCAAAGTACACAATTTAATAAGCTTGCATGTTTAAGGACGAAGGGAAATTGCATTTTGAAGTGTCCCAGCACATTAGTTTAACACAATAAAATATTAAAGCGTTTATTCGAGTGGAAATTGCATGTGTTCCTCACGCGCAAAACAGATTGTTCATTTACGAAATGTTTCGTTTAAGTGACACAAATTCTTACATCTGTGCTAAAATTGTTGACAGAAACCCGACTAGATAGCTGCCTTGAGCACGGGTGATCGATGGAATTGTTTGCGAACAGTCATAAGGGACGGCATAACAGCTTTAGTTACTGAATGTCTGTCTCACACACTTGAACAGGGCAAGGTTCTTGATCATGATTTAATAAAACTTAACATTATTTTAGAACTCTTTAAACGATTAAAATTTTGCTGTACTCATAATGAGAAATCAAAAAGTATGATTTCTGAAACAAATGCCTTTCCTTAATTTTCGACGTAATCATCAAATTTTAGTAAACACTTGTCGAAACGAGAAACCAGTTTTTCAATACCGAGAAAGTAAAAGTTCGCTCCGAGCTCACGGAGAGATGTTCTCACACCTTCCTTGACTTCATCTTCATTTGCGAAATACTTGCTCGCCAAGGTCCTTTTTCATTTCTGGGAACAAGTGGTAATCGCAAGGGACTCAATCAGGATTGCATGGGGGTTACGGCCATATTTACATGCATACATATCGCTAAGTTGTTCTCTGAGATTCAAAGTCAGCTCCACAAAGAAATACAAACTACCAGATACATTTTTAACTGATTATTTACTTCCTGTTGCCGTATGAAACTTCTCCATTTACAGTGATCTTGACACACAACTCGGGCTTCACTGACATCCATCACACGAAGTACACAAGACCTTCTATACTTCACGCTCATGATCTTTTTCTCATGCACACACTCTGAATCTTATCCTCCCATGACTTCCTTGGCCCTTCCCCTGCCTTTCCTTCCTGTCACTTGGGCTAAAAACAATTCTTATTAAGCGTCTCATCACTCATTCTTTCAACATGGCCAAACCACCGAAGCATATTAGTCTCCACTTTGCTAACAACATTTTGCTTCACATTACACAACTGCAACACATCTTCATTCCTCACACGATCAGGACGTGTCTTTGCCACAAACCCCCGTAAGTAACGCATTTCTCCAGCACACAAACGACTCCTATATTTCTTCTGTAGCTCCTATGTTTCACCGACATACAACAGAGTAGGAAAAATTACATTCTTATGCACAGCCATGCGGGACTCTCTTGAGAACCCATCATTTCTGTGAAAACCTCACAAAGCAGTCATGACTTTCAAAGAATTCACTCGCCTACTAATTTCACCATTCAATTTGTTCTCTCTGTCAAACATGATTCCTAAATACACAAATTCATTCACCTGGTTAATCACTGTGCCATTTAGACTTATGCGGATCGTATTACATTCAGTACTAACAGCTCCTCGCTCAAAAAATTACGAAAAAGCTCCTGCGTAGCGGCAGTTTTGTGTGGGGTTGCGCTTTCGGGCACCAAAAGGATTCCCTTTGAGAATTTTTCTCGTCTTTGATCTGTAATTACTTTCCTTAACTTCTTCATTCTCTCGCAGTAGATTACAGCGTTTATCGTACTTTCTCTTGCCACAAATTCTGTGTACATCAGCTTCTCACAGTCAAAAAAGATCATTGATATAACTTTTTCGGCGGACGGCAAGAGTGTTTTTTTGCTTTTTTGCAGTTAGTGAGCTGGGGTGTGATGCACCCACGTCTCAACGCCGGTGGTGATGCGCTGCTTGAAATCTGGGCCTTTTTCAGAATAGCGTTGCAGGAACGCAAGACTGAATGCAAATCGCTGATTTGTGTGCTGTTACATCAAAGATCGTGGAAACCATCTTGTGCTAACTTTTCTGAAATACAGGTGCTCGTAGTTTGTAAACTACCAGATGACACGCCCAAATCCTCGACAATTTCATGAATTTTAATGCATCGGTTATCCCTAATCAACTCCTCAACGCTTAAAATGCGATCAACAGTCGTTGAAGTCGAAGGTTTGCCTCTGCCCGGTTCATCTGTAAAATCCATACGTCCTTCTTCGAAGTACCTGGAGAAATACTGCCTCTTCTTTATAAACAGCCGACACTTAACGATGGATATCAGTTGGATTCAAACGTTTTGTGCATAAAAAATAAAACGCACTGTTCCGCGACCTTCCAATTTGGAGTAATACTCCAGCTGCTGTGCCACAGCAAACGACCGTTAACGAATAAACTACGCAGCACAGTCCTTCGACAAGCAGATGATCAAAATTATGACGTCACTCCGCAGCCGCGTTCTTTCCTTCTTCCCATTTCCGATAGTCGCCGCTACGTAAAACTTATTTTTTTTAAAATGCCCTCGTAATTCATACCAGACTGACAAATGACCACAAATGAAACAGAGCTAAATTTGTTGTGAATGCATTACAGTTCGTCCCTCATTCAGCTAAGTCCTTTCCTACCAGATTCAAAAATTGGAAAGGTTGACAAAAAAAAACTCAATTTTTCTCAATTTTCTAGATTTCAATTTACACAGAACGTAATTAATATATATGTAAATCTTAGGTTTAAACGGTAAATCCTGGCATTTACCATACTAAGGTGGTAACAGTCCGAAAAATACTTGTAAACGCTTTCATCTCGGTCTTTTACCAAATCATTTCGCTAATTTACCAACACCAATTGGTAGAAGTCCGAAATAAGGGATGAGTCTGTCAAAGCCTGTAGTGCGCATGTGCCAACGCAGGTGAGCGCAGATATTGATAGAGCGAAGATGGGTCCAAAATCAGTAATAGCCGTTATCTCAGACATTAAGGACGAAGAATTTTGTGAACTTGGTACTAAGTTCGGTAAACTAAAAGCGTTGTGCAAAATAAACCAATTTACCTTGTGCAAAGAAAATATTTTAAGTATGGAAGAAGTCGGAAAGGAAAAATAAGTGTACGTAAAGAGGTTAATAAGCTTTCTTCAGTTGGTGGACAAGGATTCAAAAAATGCAACAGTTCAAAGAAGTGTACCACGAAGATGTGTTTGTGCAAATCAGCCAATCTGCTTTGTAACTCCAAATGTCATAACAGTCAACCTTGTTGTAACAATTAAGCTTAATTACACAGTAATTTGATAATGTTGAAGGAAATCCTGATTAACAAGTTATTTTTATTTCATTAACATTTTCCTGTTATACATTATTTAAATGTAATATAATAATAAAGCAGTCATGTTTAATGTTATTCTGGACATTATGTTTGAAATTTAAATTGAGTAAGACAAATTTTTATAATGCATTAGTTTAATAGTAAAAAATATAGAACTTCACCTCATAATATACACTGAAGAGCAATTGAATTACAGACAGTTGGCGTTATGCAAATATGGCGCTGTGGGCGTCCCTGTAAACGGATATGACATGACGTATACAGCGATCCGACAATATAACGAGTGATGCCACGGGAATCAGTAAGAGTCGGAAACAGTATGGGTAAGACGAAGGATCTAAGCGTATTTGATCGTGGGCAAATTGTCGGGGTCCGACAAATGGGTCACTCCATCTCGGAAGTCATGCAGGCACTGGGAGTTTCACGAGCCACTGTGTCACAGGTGAACCGTGAGTACATTCCTTCAAGGGCCAACTGCCGTGGACAACAGCGTGTGGATGAGCGGGGTCATCGTCGGTTAGCTCGCATTGTAACAGCGGACAGATGGGCCACAGTGCAAGAAATCACTCGGCAATTTAACGCTGGTGCACAAAAACGTGTAAGCAGCCACACCATCCAGAACCATCTCCTCGCTATGGGGTACAGAAGCCATCGTCCCACGAGGTTACCGCTGCTGACCGCACATCACAGGGTGCGAAGATTAGCATGGGCGCGGGAACATCGCCACTGGACCCTAGGCATGTGGAAAAATGTTGCCTGGACTGATGAGTCGAGATTCACGTTGGTACATGCGGATGGCAGGAAACGAGTACGGCGCAAACCACATGAAGCGATGGATCCTTCTTGCCAGCAGGGTACTCTTCAAGCTGGTGGAGGTGGCATTCTCGTCTAGGGACTGTTTACGTGGACTGAAATGGGACCTCTGGTACGTGTGATATCGTCCCTCACCGGTCAACGTTACCGGGATATCCTGGACGACCATTTAAACCCGCTTGTGCGTCTTTAACGTCCCACTGGGGACTTCATCCTGCAACAAGACAATGCACCGTGCCATCTGTCCCGAATTGTATCCGAATGGTTGGAAGAAAACTCCACCGACGTAACCTCGCTTCCTTGGCCAGCTAGGTCACCCGACCTCAATCCCATCGATCACATCTAGAATGCCATCCAGAGAGATGTTCGAGGCTCTGACCTCCGTCCATCAAATCTTCGTGAACTGTGAGAGCTTGTTCAGGGGTCGTGAATCCGTATGGCTTCCCAACACTTCCGGTGTCTTGTCGAGTCCATGCCGAGACGAATCGCCGCCGTCATCAGGTCGAAAGGTGGTGCTACACGTTACTAGACAGGTATCTCTAATTCAATTGCTCTTCAGTGTAAGGCTATTCTAATTTCTTATTCCAATTACACACTCTTTAAATAAAAAATTATAATTAAAAATATGGGCCAAGTACAACAGATATCATATAAAAAATTATGCAACATGAAAGACTGTTCCAATATTTTAAAACTAACAAACAAAACGCACTTTTACCAGTTGGTGTTGGTAAATTTACCGAAATGGTTTGGTAAAAGCCTGAAATGAAAGCGTTTACAAGTATTTTTCAGACTGTTACCACCTTAGTATGGTAAATGCCTGGAATTATGGGTCAAACTTGGGATTTATAAATGTTCGGATTTTACAGTAACATATGCAACTGAGTCAAACAAGAATTATCACAAAAAGGCTCCAAATCATATTAGGAGAAGTAAAAAACTCTATCTCACTCAAAATAGTATAACTATACTAAAAATCCGAAGTTTCTTGGCGTAGAATACAAATAAAATTTTCCAAGCTTTCGCACATCAACCAGATGTGCGACAGCTTGGAAAATTTTATTTGTATTCTACGCCAAGAAACTTCGGATTTTTAGTACAGTTATACTATTTTGAGTATAATTTGGTGTACAGTTCCTACTTATTAAACTCTATCTCAATTTAATAAAATTTAAACGAAGGAATTCAATCAATAAAAAAACTATAGCTGCATCGCTATTGAATTGGCTTATTGTTCAGTATACTAGAACTGAAAATTAAGTATTCATAACCCGTGTTCAGGACCCTTACATTGAGGGACTTATTACTCCCGAGCTCGCAGTGCCCAGTCCCTGAACTTCTGTTCAACAAGGGTTTCCTACTGAAAAATTGTTTTTAGAAATGATCCAATATTTTTGTTATTATTATAATTTTTTTGACAGTTTTGAAGAATAGAAAGTGACTCCGCATGCAAATTTGATTTTGAGGAAGTTATCACCAGGTTTTCAGCTAAGAAAGCGATAAAGAGACCTACGTATGTTAACCGCACTGGTGGCGCAGTGGTCCAAGCGCGGGCTTCTGATCATTCGTCCCAGATGGGTCCGGGTTCGAATCCCGGTCAGGCATGGATGTTGTGTTTGTCTTACGGCGCTGGCTCTCTCCCTTCCCTGGAACCAGTGATCCAAAATTAGGGACTGGCGGCTGCATATAGCGCACTGAGCTGCTCACGGTGGTCGTTAAACCTTTAATAAAAATAAAACAAGTTAGTAAAATCATGCAATGCATTGATTATGATACGCTTTCAATATACTAGAAATCATTACTCAAGCTATTACTCAAGTTATGAGGAAAATGGCTGTGGAATTAATCTCACCCCTGTGCCCTGACCTTTGATCCATTTGGATGATATTCAACAGAACTGGTTCAGTATATCTCCGAAATAACATGATAAAGCTTTGTCGCAATCGAAGCAATTTTACGGAAGTTATGATGCATAAGTGCTATGGAATAGATCCCGCTCCTATGTCCTAACCTTTACCCTATTTCGCCCATTTTCAACAGGATTCGTCCCCAGACAGGTCCCTTCAACATACCAACATTTCATCCAAATCGAAACATTTTTACGTAAGTTATGACTCATAATGGCGATGGAAGTTATTCCATTCCCATGTCCTGACCTTTGACCCCCATTTCTCCAATTTTCAATAGGGTTTGTCCCCAGGTGGTCTCCTACCACATACTAAAATTCAATCGAAATCGAACTTGTTTTACGTTAGTTATGACGCATAAGAGCAGTGGAATAGGTCCTGCTCCTATGTCCTGACCTTTGACCCCATTTCGTTCACTTTCAATAGGGTTCCTTCCCAGGTGTTCCCCTACCACATACTAAATTTTCATCGAAATCGAACGATTTTTACGCGAGTTATCGTGCGGACGAACATACGCACACAACGCGTGACGTAATGAGGCAGATGGGAATCGCGACCATCTGCTAGCAAGGTGTGACGTCATAAAATTTTAATAGTATCAACAAACAACACTTGACGAAATGAGATAGATGGCATGAACGCGCGCCAACATCTAATGAGGCGACGCCATGACACCACACTTGGAATACTTAATGTTTTCTAAAACGTAACCATAATTATGCAATCCAACATTTTTTTGTCTGCTGACGTCATGAAAATACAGGCCGCGCCATCTTTTTTCTGGACAGTTAATGTGTTCACAAGGATGAAAATTTGAACATCGATTAAAATAGCTTCATTTTATAACTTGGAATACTTAATATTTTCTAAAACATAACCATAATTATGCATTCCAACATTTGTTTGTCTACTGACATCATCAAAGTACAGGTCGCGCCATCCTTTTTCTGGTTTCAACACCACCAAAGGAAAAGTTATTGATTTTTAATATAATTATGGTTATGTTTTAGAAAATATTAAGTATTCCAAGTTATAATAAAGTTATTTTAATCGATGTTCAAATTTTCATCCTTGGGAACACATTAATTGTGAAAGAAATGTGTACAAAAGTTTTTCCATTGGAAGTATAGGAAGCAAAATTACTTGACGTCCACCTTAATAATATGGGATAAGAGCGATGGAATGGATCGCAATCCTATGTCCTGACCTTTGACCCCATTTCGTCCACATTCAATAGTGTTCGTCCCCAAGTGATCCCCTACCACATACTGAAATTTCATCGAAATCGAACCATTTTTACGCACGTTATGACGCATAAGGGCAATGGAATGCATCATGCTCTTATGTCCTGACCTTTGACCCCACTTCACCCATTTTGAACAAGATTCGTCCCCAGGTGGTCCCCTACCACATAGTAAAATTTCATTGAAATCGAATCATATTTACGCAAGTTATGACGAATAAGGGCAACGGAAGGATCCCGCTCCTACGTCGTGACCTTTGACCCCATTTGTCCCATTTTCAATGAGTTTCGTCCCCAGGAGGTGGTCCCCTACCACATAGTAAACTTTCATTGAAATCGAACCATATTTACTCAAGTTATGACGCATAAGGGCAATGGAAGGATCCCGCTCCTACGTAGTGACCTTTGACCCCATTTGTCCCATTTTCAATAATATTCGTCATCAGGTGGTACGCTACCACATACTAAAATTTCATCGAAATCGAACCATTTTTACGCCAGTTATCGTGCGGACGGACGGACGGACAAAGCTGGAGCACATACGCTTCTTCAACCTACGGTTGGAAAGCGTAAAAGAAGCATATGTTACGCACCTCTGCCCTAATATGTGTTCTACCGAGCTGCCGGCGCAAGAAACCTGAGGTGGGTTCTATTAAAATCCGTACAAAAGTGGCTCGTCGTTTTACACACAAGCACACACACATTTGTCGTGTGGATCACATTGCATCTCCGCACTGCAGATTGGTGAAAGATTTATTTTCTTTCCTTTTTTTTTTTTTTTTTTGTTTCGACGGGGAACTCTCCATTTCCCTGGCCCTGGGTTCCTGCGTGTCTTTATCCGGCCCTGTTCTCATCTGCCTTTTTAGGCTTTCCAACCGTAGGTTGAAGAAGCGTATATGCTCCAGCTTTGTCCGTCTGTCCGTTCGTCTGTCCGTCCGCACGATAACTCGCGTAGAAATTGTTCGATTTCGATGAAATTTTAGTATGTGGTAGGGGACCACCTGGGGTCGAACCCTATTGAAAATAGACGCAATGGAGTCAAAGGTCACGACATAGGAGCGGGATCTATTGCATTTTCCTTATGCGTCATAACTTGAGTGAAAATGGTTCGATTTCCATGAAGTTTTAGTATGCGGTAGAGGACCACCTGGAGTCAAATTTTATTGAAAATGGACGAAATGGGGTCAAAGATCAGGTCATAGGAGCGGAATCCATTCCATCCGATTAGGTACGGGTTCAAAGCCCGGTAAGGCATGGCTGCTGTGTTTGTCTTACGGCACTGGCTCTCTTCCTTTCCTAGAACCAGTAGCTCTAAATTAGGAACAGGCGACTGCTTATAGCCCATTGAGTTGCTCACGGTGGTTGTTGAACCCTCACGCCCCCCCCAAATCTACAATAGATAGTGACCTCAAGAAGTTCTTAGCTTTACCTAATCAAAGACCTTTTCGCAATAAATAGAAGCCCTACATAGTAGACGATCAAATTCATTCGCTCTTTCAATTAGATCTCTGAGTACATGAATATGATCTGCAGAGTTCTAACCTTTTCTGAATCCATCTATTAATAATTTTGTAGGTTGTGCCATGTCCAGTGTTTTCTTCAAGTGATGTGGCAGTACCTTTGTGACGATTTCTTTAAACAAATGATAGGAGGTTTGCACTGTGTACCATTCACTTCGGTGAATATTGAAAGCATCATTCTTTTCAAACATTACACATTTTTTTCCGCTGGGAGGCGTATATGTATATAAACCTGTTTTTATTATCTCTGCTGTTAGAAGCCATATTTGAAAAATTATTTATCCACCGCATAGATCCTGGCATGAGGAATGTTTGCAGACGTGTTCCCTTTTTCATAACTCACAGTTCAGCTTCCAGGGGGCGTCAGCATATATTTTCATTTGAAATCTGGGAAAGTTGAAAAATAAGCGAAAAATATCGTTCATGAGAAAAGCTTGCTAAGGAAAAAAGAGCTTTTCAGATACCTCTTCCAGAAGTGGATTTAGCGAGAAAAAGGTATTGAACTTTACGACCCCTAGCGGGAAAGCTGTGCATTATTTAAAGAAGATAATGCTTCACATCTCTATTGTAGCGCATGGCGTACTGTGAAAAAGAAAGTTCTCTATAGGGGTTTTAGAAGCGGTGATACAGCTGGACACCGAAGTACAGAAACACCGTTTAGCTACAGAACTGTGAACCACAAAAGTCTTCAAATAATGACATTAAAGTGTTCTACGAAGTGAATGGCATCCAGTGTTGAAAGAAGTTTTTAAATCGTACATTCAGAAACAGAGATATTAAGAAAAAAAGATTAAAAGTTGGCGCCCCTAGCGTTGAAATTGGGCATTATTTTGGGAAGAAAATATACACAAAGTTTTTATAATCAGTAGTACCTGACCAAAAAGGATTTTTTTAAAAGGGCTTTTAATCCCGCAGATGTTGGTATAAACAGGAAACATTAACTTACGTAACGCCCTTTAGTGGCGAACTTATGCTTTAAGAAAAATCTAAAAATTATATGGGAAAGATTTCACAGCAGAAACACTCTCCAACAAAGAAATATTTTTTCAAATCGGAAACTTACAAACAGACATAGTGGCAAAAAGTAAGATATACACTATCTACCAACAAGTAATTGGACACCTATGATAGCAAAGGAAAACGAAGTTTATTCACCTTCAATAGTTGGTGGAGCCTCCACGAGTGGCGATTACAGATGCGACCCTCCGGGGCATACTCTCAACCAGGCGTTGTACGACGGCTAGCGGTATTTCCTTCCACTCGGCTTGGAGAAGACAGGTCAGTTCCTTCACCGATTTTGGACGGTGGGGGCACCCCTTAAGTCGACGCTCCAACTCGTCCCAGAGGTGCTCGATAGGGTTAAGGTCCGCGCTCTGCGCAGGCCAGTCCATTCAATTAACCCCATTATCACCACACCAAGCCATGGTGGACCTCGCAACATGACAGGTGGCATTGTCGTCCTGAAAGTAACATGGGTCCACCCCGTAAAACTGCCACAACGTAGGAAGCGCATGGTCATCCAAAATGGTGCAGTAGGTCTCGGCGTTGAGTCTACCAGGAATTGCGACCAAGGGTCCCGTGTCATACCAGGAGAAACACCCCCATAGCATAATTCCACCGCCGCCGAACTTCACAGTTGGCACAAAACATTCCGGCAGGAGGCGTTCTCCAGGCAGACGCCAAACTCAGACCCTGCCATCCGAACGGTAGAAGGTGAACCTTGATTCGTCGCTCCAGGTAACCTGTTTCCACTGTTCAACGGTCCACTGTCGACGTTCTTTGCACCACGTTAGCCGAGCAGCGCTATTGGACTTGGTGATCAAAGGCTTGTGGGCGGCAGCAAGTCCATGATAACCGAGCAGATGGGCTTCCTTACGGATGATATTCATCGAAAGAACACTCCCGGATGCCTGTTGAAACTCCTCGCGGATGTGGCACATCGATTTGGTGCGGTTCTTCCGAATTTCTCGGGCCAGCACCCGTCGGTCTCTAACTCCCAGTTTTGTGGGTCTGCCGGGTCGGGGCACATTCCGACAGTCACCTCTCATCTTCCACTTGCCAATCACGTAGGCCACTGTCGATTTTGGGTACTTCAACTCCCTGGATATGTCACGTATGGATCTGCCATTTCTGTGATACCCGACGATTACACCTTTCTCGAAATCAGAGAGCTCCGAACTGCGTGGCATCTTGCATGCGACTGGTTGCGTTGTTGTTTCCCACACGATATTTAACGGCGGCGGCCGTGACGTGTATCAGAACTGCAGATATCGTCGATTGCAGGGGTGTCCAATTACTTGTTGGTAGATAGTGTATATATCTACGCCTCCTGACAGGAAAACTATGCATTATTTTGTACAGGAAGTACTCTCAAACGTTTTCCGAGGCGAGCGGTACCAGTCCACGAAAGAATTTTTTCAATCGAATTTTTGGAAGCCTACATTTTTCTGCGATTACATCAGTAGCAGAAGTAGAAATGTATGCTACCTTGTGGCCAAACCATTCCTTATCAAAAATTAGAAATTATATTCAGAACATTTCCCATTAGTAGCTGCATCCGATGCAGGAAGTATGTTTGAAATCGGACATTTAGAAGCAGAGATATCGAGGAAGACGCAATTTACCTTTATGCCCCTAGCGGAAAATCTGTGCATTACTTGAAAAAGAAACTCTGTCTAAAATAGTCTACGTTATAAATGGCATCGAAAGAAGGGATGATTTTGTTCCATCGGATATTTAGAAGCAATATTTATGCAATAAAATGTGTTTTGAGTTCGATATTATCTGCATTTACGCCCTTTAGCGGCAAAGTTCTGCATCGAAAAGAAACATCAGAATGCAAGGATCATCACTCCCACATTTTAGTCTCCCCAATGCAAAAATAATTTTTCAAATCGGACTAATAGTTCCAGAGATATGATGTTCACAGACGGACAAACCCATGATACAAGCATGTTGTTTTTTTAAAAAGACGTGCTAAAAACGAAATCTCAGACGAAAATGGTAACTCATTTGGCTGGCCTTCGTTTTCTGAGAAATCAGCTCATTTGTTTCTTAACACCAAATTAGCATTAGAGTTTTCTTTTAAGTTTTTTTTTTCATTTCCTGAGTTCTCATCGGCTGTCCTGTTATTATTATTTTTTTACCTTTTCTACTTTTTATGGGCCTAATTTGAATTTAATTTAATCAAGTTGGTGTAAATGCACGTGTGAATGGTAAGTTAGGTTTTTATTTTACTCATTTAAGCCGCGCCGTACTCGCCAATTTCTCTTGCAGAGAGCTTTGAAGTGCGCCTTTTCTTTATCCAAATCCTCCCCTGTCCTGAAAGAATTTGAAGTAAAGCCAATAATTTCGCCCTTTGAGCACTCATTCAATGTCGCTGTACTCCTTTTCATCCGATGCTTCTCGTACTTTCTGGGGAACGTAACCGTCGAGTCGCTTTATTCATTCTCAGGAAAAGAATATTAGAGAATCATTTTACACTTGTAAAAAAAATACAAAACTCACGTTCATCTAGCTAAAGGCTTCCTAATACTAGAAAGAAAGTTGCATTGCGTGCCACGACGAAGTGATCGCGCCCTGTACACACTCAGTACCACGGTGATAGCCATTACCAACAGGATAATGCGCCATGCCGCACTGCCAGAATTGTCAAGAAGTGGTTCGAGGGACATGCTGGTGACTTTCTGTTAGTGCCCTGTCCTCCAAATTCCCCTGACATGAACGCAATCAAACATTTGTGGTTCGACTTGAAAAATCGAGTTCGGGCTAAATCACCACCACCCTGAAATGTACGGGAACTGGCGAACCTGCTGTTGAATTATGGTACCAGATACCCCACGATACCAATCGCCACTTCATCGAATCCATGCTTCTTTGAGTGGCTGTTGTTTCGCGAGCTAAAGGGACGAACGGAGGATATGGCACCTAAAGCTTGTGAGGTATTTGGTCATAATGTAATGGTTCATCGGTATATCTCAAAACTATTCCACTTATGAATCGGAAGTATTAAACTATGACCTATACTCTAATTTAACTTTCGTTATTAGTTGACTTTATGTAAATTTTGTGTACGTGCACTTTTAGCGTTTCGATCAATCACGAGATATACATTGAATAGATAGAAGTCATGAGATACCTTCCTAGTAACTGGTAGGCTAATCTTTCGCCCGCACAAGAGCAGTGATACAGTGAAGCATCGAGTACACTACATAAGGAAGGCGTTCCACATGTATCTCCACATATGCCTTCTGCACAGCTGTTCATAATACCGTCGCATTCCTGGGTGGAGGAAAGTTCAAACGGTCCTTTCTATAGCATACCAAAGATTTCCAACAAGGTTCATGTCCGGTGATCGGGGAGACCATTCCAGATTGAAACATTTTTGCGACATATCCTTCTACCTACGTTCAAGTAGGGAAACGAACAGTCTTGCTGGAAGAGTGAATTTCGCTGTAGGTACGTGATGACCATGAACAGATGAAGATGGTATGCAAGAATGGACACGTAGTGTGGACCTTTTAGAGAGATGCATCTAAGCGTACCAGAGGTTCGAACGCCTGCAAGCAGAACACGCTGTAGACCTTAAATAAACTTACATCTGCCTAAATAGTTCCTTGCTGACATGCCGAGTCCTTCGCTTTGTCTAGTTTCAGCCAAATCCCCACTCTCCCGTCTGCATAACTTGAAACGAGACGCATCGGAACAGAGACCCGTCTCTAATCACCGAAGGCCCTGAGTCAATTTCGTTCTTCCAGTTGTAGTGTGCAGTCCTGTGGTGTGGCGTTAGCAACGGAACTCTGAGATGGGTCGGCGGGCACCATAAACTATTGTGGCTAGTGATGGTTTTGGTGGAGACATTTCTACTAAAATCGCTCCGTTCTCCAGTTGGTTGCAACTATGCTATACAAATGTCGACGACCTCATTCTTCCACCTACTTTCTCTGCCCACAGAGATGTTCACTATGCCATGTTATTCCGGAAATGGTGTATTCTCGACACACTCTTGATACTGGGGAAAATCTTCCAAATACGGGGTGACAATGTAAATAGACAAAGTCATCGCTCTTTCACGGTTTTTCTTTACAATTTTTCGGTTGTTTGTGTCAATTAAAGAAAATCGTGGAAAGAGCGATTACTTTGTCTATTTACATTGCCTCCACGTATTTGGAACATTTTCACCATTTCTCTTGCCCTTTGCATTTATTACCTATAATTAAATAGCTTGTGTCGTTCAGCCACACCAGATGGAGACGTCTCAGTTGCTGAGCCCATCCCTACGGATTTGTGATGACTGTTGAACAAACATAGCGCCGCGGATTGTTCTCACCGTAACGTAAAGCCAACGCACTCGGCTAGTTATCGAGAGATCCGAAGTTCAATCGCAGCAGTGTCGAAATACGATTTTTCGATTGATGTGTGTTAATTAAAGAAAAACGTGGAAAGAGCGATGACTTTTTTTATTTACACGCTTGATACTGTTGAACGAGGATATTGCAATTCCTGTACCGCCTCCAAGATAGGGCGATCCTGCGTCGGGTACTCGCAATCATCCCTTTTACAAACTCTTTTAGCAATTGTGATTGGGGGTTTCACGACCACCACCAGCAATTCAATGGGCTATTATAAGCAGTCGCCCATCTCTAATATGGGGATTGCCGGATGTTCAAGGTTTTCCCTCCTCGCACTACTTTTCGAAGGTACTACATACGTTTGACCGTGAGCATGTTGTCCTACAAGCTTTGTTGTCTCGGAAATATTCTGTCCCAGTCGTCTGGCGACTAACTACTGGCAGCGGACTTAAGTGAGTTTGGCTTGTCAAACTCGCTTAAGTCCGCTGCCTTTCCCATCTGAAGAACGAGAGTAATACTGATCATCCAAGTGCCATAACCTCCGTTGGTAATCGGCGTATACGCGCTCGGCCGTCTACGTAATGCACCAGGAATCTTGATTCGTCAGACCACGCCGCTATCTTTCAATCATCCGCGATCCAACCTCGATGATCTTATGCCCATTTCATGCGTTGTTGGCGATGACGTGCAGTGAGCCTGGGGACACGGCTGGGTCTTCGGCTACGCAGGCCCATGCGCAGAAGGATGTTATGAACTGTGTGTTGTGGCACATTGCTCTGATCACCACTGTTGTGGCACATTGCTCTGATCACCACTGTTGTGGCTGCGGGCGATTTGTCGCACTGTGGCCCTGCGGTAGCTGTGAACAATGCGAGACCATCTCCGCTCCCCTCTGACATCAATAAGCTGCGAACGACACACTACTGGACAAAAGTTCGTCCTTTGGCCATCCGTGCACCACTTTTGACACGTACGCACTACAGCGGCACGTGAACAACCCACAAGCTCGCTGTTTCTGAGATCGTAGTTCCGAGGTGAAGAGCCGTCA
Organism: Macrothele yani; assembly: GCA_039090855.1. Classification (NCBI taxonomy): domain Eukaryota; kingdom Metazoa; phylum Arthropoda; class Arachnida; order Araneae; family Macrothelidae; genus Macrothele; species Macrothele yani. The sequence goes on from CM076989.1 coordinate 16,778,561, forward strand.
CAATTTGTCCTTTATCAAACTTCGATAAATCGGTAGCTTTACCCATTCTGACTCCTAACTTTGTACTAACCGAAAGCCGGTCCACGGGTTGTATATATACTGCTCTGTGAACTTCACCTACGCCACCGTTCAGTCACCAGGTGCGTTCATTTATCTAGGCTGGGGGTGGTCATAATACAGTATAATGGCTCATAGGTCCGTACCTGGTAAGCAAGTGCGACGGTCACGCAAGGAAATCCCAGACATTCTGCACTCGCAGAAATTAAGCTTACCATCCTCCACACATACACCGGCAATCTTCTTAAGATCAAACTATGTGAAATTAACTAATTTTTCCGCGACAGGGATCGAAATCAAGCCTCTTCGCTCCGGAGCAAGTTGTTCTAACCGACTAAACTACACCGACGAAATGTAGCGCTGAAAATCTGTCGTCTAAACACGTGCTTCACCTCTGTAGTACGTCGAAAATAGCTTGGCTCTGTATACGTACGCGTCATCACAGTTGCAGGTACTGTATGCCGGTTTATAAGCGGCAGGGGGTTTAGGCTTGTCCTCAATATTGTGGCGAGATAAGAAAAAAATTTTGGATGGCTATAGAGTTCTTAATAAATTGTGCTTTCAGGTGTAATTGGAGGTCACTCACAAATGATAACCTTGGTATGTCTTTTCTTTTAATAATTCCAAGTCTACTGGAATTTTTGTTTATTTATTTTGTTTACAGTATTTTTACCTGAGACCTTACATATCAAAATAGGGAGATTCAGTTATTAGCTTTTAAACGCAATAAATTTGACTTTCTTCCAAAACTCCACTTTTTCGGCATTCAGAAAATTTCGATTATGAAGTCTGTAGAAGAATCATATGGTAATTTAATAATTTTGGCGAAATCTGTTTACTGTTGCAAAGTGCATCTGTGGTGCTCTGTTTCCGTTGTATTTGAGAAAAGGTGGGCAGCAAAGTCGTTTCTTTCTCTCGATTTTATTGTTCCTTTTTCTTTCATTTTTGTCCGATCTAATGATTTCCCGTTACGATTTTAATGATTCCACAAAAGGAATTGCGCAACAGTTTCAAGAATAACGGATATAAAAAGATCCCTTCAGGAAACACTCCGTTTCCTGGTAAATTGAACAAAACATCTTTATCTTAGAACCGTTTTTTTTTTCTCGATAAAACAAAACAGTTTTCTTCCTGTATTGGAAACTAAAACACCGCCAAAGGTTACTGAACAAAAGACTAATCTAGTTTAAAGAATTCCGTTATGGCTAGAAATAGCGTCTCCAAGGACTAACAGAAGACAGGCAAAGACTTTCATCCTGAAGAAATTAGCGACAGTGGAATATATAAAAATAAAATCAAGCCGTCGGCACACTGAAAATGCATGTTCTCCGGTGAGTGAAGTACAACCGTAGATTACATGAGAGAGTTTTCTGAGCGGGAAAGAAAAAGAAGGATGTAATAGAAAACTTGCAGAAATACAGAATGGAAAACTTAAAAGATTGGCAAATATTTAACAGATCTGTAGAACTCTGATGATATGCTGCACCACAGAAGAATTTGATCCCATACACGAGATATACAATAAGACATATCGACATAGAAAGTGGAACGCCGTATGAGTCGAAACTTACCACAGACAAGTAGATGGGAAAGAAGTAGTTTAATTTCTGAGGGATTACACGAATGCGATGGCTGGGAAGATGTATGATATGGCCTAAGTCAATAAGTAGCTAACCACTGGGCAACACGATGTGGCATAGAGTGAGAAAATATAGAAATGATGTCCTGAAATATTACTGATCATGGGTCGTTGAATAGATTTATCATCATTGCGAGGTAGTCATGCAGAGGCATTATGTAGTCTGATAATGACATCCCACGCATTTTCTATTGAGTAGAAGTATGGTGATCGCGCTGAGCAAGGCAAAAAGCACATGGACGCCTTGTAGATAATAATTGCTAATGTCAGCAGTGTGTGGGCGGACATTACCTTGTTCAAACTGTGCATCAGTGATAGGGCAATTTAACGGGATACAGCACTTCATCGTCGTGACATCATTTGTAACCACATTGCGTACAAGCGGTAAATTTTCCTTTAAATTGACAACCCACACAAACAAAATTTTCCTTTAAATTGACAACCCCACAAACCAAATTTTCCTTTAAATTGACAACCCCACAAACCAAATTTTCCTTTAAATTGACAACACCACAAACCAAATTTTCCTTTAAATTGATAACCCCACAAACCAAATTTTCCTTTAAATTGATAACCCCACAAACAAAATTTTCCTTTAAATTGATAACCCCACAAACCAAATTTTCCTTTAAATTGATAACCCCACAAACCAAATTTTCCTTTAAATTGATAACCCCACAAACCAAATTTTCCTTTTAATTGATAACCCCACAAACCAAATTTTCCTTTTAATTGATAACCCCACAAACCAAATTTTCCTTTAAATTGATAACCCCACAAACCAAATTTTCCTTTAAATTGATAACCCCACAAACCAAATTTTCCTTTAAATTGACAACACCACAAACCAAATTTTCCTTTAAATTGATAACACCACAAACCAAATTTTCCTTTAAATTGATAACCCCACAAACCAAATTTTCCTTTAAATTGATAACCCCACAAACCAAATTTTCCTTTAAATTGATAACCCCACAAAAGAAAATTTTCCTTTAAATTGACAACACCACAAACCAAATTTTCCTTTAAATTGATAACCCCATAAACCAAATTTTCCTTTAAATTGACAACCCCACAAACCAAATTTTCCTTTAAATTGATAACCCCACAAACCAAATTTTCCTTTAAATTGATAACCCCACAAACCAAATTTTCCTTTAAATTGACAACACCACAAACTAAATTTTCCTTTAAATTGATAACCCCACAAACCAAATTTTCCTTTAAATTGATAACCCCACAAACCAAATTTTCCTTTAAATTGATAACCCCACAAACCAAATTTTCCTTTAAATTGACAACCCCACAAGCCAAATTTTCCTTTAAATTGACAACACCACAAACCAAATTTTCCTTTAAATTGATAACCCCACAAACCAAATTTTCCTTTAAATTGATAACCCCACAAACCAAATTTTCCTTTAAATTGATAACCCCACAAACCATGACACCAAGTTGAGGAGCCCTGTGAGTCTCACGGATGGAAGCAAGGTCAGCCTGGTGACCCCGTCTTTTCTAGGCTCTCAATCTGGTATCGACCGCGCTGAGACAAAAGCGAGACTCTTCGCTGAATACAATATAGTTCCACTCATCGCGCCGCGCATGTCTGGTATGTGCGCTGTGGTGATGAGTGGCAATCGTAGCAACGACTGACGAGAGTGCAAACCTGCCTGGTGACAGATCAGTTTGCCCTGCACGCCGCCAGTAAGATCCTCACCCTTACGTCGCCCTGCAGCATGCGTGACATTAACATTCTTGAAATGTTAAGCTCGTGATACATGACTGATTGTTTTCTGACAGGATTTCGTCGAATAAGGGCTGCCACTGCTTTTTCCAGGCGAGCAGTCCTCACGGTAAGCGGCCGAACCGTCCATTTGGGCGATCAGCGATGGTCCCAGTCTCAAGGAACTTTTTTATGGTTCGGTAATAAAAAATTCTGCTGATTTTCAGCTTCTTCAGCATGTTGAAAATCTTACAAGCTGATTTTTCAATTTTGTGCAGTGCTATTACAGCCGCACGATTCTCATAATCGCCCCACTCCATGGCAAGTACTTCACGAAACACGTTATCTCCTCTGTGACTGAACGCACAATGATTCACTTGCTGCTTCATGCCTCCTGGCTGGTAGGTGACGTTGCGCACCGGTTGCGCGCCATCTGTCGAACGTTTGTAACAGTATTTATGCTAAGACTGGGTATTTAAGCCATGAAATGCATAAAGAGAGTGATTTAAAATTTGATATTTATTATGTTAACCTTTAGTCTTGAATCCCACAACATCGCGTATATGGCTGGTTATTTTTTCCCTCTGATATCGGATGATTTCATTTTGTTCTGGGTTTAATGACCACCATTGGTGATCAATAAACCCAGAACAAAAGCAGTCACCCGTCCCAACTTTGGTGACACTGGTTTCACAGGAGGAACAGAGGGAGCCTCCTTAGAGAAACACTCCAGACATGTCTTATCACGGTTTCAAAACCCAGACAACATTCAAAACGTACAGGACAGCAGCCTCAGCACTGTTCAACAGTTGACTGCCCAATACAACAGAGATCAATCCTGTACAGTGTCTGTTATGATCATGCGTTGCACGCTGGCACGTATGGGCTATGACAGTGGTCTTAAACTCAGACTCTTGGAAGGGCCACTTTCCATTTTTGAATGAACTTAGGGTAGCCACACGAATATTAATAAATTTCTTGTGAATTACTATCAAATTTAAAAAAAGTTAGTAAAATCATGCAATGCATTGATTATGATACACCTTCCAACATACCAGAAATCATTACTCAAGTTATGAGGATAATGATTGTTGAATAGAACTCGCTCCTGTGCCCTGACCTTTGATCCCATTTCGATGATATTAAACAGAACCGATTCAGTATGCCTCCGGAACAACATACTAACGTTTTGTCGCAATAGAAGCATTTTTAGTCAAATCATGAGGATAATGGCTGTGGAATAAATCTCGCTCCTGTGTCCTGACCTTTGACCCCATTTCGATGATATTAAACAGAACCGATTTACTATGCCTCCGGAACAACATATTGACGTTTTGTCGTAATAGAATCATTTTTAGTCAAGTTATGAGGATAATGGCTGTGGAGTAAATCTCGCTGCTGTGTCCTGACCTTTGACCCCATTTCGACGATATTAAATAGAACCAGAACAGTATACCTCCGGAACAACATACTAACGTTTTGTCGCAATAGAAGCATTTTTAGTCAGGTAATGAGGAATAAATCTCGCTCCTGTGCCCTTACCTTTGACCCCATTTCGACGATATTAAATAGAACCAGAACAGTATACCTCCGGAACAACATACTAACGTTTTGTCGCAATAGAAGCATTTTTAGTCAGGTAATGAGGAATAAATCTCGCTCCTGTGCCCTTACCTTTGACCCCATTTCGATGATATTAAACAGAACCGATTTACTATGCCTCCGGAACAACATATTGACGTTTTGTCGTAATAGAATCATTTTTAGTCAAGTTATGAGGATAATGGCTGTGGAGTAAATCTCGCTGCTGTGTCCTGACATTTGACCCCATTTCGACGATATTAAATAGAACCAGAACAGTATACCTCCGGAACAACATACTAACGTTTTGTCGCAATAGAAGCATTTTAGTCAGGTAATGAGGAATAAATCTCGCTCCTGTGCCCTTACCTTTGACCCCATTTCGATGATATTAAACAGAACCGATTCACTATGCCTCCGGAACAACATATTGACGTTTTGTCGTAATAGAATCATTTTTAGTCAAGTTATGAGGATAATGGCTGTGGAGTAAATCTCGCTGCTGTGTCCTGACCTTTGACCCCATTTCGACGATATTAAATAGAACCAGAACAGTATACCTCCGGAACAACATACTAACGTTTTGTCGCAATAGAAGCATTTTTAGTCAGGTAATGAGGAATAAATCTCGCTCCTGTGCCCTTACCTTTGACCCCATTTCGATGATATTAAACAGAACCGATTCACTATGCCTCCGGAACAACATACTGACGTTTTGTCGCAATACAAGCATTTTTAGTCATGTTATGAGGATAATGCATGTGGAATAAATCTCGCTCCTGTGTCCTGACCTTTGAACCCATTTTGATGATATTTAATAGAAACGGTTCAGTATAACTACGGAACAACATGTTAAAGTTTTGTCGCAATCGAAGCATTTTTAATAAATGTATGACGCATAAAGGCAATGGAATGGATCCCGCTCCTATGTCCTAATCTTTGACTCCATTTCGCCCATTTTTAATAGAGTTCGTCCCCACGTGGTCCCCTACCATCATATACTAAAATTTTATCGAAATAGAACCATTTTTACACGAGTTATCGAGCAGACGGACGGACTGACAGACAGACAGAAGGACAAATCTGAAGCATATACGATTTTTCAACCTACGGTTGGAAAGCGTCAAAACCTACACCAATGGCTTGACACTAGAGTGGAATATTATTTCTAATTATCGGTAAATAATATAAACAAGTGTTTCATCAATCACTGAAAACAATCACTTTTACGTAACAATTATTTTCACCTAAATCTTAAAATAATCACATTTTACCAACTGTACACGGTACAGAAAATATTACATGTTCTGGCCAGAAACTTGGGCTCGATTTCTGTCACTGACTTATCGATATTTGGAATAATGTTCTTTGAACATGCTGGTTTTAAAGGTGAGCATAAGTGATTGTCACTTAACCTATTCCTTTCAAGACATTTCACTTGGTTCATTCTTGAAAACAACTGTTCACCTGAGTAGCAGCTAAGTTAGGAATGTTTACGTACTTGTCCTTTGAAACTAACTGGTAAAACTCTATTAGATTGCAGCTGTTGAATTTTTCTTTTAGGGAAGAATCACACTAAAAGTCGATTAATTCAAGCTGAAGTTCTTCAGGTGAGTTGTCAGCATTATTGGAAAATGGAGACTTGAATATACTGAAAATTTTTTACATGTCTTCGAAACATTTATACCACCTCGCGCCTGTTGAAATCCTCTTTTAACATACATAGCTATCTTCGTAGAAAAGTTACCAAAAAATCGACAAAGCTGATTTCTTCTTCTTCAGCTGAAGCTTTTAAAGTGGGAAACGACCAAGATTTCCTTCACTGAGCTGAACTTCCCAAAGCTGAATTTTCCTCTGAAATGCGTGAATATTATCAAAAATATCAGTGACCAGCTCATTTTGGCTTTGTAGTTTGATATTCAAATCGTTTAAGTGTCCAGTTATATCTATGCTGAATGCCAGATCATGTAACAATTTCGGATCATCCAAAAGCGAGACGTCTTGATCTTAACTTTCAAGGAACATCTTTATTTCATCTCTCAAATCCCGAAATCGTTTTAACACTTGTCCACAGCTAAGCCACCTTGCATGAGAGTGATACAAAATATCACTATGCTCACATCCGATATCTTTGAGAAAAGCAATAAACTGAGATTTAAACTTTTGGAACGAATGTAGCTTATGATTTTTACCACAGGCTTCAAAATATTTTCAACTTTTAAAACGCGGCCACACAATGTGCCCATGCATAATGCAATTAAGATGTACAAATGGAGTAAGTGAACCTTCGTCGATCAACATTTTTTTATCTATCCAACAACCCCCGTTTTTTGACCTAGCCATTGCAGGCGAACCATCTATAACTAAAAATGCCATTTTGAGCTAAGACAATTTTTCTTTCTCGAACTTTGTTTTCATTTTGTCAAAAATGACATCATCTTTCGTAATATAATACATTGGTATTAGTTGAAGTAGTTCTTCAGTTACTTTAAATTTTTCATCTACCGCGCGAATGGAAACAGCCAACTGAACAACATCTGTTACGTCAGTACCTTCGTCAATTGCATTGGAAAAGTAAATGAACTCTGATATCTTCTGACTAAATTGATCGTTTATATCTAAAGCTAGTTCATCGCTTCTACTAGAAAACGTGTTTGGCGAAAGACTTATTTCTTTAAACTCATTCTCCTTGTCAGGGCAAATACACTCTGCTGCTTTAACTAAATACTGTTTTGTAAAACAACCAGAAAATTCTAAAAGGCTTAGAATAGCAGAAAATTCTAAAAGGCTTAGAATAGCAGAAAATTCTAAAACGCTTAGAATTTTCTGCTATCGTTTTTGATAAGATATAGCTTACCTTCGCATTATGTGTTTTCTGTTTAACAATTCTGTGAAACACATTTTCTTGCGAAATTAAATCCGTTCTCAGTTCCTTCAGCTTGTCCTCTCGAAGATGTTTTTGCAGTGAATCATAAATCTCCCCATGCACAGTTTTAAAATGGTGTCGTAAGTTGTATTCTTTTGGAACCGCTAACACTTGCTTACAAATAAGGCGCAAAACACGATTATTACTTTCACAACAAAAGTATTTTAACTCCCACTTTTTGTTAAATACTCTATGTTAATTTTCAGTGGATCATTTTCAACTGTAACTCGGTTTAAAAATAGACGTGGCAAAAGTAAAATCACACAAATCTATTTCAATAGAAAGATAGCGTGTGAAGCAACCGATGCAGCCGGACGAAACTAGCCACCAGTTGAGCGAGAGGGAGCTTTCAATTCTGCGCAAATGATATTCTCTTTTCAGAAGATGTCCCTTTCGTACAGCAACACGTCGTCCAGCGCTCTTGGATTCGTAGACAGTACGTCGGGTGAAGACACCTGTACCGGTTCCGCGTTCCTTTTGACGTAACAATACGCATGCTTAATACAGTCATATTCTTCGTGAATAAACTTGTTACTTATAAAGAGGATGGCTTTACTAAGCATTGCTATGTTTATATTATATTTTATATCTTATAATATACTTGAAGAAAAGGTGATTTATTTTTATTTTGTAATCATACATGTGGGCCGCGAGATTGAGACCACTGGGCTATAACAAGACGACCCCCACGGCATCCTCTCCTAGTTACGGTTTACCAGCGGGCAAAAGACTCCGCCTGGTGCAAAGATCGTGCAAGTTGGATGTCGCATGACTGGAAAAAAGTGTGCGAGTCCCGTTTTTGACTCCATTCCGTGGATAGTCGTGTGTGTGTATTTGGTGCAAACAGCAAGAGGCACTTGTTCCATCCTGCATGGTCTCCATAGTGCAAGCTCGGAGAAGCGGTTGTAATATGTAGGCCATGATTAGCTGGCAGGAACTTGGATCCCTAGTGCACGTGGGACAATGTATTACTGGTACCAGCTATTGTGATTTGCTTGCTGACACTATACACCCAGCGATGTTGCATTTTCACCGAATGACGACGGAGTTTTCAAAGATTCTAATGAGCCGAGCCACAGGTCCAATGTTATGCAGGAATGGTTTAAGGAACACAGTTCGAATTTCCAGCATATCGATTGGCCTCCGAATTTCCGATATCAATGACATGGAACTCTTGTGGGACACTATGGAGCGGCATATCAGGCATCTGGGTACACCAATCACCTCAATACCTGCATTGAAGACGTTATTATACACAGCTTGGTTGACCATACCTCTCAAATGTTTCTAGACGCCCCGGTGGCGCAGTGATCTAAGGCGCTGGCTTATGACCATTCGCCCTAGTTGGGTCCGAGTTTGAATCCCGGTGAGGCATGGATGTTTGTGTTTGTCTTTCGGCACTGGCTCTTAATGTGTTAATTATCCAACACTGGATCTCTGTACGCATTGGCCATTTAGCATACTGTAAATTCCATGTTTGTTGTGCACTTGTTCACAATGTGTTGCCTGATCAACACTGGCCATATATGCGTAAATTGATCATTTGGCATGCTGTAAACCATGTATGATATGTACTTGTTGATGTGACATATCTGTATCCTGTTTATGTCTACCTGTTTGTCATGTCTCTGCACCACCAGGTCCAATAAATCATTAAAAATAAAACCTTTAATCAAAAATAAAAAAATAAAAACTGCTTTTCGTATCTTATTGAATCTATGCCACCTCGGATAAATGCCGTACTGAGGGCGAAAGATGGAGCTACGAAGTATTAGGTAGGTGGTTATGATTCAGTGATCACTCAGTTTCAATCTCTACTCGCTCATTCTTTCATAAATCTCGTCTCTCTCTCTCTCTCTCTTGTACCTTCGATGTTGTCGTTTTATTTGCTGTGTCCCACTGTGAGTGTTGCCAAATTGAGAAAGCTGTTTCGGGAAAGCAATTTACGCAAAACAGAAACTCAAAAGAAAGGTTAAATAGAGGTTTACATAAAAAATATTTTACAAAATGACAAAAACACTATCTTTTCTGATTTCATCTGAACAAAACCCAACCCAGTGGTTAATTTTTAATGATGTACTGGAAGCTTTCCTAGAAATGCATAAAAAAATTTAAATCCGTTTGTGTTAGAGAAGCTACCGTCTTTTGGAAACTAATGCAGCCTAGTAATTTCTACGATTAAGCTTTATTACAAAAACGTTCGGAGTGTAAAAATGCAATATAACAGTGAGAAACACTGAGGAAAGCATTTTTATTTTAGGCATGCCCTTGAATGTCAGCGCCGATTCATCTTACTGGGAAGATTAAGAATAGATTTCTATGAACAAGAAGAAACAAAAATTCCAGCCAGATCTCATTAAGCGAGCTCATTTGTTTTGTTCATTAAGGAAATCATTTGCATCCTCCTAATCCCATTGTGCTTTCTCCCATCCTGCTTCAAGCAGCTCGTCTAGGAAGTGTTTATTCTTCATTACTTAACGTTCCTCCCATGTGTCCTCCTGAAGATGCTAGGAATAGAATTTTTGCTCATAAGGAAACGGTCTTCGGAGTCATAATTAATTTGTTTTCTCTCATCGCAAAACTCAGCACCTCGCTCTGTTTTAATCAGACCTTCTTCTCTAGCCACGAGACACAGCTTCCTTAGTAAGCAAAATTTCCAGTTGTTATCCGTCATCTTTTAAGTTCTACGCACTGATGTGAAGCAAGCATGATTGATTGGAGGTATAACGCTTAGTTTGTAGCTTCAGAGCTCGTATGCAAACGACAGCTTCTTCCGAGATGGGTCTAGATTCGAACTCCTGTAAGACATGTATAATGAATAAGCGTGTTTTACTGGTTGTGTGGTAATTATAATGAATAAAGTATTATGCCTGGACGTAATGGAGACACTTAATGAAAGAGACCTAACAGCCAGACAGAGGTCTGACAATAATATGAACTGAGAAAAATGTACTCACTTTAAAACCTTTTATTGGCAAACTCCTGGTATCATCCAACACACACTCTACTAATCACACTACTACTGAATATCCGAACTTTCGTAGAATCGCATCACAATAATGAAGAAGAACCTAATCACATAAAACGAAGCTCTCCGCACATAAAACGAATCTCCTCGCACGTAAAACAAAGCTCTTTTTGGTATCGTTGAGCGCGCCTATTTATACTGCATACCACCACGTCATGACTTACACTCATTGCCACATATCATTCAGCGGGAGAAATAACATCTCGTTAAGTGAGAAGATAATTTGCATAGGAAAATAAAATAACAAGATATAGTAAAATCAAAAGGAAACTGAATCTAGAGTATACGTTACATCATCTCCCCCTTAATTTTTTTTTCTTTTTTTTTCTTCCGAAAAACCTATCAAATTTTGAGTGTAGTCTTACATTTCGCTGACTGACGTTTATCGTCCTCTTTTTTTTTTTTGTTTTGGTGGCAGCAGTATGTACAACATCAAACTTGGCATGACAAATTCAGGAAACCTGTGTCCGCAGCAATTGTCGTCTGTGAAGCAGGAAACACTTTTTATACTTGAACAGAACAAACCTGCATCGGCATACCTTATTTTTATTCTGCCTAGCAGGAATCACTTTTTTGATTTCAAATTACTTCCACATATTATCGTTGATTACAAACCAACTGTATCAGCAGCGAAGATTGCCTGTAGCTGCCTAACTGTAACAATTTTCATTATTTTACCCCTAAGCACATATATATATATATATATAAAAATTTGGATTAGTAGACGGACATAGAAGACATATATAAAAAAAACACACATACACAAAAAGAATGCATAGGCCCACACGAAAAAAAAAATTCTGACACGCCAACTGGTCGTGCAGGAAAAACAACAGAATGAGAAAAGAACCCGTCCACGAGAACTTACTTATCTCGAGGACGCATAAAAAACTCTAGTACGATAACGTTTTCCAGGCCTAATCGGACTGGTAAATTCAGGTGGCGTCGATCTTTTCAGAGACTTGAATGGATTTGGAACATCTGTAGTCTGTCGGTCAAGAAATCCCTGCGGCTGACAGGAACGGCTGAAGTCTGTCGGTCAGGAAATCCCTGAGTCTGACAGGAACGGTCAGGAACGGCTGAAGTCCGTCGGTCACGAACGGCTGAAGTCTGTCGGTCAGGAACTCCCTGCGGCTGACAGGAACGCACTCCCCCAAGCTTTTGATATGTTGTCCCTGTTCGGGCGCCAATTATAATGAATAAGCGTGTTTTACTGGTTGTGTGGTAATTATAATGAATAAAGTATTATGCCTGGACGTAATGAAGACACTTAATGAAAGAGACCTAACAGCCAGACAGAGGTCTGACAATAATATGAACTGAGAAAAATGTACTCACTTTAAAACCTTTTATTGGCAAACTCCTGGTATCATCCAACACACACTCTACTAATCACACTACTACTGAATATCCGAACTTTCGTAGAATCGCATCACAATAATGAAGAAGAACCTAATCACATAAAACGAAGCTCTCCGCACATAAAACGAATCTCCTCGCACGTAAAACAAAGCTCTTTTTGGTATCGTTGAGCGCGCCTATTTATACTGCATACCACCACGTCATGACTTACACTCATTGCCACATATCATTCAGCGGGAGAAATAACATCTCGTTAAGTGAGAAGATAATTTGCATAGGAAAATAAAATAACAAGAGATAGTAAAATCAAAAGGAAACTGAATCTAGAGTATACGTTACACATGGATGTTGTGTTTGTCTTACGGAACTCGATCGCTCCCTTCCCTGGAACCAGTGGCCCTAAATTAGTGATACTGATGGAGGACTGCTGATAGCCCCCTGAGTTCCTCACGGTAAGAGTTACCCCCTCCCCCAAAAGAAAGCGGCATCAGCAAATCCAAGATTTTTCAAAGGGGGGGGTTGCATATGTATGCGTATCGTATAACAATGATATTGTGTATTTATATTGATTTCATATTTTATTGCATTGGTTTGGTCATGTAAAAAGAATGAGCAATGAAAGACTGCCCAAAATTGCCACGGAATTTAAATCAAACAAACCAAAAAATAGAGGCCAACCTAAAAGAACATGGTCTGATGGAATAAAGAGAGAGCTTAGTCGAAATGGCGCTTAGATAGAGAAAGATGTATAAAAAAATTCTTGGAGATCGGAAGGCGACGCCAGACGCCATAAACCGATTATATATATATATCATCATCATCATCATCATTGTCAACCATTATCAATCCACTGCTGGACGAAGGTCTCCCCAAGTTTCCTCCACAACGGTCTGTCTTGTGCCAGTCTCCTCCATGTCACTCCCGTATACTTTCGAATTTCATCCACCCATCTTCCCTGTGGTCTTCTACTGGGTCTTTTGCTGTTCCTTGGAATCCAATCTAAAATTTCGGCTGTCCATCGATGGTCTGTTCTTCTGGCAGTATGTCCAGCCCATTGCCATTTCAGGGATTTAACTCTGATCATGATGTCTTCCACTCTTGTCATTTTTCGGATCCACGAGTTCCTATTCTTATCTATATATATATGTGTGTGTGTGAGTGTATGCTACATTGACGACTTGGTTGTCTTTAATACTTTAATAACTGAAACTCTGAAGAACAAAGGAAAACCATATATCCTTGATACCTTGAACTAAAAAGAACTAATCATCAAAATTGTAATATTCAATATCTTGATATAGATATCTCTTACCAGGGTAATTCAGATATTACCACCAATATACACTATATTGACAAAAGTCACCGGACACCCCTCAAAAGCAAATGAACGGATTCGCTGCGTTGTTAAGATGCGCGGTACAGCTACAAACGGTATAAAAACAAGCCTGCAGCTGACCGCGATCATATTGCACTGTGAGGTTGAGTGAAAAGGTCGCAGAGGGAGAGAACTGACTTTGAGAAAGGAAAGATTGTTGGGCGTTATATTAATGGGTTGTCCATAAGAGAAACCGAGAAGCGTTTAAACATACCCAAGTCAACTGTTTCGGATGTTCTGAATAAGTGGAAGACACATGGCGTGCATGAAGCAGCAAAACTTACCGGCAGACCAAAGAAAATCAGTGATAGAGGACGTCGAAACCGCAGGAGAGTCGTTACAGCTAATCGACGGAGTACTGCACAATACCTCAGTGTACAGGTGAGTAAAAATGCTAGAACCTCGGTATGCACACGTACCATTCGCAGAGAACTTCATTCCATGGGCTACCGTGTTCGTTCGGCTGCTCATAAGCGTTTTATTACCACTCGGAACGCTACTCGTCGTTTAGCATGGTGTAAAGAACAATTATCGTGGACAGTAGATCAATGAAAACAAGTCCTGTGGACTGATGAATCCAGATACACGATCCATCAGTCTGATGGCTATGTGTGGGCATGGCAGTAGCCGGGGGAACGCTATTTACCCTGTGTACTGTTCCTACCGTCAAGTTTGTAGTTGGCAGTGTACTCGTGTAGGGGTGTTTTTTTGTGGTATGGTCCCGGGCCATTGGTTATCGTAGACAAACCTATTAACCAGCACGTGTACCTCGATATTGTGGACAATTATGCTTTACAAACTCTGTGGCAATACGATTAAGCCGAGCCTTGTTGGTACCAGCAGGATAACGCACCGAGCCATAAAGCAAGGAGTGTTACGGCGGGGTTTGCCAATAATTCCGTATCATGTGTGGACTTACCAGCAGAGAGCCCTGATCGTAATCCCATAGAGCACCTATGGGATGAATTAGAGCGCCGCATAAGAAGTTTGTAACTAAGCAACAGTTAGCGGCAGCATTATGTACTGAATTTCTGTTCAGTATCTCTGTGTTCCAAAACCTAGACGAAAGCATGGCTCGAAGGGTCAGTGCATGCATTAAGGCCAAAGGTAGACGGACACCTTACTAATGTATGTCAATAAATGCTATGTTGTGTTTCTCTTCTAGGTGTTCGGTGACTTTTGTAAATATAGTATATATGGCAAAATACAAGATTTTGGCTTTCCAGTTACGTACTTTAACAAATGGAATTCTTGTGTTTCCTTGCAGGTTCACCGAAATATTGTTATTACTCAACTAATTCGAATTAAAAAAAATTCAATAACCCGGATAATTTTTAACAAACCTAAGTTTAATATATCTGATACTATTAAAAAATAATTATCCCAGTCAGTTTATAATCATTTGCTTTAAACAAGTTTGTCAGATTTCAAACTTTAATTCCTCTCTATTTAACTAGTTTTGTATTTTGAAGACTAAGCTAACTTATGACCCAACAATTTTAAATTTCAAATAATACAGTGTACTGCCTGGTGGATTGCTGGCAGCACAGGATTTCTCTTCTAACTACAACATATTTATTACCCAGCCATATACTGCCAACGCTTTCAACTGTGACCGCGATCTTCTTCATTAGGGTGCGGATTAGAGTTATCTGACAGGTGTAAAGTTTCCTTGCTTGCGTGTCGATAGGCCTATGTTTAGGCTTTCATGTTTTTGTCGTTTCCTTGGTTGACAATGTTTTGTATGTCTTACGCCTCTTTTGTTTTTAATTTTTATGGTTCTTTGGTTTCCAGTGGCTTTCGGAGTACGATCGACGGACTTCGGTCACACCAACTCTTTGTCGACTTCAGAAAAGCCATTTCACAGAACAGGTGTCCCCCCTGAAGCCTATTTTCTAGCAGAGCCTATTTTCTTTGGAGGTCCTACTCGAGTTGAGTTGTTTGATTATCTCCGTATATATTTTCACCTGTATCTAGATGATTGGAATTTTCTATGTACTATGGACGAAAGGCAAGGTGACGTTTATCATTCTTTTTTGGGAATTGGTAACTGCACATCGCACGCCTCGAAGACACTACTACTCGGCATTACCCTTTGATGTCGTCTGTCTTCCTTCTTGACTGCGCCTGTGAAATAAGACGACTTTGCTATGCCATTGTTGTGGGTATCTGAATTCACGGTGCATGTAAGACTGTGTGTTTGCCGAGTTACGATAACTGTGTTGTTTACTTCCCGTTGTAATACTATAAGTGTCATTCATTGTTACGACTTAGCAAATGCACAATTGTCATTAACGATTTTCTATGAATTTTTGGTTTAATTCATATGATAATGTTTACAGAATAAAGTTCATACCGTCTAGACACGTTAGAAATATTTTATTTTCGCTAAAACACACTAGCGCTTTCGAAACTATTTTGTTTCATCATCAGGTTTACAAAATAAAACACAGATCCTTTCAAATACATACTATTCAAAATACTCCTTGAGGTTACAAAGGCAAGTAATATATTTACATGATGGTTATGATTAGGAACACTGAGGTGCGTGTTTGACATTAGCACATGACAATGGTAATGATCAGAACTTGGTCGATACATTATGTGCCAAACAATCCATGTTTTTCAAAACATCTTTAAAATCTCTAAACAAACCTAAAATGTTTATCGGTTCAATGCAATATATACCAGCAGTCATCAATTTGTTACAATATACTTGTCAAAGACATTCACTGAGTCTTGGTTTAAACACAAGGAACATCTTTTCGTACATCAGAAAAGATAGAGACACTCCAAGTATTCTTACATCTGCAGGTATCTACTTGGCGCCATTGAGTAAAAATGTACATTCCAGCTCAGAAGTCATAAGAACCATGTACATTGGAAGTACAAAGAGACGTTTACATACTAGAATCATGGAACACAAACGAACAATTACTAATAATGGTCGCTCGACAGCACTAGCTAGTGCCTGCACGGACGAACAATTCTATCCGTTATGGGACGACATATCCATTATAACTGGATACACCAAAGTTTGGTCTCTTCGATAAGGCGAAACGCTTGCTGTAATGAGGAACCCCCTATTATTCTAACCCACTCTTGAAGACACCTTATTGACGAAGAGACTATTTTTTGTGAACTGACGAAAACGTCTTAGCAAAAACTATAACATGATGCTATGTTAAATATATCATCTTCATCAAAAACCGCAACTGCTCTTTATAGCTAACTTCCACAACAATTTATTATTTAAATCAAACACGCGCCTCAGTGTTCCTAATCATAAATATCAAGTAAATATATTACTTGCCGTCGTAACCTTAAGGAGCAGTTTGAATAGTGTGTATTTGAAAGGATCTGTATCTTATTTTGTACACCTGATGAAGAAACGATATAGTTTCGAAAGCGCTAGTGGGTTTAAGCAAAAAATAAAATATTTCTAACTTGCCTAGATGGTATGAACTTTATTCTATAAACATAAACCGGTACGTAATCAATCTCACCGAGTGTCTGACTTTGTAAAATCATCATATATTACAGTATGCATCACTTGGAATATTTAATACATATGATAATGTTTTGTTTTAATTTTTCTCGATGGAAGTGTTTTATGAGGAAATGTTGAATTTTGTCAATTTTATTTTATTTTCATTATTCTATTTACAATAAACCAGGCATTTGCCTGCGGTCTTTCACGCATCTCTGTGCTCTTTTGAGTTGTCATGCATCTCTCTGCGTTCCTTTGAGTTGTCATGCATATCTCTGTGCTTCTTTGAGTCTGTGAGTTGTCATGCATCTCTCTGTGCTTCTTTGAGTCTGTGAGTTGTCATGCATCTCTTTTTTTTTTTTTTTTTTTTGATTGGTGGTTTAACGACCACAATGAGCAACTCATTAGGCTATAAGCAGTTACCCGTCCCTAATTTAGGGTCACGGGCTCCAGGGAAGGGAAAGAGCCAGTGCCGTAAGACAAACACAACATCCATGCCTCACCGGGATTCGAACCCGGACCCCTTTTTGACGAATGATCAAAGGCCATCGCTCAGACCACTGTGCCACCGGGGTGGCTCATGAATCTCTCTGTGTTCTTTTGGGTTGTCATGCATCTCTGTGCTCCTTTGGGTTGATTTTTCCAGTTAAAATGTTTAGTAAAGTTTTTAGTTAAGTGTCTAACCCAGTAAGCATTGGAAGGGTGCATTGTTTAAACACTTTTCTGTTAAGGCATAATCGAAAATTACTCTTGAAAACTGTACTATTTTCGTATAAATCCTTCAGCCGATTTTTATACGCTCATTAATTCTTTCTTTTACATTGTCCCTCACTTAAAATCTGTTGTCCAAGGTACATGTATTTTCTTAATCCATGAGATCCTCTCCTATACTTCAAATGATATTCTTCTAGCAAAGGCAGTCATGAGTTACTTTGCTTCATCAACCCCAGACCTTCAGTTCTTACGACAGAATTATACATCAAATTTGTTTTCTGTAAGTTTGTGTTTACTCTTGCTACAAAGTTCCTGAATCATGCTTTGCAGCTCTGAAGGAGAAAGTGAGAAAATCTTATGTCATCAACGGTTCGAAGATGAGTTAAACGATGTTAATTAACTTTTATCATCTATTTAGGAGCCACAGTTTCCTTTGATGCGGTGCGGATTTTTTTCAGCCATGAAATAGATGATGCAAATAAAAATTTACTAAATAACATTCGCAATTCTCTTATATTCCCTGAAACTTAAGAAATTTCAAATAAACAAAGACTGGTGAATATTTTACTTGGCACAAATGCTAAATCAACTAGCGGACAAACTACTTTGAAAAGAATGATACTTATAAATAAAGGATGTGCCATAGCAGCATTGGATATAAAGGAAATCATATTCGGATTTACAACCAAGTTTTTGGAAGGTAAAGTTTTTTTTTAAACTTTCATATTATAAAATCGCACGGAATTTCTTAACCTATAGTTGTTTTTGTGAAATTAGATTAAAAAATTCACACAAAACTTAAAATGTATGTAGACTTAAGGCAGCAAAGTAAGTGTGTGTGTGTGTGTGTGTGTGTGTCCTACATTTTAAAATAGCGTAATCTAACTTTATGAGGATATTTTTCTTTTTTTTTTTTTTAAGGCATTCAAAATTTTATACTACAATCCGTCCCACAATTATATGGAAAGGTGCAAAAGCAGAGTGAATGTACTACGATTAGTGAAAACGTACGCAACCCATTAACACAGTGGTGAAAATAAACCACATGTTCTTTGTAGACATATTTTACGGATGAGAAAATAATAATTTTGGATATGTATTAAACGTTTTAAACATGTAGTGTATTGAAACTATCCCACAATTATGTGGAATTTCACACAAACGCACGAACACTAACACGCATTGCTATACAAACTAGCCTGGCGTCAGAGCAGGATAAATAGTCGGTAAACATGATGAGGCTGATTCAGTTTTAACAATACCACGTTGGAAAGAGCTGTTAGCGGAAGAGATAATTTGCTTTCTGGAGTTGCACGATCAAGGAATGAATGTTAATGCGATTTCAAACAAATTAAAACAATCCACATCTTCTATTCATAACGTTTTAAGTGGCATCAAAAATTATCCAGCTCAGAATGGAACTGGACGGCATAGTAATGTTTCACCTCGGATGAAACGACATATCCGGAAGCTCACTGTGCATGATAATCTGTCTGTACGAAATATAAGTCAACATGGAAACGTGAAAATGTCTAAAAGTACGGTTCACAGAGTATTGTAGCAGACATCCCTCGTGAAATATGCAAGACTGTTAAAGAAACCGCATTTATAACTGCACAGCGCACACAAGCTCGATTAAACTGGGCCAAAGACCATATCATGAAATGATGAATGGCTCCAAGTATTATTTGGTGAAGAAAAGAAATTTAATTTAGATGGCCCAGACGGTGCGAAATATTATTGGCATGATATGAGAGCGGAAAAACGCCAAATATTCAGCCGATAACACGGAGGAGGTTCCGTGATGGTATGGGCCTTTTTTCGGATTTAATGAGAAAGGTAATATCTGCGTTTTGTAAGGGCGTCAAAATGCCGTAACATACCAGGAACTTTTAAAAGACAGTTTGCTCCAAGCTGCCGCTGAAATAGGTGGTCCTGATTGGGTTTTCCAGCAGGACAATGGTCTAGCTGAGATCGAACAATGTCACATTACTGCCATGGGCAACTCGCGGCCCGGATCTCAACCCAATTAAAGATCTTTGAGAAATTTTGGTTTGAAGTGTTTATGCAAATCACCGGCAGTTTTCCAGCGTTAAAGATCTGAAAACCAAAATCCTGAACTGTTGGTATAACACTGATGGTACAATTATGCATAATTTAATATACAGTATGCCAGAACGAATATTTCAGCTTACTGCGCATGGAGGAAAGCCAATTAATAATTAATTGTGTTTGGCATTTATATATTCTTTTTTTCTTTTGTTGCTTCCATATAATTCTGGGACGATTTTACGTAGTTTGATTTCATAAAGCTAGAATATTATATTCAGTATATGTTGTCAACAGCGTTTGACGTGTGTCTATTATGTTGCTGGTCACAGTACATAATGTTTCACTAGAAGTCTTTGTTATTTTCTGCATGCAACTATTTTCATTTACAAAATTATGTTTCCATATATACATGAGACGGACTGTAGTATATAATATTTTGCAATTTCTTTTATGCTTTTATACGTTTTCGAAGGCGATCCCCTGGAAAAAAGTATTGCTGTGGTACTACTGTATTTGCGAAAAGAACTATGTCATCACAAAAAGATGGGGTGTTAAACAGTCACCGTTAACCTTTCTCCTCTTAATTTCCCAATTAAATGGTGGTAGAACATTCTGCAATGTGGCCTTCAACCTCTTCATCATAATAGATATACACAGACATGACATAAGAAAATAGACACCTGATTTGTTAATAATATTTCTTTTCTGCCCACGCGGAATGGAAGGAGCTGTAATTCTAATTGAACTTAATTTCTGGTAGCCACACCTTTACGGTTCGTAGGGCTTTTACCCTGTCAGGGTGAAAGCCCTGACAGGGTAAAATCCCTACGTTGTAATCATCAATCAATGAAAAAAAATGGTAAAAGTCCTACGTTTCTTCGAATATTAAATAATATTAAAAAAATATTTTTTGTTGCTTCGAATATAAATAATATTTTTTAAAATATTATTTTTTAAATATATATATATAATATTTTTCAAATAATTTAATATAAAAATAATAATATTTTTAATATAAAAAATAATAAATTGCCCATATGTTTGGTTACTTTATAATTTGGTACTCATATATGTTTGGTTATTTCTTTTTAATATAATAATAATAATATTTTTGTAAAATAATATTTAAATCCATCGCTCTTTCCACGTTAAGCAACGCTGATCAACCGAAAAATTGTTATTCGGCCGCCGTCGAGGAATCGAATCCCGAATCTCTCGATATCTAGCCGAGCGCGTTAGCCTTACACTCGCTTGGAGGAAAGCCAATTAATTATTAATTGTGTTTGCCATTTAGATACTCTTTGTAAAAAAGGCTAAGGCGCTCGGCTAGATGTCGAGAGATTCGGGATTCGATTCTCCGACGGCGGCCGAATAACAATTTTTCGGTTGCTGTGGGTTGCTTAACGTGGAAAGAGCGATGGATTTATTTATTCAACTAACGCTACGTAAATACGCAGCGTTTTCACCGTAAAATAATATAATATAAATAATAATATAAAATAAAGAAGATTTTCGCCTTAAAATAATACTGTATAATATAAAAATAATTTTTTTATATAATAATATTTTTAAAAATAACATATTTTTTGTCCGTGCCCCTACGTTGTAATCATTAATCAATGAAAAAAAATGATAAAAGGCCTACATTGCTTCGAATATTAAATAATATTTTTAAAAATAGCCTTTTTTTATTAAAAAAATGGTAAAAGCCTTACGTTGTAATCATTAATCGTTGTATCGTTGTATTATGTTGTAATCCTAACTTTCTTATAAAAAGTTAGGATTTATCTCTTTTTTTAATCTTTCACGGTACGTAGGGCTTTCTCTTTATTAGGCATTGTGGAAATGAAATCAACAGTGCTGCTCTGTGGAATTTAAGCCCACGATTCATGTAAGAAACCAGAAGGTGTGCCTTGTTGGTTCGTTTCTGTGGCATCCGTCGTAATTTTTAATCCAATATGGCCTACGGGTATTCAACTGGGTTCATATCTGGATCTGGCTTGGCCACGACAGTTTCTGGATGGCGTTTTGTTCGTGCCATGTTTGGGTACGTT
Source organism: Macrothele yani (assembly GCA_039090855.1). Taxonomy (NCBI): domain Eukaryota; kingdom Metazoa; phylum Arthropoda; class Arachnida; order Araneae; family Macrothelidae; genus Macrothele; species Macrothele yani. The sequence continues at coordinate 16,800,562 of CM076989.1, forward strand.
TTGCCCTATGTCATGGAACACCATCCTCCATGAGCAAGTTAGTAAAATCATGCAAGGCATTGATTATGGTACGCTTTCCAACATACCAGAAATCATTACTCAAGTTATTACTCAAGTTATGAGGAAAATAGCTGTGGAATAAATATCGCTCCTGTGCGCTGACCTTCGATCCTATTTCGATGATATTCAACAGAACCCGTTCAGTATACTTCCAAAACAACATGATAAAGTTTTGTCGTAATCGAAGCATTTTACGTCAGTTATGATGCATAAGAACAATTGAATGGATCCCGCTCCTACGTCCTGACCTTTAACCTCATTTCGCCGTTTTTCAACAGAGTTCGTCCCCTACCACATACTAAAGTTTTGTCGAAATTGAATCATTTTTAGTCAAGTTATGACGCATAAGGCCAATGGAATGGATCCCGCTCCAATGTTGTGACCTTTGACCTCATTTTGCTTATTTTCAATCGGGTTTATCCTCAGGTGGTCCCCTACCACATACTAAAATTTCATCGAAATCGAACCATTTCAACGCGTTATCGTGCGGACGGACGGACAGAAGGACAGACGGACGGACGGGCAGACGGACAAAGCTGGAGCATATACACTTCTTCAACCTACGGTTGGAAAGCGTAAACAAGGAGGTAGCCTTTGACATCGGACCACTGGAGAATATTTGTAGCACGCCTCTCTCAAGGATGGTTATGCATTTTTGTGCACTGATTGTGCCTCCACATTCTATGAGGACTGAACGACTAGTCATCCATATGGCTCCCCATATCATGACTGAAAAACAACCAGGTTTCACAGTTGGTTGTAGGTAGTTCAAGCTGAATTCCTGGCTGGGCAATCGCCACACCCAAACCCTACCACTGCTGGAAAATTGTACAAATCAGGACTAATCGAAGAACATGACAGTGTGCCAAAATGCTAAGGGTCTCTCAATCATGTCTGTCGCCCATGCCAATCTGCGACAAATATTTGCTTCTCGCAAAAGAGGCTTACGTTGAGTCCATCTTCCATGATAGCCAAGGGGGTGAAGTTACCACTGAGAAGTTCTGGAACTCACTTGGAGCTGTTCTGCAATCTCAGTGGCCTTGCTACGAGGATTGGTTTCCACAGAAGGCTTGACAGCTTGAAGATACATCTGTAATGGTCCAGGGTGACCCGTACGTGCCGCTGGTACTTCCTTGCCTGCCTTCTTGAATATTACTAGCACTCGATTAACTGTGGAAAATGGAATTTTTAGGTGCACAACAATCTGTGCTGGCTGGCTTCGAGATCCTATTGCCCCACGATTCGTCCATTCTGAAAGTCGCTTAGTTCCTTGGTTCCTTTGGGTCGAGGCATGCTCGTTTGGTGTCACCTACTCACTGACGTTGTTCTGCAAAACATATTAAAGGAAATTTGAGCATGCAATGCAATACAGACTCCACTAAATAGCAAAAATAACATTAGGACAGGCTGTAACGTACCAGGAGATGTGACGTACCTGCCCGAAGGATGCACACGACATAAAGGCAGATAGGAATCAGAATAAAACGTCCGCGTAGCTCAATTGGTAGAGCAACTTATTCCGGAATGAGGGGACCCGGGTTCGAATCCTGGCGCGGATAAAAATGACGGAGAAATTTACTTCGTTATAATGGCACCCGAACTATCCGGATGACCCGACCGTTCAAAATCTCGTATTGGTGTGATGTTATTTCCACACCGCGAGATAGGAAAAATAAGAGAATCCCTTCTCCAGCACTTCGAAAAAAAAAAAAATAAATAAAAAAAAATAAGGGGAGATGATGTAACCTACCAGGAGATGTGACGTACCTGCCCGAAGGACGCACACGAATCAGAATAAAACGTCCGCGTAGCTCAATTGGTAGAGTGACTTATTCCGAAATGAGGGGACCCGGGTTCGAATCCTGGCGCGGATAAAAATGACGGAGAAATTCACTTCGTTATAATGGCGCCCGAACTATCCGGATGACTCGACCGTTCAAAATCTCGCATTGGTGTGATGCTATTTCCACACCGCGAGATAGGAAAAATAAGAGAATCCCTTCTCCAGCACTTCGAAAAAAAAAATAAAAATAAAAAAAATAAGGGGAGATGATGTAACTTACCAGGAGATGTGACGTACCTGCCCGAAGGACGCACACGAATCAGAATAAAACGTCCGCGTAGCTCAATTGGTAGAGTGACTTATTCCGGAATGAGGGGACCCGGGTTCGAATCCTGGCGCGGATAAAAATGACGGAGAAATTCACTTCGTTATAAGTCGTCTATTAACTTATGTCATGTCTGTGTGTTATTACCAAGCAGGCATCAGCTCTCGCTACAGCATACACATCATTTCAGAATCCTGGGTCTGAAATTTATTTTCAGAATTCCCCTTGTTTATATAATATTGGGGAAGAGCTTTCAAAGAAAATCGTTGTCGTAATATCATTTATTTTCAGTACTTTATTTCAAAAAATTAAAATAGCTCCAATAAATAAGTGGCAGCACATATCCTTTTTATTTAGCTTTGGCGGAGGATGAAGTAAAAATGCTCTCTGCAGTACATCCAGATTTTGTTGATGGGTTCTTGTCATTTCCTTCGACATAATTAACGTTCCTAAAGAGCATTTGTCTCATTTAAGCCACTACGTAGGCATACCCTGACAGAGTTTTAGACCGTCGACATGATGAGAAGAAAATTGGTTTCTCCTGTTTCCTCGAAAAAGCGCTCAAGAAATAACTAAATTAAAAGAAAAAGGAAATGTGAAGAAGGCAAAAGAGGAAGACTGGGATAACTTTTAAAATATCAGGAAGAAAATAACTTTATTACCAGAGAATATTCTCCTGAAGCAAAAAGTAAGAAAAAAATTGCAAAAATAAAAATATTTTGTGCGAAGACGATGAAATATCTAATGAAAAAGTTACTTCAGGTTGGGAAAGAAAGGCTGAAATTGCCTAATTGTGTTACTTCTGCATTCGTCAGCTCTCTCTATTTAAAAGTTAGTTCACTACTCATGCATGAAATATGAAACTGTTTATGCGCTATTATTTAAGCACGAATACACAATTTAGAGCTAAAACGCGAATTGAAAAGCGCTTAACTAAAATTAAAGCGCTTAAAACCCCTTGCAATACTAAAAAAATTTCTGAAATTCACGAGCCACTTTCCATCTTTTCTTTCGTGAATTAACGAAGCATGTTTCTGATACAACTTTTTTCCGTGAAATGAAGGAAAAATTTATGAATTTCACGGATTTTTTGTACGCCAGAAAAATTCTGAATTTTCAGAAACCTTTCCGCAATTTTTTTCTTACATTGACGGTAAATTACCATTTTCAAGCGGCGATAACGGAAAATTCTGAATTTTCAAAAACGTTTCCGTTATTTTTTTCTTATATTACGGTAAATTACCGTTTTCAAGAGATGATAACGGAAAATTCTGAATTTTCAGAATCCTTTCGCAATTTTTTTCATATATTGACGGTAAAATACCGTTTTCAAGAGGTGCTAACGGAAAATTCTGAATTTTCAGAATTCTTTCGCAATTTTTTACGCTTTCCAACCGTAGGTTGAAGAAGGGTATATGCTCCAGCTTTGTCCGTCCGTCCGTCCGCACGATAACTCACGTCAAAATGGTTCGATTGCGACGACATTTTAGTATGTGGTAGGGGACCACCTGCGGACGATCCCTATTGAAAATGGATGAAATAGGGTCAAAGGTCAGAACATATGAGCTGGATCCATTCCATTGCCTTTATGCGTCATAACTTGCGTAAAGATGGTTCGATTTCGAGTAAATTTTAGTATGTGGCAGGGAACTACCTGGGCACGAGCCCTATTGAAAATGGGCGAAATGGTGTCAAAGGTCAGGCAGGACATAAGAGCGCGATTTATTCCATTACCCTTATGCGGCATAACGCGTAAAAATGGTTCGATTTCAATGAAATTTTAGTATGTGGTAGGGAACCACCTGGGGACGAACCCTATTGAAAATGGGCGAAATGGAGTCAGAGGTCAGGATACTGGAGTGGGAACCATTCCATTGCTCTTGTGCATCATAACTTATCTAAAAATGCTTCGATTGCGACAAAACGTTACCATGTTGTTCCGGAGGTATAGTGAAACGGTTCTATTGAATATCAACGAAATCGGGTTAAAGGTCATTGCACAAAAGCAAATTTTATTCCACAGCCATTATTCTCATAACTGGCGTAAAACTACTTCTATTGCGACAAATCTTTAGTATGTTATTCCTGAGGTATACTGAACCGGTTCTGTTGAATATAATCGAAATGGGGTCAAAGGTCAGGACACAGGAGCGAGATTTATTCCACAGTCATTATCCACATAACTATAGTAATAATTTCTGGTATGTTGGAAAGCGTATCATAATCAATGCATTGCATGATTTTACTAACTTGTTTTCTTATATTGATGGCGAAATACCGTTTTCAAGAAGTGATAACCGGAAATTCTGAATTTTTTAAAACCTTTCCGCAATTTTGTTCTTATATTGGTGGTAAATTGCCGTTTTCAACATGTGATAACGGGAAATTCTGAATTTTCAGAAACCTTTCCGCAATTTTTAGCACGTCTTTTGTAAAAAAAGAACATGCTTCTGTTATCGGTTTGTCCGCCCGTCCGTCCGTCTGTACCCACGATATCTCAGAAACTATTAGTCCGATTTGAAAAAATTATTTTTTGCATTGGGAAGCTTGATATATGCAAATGATGATCTTTTATTTTGCTTTGTTTTTTTACGATGTACAATTTTGCCTTTAGAGGGCGAAAATGCAGATGACGTCGAATTCAAAAAATACGTTTTATTCCACATATTTGCTTCTAAACATCCGACTGAAAAAAAATTTATATCATTCGATTCCATTTATGTCGAAGAGTATTTTGAATATAGTTACTTTTTCAAATTACGCATAGATTTTCCGCTAGGAAGCGTAAAAGTAAAGTACATTTTCCCCGATAACTCTTCTTCTAAAACTTTCGATTTGAAAGATTTTTCTTCAGCGGATACATCTCCTGATGGAAAATCTTTTGCATATAATTTCAAATTTTTGTTAAAGAATACTTTGGCCACAAGGGGGCGTAAGCGTTAATTTTTGATTCTGATGTATTTGCCATAAAATCTGAGCTTCTAAAATATCGATTGAAAAAATTCTTTCATGGACTGATGCCACTCACATCGATAAACCTTTTCGGAATATTTTCTTCTTAAAATTTTCCACAGTTTCTCCGCCAGGGGGCGTAGATGTACATCTTATTTTTGTCAATATCTGTACTTCTAGGAGTCCGATTTGAAAAATTCCTTCTTTGTTGGATAGTGTGTTCCGTGTGACATGTTTTTCATATAATTTCAAAATCTTCAAGTAATTCATAGACTTTCTGCTAGGGGGCGTAGCGGTAAATTGCGTTTCCCCCTATATCTCTGCTTCTAAATCTCCGATTTGAAAAATTCTTTCTGCACCGGATACAGCTCCTGATGGGAAATCGTTAGCACATAATTTCTAATTTTTGTAAAAAAAATAGTTTGGCCACCAGGGGGCGTATATCTTAATTTCCGCTTCGGTTGTATTTGCAGCAAAATATGAGCTTTTAAATTCTCTATTGAAAAAAACGTCGTTTGTTGACTGATACTACTGATGTCGACAAACCTTTTAGGAAAATTTTCTTCTTGAAAAAATGCATGGTTTCTACGCCAAGGGGCGTAGATGTATATCTTATTTTTCGATTTGAAAAATTCTTTCTTTGTTGGATAGCGTTTCCGATGCGAAATGTTTTTTCTATAAATTCAAAATTTTCAAGTAAATCATACACATTCCGCTAGGGGGCACAGAGGTAAATTGCGTTTTCTGCGTTATTTCTGCTCCTAAAGCTCTGATTTGAAAAATTCTTCCTGTATCGCATACAAGACCTGATGGAAAATATTTTTCACATAATTTCTAATGTTTGGTAAAGAATGATTTCGCCACCAGGGGTCATATGTGTTAATTTCTGCTTCTGAAGTATTTGTTGCAAAATCTGGGCTCCTGAAAACTCGACTAATTTTTTTTTCTTGCACCAATACCGCTCTTACGGATAAACTTTTTGAGAATACTTTCTTCCTAAAATAATGCATGGTTTTGTCACCAGGGAACGTAAAGTCACATCTTACTTTTGTCGATATCTCTGTTTCTAAGAGTTTGTAAGCTTACGATTCCGTTTACAGCAATATCTGAGGGATTAAAAACCCGATTGAAAATCTTCTTTCTTTGGTCAGATCTATTGTTTTCCATACCGGTTCCATTCACTTTGAATAGCTTTGATAAATTTAATTTGCGTCCGAACGGATTCAAAAGATGTGCTTATTACACCCGAAAATTCGGTGTCAATTTTCTTGTTTCTTATATTGACGGTAAATTACCGTTTTTAAGAGGTGATAACGGGAAATTTTGAATTTTCAGAACCCTTTCCGCAATTCCTTTCTTATATTAACGGAAAAACTCCGTTCTCCCTTTTTTCTGTATCCACATGACGAAAACTTTCCGGTAATACGAGAGATTAATGGGAATACTTGCGGGTTTGATTTGCTGTTAAATTTCAATAATCTGTCGAAGAATGTAGCGAGATCGGATATTGCGGATAACATATCACATGAGTTTTTGTTACTATGTCACAGGATATTTCTTCTACTTTCTCCTATTTTGTACACCAGCTGTTATATATTGTGTTACCGTAAGAAACTGAGTACACTTAATTTATTGTACAGGTTACTGTACGATGTCTACGTATCAGTCTGTTGAGCAATTAAGACAAAGCTACTTATACAGTTATCTAGAATAAATTTTATATTTAGAAGTTTTGTAAAATTATTTCATGAAAACAGTCGCGCCTTCTCTTAAATATAATTAAAAGTTATTGTCAGTTGAAACAAGTAAGTAAAATCATGCAATGCATTGATTATGATAAGCTTTCCAACGTAGCGGGAATCATTACTCAAGTTATGAGGATAATGGCTGTGGAATAAATCTCATTCCAATGGTCTGACCTTTGACCTTATTTCGGTGATGTTAAATAGAATTCAGTATACCTTTTTAACAACATACTAACGTTTTGTCGCAATACAAGCATTTTTAGTCAAGTTATGAGGACAATGGCTGTGGAATAAATCTCGCTCCTGTGCCCTGACCTTTGATCTCATTTCGATGATATTCAGCCAAACCGGTTCAGTATACCTTCGGAACAACATGATAAAGTTTTGTCGCAATCGAAGCATTTTTACGTAAGTCATATCGCATAAGGGCGATAAAAGGGATTCTGCTCCTATGTCCTGACCTTTGATCCCATTTCGTCCGTTTTCAATAGAGTTCCTTCCCTCCGATTTGAAAAATTCTTTCTGCACCTGATACAGCTCCTGATGGATAATCCTTTGCATATAATTTCTAATTTTTGAAAAAAATGGTTTGGCCACCAGGTGGCGTAAGTCTTAATTTCCGCTTCTGATGTATTTGCAGCAAAATATGAGCTTCTAAAATCTCGATTGCAAAACAAGTTGTTTGCTGACCGATACTACTCATGTCGGCAAACCATTTAGGAGCATTTTTTTCTTGAAATAATGCATGGTTTCTAAGCCAAGGGGCGTAGATTTATATCTTTTTTTTGTCAATATCTCTACTTCTAGGAGTCCGATTCGAAAAATTCCTTCTTTGTTTGATAGTGTCTCCGATGCGAAATGTGTTTCCTATAATTTCAAAATTTTCAAGTAAATCATAGACTTTCCGCTATGAGGCACAAAAGTAAATTGCGTTTTGTGCGTTATTTCTGCTTCTAAAACTCCGATTTGAAAAACTATTCCTGTATCGCATACAAGACCTGGTGAAAAATCTTTTTCACACAATTTCTAATGTTTGGTAAAGAATGGTTTTACCACCAAGGGGCATAAGTGTTAATTTCTGCTTCTGAAGCATTTCTAGCAAAATCTGGGGTCCAGAAAACTCGACTAAATTTTTTTCTTGGACCGATTCCGCTCAAATGGAAAAACCTTTGAGAATACTTTCTTCCTAAAATGATGCATGGTTTTCCCACCAGGGGACGTAAAATCACATCTTGTTTTTGTCGATATCTCTGTTTCTAAGAGTCCGATTTATAAAATTATTTCTGTGTTGGAGAGCGTTTCCGGTGCGAAATGTTTCTCATATAAATTCATGTTTTTCTTAACGCCCAAGTCTGCAACCAGAGGGCGTAAGCTCACGATTCCGTTTACAGCAATACATGAGGACAGTGATAGCATAAGTGATGCTTATAGATAACAGTGATAGCATATAGATACCAGTGATAGCGTAAAGTGATGCTTATAGATACCAATGATTGCATAAGCGCGATGCTTATAGATACCAGTGACGCTCATAAATACCAGTGATAGCATAAATAATTCATTCTTTGAGTTCATTTATCATTCATTCAAAAGTGTCATTCGCGAATGATGCAATTTCCAGGTTTTCATTACATTCATTAGGTAAGCCATTGGTGAAAAATCTTCCAAATATGTGAAGACAATGTAAATAGACAAAATCTCCTCTTTTCCACGTTTTTCTTTAATTAACACACAGCAACCGAAAAACTGTATTTCGACACCGCTGGGATCGAATCCCAGATCTCTCGATAACTAGCCGAGTGTGTTCTTCTTACGTTACGTTGCCAACAATCCACTTCGCTATGTGTGTTTATCTGTCAGCATCTGACTTCACGAATCCGTAGTGATGGGCTCAGCAACTGAAACATCTCCCTCTGGTGAGGCTGAACGGCATAAGCTTTTTAATAATAGCTAATAAATCCAAAGGGCGAGAGAAATGGCGAAAATCTTCCACATACGTGGAGACAATGTAAATAGACAAAGTCATCGCTCTGCCAAATTGGTTTGGCAGTTAGTGTATGTGAGTCTGGAGGAATTCGAGACCGCTGTGGTGCAGTGGAAGCATGTCCGGCACGTAACTGGAAGACCCTGTGTTCGATTCCCGGTGGCAGCCAATAAGAATTTTTCCGTTACTCACTTACAAACGTGGAAAGAGCGATGACCTCTGTTTGACACTCTTTCCACGTTTTTCGACCCCAGCGGTGTTGAAATACAATTTTTCGGTTGGTGTGTGTTAATTAAAGGAAAACGTGGGAAGAGCGATATTTTTGTCTATTTATATTTGGGTAAGTCATTTGTTGCAAGCATCGGGTATTGCGCTTTCAGGTTCATAGGTCTTTTTGACAAACTGTCCAAAATATCGCTGAAAATTAAAGCTCTTCAGCCATTCACTTTGAATGATTTGCCACAAGTCGAACGATTCGGTCACGCTACTGAAATGAATGACATTCACTTTCATTCACATTCTTAAGTTGTTCACCATATTTTTTTTAGTTGACTGTTTATTGCTCACTCACATAACGGTTGACATTCATCAACTCTCGATTTTACCTTTCTCATTGGGAATTCGCTTCCGAATTTATTCCGGTGCAATAAACTTAAACGTGCTGCGATTTCAGTGTGTGCCGCAATAATGTCTGACTAAATAAGCACTCACAATGGGGTGAGAGCAAACCATTCACGGTAAAGAGTCATTCGATGTGAACGAATCGTTCACGAATGGTCTATCACTAATAGGTACATTTGCAAAGAAAGACGCTACTGAAAAACGCTAATATTTGAAATTAACGTAAACACAAAATGATACTAATAATTAACAAGGAACAATACACCAACTATATCTTAAAAAGTATAACTATATATACTAGTGATCCGAAATTTCTTGGCTAAGAATAGAAATAAGTTTCCAAGCTTTCGCACATTAACCAGATGGCTTTCTCAAAGAAGGTAGACAGCAAAATGCTGTCTATCTTCCTTGAGAAAGATATCTGGTTGATGTGCGAAAGCTTGGGATGTTTTATTTCTGTTCTATACGCCAAGAAATTTCGAATCACTAGTATAGTAATACTTTTTAAGACAAAATGATACATTGTTCGATTTTGGTGGAGAAACAGGTTTTCATCATTTGATTAAAATAACACTGTACCTTCTACCACCATGCTTAAAAATGAATCTATGATGCTTAGATAAAATTTAATAGTTTTTACTAGGAGGGCCCTTGTGTTTTTCCCGGATTTAACAAGAAAAAATTTGAATCGGTTTCTGAACCAGCGTTATCCGAGTTTTCCTGAAATTATGAATAGCTGCAAGGAAACACTTAACTGAAACATGATCTAATAATCAAAAGAAAGTGTTGAAAAGTAATGAAATCTACAGATGTGTCGGCACAATTGGTTGGAAATAGCAACCTTTATTGATTGTAAATATAAGGAATTTGAAATATACGTAACATTTACAATTTTGTGATCAATCTAACGTACAGTTCTTACGAAGCGCAAGTAAGTATACTTTTGGAGAGCATCTAGGTAAACGATGTCGAGTATTCTTTTATTTGGAGACAAGATGGAGAGCTTTTTTTCCAACTCTAGAGCAACCAACGTAGAGCTGGTAATGAGAAAACAATGGGTTTGCAGGTTGAGTACTAACATTTTGAAGATTAACCCTGTGTCTTGTTGATACTCATATTAAAATTAAAACGAAGAGGAAACCGTATGCGTTCAAACTGAATCGGAAGGTCAGATGGGATGATTGGAGTGAGTAAAAGTAAAGCATGGTCACCTGCGTGATGGTGAGTCACGATGGTAGCTTTGACCATATTTGACATGATTTTCTTGACAGCCAGGCGTGTTCCATTGCAGACTGTGAATTGATCCGTATTACGTCAAGGTACCATAAATAAATAATCCAGATGAATGATTTTTCGTCTAAATAGTGGAAACTATTTATAGGGCGTAGTAATACACGGCGAGCCGCTGTTTTAAACGTAAACAAACCTGCAGCGGAAGGATACACAAAACACCTCGGAAGTCCAGGAAAACATTTTGTCACAACAAATTTCTAATAATGTTGTTCCTATCACGTTTGGCGTGAGGCTCTCGTAGTTTATTTTCTTCAAAATTACGTAAACGTGTAATAAAAATACATACTTGGAAGATGTAAATCCGTTTATTGGTGTAAATGTGACATGGATGTTAAGTCAGAAAATATGCGAAAACTTCAAAATTTCGTCGTCCTGGAGCGGGAATCGAACTCGCGTCTCCCGGATAGCGTCCGAGTATGCTAACCACTGCACCACCCAGAACAACAAATTTTAAGTTTCCGATTAATTTAAATATAATAAATTATAAAACCTCCAGATTCGCTATATATATGGATGCCGGTTGCTTCGACTAGCGAATCCTGTCATGGTTATATTCAAATTAATCGGCAACTCGAAACTTGGTCGTCCTGGGTGGTGTAGTGGTTAGCATACTCGAGCGCTATTTGAAGATTAACCCTGCTATGCTAACCACTACGAGTATTCTAACCGGATTTATCTGATTTAACATCCATGTCACATTGACACCAATAAACAGATTTACATCTTCTAAATTTGTATTGTAAAATGCTGTAATCCTGTATTTCATTCATTGATATTCTGCACCTCCGGGCAATGACAGGAATGAATTCTAAACCTCCAGATTCGCCATACATGAATGCCGGTTGCTTCGACTAGCGAATCCTGTGATGGTTATATTCGAATTAATGAGAAACTTGAAACTTGTTCGTTCTAAATGTTTAGTGGTTAGCATACTCGGGCGCTATCCGGGAAACGGGAATTCGATTCACGCTCCATGACGACGAAATTTTCAAGTTTTAGGATATTATCTAACTTAACATCCATGTCATATTTACACCATCCAATCAAAAAAAAAAAACGAGACTGAAGTGATAATCTGTTTTGTTGGTGCAGTGGTCTAATCCGTGGCATCTGATCATTCGTCCAAAGGGGGTCCGGGTTCGGAAAATGAACAGGTAGCCGTTGGCTTTGAGGGACTCATCCACTGGTGCTGGCGGACCCAAGTCATACCAGGAAAACATTCCCCCAGACATGCGCAGTGCCACCGCTGGCCACACCGACAAGCGTGTCCGGGTGTTGATTCTCGTGTGTCAGTAGCCGGATCCGCCACCGTCCGTCACATCTGTGGAGTAGAAACCTCGATTCGTGAGAGAAGGCAACCTTCTTCCACTTTTCCACTGTCCAATGACGGTAGTCACGTGCGAACTTCAGGTGTCGTTGCTGATGGACTTGGGTTAACATGGGTGCCTTGATGCAGCGTCGACTCTGGAGACTCATGCGTAACAGGGTTTGCTCTACTGTTATCAGAGACACGTACCCGGGTGCCTCAGCGTTTATTTGTGCGGTCAATTGTTGCACTGATGCACGTCGATTGCTCTTTACCAGTTGACAGAGGCGACGTTCTCCTTTGGGGTCAATGACCTTTGATGCTTCACAGTTATGACGTCGCGTGGTACTCGGTGTGCCAGCGGACAATTCTTGGTTAACCCTTACTACAGCACCTCACGAACAGCCCACGAAGTCTGCTGTTTCTGAGATGATTCCACCCTTGGTGAAATAGCCGATGATCGTTATATTTTAAACGACCGTCAAATCACTACCACTTTCCATTGTGCTCACGTCACGCACTATGGCTCATCTGTACTGGCCGGCCGCTTATATCTCCGTGTGGTCAACCTTGTCACGTGCAATCTCTGACGCACCTGCGCGGGTTCACTGTGATTGCGAGGGTGGTCATATTTTCATGATACGACTGTGTATATGTACACTGAAGAACAATTTAACTAGAGATACCTGTCCAGTTACGTGTAGCACCACCTTTCGTCCTGATGACGGCGGCGATTCGTATCGGCATGGACTCGACAAGACACCGGAAGCGTTGGGGAAGCGATACGGATCCACGACCACTGAACAAGCTCCCACAGTTCATGAAGATTTGATGGAGGGGTTCAGAGCCTCGAACATCTCTTTCGATGGAATCCCAGATGTGCTCGATGGGATTGAGGTCAGGTGACCTAGCTGGCCAAGGAAGCGAGGCCAGGTCGGTGGAGTGTTCATCCAACCATTCGGATATAATTCGGGAGCGATGACACGGTGCATTGTCTTGTTGCAGGATGAGGTCCCCAGTGGGATGTTGAAGACGCATAAACGGGAGCAAATGGTCGTCCAAGATATCCTGGTAACGTTGACCTCTGAGGGACAATGTAACACGTACCAGGGGTCCCATTTCAGTACACGTAAACAGTCACCCCAGACGAGAATGCCATCCCCACCAGCTTGAAGAGTACCCTGCTGGCAAGAAGGATCCATCGCTTTATGTGGTTTGTGACGTACTCGTATCCTGCCATCCGCATGTACCAACGTGAATCTCGACTCATCAGTCCAGGCAACATTTTTTCACATGTCTAGAGTCCAGTGGCGATGTTCCCGCGCCCATGCTAATCTTTGCACCCTGTGATGTGCGGACAGCAGCGGTACCCTCGTGGGCGATGGCTTCTGTACCCCATAGCAAGGAGATGGTTCTGGATGGTGTGGCTGCTTACACCTTTTTGTGCACCAGCGTTAAATTGCTGAGTGATTTCTTGCACTGTGGCCCGTCTCTCCGTTGTTACAATGCGAGCTAGCCAACGATGATCCCGCTCATCCATACGCTGATGTCCACGGCAGTTGGCCCTGCCAGGGATGGTTTTACCGGACCCGATGTATTCACGGTGCTCCCGTGACACAGTGGCTCGTGAAAAATCCCAGTGCCTGCACGACGTCCGAGATGGAGTGACCCATTCGTCGGGCCCCGACAATTTTCCCACGATCAAATGCACTTAGATCCTTTGTCTTACCCATACTGCATCCGACTCTTACTGATTCCCGTCGCATCACTCCTTATATTGTCGGATCGCTGCATACGTCATGTAATTTCTGTTTACAGGGCCGCCCACAGCGCCACCTTTGCGTAACGCCAGTTGTCTCTAATTCAATTGCTCTTCAGTGTCTTATAAAACTACTATTTTGTTTTCTAATTAACGTTAAGTTGAGTAAGTGCCTATTATTACTGGGGTTACGATTTAACAATTTCTTTATTAGTGCAGTGCGGCTGAATAAAACGCGAACTGTTAGTAAATCGTGAACTTTATTTGAGTGACTGTTTCACTAAAAGTGAGTAAATAAGAAGTACAAAGTTTATGCAATCTTCCGTAAGCCCCACGTACACGTTTCAAATTGTAAGGAAAGGTACACAATGTAAAAAGTATTAAAAAATATAAAAATACAATGCTTATTTCTCATCTCATAACACAGAAAGAAAATACTTCTCGTATTCTCGTATAGCAAAAGCAACACAGCTACATATTTATATTTCATATCTGTGAGGAACTTCGAGAAAGATCATTTCCTGATGCGTTAGAAGTGTGTGAACGCTATTACATACACGCAAATTGCATAAATTACAAAACGCGAAGACTGGAGCGGTAAAGCATGCAGGGAGCTTTTAAGCTTTCTATTATTAAGTTATTCCTTCCTTCAGAAACATACTGAGTGTTTGTATAATCACTGATTGCGGTTCAGTAAATGCCGTAATTTGCAGGAAGCGTACATCCGCAGACCTCACTTATTAATGATTAAGGCCCTTCGAAGCAGTTCGTGGTTGCATGTCGTTCAAGTTCAATCTTGCTCAGCTGGGGAAACAACTGTTGATAATCTCTGAGGCAAAGATTCGTAAATGGAAATCATTAGCAATGCTTTCCTTTTCTTTTCTTTTGATCTATCTGTGGCTTAATGAAAGTAATCCTATTTCTGAAGACATCAGGATTTAGTGGAACAGCTATTTGGTGTACTTCTTAAGCGTTTCTTTTTCAGTATATAGGTGCATAACGTTGTTAGCGTTTCATCGAGTTAGCTGAATTTCCTTACTGGAAGGTTTCTTAAAATTGTGTTTTAGCTTTTGTGATCGTTAAACTCTGATCACATAGTCTTGAGTGACCACTTTGTTAAGCTTAACCTTTTGTTTTATCTATTGGAAAGTGCAAACCCGGTGGTGTAATTACTGAAACAGCTGTTGCGTGTAATAATTCAGCTTGAATAATAGTATATTAGGTATACAAATAACTTTTAAATCGTTTTTTGTGTGACGTATACCGCTAATTTACATATCCGACATTCTCTCGCGTTGTTGTCATGTGACCGTAGCTAGTCCAGAGCATAAAATGTGACACAGAAGTTTGCCCAACAGCCAAACACGCTTGCACATCGGTAGGTGAAAGATGGCAAGCGACACTGCATTTATTCGACACTACATTCGTTACGAATTTCATCAAGGGAAAAGGTGCTGCAAAAGTATGTGCATCGAACTGTTCTGTTCTGGGGGAGAATATTGTATCGAAAAGCACGTGTGAGTTTCGGTTTAGACGGTTTGAAGCAGGTGATTTTGATGTTCGCGATCGAGAACGTAGCGACGCCCTGTAGAAGATTGCACATGAGGAACTGAAAGCATTACTGAATGAAGATTCGTTTCAAACGCAAACAGAACTAGCTGCACAACTGGGGGTAACTGTACAAACCATTTCCAATCGTTTACGCTCAATGGGAAAGATTCAGAAGGAAGGAAAATGGGTGCCGCATGACCTGAGCCAGAGGAACAAGGATGAACGTTTCATAAAGTGTTTGAATATGTTGAATGAAAAACAAAAAATCTTTTCTGTGGAAAATCGTTACCGGTGATGAAAAAGTGGATATGGTACGACAATCTCAAGCGCAATTGGGTAGACCCTGTAAAGCAATGAATACGACACCGAAACGCAATATTCACTCGAAAAAAGTTCTGCTGTGCAACTGGTGGGATACGAAGGGTGTGCTCTAATATGAAATAGTTATTGGAACAAGGTCAAACTGTTACTGCTGCTCTCTACAAGCAACAATTGCTGCGATTGAACCAGGAAATCTGTAGGGAACGTCCATTCACAGGCAAAGGATTGCGTCTCGGGAAATTACTGCATGACAATGCTAGGCCGCATGTCGCGAAATCGGCCAAGGAAACGTTGTTGATGCTTGGCTGCTAAGTTTTGGAATACCCGGCGTATAGTCCCGACATAGTGCCTTCAGACTATCATTTGCTCCGATCAATGCAGCATGGTTTGTCTACTGTACGGTTCCGGACATGTGACGAATTTCAAAAACGGGTGGACGACTTCATCGCGTCACACGACGAAGTATTCTTCATGACTGGAATCCGTCAGCTGCCCGACCGATGGCGGAAGGTTATAGATAATGACGGCGCATATTTTGATCTGTAAAGGTATTGTTGTTTTTCTCTCAAATTACATGTTGCGTTGTCTTAAAACGCTTTAAAAGTTATTTATACACCTAATAATATACACTCAACTGGCAAAATATTAGAGATAGGGGTGATGAGCAGACCCAAACCAAAACGCAAGCGGTAAATAGGCGGACAGCAGGGTTTCCCGACGGTGTATCGCAATCGACGAACCTGGGTAGGCGTGGTGATCAGAGTGACTGAGCGTGGAGGCCATGCTACGTTTTCCGTGGAAGCGATATCTACTGCGCTTCTAGCCTCCCAGCTCAGCAAAGAGAGCCAAGGCGGCGCATGCGCGTGATGGCTCTTTCGGACGAGCATGGCCATGCTACGTTTGCGTGGAAGCGATTTCTACTGCGCTTCCAGCAGTGACCTCTAAGTCCGGCAAGGGAGCCAGAGCGGCGCGTGTTATTTCAAACTCTGCGTTTAGACCGCTTCCAGCTAGAGCCTTCTGCTTTAGGTTGCGCGTGACGCGCTTGAGATTCCCCTTCCACAGTGGTAAACATTTGCGGAATAGGTGACTTGCCGCCTAACGGAAATAACACACAGTCGTGTGACTGTTATTGAGCAGTTACTGAAGAAACCATTTAGTTCGCTAACTTTTAGCGATAAATTAAAAATTGCCGCCCCGGTGGCGCAGTGGTCTAAGCGATGGCCTCTGATCATTCGTCCGAACGGGGTCCGGGTTCGAATCCCGGTGAGGCATGGATGTTGTGTTTGTCTTACGGCACTGGTTCTCTCCCTTCCCTGGAACCAGTGACCCTAAATTAGGGACGGGCGACTGCTCATAGCCCATTGAGTTGCTCACGGTGGTCGTTAAACCTCCAATCAAAAAAAAAAAATAAGCAGTCGCCCGTCCCTAATTTAGGGTCACTGGTTCCAGGGAAGGGAGAGAGCCAGTGCCGTAAGACAAACACAACATCCATGCCTCACCGGGATTCGAACCCCTGACCCCTTACGGACGAACAATCAGAGGCCAGCGCCTTAGACCACTGCGCCACCGGGGCGGCGGCGACTGCTTATAGCCCATTGAGATGCTCACGGTGGTCGTTAAACATCCAATAGAAAAAATATATATATAAACACTGGCAGGCCAAAACCATTACCCACTTTGCCGCCCCGGTGGCGCAGTGGTCTAAGGCGTTGGCCTCTGATCATTCGTCCGAACGGGGTCCGGGTTCGAATCCCGGTGAGGCATGGATGTTGTGTTTGTCTTACGGCACTGGCTCTCTCCCTTCCCTGGAACCAGTGACCCTAAATTAGGGACGGGCGACTGCTTATAGCCCATTGAGTTGCTCACGGTGGTCGTTAAACCTCCAATAAAAAAAAAAAAAAAATTACCCACTTTGTGTTCCCAAGTAAAAGGAGCTAAATCTTTTCCTGTGGCGCAGTGGTCTAAGCGATGGCATCTGATCATTCGTCCGAAATGGGTCCTGGTTCGAATCCCAGTGAGGCATGGATTTTTTATGAGTCATACGGCGCTGGCTCTCACCCTTCCCTAGAACCAGTAGCCCTAGATTAGGGACGGGCGGATGCTTATAATCCATTGAGTTGCTCACTGAGGTCCTGAGTTGACGTTATTAATATTTTGCCGAAAAACAAAACAATTGATAATTCCTTTGTGGTGCACATAAGGTAAAGTAAAGAATCCCTGGCCGCCCCGGTGGCGCAGTGGTCTAAGGCGTTGGCCTCTGATCATTCGTCCGTGAGGGGTCCGGGTTCGAATCCCGGTCAGGCATGGATGTTGTGTTTGTCTTACGGCACTGGCTCTTTCCCTTCCCTGGAACCAGTGACCCTAAATTAGGGACGGGCGACTGCTTATAGCCCATTGAGTTGCTCACGGTGGTCGTTAAACCTCCAATCAAAAAAAAAAAAAAAAAAAAAAGAATCCCTGAATACTTTTCCTAAATTGTTGTAATATGACGCTTCCGTTTCTACCACATATATTAAAATCTCGTAAGCAACATAATTTTTCACTACTATTCTTTTTATCATATGTGTTAGTATATATAATCCTTAAATATCTATATCATTTTTAAATATATCTGCGTACTTTCATTTAATATTTGCATGCATGTATAAGCATATAATTTTTTTATTACTTATGTATTGTATGTGTATTAATAATGTGATTAAAGATGGGCTGTTTTGACCACTTCCCCGTCCAGAAAAGTCACACTCCGCCACTGCCTAACATTACCCTTTTCAACTTTCGCTCTTTTTTCGCTGATCCTTTTGAAGATCGAATCTGTGTCCTTCCAGCGTTTATTAATGTTCGAAGCAGGGGCGCAACCAGGATAGGCTTTAAGGGTTACAAATTAGTAAAATCATGCAATGCATTGTTTATGATACGCTTTCCAACATACCAGAAATCATTACTCAAGTTATTACTCAAGGTATGAGGATAATGGCTGTAGAATAAATCGAGCTCCTATGACCTGACATTTGACCCCATTTCGATTATATTAAACAGAACCGGTAAAGTATATTTCCGGAACAACATGATAAAGTTTTGTCTCAATCGAAGCATTTTTACGTAAGTTATAACGCATAAGGGCGCTGGAATGGATCCCAATCCTATGTAGTGACGTTTGACCCTGTTTCACCCATTTTCAATAGGGTTCGTTCCCAGTTTGTCCCCTACCACATACTAAAATTCCACGGAAATCGAATCATTTTCAAGCGACCTATCGTGCTGACAGATTGACAAAGCTGGAGCATATACACCTCTTCAACCTATGGTTAAAAAGTGTAAAAACCTCCTCCAGAGCCCAGAGTTTTTTTTTTTATGATTCGCATTAGTAGTTCTATCTCTTGTGTCTCTGTCTCAGTTTGGTTCAATTTCCATCTCCCCTAAATGCTCCTAAGCCGAGATTGTAAACTTATTGCGTTCCCATGTTGTTACGTTTTCTATCTGTAACTGATACTACACTGCTGGCCACCCAAAATGCAACACCATGAAGGAAGCGTCCGATTGGCCTGAAATTCGCAACATGCGTCGCCCGCGAAAGGACATGCAAACGATTAGAATTACAGGGCATATGCAAATCATGTGCGCCCGACACGCCACCGAGAAGCACCATAAGAAGTGTGCACATAAGGCGGGGCGGGGCGGGGCGTAAGTAGTGCAAGTGTGTTGTGCTGCCGGACCTGTGCGTGAGAAGCTTCCTGATGCCTCGTCGGCAGTCATTCCAGATCGTTTCGGAGTTGAACAGAGGACGATTAGTGGCTTATCGCGACAGCGGTTTATCGTACCGAAACATCGGCGCCCGTGTGGGACGACATCCAGCTACATCGAGGCAACTATGGATTCGGTGGGTGCAGGAGGGGCGGGCGGACCGACGTGAACTGTTGCCAGAGCCGCGGCACACCACCGAACGAGAGGACCATCATGTTGTGCGGTGGGCATTGGCGGCTCGCACCGCCACATCACGAACGTTAGCGCAGGAATTAGGGTGTGTTGCACAATAACCTGTGTCAGCTCCTCCCGTTCGACGTCTTCTGTAAGAGCGAGGACTTGTCGCACTGCGTCCATTGTTCTCATTACCATTGACGTTACACCACCGGCGAGTGCGGCGGTAGTGGGCCGTTGAACGCCTCACCTGGACTACGGAATGGGACGACATTGTCTTATCCGGCGAATCCCGCTTCTGCCTGCAACACCATGATGGTCGGATCTGTGTGCGGTGGCACCGCGGCGAGAGACTGTAGGACGCCTGCATTATGCATCGCCATACCGGTCCGTCGCCTGGCGTTATGTTTTGGGGCGCAACTGGATATGACACCCGCACCCCTCTGGTACGCATCGCCGGTACACTCAACAGCCACCGCACCATCTCCGACGTTTTGGAGCCTGTAGTCCACCCTTACCTGCAGCACCTCCCAGCGGTCACGTTTCAACAGGACAATATGCGCCTGCACGTGGCACGCATCGTACCACAATTCTTCACGGCCCCCCAGGTGTCATTGCTGCCGTGGCTCGCCTGATCTCCCGATATGTCGCCCATCGTACACGTCTGGCCGCTGATCGGCAACCGAGTTGCGCGGCAGGCACTACTCGCGGCTGCGCCTGATGAACTGTGGCAACGTGTGGAAACAGCCTGGACCGACATACCGCAAGCCCACATCCAAAACCTCTTTCGTTCGATGCCGCAGCGTGTAGCGGCCGTTATTGCCAGCCATGTGGGCCACACGAACTATTGATGTCTACGTGTTCCGCAAGTCGCACGGGCCTGTAAACTCAATCGTTTCATCTTTGTATCTGTTGTTATGTGTCCAGTAAATCTGTCTTTGCTATCTCGTGTCCTTCTTGGTGTTGCATTTTGGGTGGCCAGCAGTGTTCATTGAAATGCCAAAAGACATGGGATACGTACCTAGTATCGTGTAGAACCTCTTCTAGCCCGGAGAAGTGCAGCAACTCGATGTGGCATCGATCCAGAAGTGGCCGGAAGACTTCTGCAGAGATGTTGAGCCATGTCGTCTGAACAGCCGCCCGCAGTTCCCTGGTATTTGCGGGTGCAGGATCATTGGTGTGAATGGACCATTCCACCACGTCCCATAAATGCTCTTATTGGATTCATGTCGGGCGAATGTGGTGGCCACACTATGCGTCGGAACTGTCCAAAATGCTCCTCGAACCAATTTCCGACAACTTGGGTCCGATAACATGGTACATTTTCCACATGGAAAATCTCTTCCTTTTTGGGGTACATGAAGTCCATAAAGGGCTGAAAATGGTCCAAGTGATTACTAGTTAATGGCGTGTTTACGAGGACCAGAGGACCCAAATCGTGCCAAGTAAAGACACCCCATACATGTATGGAACCACCACCAGCTTGCATAGTGCCTTGTTGACTGCTTGGGCCATGACCTCATGGGGTCTGCGCCACACCAGAACCCTACGATCAGCTCGTAACAACTGGTAGCGTGACTCATCGGACAACACCACATGTTGCCAGCCTTCTAGTGTGCAATTACCGTGTTCACGAGCCTAGGTGAGGCGCTGAGTTCGATGTCGTGGTGTTAACAAAGACACTCTGATGGATCTTCTGCTCCAATGCCCCATGGATGCTAAATTACGCTGTGCTGACCTGATGGACATGTCTCTGGCACCTCCTGCTTTTAATGTGGAAGTTTATTGTCGCTTGTCCGTTAGCATGGACAATCCTGGTCAGAAGCAGCTGGTCACGGTCATTCAGTGCCCCTGGTCGGTCATTGCGTTGTGCACGGTGGGTGGTAATGCCTTCCGTGAGGTATTACCACCCACAGGTACACACGTGACACTGTGGATCGTGGAATGTTGAATCGTTGCACACGTGACACCGTGGATCGAGGAATGTTGAATCTTTGCACACGTGACACCGTGGATCGAAGAATGTTGAATCTTTGCACACGTGACACCGTTGATCGAGGAATGTTGAACCTTTGCACACGTGTCACCGTGGATGGAGGAATGTTGAATCTTTGCACACGTGACACCGTGGATCGAGGAATGTTGAATCTTTGCACACGTGACACCGTGGATCGAAGAATGTTGAATCTTTGCACACGTGACACCGTGGATCGGGTAATGTTGAATCTTTGCACACGTGACACCGTGGATCGAAGAATGTTGAATCTTTGCACACGTGACACCGTGGATCGGGGAATGTTGAATCTTTGCACACGTGACACCGTGGATCGAGGAATGTTGAATCTTTGCACACGTGACACCGTGGATCGAGGAATGTTGAATCTTGGCACACGTGACACCGTGGATCGGGGAATGTTGAATCTTTGCACACGTGACACCGTGGATCGAAGAATGTTGAATCTTTGCACACGTGACACCGTGGATCGGGGAATGTTGAATCTTTGCACACGTGACACCGTGGATCGAAGAATGTTGAATCTTTGCACACGTGACACCGGGATCGAGGAATGTTGAGTCTTTGCACGCGTGACACCGTGGATCGAGGAATGTTGAGTCTTTGCACACGTGACACCGTGGATCGAGGAATGTTGAATCTTTGCACAACTTCGGAAATTGAATGTTCTATCAGTCTGTCTCCCGCTAACATGCCTCTTTCAAATTACGATAATTCACATCGGCTTGCCATAATCCTACTGGCGGGTGTTCAACCTGACTCACCAGATTACACCTCGCAAGTGATCGAATCGTGCGTGGCGTGCGTATAAATTTTTAAATCCTAAACACCTAGTAATACAAATTGGAGCAATAAATTTCTTTTCTTCAAAGATATCAATAAAATACTTCGATACTGCAGACAAATTATTGGCGAATTTTTCATATATATTTCACCGATATCTTAACCCTGTCCCTCCAAAAAATTCTTAGTCGCGCTTCTGGAAGAATGTGTGCATTAAGTAAAAGTGTTCATTTAATCCAAATCACACTACAAGTAAAAATATGTATATCCAGTTAAAAACCACATAAGCATTTTCGAACTCGCAACGAGTTCGTCATCAGATGTAAAGCCGACAAAACGGAATGTGAAGCACCTTATATATACAGGATTTACTGTAGCCAACCATAAGATATAAAGGTTGTTTAACCTAGAAGATTAACTGGAGTCCAGGTGGCGTATCGAGACATACATGAAATGCACTAAAATGTTCAAATGTTAACATGAAGTACGCAATTTCTTGTTTAATCCGGTTCAGATGTAGGAAGTAATGATTTCCAGTCCTGTGAAATGTACCCTGGAACTCCATTATTGCAGTATTGGTTCGAGCGATGAAAAATAAACGAGCTCTCCATAAGTAAAGTGACATCCCGGGTAGGTGGGACGGCTAAAATGGGGATAATGAGTACCGGATACAGTCAGTCGAGATAAGGCAGCAGATGTTGAGCCATTTTTAACTGAGTATTTATGCTCCTGAATCCTCGTCTGTAATCTCCATTGAGTTGAGCCAATATACACAAGTGGTTGCTCTCCCAGAGTCACAGGTTCCACAGGGATACAGTAAATTCCAATCCAATATTTTAAATGTTGCACTTCTGGACAAACTGAAGCAGAAATAGGTCTACAAACGTGGAGGTAAGCTTTCGAAAGGGATCTTTCTACTTCAAGACAATGCCTCTCCTCACAAAGCTACCATTGTGGAGCAGAAATTGGATGATCTTCACTTTGAAATTCTGAAATACTCAGCCTTTTCACCTGATTTGGCTCCATGTGACTACTACCACTTTCTTAATCTGAAAAAGCACCTCAAGGGAAAAAAATAATTTTCAAGCATTGAGGAGGCTACAGCACTTGCGGCCGAGTGGTTTGCAGCAAAACCGAAAGAAATTTCTTGTTTTTGATGGGTTAAAAAAGTTAGAACAACAAAGTCTTAAGTGTGTAGAGCTTAGGGGAGAATACGTAGGGTACAAAATTTTTTTCAATCCCGTAGCATGCTGTTTTGTTTACAATGCCAAAGACTTATCAGCACCCCTTCGTAGTGTCCGGTTGCACTGGTTCATCAGATATTCGCTGGTTAGGTAATTAAGCAGTTCTGGAGTATTAACTATATTTTCCCTCGTGGGTGAAATGAATGAATTTATAGCTAAATGAGAACTCGCCCAGTGGTGCTCTCCATTCAATGCAGTACATGGATAAGTGCATGTCCCAATTTTTATATTATTATTTCTATTGTTTACACATGGATCTGTTCCTGCTTTTCAACTTAATTTCTACCTTTTTATTCGAACTCGGCATCAAGGAAATCTTCGGTTTTTTCGAGGAGCCGATAACTATCTCCGTCCATTGGAGAATCCCCATGTCTGCTCCCTATTATCTTCCCATGCTAGATAAAAAAAAACCCTTTCCTGCTTTTCTTCTTTCTTTTATGTAAAGTGCGGGCTTCTTTACTTTGCGTGTCCCCTACTGCGACCATCAGGCCAGCTCCACTTCACTTTCACCTCTCTCAGGCACCTTCATTAGCAACGTACTTTGCATGTTTGCATTTCCATCATTGCGCTTTCCTGTTACGTGTGAGCCATTATTTTTCCCACATCCTTGTGGTAAAAGGGAATGAATCCTGAGAATTCCATACAATACTGCGAAACAATTTTCACAGCAATAAAGTAATCCCAAATTTGCCGCCCCGGTGGCGCAGTGGTCTAAGTCGTTGGCCTCTGATCATTCGTCCGTAAGGGGTCCGGGTTCGAATCCCGGTCAGGCATGGATGTTGTGTTTGTCTTACGGCACTGGCTCTCTCCCTTCCCTGGAACCAGTGACCCTAAATTAGGGACGGGCGACTGCTTATAGCCCATTGAGTTGCTCACGGTGGTCGTTAAACCTCCAATAAAAAAATCCCAAATTTAACTTTATGAACAGAGGGTGCAAGGAGACATCCAGAAATAGTGTTTTCTGCCCTCTTTCATTTAGGACTGGCTGAACACTACTAAGGGATAGAGTGCCACACCAAAAACTGACGAAAAAGGGAAAATGATTTCAGCCTAGGAGATGATATTAATACTAATATTCGCTGACATTAATCAGCCCACGTAACAGTGTCATTCGCTTCGTGATCTTAGCATGCAGTGTGCGGACGCGAGTTGCTTTTAATAGGCAAAGGTTAATTTACTCATACATGAGGTCATTATTTTTCCTTTCATCAGTCTATCTTTCTAATTGCCGTATTGTGCATTCTGGTTCAAATGCATGAAAAAATGCAGGTTAGTGCAAGTAAGCTATTGATATTCAAAAGCTGTAGTCAGAATTTATTCCTACTTTCTGAACATCTTCTAAAGCACAAGTTTAATTCACTTAAATAACGGACGAAAAAGCTCAAATCCAAAGAAGACAGATTGCCGTTTTTAAGGTTGATCGTTCTGACAAATGCTATCCCATTTTTTCTGGTTGCTGATTATGGTGTACTCACATACACTGAAGTAGCAAATTATTAGGAACACCTGCCAAATGACATGTTGGGCGGCTTTTGGCATACAAAGCAGACTCGATTCGATGCGCATGGATTCAACTAGGTGTTGTAATGATGTCTGCCAGTTTCTGAATGTTCGCTGCATCTCTGTTACGGCTCTCTCCATCTCGTCCAACATGTGTTAACTTGGGATACGATCTGGGAACTGTGGGAGTCATTTTAGCACTTTGACGTCATTGTCGTGTGACGATCCGAACATTGTGGCATGGTGCATTAACCTACTGGAAGCAGTTATCTCCATCGGGAAACGCCATGTACACGTGCAAGTGTGACTGCTCCGCAATGATGTTAAGATTCTTCGTGGTTTCCAAATGCTGTGGCAGAGTAGTTACGGATCCCAATGCCCGCTATGAAGACAGACAGCCGACCAATACACCACAGGTGCGGCTAACAGCTACATCGACTAGTGCTGTTGACGCAATATTATGACCCACCCATCGGCGTGTATTAACTGCCGTATAACCGGGATGCATCGGACCAAGTGACATTTTTCGAGCCATCAAAGGTCCACTTCTGGTGTTTCTCTGCTCATTGCAGCCAAATGCATCGGTTTTTGGCAGAGACGAATTATAGAGGAAGGAGATGACTGCTGTTACAGCCCATTCACGCGCCAGCGTGCGGTTGACTGCGTATCCTGAAATTCTCCTTTTGATACCGCTGTTGTACTGCGTAGTTTCTTGAAGAATAGAGGTCTTCTGTTACCTCGTACAATCGTCCCCAGCCTCCATTGCCCAACAACATCGACCAGTCACTTCGGCCCACAGTAAGAACACTCGCTGCTTGCTTTGCTGTGTGGGCATCACTCACTGTACACCCTCAGTTCAGTTGTTCTTGCACAACAAAGAAGGTTTGCCGTTTCTGTGATGCTTGTACCTGCCCATCTAGCACCAACTATCATGCCTCGTTCAATGTAGCTTAAATCACGAGTCTTTTTGACGCTTTCCAACCGTAGGTTGAAGAAGCGTATATGCTCCAGCTTTGTCCGTCTGTCTGTCTCTCTGTCTGTCTGTCCGTCGGCACGATAACTCGCGTAAAAATGGTTCGATTTCGAAGAAATATTAGTATGTGGTAGGTGACAACTTGGAGACGAACCCTATTGAAAATGGATGAAATGGAGTCAATGGTCAGGACATAAAAGCGGGATCCATTTCATCGCCCTTATGCGTCATAACTTACGCAAAAATGCTTCGATTGCGACAAAACGTTATTATGTTGTTCCGGAGATATACTGAACCAATTCTGTTTAATATAATCGAAATGGGCTCAAATGTCAGGGCACAGGAGCAAGATATATTCCACAGCCATTATCCTCATAACTTGACTAGAAATGGTTCTACTGCGACAAAACTTTAGTGTGTTTTTTCGGAGATATACTGAACCAATCCTGTTTAATATAATTGAAATGGGGTCAAAGGTCAGGGCACAGCAGCGAGATTTATTCCACAGCTATTATCCTCATAACTTGACTAAAAATGCTTCTATTGGGACAAAACTTTAGTATGTTGTTCCTGAGGTATACTGAACCAATTCTGTTTAATATAATCGAAATGGGGCCAAAGATCAGGGCACCGAAGCGATATTTATTCCATAGCCATTATTCTCATAACTTGAGTATTAATTTCTGGTATGTTGGAAAGCGTATCATAATCAATGCATTGCATGATTTTACTAACTTGCTCATTTTGCCGCTTGTAATATTTTTCGCTTCAAATTAACTACTTAAAATATTACTATCGTATTATCTGTCAGTTGAACTCGTAACATTGTAACTTCGAAGGTTTCAGCACCGGATAGCTAGTACACAAGAAATATTAATTCTACACTGAGCAAAATTAGACGACCCAACCAAGGTGACCAGATGGCTTTTGGGAATGGCAGAACATTTTAATTAAAAAATGAGGACATTTCGAGGGAAAGGTGGACATAATAAATTTGTACAAAAATGAGTATGAATGCACATACTCTGTAATCAATTTTTTGAGAGTTTTTACGTACAAAACTTAAGAAAAAAAATTTAGTGTGCTCGACATTTGTACTTACACGAGGATCATCTAGAAAGTAAAGAACGTTTTGGTACAAAACAATAAGTTTGTAAAATCATGCAATGCATTGATTATAATACGCTTTCCAACATACCAGAAACCATTGCTCAAGTTATGAGAATAATGGCTGTGCAATAAATCTCGGTCCTGTGACCTGACCTTTGATCCCATTTCGATGATATTCAACACAACCGGTTCGGTATACCTCCGAAATAACATGATAAAGTTTTGTCGCAATCATTTTTACGTAAGTTATGATGCATAAGGGCTATGGAATGGATACCGCTCCTGTGTCCTAACCTTTGACCCCATTTCGCCCATTTTCAATACAATTCGTCCCCAGGCAATCCCCTACAACATACTAACATTTCATCTGAATCGAAGCATTTTTACGTACGTTATGACGCATAACGGCGATGGAAGTGATTCCGCTTTTATGTCCTGACCTTTGGCCCCATTTCGCCCATTTTCAATAGGGTTTGTCGCCAGGTGGTCCCCTACCACATACTAAAATTTCATCGAAGTCGAACCTTTTTTTTTTCGTTAGTTATGGCACATAAGAGCAATGGAATGGATCCCGCTCCTATGTACTGACCTTTGACCCCATTTCGTTCACTTTAAATAGGGTTCGTTCACAGTGATCCCCTACCAGATACTAAAATTTCATCCAAATCGAACGATTGTTACGCGAGTTATCGTGCGGACGGATATACGCACACAACGCGTGACGTAATGAGGCAGATGGGAATCGCGAACATCTGCTCACAAGAGTGTGACGTCATAAAACTTTTATAGGATCCACACACAACGCGTGACGTAATGAAACAGATGGCGTGACCGCGCGCCCACATTCTCAAACGCGGGATTGGGACGTCATAAGATTTCTAAACATTGGTAACATTAATGGAACAACGCCATGACACTGAAAACCTTATAATTCGGGGTGGTTATTTAACCCATTAAACGAATTCTCCTAAATTCGAGATCAAGCTAAATCGATTTCTAGTACAAGGAAATTCTTAGAGCCGTTTTCAAAATAAAATGTATATACATACATACAAGAGTTGCTACTTTAAGATGGACGTCAAGTAATTTTGCTTCCTATATTTCCAATGGAAAAACTTCTGTACACATTTTCTTCACAATTAATGCGAAAAGTTATTGATTTTTAATATAATTATGGTTATGTTTTAGAAAATATTAATTTTTCCAAGTTATAATATGAAGTTATTTTAATCGATGTTCAAATTTTTATCCTTGGGAAAACATTAATTGTGAAGGAAATGTGTACTAAAGTTTTTCCTTTGGGAGTATAGGAAGCAAAATTACTTGTCGTCCACCTTAATAATATGGGATAAGGGGGATGGAATGGATCGTAATCCTATGTTCTGACCTTTGACCACATTTCGTCGAATTTCAATAGGGTTCGTCCCCAGGTGGTCTCCTACTACACACTGAAATTTCATCGAAATCGAACCATTTTTACGCACGTTACGACGCATAAGGGCAATGGAATGCATCCCGATATTATGTCCTGACCTTCGACCCCACTTCACCCATTTTGAATAGGGTTCGTCCCCAGGCAGTCTCCTATCACAAAGTAAAATTTCATTGAAATCGAACCATATTTACGCAAGTTATGACGCATAAGGGCAATGGAATGATTCCGCTCCTACGTCGTTACCTTTGTCTCCATTTGTCCCATTTTCAATAGGGTTCGTCGCCATGTGGTCCCCTACCACATTAAAATTTCATCGAAATCGAACCATTCTAACGCCAGTTATCGTGCGGATGGACGGACAAAGCTGGAGCATATACGCTTCTTCAACCTACGGTTGGAAAGCGTAAAAAACAATCAGCAGCAAGGAGCAAATATTTATGTGACACTTACAGGAAGACACTTCACCTACTTTTCGACATAATCACCAAACAAATTGAAACACTTATAATAGCGTGGTACCAATTTTTCAATGCCGTCGTTACACTCCACTGCCGCTAAGTTGTCTAACCACGCAGTAACAACGTCTTTCAGCTCGTCATCATTGTGAAAGTGAGTGCCACCTGAAAACTCTTTCATCTTAGGAAAACAGATGAAAGTCACTAGGCGCTAGGTCAGGGCTGTATGCCAGATGATCGAAAACTTTCCAGCCAAAACGTTGAATAAGTCCTTCAGTTGCTGCAGAGGAGTGAGGGAGCGCGTTATCGTGAAGGAGAACAATGTCGCAAGACAACATGCCACGCCGTTTGTTATGTATGGCACGTCGGAGCCGATGAAGCGTCTCACAGTACGCTTCGGAGTTTATTGTCTGTCCTCGTGGCATGAAATCAACCATGAGTACGCCCATTCAGTCCCAAAACACCGTCGCCATCACTTTCCGTGTGCTGATTGTTGGTTTGCATTTTGAGACCGGGAATGATGCCATTCTACTGACTGGCGCTTGGTTTCCGGTGTGTTATGTGAGACCCATGTCCCGTCACCAGTCACTATATAGTCCAAGAATTTGTCTCCATCTTTGGCATATCGACTGATGAAAGTCAAGGCAGCTCCCATTCTGTTTTTCTTGCGTTCCGCAGACAGAAGTCGAGACACCCATGTGGCACACATTTTTTGTACCCAAGATGATCCGTAACAATTTCATGCAGCAGGGCCCTTGAAATTTCGGGAACAAAACTGTGCAAATTGTCTAAGGTGAACCGTCTATCCTTCAGAATTTTGTCTTCATTTTTTTTTTCTGGATTGCTTCAGTGACGAGAGAGGGTCTCCTAGAACGTTCTTCATCATGAATGTTTGATCTTCCTTTGTTAAACATGATGCACCATTATTGCGCAGATGCTGCATTCATAACCCCTTCACCGTAGACTTCCGTTATTTGCTTGTGAATATTGATAGGGCAAACCTTTTTGGCGTTCAAAAAGCGTATCACACTCCTTATTTTATTATATATCAAATACGTGGAGATAATGTAAATGGACGATGTCATCGCTCTTTCCACGTTATTTTTAAACAACGCATAGCGACTGAAAATTGTATCCCGGCACCGCTGGGTTAGAACCCCAAAACTCTCGATAACTAGTCGAGTGCGTTCGAATTTAAACTACGGCGCCAACAATTCTCAGCGCCTTGCGTGATATTAATGTATATATATATATAATGTATATATATATATATTAGTGATATTAATGTATATATATTACGATATCCAGCGATCTATTTTAATTACTTCCTCACCTCTTTACCCCCTAATGTGTGGCGCTGTGACACTGAGAACTGTTGGCGCCGTAGCGTAAATTTGAACGCACTCGACTAGTTATCGAGAGTTCTGGGGTTCGATCCCAGCGGTGCCGGAATACAATTTTCAGTCGCCATGCGTTGTTTAAAGATAACGTGGAAAGAGCGATGACATCGTCCATCTTTATTTTATACTTCACGAGGTTTTCGATTTTGCCACACATTTCAACGGCTTCTAAGAAAAAGGCAAACATCCGCACTACCTCGCTGCTAGGCTCCGACTGAGCCTGGGTGTTCGATGCCGCCGCGAAAATGGGGGGGGGGGACTTCGCCTAGGTCAAACGTTCTTTACTTTCTGGACGACACTCGCATTTTACACTGACAGAGATTTTCTTCACTAGATCGGGTTTCATTAACAAATATTTGTGAAATTCAGGGCATGTCATGTCTTTCAAATTGTGTTTAACAAGCAGTATGTTCCTCACTGATTGATTAAGTAACTTGAATTATAGAAAGAAAAACAAAACTCACAGCAAGGAATCACAACACACAAAACACGCATTATGAGTGTGTTTACGCGACTACACCGCCCGGCATCGCCAACATGCCATGTACGACAGACATACAAACGCGCACTGGTGGGTTTTCTGTGCGCTGTTGACTTACAAGTGACGCACTACAGCAGGCAGCTGAACAATGGCAGGAATAAACTGACCGGGGATAAACTGGAGGGAGGGCGCAAGCGAGAATCCAGAAATTAACGAATACATTTTAGGCTTGATAGCATATATTATTACAAAAGAAGAATTTGATCAAAATGTATTTGACTTATTCCTTATTGAAAAAGCCGGACATGTGGGCTATTTCTCTTAATGCCTGGAGGACAGGAGGCCATATTAAGTAAATGAAGACATGTCCTCCAAAAGCCTGACGTCTGGTCACCTTGGACATAACGGTCACAAAAGAGTCGATTTCGATTTACGAAAATCATTGTCGTTTATTATCCAAGCACTTCAGGTCAAATAGGCATCTACGATATTCATCAGCCACACAATAACGAGTGTGAAAACACAATTTTGTCCACGCCGAACATCGAACCCAAGTACCCTTACTTCGGAGTAAGTCGCTCTCCCAACTGAGCTACGCGGACATCTCTGCTTTTCAATGAACACCACAACGTCTTCGTCGGTGGTATTTAAGGAGTACGGCGAAGTGAATGTAATCAGTCGTCGGCGTACGGACACGTGCGAAGAGCCTGAAGAAGCTGCAATGCCTGGACATGGAAGTATAACGAAGTAAGTTTCTCCGTCATTTTTATCCGCGCCAGGATTCGAACCCGGGTCCCCTCATTCAGGAATAAGTTGCTCTACCAATTGAGCTACGCGGACGTTTTATTCTGATTCCTATCTGCCTTTATGTCCTGTGCGTCCTTCGGGCAGGTACGTTACATCATCTCCCCCTTATTTATTTATTTTTTTTTTCGAAGTGCTGAAGAAGGGATTCTCTTATTTTTCCTATCTCGCGGTGTGGAAATAACATCACACCATTGCGAGATTTTGAACGGTCGGGTCATCCGGATAGTTCGGGCGCCATTATAACGAAGTAAGTTTCTCCGTCATTTTTATCCGCGCCAGGATTCGAACCCAGTCCCCTTATTCCGGAATAAGTTGCTCTACCAATTGAGCTACGCGGACGTTTTATTCTGATTCCTATCTGCCTTTATGTCGTGTGCGTCCTTCTGGCAGGTACGTCACATCTCCTGGTACGTTACAGAAGATGTGTACGATTTCAGCGGTTATCGGATTTTGAGCGAGGTCGTCTTGTCGGACTCCGCGAGGCCGGGTGATCGTATCGTCGTATTGCAGAGCGAATTGGACGAGATGTATCGGTGGTGGTACGATGGTGGCGTAGATGGTCCGAGGAACATCACCACACGAGAAGACGTGGAACCGGGAGTCACAGACGGACTGATGAGCGGACCAATCGACGCATAAGAAGAGCGGCGTTGTCAAGCAGAACAGCCACTGCGACGCAAATCCGAGCTGCCGTTGCACCTAAGGCGAACAATCCGCAACCGTCTACTGGATGCAGGACTATATGCACGTGTGCCTCTGGCATGTGTACCTCTGACCCCAGCCCACCGTCAGGAACGGCTGCAGTGGTGTCGCCAATGTCTGCACTGGAGAACGCAAGGGCGATCTGTCGTGTTCAGCGATGAAACAGATCAACGTTGCTTTACGTTGTACTTTCACGACTTTCTATATACTGTATTATGTTTGTGTTCCTTTAGCCGAATTGAAGACTAAAGGAAAAATTTCCTGAAACATTAATACCCCTACACGAAAGACCGGTACACGAAATCCTTTTGCAGCACAAGAGCAAAGCTTTGGAATTCCCCGATTTGTAGATATCATTGTAGGTAACTGAGAAATAAAAATGAAAGCTTAGGATGTAATCTTTTGACGATTACATCCTTAGCTTAGGACGAAAAATATAGAGGAAAAGACAGGTCGATTTATTGTGGTGCGCGGGAATTATTTATAGTATCGCACTCGCGAAAATATTTCTCAGCGTAAACACCGCGGTACTCCATCGGCTTTCTCAGGAGCTGCTAGTCTCGAGTCTGCCAGTCGGCCTGCTAGCTCTGACGTCACAGATCAGTTCTGAGGCTTTCTTACTCTTCAGGGTTTTTTGCCCTAACCCGGACTTCATGCCATTTGGTAGAAACATGTGACTTAAACATCTTTTGTCTCCTTTCATTGTCAGTTATCTTCATATGGCGTTACACATCTTCTCTCTCCCTTCTTCGACTGCTCGTCGCCGTTGTTGTAGCTCTTTTAGCAAGTGATCAGTCGGAAAGGATTAGTGTCGTCTTCCCTTTAAATGATCACTTTGAGTACTAAAGCTAACGGAAAAGCAAAGCTTTCTGATCCGCAGGTTCATCCTTCTCAGCCGCGCTTTACCCACGTATACAGCAAATATATTCTTTCGAGCTGATTTCAGCCCATCGACGAGTTAATTCGTTCTTGCCGGTTAAAGAGAATGAACTGAAATTTACATAGAAAATGTAAATAAAACCTATGTAATAGGCTACGTCTGCTTCTAACGCTCTGAGGTCATTCGTATACAGCAAATATATTCTTTCGAGCTGATTTCATCCCATCGACGAGTTAATTCGTTCTTTCCGGCTAAAGAGAATGAACTGAAATTTACATAGAGAATGAAATAAAACCTATATAATAGGCTACGTCTGTCTCTAACGCTCTGACGTCATTCAGTACTTGCAGCGCCATCTGCTTTTATCCGGTGGCCAACATCGGAACTAAGCTCACCGATATCGCACGATACGTAAAATCAAGGAGAAATATCGGAAAATAAAATAAAGTTAGTAGGACAAACGACTTCATCTGTGGCAACACGCAAGTCCTCGAACAAGTGTCTGCGACGTTTGCTGTGTGACGCAGGTGTTATGTCGTGTTTTATTTCGTTTTCTTCGCATTGCAGAGTAATTTCATATAAAGGAATCAGCGTTATTATAAACATAAATACCCAGATCTACACTGTTGGCCACCCAAAATGTAACACCAAGAAGGACGCATCCGATTGGCCTGAAATTCGCAGGATGCGTCGCCCGCGAGAGGACATGCAAACGATTAGCATTGCAGGGCATATGCAAATCATGTGTGCCCGGCACGCCGCCGAGCAGCACTTTACGAAGTGTGCACAAAAGGCGGGATGTAAGTAGTGGAAGTATGTTGTGCTGCCGGACCTGTGCGTGGTAAACTTCCTGATGCCTCGTCGTAGAACGGCAGTCATTCCAGCACGTTTCGGAGTTCGACAGAGGACGAATAGTGGCCTATCGCGACAGCGGTTTGTCGTACCGAGACATCGGCGCCCGTGTGGGACGACATCCAGCCACAGTGAGGCGAGTATGGATTCGGTGGGACCGAACGAGAGGACCGGCATGTTGTGCGGCGGGCATTGACGGCTCGCACCGCCACATCACGAACGTTAGCGCAGGAATTAGGGTGTGTTGCGCAACAACCTGTGCAAGCACGTACCGTTCGCAATCGTCTGCAGGAGCGGGGACTTGTCGCACGGCACCCATTGCTCCGATTACCATTGACGTTACACCACCGGCGAGTGCGGCGGTAGTGGGCCGTTGAACGCCTCACCTGGACTACGGAATGCGACGACATTGTCTTCTCCGACGAATCCCGCTTTTGCCTGCAACACCATGATGGTCGGATCTGTGTGCGGCGGCACCGTGGTGAGAGACTGTAGGACGCCTGCATTATGCTCGCCATACCGGTCCGTCGACTGGCGTTATGTTTTGGGGCGCAACTGGATATGACACCCACACCCCTCTGGTACGCATTCGCCGGTACTCTCAACAGCCACCGCACCATCTCCGACCTTCTGGAGCCTGTAGTCCACCCTTACCTGCAGGACCTTTCAACGGGCACGTTTCAACGGGGCAATGCACGCCAGCACGTGGCACGCATCGTACAACAATTCTTCACGGACCACCAGGTTTGACTGCTGCCGTGGCCCGCCTGTTCTCCCGATATGTCGCCCATCGAACACGTCTGGTCGCTGATCGGCAACCGATTGGCACGGCAAGCACCACCCGCGGCTACGCCTGATGAACTGTGGCAACGTGTGGAAGCAGCCTGGAGCGACATACCCCAAGCCCACATCCAAAGCCTCTTTAGTTCGATGCCGTGGTGTGTAGCGGCCGTTATTGCCAGCCATGGGGGCCACACGAACTATTCATGTCTGCGTGTCCCGCAAGTCGCACGGGCCTGTAAGCTCAATCGTTTCATCTTTGTATCTGTTGTTATGTGTCCGGTAAATCTGGCCGTGCTATCTCGTGTCCTTCTTGGTGTTGCATTTTGGGTGGCCAGCCGTGTATTTAAAACGCTCTAACCTACAATAAAGAAACTGAAATTTTGAGAGGTCAAAGTGAGCAAAATCACATCAAAAAACATTTTCCGCTGTTACATGATGGAGTTTCTACTACATTTCCTTACAGAAATCCGGCGCCTATTTGATATGTTTTCAGTCTGCTTCAATTAAAAATTTCACCTCATCCTGACCCGGGCATCATCCCCTATATATGAATATTTATTTAAAGCTTAAAAGCAGCAGTTCTAGGACGGGCTGGAGGCAAGTAAAAAATGAAAATTAAATTAGAGTCTACGTCATGTGCAACATACGTATCGCACGCGTCTAAATCCTTTGCAGCGAGCTGTTTGTAAAGCTATCTAAACGTTATGGTTGTGTATGTAAATGAGCATGTCACGTGTCTGATTGCCATTGGGTGTTCCTAAAAATGTGCTACTTTAGTGTAGGTTCTTATCGATTTTTTTCCAGTGGGAAAAAATGCATTTTCAGTGCTTAAACAAACTTGAAACGTTCGAGTTGGGGTTCCTTATTAGTGGCCCTAAAACGATTTCTTTTCTAACAACTATTTCTCCCTTTTTGATATTTTCATTTACTTTCTCTTTTCTGTGGAAAGAACAAGATTAATAGCTCTCGCTACCCAATATTTTGAAACGGAAATAACATAATGAACCGTAAACACTTAAGAAGCGAATCTGAATGAAGACAAAATATAGGAGGGCAATTTGATTAGCGTTATGAAACAATTTTCTGCTGATTAATGTGCTGGCGAAGATTGCTCATCATCTTTCTCCCTTGAACTCATTTAGACAGGAAATGAGTTTTTTTATTCTTTAAGATTAAATACAGACTGATAGCTGCCAGCAATTTAAAAGCCGTACAGAAACTGTGATTAAATTTCATAAACATCGATTTACAGTCATTAGCAAAAGTTTAAGTCAACCTAGCATTTTTTTTTTATTTGCACTGTTATATTTAAACAAATAATTATTTGGAAAATATTTT
Source organism: Macrothele yani (assembly GCA_039090855.1). Lineage (NCBI taxonomy): Eukaryota > Metazoa > Arthropoda > Arachnida > Araneae > Macrothelidae > Macrothele > Macrothele yani. The sequence goes on from CM076989.1 coordinate 16,836,937, forward strand.
CAAAAAATATACACTAAACATATTCACGCAAAGACTTTTTAAACAAAACTCTCAAAATAATTCAGATTTAGTACTTGGCTTCTTTTATTGCGAATTATTTCCTGAATATGGCGCTGAAATTGAGGAATTTCCGGTACTCACTGGACATTTCGTTACATAAAACGCACTTGATGGCTTCAATCAAAGTTTTAACATTTGATGGCTATTTTTCTGTGACTGTAACTTGGTTTCGCGGTTTAGCGATCAACGTGAACTACACAATGGGCTATAAGTAATAGGCCTCCATACTTTGGGATCAATGGTTCCGGAGAAGGGAAGAGACGTAAGAGAAAGACGTAACCCATGCCCCAACCAGCGTTCGAACCCGGATCTACATATAGCTTGTCCCAAAACAAATGAGAGTGTTTTATAAAAAAAATGTGCATTCGACGTTGGCACGAGTCTAAAAAACAACAACAACAAAAATAAAAATATGGCGGTTGGCTGTGTCCGCGACACACCCGCAGGTTTTATTTACGTGGATACGTGTTTGACATTAAGGGGTTTGAGGTAGAAGTCGGTTGATAAATGAAAGTGGAATGCGGTTAGACTATAATTTTATTTATTAAAGGGCGATGATATGAGAAGTAACAAACAAATGGCACAGAATTCACATATATGTTTCGTACAAAGGTTAAGTCGATATATATATAGCCTAAGGCAGTTGGAGAATTTATGTACTGTAAGTCAAGCCAAAATTGTCTTTCATGGACTCAAGTAAGTTGGTGTCTTGTTGCAATCAATGTTAAAGTCACCTGTGAGAATGATAGGCACTTGGGCATCCGGTACCATACTTGGTACGATTTTTCTTGATGTTTTCAGAGTAATCGCATAGCATCCGGAACATGAAGACCTCTAGTGATGTTTGTGAAACGTTGGGATGAATGTAAACCGAACCAAGTATGAAGCGAGTTTGAGCAGACACTGTCACATTAACTAGACACATGCCACCCACATAGTCATCTTCAATTCTCAATCTGTTGTTGACTGAGACATTTACGGGTTGGCAAACTGTTAGACTACTGATGTTTCTGCAAATGGCAACTCCCCCGCAGTTTGTTTAGTGGGCGAAGTAGTACGTTTCGAAGTGGATGGTTTGTGTTGAGCTATTGCCCTATTTCTTTTCGCCTTCAATTCGAAACCGGGCAAATGTATGGAACTAGAAACATCCAAGTTTTACTCACGGCCCAGTAGTCCATTTGGTTCAGCTGTAGAAGTGCATGGTTGTGGCTCCACGCGTTGCGCAGCTTCGGCTTTCTTCTTCTATCTATAAGCTCTACATCGATCTGCATTAGTCGTTCTGGGCTTATTCGATTCCTTTTGAGTTCTTCTTTCTTCTGATATACGTTTGTGGTATTTTGAGTCGGACTTTTGCTTCAAGTATTTAGGTATTTTGATTTTTTCACAATATTTTTTTTTTTTTTTTGATTGGAGGTTTAACGACCACCATGAGCAACTCAATGGGCTATAAGCAGTCGCCCGTCCCTAATTTAGGGTCACTGGTTCCAGGGAAGGGAGAGAGCCAGTGCCGAAAGACAAACACAAAATCCATGCCTCACCGGGATTCGAACCCGGACCCCTTCGGACGAATGATCAGAAGACATCGCTTACACCACTGCGCCACCGGGGCGGTAATTGTTTTTTTCGTTTATCAGTTTATCACTTACAGTGTAACTTGGATAATTCGAAGCTGAAGGGGCACACAAATAATTCGAATTATCGAAAAAATTCGAATTAGGCAAATTTGAATATGGGCACATTCAAGTGCTGTAGAAAACATATGTACTCATAACATACAAAAAAAAGTACAGTACGGTAAATTTACAAATTTTTTGTAAAACAAAACGTGCAATTTTAGCCTGCTTTTTAGAATTTATGTTATGGGTAAGTGTAAATTCCTCAAGTTTATCGAGTGAATGAAATAGAGAGTCACTTACATTCTGCTGTCCCTCAATTAACTTCCTTAACTGTTGGAGGTGAACCAAGGCCTCTACTGAATTTGGAAGACGCTCTTCAGGAAATTCTAGCCGTTCCCTTTCTCCATCGGAAGATACAGAGCAAGTCTTCTTATTCATAACATCAGCCAAGATCTCATCATCTGTGAGCTCACCACAAACAGCTAAATTTTCATCAACTCTCAGAAAAAAATCTCATAAGGTACATCACGGCCTACGTCTTCCCAGTACTCCACAGTGGGTACAATCTCCTCGCCACCATTACCTAGATGTAGTTGAGACTCATCATCCGGGTGCTGGAAGCCTGCTCGTCCGAAGCAGTTGGCTATAGTTTCAGGTTTAACTTATTGCTTCATCCAGAACTTGGAACTTCATCCACAACAGTACGTATAAATTTTAAAAGGTAATTGGTGGAAATACGAGAACACGAAAATGGGTTTTTCTTCGAATTAAACAAAAAAAGTTCGAATTAAAGGGTTTTTTTAACATTATTTATATATAAAATTCAACGGACCAAATGAAAAATTCGAATTAACCAAGAATTCTAATTTAAAACGTTCGAATTAGACAAGTTTCACTGTATAAAGTACTTATTAAATTTTTATGAATTATTGATTTTTAGGTATATCTCATCCGACCAATATCACTCTACGCAATCTCGAGTTATACTGATTTCAAAGCGCTTGACTCAACGTATTCGACCGGACGCCCTCCTCTCTCCTCGCCCATGCGCATGACCTTGAAGTTGATATTTTTACAATTATTTGTTATTACTCTTTTTATGCCAGTTATTAGAATCTAGCTATTTTATAATTTAGAAATTATAAGCATTTGATCAATCGCAAGAAATTATGTCGGTCAAGTTTTCCTAGAGAGTACCCCAATGGTACCGATTTCAAAGATGTATCCACGTCAAAAAAAAAAAAAAAACCGTAGTCGTTGTGGTAACCATAGCAACCAGCCACATCCGTTTTTCACGCATGCGTCGTCGGTAGTGCGCAGTTTAATAAGCGTTGTTTCGTGAGCCCATAAGAAACGTTTTCGCCCAGTGATTTTTCAAAAACATGGATGTGAAGAAGGAGCAAAGATGCGCCATTAAATTTTGCTGTCGACTTAAGAAGTCTGTCACAGAGACTTTCCGTCTTATGCAAGAAGTTTATAAAGATGAATGTCCAGAAAAATAACAATTTACAAATAGCATAAAGAACGTATGGATGGTGGTGAGTCTGTGTCTTTAATCGCACATAGGAGAAGACCTTCAAGGAGTGTTACAGAGATAAACATCAGTAACATAGGTGTTGTGAAAGAAATACGGGATTACGCCATATAATACAAATTTTGAAGATGACAATCCGATTTTTGGCGTAAATGATTTATCTGCTTCTCCGGGCAAACACGGGATAGGATTATTAACCTCCAGATTCGCTAAACATGAATGCCGGTTGCTTCGACTAGCGAATCCTGTGATGGTTAAATTCAAATTGATCGGAAACTTGAAACTTGGTCGTTCTGGGTGGTGTAGTGGTTAGCATACCTAGGCGTTTTCTGAGAGACGCGGGTTCGAGTCCCGCTCCAGGACGATGAAAATTTTCAAGTTTTCGGATATTATCTGACTTACCATCCTTGTCACATTTACGCCAAAAATCGGATTGCCATCTTCAAAATTTGTAACATAGGTGTTATTATACAAGAAGACAGACGTCTATGAATTAGAGTTATTGAAGATATGTTTCACATATCAAAATCATCAATTCACAGAATTTTAACCGATCATTTGGGCATGAAACGATTTCGTTCAACTTGGGTTCCCCATTTTCTTTTCATGTGCAGCCCAAAGCAAGGTCACACATGGCCAGTTCTGTCGTTTCATATTTGGAGAACATGAATGTTAAGACAGATTTCTAGAGTTGTCAACATGTGACTTTTTGCGCTCCTTAGCCATTCGAGGCTCTTGCGCCATTAAACACTAGCTAAACACCATGTGACTTCTGGTTGTTCCCATTTAAAAAAAAGACACTACGGGGACGAGGAGGATGTTTCATGATATCTACAAAAAGACACTACGACGCTTGGAGGATGTTTCATGGTAGCTACAAAAAGACACTACGACCTATAAGCAGCTGTTACGCCCACCTTGACAGCGGTTCGAGGTTTCCTGCTCCTTGGACCACTTTTGATGGTACTAACCATGGCTGACCGTAAACCCTCCACAAGCCTTGCCGTCTGGAAAGTGCTCTGACCCCGTCGTCAGGCGATTGCGATTTGACCTTTTTCGAACTCTCTTCCTTTCCCATCTGAAGAACAAGAATAACACTGAGTAACAAAGCTCGGTATCAGGTATTACGTTCCATAAAAACTGAGAGTAAAATCACACAAAATGGAGAAGCATAGGTACAGCAAAATATACTATGTTATTCTTCCTCAAAGTATCTTCCCTAGGATGACATGCAACGGTCCCATCGTTCAGTTCACTGTTCAAAGCATGTGGCCAAGGCATTTTGTGGAAGCTGCTTTAGCGACCCCTGTACAGCTTGAATAACGTCAGCATCCATGCTGAATGTTGCGCCACGGAACTTCTCCTTCATTGTTGAAAACAACCAGAAATCGCACGGGGCGAGGTCAGGACTGTAGGCAGGCTGTGGCATGATTTCAATACTGTATTTCGTAAGAAACTATGGAACACAAACAGCCGCATGTGTGAGAGGGTTATCATGGTGTAGGGTTAACTTGCCCACCAGTTCCGGTCGCTTAATCGATATATAATGAATAAAGTTCTCCGGCTGGACGTGTAGTGCAGGAAAGCTTACGTTAAGTCACGTTAGGGTTATTGAAAGGTTACTTGACGTAGCTAAAGTGTGCTTAAACTTCAAAGTGCTAGAGTTTGTTTAGGTAAGACACGCACGTGCAATAATTTCCAAGAATATGGAATTTATTTTTACTCAGCGTTCCTCATTATCTTGAATATCAGTAATATAACTTCGGTTTTAGTACATTAGTAACTTGAAGGCTCCTTATTAGAGCGGTAAACACAATATACCCTGAACTTAACGAAAACACTCAATGAAATAGACTTAACGGCCAGACAGAGGTCTGGCAATAAAATGAACTAAGAAAACGTACTCACTTTTAACCTTTTATTGGGGAGCTCCTGGTATTACTCAAATACACACTCCAAAATAACACAACTACTGATAGCCCGAACTTTCGTACTATCGTAATATCGTAGAAACGTAGGTAAATCGCATATCAATAATCAGGAAGAACCTATCACATATAAAACGAACCTCTTTGGTATACTTGAGCGCGCCTATATATACTGCATACCACCACGTCATGACTTACACTCGTTGCCACATATAATTCAGCGGGAGAAACAACATCTCGTTAAGTGAGAAGATAATTTGCATAGGAAAATAAAATAACAAGAGATAGTAAAATCAAAAAGAAACTGAATCTATAGTATACGTTACATAATCTCCCCCTTATATGTATATATATTTATTTTTTTTGAAAAACCTATCAAATTTTGAGTGTAGTCTTACATTTCGCTGACTGACGTTTATCGTCCTACTTTTTTTGTGGCAGCAGTATTTACAACTTCAAGCTTGGCATAACAAATTCAGTAAACCTGTGTCCGCAGCTATTGTCGTCTGTGAAGCAGGAAACACTTTTTATACGTGTACAAAACAAACCTGCATCGGCATACCTTATTTTTATTCTGCCCAGCAGGAATCACTTATTTGATTTCATTTTACTTCCTCATATTTTCAACTCTATATATATTTATCGTTGATTACAAACAAACTGTATCAGCAGCGAAGATTGCCTGTAGCTGCCTAACAATAACAATTTTCACTATTTTACCCCTAACACACACATATATATATAAAAATTCGGATTAGTAGACGGACATAGAATATATATATATAAAAAAAACCCTACATATATCACAAAAAGAATGCGTAGGCCCACACGGAAAAAAAATTCTGTCACGCCAACTGGTCGTGCAGGAAAAACAACATAATAAGAAAATAACCTGTCCACGAGAACTTACTTATCTCGAGGACGCATAAAAAAACCTAGTACGATATCTTTTTCCAGGCCTAATCGGACTGGTAAATTCTGTTGGCGCCGATCTTTTCTGCGACTTGAATGGATCTGGAACATCTGTAGTCTGTCGGTCAAGAAATTCTGAAGTCTGTCGGTCAAGAAATTCTGACGTCTGTAGGTCAGGAATTCCCTGCGTCTGACAGGAACGTTCAGGAATGGCTAAAGTCTGTCAGTCAGGAATTCCCTGCGTCTGACAGGAACGGTCAGGAACGGCTGAAGTCTGTCGGTCAGGAATTCCCAGCGTCTGACAGGAGCGGGCTCCCCAGGCTTTTGATATGTTGTCCCTTTGTGATGGGGCCTGTGTTGTCCTTCCAGAAATCTTTTGAAGGGACGTGGCTCCGGCCACATCGCTTGTTTTCTCTTTCTACTTTTTGGCATGACAGTAGAAGCTGGCATCGGCCCTGTTTGCCCTGAGCGTAAGTTCCAGGGGCGAAACCCGGGCGGATGCAAGGATCTCTGAATTCGTCGCTGTTGCGGCGAAGCAGATTGGGGAGATAAGTAGCGTTTTCGACCAGCTTTTGGTGTTGCTGAACGGTTTGTAATAGGCGTCTGACGTTTAGGAATCGTCAAACTATTGTATATATCTGGTAAATCAGAAATATGTGATGATTCTTAGTCGCTGCTGTAAGTTAGTGGTCGTGCAGGGCGATGTTTATTTCTGCCTATTGGAATACTCTCTGACGAGGTATACAAGGAAGTAGGAGCTTGTGTTGGTGCAGAGTTATTAGGGAATGGTGCAGCAACAGTCTCGGCAATTTTTGGAGGGAAGGGAATGATACTAGAATTTGAAGAACTTGATTCGAGCCTTCGTGTTATGGTAGAATCAGGTTGCGTTCTTGGAAGCCAGTCTTGTGGAGGGGAGGGTGAAGAAAAAATCACTGGAGATTCTTCAAAAAGGTTTGTCGGTTCGTCAAAAATTTCTGGAGGTTGATCGTGTGATATACTCTTGAGTCTGTGGAACAGAAGGTTGAGTAGGGTTCATTATAAAATCTATATTTCGTTCATGATACTTGCGACACTGAGCAACGTGTACGTACTGAAATTGATTGTCAGGTTTTTCAAGGATAATGTTATTTTCATACACATTTGACACCCGATATGGACCTTCGTAGCTGGGTGCAAATTTCTTTACTAAAGTATGAGAAACAGAAGACTGGAAGTGTGTCTCCAAGAGATTTAGATCTCCAACGACAAGATGTGGTTCCCTACGCCTAGTATTATAGTATCTTGCTTGAGCCGCTTGTGCTCCTATCATTGCAACACGAGCTTTCTCTGCCTTGATTCGTACTGATTGCGGAGTTGGTCGCTGGTTTAGTTCGTCGATAATCCCCGTTAAATTTTCAAAAGGGGTCTTAATTTTTCGACCCAAAAAAAGTTCTGCGGGAGTAAACTTAGTAGATTCGTGAACAGACGAGCGGAGGGCGAACGAAAAAAGCTCAAGATGTTCGTCCCACCGCTCGTGATGATCCATGACAAATGTAGCGATCATTTTAACTAGCGTGCGGTTTACTCGTTCCGCGGGATTACTCTGGGGATGATATGGGGAAATGAATTTATGCTTTATGTGTAGTCTCGCACACATTCTTTCAAAAATGTCAGAAATAAATTGGGGACCATTATCCGAAACTACTTGATTAGGTGCACCATATCTAGAGAATACTTCATTAATTAATACATTACAAATAACTTCCGCCGTAGCGGCTTTAATGGGAAAGACCTCGACCTATTTAGAGAAATTATCGGTTAATACTAAAACGTAACGAGCTTTGTTTTTAACAGATAAAGGATAAGGTCCCAATAAATCTATTGAAATAATGTCAAAAACATGAGAAGTTGAACTAGATTTCAAGTGACCGGCCGGTCTTACATTACGGTAATTATAAATCTGACACAAGTGACATGATTGAACGTATGCGAGCACACTTTAGTACATGCCAGGCCAATAGGCAACATCCCGCAATTTACAACGGGTCTTGCGAATACCTAAATGGCCTGCAATAGGTGTGTCATGAAATTCGTTTAAAAGGGCCATTCTAAGGGTTCGCGGAATACATGGGCGAAACTCTGCCCTAGTAGTCCTAGATTTCGTATAGTAAAGAAGACCCTCTATGACTTCAAAATGCTGTGACCTCCCAGCCAGAGAAGGGTCACTTTGTTGTGGTGAACCCGCAAGCAAAAAATTATAGGTTTCCCCAAAATCTGGATCATTTACTAATTCTGCCATAATCTGCTCTCTGGATGTTATATCAGCTATTAAAAGTAAAGGCTGACATCAAGGAGTAGTTTCTGTGGGAACCCCCTAATCGGAACGCGAGGTAATGCATCAGGTAATTAATTCTTATGACCTGGCTGGTACGAAATTTTGATATTGCTCTCTTGTAAGTTAAGAGCCCACTTCATAAGTCTGTTAGAGAGGTGCTTAGCAGAATTCAAATACTGAAGGGCAGAATGATCCGTAATTATATTAACTGTCAATTCGTTGAGATAACATTCAAAATTTTCAAGAGCATACACTACAGCAAGACATTCGTGTTCCGTAGCTGAATAATTGCGTTCAGCTTTGGCTAAAGTACGGGACGCAAAAGCTATTGGATGCCCAGCTTGTGACAAAACGCAACCAAGACCAACTCCGGATGCGTCAGTGTAAATATCAGATTCCTTAGTATGATCTGGGAAAGCTAATACAGGAGGCTGAGTCAACGCAGATTTTAGTGCTTCAAACGCTGCGTTAGCCTCAGGTGTCCAAACAAACTTCTTGTATTTACGTTTCAAAGCATACAATGGCTCACAGATTGTAGCATAAGCGGGGACAAACTGCTGATACCATCCGGTCATTCCCAGAAAGCGTGATAGTTCTTTGGCTGTTTTTGGCCGTGGAAAGTCAACTATAGGCCTGATTTTTTTATCATCCGTAAATAAGCCGTGGGGAGTGATTTTCAGTTACAGATATACAATATCGTCCCTCGCTATCTGGCATTTACTAGGTTTTAACGTCAAGCTAGCATTGTATATGAGTTGGAACACCTGTTTGAGCAGAGAAAGGTGCTCGTCAAAAGTCTCGGATGTAATAATAATGTCATCCAAATATACATGCACATGAGGACCTAGAACAGGTCTGAGAACCGTATCCATAAGCTTTTGGAAAGTAGCAGGTTCAGAGGCTAGTTCAAAGGGCATACGCAGGTATTCATAAGCCCCAAAAGGAGTCACAAAGCCTGTTTTATCTACGGAGTCTGGATGTACCGCAACCTGCCAATATCAATTCGCCAAATCCAAGGTTGACATGCATTTAGTTGACGATAGCTCATGCAAAATATGCGACATGACAGGTAGTGGATAATTTATCGCTTTCGTGACTTGGTTTAGCTTGCGGAAATCTGTCACGAAACGAAATTCGTTGGGTTGTTTCTTTGGAACAAGAAAAGCAGGTGCGGCCCAGGCGCTTGTTGATTCCCTTATTATGCCCTGTTTAATCATCTCTGAAATTTGACGTAGCATTTCATTTTTTTTATGGGGAGCATAAGGGTAAGGTTTCGCCGCTATCGGTTTCGAACCATCAGTGTCAATGACGTGATAAACCACCTGTGTGAAACCAGGTTGGTCGGAAAATAAACCAGGTCTTTCATTCAAAAGTTGAGAAAGCTGATTTCGTTGCCTCTCATTCAGTTGTTTACTCAGTAATAAATTCGTTATGTCTATAGGATCGTTAGGAATCACTTCGACAGGTTCCGGAAAGGAAATAACATGTTGTTCGAAATTCATAGTAACTTTAAAAGTATTGATAAAAATCTATGTCCATTAGACATTTAACAGGTAGGTCGTCTATGAGCAGGAAAGAATGCGTAAAACGAGCCTTTCCCAGCCCTAGAGATAATGTGACAGTTCCTGTGATACTGAATATTTCGTTATTTGCACCTCGCAAATACTGCGTCGCAGGCTGGAAGGTGTATTGCAGGAAAACGTTCAGTGCAAAACTTCGTATTTAGGGCTGATATTTCAGAACCACTGTCGAACTTTGTCTCGACAATAATATCTTCAATTGTCAATAACACATCAGGCAACTGAGGAGTTTGGACAGTCAATAATACTATTTTAGGGTCAGAATTCTTGGTATCAGGAAGCAGTGCCGACCCTTGGTTTACTTCCTTTGGAAGTTTAAAGGATTCCTGATTGTATTTTCATGCGGTCTGAAACCTCGGCCCTGCCTGGTATCTGTAAAGTTTTCACGCTTAGAAAAACTTCGTGAAAACTGCTGCGGGAACTCCGCATTTCTGTTTAAATTTCCATTTCTATTATCTCTTCCCTCAGCACGGGCAGAAAAATCATTATTGCCCTTAGCATAAAAATGTTCCGAATTCTGCGGATTGGAACGGGGTCGAGCATACTGTGCATTTGTACTGTACCCAGAAAATTGTTCAGAAACTAGCGGTTGGTGTACCAATCTTCTATGCGGTGGTACGTATGATGCTTGGACTTGCACCTGTGTATGCTCGTTTTGAAAATCATTAGGCCTATTATGCGGCTGAGGATTTTCGTGATAAGCCTCCCGGGGTTCCCGATCATGTTTAGTTGGTCCATGTTTGTGTGTCGCTCCTTATACGTTCGTATGAGGCGAAGGCATTCATGTATTGTAGCAGGGTGTCGGACCTCAATAAAATCCAGTAGAAATGGATCGAGCTGTTGCAACAGGGTGTCCAACATGTCGACATGACTGGCATGTGGATCCCATAATTTATACAAGCGTGTTGTTTCTAAAGCAAATGCAACAGGGCTATCGTTGGGTACTTGCTTACGAGAAAAAAGTTGTTGTGCAAAGCCAGCTCGACTGAGGCCGAAAGGAAAGACTTCCAAAAATTCCGCTCGGAAATTCTCATAACGAGAATCCGGGTTCGATACTCTCCACTGCCGATACCAGGTCTTAGCGGCATCTTTCAAGCAAGTGCCTGCTATTTGCACTTTGCAATCTTGCGGAATAGTGTATAAGTCGAAATGATCCTCCAAATCCTCGAGAAATTTCAAGGACCCCTCCAAACCATTGAAAGTAATTTCTCCCTCATGCGGCACGAAATGTGCAAGCATTTTGCTTCTGTGAGAGGATTGAAATACCTCAGGTACGACCCGCGACTCAGAGTGATATGAAGCTGGTGAATGACGAAATTGTGAGGAATGCCTGGGTACGTGCAAATCATTGACATCAAGGTTAGACCCACAGGCTTCCTGCAAATTGTCGAAAATAACCCCACCTCCACCGAAACTTGGTTCAGGTTGAAATAGTGAAGTTTTCTCAGGTAATGAAGACATAGTCAATAAGTGTCAATACCTCGTGTTCAAAAAATGTTCGGGCGCCAATTATAATGAATAAAGTTCTCCGGCTGGACGTGTAGTGCAGGAAAGCTTACGTTAAGTCACGTTAGGGTTATTGGAAGGTTACTTGACGTAGCTAAAGTGTGCTTAATCTTCAAAGTTCTAGAGTTTGTTTAGGTAAGACACGCACGTGCAATAAATTCCAAGAATATGGAATTTATTTTTACTCAGCGTTCCTCATTATTTTGAATATCAGTAATATAACTTCGGTTTTAGTACATTAGTACCTTGAAGGCTCCTTATTAGAGCGGTAAACACAATATACCCTGAACTTCACCAAAACACTCAATGAAATAGACTTAACGGCCAGACAGAGGTCTGACAATAAAATGAACTAAGAAAACGTACTCACTTTTAACCTTTTATTGGGGAGCTCCTGGTATTACTCAAATACACACTCCAAAATAACACAACTACTGATAGCCCGAACTTTCGTACTATCGTAATATCGTAGAAACGTAGGTAAATCGCATATCAATAATCAGGAAGAACCTATCACATATAAAACGAACCTCTTTGGTATACTTGAGCGCGCCTATATATACTGCATACCAAAACGTCATGACTTACACTCGTTGCCACATATAATTCAGCGGGAGAAACAATATCTCGTTAAGTGAGAAGATAATTTGCACAGGAAAATAAAATAACAAGAGATAGTAAAATCAAAAAGGAACTGAATCTAGAGTATACGTTACAGATATGTGTGGTCGCAGACGCTTCAAGACTGAAATGTAATACTCAGCATTGACAGTAATTTGTGGAGGAACGGCATGCTGGTAGACTACACCTTTGTGATCAAAGAAAATTATCATCATCACCATTCCAGCTGATTTAGTTTGGTGGACTTTTTTCGGAGGAAGCCAGCCTGTGTTTTTATATTCCTTAAAATGTTTATCTTTCAAAACTTGAAAGCGGGCACTCTTGATCGCTGAGAAGCGATCATTGTTTTTATGTTTTTTTAGACATCCACAATTGGATTACTTATGTTGAGACTAAAGCGTCAGCCCGCATAGAGTGATGCGCCATCGGCTTTGATCGATAGTACTACGAGATTTTGAAACGGACTGCGCATTTGCTCGAGGAAGCTATAGAACACACAAGTTTTGTAGACCTCCAGACAAACGTAAGCATACTTGAAATGGAAACGGTATTTGCCATGCAGATGAACAATATTTTGTTAGGAATTGGATTTGGAAACGCCTAAATGAATTTAAGTTACTCAAGTGTCCTCGAAACAAAGATTCGGGAAACAAAATGGAACGTCTGAATTTATGAGCTATGTTTCCTGAACGTAGAATCAATCAGTCGGCTAGGCCCAACTCCCAAGAACATAAGTATTTTGTTGCCTCGCTTTCAAACAAAGGAAACATAAGATTTATGTGCAAGCAACTGGAATGAATCCAATAAGAATCGTATCAGCATCAGCAGGAAAATCGTAAGTAAACATTTGATAACGTGGGAAGCTAAATGGTAGCCCATTTTCGATCCTGAATAACTAATACTCTATAAATAGAACAAAGAAATCTCACAGTATATACAGAGGTTGGACAAAATCATGTAAACACCTGGGAAATAGCCAATATGTCTTTATTGATAAGGTGATGGACCACTTTTTGCCTTTAATTCAGCTTCAAACCTTCTTGGGATAGATTCAAACTGCTTTTGGATAGTCTCCAATGGAATGTTGTACCATTCGTTCATCAGAACATCAGCCAATTATTTCAAAGATGTTGGAGATAAGAATCTGCTTCTTACTCTGCTCTCCAAAACTGCCCGCACTGGTTTGATGATATTCACGTTAGGTGATTGACCTGGCCAGACCAGATGTTCAAGTTCATCGTGGTTCTTCCACAAACCAAGACTGAACTATTCTGGCTGTGTGTATGGGCGCATTATTATCTTAAAAAATGGCATCACTGTTGGAAAACAACATTTGGTGCCATTTTTTCATCATTTTGTGCCATTGTTGGCATCCAACCTTCTTGGGATAGATTCAAACTGCTTTTGGATAGTCTCCAATGGAATGTTGTACCATTCGTCGATCAGAACATCAGCCAATTACTTCAAAGATGTTGAAGATAAGAATCTGCTTCTTACTCTGCTCTCTAAAACTTCCCGCAGTGGTTTGATGATATTCACGTTAGGTGGTTGACCTGGCCAGACCAGATGTTCAAGTTCATCGTGATTCCCACACAAACCGAGACTGAACTATTCTGGCTGTGTGTATGGGCGCATTATTATCTTGACAAATGGCATCCTTGTTGGAAAACAACATGTGGACCATAAAATGCACTTGATCACCTGGAATGTCTAAGTAGTCGCTGGCAGTAACTCGATCATTTAGGGAAATAATGGGCCAGTTGAATACCACGATACGGCCGCCCAGATCATCACAGATCCACCCCCATGTTTGACTATTGGAACCAGACATTCCGAATCGTACGCTTCCTCGGGGATTTTCCATACATAAAGCCAACCTTTTGTTGAGAATAATGTAAATGAGGACTCATCGCATCATATCACATGTTCCCAGTCATCAGCAATCCAGGTGTTACGCTGATGACATATTTTCCTCTTTGCAGCTGTGGTTTCTGCGATTAAAGGTTTAACAATTGCAGCTCTTCTATGGATGTAGGCTTTGTGAAGTGCTCTGCGGACTGATTTTTCTGGAAAAGGGTCTTCCAAGTGAATATTGACTTCTTCTGTCACTTTTACTGCAGTAGTTCTGTGTTGTTTAGACACAATGCCTGTCTCATTCAATCTCGGTTTTCTCCCACCATCCTTCTACGCCGATGAAGTCTAGCCATGCTTTATGTACGCAGTCATAACCTTGGAGAATGTATGCCTAACTCTTAAAACACCAGACAATTTGAATGTTATGTTTAGAAACGCTCTTGCTAAACGGGCTCCCACGATTTGTCGTCTTTGAAAGTTTGACAGGTGACCCATCTTACCGACCGCGCGTGCGAATCGCTGCTGAACACAACTTGTACTACACTGGCATACAACCTAGAGTAACCAACCTAGAGTATTGGTAACCAATTTCAAATGATGATAACTTTTGATACAAAACTAATATCAGCATTCCGTTTGTTGCAAGTGGTAAGGAATACCCTCCAGCTTTCTAGAAGGGTGCCCAACGGATCCTGCGACGAAAGCACAGATTGTGGAGTGGTTTACTGAAACCCGATCCGAAACGCAGGTTCAACGGAATTTCAGAACAAAATATGGGAGCAAACCTCCCACACGTAACAGCATCAGAAAGTGGTACAAGTCCTTCAAGTAAACTGGTAGCGTCCTTACAAAGAAAAGCCCTGGATGACCATCGCTGGTTCCAGAAGGGGATGAGGTTGTGAGACAAGCATTCACTCGTAGCCCTCGAAAGTCAATGAGACATATTTGGAGAACATGAATGGAGAACGACAGCTGGCCATCCCCAAGTCATCAGTGAACATAGTGTTACGTCAGAAATTGGAAATGCACTCATATAAACTGCAGATAACCTATCACATAACCCCAGATGATCATGTGGCACGTAAACAATTTGCTGAAGAGACGTTGGAGAGCATTCCAAGTTCAATCTTTCATGAGACTAGTCTGTTTCTCGGATGAGTTCACTTTCCTTGCTTCTGGAAAGGTGAATGTGAGAATTTGGAGAACTGAACACCTGCATTGCACAATGAAGCATGAACATGCTATCCCAAAAGTGAATGTTTGGTGTGGCATAATGGTCGACCGTGTTATTGGACCCTTTTTATTTCATGAAGTGACCATAAGAGATTATAATTACCTGGACATGATTGAGCAGTTTGTGTATCCCAGTTTGATGAACTTGCAACTCCAGTCATTTTTCAACAAGATGGATTGCTACCTCATTGGGCTTTGATCTGTGAGGCGGTCTCTGGATACCAAATTTCCCAATCGATGGATTGGGCGTGGTGGTCCCATTTCATAGCCTTCACGTTCGCCGGACTTAACACCCTGTGACTTTTTTTATGGGGATTCATCAAGGGTGAGGTTTACAGCACCCCTGTTGCAGACATTGCTGACCTAAAGAGGAGGATTACACACGCACTGAAGAAAGTTAATACGGGCATTCTCAAACGAACATGATTGAAACTGGAATACCGTTTAGACATTGTTCGAGTGACAAATGGCGCCCATGTCGAATGTCTAGAAAACTTCATAATCTGTTCTGTCAATTAACACAAATTGTTTATTGAGATAATTTATATTAAAACTGTTATGATTATTTGAAATTGGTTACACCTTTATGGGACACCTTGTATACAAAGAAAAGATACAGAAAAAACAATCACGACGTTTTTTTCAGTGTAGCCTACAGAAATGACATTCACCCCTAAAATCATGGTGTTAACAGTTAACATTATTTTGCCTAACCCTTATATTTTTATGGTCTTAGCAGGTGAGGTTTGTTTTTACTTTGCTTCAATTTTTTTGGATGCATTCACAGGAACGTAACGCCGCCTTTCTTGACATTAATTATAGCAACAGTCATTTACATTCAAACATTTTAGCACCAACAAAGGATCTAATTTTATCTACACTCGGTCTAACAATATCTACACCATTAGGATATTTCTCATGTGCTTCTGAATTAAAACACCTAGTCCCGCTACAGCGATGGGCGGTCTCTATTTTAAGCACTGCACGTAACCCAAAGCATATTTATTGTTTTTTTTTCTTTATTCGGGAATTTAACGCCCACCGTGAGCAACTCGTTTTGCTATAAGCAGTAACAATATCTGCACCCTTCCTAATTTAAGGTCACTGGTTCCAGGGAAGGGAGAGAGCCACTGCAGTACACAACATTCCTACCTCACCAGGATTCGAACCCAGACCAATACCGCACGCATTGTATCGCTCAGAAGCCTTATTGCTTTTTTCCACCTCTCTTAGAAGAGTCCAGGTTCCTGTAGAACAATAAACAGCGAACATGCGGTATTTTAAATCCGTTTCGTATCGAAAATATCCTATTAAATTTCTATCACCTAACACAAAGACTGATTTGCCCTAGTTCGGGTACATACTGTATTTGGTACACGATGTGTTCGAAGAAATGTGAGCTGAATATTTTGATTGGCTTTAGTGGTTCACCACTCCGAACGCTGAGTTTTTCTTTTATTCTTATATACACGGTCGAGTCACATTATTGTGACCACCAACCTAATATCCATAGTAACCGCCGTGTGCAGCGCGGACAGCAGCCAGACTGGCTAGGAGTGACTCAATAAGTTGCTGAAAGGTGTTCACAGGTATGTGGAGCCATGCTGACGGCAGTGCATCTGACAGCTGCTGCAGGGTGCGTGGTGCAGGATCCACAGAGCGAACAACACGATTGAGATGATCCTACAGATGCTCAATTGGGTTCAAATCTGGGGAATTAGGGAGCCAGGGAAGTATTTATCGTGCTCTTCCAACCACTCTCGAACAGCTGCGTGACACGTTGCATTGTCGTTCTGGAACATCCCTTCCGCCTCAGGAAAGACAATCTGCATGTATGGGTGTAGTTCGTCTGAAAGGATGGATTCATAACGAATTCGATCCATAATGCCTTCCACAAGTACGAGTGGATCCAAGGAATGCCACGAAAACATTCTCTAGACCAGAACGCTGCCTCCACCAATTTATGTTCTTCCAGCAATGGTTGAAGAGTGTTTGTTATCCGATATTTTTCGCCTTATACGCCAACGTCCATCCGTTCGATGAAGCAGAAAACGTGACTAATCGGAGAAGGCAATCCTTTGCCAATCAGCGGAGTTCCAATTTCGATACTGCCATGCAGATGTAAGCCTTTTCTGCCTATGCACCTTCGTTAGCATAGGTGCAGTGACCATCCGTCTGCATCGGAGCGCTATACGCAGCAGGGTTCGCTGAGCTGTCGATTTAGACACACCTCCGGTAGCCTCCTGATTCATTCGGCCAGTGAGTTGCTGTACTGTAGCGTGACGATCGGCTCTCACGCACCTTTGAAGCCGACGTTCACCTCTCACATCAGTGGCACGTGGTGCTCCGCAGTTTCCACTTCGCTTGTTCGCAATGGTGCCATTTCTCCAATCGCGATACGCTTTTTTTTTTTTTTTTTTTTTTTTTTTTTTTTGATTGGAGGTTTAACGACCACCGTGAGCAACTCAATGGGCTATAAGCAGTCGCCCGTCCCTAATTTAGGGTCACTGGTTCCAGGGAAGAGAGAGAGCCAGTGCCGTAAGACAAACACAACATCCATGCCTGACCGGGATTCGAACCCGGACCCCTTACGGACGAATGATCAGAGGCCAGCGCCGTAGACCACTGCGCCACCGGGGCGGCCGATACGCTTTAACCACAGCAGCAGGTGTGCAGTTCACAAATTGCGCTGTTTCAGAAATACTGCCACCCTTGGCCCAGAAGCCGATAATCATCTCTTTTGCAAATCTGATACATCTTTCCCTTTATCCATGACAGCAACAAGTGATATGTTTTCAAAATGCCTACAGCACACCTTATATATCCTTTTATCATCATCATCATCATGGTCAACCATTATCAATCCACTGCTAGACGAAGGTCTCTCCAAGCTCCCTATATATATATATATATATATATGGGATGTAAGGTCAGGTGATGCGTAACATCACAGCCTCTCCTTGACAAATGTCAACCCCGCCTTCTCGCGGTGCATCCTGTTCCAACTAAAGGGGCTCTGACGACCGCCAATAGCGGTATAACTATACCATCGGGATTAGAGAAAATGCTATCCCACACTCACCAACCCGCTTGGCCAGCGTGGTGAGTTATGGCCAAACCCCTCCAAAATGATTCCACAACTTAAATCTTGGCCCTCAGTCTCCGGCAGCTGGAATGTACCTGGCCAAGGCAGCGGCCAGTGTGACATGAAGACAGAGGGTGCTAAGAATCCCCGGAGGATCCGACTAGGCTGCCATCTGATGCTGACCTTGGCTACGTATAATGGACGCTACCTATCTTCTGATTCAAGGCTTCTTGAATTGGAAGAGGAACTACAAAGGATCAAGTGGGACATCGTGGGGCTAAGTGAGGTAAGGAGAAAAGGAGAAGATCTCATTGAACTGAAAAGTGGACATCTCTTCTACTATCGTGGGACAGATACTAGCAGAACTAGTGGTGTTGGATTTATAATAAACAAGAAACTGAAGGATAAAGTGGTAGAAGTTAAAAGTTCCTCTGACAGAGCTGCACGACTCGTTATCCAACTCTCGAAAAGATACCAGGCACCAATTATTCAAATTTATGCACCCACCACAAGTCATCCTGAAGAAGAAATTGAAGAATTTTATGAGGAAATTCGTCATCTAAATAATAAAGGTAAGCAGCACTTGAAGATAATTATAGGAGATTTCAATGCAAAAATAGGGCAACGGCAACAGAATGAAACTTCAGTAGGTAAATTCGGTCACGGCAACAGAAACCAGCGTGGAAATACTCTCGTTGAGTTTGCAGAGGCAGAAGGGTTTTTCAGCTTGAACTCCTTCTTCAAGAAAAAGCCACACAGGAAAAGGACGTGGAGACATCCAAATGGGACGACAAGTGAAATTGATTTTATTATGTGTAACAAAAAATTTGTCATTGAAGACTGCAGTGTGCTAAATAAGTTCAACACAGGTAGTGACCATAGATTTGTGAGATGTAAGATGCACCTCAACACTAAACTTGAACGTGGCAAGCTAATAAGACAAACAAAATCTATTGACATAATCAACCTTAAAAAACACCATAATACCTTCAAGTTGGAACTGAAGAACAGATTCTCTGCTTTAGAAGGCCTAACATCGGAAGAAGTGGATATTTCTGAAGTTAACAGAAAAGTAACCAAAGCTCTTATGGAAACAGCAACAGAATTAGCTGGGTCTAAGAACAAGTTGCATGTGAACAAATTATCAGGAAAGACCAAAATGTTGATGCAAAAAAGAAGAGAGATGAGGATAACTAAAGAAGATGTGACTTCCAAAGTGGAATATATAGAGCTATGCAAGACAGTAAGAAAAAATATCACTGAAGACGTAAGGAAATTCAACTGTGAACTAGTTAGGAAAGCAATTGAAAACAACCAAAGCCTAAAGATAGCAAAGGGACATCTCAGTAAGGGAAGAAAACAGATTATGGCACTGAGAAAAGAAGATGATTCTGTAACAAGAAATAGAGGCGAAATGTTGACAAGAGTGAAAGATTTCTACTCCAAATTATATGGAAGGGATGATACATGTACTCCAGACATCATGAAAGGTACCAGTACCAGAGTTCTTCCAGTCCCTCCAGCAGAAGTTGCACATTCAATCAAGAACATGAAACGGGGAAAAGCTCCAGGAGAAGATGGAATTACTGTAGACATCATACAAGAAGCAAGTGGAGAAATCGATACAGTACTCGCCCAAATTTTCACTCGATGTCTTAATGAAGGGAAGATTCCTGAGGATTGGAACACCGCTACAATGATCCTGCTACATTAAAAAGGTGACATTAAGGATCTCAGGAACTACAGACCTATCAGCCTCCTATCAGTGGTTTATAAAATCTTTACTAAAGTTCTTTCACACCGCTTGAAGGTAACACTGGACATGGCTCAACCGAGAGAACAAGCTGGATTCAGGAGTGGTTACAGCACAATAGATCATATCCACATACTGAGAGAACTAATTGAAAGAGCGAGGGAATATGAACTTCCATTGTGCATGGCTTTTATCGATTATGAAAAAGCTTTTGATTCGGTGAAACCATCCGCAGTTACAATGGCTCTAAAATCCTGCGGTATTGAAGATGAATGCATTAATATTATTAATAGCATCTATTAAAATGCAAGTGCAAAGATTCGGCTGTTTGAAAATACAACACACATAAAAATTGGAAAGGGAGTGAGATAAGGTGACACCATATCTCCGAAGCTCTTTAATGCCACATTGGAGGGTGTCTTGCACTCACTGAGCTGGGAAAATTTAAAAATGAACTTTCAGAAGACAAAAGTGATGTTCAATGCTTTTACAAGAAATGAAGATTTATCGATTGATGGAGAAAAGCTGGAGATCACAGGCACGTACGTTTATCTTGAACAGCAGATATCAAGTGAGGGTCAGATTGATGAAGAAATTGATAGGCGTACAAAACTTGCCTGGAGAGCTTTTGGAAGAAACAGCGTAATTTTCAAGAGCAGTATGCCATTATGTCTTAAAAGAAAAGTGTTTGATCAATGCATCCTTCCAGAGCTTACGTATGATGTAGAGACGAGGACTTTAACTAAAAGAGACATACAAAGGCTGCAGACAACTCAAAGCAGCATGGAGAGGTGAGTGCTTGGTGTAACTAGGAGAGATAAGAAGAGGAACTCGTGGATCCGAAAAATGACAGGAGTGGAAGACATCATGATCAGAGTTAAATCCTTGAAATGGCAGCGGGCTGGACATACTGCCAGAAGGACAGACCATCGATGGACAGCCGAAATTTTAGATTGGATTCCAAGGGACAGGAAAAGATCCAGAAGAAGACCACATGGAAGATGGGTGGATGAAATTCGAAAGTATGCGGGAGTGACATGGAGGAGACTTGCACAAGACAGACCGTTGTGAAGGAAACTTGGTCTGCCTTGTGCCAGTCTACTCCATGTCACTCCCGCATACTTTCGAATTTCATCCACCCATCTTCCATGTGGTCTTCTTCTGGATCTTTTCCTGTCCCTTGGAATCCAATCTAAAATTTCGGCTGTCCATCGATGGTCTGTTCTTCTGGCAGTATTTCCAGCCCATTGCCATTTCAGGGATTTAACTCTGATCATGATGTCTTCCACTCTTGTCATTTTTCGGATCCACGTGTTCCTCTTCTTATCTCTCTTGGTTACACCAAGCATGCACCTCTCCATGCTTCTTTGAGTTGTCTGCAGCCTTTGTATGTCTCTTTTAGCTAAGGTCCACGTCTCTGCAGCATACGTAAGCACTGGAAGGATGCATTGATCAAACACTTTTCTTTTAAGACATAATGGCATATTGCTCTTGAAAATTATGCTATTTCTTCCAAAAGCTCTCCAGGCAAGTTTTGTACGCCGATTAATTTCTTCACCAATGTGACCCTCACTTGATATCTGCTGTCCAAGATAAACGTACGTGTCTGTTATCTCCAGCTTTTCTCCATCAATCGATAAATCTTCATTTCTTGTAAAAGCATTATACATCACTTTTGTCTTCTGAAAGTTCATTTTTAATCCCACTTCTTTACTCTTGTCAGCAAGTTCCTGGATCATACTCTGTAGCTCTGATGGAGTAGTTGCAAAAATGACTATGTCATCAGCAAAACGAAGGTGGGTTAGATAATCTCCATTAATCTTTATCCCTTTGTTTTCCCAGTTCAGTAATTGAAAGACATTTTCCAATGTGGCATTAAAAGAGCTTCGGAGATATGGTGTCACCTTGTCTCACTCCTTTTCCAATTTTTATGTGTGTTGTATTTTCAAACAGCCGAATCTTTGCACTTGCATTTTAATAGATGTTATTAATAATATTAATGTATGCATCTTCAATACCGCAGGATTTCAGAGCCATTGCAACTGCTGATGGTTTCACCGAATCAAAGGCTTTTTCATAATCGATAAAAGCCATGCACAATGGAAGCTCATATTCCCTCGCTCTTTCAATTGGTTCTCTCAGTACGTGGATATGATCTATTGTGCTGTAGCCACTCGTGAATCCAGCTTGTTCTCTCGGTTGAGCCATGTCCAGTGTCACCTTCAAGCGGTGTGAAAGAACTTTAGTGAAGATTTTATAAACCACTGATAGGAGGCTGATAGGTCTGTAGTTCCTGAGATCCTCAATGTCACCTTTTTAATGTAGCAAGATCATTGTAGCGTTGTTCCAATCCTCAAGACTTTTCCCTTCATTAAGGCATCGAGTGAAAATTTGGGCGAGTACTGTTTCGATTTCTCCACTTGCTTCTTGTATGATGTCTACAGTAATTCCATCTTCTCCTGGAGCTTTTCCCCGCTTCATGTTCTTGATTGCATGTGCAACTTCTGCTGGAAGTACTGGAAGAACTCTGGTACTGGTACCTTTCATGATGTCTGGAGTACATGTATCATCCCTTTCATATAATTTGGAGTAAAAATCTTTCACTCTTGTCAAAATTTCGCCTCTATTTCTTGTTACAGAACCATCTTCTTTTCTCAGTGCCATAATCTGTTTTTCCCCCTTACTGAGATGTCCCTTTGCTATCTTTAGGCTTTGGTTGTTTTCAATTGCTTTCCTTACTAGTTCGCAGTTGAATTTCCTTACGTCTTCAGTGATACTTTTTCGTACTGTCTTGCATACCTCTATATATTCCACTTTGGAAGTCACATCTTCTTTAGTTGTCCTCATCACTCTTCTTTTTTGCATCAACATTTTGGTTTTTCCTGATAATTTGTTCACATGCAATTTGTTCTTAGACCCAGCTAATTTTGTTGCTGTTTCCATAAGAGCTTTGGTTACTTTTCTGTTAACTTCAGAAATATTCACTTCTTCCGATGTTAGGCCTTCTAAAGCAGAGAATCTGTTCTTCAGTTCCAATTTGAAGGTATTATGGTGTTTTTTAAGGTTGGTTATGTCAATACATTTTGTTTGTCTTATGAGCTTGCTACGTTCGAGTTTAGTGTTGAGGTGCATCTTACATCTCACCAATCTATGGTCACTGCCTGTTTTGAACTTGTTTAGCACACTGCAGTCTTCTATGACGAATTTTTTGTTACACATAATAAAATCAATTTCACTTGTCGTCCCATTTGGATGTCTCCATGTCCATTTCCTGTGTGGCTTTTTCTTGAAAAAGGAGTTCAAGATGAAAAACCCTTCTGCCTCTGCAAACTCTACGACGGTATTTCCACGCTGGTTTCTGTTGCCGTGACCGAATTTACCTACTGAAGTTTCATTCTGTTGCCGTTGCCCTATTTCTGCATTGAAATCTCCCATAATTATCTTCAAGTGCTGCTTACCTTTATTATTTAGATCACGAATTTCATCATATATATATATATAAATAAATATATATATATATACTGAAGAGCAAAACTGAAGACTAAGGAAAAACTTTAGAATTTAAAACGAAAGTTGCAAAAAAACCTGAAGATCAAAACGCGCAACGCAGCAGTTTTGAAAATTCAGAATTCAAATTCTATTAAGAAGATACCTAAGCAAATAAATACATATATAATTTTGACTCACACCAAGTACAACATAGAAAAGGTTATGTATCTACCTGTGTGAGTAAAAGGAGAAAAGATAAAAAAATAAAACAACTGAATGTAGAAGGTGTCGAGAATACTGAGCCTTGGCTTTATCAAGGACCAGCAAAAACTCTGCATTTTCTCACTTCCACAAAGACCTAGTTGGAAATGGGTTTCTGCAAGGCCATAGATGCAAGTAACATTCCCACCTAAAATTGTTTTAAAAAATATATATATGTCATGTCCTCCGCAGAGTTTTATGACCTAGCACTAGTTAACAATTTCGCTTGCATCCATGAACCTTCCTGGCCCGACCCATGCTCTTCATCTGTTACTATTAAACAGAGAAAAGAACATTAAAGAGAACTCAAGCTGTGAGAGTGACATAATAATTAGAAATAATTTTCAGCTATAACGAAATGCCAAGTTCGTTTGAGAGAGAATTTAAACCTAAAAAACAATGCAAAAGAAATCCAAATTTTTTCATTGCAATTAAAAAAGGAAATATTAATTTTTAAAAAACAGATTTTTGAAAGAAAACTTGAGTCTAAAATCCCCTACTCTACAACTTATGACAGCACGAAAACGAGAATAAGTTAAAGACAATAATTAACTAAAGAAAACTTTGTGAAAGTTATATGACTTAAACAGTTAGTTGCAATATGTACAAAGTATTTCAGCAGTGCTTTAAGTGCATAATTAATTAGTTATTAAGTACTTAACTACTTTGAAAATACAGCGCAAAGAAAAGGAACAAGCTTAGCCATCTGCTGTTCCTAGGTTCCCCAAAAGACGCGCAAAGTTACAAAGAAAAGAAAGAGTTAAAACCCGCAAAAATGTTAACAGACAAGCCAGTGCCTAAAAGCTGAAAAGCAAAAAAACAACAGAGAAAAAGTACATGAAGTACAAACATTTAACTTATAAAACCTAAAACCCAAATACAAGGAAGAGAGCTTACCTCTTGTGCGACGAAACTTTCTCCTCACAAGAGTAAAACATGGCTGACCTCTTCCGCCACTCCCTAGTCGCTGGGGGGCAGTGTGGGTGGGGCTGATGGCCTCCTCATACAGAAAGAAACCAACTCGCGGAGATTTTAACCAGAGAAAAAAATATATAAACTTAAAACTGTGGATCTGTATGATCAGAAAGAGCAGAATTAACTCTCCAGAATACATGAGAAATATTATAAAATACACGAGTAGTGTATTTAATAATCTTTGCATGTATTAAATCACCTTAGTGAGCTTTTATAGATTAATCAGAATCTTATTAATTTTAATGTTGGTTTTACTATTTTTAGTATAGCTATCCTAGTGATGAATAACTAGTTTTCTTTTTTTATTTGTTTTTATTTTCTTTTATAAACAGATTTTTAAGCTTTTTTTGTGATTTTGTTTATATTATTTAATTTTTTGTTTTAATAGGACCTTCATATCCATAGCACTAAGGTTCCTTTAGGTAGTTAATAGGCATCCTCTAGCCAACTTCCTTACGGCTTTGATTGATCAGAATCATATTATTAACTGTGTAGAAAATTAAAGCAGATCTGCCAACCTTACTCTATTATTCAGAATAATTTTTCTTAAAGTTCTTTTGATGAAAGAAGAAGGAATTTCGTTCTCTAGAAAACTATCTAATAGTATATTAATGTGGTAATTGAAGTTCAAGAGGTCAGCCATGTTTTACTCTTGTGAGGAGAAAGTTTCGTCGCACAAGAGGTAAGCTCTCTTCCTTGTATTTGGGTTTTAGGTTTTATAAGTTCAATGTTTGTACTTCATGTACTTTTTCTCTATTGTTTTTTTGCTTTTCAGCTTTTAGGCACTGGCTTGTCTGTTAACATTTTTGCGGGTTTTAACTCTTTCTTTTCTTTGTAACTTTGCGCGTCTTTTGGGGAACCTAGGAACAGCAGATGGCTAAGCTTGTTCCTTTTCTTTGCGCTGTATTTTCAAAGTAGTTAAGTACTTAATAACTAATTAATTATGCACTTAAAGCACTGCTGAAATACTTTGTACATATTGCAACTAACTGTTTAAGTCATATAACTTTCACAAAGTTTTCTTTAGTTAATTATTGTCTTTAACTTATTCTCGTTTTCGTGCTGTCATAAGTTGTAGAGTAGGGGGTTTTAGACTCAAGTTTTCCTTCAAAAATCTGTTTTTTAAAAATTAATATTTCCTTTTTTAATTGCAATGAAAAAATTTGGATTTCTTTTGCATTGTTTTTTAGGTTTAAATTCTCTCTCAAACGAACTTGGCATTTCGTTATAGCTGAAAATTATTTCTAATTATTATGTCACTATCACAGCTTGAGTTCTCTTTAATGTTCTTTTCTCTGTTTAATAGTAACAGATGAAGAGCATGGGTCGGGCCAGGAAGGTTCATGGATGCAAGCGAAATTGTTAACTAGTGCTAGGTCATAAAACTCTGCGGAGGACATGACATATATATATTTTTTAAAACAATTTTAGGTGGGAATGTTACTTGCATCTATGGCCTTGCAGAAACCCATTTCCAACTAGGTCTTTGTGGAAGTGAGAAAATGCAGAGTTTTTGCTGGTCCTTGATAAAGCCAAGGCTCAGTATTCTCGACACCTTCTACATTCAGTTGTTTTATTTTATTTTTTTATCTTTTCTCCTTTTACTCACACAGGTAGATACATAACCTTTTCTATGTTGTACTTGGTGTGAGTCAAAATTATATATGTATTTTTTTGCTTAGGTATCTTTGTTCTTCTGGCAGTATGTTCTGCCCATTGCTATTTCGGGGATTTTACTCTGTTCATGATGTCTTCCACTCTTGTCATTTTTCTGATCCACGAGTTCCTCTTCTTCTCTCTCCTGGTTACACCAAGCTTGCACCTCTCCATGCTGCTTTGAGTTGTCTGCAGCCTTTGTATGTCTCTTTTAGTTAAGGTCCACGTCTCTGCACCATATGTAAGCACTGGAAGGATGCATTGATCAAACACTTTTCTTTTAAGACATAATGGCATATTGCTCTTGAAAATTATGCTGTTTCTTCCAAAAGCTCTCCAGCCAAATTTTATACGCCGATTAATTTCTTCATCAATGTGACCCTCACTTGATATCTGCTGTCCAAGATAAACGTACGCATCTGTTATCTCCAGCTTATCTCCATCAATCGATAAATCTTCATTTCTTGTAAAAGCATTGTATATCACTTTTGTCTTCTGAAAGTTCATTTTTAATCCCACTTCTTTACTCTTGTCAGCAAGTTCCTGGATCATAATCTGCAGCTCTGATGGAGTAGTTGGAAAAATGACTACGTCACCAGCAAAACTAAGGTGAGTTAGATAATCTTCATTAATCTTTGTCCCTTTGTTTTCCCAGTTCAGTGATTGAAAGCCATTTACCAATGTGGCATTAAAGAGCTTCGGAGATATGGTGTCACCTTGTCTCACTCCCTTTCCAATTTTTATGTGTGTTGTATTTCAAACAGCAGAATCTTTGCACTAGCATTTTCATAGATGTTATTAATAATATTAATATATTCATCTTCAATACCGCAGGATATATACAGTATATATATATATATATGTTTATATATACATGTCTATTTTTCTTCTTCAAGAATGCTCTGCATTCCTCTAAAAGAAAAGAATTATTTCCTAAGTAGGATCTGTTTGTTTTTCTACTTAGTTTGAGCATTCTGATACATTTCAGTTTTCAAGACCCACTTCGGGGGAACATTGATAATTAAGAATTCTTTTAAATGGCTCAACACTATTGAGGTATCGTAAAAGGAGAAAAAGCGCACTACGGATCAAAAATATCTGAGTGCCTTTATTCGAGCGACTTCTGTCCCACAGATTATCTTCCATCGGCCATAATTCCGATAAGTGCGATATAAACGCAATGCTTGCAGAAATTGAAGCTTTTATTCCTGACTCAGCTGCTCCAGTTAAATTTTGAAATAAAACTGAAGTAAATCTGCATTCGAGCTGCGCTTGTGAGACAAAGACATGGGAAATTGTTTTCCTCTCTACCTGCTGACACCGCATGAAATGCGCCTTCCTAACAGAAATACCGAAAATAGAAATGCCGACCACGTACGAATCGGCCGTTGAACCACTTTGGCATTAACTGAGATAAAGAGAATATCAAATCTTACTTTCTAAAGAATGCATTTAATCAACACTTAAACGTATTGTCAAGTATTTTTATCCATGAAATAATTAAATAAGAAATTACATTGTGGGTCTTCTTGCTAAACCTTAATCTTTTTTTAGAGGTATCGATCCACTAATACTATAAAAGCTGAATTATTGGATTGGTCGGAGAATTGTAATATTCCTAAACTAGCACATAGCTTGTCCTACGACGGTTGTTTTTAAGTTTTAAATAAATATTTATATATAGGGCATGTTGCCCGTCCTATGACGGAGTGAAATTTTTAATTGAAGCAAATAGAAAACAAATAAATTAAAAGCCGGATTACTCTAAGGAAACAGTAAAAACTTATATAGTAAGAACTCATTCATATTAGAACTAAAAATTATACGCTATTTATTTTCGTTTTTCAAAAGGCCTTGCGATAAATAACGTTCTGTGTAAATATTCGTTGTTTAACAGAGCGTTTAGATAAATCGATATTTTGCAAAATGTATAAAATAATCAGCACTAAACTCGGAAAGTGGTTTTCGTGTAAACTTACCTTAATAACTTTTACTTTGATATTTCGCGTTAAATTACTTTTTCTCCGGCACCACTTGTTATTCCCTTCACGGCTTGTTTTAAACTGTTCTGTTCAACGGTTAGTTTGAAACTTTATAACGAACCTTCCTTCTACAAAATAATGCGACATCTGGCATTACAAATCGGAACTATCTAAATTCTCGATAATGTGCTATTAGGGCGACATCTGCTTTTAGATGCAATTTTGCTCACTTTAACATCTCAAGATTTCAGTTTTTATTGTAGGTTAGAGCGTTTAGATAGATCGATATTTTGCAAAATGTATAATATAATCAGCACTAAATTCAGAAAGTTAGTTAAATTAAAAAAGAAAAAAATAATTAAAGCGTACAAATTAATATTTGAATTGTGCTAAATTAAATTAATATACAAACGCAACTTGCCCTGACATTAAGAATTCAGTTCGCATTTTGTAGATCGGATAAATAGAACTCGAGTCATTGATAATCCAATGTTTTTAAATTAGCACGCAATCACCTTGACATCTGAAACGGATCGTGTGCTTTTATATAACAGGCTATCATTTTGACATTGTGAGAGCACACACGAATTGATCGATACGTGATGGCGCAACAATGCAGACGTTGCTGTGACGTCAAGCGTTCCAGAGAGAGAGAGAGAGAGAGAGAGAGATCTGGGTGTTTATATGTATAATGAAAAGTTTTGTGACATTCGTACATTATTCTGAATTTTAGAATCGAAAACGATATGCATTCTTTCGATTCAGTATACGCACTGTTGATATAATAGCGAAATTTAAGTGCGTATTCCTGGTAAGTTAAGCGAGGAGTTTCCGGAAAGTAAAGTAACTCATTTTCATTATACACAATGCTAAACCATTGAATTTACACTGGAACAAAGAGTGAACATATGTAACAGTTCTCCATATAATCTTCAGATTTATTGATGTACTTGTCCTAGCGTTTGATAGGTTTATCATTTCCGTAACAGAACAAGTCCGCGCCCCAGCTCATTAACCAACAGGACCCTCCATATGACTTCCTCATCTGTGCTTTCTCGAAAGATGATTCCTGAGACTTCAACATGTCGACAATATCACGGGGTTTCATTCTCCTTTTAAGCCTTTAAATACCTGAACCAACTGGTGCGCAAACTTTTCTGTGCTCCTCAAACAAAACTGTTCGCACAGAGGCCGTGGAATCGACAGAGGCCACAGAGGCCGGGTAAAGGAGTTGTTTTCCCGTAAAATTCGTTTGCAAATTTTACGGGGAAACAACTCCTTTCCCCTCTCATACCAGGAACACGGACTAAATCCACCAAAAGCCGCGTTTTGCAAAATCTACGAGAAAACAACTTCTTTCCTCTCTCATATCAGAACACGGACTATATCCTCTCACAGCTGAGAGATGCTCCCCTCTAGTTCTTTATTCTCTGCAACATGACCTAAGTTCTGATGGGGAAGGGCTAGTACCCCAGACACGGACATCATGCTACTGGTTGGAAACAAATGACTCAAACATCTTCTCTTTCATGAAATAAATACGGGATTACACCATGTAATACAAATTTTGAAGATGACAATCCGATTTTTAGTGTAAATGTGACAAGGATGGTAAGTCAGATAATATGCGAAAACTTGAAATTTTCATAATTTCAAAATTTGTATTACATGGTGTAATCCCGTATTTCTTTCATGATTTATCTGCTTCTCCGGGCAATCACGGGATAGGATTCTTGACCCCCATATTTGCTAAACATGAATGCCGGTTGCTTCGACTAGTGAATCCTGTGATGGTTATATTCAAATTAATCGGAAACTTGAGACTTGTTCGTTCTGGTGGTGTAGTGGTTAGCATACCCGAGCGCAATCTGGGAGACGCGGGTTCGAGTCCCTCTCCAGGACGATGAAATTTTCAAGTTTTCAGATATTATCTGACTTACCATCCTTGTCACATTTACACCAAAAATCGGATTGTCATCTTCATAATTTGTATCATCTCTTTCTTTTCTTAGGTTACTAGCAGTAATACATGTTCTCCGAATGGTGGACATTTAAAAACATTTTTGAACATAAAATTCAAGAAAGGGAAAATTAATTAAGGGAAAGAAAAATAATTTAAGATCCCTAACTCTTTTACAATTTGGAACGAGGCCGTGATCCATGCATACTCTTTGACGTAAAATGGTAGTAAGCTTTGGAGTCACTTAATTTTAAATCCAAATTTCATGGAATTTTTTACAGAATTTCAACGTTTCCGGCATAATTATCTTTAAACCTATCAGCAAGAGTAAAGCTCAGCCACACTTTCGAATTTTTTGGTTTTCAGACTTTTGTAGGCGTAGAAGTGGTAAAAAAATTCAAGCAGACAATATCGCAAAGCCACCCTTTGAATTTTGGGTTTTCAGACTTTTCTAGGCGTAGAAAAATTTAAATTCAAGCAGGCAATATGCCATTTTAATTTTTTTTCTTGGTTTTCGGACTTTTCTAGGTATCTGGGCCTCAAGACCTATCTGCAGTTTGAACAGTAAAGCTAAGCCACCTTTTTGAATTTTTGGTTTTCAGGTATTTCTTAAGTGTATAAGTATTAGACAAATTCAAGAAGGCAATATTCGAAAGCTGTCATTTTGATTTCCTTTTTTTTGTGTCCGAGCTTTTCAGGTATCCAGAACCTGGCATGTCCATCATGTCCATCTGGAATTGACATGCCTTACCGTTTTGTTAGCATGCCAATTTTCTGATCTCTAGGTCATTTAAAAGTGGTCGAACAATTCGTGAAAAAATTCAAGCAGGCAGTGTTTGAAAGCCTCCATTTTGAGTTTTCGGTTTTCCTGCTTTTCTAGGAGCATACCAATTTTCAGATCTCTAGGTCATTTAAAAGTGGTCAAACAATTCGTGGACGGGAACACTACCACTTTCCCACTTTGCTTTATATGTATACATACGCCATCTTTACGACCTACATTTTTAGCAAGTAATCAGTAAGAAACGATGAGCGTCAGTTCCCCTTCAAAATGAACCCTTTAGATAAATTTTGAAGATGACAATCCAATTTTTGGCGTAAATGTGACAAGGATGGTAAGTCAGATAATATCTGAAAACTTGAAAATTTTCATCGTCCTGGAACGATACTCGAATCCTCGTCTCCCAGAAAACGCCTAGATAATAAAGCTAAGATAAATGCAGCGCTTTCCAATGCACAGGTTCACTCATTACGACCGTGTTCAGCCCACTTCTTAGACAGCGAATATATTCATACGAACTGATCATCCCATTGAATAATGACGACCTTAACGCGCGAAATGTAGTCTCCTATGTGCCCCGTTGACGGGCAACCCGCCTTTTTATCTTCGATGTTTACGCCACACTTTTCTTGATTCATTGCATCAAAGCACCGCTGCTTCTTTGACATTACTTTTTCTGCCTACATGGAAACCAATTCCTGATAGCTGTCACGGGATGAAGTCCGTTTTTCTTGTTAACAAACGAATAACTTCACACATGCATGTTTCTAGACTAAACAAATAATATTTTCCGGGTGTTGACATTCTTTTGTGACCACCAAATTCATAAGACTTGTCGCCCATCAACTGTGTGAAGGACCGTATGGGAAGGACCAAGTGTATGTGAAGGATCGTGTGTAAAGGCTCAAGTGTGGGAAGGAACGTATGGGACTCCACATCGTCCTGTTTTCTCCGAGTGTGGACTTGCAACAGCTCCGTGCGCAATTCGTTGCTGCTTAGAATGCCGCAACAGAGCACATCATTGTTCACCACAGTACGTCATGCCTCGTCATTCTCAGGTTTGTACAACTCCCCGAGATGTACAAACTCTGTGCACAATGATTCTGAATAAAAGCAGGTTGTACTATTATCTTACATGTCGTTTTCCGACCGTGCCATGTTTTCACTAGAATATACATCAACTTCTTATTGTTAAGCTTTCTATGTTGACATGTGTATTAGTATCACTATAAAGTCTAAAAACACTATTTCCGGACTTTTAATCTTCACACACACTGTATATGTACACACACTGTAATTATCACTGAATTATGACAACAAACTTAATTCTTTACCAGGTACGGCATCACACCTCATGGATTTGATGCCATGCTTGGTGGAGAACCACAACCGCCAGGCATGGCATCGATTCCCCGATGTGTCTTTACAGTTGTGTGGAAATCTGCAACAAAGCTGTCTGTATTGCTGCCCACGGTTCCACTACGGAACTGGGTGTTTTGTCCAATGGTCACCGCCACCCCGTTCCATGTGTTCCGTTTCATGATGAGGCAGTTGGACACTGTCCAAGTGCCTCACCTAGCGTTGCACAGCATCCAACAGATGTTCAATTTGTTGATATCAGGCGCTTTTGAGGGCCATTCAAGATGTCTATTAGCATCGTGTTTAACAAACCATTCCTGCACTTATAGGCAGGCCCGATGACGTGAAGCATTATTGTCTTGGAGGAATCCATCCCCCTCTAGGTGGAAGTGCAACCTTCTGGGATGTACACAGTCTGCAAGCAGTTCCAAAGAGCACCCGGTGTCAATACGTTCGTCCACCTATCCCAGGAATCCTAGTTCATGCAGGATACACATTACATGCCCCTTAATACAACCTCCCCCACCAACCTTGGTGGCCGATGCCATGCACAAGGAATAAATGGCTTCTTGCCGACTGACACCAAATACGAACGAGACCATTAGCAAAATGAAGTACATATTGTGATTCATCGGACCAGCACACCTGCTTTCCAGTTTTCTATTGTTCAGTCCGTGTGCTGTTGGCCCAGGAGAGGCCTTTACATCAATGGACTGTTTTTAGGAGAACGTGGCACATAGAACAACTGCTCTCGTACCCCATCGATTCCAGCGTGAGACTTGCAAGGGATATTGTTTCTTGCTGGCCCATATTGCACTGAGAGGACAGAAATCATGAGATCCCTGGTTTCTGGTAGGCAGGAAGCTGTCATTCCTCTCACTAGTGGACGAACCCTTCACTTAGCAGGTGTGAGGACATCACTGTATTCACCTAGATGGTAATTCGATGTCAGTATGGATAAAGCTCGTGAGTTAATAGAGTTTTAAAGCAGGAGGATAGTTGGTTCCCGAAGCATGAGGTAGTACAGGAACTGCGGTTTCTCCATTCGGCAGTATTAAGAATGTATCGGGAACACGCCATGTCAGGAATAACATGGCATGGGGGATAGCGCTGTGGGAGGAAACAGGTAGTGGATGAATGTAGCTGTCCATATCTGTCTTACATAGTTGCGACCAAACGGAGAGCGATAGTGGCACAAATCACCGCCGACTACAGCCACCACGATCATCAGATCATCAGCAGATCATTAGTAGCAATAGCTTATGAGAACTGTCGACTTACCAGAGTCCCATTGCT
The DNA here is from genome assembly GCA_039090855.1 of Macrothele yani. Classification (NCBI taxonomy): domain Eukaryota; kingdom Metazoa; phylum Arthropoda; class Arachnida; order Araneae; family Macrothelidae; genus Macrothele; species Macrothele yani. The sequence goes on from CM076989.1 coordinate 16,870,692, forward strand.
AACGCCCAATTATCAGACTGTACGCATCAAACTCTGGATTCTAGATGATTGGAGACAGGTCTCCTAGTACAACGTATCCCGTTTCCACTTATTTTGCGCAGGCGAGAAGGCGTAGATCTGGAGGAAACAGCAGGAAGCGATGTACCCAACATGTCAGCAAGGAGCTTTTTAAGCTGGCGGAGGCTCGATTGTGATCAAACGTGTTCAAGGGGCAGACGTCGGGGACTTTTGGTACGCTTAGATGTACTTCTGAACATTCCTAGTTACGTGTCCATTCTCGCAGGTCATCTGCATCCGTTCGTGATTATCAATCACCCCGAAGACAATGAACTCTTCTAGAATGGCAATGCGCCTCCCTACAGAGCCGAGGTGACTGGAACGTGTTTAAAAGAGAATTTCGCAGAGGTAACCTGGAATGGCCTCTCCGTTAACCGGACATGAACATTGTGGAAAAGCTTTCTCTAGTGGTGGAAAGGTCCATTCGAGCTTTGAATCCTTTACCCAGGAATGGAACAGAATTATGGACAGCGGTGAAGCAAACATTGGTGGAGATATCTGTGGAACGCTTTCGTGACTAAGTAGACACAATACCTCACATGTGACGACCCTTATCCAAGCGAAAGAGAAACCTATCCGTTACTATGCAGGTATTCCATGAATTCTGCCCACTGAGTGTATATTAGCGGTCAACTGCGATGTATCCGTCGACTTTTACGGTTGACCTCCTGTAGAGGCCTTTGAAGAACCCACAAGTGTCCCCGTTTCTTAATTGGGCGCACCATGCCTACGTGTACTCATAATCTGGCTTCTCGTAATATCAGATGAAACCTTGGTTCCACGTAGTGCGATCAAAGAGTTCCGAGACTAGATATATAGCACGACAACAAATGGAAGTAATCGAATGCGCGAGCAGCGGTCGTGGGCAGTGACCTTCATGGGTCATTGTGCCGAGTGGCGTCGTTTTGTGAACATTGGGAGCTGTGCTACACGATATTTGATGACCGCGTGTAGAACACAGCTGCGATTTCGGTATGGACTGCAAACTATAGCAGCGAGCGAACATCAAATTCTGCGTCAAACTCGGCAAATCGGGAACGGAGACGCATAAAATGTTACGTAAGGCTTATTGCAATGAAGCAATGAGTCGTGCGAGGTGATTTGAGTGGCACTTGCGCTTCAAGAGCAGCAGAACGGCACTAGAAGACGACGAGAGGTCAGGACATCCGTCCACGAGCAAAACCCCGAAAATTTGGACAAAATTAGAGAACTGGTGCATGAGGATCGTCGGAGAACCATTCAAGACATTGCTACCATCGTCAATGTGTCATAAGAAACAGTGCAAGAAATTCTGACGTCGAGTTTCAACATGCACCGCATTGCTGCAAAGTTTGTGCCAAAGATTCTGAACCCTGAACAGAAGTCCCTCCGTGTCGAACTCTGTCAAGATTTTCGTCAGCAAGTGGTGCATGAACCAACGTTCCTGTCGCGGATCATCACTGGGGACGAGACTTGGGTCTACGGTTACGACCCGGAGACCAACCAACCGTCGTCGCAGTGGAAAAGCCAGGCATCTCCACGACCGGAGAAGGACCAACAGGTCCGGAGCGCAACCAAAAGCATGCTCATCGTGTTCTTCGACATTCGTGGGGTTGTGTACCGTGAATTCGTAACTCAGGGCCAGACCGTCCCCGCCCTTTTTTACTGCAATATTGTGCGGCGTCTTAGGGAGGACATTCGCCGCAAACGACCTAAAATGTGGCGCAGGGGCGATTTCCTGCTCTATCACGACGATGCAGCAACTCACAGAGCGTTAGCAACACGCCAGTTGTGCACCTGCAACAGCATGCCTACCCTTCCGCACGCGTCTTACTCGCCGGATTTGGCCACGTGCGACTTCTTTCTGTTCCCGAAGATGAAGCCGAAGCTCAAGGGTCGCCGTTTTGAAACCGTGGACGAGATCCAGCGCGAATCGCAGACGGTGCTTGACACGATTCGCGAACAAGACTTCCAAGGAACGTTCCAACGGCAGCAAAAACGCTGACAGCGGTGTATCGCTGCCCAAGGAGACGATTACTTTGAGAGAGATCATAGCCACACTTACGTAATGTAAGTATTTTACTGTATATCGGCCTAGTCTCGGAACTTTTTGATCGGACCTCATATCACCTCCTTAACTTCTCTCTTAAATGAACCACCAACATTTTACACGCATTTCTTTAGCCTACAGTTCACGTCCTTTTCTGTGTTACGTGAGTATCAGGTGAAATGTACTTTGCATAGAAGTGGTCTCAATTCAATAAGAACTCAGTGTATTTTCACCCACGTGGGGGTACGTTTCTTCTATGTGTTTGCTTCTGAGGGAAACATTTTGCTGTGTAGGTATTAGAAATATCTGTGTGCCTAGGCTCGTAAGTTTAATTTTGTGGAATGTCCTTCCACCCCTTTTTTGTTGTTGTTGCTTTGTCACACTAGCAAACTCATGCACAACACTCGTCACTTCTACTTTTTACTTTCATTCTTTCTCAGTATAGTTGCGTGCCAATGTAGGACAGCCCAGCTGAACAGAAACATCGATATATATATATATGACTCTCTCAAAAGTTAGGCTAACTGTTAGCCAAGTCAAGTAAGTGCTGTAAATTTGAATGGTCTTTGAAATTCGGTGCCAAAAAAATTAGTTTTGTGAAATATATTCGGACTTGGGTGCTTGCCAGATTTTGAAAGCTAATCTCACTCAAAACACTCGAGTATCTTTTATCTTCCATCTCTAGGCTATTTTTCTTTCGTGCAACTTCATCTCTGCTGCTTTCGAGAAATGAAAGTTAAATAAATCAATGGTATGATAAAGGAAATTTCTGTTGCAAAAAAAAAAATGAACTTGACGAAGATTTATTGTCATTATGGGATACATAATTCGAAAAGATGTTTTGTTAAACATGACGCAATTTGCATACACGCAAATATGTAGCAAAGTAATAACAATGCAGCAGTTACGTATACGGGCCCAAAAATCGGCCACCAAACACTGAGAGTATCGTTTTCCAAAAAATGTTAATGCACTGATATCTTCTGACGCGATGGTTATTTAAAAACAGGTATCACTAAATATCAATTGATTAAGTGCGAAGGGTGTTTAACATAACTCACCACGCTGGCCAAGAGGATTGGTGGGAGTGGGACAGTATTTTCTCTAATCCCGGTGTTATAGCTGTACCTGACAAGGGCAAAGAAGTGGTTTTGAAGATAAACTCACAGAAGAAAAAAAATGATACAGAATGTTTTTACAAAAACTGAAGATATGGAAAATGATGTGCAAACGTAAAAGCAACCTATGCCTACATTTACCTTGAACAACAGATATCAAGCGAGGGTCATATAGAAGAAGAAATTAATTCGTTTAAAACTTGTCTGGTGACCTTTTGTAATAATCGGTGCAATTTGCCAGAGCAATTTACCATTACAGTATGTCTTTAAAGAAAAGTGTTCAATCAATGCAACCTTTCAGTTCTTACTTTTGAATCAAAGACATAGACCATAACAACAAAAAAAAAGACTTACAAAGGTTGAAAACAACTCAAGTAATGCAACCAGGAAGGATAGAAGGAGGAACACATGGATTTGGAAAATAAAATGGCTCACATCAAATATTCTTAAGAATGTCCGTGCATGATATCATAAAATGTTGTTTAGAAAGGAAATGTTTTTTATTTTTGCACACAACAGGCATCAGTAAGCTAAGAAACTTAATTGTTAGATCTGTTCCTGATGCAGACAGAACTTTAGTTGGGTCGAAACACGTAGAGCACTATGTTCCGTAAATTTCTTAGCTTACTGATGTACATTGAAGAGCAATTGAATTAGATGCAGCTGGCGTTATGCAAATGTGGCGCTGTAGGCGGCCCTGTAAACGGAAACGACATGACGTATGCAGCGATCCGGCAATATAAGGAATGATGTGACGGGAATCAGTAAGAGTCGGACGCAGTATGGGTAAAACGAAGCATCTAAGCGCATTTGATCGCGGGCAAATAATCGGGGCCCGACGAATGGGTCACTCCATCTTGGAACTCGTGCAGGCACTGGGATTTTCACGAGCCACTGTGTCACGGGTGCACCGTGAGTGCATCGGATCCGGTAAAACCATCATTGCAAGGGCCAACTACCGTGGACAACAGTGTGTGGATGAGCGGGGTCATCGTCGGTTAACTCGCATTGTAACAGCGGATAGACGGGCCACAGTGCAAGAAATCACTCGGCAATTTAACGCTGGTGCACAAAAACGTGTAAGCAGCCACACCATCCTGAACCATCTCCACGTTATGGGGTACGGAAGCCATCGTCTCACGAGGGTACCGCTGCTGACCGCACATCACAGGGTGCAAAGATTAGCACGGGGGCGGGAACATCGCCACTGGACCCTAGACATGTGGAAAAATGTTGCCTGGACTGATTAGTCGAGATTCACGTTGGTACATGCGGATGGCAGAATACGAGTACGGCGCGAACCACATGAAGCGATGGACTCTTCTTGCCAGCAGGATACTCTTCAAGCTGGTGGGGGTGGCATTCTCGTCTGGGGACTATTTACGTGGACTGAAATGGGACCCCCGGTACGTGTGACATCGTCCCTCACAGGACAATGGATATCCTGGACGACCATTTGCTCCAGTTTGTGCGTCTTCAACATCCCACTGGGGACCTTATCCTGCAAAAAGACAATATCGGAATGGTTGGATGAACACTCCACCGACGTGACTTCGCTTCCTTGGCCAGCAAGGTCACCTGACCTGAATCCCATCGAGCACATCTGGGATGTCATCAAGAGAGATTTCCTATGGTCTGACCCCCTCCATCAATTGTTCATGAACTGTGGGAGCTTGTTCAGGGGTCGTGGATCCGTATGGCTTCCCAACGCTTCCAGTGTCTTGTCGAGTCCATGCTGAGACGAATCGCCGCCGTCATCAGGGCGAAAGGTGGTGCTACACGTTACTAGACAGGTATCTCTAATTCAATTGCTCGTCAGTGTATATTGTACGTAAAAATAAAAAATCGCCGTTTCAAACAAACATTTTATTGCTGACGTCATGATCAAAATGAAGATCATCAAGTGGAACTGCGCTTGACATAATGTTAGAAGAAATGACCACTGCTGGACAAAGCAATACTAGATTGATTGGATACCAAGGGACAGAAAAAGACTCAAAAGACCACGTAGGAGATATGTCGATGGATTTCAAAAACATGCTGGAGTGACTGAAAGACATAAGTTCAAGGTGAAAAGTTGTGGAAGAGACTAGGAGAGACTTTCATCCAGCAGTGGGTTGATCATGGTTGTTGATGATGATCACTAAATACTGTATATACACACCGATGAACCATTCCATTATGACCACCCCCAGCCTAGAGAAATGGACGCGCCTCTAGACCAAACGGAAGCGCAGGTGGAGTTCACAGAGCAGTATATACATATACAACCCGAGAACCTGCTTTCGGTTAATATAGTGTTCTGAGTCAAAATGGGAAAAGCTGCCGATCTTTCGGAGTTTGACGAAAGCAAATTGTGACGGCATGAAGCCTCGGAACTACGATATCGGAAACGGCGAGACTTGTGGGTTGTTCACGTGACGCTGTAATGAGTAAATAACAAAAGTTGTGCACAGATGGCCAAACTACAAACCTTCGTCCAGCCGTGTGTCGTCCTCAGCTCATTGATGCCAGAGGAGCGCAGAGACTTTCGCACATTGTTTACAGGGACCGCAGGACTACAGTGCGACAAATCACCCGCAGCTACAACTGTGGTGATCAGGGCAATGTGTCACAGAACACAGTTCATCGCAGCCTTCTGCGCATGAGCCTGCGTAGCTGATGGCCCAGCCGGCTCCCCATACCGACTGCACGTCATCGCCAACAACGCATGAAATAGGCCCAAGATCAAGGTGATTGAACAGTGGATGATTGGAAGAAAGTGGCCTGGTCTGACACATTAAAATTCCTGGTGCATCACGTAGACGGTCCAGCGCGGATATGCCGATTCCCAACAAAGGCTATGGCACTGTTGGGAGGAAACAGGTCTGCGGCGGTGGTGTTATGCTCTGGGTGATGTTTTCTTGGGACACCTTAGGTCACATTATCCCAATAGCACAATCCCTGACAGCTGTCAGGTAGCTGAACATCGTTGCAGACCAAATTCACCCATTCATGGCAACTGCGTTCCCTGCTGGTGATGGCCATTACCAACAGGATAATGTGTCATGCCACACTGCCATAATCATCAAGAATTGGTTTGAGGAACAGGCTGGTGACTTTCTGTTAATGCCTTGGCCTCCAAATTCACCAGACATGAACTCAATCGAACATTTGTGGTTCGTCTTGGAAAAGCGGGCTCGCGCTAAATCACCACAACCCCGAAATGTACAGGAACTGGAGGACGTGCTGTTGATATTATGGTACCAGATACCCCAGGATACCTATCGCCACCTCATCGAATCGATTGCTCACCGAGTGGCAGCTGTTTTGCCATCTAAAGGGGGTCCTACAGCTTATTTGGTTAGTGGTAATAAAATAATGGCTCATTGGCGTAATAATGTTTGTGGTGCATTTTCAAGTCGTTGTAAATATTTTAGTATATATACTGAAAGTACATTACAGAAAGTTTACGCTGCATAAAAGTTCTTAAATATTTATCTTTCATTTTTTAAGTGACGAAGTAAAGCAAATTCTCACGGAGTAACAAGCGAGTAATACATTAAAACTGGAATTTTATGAAAACTATCAGACTGAAAGCCCCCTAGAAGAACGCAAGAATGAAGTTACGATAATACGGAACTGTATGCTGTGTCGGAACTTCAGACTAACACAAAAATATGAAACACTGTGAAAGGCAAGAAACATTTTAGTAGAGGATACTGCGTTTCTGAACACTGATCAACATATAAATCTTAGATTACAGATACTGTGAGGCATACAAGATTGAAATATCAACGTTTAGTCAAAGTTTGATTTTCTTATGGGCTGCAGCTTCGCTATGCTTTGTCCCAGCTCCCTCAGAAAACACGTCCAGTTCAAGGTGGGACCAAAGCACAGCAAAACTGCGATCGACTAAAATAAAATAGATTGTAACTTAACGTTTATTTTTTTAAACTTATAACTGGCACCTTGCATTTCCGATAATGCTAGTAAATGCTTATACAAGTCATACAGAGTTGCCGAATAATGGAAACACTTACTGTTTTTGGAGAATTTATTAGTAAGCTGTAGGCCCACTTCGGGTTTTCAGAACAGAAGAAATTCGACTTGGAAAATGCTTATACAAGTCATGCACATACAATAATGGGATTTTTGACCATTGTTCTTATAAATTATGTCCCAACTAAGCAAAGTGATGTTGAAAGTTGAAGGTGTGATCTAATCTTTTGCTCCAGACATTCCCACAAATGTTCCATAATATTGAGATCTAGAGATTGAGATGAGCAGTGTAGCTGTTTTACTTCATCCTCATGCTTTACAAACCATATCTTGAAACGTTTAGCCCAATGCGTGGGTGCATTATCTGCTTGAAACCAGAGACGGACATTAAAGAAAACTTCCTGCAACACTGGATGCAGGTGGCTCCCCAGAATAGATTCGTACGTTGCAGATGTGATACGACCCTGCAGAATAAGCAACAGCCCTAAGGAAAGTCATGATATGGTACCCCAGCACCCCACAGCATCAGGGATCCACTTTCGTGCTTCACAGTCGGGATGGTCGTTTCTGCAGGTTTTTGCCAGATATGCACTCTACCAGTGGTCGGAAACACGATTCGTCAGACCAGGTGATACGTTGCTGGACTTTAGATTCCCAGTTTTTATCCACCTTACACGGTTTTTGCGACTTTTATAAGCATTTAACACCTTTTACACGGTTTTTTTTACTTGTATAAGCATTTACCACCTTACACGTGTTGGTGAATCGATGTTGGTAATTACAGGTTTGTGGATTGTAGCACGGCAATAAATACTGGCACGATGGAGTTCCTGACCAACCGTTATGATGGAAGTGGGATAATTACGACTCCTGTTCAACGCTGCTGCTATTTTCCGTGGTCTTGTTCTTCTGTTATACATTCCATGCCAACGTTCACCTCTCCCTGTCTGACATCTTCATAATGCGTCCACAAAATGAACGTTTGAAGGAAACGCTTTGCTCTTTTTCATAGATAGTCATAATCTTCAATACTTGCACTTCATTTACACAATTTATTTCTGTTTCAAGTACTCTTTTTGAAGTTATTTGGTTCTCCGTTGAAGGCCTTTCCTCTGCTTAGGATTGGGAAAATCAGTGTTTTCTTACATGAATCGAACGACAGTACCCACAATGTTCTCGTAAATAAGCAATTTCTGTAGTGTACAATATATACCTGTTGAGAAGTACGTGAGCTAGTGAGTGAATTATGTCGTAGAATTCACATTAAGTAAAGTAATGTCGGGAATTAATAAGTGCCAACCGTAAATGCCATTCATTTGAATGGTGTTAACGAATTGTTCGCGCTGAGCGAAGATTCATTCTAGAACGAATGGTGAACGGCTCTCCTAAGTTTCCTCTCTTTTGAGCATTTTGTCAATTTCCGCACTGGCTTCGCAGGCGCGCTATTGTCGTAAACACAGGGATCCCTGAAAAGGGCAAAGATTTATTTGCTTAGTGAGCGTAGGTGAGTGTAGAAAGACAACCGGGAGTTTAAAATTAACTTACTATTCGCTTAAATTATCATTCGTGAATAACTCTTCTGCGTGAATGATGAATGAACTCCCAAGAAGGAATGACTACCAAAACCACTACCAACAGCATATGTGTAAGCAGTCTGAGTTTCATTCATTTTATTTTATTTTCCATTTCGTTCACCAGTGGTTCATCAGTAATGGGTATCCTAGTGGTTAGAGCAGGCAGTTTTCAATCTGAAGGCTCACACTTACTGTCAGAGATAAAACAGTACCTAACATTCACATTCACTGTCAGAGAAAAAAAACTACCAAAATTCACTCTCACTGTCAGAGATAAAAATGCTTACAGTGCCTAACGTGCTTAACATTCACACTCACTGTCAGAAATAAAATAGTACCTAGCATTCACGCTCACTATCACAGACAAAACGATACCTAATATTCGCACTCACTATCAGATATAAAGCAGTACCTAACATTCAGATTCACCCTCAGAGATAAAACAGTACCTAACATTCACACTCACTATCAGAGGTAAACCAGTACCTAACATTCACTCTTACTGTCAGAGATAAAACAATACTTAAACTTTGGCACTCACTGTCAGAGATAAAATGGTACCTAACATTCGCACTCACTGTCAGAGATAAAACAGCACCGAGCATTCACACTCACTGTCAGAGATAAAACAGTGCCTAACATTCACATTCACTGTCAGAGATAAAACGGTACCTAATATTGGCACTCGCTATCAGATATAAAGCAGTACCTAACATGCACATTCATTGTCAGAGATAAAACAGTACTGAACATTCACACTCACTGTCAGAGATAGAACAGTACACAACATTCACACTTACTGTCAGAGATAGAACAGTACATAACATTCACACTTACTTTCAGAGATAAAACAATACTTAAACTTTGGCACTCACTGCCAGAGATAAAAAGGTACCTACTATTCGCCCTCACTGTCAGAGATAAAACAGTAGTTAACATTCACACTCATTGTCAGAGAAAAACCAGCACCTAACATTCACAGTCACTATCACTACTGAGAAAACGGTACCTATCATTCGCACTCACTATCAGAAATAAAACAGTACCTGAAATTCATACTCACTGTCAGAAATAAAACAGTATATAACATTTTCCATTGCTACTCCACTTAAATAAAGGCACAATATTCTGTGTGAATTACACTGTTTTAATAGTTGATCGCTCTGTTTAATTTAAGCAGAAAAGCAAAATCTTTATCATTCGCTGCTTCCAGGGTGAAAGTTCAGTGGAAAAAATCCAAAGTATCAAGATTATCCTTCTAAATTTCTTATTCAGAACGATAATGCATACGGTATGCGAAAGGTCTTGTGGGTTTTAAGCTCGGGCGTTTTTCTCGGAACATATATAAATTTGCTCAAACCTCATACTGATGAAAATGCCGATACGAAAAAATAAATCATGCATACATGCAGAGGAAATAACGAGGCTGCCAATATGTCAATAGTAATTTCACGTCAACTAACCTCCTCGAAATATATTGGGTCGGACAGATACGAAAGTAAACGTGTAGCGAAAATGGAAGATTTATTCATCTTTCCTCGTAAAGCATGCCTCGTCTCCCAAAGGCGGCAGAGGCTATTTGTCATCGTCCGTTTTTCCAACTCTTCTTTCTCAGAGCCACTAATGGTTCATTGTGAAAGTGGAATCTTCAGAAAAAAAAAGGAGAACGTTTTCATTAAATAAAACATGGCGACCTCCGAAAACTGAGAAATCATTCTTTAAACAACAGTAGCAGGAGGTGACTTCAGCCATTCTCATCTCTTTCGAAATACGTACTTCTGGGAATGAGACGAGAACAAATCGATTTTAGCGAAAAGTTAGTTTTCGTCATTTTTGTTAAAACATGGTTCCACAATGTGTCTACTATTACGCAAAACATGTGTTCACTTCTATGATAAATAAATAGTGAAACGTTTGTATGTCAATTTTGCTGTCACCCGGAAAAAACGGATCGCAGCTCCGGTAGGAGGTAGTTACATGACAAAGCTCTCCATGCTTAAAGCGTACTCGGTGAGTGTTCGATATTTGATTTTGAGTGTAATTCATGCATGCGTGGTATAAACGTAAGCTTAGCAAATCCGCTGTATACTAGTGAATGAAGCATCCTTGCAATATGAAGATTTAGCAACAAAGGGAGGATGGGGATGACTTCTGCGATACTGTTACCAGAATCTGCATATTTCGTGTTTTACTAATACCTTACTTTTTGACGTATAACACGAGACGTTTTCTGTAGAAGCCTGGGCTGAATTATACACAGAATGTAGAACCCTGGGCTGAATTATACACAGAATGTAGAACCCTGGGCTGAATTATACACAGAATGTAGAACCCTGGGCTGAATTATACGGTCGAGTCACATTATTGAGACCACCAGCTAATTTCTAGAGTAACGGCCGTGTGCAGCGCAGACAGCAGCTAGACGGGCTGGGAGTGACTCAATAAGGTGCTGGAAGATGTTCACAGGTATGTGGAGCCATGCTGACTGCAGTGCATCCCACAGCTGCTGGAGGGTGCGTGGTGGAGGATCCACAGATGCTCAGTTGGGTTTAAGTCTAGGGAATTAGGGGGCCAGGGAAGTACTTTGAAGTCTTCATCGTGCTCTTTCAACCACTCTCGGACATTTTTATCTGTGTGACACATCGGATTGTCGTGCTTCAAGATTCCATCCGCCCCACGGAAGACAATCAGCATGTATGGATGTACGTGGTCTGCAAACATGGATTCATAACAAATTCGGTCCATAGTGCCTTGCACAGGTATGCGTAGACCAAGAGTATGCCACGAAAACATTTCCCAGACCATAACGCTGCCCCCACCAGCTTGTGTTCTTCCAGCAATGGTTGAAGAGTGTTTGTTCTCCGATGTTTCTTGCCTTATACGCCAACGTCCATACGTTCGATGCAGCAGAAAACATGACTCATCGGAGAAGACAATCCTGTGCCAATCAGTGGAAGTCCAATTACAATACTGCCGTGCAAATGTAAGACTTTTCTGCCGATGCACCTTCGTTAGCATAGGTGCAGTGGCCATCCATCTGCATCGGTGCCCCCATACGCAACAGGGTTCGCTGAACTGCCTTTTTAGACACGCTTCCGGTAGCTTACTGGTTCATTCGGCCAGTGAGTTGCTCCACTGTAGAGTGTCGATCAGCCCTCACGCACCTTCGAAGCCGGTGTTCACTTCTCACATCAATGGCACGTGGTGCCCCGCAGTTTCCACTTCGCTTGTTTGCAATAGTGCCATTTCTCCTATTACGATATCCTTTAGCCACAGCAGCACGCGAGCAGTTCACAAAGCCCGCTGTTTCAGAGATACTTCCACCTTTGGTCCGAAAGCCGATAATCATACTCTTTTGCTAATCTGATAAATCGATGCTTTTAACCATAACAGAAACGAGTAATATGTTTTCAGAGTGCTTACAGTACACATTACATACCCTCCAAACCAGCTCAAGACACGTGCCTTCATTTGTTGGCTACGCGCTGTTGACATGAAAAGTAGGAAGTGGTCACAATAATGTGACTCCACTATATATATATACACTGGCGGAAAGTGAAAAACGAACCCAAGAAGGAATTAGCGGACGATCATGAAATTTACATATGTTAATAGGGTCGAGTTTACGTTAATTTCGGGACCAACCGGTGAGCGCGTACGCCACAGCACGGCATAATATGCAAACTATCGTCGGTGGTATTTAAGGAGTACGGCGAAGTGAATGTAATCAGTCGTCGGCGTACGGACACGTGCGAAGCTGCAATGCCTGGACATGGACCCTGAAGAAGCTGCAATGCCTGGACATGGAAGACGTGTACGATTTCAGCAATTATCGGACTTTGAGCGAGGTCGTCTAGTCGGACTCCGCGAGGCAGGGCGGTCGTATCGTAGTGTTGCGGAGCGAATTGGACGGGAAGTATTGGTGGTGGTACGATGGTGGCGTAGATGGTCCGAGGAACATTCCCACACCAGAAGACGTGGAACCGGGAGTCACAAACGGACTGATGAGCGGACCGAGCGACGGATAAGACGAGCGACGTTGATAAGCAGAACAGAAACACTCCGACGCAAATCCGAGCTGCCGTTGCACCTGAGGTGACTGTGCGAACAATCCGCAGCCGTCTACTGGATGCAGGACTACGTGCACGTGTGCCTCTGGCATGTGTACCTCTGACCCCAGCCCACCGTCAGGAACGGCTGCAGTGGTGTCGCCAACGTCTGCACTGGAGAACGCAATGGAGATATGTCGTGCTCAGCGATGAACGCAGATTCTGCTTGGGAGCGTTCGATGGCCGTATGCGTGTTCGCAGACGCACAGCGGAGCGTCTCCACCCTTCTTGCATCCGCCAGCGACACACAGGGCCTACACCTGGTCTCCTGGTGTGGGGAGCGATCAGCAATCACTCCCGTACACAACTAGTGTTTGTACGGGGTACGTTAAACAGCACCTCCTACATCAACAACATCATTCAGTCCGTTGTTGTGCTATTTGTAAGGTCGGTCCATCGTGGGGTTTTCCAGCAAGATAACGCACGCCCACACACGGCACGTGCAACGCAACATGCACTTCAGGGTGTGAGACAACTTCCATGGCCTGCACGTTCACCCGATATGTACCCCATTGAGCACGTGTTGGATTTTATGGGACAACGACTTATGCTGTCTCCACGGCCAGCCACGACCATCCCCGATTCACGCGTCCAGGTTGAGGATGCTTGGAACTCAATACCCCAAACTTACACCCAACATCTGTACGACAGACTCCATGCCAGAATTGCACAGTGTGACGCAGTTCATGGCGGTTCAACCTCGCACTAACCATGTTACATGGAAATGTTATTTTTCAGTTTACCAGCAAGTACAGCTGTATTTTGCCATAATGTTTTGATCACGTTATCCTCTGTATTCCGTTATTATGCTGTATAAATTTTGTTGGTATCAGACGTCTCCTTCTTGGTGTTCTTTTTTCACTTTCCGTCAGTATATATATATATATATATATATATATATATACACTATCTGACGGAAAGGACACCCCTGCAATCGACGATATCCGCAGTCCTGATACACGTCACGGCCGCCGCCGTTAAATATCGTGTGAGAAACAACAACGCAACCAGTCGCATGCAAGATTCCACGCAGTTCGGAGCTCTCAGATTTCGAGAAAGGTGTAATCGTCGGGTATCACAGAAATGGCCGATCCATACGTGACATATCCAGCGAGTTGAAGTACCCAACATCGACAGTAGCCTACGTGATTGGAAAGTGGAAGATGAGAGGTGACTGTCCGAATGTGCCCTGACCCGGCAGACCCACAAAACTGGGAGTTAGAGACCGACGGGTGCCGGCCAGAGAAATTCGGAAGAACAGCACCAATTCGATAGGCCACATCCGCGAGGAGTTTCAACAGGCATCCGGGAATGTTCTTTCGATGAATACCATTCGTAAGGATGCCCATCTGCTCAGTTATCATGGACGTGCTGCCGCCCACAAGCCTTAGATCACCAAGTCCAATAGCGCTGCTCGGCTAACGTGGTGCAAAGAACGTCGACAGTGGACCGTTGAACAATGGAAACAGGTTCTATGGAGCGACGAATCAAGGTTCACCCTCTACCGTTCGGATGGCAGGGTCTGGGTTTGGCGTCTGCCTGGAGAACGCCTCCTGCCGGAATGTATTGTGCCAACTGTGAAGTTCTGCGGCGGTGGAATTATGCTATGGGGGTGTTTCTCCTGGTATGGCAAGGAATCCTTGGTCGCAATTCCTGGTAGACTCAACGCCGAAACCTACTACACCATTTTGGATGACCATGCGCTTCCTACGTTGTGGCAGTTTTACGGGGTGGACCCATGTTACTTTCAGGATGACAATGCCACCTGTCATGTTGCGAGGTCCACCATGGCTTGGTATGGTGACAATTGGGTTAATCAAATGGACTGGCCTGCGCAAAGCCCGGACCTTAATCCTATCGAACACCTCTGGGACGAGTTGGAGCGTCGACTTTAGGGGTGCCCCCACCGTCCGAAATCGGTGAAGGAACTGACCTGTCTTCTGCAAGCCGAGTGGAATAAAATACCGCTAGCCGTTGTGCAACGCCTGGGTGAGGGTATGCCACAGAGGGTCGCAGCTGTAATCTCCACTCGTGGAGGCTCCACCAACTATTGAAGGTGAATAAACTTCGTTTTCCTTTGCTATCACAGGTGTCCAATTACTTGTTGGTAGATAGTGTATATATATATATATATATAAACTACAAAGCAGAGTCTGAAACAAAAAAGTTATTTAACGAGTTCAAAAACTACGAATTAAACCTCTAAACCCAACAGGCAAGAGTAAAAATAATATTAAAATAATAGCAAAACCAGAATGCAGAAAGTGTCGAGAATGCAGAGCCTTGGCTTTATCAAGGACCAGCAAAACTCTGCATTTTCTCACTTCCACAAAGACCTAGTTGGAAATGGGTTTCTGCAAATTTTTGAAAACGTTTTTCTGTTTTTTGTGACATATGATGAGTATGGGTTGGATCAGGAAAGTGATAGATGTATGCAAAAACTTTAGCTAAATTATTTTTCCCGCACCATTGAGGGCGGTTATGTTAATTTTCCTGTGTTCGATAGCGCGTTGCATGGCATCCTAAATGTGTTCTATCACGTTCAGATCTGTGGGCTTGGGCAGGAATGGCAACACCCCAAACTCAGATGAATGCTCCTCTAACCATGATGTGGCGTCCCAACACTTGTGTGGAGGTGCATTGTTCTGTTGGAACAGGCCCAACCCATCAGCATAAATGCAGGACGTGAACGGGTGTACCTCGTCAGAAAGGATGAGCACATAGTGTTGGCCAGTCACTGACGTTTGTAGACGTTCCAGGAGTCCCAGTGAAGTCCAGATAAACACACCCCATGCCATTACGGACCCCCACCACTCAGTACAGTTCCCTGTTGACAGGCGGGATCCATGGCTTCATGGGGTTTGTGCCACACACGAATCCTCCCATCTGCCCGATACAGTTGGAAACGCGACTCGTCAGACCAGGCTACTTTTTTCAGCCATCGAGTGTCCAGTGGCGGTGTTGCGGTGCCCAAGCGACGCGCATAGCTCTGTGTCGTGCACCCACCAAGGGAACTAGAGTTGGACGTCGGCTTCCAAACCCCTTATCGTGCAGGGTACGTTGTGTGACAGTCCGGACGCTAATGCTTGTTGAGGCTCCAGCATTGAATTCCGATGATACCCGCGAGAGTGTTGCACGCCTATCGCGTGAAACGATTCTTGACCGCCGACAATGGTCACGTTCACCCAATGCCTATTTACGGCCACACTGGTATCGTAGGTTGGAGGTTTTACCGGAATTCTTGTAGTCACGGTACACCGTTGCGATGGTCGTCCGTGAAAATCCGAACTTCGTTTCTACCTCCGAAACACTATGGCCCATCTCAAGAGCGCCAACTATGACACCGCGTTGAAAATCGCTCAAATCGTTACTACTTGTCATTCTCAAGCCGAAAACAGCTCTGAAAGCTGGAAAGGATGCCTATCGCTTTATATACGCACTGGCGGACGCAACCGAGTACGCGCATAGGTGAAGTTGCTATGTATTTTGCATAAGCTCGTCTGTACCAGTTTTTCTGGCACTGCAGTGTAAATATATATATCATCATCATCATTGTCAACCATTATCAATCCACTGCTGGACGAAAGTCTCCCCAAGTTTCCTCCACAACGGTCTGTCTTGTGCTAGTTTCCTCCATATCACTCCCGCATACTTTCGAATTTCATCCACCCATCTCCCATGTGGTCTTCTTTTGGGTCTTTTCCTGTCCCTTGGAATCCAATCTAAAATTTCGGCTGTCCATCGATGGTCTGTCCCTCTGGCAGTATGTCCAGCCCATTGCCATTTCAGGGATTTTACTCCGATCATGATGTCTTCCACTCTTGTCATTTTTTGGATCCACGAGTTCCTCTTCTTATCTCTCCTGGTTACATCAAGCATACACCTCTCCATGCTACTTTGAGTTGTCTGCAGCCTTTGTATGTCTCTTTTAGTTAAGGTCCACGTCTCTGCACCATACGTAAGCACTGGAAGGATGCACTGATTAAACACTTTTCTTTTAAGACATAATGGCATATTGCTCTTGAAAATTATGCTGTTTCTTCCAAAAGCTCTCCAGGCAAGTTTTGTACGCCGATTAGTTTCTTCATCTATGTGACCCTCACTTGATATCTGCTGTCCAAGATAAACGTACGTGTCTGATATATATATATATATATATATATATATATATATATATATATTCTATTAAGAAGAGACCTAAGCAAAAAAAAAAAATATTTTTGACTCATACCAAGTACAACATAGAAAAGGTTATGTATCTACCGGTGTGAGTAAAAAGAGAAAAAGAAAAGAGAAAACATAAAAAATAAAATAAAACAACTGAATGTAGAAAGTGTCGAGAATACTGAGCCTTGGCTTTATCAAGGACCAGCAAAAACTCTGCATTTTCTCACTTCCACAATGGGTGCACCTCGTTTATATCATCATCATCATCATTGTAAACCATTATCAATCCACTGCTGGACGAAGGTCTCCCCAAGTTTCCTCCACAACGGTCTGTCTTGTGCCAGTCTCCTCCATGTCACCCCTGCATACTTTCGAATTTCATCCACCCATCTCCCATGTGGTCTTCTTCTGGGTCTTTTCCTGTCCCTTGGAATCGAATCTAAAATTTCGGCTGTCCATCGATGATCTGTCCTTCTGGCAGTATGTCCAGCCCATTGCCATTTCAGGGATTTAACTCTGATCATGATGTCTTCCACTCTTGTCATTTTTCGGATCCACGAGTTCCTCTTCTTATCTCTCCTGGTTACACCAAGCATACACCTCTCCATGCTACTTTGAGTTGTCTGCAGCCTTTGTATGTCTCTTTTAGTTAAGGTCCACGTCTCTGCACCATACGTAAGCATATATATATATATATATATATATATGATCTGTGAAAACACATATTTATCGTTATCGGTGACGAGTAGAGAAACCACGCCTACTCCGCCCGGAGCCAGTTGTTCTAACCGACAAATTTATATCGACCGAATGTATTACTGTGATTTGTCGACTTAACACGTGCTTCACCTCTGCAGTATATCACATAATTTTCCTTTTAATTTTTTTTTGAAGCAAAAAGGAAATTTCGTTCATTCCAGACGATGTGTGGAACAAACATCACTCATTTTTCGAAGAACCCAACGGCCAATAGATTCATTTTCCACGATCGGGGGCCAATGTGAAAACCCACTTTTTTATCGGTGATGGGGATTTAACCTGCGCCTCTTCGTTCCAGAGCCAGTTGTTCTAACTGAATAAACTACAGCGACGGAATGTATCCCACTGCAGATTTGTCATCTTAACACGTGCTTCACTTC
The DNA here is from genome assembly GCA_039090855.1 of Macrothele yani. Classification (NCBI taxonomy): domain Eukaryota; kingdom Metazoa; phylum Arthropoda; class Arachnida; order Araneae; family Macrothelidae; genus Macrothele; species Macrothele yani. Next base: position 16,888,866 of record CM076989.1, read on the forward strand.
TGTGCTACGTCATAGATCCGAGAACCGGAAACGCAATATTACATTCACAAGATCCCATTCCAAAAGCATATTAAGTGCAATATTCCTTTTCTAAGAATTTGTTTAAAAGCTGCTAAAACTGTTATTTCTCTTCTGCAGAAGCATCATCGAAATCACCGATTTGTACATGATATTTCTTTGTCTTACATAAATTGCATCCCCATCGCGATCCCTTCAAGAACCCTTGGATTGCATTCCCCCACAGGTTTTGCAAAGCCGCCACAACTACAATGGGTGCACCTCGTTTATACTTCTTAAACACCGCCATGTAGTTTCCCTTAAACTCTTCACTGCCCCTTAGTTAATTGGCTGGTGGCAATCAAGTCCAACAATCATGTCGTCAGCCGGCGGCGTACGGGCTTCAAGAACAGCAATAACCAGCAGCTAGCGAAGGATGTATTTTTACGCTCTGTCAGTTTCTCAATTGTATCATTTAACTGAAATAAAATCAACTAAGGCTTCTATTTATTATTCTGATTTTCATCTATTTCATATTTCCGATTGAAATCAAAAGCTCCTTTGGTTTCTGATTTCGATCGGACTCTGTGAGAAAGCAAAGACGAGAACTCACACTGCAAGCATTACTCCGATTTGTCTCACACGTGTGACCTTTGCGTACGAGCTGCTCCTACTGGTCGGTCGGAGGGAAGAAATACGGTAGCATCAGTTCATAGGAAAAAAATAAGCGTAGAAAATCCACCTTTTTTCGGAAAAGGACAACACTAAATTTACCTACTTTTCTCTTCCTTTTAAAATTTATTTATTTTCTGAAACATTAAAAATGTAGTTACAAAGTTTCGAAAAACTAAATGTATTTTTTCTGGCTTCGTCTTATAGGCAGGACATACTTATTTGTGAAAGAAAGTAAGGAAATTGAGAAATTTAACCTATTCGATTTATACTCCATAGCGACTCATAAGCTGAAAAATACAGTATATGAAGTGACGCATGACAACAAAATGCCATAATCAACAACAAGTACGCAGTAGTAAATATTTATTGTCAAAAGCTTTTTCTCTAGAACATTATGGAACACAACCAGGTGTTTTCAACACCAGCACTTGCGGTGTTCATTTTCCACTCAAAGAATCCGAAAATGGATAATGAATGGCGCAGTGTGGTCTAAGCGATGGCTTATTATCATTCTTCCGAGATGGGTCCGGGTCCGAATCCCGGTGAGACATGGATGTTGTGTTTGTCTTACGGTGCTGGCTCTCTTCCTTCCCTGGGACCAGTGGCCCTAAATTCGGGATAGGCGACTGCTTATAGCCAACTGAGTTACTCACGGTGGTCGTTAAACCTCTAATAAAAAAAATGGATAAAGAAACTAAAATGGAAGGACAGAGAGAGAGAGGGAAAGAGTGAGTGAGGGAGAGGGTGAGAAAGAGAGAGAGAGAGAACGTGACTGAGGGATAGTGACAGAGAGGAAGTGAAAGAGAGAGAGAAAGAAAAAGTGAGTGAGTGAGAATGACAGAGAGGGAAAGAAAGAGAGAGAGAGAGAGAGAGAGAGAGAGAGAGAGAGAGAGAGAGAGAGAGAGAGAGAGAAAGAGAGTGAGCTAGTGAGAGTGAGACACAGACAGAAAATAAGTGAGAGAGAAGCAGAAAGAGAGAGAGAGTGAGACAGAGAGAGAGGGAGTAAGCGAGAGAATGAGACAGAGAGAGAGAAATAGATAGAGATTACTTGATTCTTATGTTTTAAATCTATACAGCAATGCACTTTTGCGGCAAAATTCTCCAAATCAGAATCGCACAAAGGAGGATTTTTATTATTTCTTTTAAAAAAAACTTCTTCAATAGAAATGTGGGACAGTGAGGAAAGCCTGTGTTGTAACTGCGCGTTATTAGAAAAGCAGTTACTTTTATTTTCAGAATCTTCGATTCACAGTGTCCTCTGAATAGTAATCTTGTTTGCCCAGACAGAAGACTATATCGATTTAGATGTTGACAAAATATCGGTTATTTTTTGATGGTTTCGTTTGTGTTTCTCAATCTTTTTCTTAAACAAACGCTGAGTTCAAATAAAATTTTATTCGATTTTTTTTCCAAACTGAATGAAATCAGCTACGGAAATAACATGTCCGAAAGATATTTCACGGCGAAGTTTCGAGACTCTCAAACTGTGTAAACGGCGCACGTCATTTTTCATACATGTGTTTGTTCCTGGAAAAATGGAAGTTACGGTCAATAGTAAAATCCTTACGCTTTCTCTGTCGAATAGCCACGGAGTACTAAGGATCTTGAAAAGTGGCAAAAATATTTTGTAGAAACACGATAACTTTCCTTTCGACACAGGAAAGTTATAATATTTCTGCAATTTTTCCAAATTAATTCTCTTTCTTTTTCAATGTTTTTTTATATTTTCTTCGTTTTCGTTTTTGACGTGGAGTCCTGAATAGTATGGAAATCAACTCAGCTGGTTTTAGAAACTGGCTTTCTGTAGATAAAACTGAATAGAATTATAAGCATTTGTTTTCTATATTTTTCTGAAATCAAATAATGTGTAGATCAGAGGGGTCCTAAGGGTTGTCTTGCACTACATGGACCCCAGGATCCCCAATGTAACTGTTCGTGTCCCACCGTCACCAAATTCCCTTTATGCCTCGGAAGTAACGTTCAGTAGTTGACCACTACTGCCTCCTCTTTACAAAAACGTCTACTCTCTTTCCCTAGGGACTTCAGCTCAGGCCATTTAGTTGACCGCTGCTGAAGTACTGCCGAGTTGAGAGTTAAAAGCAAACCAAATCATGTGTCCATAATAGATTCGAATGATATAAAAATCACATTATGGCTGCCTTAATTAAATCAAATTCTATGAGTAGTTTCTTCTTGTGAATTTTACGACTAGAACAAAAGTAAAATATTAATTTCCAAATGCGCTAAAATATCTGGAGATGCACTAAGTGCCCAAAGTTTTTGAAAACTGCGTAGCTGTAACTCCACTTGGAATACAAACTGCTGAGCATGAAATGTTCTTTTTCAACACGTCACAGTACTGCACAAAACAGCATATGAAAAAACCTTATTGTGCAACAGTTGATATTCTAGGCATGAGAAGATTAGTCCTATTGGGACAGTACACACAGACCTCCTCCCCCAAATAAGCGGATCCAGGATGAACTATGAAACTACCACTGTAAAAAAATTCTGAAATTTTCGAGCCACTTTCCGTGATTTATTTCGTGAATTTACGAAGCATATTTCTGATACAACCTTTTCTCTGAAATGACTGAAAGAAACCTAAATTTCACGGATTTTTCGTACGCCAGGAAAATTCTAAATTTTCAGAAACCTTTGCGAAACCCTTTCTTATATTGACGGTAAATTGTCGTCTTTAAGACGTGTTAACCGAAAATTCGGAATTTTCAGAACTCTTTCAGTAATTCATTTCGTATATTAACAAAAAAACTCCATTCTCACGTTTTCTTTATCCATATGACGAGAAATTTCCGGTAATAGGAGTGATTTGTGGGAATACTTGAGATTTGATTAACTTTAAATTTCAATCATCTGCCGGACGATCTGATTTTGAAGTTCTGTAGCGAGATCGGATATTGTGCATAGCATGAATTTTGGTTAATGTGGCACACGATATTACTTCTCCTATCCCCCATTTCGTACACTAGGCATCATACATATTGCAAGTACGTAGCACTAAAACATTGAGACTTTTTAGGTACGTTGCGCAATGTAACAGTAATGTTTCAGAAATCTTACGATTACGTCAAAATGTCCCCAAACGTTACATAACTTTAAAAGATAATCGATACGTTACAGTGAATGGTCTTTGTAACTTCAACATACCAACTTTCATGTTGCTGTTACGTATTTGAAAGATATTTGTAACTTCGTTACATTACTGTTACGTATTTGAAAGATATTTGTGACATCATCATATTACCGTTTCGTATTTACTGCGTTGAACATTATAGTTTTAATAAACTTTGAAAAATCACAAGGAAAATATTACACACGACAGCTGTTTCAAAAGCAACAACAGTCGTGTTACGAGTTGTTTACGTTTTCACAGGTCCAACGCAGTCCGTTGTCCATTGGGAACAGTGGCGGCGTTTATATATTGATAACAAAAGAAATAAAAATCGGTCCCAAATAAGGGTATCGAATTTCTATTATACATGTGGAATAGGCTATATTTCATCGAAAAAAAGAAAGAAAATCAAATTCGTCAATCTCTAAATACCTACCAATATGAAATTTCTTAGCTTCAATTAAAAAACATGCTGGTATAATATACTAATGCAACAACACAGTAATCTACTTAGATTTAAAAAAATGCTTTTTAGAATTTAAAAATTATAATAATCAAAACAATTACTTAGTTTCAGATGATATTCGAATCACAAAAAAAAGGATGAAATATTAAATCAACTAACTAGCTAACTTGAGTACGACAGTATCACCAAGGAATATTCCAGTAGCAAATGGAAATACGACTACGAGAGTGCTTCGGTGTAATGGCACAAATGCGCATACTCATCCACGCCGTTGCCAAATCAAAAATCTTAAATATCGCCGGAATATAACATCAAGGTAACAATTATGTACAATGGAAACTATAAAGCAGTAGCATCGGTGAATGCTTAACATAACCGTAATGTACAAAGAGTTATGTTCCAAAATAGATGTTGCTGAAACATAATTGTAAGGTATATCTGAAAGTGTAACGAAAATGAAAGATTGTTGCATTATTGATACAACCACCTCGAGGTATTTAAGTTGTGTTCATAAGTCATTCAAGGCTCATCTGTTAACGAGGTTCTGGCCTCACTTCAAGTGATGCCGTACTCTGGCATTTTATGGATGCCATCTGATCATCCTCTATTGTCAGCGAACCCTTTCGTAAAAAGAGAATATCCCTCATAGTATGGTCACGCCGCGAGATATTTAAATTGTATTCAGAAGTCATGCCAGGCCCATTTGTTCACGAGGACCTCGCCACACTTCAAGTGATGCAATTCTGGCATTTTCTGGGTGCTATCTAACCATCCACTAGTGTCAGCGAACCCTTTCGTAACAAGAGAACACCCCTCAGAGTATGGTCCCACCTCGAGGTACTTAAATTGTGTTCCGAAGTTCTGCCAGGCCCATCTGTTCACGAGGTCCTCGTCACACTTCAAGTGATACAATACTTTGGCCTTTTCTGGATGCCATCTAATCCTCCACTAATGTCAGCGAACCCTATTGCAACAAGAGAGCATCCCCCATAGTATGGTGCCTCCTCGAGATACTTAAATTGTGTTCAGAAGTCATGCCAGGCCCATCTGTTCACGAGGTCCTCGCCCACTTCAAGTGACACAATATTCTACCATTTTCTGGATGCCTCTAATCATCCACTAGTGCCAGCGAACCCTTTCGTAACAAGAGAGCATCCCCCATAGCATGGTGCCACCTTTAGATACTTAAATTGTGTTCAGAAGTCATGCCAGGCCCATCTGTTTAACGAGGTCTTCGCCACACTGCAAGTGATGCAATACTCTGCAATTTTCTGGATGCCTCTAATCATCCACTAGAGTCAGCGAACCCTTTCGTAAAAGAGAACATCCCTCATAGTATGGTCCCACCTCGAGATACTTAAATTGTATTCAGAAGTCATGCCAGTCCCATCTGTTCACGAGGTCCTCGCCACACTTCAAGTGACACAATATTCTACCATTTTCTGGATGCCTCTAATCATCCACTAGTGCCAGCGAACCTTTTCGTAAAAAGAGAGCATCCCCCATGGTATGGTGCCACCTCGAGATACTTAAATTGTGTTCACAAGTTATGCCAGGTCCATCTGTTTACGAGGTCCTCGCCACACTTCAAGTGATGCAATTCTTTGACATTTTCTGGATGTCATCTAATCATCCACTAACGTCAACCAACCCTTTCGTAACAGGAGAACATCCCCCATGTACGGTTGCACCTGCATGTACTTAAATGGCGTTCACAAGTTATGCCATGCCCATCGGTTCACGAGATCCTCGCCATACTTTATATCGACCATTTGTGCAAAAAATGCGCAGTATGTCTCACCTCACTACACCACTTTCTTCTATTGTACATTCGCGGCGTTTCATGTGACACCGAAAGCGAATTTTTCTGTTGTTGTTTTTTTCTTTTGCGCAGTGAAATAGCTCCGAATGGACAAACAGTTTCAAAAACCCAAATAATTTAACTGTCTTATCATGATTCGAATCGCAATGAGATGCTTTTGGCCTTTGTAGAAACCAGCAGTCAGTTGCTGCAGACTGGAGAACCTGTTCTTTTGTACAATCCTCCTCACTGAACTGCGGTCATGATATTTAAGTCAAATTTTCTGGAAGCATTTATGTCTTTTGAATATGAAACATACGCTTGTCTTTTAGTCAGTAAACATCTTTGAAATGGTTGCTTTTGAGAAACCAGTAAGTATTTTTGTCTTGTTAACCGTGGATCTATTTCCTCTCTTTAATTCTAGTTTTCCTGCCACATTTATGTCTTTTGATTATGGAAGATCCGATTGTCTTGCATTTAATAAACACTGTAACGTACCAGGAGATGTGACGTACCTGCCAGAAGGACGCACACGACATAAAGGCAGATAGGAATCAGAATAAAACGTCCGCGTAGCTCAATTGGTAGAGCAACTTATTCCGGAATGAGGGGATCCGGGTTCGAATCCCGGCGTAGAATAAAAATGACGGAGAAATTTACTTCGTTATAATGGCGCCCGAACTATCCGGATAACCCGACCGTTCAAAATCTCGCAATGGTGTGATGTTATTTCCACACCGCGAGATAGGAAAAATAAGAGAATCCCTTCTCCAGCACTTCGAAAAAAAAAAAATAAGGGGAAGATGATGTAACGTACCAGGAGATGTGACGTACCTGCCAGAAGGACGCACACGACATAAAGGCAGATAGGAATCAGAATAAAACGTCCGCGTAGCTCAATTGGTAGAACAACTTATTCCGGAATGAGGGGACCCGGGTTCGAATCCTGGTGCGGATAGAAATGACGGAGAAATTTACTTCGTTATAACACCTTTGAAATTTTTGCTTTTTAAAAACCAGTAATTTCTTTTGTTTTGTTATTCGTGGATCTATTTCTCATTATGTCCAGTTTTCCTGCCATATTTATGTCTTTTTGATATGGAAGATCCGCTTGACTTGCAGTTAATAAACATTTCTGAAATGCTTGCTTCAGATAAACCAGTAATTTCTTTTGTTTTGTTAATCGTGGATGTATTTCTGTTTAAGTCTAGTTTTCCGGCTACATTTGTGTCTTTTATGCAGTAAAGTCAGTGATCGGGCCAATATCTCACGAACTCTGGCAGATAGAGATTTACTCCTTGTGCAGTTGTACAGGAAACCCCTTGTGGCGTACACAATAACACCACGAAGGATCCCTCGCCCCCCCCCTCTTTGCAGATAGGGCAAAAAAGTCAATTACAAACTTGTTCAGCGAGGCAAAAATAGTACACAAATGTTTTTGTTCCATAACAAAAGATGGATGCAAAATGGATGCCATAACAAAGATGGATGCGAAAAAAGCGGAAAGCTAGCGGAGTCGCTGTGTTCGAAGCATATTTGCATGGATTTCAAATGTGCTTTCTGCTCCGTCGTCAGAATACAAAATGATATGCGTGGTTGGTATGCCAACACTTCGTGAACCAGTGACGGGAAGTCGAAAGCTTTGCCACGTACGCAATTCAATTAGACGTACATACAGTTTTCCTATTGGATGAGTATTTCGCCATTATTTCTCCTTGTCTCAGTGTATTGTTTACTGTATTGAACATCAAAGTCTGATATTGAATATGTCAAGGAACTGCGTTTTATTTCAGAACAAGAATTGTTGATAAGGTTTGTAGGAAAACCTTTTCTTTGTGCTTTCATTTACTTAGAACTTACCAGTTTAGATAAGTAATAAATTCTTATTTAAATATTCTGTCGTTGCTTCCGGATGTTGTGATTTTTTTTTGGTGCCACATTCCCGGACCCATTCCATCTTTTGCTATGGGACAAAAACATTCATGTACTATTTTTTTTTTTTGAGATTTCAACGACCACCGTGAGCAACTCAATGGGCTATAAGCAGTCGCCCGTCCCTAATTTAGGGTCACTGGTTCCAGGGAAGGGAGAGAGCCAGTGCCGTAAGACAAACACAACATCCATGCCTCACCGGGATTCGAACCCGGACCCCTTCCGACGAATGATCAGAGGCCAACGCCTTAGACCACTGCGCCACCGGGGCGGCGTACTATTTTTGCCTCGCTAAACATGTTTGTAATTGACTTTTTCGCCCTATCTGAAAAGGAGGGCGCGATGGCCCCATCAACCCCCCAAAAAGGGGCAAGAGGATCCCTCGTGGTGTTATTGTATGCGCCACATGGAGTTTTCTATACAACCGCACAAGAAGTACATCGCTAACTGCCATAGTTCGTGAGATATTGGCCTGATCAAGAACTTTTCTTGAAACCCTGTATATGAATGATCCGCTTGATAGAACAATATTTTCTCACTTTGTTAAGGCTAATACATAATGTATTAGCCCATGTGATTGTTATATTTGCATATTTTGGCGTCTATTGTCTGTCACTACCTTACCATAGAGGTTCATAATTTTTCGACCACTGCGCGTGTGATCATGTTTTATTATTATTATTTTTTGATTGAAGGTTTAACGACCATCGTGAGCACCTCAATGGGCTATAAGCAGTCGCCCGTCCCTAATTTAGGGTCACTGGTTCCAGCGAAGGGAGACAGCCAGTGCCGTAAGACAAACACTACATCCATGCCTCACCGGGATTCGAACCCGGACCCCTTTCGGACGAATGATCAGAGGCCATCGCTTAGACCACTGCGCCACCGGGTCGGCAAATCATGTTTTATTAACTTTGCCAAACACTCTCGCAAATTTGCTGGCGCACGTTCGTATGCGTACGAGATATCTACAGGGGTTCGACAAAACAATGAAAATACTATGATTGTAGGGGTTAATGTCATTCGTATAGGCTACACTGATAAAAAACAAGCGTTGTGATTATCTTTCATGTATCTTTTCTTCCTATATATTCTCTTAATTGTATACCAGTGTAGTACAAATTCTGTTCAGTGGCTGTTCGTAAGAACGGTTGGTGAAATAGCAAACCTGTCAGACTTCCAAAGAGACAAATCGTGGAAGTCCGTTTAGCAGAAGCGTTTCTAACCCTTCTAGCCAAATTGTTAGGTTTTTCAAGAGCAACAATATCCATGGTTATTACTCTGTACACAAAGCATGGCAAGATTTCATCGGCGAAGAAGAATAGTGGGAGAAAACCGAGATTGAATGAGAGGGACCGTCTCACATTAACAGGGATTGTGTCCAAACAACATAGAACTACTTCAGCAAAAGTGACAGCAGAACTCAATACCCACCTTGAAGACTCTGTTTCCACAAAAAATATCTGCAGAGAACTTCCCAAAGCCAACATCCATGGAAGAGCTTAAACGGCTAAACCTTTAATCACAGAAATCTACACTAGAATGCAAAAAAGATGGTGTCATGCCCATAAAAATTGAGCGGCTGACGACAGGAAACGGGTTATATGGTCAGATGAGTAATCATTTATATTGTTCCTAAGCAGTTTGGGTGTATGTTCAGAGGACCCCAAGGAAGCGTACGATTTAGAATGTCTGATTCCTACTGTTAAACATGGGGATGCATCTGTGGTGATTTGGGCTGCTAAATCTTGGTATTCGTCTGATTATCATTATCCTACATGGTCGAGTACTGCCAGCGAGTACTTGAACATTTTAGATGCTCAGGTGCATCCTATGATCCAAATCGTTGTCTCTCAACAATGAAGCCATTTTTCAAGATAATAATGCGTCCATACACATAGCCAGAATATTTCAGTCTTGGTTTGAAGAGCACCAAGATGAACTTCAACATCTGACCTTTCCAGCTCAATCGCCTGACTTGAATATCATCGAACCACTGTGGACAGTTTTGAAGAGAAGAGTGAGAAGCACATCCCCTCCTCCAACATCTCTTAAGCAATTGGCTGATGTTCTGATTGACGAATGGTACCAACATTCCACTGGAGCTTATTCAAAAGCTGTATGAAGCTACTCCAAGAAGGTTGGAACCTGTATTAAAGGCAAATGGTGGTTCAGCACCGTATTAATAAAGGTGTTCAAAGTATTTGTCCAACCACTGTATATTCCTTTCACTTTAGTTTCTTTCAAATAACCATAGAAACTGAGATGGTTCGATATTCTACCCCGAATGAAGATCAGAGTATTCACTACTTCTGCTATTGAAGATTTAATAACTAAATGGTAGGCACTATAATTCGTGCATAAATACTAGTATTAAAAAGAAATCCGTCTTGTTGCACGATGATATTTATTCAGCTAAAAAAACGAAATCTATGTACAGTTTAAAAAACACATGAGCACTTTCGGTGTCACATTGACACCTTCATCAGATGTGATTTCACCATGTGGTTACATGCTGGTCTTAAGTACGCGGAGTAGATGCATCATGGGAAAGGTAATGTCAATGTCACATGATATACCAGATAACAAGACAGTCAGAAAAAGTATAATTAGCCAATGAAAATTACTTAACAGAAAGAATTTTTATTGTGCTGTCCTTTCCAACAAGATTGCTCCAGGGTTCAGGTAAAACACAAGGATAATAGTCATGACAGCAACGTGCATTATAGGCCGAAATATAGAGGCTGGGAAAAATGGGGGGGGGACAAAGGGAAAAAATGGTGTGTGTATGTTATTCCTATGCTCGACACTATCTCTGGTGAACTAAATAATCATTATGTGGGTTCAACCAAAAGAAATTTGGATTTGAGATTAAATGAACACAGATATGATTTAAAAATGAATCACCAAAGCACCTCTTTTGCAAGAACTGTAAGTGCTGGAAATTCCATTCCAGACTGGGACAACGCTAAGATTATAAACACACCTAACTCTGTTTATTCCTTGTTATTTACAGAAAGCCTCTATATTTCGGCCTATAATACACGTTGCTGTAATGACTATTATCCTTGTGTTTTACCTGAACCCTGGAGCAATCTTGTTGGGAAGGACAGCACAAGAACAATTGTTTCTATTAAGTAATTTTTAATTTTATTGGCTAATTATGCTTTTTCTGACTGTCTTGTTATCTGGTATATCATGTGACATTGACATTACCGTTCCCATGATGCATCTACTCCACGTACGTAAGACCAGCATCTAACCACATGGTGAAATCACATCTGATGAAAGTGTCAATGTGACACCGAAAGTGCTCATGTGTTTTTTAAACTGTACATAGATTTCGTTTTTTTAGCTGAATAAATATCGTCGTGCAACAAGACGGATTCCTTTTTAATACTAATAACAAAATGTTTCTTGATATACAAAACAAGGATATTGTGCTATATCTCAAATCCTGGCAGAAGAGAGTGATTACTTCTTTTCTATCCACTGACGTGCACGGCGTGTTGTCACTTTAGCAGCCAGTCTGTCATCCGAAATATTCTTATCTTTGAAGACTGCAATTAAATATTCTGAAGGGTGTTTGATTCGGCGATGATGGGCAATCTTCAAACTGTTAGGTAATTTCAGAAATTCCTAATTTCGCCGCGTTTAGTTGAACCCTGTTTATGCCATAATTGTATTCCGCCTTTTCGGAATAAAAACATAAGTATATTGTCATTCTTCATGAAGTCTCTAGAAAGTCATTACTTTTATAAGCATATTTCTCCAGAGGTTAACATGCATTCTTATTTTACGAGATCTCTGTCCATCAGAAGCAAGAGAAATGCCGCTTGCTTTGTTGGTTTACCATATGCCATCGGTGGTAAATCTTTTTGAAAGAGAGTTATCAAACCTTCTAAAAAATTCTCTCGTGTGCCCATGGTAATTTTGAGCAGCAGATTACCTTTTTATTATTTATCCACTGTGAACTCACAAGTAAGAGAAATACAGATAACAACAAAAGTATTTGCCGTTTTCGTATGCTGAGGCAAAGTATAACACATACGTAGTAAAAGCAATTTATTCATCAAAATAATTACCATGGGCGTCAACAACGTTTGCCAACGTGTTAACAACTTATACACTATCTACCAACAAGTAATTGGACACCTGTGATAGCAAAGGAAAACGAAGTTTATTCACCTTCAGTAGTTGGTGGAGCCTCCACGAGCGGCGATTACACCTGCAACCCTCCGGGGCATACTCTCAACCAGGCGTTGTACGACGGCTAGCGGTATTTTCTTCCACTCGGCTTGGAAAATACCGGTCAGTTCTTTCACCGATTTCTGGCGGTGGGGGCACCTCTTAAGTCGACGCTCCAACTCGTCCCAGAGGTGCTCGATACGGTTAAGGTCCGGGCTCTGCGCAGGCCAGTCCATTCGATTAACCCCATTGTCACCATACCAAGCCATGGTGGACCTCGCAACATGACAGGTGGCATTGACATCCTGAAAGTAACATGGACCCACCCCGTAAAACTGCCACAACGTAGGAAGCGCATGGTCATCCAAAATGGTGCAGTAGGTCTCGGCATTGAGTCTACCAGGAATTGCGACCTAGGTTCCCGTGCCATACCAGGAGAAACACCCCCATAGCATAATTCCACCGCCGCCGAACTTCACAGTTGGCACAATACATTCCGGCAGGAGGCGTTCCCCAGGCAGACGCCAAACCCAGACCCTGCCATTCGAAAGGTAGAGGGTGAACCTTGATTCGTTGCTCCAGAGAATCTGTTTCCACTGTTCAACGGTCCACTGTCGACGTTCTTTGCACCACGTTAGCCGAGCAGCGCTATTGGACTTGGTGATCAAAGGCTTGTGGGCAGCAGCACGTGCATGATAACAGAGCAGATGGGCTTCCTTACGGATGGTATTAATCGAAAGAACACTCCCGGATGCTTGTTGAAACTCCTCGAGGATGTGGCCTATCGATTTGGTGTGGTTCTTCCGAATTTCTCTGGCCAGCACCCGTTGGTCTTCAACTCCCAGTTTTGTGAGTCTGCCGGGTCAGGGCACATTCCAACAGTCACCTCATCTTCCACTTGCCAATCACGTAGGCCACTGTCGATTTTGGGTACTTCAACTTGCTGGATATGTCACGTATGGATCGGCCATTTCTGTGATACCCGACTATTACACCTTTCTCGAAATCAAAGAGTTCCGAACTGTGTGACATCTTGCATGCGACTGGTTGCGTTGTTGTTTCCCACACGATATTTAACGGCGGCGATTGTGACGTGTATCAGAACCGCAGATATCGTCGATTGCAGGGGTGTCCAATTACTTGTTGGTAGATAGTGTATATATCCTTGCGATAAAATGTCAGGTCATGGGGATAGAAAGTTTTGGAGGACAGCATTCAACTCATCAAAGTTGGAGAAGTCGTGTCCACGCAAATGATTGCCGAGTGAAAACAACAAGCGTTAGTCAGAAGGAGAGATATCTGGTGAGTAAGTTGGATGACATAAAAGCTTCCACACAAGTTCCTTGATAGTGCTTCTGGTCAATGAAGTGGAGTAGGCACAAGCGTTATTTTGGAATGAGCAAAACTCTCTTTCTGTTGGCCAGTGCTGCTTCCTTCCATTTTCAGATTCTTATGCACACACGTTTCAGTTGTTCACAGGACCCCGCAACAGTGATCGTTTGGCCGTGTTGGAAGTGTTCATAATGAAAAACACCACGTGCTGTTCACCAAAAACACAGCCTAACTTTACGTGGATACAGTCCTGGCTTAGATGTGTGATGAATTGAGTCACTGGTGGACAACCAATGTCTGGAACGTTTTAGGGTTCAGTTCTGGACCCACTCATCGTCCCATGTGAGTACCCTATCCAAATATGGTCCCTTGTCATACCGAGATAGCAATGCAAGACCAGCTCAGATACGTTGCTGTTTTTTCACTACATACAATGCGTCGAGGATCCATTTAGGCCTATTTGTATGGCTTACATATGGTACGCAGATGTCTTTGTGCGGTTTCATCACTAACATCAAATGACTGGACTAGTTCCTAGCATATTTGGCTACAGTTCTGCTCAATAGCAACTTTCAGGGCTTTTGTGTCAAGGCTGACAGGACGACCACTCCGAGACTTGTCTTGAAGGAGTTCATCTCCGTCTCCGAACTTTCGAAACCAGTTCCGAGTTGTGCGTTCCTTCATAGCATCTGCCCCGAATGCCAAGCGAATGCGACGAGTTGTTTCTACAGCAGATGAACGGAGTTTAAATATGTACAACAAACACCCTCGAATAATCTCCAGTGATATCACCATTGTAATCGCACGTCTTCCCACTACCAAACTGCTTACTCATCTGATTCATATGCACAAAACATCTTGGAATTTCAGTTGACGATATACCTCAGGCGGAAAAACCTTGAATTTTGATGATTGAATTTTCTTTCCGGAAATTCAATCATTACCAGGTTTTGGTTTTTTATTTCCGCTCCATCGAAAAACGTCAAATACTTTTGTGGTTGCGTGAAAAAATACAACAGAGAAGGCCAATGCAAACGGTTTACTTCTATTACTACCCAAATACCGATGCATGCTGGATCTCCGAGGATTTCAAACGTGTTTTACGGCATCATATTTTCTCGCAACCGCACAAGATGGCACCGGAGGGAGAAGTATCCTGTGAATATTTTTCACAGTTCGCGAAGGAATTCGCAAGGAGTGGAGATGAAAATGCTGGTTACCCTTCCTCCTGGTCCAGAGAGAAAGGCGATCCGGCGAGCTACTGCGGTCATTCAATCCTCTGCTCTAATTCCCCTTCGGATTACTTCGCAGGAGAATCTTTACGCGCTCCTATTTAAACAAACGCAGCTAATTCTCATTTTATCGCTTTCTCGATGAAAGTTTTTCTTCAAGTTACTTCCAACGAAAGACACATACAGCTAAATAAATCCCTTCCTCTGCTCTTACTGAAATTCTCTAAGTTGTCTGCGAAATAGTAACAGTAACAGCTGCTTCATTTGGCAGTAATGAAATTCATTTATTTATTATCCGTCTGTTTCAAAAAAATTAAGGGTCAGCACCACATTCCGCGTGCCTACGTTTTTGTTTTTCGCGTGCCATCTAAGACACGCGCTCCATAGGTTCACCATCCATACTATACGTTGTTCTATCCTGCAGTATCAGAAGTAAAATTGAACTTATCGTACAAGCTCCAGAGTCACCAGAAATTGCACCATGTAAGTTTTAGTTTCCTCTGACTTCAAAATGTGAATATTTACAGGGATATTTACAAGTCGATCAGCAGTTAAACATTTCTATTTATCATTGAGCTGAACACACTCCGAAACACATTTCGAGAAAGGAGATACCAAAAACGTGTGAAACATCCATCGGGCGCCGTCCAGATGGTCGATGGATCATAGGCGTAGCTTTCTGATTAGTCCAACAAGCTGGTCCCCTGCCGTAGTCCCGGACAAGGTAAAGATGGTAGTTTGTCTTAGGAGATGGCTGTGTTTCTTCCCTGAAAACACTGTCCCCAAATTAGAGGCGGGCGATGTCTGATAATCTTGAGCATTGCATAAGGAGGTCGTTTTCTTTTTGTTTTGTTTTTGTTTTTGTTTGTGGGTTTAATGACCACCGTGAGCAACTCGGTGGGCTATAAGCAGTCGCCCGTCCCTAATATAGGGCCACTGGTTACAGGAAAGGGAGAAAGCTAGTGCCGTAAGACAAACACGACATTCATGCCTCATCGGTATTCGAGCCCAACCTCATCTCGTGTGACTCGCCTGCACCGCAGGACGCCCATGATATAAAGACACATAGCAGTGAGAGCGCACGTCCGCGTAGCTCAGTTGGGAGAGCGACTTACTCGGGAGTGAGGGGACCCGGCTCGATGCCCGGCGTGGACAAACTTGTACGTCATACTCGGACAAATGCTCAGAAGCCAACGCTTAGACAGCAATACAGCCCCTTGGCCCTTTAAGTTATAGGCATAATAAATGAATAAATACATAAGGATATTCGTTATTGCCAAACGAGTAGCTGTTACTGAGGGATACTTTCGAGTTTTGATTCCAGCGTATAGCTTAGAGAATTTCAGGAAGGGCTGCAGAAGGGGAATTGTTTACCGTAATGCGTATTCGGAGGGAAACGCCACAAAAGAGGTTCTTCGGCCAGATAAAGAGTAGATGACAGTTCACTGGGTTTGTCCAAGAAGAAGAGCAAAAGGATTCTTCCTGGCTGTAACTCGAAGGATCATCACTAAACCAGCGAAGAGCGGAGGTTTTAACGACACCTGTAGCACGCCCCATCATCTCTTTCCTGACCAGGAGGAAGGGGAACTTGATGTTTTACTCCTCCTCACAAACGACACCACATGTCTGCTTACCGTCAGCTCCTCGCAGACCTAGTGTACATATCAGTATTTGAGTAATAACAGAATTTAATGGTTGACATTGCCTATAAACTCGATCTTTGTCAAAAAAGAGAAAAAACACCCATAACGAATCATCCAATCGAGACAAAAATTGGCATGTGCAATGCACGTGTATAGGAAGAGAAATAATTGCAATTCCACAGCAGTTGGGCCCTTTATTCGGAGAGAACAGTTACACGAGTGGAACAAGTCAGTACGTTGTATCGCCATCTCAGGCTCGGATACAAGCTATTACTCGGCGTGGCGTTGACACGTATAGTTAAGGGATACTGGCCTGAGTAATGGCATGCCAAATGGTGTCTAAATTATGGGTCAGTACGCTGACATTCCGGGATGGGCGTAGTTGGCGCCCCATGATGTCCAAAATATGTTCGATCGGTAAGAGGTCGGCCATAGAGGAGTGTCGACATTAAAGTGGCAGGCCGGGAAGAACCGTCCCGTGTGTGACCGGGAATTATTCTGTTGAAAAATAGCCTGGTGATGCTGCGACAGGAACAGCAGCAAAATAGGTCTTAGAATGTTAATGACGTACCGTTAAGCTGTGAGAGTGGTACGGAGGACTACCAAGGATGTCCGGCTGCCATAAGAAATGGCTCTCCAGGCAATCACTCTTGGTGAGCGAGCCGTGTGTCGTTCTACGGTAAAGGCAGTACCCGTGCGTTGGCCACCGCGTATTCAGACACGTATGCGCTGGTCATCGGCGCCAAGTGCAAACCGTGACTCAACACCGAAGACAATACGACACCACCGGACACCATCCCACGTTGATAGGGCCCAAAACCACTGCAACCAGTGTCGGCGATGCTAGCATGTCAGTGGTAGGAGGCGGAATGGCCTCCTCGAATGTCGTCCCGTGCGGCAAGTCGTCTGGCAACGGATGGACTTCCGTAACTGTAGTCTTTGCAACATGTCCACGGATGGTTGAGAGCCACGAATTCGGTTCTATTCGTGCGGGTCTCAGAATCGCTCTCTCTTAGAGTTTTGTCATCGCCTTCGGCCGTCTACTAGCTGCATGCCGCAGGGTTGTGCCCTCCTCGGCCCATTGGCAGCAGCATCGTCCAATTGCGGCATCTCTCCGTCCCAAATGCCTGGCTATATTGCGACTTGACGAACCTGCCTCTCTCAGGCCAATTATACATCGTCTCCGAAACTCGCTCAAGTGCTCGTACTGTGCACAGATCCGACGTAGAGGCATCATCACAGTCCGTGGAGGTTAATGCAACCGCAATCAGCTGTCACAACTGTCCCTACGTGCAAGCTTTGCTGGTTTGAATATGGTTGTCAGATGAGTCTTTCCTCCTGGCTTGATCCATCGCTCATTTCTTCGAATTGGTGAGACCTTCACCTCGGACCGCTATTGGGTTGAAATGTAGCCGATGTATAAAAATCTGCGTAACAAGCAGCGAGTGTTTGACAACAGGCGTGGAGGTCCTTCTTTCGCACAAAAACACGCGCCGGCGTGACTCCCAAAGGACCATCCAACAAATCTACCAGTTGGAATATAAAACTCCACCGCACCCTGCTTGTTACCTAGACCTTGTTTCCACGGATTATCACCTCTGTCGGTATCTGGAAAATGTCCTGACGGAGCAGACCTTTCCAACGACTAACTTGTGTGACAGGCTTTGGTAAAGATCTTTTGCCTCACTGACTCCGCAGCCCTGTATCCTGTTGGAGGAAGTGTGTCGATGCAGAGAGGCACTACTTTAACTAGGCAGGTAAGTGCTTCCATGAGGATTTGCAAGTAGTATTCTCATTTTGGACATTTCATCTGCACCAACGCAATACTTTAAAACACAACAAAATGTGAAGGTATCCTTGAACGCTGAAGATTTAAAGTGTGTACTTGACCGGGTTCATTTTCATATTCGAAAAATTGTGGGATGTCCTAGCCATTAATTGTAACGCTCTGAAACCAACTTCTCAGCTCTATTTACTGGGAGCATACACACACACCGACCACTGAATTAGAAACCTTTATACATACACAGTCTTATCAGAATAATATGACCACCTACCAAATAATGGGAATAGCCACCCTTGGACCAGATGCCAGTCGCCATATGGCGTGGTGTGGACGGAATGAGGACCTGGAAGGTTTCGCAAGGCACATGTGCCCATTCGGACTGCATCAGAGTACGGAGGTCTCGGAGATGACGTGCTTGTGGGTCTGCACGTCGAACTTGCTGATTCAAATAGTGCCACAAGTGCTCTATGGGATTAAGGTCGGGCAATTTCGCCGGCCAAGGAAGAACGGAGACATCGCTGCGGTGTTCCTGGAACCAGTCATGCACCCCCTTAGCGACATGGTAAGGATCATTGCCCTGTTGGTAGACACCATCACCACCAGGGTAAACGCCCAACAAGTAGGGATGCATGTGGTCAGCGAGGATGGACTGGTGGCCATTAGCGTTTAGGGACCCATCCACTGGTACCAGCGGTCCCAAGAAATTTCAGGAAAACGTCTCCTAGACATTCCAGGAAGCACAGCCATGCAAATTAACGTAGGCCCAACACTGAGCCACCGTCTTTTAAGAATAAGAGACGCTGGCTCAGTGTTGGGCATATGTTAAATTGCAAGGCGGTGTTACCTGGGATGCCCACTGCCACCGCCGGCCTGTACGTGACCGACAAGAGTGTCTGTGTGTTGGTTCTCGTGTGTCTGACGCCGTATCCGTCACCGCCTGTTACTTCTGTGGAGTATAAGCCTAGATTCGTTGGAAAAGGCGACCTTTTCCCACTCTTCCACTGTCCAATGACAATAGCCGATAAACCTTGGTTAACATTGGCGACTTCAAACAGCGTCGACTCCAGAGACCCATGCGTAACAGGATTCGATCTGCTGTTGTCGGGGACACGTACCTGGGTGCCCCAGCGTTCATTTGTGTGGTCAATTGCTGCACAGTTGCGCGTCGATTGTCCTTAACCAGTCGACGGAGGCGACGTTCTCGTATGGCATCGATGGCCTTTGGGTCTCCAGAGTTATGACGTCAGGTGGTACTCGGTGTGCCAGCGGTCTATTCTTGGTACACCCTTACTACAGCACCTCTCGTACAGCCCACGAAGTCTGCTGTTTCTGAGATGCTTCCACCCTTGGCGCTTTAGACGATGATCATTCCTTTTTAAACGTCCATCATCACTGCCTTTGCCCATTGTGCTCACGTGACGCACTATGGCTCATCTGTCCTGGCCGGCCGCTTATGCTTTCGTGGGGTCGACCATTTCACGTGCAGCCGCAGCCTGTGACGCACCTGGGCGGGAACACTGTGATGCAGGGGGTGATCGTATTATTCTGATACTACCGTTTATTCAAGTAAATGTCACTTTCGCAGCATATATGCAAAATATGTGGTCACGTGCGTCACCACGGGATCTAGGCATCTATTTAAGACTCCTACTCGTCAGTGGTGTTGATTACAATGGGTAAAACAAAGCATGTTTCGGAGTTCGATAAAAGGCTTATTGTGGGTGCCCGTCTGGCTGGAGTGACGATTCTAGAAACAGCATAGATGAATGGTTTCGCAAAAGCTGAGATATTCCATTTGCTTAATCAGTGGAAAAATAACCCACATTGCTTGTCTAAGAGGTGTAACTGTGGCACGATGAAAATCTGACAGGAGTGAGATCGCTGTCTTCTGAGGAGACTTGTTTTGGAGAAACAGGACAAGGATCAGTGTTCACAATCGCATGGCTATACGGAAACCCCTGATTAATACAAAGAACACTGATCATGACGAGGATCAGTGTTCACAATCGCAAGAACACTGTTCACAATACAAGAACACTGATCATGACGAGGATCAGTGTTCACAATCGCATGGCTATACGGAAACCCCTGATTAATACAAAGAACCGGAAATTTCGTCTACAGTGGTGTCAAGAACAGCGCGACTAGACAATGGAAGACTGGAAAGGAGTCATATGGTCCGACAAATCGCAGTATGCCTCCTTCTGTACCGGCAGTAAGCACAGAGTTCGGCGAGAGCCTCATGATGCAATGGACTCAACTTGCATTACAAACACAACTGATAACCACAGTAACCACAGCCCTACCCAGAGAAGTCAAATTCAAATCCGCTACTCCTATGTGGGATGATATGAAGAAATTAGCTACCTGCTCTACCCCTAAATGTACAGTCTTTCGGGAAAGTTTGGAGATTATTACCAACAATGATGCTTGGAATGATAGCGTCTCACTAGACTTGCGACGAATTTGGGGTCAGTTCTTCAAGTAACCCTTTCTTCCTACCAGGGCACCGCGTGCACAAACAACGCGATGCCTCGTGTCTTTAAATGAATATTATGTCGTATCTATTTGATGTCAAGTCAAGTCACCTCGTTCAAATTATTAAAGCATTCTATTATTCAGATTGGAGTTTCTGTCTATTCTCCTTGAAAAAGTCATCTGGTTGATGTGCGAAAGCTTGGAAACGATGTTTATATATTTCTACACCAATAAGTCGGATTACCAGCATATGTTTACTATTTCCTACATAACTGGTGTATAGTTTCTCGTTATTAACTACTGGATCAGTTGTAAATACATCAGGTTATGGAGGTGGTGTCATGGTGTGGGGCAGTTCTGTTGGCACGGAACGGGTCCCCTGATATTGCTGGAATGCCTGATGTACCTGCTCCAAGAAATATCTGAACATTGTTGCCGATCAAGTCTATCTTGCAATGTTGACTTTTTGTTGAGGATCGTTTTGGCTTTTTGTTGAGGATCGTTTTGGCTTTTTGTTGAGGATCATTGTTGAGTATCATGTCTGGTGTGCCTGCTCCAAAGAATATCTAAACATTGTTGAGGATCAAGTCCATCTTACAATGTTGACTTTTTTTAGGATCATGTTGACTTTTTTGTTCAAGATTATGTTGACTTTTTGTTGAGGATCATTGTTGAGGATCATGTCTGGTGTGCCTGCTTCAAGGAATACCTGAATATTGTCGCCGATTAAGTCCATCTTGCAATGTTGATTTTTATTTCATGGACTTCCGTCGAGCAAGATGCATTCGTCAGTGGCTCAGTGGGCATGAAAGCAGTAACTTCCGCCATCTTCCGTGGTCACCAGAAAACTCGCATCTGATCCCCATTGAGGTCCAGCCTGGTATTGAATAAAGTTTCTAAAACGAGGCATTTTATGAAAACAGATCCGGGAGCAAAGTCTTCTTCCGGCAAATCTGAGCCTGTTACAGAACTGGCTGGTAAACGCCTAGTATGCTGTAGAGCTGAGTCGGGCTGAGCCCGAACCCGGAAGCCCAAAGCAGAGCTACAGGCTTGGGCTCTTAGAGAGAGGGAGAGCGAAAGAATTTTTTTTATATATAAATGAGATTTTATATGATTTAGCAAATGAGACACTTTATAGTTGGTAAAGGGAATTCTTCTGCAACTGGTTCTGGTCGGGGAGCGGGCATTCGAGATGGCTATTTATTCTGGGCTTGTGTAGAAAATGTCATAGGCCGTTCATTAGTGTGTTTCTGCAGAGCCGTAAAAGCGTTTCAAGAACTATAGATATTGGATAAGTGATAGCTTTTCGACGATAATGTATCCCATATCTCCACGCAGTAGCTTCCGGCTAGTAACGTACATATTGCAGCGCATTATTTAGTAACGTACATATTGCAGCGCATTATGGCGCTATATTGACATTATTTGAGCAGCATACAATTGCAGCACCGCCCGATCATTTTGGATCCCGGCCGTCCGAAGCACTTCAGGTGTTAACGAACGGTTAACGAAAATCGTACAGTTACACTGTAAAAACAGATAGAGGACCCTTCTCCACTCCCCTTTTGAGAAATACAGTAATTAATTGCAGGAGGAAGAGAGAGTGGAAGTGTGGAAAACAAGATATTTTTTTATTAATGGTTGAACGGGTTAGCCAGTTTTCGGGCTCCTTCGGGCACGGGCTCTATCTTGCAATATACAATTCGGGCTCGGACTGATATACCACGGGCTTGGACGGGCTCAGGCTCCTAAAACTGAGCCCGAACTCAGCTCTAGCATGCTGTAAACGTAGATCCATTCCAACACGTTGCGGAATCTATGCCAAACCGCATGCTTGCTGTATTTGGGCAAAAGGAGGTCCAGCCCGGTATTGAATAAGAGTTTCTAATTTAGTGGCCGGTATGTAAACATGGCTTTTATCTTTTGACAAGAGTGAAATATTTCTACTCCAAATTATATGAAAGAGATGATACATGTACTCCAGACATCATGAAAGGTACCAGTACCAGAGTTCTTCCAGGCTTCCCAGCAGATGTTGCACTTGCAATCAGGAACATGAAGCGGGGTAAAGCTCCAGGAGAAGATGGAACTACTGTAGACTTCATACAAGAAGCAAGTGGAGAAATCGAAACAGTACTCGCCCAAATTTTCACTCGATGCCCTAATGAAGGGAAGATTCCTGAAGATTGGAACAACGCTACAATGATCCTGCTACATAAAAAAGGTGACATTGAGTATCTCAGGAACTACAGGCCTATTAGCCTCCTATCAGTGAAAAGTTCTTTCACACCGCTTGAAGGTAACACTGGACATGGCTCAACCGAGAGAACAAGCTGGATTCAGGAGTGGCTACAGCACAATACATCATATCCACGTACTGAGAGAACTAATTGAAAGAGCGAAGGAATATGAACTTCCATTGTGCATGGCTTTTATCGATTATGAAAACGCCTTTGATTCGGTGAAACCATCAGCAGTTACAATGGCTTTGAAATCCAGTGTTATTGAAGATGCATACATTAATATTATTAATAACATCTATGAAAATTCAAGTGACAAGATTCGGCTGTTTGAAAATACAACACACATAAAAATTAGAAAGGGAGTGAGACAAGGTGACACCATATCTCCGAAGCTCTTTAATGCGACGTTGGAAAATGTCTTTCAATCACTGAACTCAGAAAACAAAGTGATCAAGATTAATGGAGATTATCTAACTCAGCACCGTTTTGCTGATGACGTAGTCATTTTTGCAACTACCCCATCACAGCTGCAGAGTATGATCCAGAAACTTGCTGACAAGAGTAAAGAAGTGGGATTGAAAATGAACCTTCAGAAGGCAAAAGTGATGTTCAATGCTTTTACAAGAAATGAAGATTTATCGATTGATGGAGAAAAGCTGGAGATAACAGACACGTGCGTTTATCTTGGACAGCAGATATCAAGTGAGGGTCACATTGATGAAGAAATTAATCGGCGTACAAAACTTGCCTGGAGAGCTTTTGGAAGAAACAGCATAATTTTCAAGAGCAATATGCCATTATGTCTCAAAAGAAAAGTGTTTGATCAATGCATCCTTCCAGTGCTTACGTATGGTGCAGAGACGTGGACCTTAGCTAAAAGAGACATACAAAGGCTGCAGACAACTCAAAGTAGCATGGAGAGGTGCATGCTTGGTGTAACCAGTATAATGAATATGCTTTCTACTAAGCTTCTTCTAATGGTTGTTGTTTGTTAATTATATCATGAGTAAACTTTCCTGCTAGTAGTGTAGTAATAATAATGAACAAGCTTTTAACTGCTAGTAATGTTATAGTAGTAATTAAGATGAATAAAGTCTTATGCTGGTTGTTAATAATAACAACTGATGAAATAAACCTAACAGCCAGACAGAGATCTGACAAAACTATGAACTGAGAAAAACGTACTTACAACAAACTCTTTATTCAGGGAAACTCCTGGTATTATCCAACATACAACGAAGCTCTACTCACATAAACGAAGCTCTTTTTACACATAAAGCAAAAGCCCTCTCTACGCACATCAACAAAAGTTCTCCTCCATATAAACAAAAGCTCTCTTGGTTATCGTTGAACGCGCCTATTTATACTGGCTACCACCACGTCATGACTTACACTCATTGCCAGATCTCATTCAGCGGGAGAAATAACATCTCGTTCAGTAAGAAGATAATTTACATAGGAAAATAAAATAACCAGAGATAGTAAAATCAAAAGGAAAGTGAATCTAGAGTATACGTTACATCAGGAGAAATAAGAAGAGGAACTCGTGGATCCGAAAAATGACGATAGTGGAAGACATCATGATCAGAGTTAAATCCTTGAAATGGCAGCGGGCTGGACATACTGCCAGAAGGACAGACCATCGATGGACAGCCGAAATTTTAGATTGGATTCCAAGGGACAGGAAAAGACCCAGAAGAAGACCACATGGGAGATGGGTGGATGAAATTTGAAAGTATGCGGGAGTGACATGGAGGAGACTGGCACAAGACAGACCGTTGTGGAGGAAACTTGGGGAGACCTTCGTCCAGCAGTGGATTGATAATGGTTGACAATGATGATGATGATGATGATGATGTGAACATGAAATCAATTTTCATCTTTAAAAACAAACTGAATGCTTAAATCAAGATTATTTTACGCGCCTTTTATTTATAACTTTCATATTGCAGTTCGGTGATCCTTTTTGGTTTCTTTGCATCCTATTTCCTGTATACATGAAAGCTAAATTCTGCATATGTAGGCAACAGACCTGAAAATTTCCTTCAACTGTATCCACATCATATTTTTTTCACAGGGAAATATGAATTATTCTTACCGAAGGACGCGTCGATCTTTTCCTTCTTTATCGCTGCACACCATGTTTTCTCCCACGGGATAGTACCCCTTACAAGTAAAACAAAGTACACAAACTTTCGTCTTTAGCAATTATAAGAACGATACGAAACTACTCTTAGTTGGTTTCCCCTAGGACGTATATTGCTTATATATCTATTTTACTTTTCCTACAACTGTAATTTGTATTTCCGTCTGAAAGTAAATGTTACAATCCTCAAACAAGCAATCATTTAATAAAAATATGGGTCAATTAAATGGAAAAGTTTCTGAAGGGAAACTCGAGAATCCTTTATGTTTTGCTTACTTTGGATTCCATTCTTCAAAAGAACACTTTAAGATTCAAATGAAAAAAGAACTCTCTGTTCATAACTGCTTCAAAAGAGTTAAATGTGTTGGAATGTTGCCATATCTAGACTAGACTTATGAAACTGAAATACCCAGCCTTGCCAATCCAAGGTTATTTTTTCCTTGAGAATCAACGATCAGTTTTTTATCAATAGGGTACTTAATAAGTGCATTTTTCCTCTCGAAAATGTAGGTCGCGGAATTCACCGTTTTTGTCTTCTTTTCCATCAAATGGCTTTCTAATTTTCAAACGCTTTCTTAAGAGACATTTCAAGATACTTTTCGGTGGTATGAAGACAATGCGCACTGTTCTATTTACGTTCTTCATATGGCTGTTATGTTGTCTCACACGTATCCTTTGTAGAGAACGCGGTCTTGTGGTTTTGTTTTTTTCTGTATATGACTGAAAAAAAGCTGCTTTAATGTTTAAAATCTGGCTTCCTGGGAGAGTTTGAAGCAAAACGCCAAGATGGTCTGAAATTATGGATACTTATACGGAAAGCTTCTTTTTTAATGCTATTTTGATGTTCAGCTTAAACTGAATTCCGAATTTCTTTCATTTTGTTCTTAGGAGTAGAATGGACTAGCAAAGAACCTATATTCACTTAGCGAACATTATACAAATACGTATCAATTAACATACCTACTCTGAGATTCCAGTCTAATAGGTACACCTGCCCTTATCGCATAAATAGCTCACTCCAGCTAGTAAGACGTCACATGATCACATGTGCGGTAATATCAGGCAGACAAACTCTTAATTCTGCTAAAACTCTACAATTCCAACGATAAAATAACAGGCAACAACCTGTATGGCCCTTAAGATGGACGTCTGGTGCTTTAGCTCCCTATATATCCAATGGAAAAATTTTGGACCGTATATCCTCAGCAAAGAAAGATTTCCCATACATCAAAATTGGAGCACTAATAAAAAACATCCTAACTTACATTGCACAATCCGTTTTTTTAAATATTCCTGAACTACAATTTATTAAAAATCAATAACTTAATTTCGATGTAGTTATGATACTTGCTTACAGGTGGCGCCACTCTTCCTTACCACTACACTGAAGTAAAGTTACTGATTTTTAATACAGTTTAGGAACATTTTTCCCAAACAACATCGATTGCACAATCTAAGTCAGAGTGTTTCTTTTACGCTTTCCAACCGTAGGTTGAAGAAGCGTATATGCTCCAGCTTGGACTGTCCGTCCGTCCGTCCGATCGATAACTCGCGTGAAAAAGTTCGATTTCGATGAAATTTTAGTATGTGGTAGGGAGCCACCTGGGGATGAAACCTATTGAAAATAGGCGAAATGGAGTCAAAGGTCAGGACATAGGAGCGGAATCCTTTCCATTGCCTTTATGTGTCATAACGTACGTAAAAATGTTTCGATTGCGGCAAAACTTTCTCATGTTGTTTCGGAGGTATACTGAACCGATTCTGTTGAATATCATCGAAATAAGGTCAAAGGTCAGGACACAGGAGCGACATTTATTCCGCAGCCGTTATCCCCATAACTTGACTAAAAATGTTCTATTGCGACAAAACTTTAGTATGTTGTCCCGGAGGTATACTGAACCGGTTCTGTTGAATATCATCGGAATGGTGTCAAAGGTCAGGTCACAGGAGCGAGATTTATTCCACAGTCATTATCCTCATAACTTGAGTAATGATTTCTGTTATATACAAATTTTGAAGATGACAATCCGGTTTTTGGTGTAAATGTGACAAGGATGGTAAGTCGGATAATATACGAAAACTTGAAAATTTCTTCGTGCTGGAGCGGTACTCGAATCCGTATCTCCCATAGAGCACCTGAGTATGCTAACCACTACACCAACCAGAACGACCAAGTCTCAAGTTTCCGATTAATTTGAATATAACTATCACAGGATTCGCTAGTCCAAGCAACCGGCATTCATGTTTAGCGAATCTTAAGGTTAAGAATCCTATCCTGTGGTTGCCTGGAGGAGCAGATAAGTCATGAAAGAAATACGGGATTACACCATATAATACAAATTGTGAAGATGACAATCTGATTTTTGGTGTAAATGTGGCAAGGATGGTTAGCATACCCGCGCGCTATCTGGGAGACTCGGATTCGAGTCCCGCTCCAGAACGATGGAATTTTCAAGTTTTCGGATATTATCTGACTTACCATCCTTGTCACATTTACAACAAAAATCGAATTGTCATCTTCAAAATTTTTATTATACGGCATAATCCCGTATTTCTTTTATGGTTTCTGGTATGTTGGAAAGCGTATCATAATCAATGTATCGCATGATTTCACTAACGTATTTATCAGTGGGCCAATTTTGATGTGTGGGAAATCTTTCTTCGCTGAGTAAATAGGGTCAAATTTGTTTTCCATTGGAATTATAGGGAGCAAAATCATTAGACATTCACCTTAAAATAATTTCATGAGAAATTTCAATTTCCGGAATTCTTTGCGGCTCCAACTCCAACGTGGGTGCTGTCGCACCCATTTACCTTGCTGCTGTATTGGATATATCCGGATGAAATAAATGATTCCTAACTCAAATATAGGCCTTTTTTATTTTCGTTTTTTTTTCTCCTGAAGTAACTTAAAGCTAAACTTCCCTGATGGCTTTTACAAAAAGAGAATTTCCTAACTAGCTTTCAAGCTGAAATATCTTAAAAAGCTTTAATCTGAACTCCCGAACCTATGCTTTCACAAATTTCCAAGTACACCATAACGCAGCTCCCAAGATTTACAAAGAATTGCCAGGGAACGATTCGTACTTGTCGGCCAAGATCAAATCATCTCCAAGTCATCTTGCAGTTTCAGCACTCCTCCCGCCCCAACACGCACCCAGCTAATAGTCAAGATTTTTATTAACGTTTAAAATAAATTGTTTTCCTTCCTCTAAACACTTTTCCCTTCCTAAGTACCTTAATTTGCTACCTTTTCCCATCCAGGCATGGTATTTTATTTTTGCTAGCAATAAGTCAAAAGCATTAAAAAATAAGCACACCGTACAAAAAACTAGTCACCACTTTCAGAACTTACCTAATAACGGATGACGGCGCCTCTTACCTTCATAACAGCATGAATCTGGTGTGGTAGAGACTCCACGAGGTTGTGGATGTATTGAACATCGATTTGCAACCACTCGTGCTTCAATTGGTCCAGATATTCCGCCATAGTACGTGGATGTCTATTCCGTCGTTTCACCTTCCATTCCAAATGATCCTACAGATTTTCAAAAGGATTTAAGTCTGGGGATTTGGCGAGACCGTCGAGGTGAGACAGTGTTACTGATTGTTCGTCGTGCCACACATACACAATTTTAGCCCTATGCACACGGTAATTGTCGTCTTGGAAGACAGGAGTGGCAGTATAATGCTGCTTCTGGAGATGTAGGGCAAAAGGTCAACACTTCGTCACTCAGAATGCGGAGGTACGCATGCTGGTTCAAATTCATCGTCACTGCAACGAGAGGCCCCATTTTATGGTACGAAAAACGTCCCGAAAAAATCGCAGAACCCTCTCCAGGTTGAACAACACCTTCGACACAATCACGATTAAAGGCTTCATTGGGCTTGCTATGTACTCGTCGCCTCCCATCACTGGAGTACAAACAAAAACGAGACTCATTAGATCAAATTACTCGTTTCCAATCCTCCACAGTAACGTTTTGGTGCTTCTGAGCCCATTGATAATGTGCGACTTTGTGACTTTCTGTTAAAAGAGGCCCCTTCCGTGGTACTATGCTCCAAATGTCCATCGCATGCAGTTCTCGTCGCAAAGTCCTTTCGGAAATCGGTTGGAGTGGACTTTCATTGACCGTTTGGAGCAGTTGTTGCCTAGTTTGAAACCGATTTGCAATTACTAGGCGTGAAACGTGGCGGAGGTCCCTATTGGTGAGAATCGTTTTCCAGCCACAGTAACTTCACCGATTTTCAGTTGACTGCGAACTAACAACTGTTTGTAGACCCGCTGGACAGTACGCTTCGACGCACCAACAAATTGGGCAAATTCATTCACTTTGTGTCAGTGGGCACGGTCAAACACGATGACTACTTTTTGCCACTCAGTAACGTCTGTCTTACGACCCATATTGCAGACTAAATCCAACACACATGTTGCTCTTCACAACTGCACGAGACAGAAATGATACTGTAGACCACGTTAGTGGTATGCATCTTCCAACAATTCTATCACAGCGCCTTCAGTGCAAACCGTAACTTTCTATTGTCATTTCTGGGGTGACTAAGTTTTTGTCCGGTGTGTTCATTTGGTTGTGGTAATTTTCCCGAGCTCTTAGGGATCCAGTTACAGTAAATTTAACCGCAAATTCATTGGCGTATTCCTACAACTCTAAATTTTCATTCTTCTCCAATAAAACACTTTCCAATCAGGGGGACCCTACACCGAACCTACTCCTTTGTCCTTCATTTTATACAACTGCATGTGAGATAAGATCTACACCTAAATAATTTATCGTATCGTATCGTTGAGCGTCAATTATCATTCGACTGAGTTTCCAAAACAGCGGATCTCAGTGACTTTGGACGGCGCATGATATTCGTCACTACGCGTGCCATTTTTTTCAATCGGCCGCACTCCTGGGCTTTACCCGAACAAACATAGCAAGGGTTTACCCTGAATAATACGACATTCAAAAAGAATTTCAGCAATCGGCGATCCCATGGACGAAAACAGCTGATGAATCAGAGGATTCGAAGGAGACTGGCGAGAATCATGCAAGTGAACAGATGGGACACAACGGCAAATCATTGTGAAATTCAACACTGGTGTGCTGAGGGTTATATCCTAACGAAAGGTAAACTGTTGGCAATGTGACATGCGAATGAATGACGACTGGGGCTGAATTCGCCAAGAAACGCCCAGGGGCTAACACAACTTGGCAGGAGGTTTCTGCAAAGGATTGTCCGTTATGAACGCAAACTAGCATTGTCTCAAATCACGCAAGCCTTATGTGAGACTATTGGGACCGATTTTAGCATCAGCACAATACACCATAGAATGCTGCATGGTATATATTACAACAATGGAGCAGTGACTCCCTTATCGTGCTGTAAGAAACGTCCGTCTCACTTCCATTATTTAATTGATCAACCCAGTCATGAGGTGGACGGAACTCTAGCTACAGAGCCAATCCCACCTGTATCACCACCATCCCTGATTCACTGATCATATTGTGGAGCTTATATAGAGAAGGTCTAGACTCGATTAGCTACACCGATGAGCTATTACATTATGACCACCTGCCTAATAAGCTGTATGACCCCCTTTAACCCGCAAAACAGCAGCCATTCGGCGAGGCATAGATCCGATGAGGTGGCGATAGGTATCCTGTGGTATCTGGTACCATAATGTCAACAGCACGTCCTCCAGTACCCGGAGTGGGGGTGATTTAGCGCGAACCCGCTTTTCCAAGTCGAACAACAAATGTTTGATTGGGTTCATGCCAGGTGAATTTGGAGGCCATGGCATTAACAGAAAGTCACCAGCATGTTCCTCGAACCACTCCTTGACGATTCTGGCAATGTGGCATGGCGCGTTGTCCTGTTGGTAATGGCGAACACCAGCAGGGAACACAGCTGCGATGAACCAGTGAACTTGGTCCGCAACGATGTTCAGATACCTGACAGCTGTGAGGGATTGTGCTATTGAGATAATGGGGCCTAAAGTGTCCCAAGAAAACATCGCCCACAGCATAACACCGCCGGCCTGTTTCCGCCCATCAGTGCATCCAGGTGACATTGCCTCTGTTGGTGATCGGCATCTTCGCGCTCGGCTGTTTTCGTGATGCACCCGGAATTTGATTCGTCAGATCAGGTCACTTTCTTCCAATCATCCACGGTCCAATATCGATTATCTTGGACCCATTTCATGCGTTGTTGGCGATGATGTGCGGTGAGCATGGGGAGCCGCCCAGGTCTTCGGCTACGCAAGTCCGTGCGCAGAAGGCTGCGATGAACTGTGTACTGTGACACATTGCCCTGATAACCACAGTTGTAGCTGTGAGTAATTTGTTGCACTGTAGCCCTGCGGTCCTTGTAAACAATATGCGACATTGATTGTCCACTTCCCTATGGCATCAATGAGCTGCAGACGACAAACGGCTGGACGACGGTCCGTCGTTTGGCCATCTGTACACCACTTTTGATACGTACTCACTACAGCGGCACGTGAACAACCCACGTTTCCCAGATCGTAGTTCCAAGGCGCCGTGCCGTCACAATTTGTCCATTTATCAAACTACGATAAATCTGCAGGTTTTTCCATTCTGACTCCGAACACTATGCTAGCCGAAAGCCGGTCCTCGAGTTGTATATATACTGCTCTGTGAACTTCACCTGCGCCACCGTTCGGTCTCCAGGCGTGCTCACTTCTGTAGGCTGGAGGTGGTCATAATGGAATGGTTCATCGGTGTATGCCTGCTATAGCTTTTCCAGCCGAGTACGAAGTGACATTAGGTGAAACCTAAAGGCTGACGATAGGAAAGAAGGTAGACAAAGATAAATCAGAATGCTTAGTTACTAGTGCGGACGGCTTACGCGGCGGGTGTCACACAACATCACAGTACATACTAGTAGCAGGGGAGAAAAAAAGGGGTAGGGGAAAGAAGAGACGCGCTTATTTTTAACTGGGGGATGTACGTACCCCGAGTCCAACCGCTTAACGTGCGCACCCGACGCAAGGTGGATATTTTGTAGTTCAACATATCTAACCTGTGTGGGATCGATCCAGGGACCTTCTCATCGGCAGGCAAACGCACTAACTTCAAGGGCATTGTGTCCCCAAAAGAACTTCAGTCTTTGACTGTGCTTCAACAGAAAGCTCCGCTTCGGACTAATGAGTCACAGTACACAGTCTACCAGTGTGACGGTCTTTCTTGGGGATGGCGGATTCCAAGAGATACGCATCTTTCGGAATATATCGCTCCGAAAGTGAAGTTTGGTGGAGACAGCACCATAGGGTGTGTAACGTTCCAGGAGATGTGACGTACCTACCCGAAGGACGC
This sequence comes from Macrothele yani, assembly GCA_039090855.1. Lineage (NCBI taxonomy): Eukaryota > Metazoa > Arthropoda > Arachnida > Araneae > Macrothelidae > Macrothele > Macrothele yani. The sequence goes on from CM076989.1 coordinate 16,921,258, forward strand.
ACACGACATAGAGGCAGATAGGAATCAGAATAAAACGTCCGCGTAGCTCAATTGGTAGAGTGACTTATTCCGGAATGAGGGGGTCCGGGTTCGAATCCTGGCGTGGACAGAAATGACGGAGAAATTTACTTCGTTATAATGGCGCCCGAACTATCCGGATGACCCGTCCGTTCAAAATCTCGCAATGGTGTGATGTTATTTCCACACCGCGAGATAGGAAAAATAAGAGAATCCCTTCTCCAGCACTTCGAAAAAAAAATAATAAGGGGAGATGATGTAACGTTCCAGGAGATGTGACGTACCTACCCGAAGGACGCACACGACATAGAGGCAGATAGGAATCAGAATAAAACGTCCGCGTAGCTCAATCGGTAGAGTGACTTATTCCGGAATGAGGGGACCCGGGTTCGAATCCTGGCGTGGACAAAAATGACGGAGAAATTTATTCGTTATAGGTGGATATCTTTTTTGCTGTTCGGCTCGGGCACATTAGTCGCTTTGGAGGAAATCATTAATGCTGAGTTATTCCTAGAAATCTTGGATACTTATGCACTACAAACCTTATGAAAGCACATACCTCTATCAGAAAGACAACACACTATGTCATACACGCGTTGTTACAGATTCATTTTGACGGCATGTGCGTTAAAACGTTGGACTGGCGAGCTCATAATCCTCGCCTGAACCAAGGCCGTCTGGAAACCACAATGCAATGACATTACAGATCTGAATTCCGTCCATAACATGTATGCTGGCAGTCGAGCATGTGTACGAGTAAATGGTGTTGTATCGAAATGATTTTCTATTGGAGCAGGAGTCATACCGGGTTGTGTAATGTCACATGTCTGTTTAATATACACTGACGGAAAAAAATCACAACACCAAGAAGGGGTTGTGTTAGATAAACGACAGTTAGTAGGCGGTGAGAGTACATCTGTGAGATGACGTCTATGCAAATTTCGCGGTCGGCGCATACGAGTGGCGCTAGTAGCGCCCCTCGGAACATGCAAAGCAGGTTTGCTGTAAATACGCGCTGTAACGTTCGTGAGCGTTAGTTATCGTTGAGATTCGACGTAGTGTGTTAATGTTAGTCAAGAATGCCTTTAAGAAGACGAAGAAGCCATTATCAACAGCTCACGGAGTTTGAACGAGGTCGTGTAATACGGCTACGAGAAGGTGGATTTTCGTTCCGCAATATTGCAGAACAACTTAGCAGGAATGTAGCCACCGTACATGATTGTTGGCAGCGGTGGTCAAGGGAACGTAGTGCGTCAAGAAGACCGGGTTCTGGCCGGCCACGTGGCACTACTGAGAGGGAAGACCGCCGTGTACGGCGTATGGCAGTGGCGCATCGTACCGCGTCTGCGGCAGCAATGCGAGCTGCAGTTGCCACCACAGTGACACAACGAACTGTTACAAATCGGTTACTTGCAGGACAGCTCCGAGCCAGACGCCCTGTAGCGTGCATTCCACTTACTCCAAACCACTGCCGTTTGCGACGTCAGTGGTGTCAAGCTAGAGCTCATTGGAGGACGGAGTGGAGATCTGTTGTGTTTTCTGATGAAAGCCGGTTCTGCCTGGGTGCCAGTGATGGCCGTGTGTTGGTTAGAAGGAGGCCAGGTGAGCGCCTGCAACCAACCTGTCTGCGGCCGAGACACACTGGACCTACACCTGGAGTTATGGTCTGGGGAGCAATTTCCTATGACAGAAGGAGCACTCTCGTGGTTATCCCACGCACCCTGACGACACAGTTGTACGTCGGTCTGGTGATTCAACCTGTTGTGCTGCCACTCATGAACAGCATTCCAGGGGGTGTTTTCCAACAGGATAACGCTCGCCCGCATACCGCTGTTGTAACCCAACATGCTCTACAGAGTGTCGCCATGTTGCCGTGGCCTGCTAGATCACCAGATCTTTCACCAATCGAGGACGTATAGGACATCATTGGACGACAACTCCAGCGTCACCCCCAACCAGCATTACCTGTCCTTGTATTGACCGACCAAGTTCAACAGGCATGAAAATCCATCCCACAAACTGACATCCAGCACCTGTACGACACAATGCATGAACGTTTGCGTGCTTGCATTCAACATTCTGGCGGTTACACCGGTTATTAATGTACCAGCATTTCACATTTAAAATCGCTCTTCTCGCGCTTACATTTAAGCTGTGATCTTGAAACCTTAATCGATTAAATATGTTACTTATACAAATGTATTGCCGCCATTTCATTCCTCTACAACTATTTTTTCGTGGTGTTGGGATTTTTTTTCCGTCTGTGTATTTACGGATGCGTGCATTCGTGATGCCAAAATGGACAATACTGGTTTATTTATGACTTAACAATGTCCGTGTGTGTAGATTGCTATATGCTGATGACACAGTCTTGTTGGCCGAGAGCGAAAGGGAATTGCAGAGTATGCCGGCCCGAATGTACGAAGTTTGTATGAATTTCAAACTGTGTAGCCGCCCCGGTGGCGCAGTGGTCTAAGCGATGGCCTCTGATCATTCGTCCGAAAAAGGTCCGGGTTCGAATCCCGGTGAGGCATGGATGTTGTGTTTGTCTTACGGCACTGGCTCTTTCCCTTCCCTGGAACCAGTGACCCTAAATTAGGGACGGCGACTGCCCATTGAGTTGCTCACGGTGGTCGTTAAACCTCCAATCAATTAAAAATCAAATCAAACTGTGTATAAATAAGGGAAACCCAAAGTTGTAACTTTCGAGCGAGGAACTGTTAGCACGGAATGCAAGATAAGTCTAAATTGCACAGTGATTGGCCAGGAGAACGAGTTTGTAAATCTGGGAAGCACATTTGACAGAGAGAACAAATAAAATAGGGAAATTTGTAGACGAGTGAACTTTTCGTTGAAAGTCATAGCTACTTCGGGAAGATTTCACAGGAATGATGGATTCTCAAAAAGTCCCGCATGGCTGTGTATGAAAGTGTAATTGTTCCTACTCTGATGAATGGCAGGTAAACATGAGTACTACAGAAGAGGAATAGGAGTCATTTGTGTGCTGGCGAGATGCGTTATTTATGGGGGTTTGTGGGAAGACACATTCTGTTCAGGTGAGGAGCGAAGATGTGTTGCAGTTGTGTAATGTGAAGCAAAATGTTGCTAGCAAGGTGGAGACTAATATCCTTTGGTGGTTTGGCTATGTTGAAAGAGTGAGTGATGAGATGCTTACTAAGAGAATTTATTCAGCCCAAGTGGCAAGAAAGAAAGGTAGAGGAATTCATAGGAGGACCAGATTCAGGAATGTCTGCATGAGAAAAATATCATGCGGGTATGAAATACAAAAGGTCTTGTGTGCGGCGTGTGATCGATTTTAATGAAGCTCGAGCTGTGTGCGCAGATCGCTGTACATGGAAACATTTGATACAGCTACAGTAGGTTCTTCCTGTGAGAGCTAACCTCTGAATATCAGAAAGCAGCTGAGTGATGTGTAGTTGTCTGGATATGAATGGTAGAGCAGTGCATGGTCCAATAAGGTTCTGCGAATTACCGAATGACTTCCAAAAATAATATTACCTGTGATTCTTTCAAAATTTTAGAAAATTTCGTTAATTAGAAGAATATTTTATAATGGTCTAACAATGGGGGGAAGGGATGTACACTGCCGGAAAGTGAAACAAGAACACCAAGAAGGAATTGGCGGACGATCATGAAATTTACATATGTTAATGGGGTCGAACTTACGTACGCGTGTTGTTAATTTCGGGACCAACCGGTGAGCGCTTACTCGACAGCACGGCATTATATGCAAATTATCGTCGGTGGTACTTAAGGAGTACGGCGAAGTGAATATAATCAGTCGTCGGCGTACGGACACGTGCGAAGACCCTGAAGAAGCTGCAATGCATGGACATGGAACACGTGTACAATTTTAGCAGTTACCGGACTTTGAACGAGGTCGTCTAGTCGGACTCCGCGAGGACGGGTGGTCGTATTATCGTATTGCGGAGCGAATTGGACGGAAAGTATCAGTGGTGGTACGATGGCGGCGTAGATGGTCCGAGGAACATTCCATACACGAGAAGACGTGGAACCGGGAGTCACAGACGGACTGATGAGTGAACCGATCGACGCATAAGAAGAGCGGCGTTGTCAAGAAGAACATCCACTGCGACGCAAATCCGAGCTGCCGTTGCACCTGAGGTGATTGTGCGAACAATCCGCAACCGTCTACTGGATGCAGGACTACGTGCACGTGTGCCTCTGGTATGTGTACCTCTGACTCCAGCCTACCGTCAGGAACGGCTGCAGTGGTGTCTCCAACGTCTGCACTAGAGAACGCAATGGCGATCTGTAGTGTTCAGCGATGAAAGCAGATTCTGCTTGGGAGCCTCCGATGGCCGTATGCGTGTTCTCAGACGCACAGCGGAGCGTCTCCACCCTTCTTGCATCCGCCAGCGACACACAGAGCCTACACCTGGTCTCCTGGTGTGAGGAGCGATCAGCTATCACTCCCGTACACAACTAGTGTTTGTACCGGGTACGTTAAACAGCACCTGCAACATTAACAACATAATTCATCCCGATGTTGTGCCATTTGTAAGGTCGGTCCATCGTGGTGTTTTCCAGCAAAATAACTCATGCCCACACACGGCAAGTGCAACGCAACATGCACTTCAGGGTGTTAAACAACTTCCACAGCCTGCACGTTCACTGGATTTGTCCCCCATTGAGCACGTGTGGGATTTTATGGGACAACGACTTATTCGGTCTCCACGGCCAGCCACGACCATCCCGGATTTACGCGTCCAGGTTGAGGATGCTTGGAACTCAATACCCCAAACACACATCCAACATCTGTACGACAGACTCCATGCCAGAATTGCACAGTGTGACGTAGTTCATGGCGGTTCAACTTCGTACTAACCATGTTACATGGAAATGTTATTTTTCGGTTTACCAGCAAATACAGATGTATCTTGCCATAATGTTTTGATCACGTTATCCTCTGTATTCCGTTATTACGTTGTATAAATTTCGTTAGTATCAGACGTCTCCTTCTTGGTGTTCTTTTTTCACTTTCCGCCAGTGTATTTAAATCTGTCCTCAACATTTGAATACAGACTATACATCATTTTGAAATGTGGCTTGATATCGTTTTCCACTAGAAATCAGTTCCAGTCAATTATGTAAATGTAGAAATATTTTGGGGAAAACAATTCAGTTCTTCCACCTCCCGATGCGAAATTAGATGTAAATGATTATATTTGTTCATATGTTTAAGATGCCAGCTTCTAGCTTAGCTAATGTTTTTACGTCTTTGTTTCTCAAACATGCAAAATTTTGAACAAAACGCACGAACATTCACCTGGTATACAGCGTTTTTGTTTCATTGTCAAAAACCCTCACGTTCGTCTCCTCCCTAATGTCTGGTAAATGGGGTACAGGAGTCGTCAAATCGAATTTCAGCTTTGATCTTCGTCAGTTTCTCCTTATTTCACGAATCATTTCCTCTAAAAATATTTCACTACCCAACAATCTAATTATTACTCTACCTTTAGCAGTTCCTTTCCCAACTGTGCTTCTCAAAAGAGCTTTAAATGGAATTCATTAATTATCTCAAATTGATATACTCGTATCGTTTCTCCTGGACTTCGTGCAGCGTTGTCCCTTAACTATTTAATTAGTCTGTGCAGAAACAAACGTCGTAGTACGGATTTAGCCAATTTCGCTTAATTGAAAGTTTCGAACACCCCACAGAAATCACACTCGGATGTATTGAATTTTTTAATGATCTCATATTTCTTACAGAGTAAACTTCTCAACTCACGCCTTTTCCTTATTTCATCGAGTAACGTTTCGCCTTCAGAATATTTTAGTGCTTTCAGTCTATTTGGAAAAGGCCCAAGATTAGTATTACGAGCCAGTTAAGAATTTATGCGAAATCACTCTGGTTACTTTGTTACAGACTATCGCTAAATGAGGACAATTCCCTAGAGAACATTGAATTTAATTACTGATTTGTGAGGAATAATGCTCGCAAGCTTGTTTTGAGCTTTAGCTAATTGGGAGAACTTCTAAACAGGAAATAATCTTGAAAATTAATAAAAAGGAATATATAAGAAGCAATGCTTACTTTGTCTTTTGGTTAATCTCCAGAGTAAAGTTGAATCTGCCGACGCAAATTCGCTTATGACGCGTTAACGCCACATATACCATATTCTTGTTTTCTTTCGTTACATTAGATTAATATATTTTAAAAGTTATAAGTACGTTTAATTAAATTCCAATTTAAAAAATCAGTGAGCAGATATACTATTTTACAAATTATAGTCCTCATATTATATTATTGATAAAGCATATGCAGAACTTTTAAGTTCATATACACCGAAGAGCCAAAACATTATGACCACCTGCCTTATGATGTTGGTTCTCCACGTGCTCCCAAAACAACTATTACCCGGATATACATCGAAGAGCCAAAACATTATGACCACCTGCCTAATATGATGTTGGTCTTCCACGTGCCGCCAAAACAGCTCTTTCTAGGATACACACCAAAAGGCCAAAACATTATGACCACATGCCTTATGATGTTAGTTCTCCACATGCTCCCAAAAGAACTCTTACCCGGAGATAAACCGAAGAGCTGAAACATTATGACCACCTGCCTAATACATGTTGGTCCTCCACGTGCTTCCAAAACAGCTTTTACGCGGATATACACCGAAGAGCCAAAACATTATGACCACCTGCCTTATGATGTTGGTCTTCCACGTGCCGCCAAAACAACTCTTAAACGGATATACACCAAAGAGCCAAAACATTATGACCACCTGCCTAATATGATATTGGTCTTCCACGTGCCTCCAAAACAGCTCTTACCCGGATATACACCAAAGAGCCAAAACATTATGACCGCCTGCCTAATATGATGTTCGTCCTCCACGTGCCGCCAAAACAGCTCTTTCTCGGATATACACCGAAGAGCCAAAACATTATGACCACCTGTCTAATATGATGTTGGTCTTCCACGTGCCTCCAAAACAACAAGACATGGACGTAACAACATTTCTAAAGGTGTTTTGTAGTATCTGGTGCCAACATGTTACCAACAGATCTTTTAACTCTTATAAAAACGATTGATATGTTTGTTTAATGATTGATATCTGAGGAATTTGGAGGACAGGTCAGTACCCGAAAGTCTTCCTCATGTTCCGCGAACCATTCTCGAACAATCCGAGCAGTGTTGTTACATAATGCATTAACCTGCTCACAGAAGGTACTACTAGAGAGTAATACTGTTTCCATGAAAGGATACACCTGGTCTGCAATGATGTTTAGGTAGGTGGCAGATGTCATAGCTTCCTGCACCTGAATGACTGATCCACAGGATTTCCCAGCAGAACATTGCCCAAAGCATTGCACTTCCTCCACTGGCTTATTTTCGTCCCACTATTCATCCTGGTGCCAACACTTTCCCAGGTAAACGACGCACACGTATACCCGGTGATCCACATGGCTGCAATAAGAAACGAGATTCATTGGAGGAGATGACCCTATTGAAATCATTCAAGGTTCAGATTTGATGCTCGCGTTTTCATTGTAGGTGCTTTCGACGTTGAACTGAGGTTAGCATGGGAACCCGTAGCGAACTGCGGCTACACAGCACCATTATCAACAGGGTTCGATGCATTGCGATGTGATACATTACTCCCATCACTAGTATTCAAATAACTGGCTAGTTGAGCGACAGTATCCCTTCTGTTGGCTTGTACTACACAGGATAGCCTTCGCTGACTTCTAGCGTCGATGAGCCGCGGTGGTCCGAGGAATTTTTACCTTCTCGGACCCCTTTTGAAGATACTGACCTAACTACGGCTAACTGTGAGCATCCCACATGCCCTGTAGTCTCGGAAATGCTCTGACCCAGTTGTGAGGCCATTACAATTTGGCCTTTGTCAAACTCGCTTCAGTCCACTCTCTTTCCCATCTGAAGAACAAGAATAATACTGATTAACAGAGCTCAGTGTCAGGTGTTATTTACACCGTTTCATGACCCTCGCACGAGCTGTCGTTTTCCTGCAGTTGCTTCGATTTGCATAAAGACGCGCTGGTCATAATGATTTGGCTCTTCGGTGAACCATAAGAAAAGGTGCGTTAAAAAAGAAAGCTTGGATTGCCATTTAAAGTGTCCAAATGTAAATCAATGATTTATGAAACTGCCGAAGTATGGAAGCTTAAGTGCCCTGGGCGAAAAATTTGGACCACTTACAGAGTAACGTACCGATCTCTTTGGCATGCATGCATTATGTTGCAAATTCTTGCTGAAATGGATTCAATGAGATTCACAATAAAAACATGCATGGAACTGTATTTAATCTTATGACGGTGCATTGGTGGTCGGTATGAAAGCAGAAGAAATAACCTATCATTGATAGCGAGAGGTCAGAGGCGCAAATTTCGGGCTTGTGGTATGAGACTGGCCTGGGTTTTAGCCTCGGATGCGTCATGGGTAGTGTGTATGTCTAATGGCTCTGTCCGTTTCGTGAAGCCTATGGCCCTAACTTAAGGACGAATCACTTTCTGTAGTCCATAGAGTTTCTCATGCTGGTCATAAATACCGAATAAAAACAAAAAAAACATATTGATTCTTATCTAGTAAGCTCAGAAGCTAAGACGTGACATTACATTCACTAGAAAACTCTTTCGGACATGCTATTTTATAATACGCAGCTGGAAGAAAACATGACTAAATAATGCGTAGTCACGGCATTGAGCATTCACGGCAGCCTCTGATACTCACTAATGTGACTAAAGGGTATCAACAGAAGACTTCTTACATAGTGACAGCAGGCATCTTGAAAAATGTGTACATAGCACCAAGAATTATGTTGTTGGAGGTCATCATTTGGAGGTCATCATTTGGAGGTCTTATAACGTGACAGCAGCCATTTTGAAAGGTGTGTACATAAGACTAAGAATCCTTTTGTTGGAGGTTATCATTTGGAGGTCTTATAACGTGACAGCACCCATTTTGAAAGGTGTGTACATAAGACTAAGAATCCTGTTGTTGGAGGTTATCATTTGGACGTCTCATAACGTGACAGCAGCCATTTTGAAATGTATGTACATAAGACTAAGAATCCTTTTGTTGGAGGTTATCATTTGGAGGTCTTATAACGTGACAGCAGCCATTTTGAAAGGTGTGTACATAAGACCAGGAATCCTTTTTGTTGGAGGTCATCACTTGGATGTGTTACAACGTGACAGCAGCCATCTTGGAAGATGTGTACATAAGAACAAACAAACCTTTTGTTGGAGGACGTCAACATCCCGGCACCATTGTTTTTCAGACAAGATCAGGAGCGGTGCCGTGTGAGGATAATATATCCCGGCAAGTCGAATAGACCGTCGAAACCTATACTTCAACTCTTGAACAGGAAATGAGAACAGGACGGCGAATCTTCCGTCAACTCCTTTGTCTCAACCGTTGCCCAAGAAGTAAAAACAGGACTCTGAATGGACCGCCAAATGCTATACCTCAATCGTTGGACCAGAAGTGACAACAGGGCCACAAACCGACAGCCATCTCTTATACTTCAACCATTGCACAAGCAGTGAGAACAGAAGTTTGAACGGACTGTTCGTTTCCTATGTCTGAACAGTTGCAAAAGAAGTGAGAACAGGATGACACCTCTTATACTTCAAACATTGCACAATAAGTGAAAACAGTTTGACGACTGAACTGTCCACCCCTATACCACAATCGCTGCAAAATAAGTTAGAACAGAGCACCGAATAGACAATCGACAGCAGGACTCAGCTGTCGTTATGCAAAACACAGTGTTTAGCAGAAAACTGGTCTGCTGTCTTTAGCCTTTCCAGGGCAGTCATGATGTTAATACTGTCCAGCTTATCGGCAGGCACTGGTGTTCGACTTGCCTAGTGGTTTGCAGGAGGGTAGAAATATCTGTTCTACTGCTGCGTTGCTCTTTCTCTTTCATTTTCCGTCTTGAATACCCTTTACTATTATTCTGCGCGAAGAGCCATCCGTACTTGCTACATCAAAAAGACACAACGAAGCTCGGACTACCAACGATTAATCGGTTTTGAAAATCAGTTAAATTATACTTCTTTCAACATGTCATCTAATAAATTTGCCACGCAATCACACTCGGTCTCCACACTGTCCTGCCGGAATATGAACCAACTGAGTAGTCTTATTATTCTACCATTTTGCTTGGAGAGGGGTGTTAGTCATACATTTCGTAACGCGTTTTTTCTTGACAATCTTCTACACTCAGTAGACAAAACAGTAGAGATAGGAGATAGGGGCAGCCGCCGCGCAGAGTGGAACTTGCCCAAACCGAATGCGGACGATAAATAGGTGGACCGATACATCGATTGCGTAACACTGTTGGGCTTCCAAACAGTGTACCGCTATCAATGATTGTGGGTAAACGTGGTGATCTGAGCGACTTTGAACGTGTACGCATTGTTGGCGTAATACAGATGGATCATTCTATAGCCCAAGCGAGAAGAACCCTAAAGGATTCAAAGCGCAACCGTATCAAGAGTGTGCCGCGAGTACACCATGAGCAGTACCAGCTCGTAGAGATCAAGCAGTGGCCGATCACACGCCATTGATGACCGGAGTGGACATAGACTATCCAGGCTCGTAGAGTCCGACCACTTGGCAACGGTGACACTAATCACGTCCAGGTTGAACCTCGGTGGACCAACTAGCGTCAGCAAGAGAACGGTACGCAGTACGTTGCATACCCAGGGCTACGAGAGTCGACGCCCTACTCGTGTCCAACTGTTCACTGCTCCTCACCGGAAATTACGCCTAGACTGGTGTCAGATGAATCCCTTTTTCAACTGTACTGAGCTGAACGGAGGGTGCGCGGCTGTGGCGTCGATAACATGAGGTGTGAAAACACAAGTTTTTCTGTGACAGTCATCGAATCCGTGTCCGGAGTAAGTCGCTCTCCCAACTGAGCTACGAGGACAGAATATCTCGTTGCAGATTTGTCGTCTTGACGCATGTTTTCACCTCTGAAGTACGTCACAGAGGTTATGGAGCCGTAGTGCCAGGTCGGCTCTGTTTAAGGCGGTGGTTGCTTGCCCCGTCGTTCAAGGTCCTTACGTGCTGCGATGGTACCAGCATGTACTAACCAATCACCTACACGCTTTCATCGCCTTCGCGCATCCTGCAGTGGATGGTCTGTTTCAGCAGGACAACGCGCCGTCCCATCGGGCCTCAACCACCTAGGTATCGCTCGAGGAACACTCATCTGGATTTGGAACCATCCAGTGGACCGCAAGGTTCTCTAGATTAGAACCCTGTGGAAACTCTTTGGAATAATGTGAAGCGGAACATCAGACATCAGATCTATGGACCCTGGCTCGACATCTTGGGCAGAGTTGTGGAAAATACTGCAACAGGCATGGTTGGCATTACCTCCGAAAGTCCTCCGTCATCTGGTGGAGATCCATGGATTCTGGACTGACTTCTGTAGCAGAGTTGTGGACAATGCTGCAACAGGCATGGTTGGTATTGCCTCCGGAAGCCCTCCGAAATCTGGTGGAGATCCATGTATCCTGAACTGACGTCTCTGACAGAGTTGTGGACAATGCTGCAGCAGGCACGATTGGCAATTCCTCCGGAAACCCTCCTGCCTCTGGTGGAGATCCATGGATTCTTAACTGACGTCTCTGGCAGAGTTGTGGACAATGCTGCAACAGGCATGGTTGGCATTACCTCCGGAATTCCTGAACTGACGTCTCTGGCAGAGTTGTGGACAATGCTGCAGCACGCATGGTGGCATTACCTCTGGAAACCCTCCTGCATCTGGTGGAGGTTCATGGATCCTGAACTGACGTCTGTAGCAGAGTTGTGGACAATGCTGCAACAGGCATGGCTGGTATTTACTCCGGAAATCCTCCTGCATCTAGTGGAGATCCATGTATCCTGAACTGACGTCTCTGGCAGAGTTGTGGACAATGCTGCAACAGGCATGGTTGGCATTACCTCCGGAAACCCTCCTGCATCTGGTGGATATCCATGGATCCTGAACTGACGTCTCTGGCAGAGTTGTGGACAATGCTGCAACAGGCATGGTTGGCATTACCTCCGGAATTCCTGAAATGACGTCTCTGGTAGAGTTGTGGACAAGGCTGCAACAGACATGGCTGGCATTACCTCCGGAAGCTGTTAAGCGTTCGGTGGAGTGCATGCCTCTGCGTGTACGGTCGCGCTAGAGGAGGGTCAAGACGCCATTATGTAGGAATCTCTAAAGTTTTGTCCATTGAGTGTAAAAATTGCGCTTTTAATTCTCCTTAGGTATCGAACTAAATGCTAGGCAATTGTACTAATGAGTTTACTAAGTACTCGGCCATGCATGACAAAATTTTACCAAAGGTTATGTGCTTCACGAGTTTTTCAGGTTAGGAGTGTTTATGGTTATAGTTACGAAACATGCAAATGTGTGTATATGGATTTACCAATTTTCCGGTTCTGTGTTAATGACAATTATTGAAGTACAATTCTATAGTTCATTGTCCCATTCAATTGTTAATTATAAACAGCACATCTTTTAAATAATCTGGAATTTAAAAAATATCTGCTTCCGAATTACGAGCATTGTGATGGGCATAATAGGCGGGTAAACAATGGTTCTCAAATAATATACAGCTTTTATACATTTTTTGATGACTTTGATTTACAAATCCATATGATGTTACTGCACTTTCTCGAATTTCTGCAAAAGCAGAGTTTTCTGGAAGCAATAAGTTAAATATTTGCTTTTTGTTTTAACAAAACGCATTAAAGACCAGCTGAATGTTAATAGCATTTCCGCAGCTGCAGGGATATAGACAGACCTAGGCCTGAAGTAATTTGTTTAATACAAATTTGGAAGTTGTGAATCCAAATTTGTATGGCGTGGATGTTAAGTCAGATAATATCCGAAAACTTGAAAATTTCGTCGTCCGGAGCGGGAATCGAACCCACGTCTCCCAGATAGCGCCCGAGTATGCTAACCACTACACTACTCCTAACCAATAAATACATATATTTACACCAATAAACGGATTCACATCTTCCAAATTTGTATTGTACAATGGTGTAATCTCGTATTTCATTCTTTGGTAATTTTTTATTAGGGATATGCAAAAGTTTCCGCCGGTCCCCGCTACAGGGCGCTGTAGGGATCTAAACGACCTGCAACCCGTGCTGTCAGTTCGTACATGAAGCCAAGCATGGCGGCCGATAAAGTTCATTTGCGGCACTGTTTGTTATTCAGGTTTAATTTTGCAAAAACTGCGAGTGTTGTATACGGTTCAATATGTCAGGCGAATGGCGCTGCAGTTATAGGTGAGCGGACGTCTCGAGAATGGTTTACCAGGTTTATAAAAAGGTGATCTAAGCTTGGAAGACAAGCCACTTGCAGGTAGACAGCAGGAACTCACAGACAAGGAGCTGCAATTGCTGTTACAAGAGAGCACAATCGACCACGTAACTGGCGAAACGTTTAAAAGTGGCTCAATCGACGGTGGTACGGGGTCTACAGGGCTTGGGAAAGATCCAAAAGATTGGTAAGTGGGTACCGCATACTTTAGCGGAGCGTAATAATGGTCCACGATTTGGCATCTGCATGCCGTTGCTGAAAAGGTTTCAAGGGAAGAATTTCTTGTGGAAGGTTGTCACCGGGGATGAAAAATGGGTCTATTGCGACAATCCCGTACGCAAGCGATCCTAAGTCTACCCAGACCAGCCATCAACATCCACTGCAAAACAGGATATCCACGGGGAAAAGGTGCTGTTGTGTTTATGGTGGGATATGCATGGAGTGCTGTACTTCGAACTGTTGAAACCGGGCAAAGCAATCACTGCACAATGATATAGCGATCAGTTGATGAGACTGAACGCCGCAATCAAGCAAAAACGCCTACGGACTGGTAAAGGACACCGTCCAGCCATCCTATTACACGATAATTCCAGACCACATGTCGGTGCTACCACGAAATCAACCCTTGAACAGTTACACTGGGAAGTTTTACCGCGCAGGGCTAACTCCCCGAACATTGCACCCTCTGACTTCCATCTGTTTCGCTCTACGCAACATACTCTAGCCCAACCGCGGTTCACCACAGTCCCAAAGGTGGAAAATTTCATCACTGCGTTCTTCAACTCAAAACCCGAGTCCTTCTATCAGAGGGGCATTCATTTGTTAACTGAAAAATGGCAAAACGTCATTGATGCTAACGGGCAATATTTCGTTGAATAAATATGTACTGGTTTCTTAATTGTTCCTGTCTTCTTGCTCCTTAAAACGGCGGAAACTTTTGCAATCCTCTAATAACTTTGGTTTCATTAAACACCTCTACTGAAGTAGCAAATGAATAGGAACAGCCAATAGCAACAGATACATGGCATCCTCACATACGTACGCAACAGTGACGTTTAGATGGCTTTATAAACAGATCCCTGCAAACAATTCAAACGTGCGCGAAGCCTAGAGAGCGTCAGTACGTGGAACATAATAAAGGGCGTTAAGCGAGAAACTGCAAGCATCTCAGAAACGGAGAACCTTCTCGGCCATGCAGGAGCTACTACAACGAGGGTGTACAATTAGTAGTCACAAACAACAAAACATGCAGTCAGCGGTATTCCTGCGGGCAGAGACGACTGGTCGATATTCGAGGACAACGGCTGCTGGAGAGGATTGTACAAGGTAACACGTGGACAACGGCTGCTGAAGAAGATTGTACAAAGTAACAAACGAGCTTCACCGCATCATGTAACTTCGCAGTGCAAAAGATGTAACTTCGCAGTGTTTAAACGTTTCGCCAGTTGCGTGGTCGATTGTGTGGCATCCTCTTGCAACAGCGACTCCAGCTCCTCGCCAGCGAGTTCCTGCGGTCTACCTGCCCGTGGCTTGTCTTCCAAGCTTAGATCACCTTTTTATAAACCTGGCAAACCATTCTCGAGACGTCCGCTCACCTATAACTGCAGCGCCATACGCCTGACATATTGAACCGTATGCTTCACTCGCAGTTTTCGCTAAATTAAACATGAATAACAAACAGTGCTGCAAATGAACTTTATTGACCGCTATGTACGAGTTGACAGCACGGGACGTCGGTCGTTTAGACTCCTACAGCGCCCGCTAGCGGTTGCCGACGGAAAATTTTTTATATCTCTAGTAAAAAATTATCAATAAATGAAATACGGGATTACACAATCGAAAGGGCAATTGCAGCATACATAGCCCTCAGCATATTGGTGCGTATGGGCATATTGATGCGTATGGGCATATTGGTGCGTGTGGGCTATAACAGAAGACATTTTCTTCGTGTACCGCTAGTGTCTGGTAAAATCCCTCAGATTCGTCTGCGGTGGGTACGGTAGCACAAAATGTTGACCATTGAGGACTAGAAAAAGGCCGCCAGGTCCGTTGAATCACATTTTCATTTAATACACGGTAATGGACGGACCAGAATGTGACGTCAACATCGCAAATCAATTGATCTTCGCTTCTTAGCGTTAACTGTACAAGACTGTAGAAGCGATGTAACGGTCTGGTATCTATTTTCGCGGTAGGCATTGAGTTCCTTAATACCTCTGGGACAGAATTTGGCTAACATAAGATATCTCGATATCATTGCAAAATTGTAGAACCGATGTAACGGTCTGGTACCTATTTTCACGGGGGGCATTGAGTTCCTTAATACATCTAGGACAGAATTTGGCTAACATAAGATATCTCGATATCATTGCAAAATTGTAGAACCGATGTAACGGTCTGGTGTCTATTTTCACGGTTGGCATTGAGTTCCTTAATACCTCTGGGACAGAATTTGGCTAACATATGATATCTCGATATCATTGCAAAATTGTAGAACCGATGTAACGGTCTGGTGTCTATTTTCACGGTGGGCGTTATTTCCCCTTCCTCTGTGCATTTATTTCCTTTAGATACATGTGCCGTACTACAGAGGGCCGCACATGTCAAGCTGGCAAAATTGCAGAGATAAGCTTTGTCGGGGCAATTTAGCTGGCAGAAAAACTGGCTCCGGAGTGAAGTGGCGTGAATTCGAATCTCACCACCGGCAATATGGGCTTGTTTCGCTATACCATGCCACATCGAATCTAGTTTTTTTAATGCCAAGGCGGTTCATCACATTATTAGTGTACATTTTACAATAATTCTTTACTTCGGTGTATATAGAAATTCAGCGTTGTTGTATCGGTTCCAACATGACTAACCTTTAAATTTTCTGAAGTTTACTATTACAAGTGTTAATGTTTAGCTATCATTGAAAGTTTCTTTTTCAAAATATTTGGCTTTCTGTTCCTTCCCTTCCATCCTACAGTGATTAAAAGCAGAAGGTACCAAATTTAAATATTTTACCTCTATTATTTTACTTCTATATATCTTCATATTTATTTATTCGCTTACTAATTTGTTTATTATACCTTTCTTTCCATGCCATTCCTCTTCATCTGATGCTCCAAAGAAAACGAAAGCGTTCGAAGTGCTTTCGGTCGTGGTAAGTAAAACTAAAGTCATTTGAAGACAATGTTGTTTTATTGTTATCATGATATTTACTGTTTTTGTCATGCATGTTGACATCATTTCCTAAGAAAGAAATTGTGACTGGCAAGTTAAAATATTACGTACAAACGAAAAACGACACAAAGGACAAATTCAAATTTCGATCTCTCTGAACTATACAGTTTTTTCTTTTATTTCTTATACGATTCGACTCTGGATTTTTCCAGAGACAAAGAAGATATTGTAAGAAATCCCACCGACATTTTGAAGCAATATCACTGATAGTTATCGTAAAAGTGGAAAAAGAAGCTGATATCTTTTCGCTTTCTCTTCGGTTTACTGCGCAGAAGAAGAAAATAAAAAAGCTTTATCGCTGAAGTGAAAAGGACAGCATTGCAGAAAATTCGATTCTTTTCCATTTGATCTCAGCGTTTCGAATGCTTTGGGGAATTGTAGTGAAAATAAAATTCAAACGGAGAGTTGTGCTTTTGTGAACACCTGCAAGTGTTTGTTTATCTACACTGCCGCTTGTCGAGCATTTGTCGCATCCTGATTCCATACTCCGTTTGATCAACCTGACACGTAGAAGAAATAGACATGGAATTGAATTTCACATTCCATAACAAATCTGGCTCTGACTTTCTATATGACATGGTAATTGCTATCCATTTTTATGTTCTTTAGAAATTTTGTAATTTCGTATCTGCGTATATACTTCTGCGTGTGTGTGTGTGTGTCAGTGAAATACAGACTTAAGGTGAAGAAAAGATAGCAATGATAATTAAAGGCTCAATATCAGTTTAAAAACTTTGTGCTAAATATGTTTTTTTATTGAAAATAATTAATTTTATTATTCTATGACGGAGGAAGAAGAACCGGGATATTAATGAAAACAAACTTTTTGAAATAATTATTGGCACCCAATAGTTTTTATCTATCTATCTATCCATTACTTTAAAAACTATGGAATTACAATTTGTTAAAATTGCAATGCAAAACTTAACTTCTGTGGACACCGACATTATTAATCTATATAACATAAATTCCATCAGCTAATTTTGAGGGGTTTTTTTACGCTTTCCAACTGTAGGTTTAAGAAGCGTACATGCTCCAGCTTTGTTCGTACGTCTGTCCGTCCGCATGATAACTCACGTAAAAATAGTTGGATTTGGAATAAAATTTAGTATGAGGTAGGGGACCACCTGGGGACGAACCCACTTGGAAAAGGGCGAAATGGGGTCAAAGGTCAGGGCATAGGAGTGGGATCCATTCCATTGCCCGTAAACCTAATAACTTACATAAAAATGCTTCGATTGCGACAAAACTTTAGTATATTGTTCCGGAGATACACTGAACCGATTCTGTTTAACATCATCGAAATGGAGTCAAAGGTCAAGGCACAGGAGCGATATTTATTCCACAGCCATTATCCTCATAACTTGAATAAGATTGCTGCTATGTTGGAAAGCGTATGATAATCAATGCATTGCATGATTTTACTAATTTGTTCTCATTTGATCATTGTGAAAGTATGCAGTGAGTTGTTTAATTTCTGCAAAGTTCCTCTCAATGTATTCATAACAGTTTCTTTATTTTGTGTTTAACTTTCTAAATTTCAGTGTTCACTTAAACGTTTTATATCTATATTATATCACAAAATTTCTAAAAAGTTTATCCATCGTCACATTTTTCTCAAAGAAAAAAAAATCACCGTAATCGTTTTTCTACCGCAATAAATTCTTTGTTTTAGTACGTTATTAATACATACTAGCGATTCACTAAGTAGTCTATTTTCAAAGTCCAAACGAAACGTAAAGAACAGTACTTGATTTATACTTCCTCGAGTTTAGCGCTAATATGAAAGCGTTTCTCAGTTTACATTATTAAAAAATTATCTTACACCATTAATATTTTTCATACAAAAATAATACTGCAAAAACTTTCAAAGAAAAACTTTGTATTTTGAAACGTACAGAAGCAAAAACTTCACCAAAGATTTTATCGGATTTCTCATTCCATTAAAAGAGCTCTAGCGTCTGGTTTTTCCTCCGGTAATTCGATGACGTTATGTGCAAGAAGTCGCCCGTGTCTAATTTGATACTGCTGGTTCGAGAAAAAATATAGGACCAGTGCCGTAGAACAGGACCATCATTCCTCACTCAGGATTCAGGCCAGGACCCATCTCGGACGAAAGATTAGAAAGCAGGGTTTCGTGCCACTTTGCCATTAGGGGAGCGAACCTACGTTATCGTACTCGACTGAATGATACCATTTCATTATTTCCACGTCTGAACTTTTGAATACATTTTCGATTTACCGTGAATGATGGATTATTTTTAAAGCCTCCTCGAACATAGACAACTCTGCTCTTATAAATTTAGACCGGTCACAAAAAAATTAGGGATACTGCTTGAAATGAAGGATGGATGCAGGACCCGGATGTTGATGACCAGAAAATTCCTAAAAATGCTCTTAAAAAGATGAAAAAAATGCCCTTAAAAATCGAAAAAATGCTCCTAAAATTTTAAGGATTCACATAAATAGTTTGCATTAATTTTTTTCAAGATAATAAATTAAATAACTTCAGTCTTAGATAATTCATATACTAGAATGTTATCTTTTCTTTATATAATGCACTATAAAATCTCGTAAGAAAAGAAACTATAATGAATTAGCTTTATTTGCTTTCCGCTAAGCTAATTATAATGAATAAGCTCTTTCTACCAGCTAGCTAATGATAATAATGAAGCTTTCCTACTGAGATAAGTATAATGCTTCTGCTACTGAATGATATGCTTGTACTAAGCTTCAAATAGTGAATTCAAATGGTTGTTGTTACTAGTTAATTAAGAACATGAATAAAGTCTCCTGCTAGTAGTGTAGTAATAGTATTGAACAAACTTATAACTGGTAGTAATGTTGCAGCAGTAATTAGAATGAATAAAGTCTTAACGCTGGTTGTTAATGGTAATAAACTAATGATATAAACCTAACAGCCAGACAGAGGTCTGACAAAAACTATGAATTGAGAAAGACGTACTTACTACAAGCTTTTTTATTATGCAACTCTTGGTCATCCAAAGCACACACACACAACTTGTTTCACAATAATGAAGAATCAAACTAATGGCATAGAACGAAACTCTCTCCTCTAGTATAACAACAAACGATCTCCCTATACAACAAAAGCTCTCCTTATAACAACAAAATCTCTCCTTCGCTATCGATGAACGCGCCTATATATACTGGCTAACACCACGTCATGACTTACACTCATTGCCAGATCTCATTCATCGGGTGAAATAATATTTCGTTCAGTAAGAAGATAATTTACATAGTAAAATAAAATAACCAGAGATAGTAAAATCAAAAGGAAAGTGAATATAGAGTATACGTTACAAAACAAGCTAGTAAAATCATGCAATGCATTGATTATATGATATGCTTTCCGACATACCAGAAATCATTACTCAAGTTATGAGGATAATGGCTGTTGAATGAATCTCGCTTCTGTGTCCTGACCTTTGACCTCATTTCGACGATATTAAACAGAATTTGTTCGGTGTACCTCCGGAACAACATACTAAAGTTTTGTCGCAATAGAAGCATTTTAGTCAAGTTATGAGGATAACATAAGGGCAATGGAATGGATCCCGCCCCTATGTCCTGACCTTTGACCCTATTTCGTCCATTTTCAACAGGGTTCATTCCCAGGTAGTCCCCTACCACATAATAAAATTTCATCGACATCGAACCATTTTTACCCAATTATGAGGCATAAGAGCAATGGAATGGATCCCTCTCCTATGTCCTGACCTTTGACCCCATTTCGCCCATTTTCAATAGGGTTCATCTCCAGGTGATTTCCTACTACATAATAAAATTTCATACAAATCGAACCATTTTTACGCGAGTTATCGTGCGGACGGACAGATAGACGGACAAAGCTGGAGCATATACGCTTCTTCAACCTACGGTTGGAAAACCTAAAAAAGCAAGTAAATACCTGGCAGGTAGTACATAAAGGGTTTGGAATGCCAAAAATAGTACAAAGTAAGTATCTCTGAATTTGAATTCTTTTGTTCACTACTCTACCTCACAGTCCCTTTCAAAAGTGAACAATGGGGATGCTCGACTGCTCGTTCTCCAAAATTAGAGAACACTAAACAGTGTCTTGAACAAAATTGCCAGCATAAGCTACTTTTCAAGGTTTTGTGCTTTGGTCATCTGGCAGTCTTGGTTTTGAGTGTTACAATTTGAAAACATAATCCTTTTGCAAATTTAATTTTAAAAAATGACAGAAAATGCAAAACGCTACCTAAAAAGTTCCGAAACTATACAAAAATACCCCCAAAACTAAAAAAAAATGCTTTAAAACGGAAAAAAAGGCTCTAAAATGCAAAAATGACAAAAAAAAAATGAAAATGTCATCAAAATCCGTGCCTTGAATGTATGTGCATGATTCAAGTAACACGCATTGAACTAACATCAGTGAAGCAACGTAACACAAATGCTAAAGAGTACGTTTACATAAACAACATATTTGGCAAGTTCTGCACACAACAAAGTAGCACTGTAATATAGACTAAATGGTAAATTCTGAGAAGGTCCATACCTCTGGATTTCAGGGTCCGGGGCAGTTCGTCCCATATTGCAGACAACACGTTACGAAGGACTTCCACTGCACTGTGGTATGGAGCGTGGTTATCCAGACGTACCTGTACAGCGTGTGTCGTACTACAGAGGTGAAGCACATGTCAAGACGACAAAGTTGCAGCGATGAATTCAGTCGGTGTAGCTTAACTGGTGGGCCATTCGGCTATGGCGCGGAACGACGAAAGTTCGAGTTCCGTCCACGGCAAAGTTGTGTTTTCACAAGCGTCTAAATGTTTCGCAATAGGATTAAGGCCAGGATATCTCGGAGGCAGCTGTAATGATTCAATCCCATGGTTTTCCAGCTCCTTAAGTACGTTCTCATAACGGTGACTGGTTGCGTTGTCATGGAGAAAACGGAATGCATGTCCAATAGCAGCGTGAAACAGTGTCACAATGGGCACAACGAACTCATTTCGGTACACTGAGGCATTCATGTGGCCTTGATAAACATAAAAGAAGTACGACCATTAAAACACACTTCTCCCCAGACCAGAACTGACTATGACTGGTGAGGGTGAACGGACTGCACATATCGCGGTTGAATTCGTGTGCTGGATCTCTTAACGGTGACTGGTTATATTGCCATCGTGAAAACTGAATGCATGTCCAATAGCAGCGTGAAACAGTGTCACAATGGACACAACGAACTCGTTTCGGTACACTGAGGCATTCATGTTGCCTTGACAAACATAAAAGAAGTACGACCATTAAAACACACTCCTGCCTGGACTATAATTGACTGCCTCTGGTATGGGTAAACGAACTACACACAGTCCGGTTGCATTCGTGTGTCTGATCTGCTCTTCATGTGTCCTCGTTGAGTATCAGCATAAAGAGCGAAATGGGATTCGTCTGTGAAAAGGGCATGGTACCCATTCGGTATTCCTTGAGATGCACTGTTGGGCTCAGGTACATATTTTGTGAGCTGATGTCAATGCTATACATCTCAGCGGCCTCTTTGCTCTGAGTTCGTACTCGTGAAGATCGTTTCGTCCCGCTTGATTATATGCGTGACACCAGAAGTGATTCCCGGAGTTGGCTACTGGTAATACTAGACCTTCTCCGAGCACTTACTGTCAGGTAGCGATCTTGCCTCCTGATAGTTATCCTCGGGCGACCACTCCTGGTACGATCTGCAACATTTCCATGTCGTGGAAATCTTGTGTGTAGCCGACTTACTGCTCTTCGCGAAACTCCTGAAGCAGCAGCCACATCAATTTGCCGTACACCACCTTGTAGCATGCCCTATTTCTATCGTCAATGCTCAAACGTCGTCTGGACATAACTTTTGGTTAATCCCACGCTGAAGGCAATGCATTCACAAACTTGTAGACCAAGAGGTGAAACGACCCGTTTTCCACTTCCCCCAGGGTACCTTTATGGAAGCTTCCACGCCACGTGGTGTGTAGCATGTAGTTAGTATTATTAGCGCAAGGAACTGTACACCAACTATACATAAGATAGTACAACTATACTAGTTATCCGAATTTATTGGCGTAGATAAAAGCAAGGTTTCCAAACTTTCGCACATCAACCACATAGCTTTTTCAAGGAAGGTAGACAGCAAACTGCAAACTGGATAATAGAACGTTTCAACAATCTGAACGTGGTGACTTGACTAGACAATAAAGGAACAGATGCAAACATGATTATTCAATAAAAACACGAGGCGTCATGTTCGTCCTTGGAGGAAAACAAAAGGCATTCATTATTTGAAGAATTGGTTCCAAATTCGTGGTAACTCTTGCGAGACGCTGTCATTGCAGGCCTCATCGTCGGTAATGATCACCAATGTTTCCCGAATGGCAGTGGATTCAGGAGTAGAGTAGGAAGCTAGTTTCTTTATGTCATCCCACGTAGGATCGGTGGACTAAAGCTGGACTTCTCTGTATAATGCCGTGGTTAATTTGCCGCTTTTTATATCCCTCTTATGCTCGTTGACTCTAATTCTAAATGAACGTTTGGTCATTCCAAAGTAGTATCACTTGGAGTCATCCGATTATTGTAGAGGGATGGCATAAACACTTGCTTTGTTGGAAAGTGGGAGCTTGTCAGTATTTCGCTTAAGCATAGCATTTAAAGATGTCGTAGATGTTATGCAGACACCGAGGTTCATCTTTCTGAGCGCGTTCTTGAGTTTATAGGAGACATTTGGTACGTAAGGAACAGATCCCTGATAGCGTAGCCGTGGCATAGAAATATTGGCGTGCCTCTTTTTGTTTCTTTCGATATATCTATGTACCATGTTCCAATCGTATCTTGCCTCAGTGGCCAATTCGATAACGCTTTTTAATTCACTTAGTCTAGAAGAAAGATCAGAGGAGATGCCGAATGCTCTTCTGATTCGAGAACAGAAGAAAGCTGTCTCGTAATCAGCGGGTCAGAAAGGAGCTACGGAGCATCAGGTTGGGAACGGAAGTGGGTTTATAATAGACTTGTGCTCGGAAGCGATTTTCAGGCGACTTACTCATCCAGATAAGGTAATGCATTGTTGTGTTCTAACTCCATAGTGAAATTTAGATGTGCGAAAGCTTGGAAACCTTGATTTTATCTACGCCAATAAATTCGGATATGTAGTATAGTTGTACTATCTTATGTAGTTAGTATTAACTGAAAAGAACAGCAGCGGAGTCGTTTGGTGGCTGAGTTGTTCGAGATGGGATCGTGTCTCGAATGTGTCCTTGTTTTTCGGCTCTGGCTTTCTGCCTTCGCTGGAACCAGTATCCCCCTATTAGGGACCGGCGGTTACTTATGGCCCTCTGAGTTCCTGGTGGTGTTCCTTAAACACTCACCAAGCCACCTCCAAATAAAAAAGAAGCAAAAAAAAAGAAGGTTATTTGACCTTTTTTCATAACTGATGACATCAGCCGAAGAAAAATTATTTTCCGAGGCAATTTTCAATATCCGACAAAGCCATTATTTCTGTGGATGCTATTTTATACGATTCCTTTTTTCATTCAACAAACTCAATGTTACTGTAGTTATTAATCCGTAGAAATAGTAGGAAAAAGTTGGTATTTCAGAGTATTCTTTTAATGTTAAAATAACATTTAGTAGTTTAGTATGAGTTCAAATAACTTTTTTTCCCGCGTTGCTTCAGTTAAATTGTACGTTATGAGATTCCTGAAAGCAATGAGATAAAAAGAAGAAAAATGAAAGGGATCATTTTTCAAGAGAATAGATGAATTCCATTCTGCTGAGAAATGGCGAAACCCTTTTATCCTTCTTTTTTTTCTTCCTGAGTGTATAAATGGAACATGAGCTCCACTGACCCAAAAGACATGAATGCGACCTGGTGTTTGATCAATGAGATGAACTCTTTTATAAATTTTCCTGAAAGATGTTACTTCGAAAGTAAGTCATTTGGTACTCTGTAACACAGGATATTGACAAATCTGGGAATAATTACCGAAATGAAAAATCCCAAGCACCTTTTGAAAAGGTCATTTAACCCTTCAACGGGCTGCAAGGAATTAAATTGGTGTTAGCAAAGTGAGCTGAAATCAGTTCGAAGGAGTTATAGCGTTAAAGACATTTCCCTGTGGCCAAAATGGGATCCGCATCGTCTTGCTCCGGAGCCGAATGTTTTCCCCATTAAGCTACAGCGGCGAAGTTTGTCGATGTAACTTTTCCATCTTGACATGTGCGTCACCTGTGAGGTAGGTACGTCTGTCTGAGAAGTGTGCCGAATGCCGCTGGAATGTCTGAGAAGTGTGCCGAATGCCGTTTCCCCCATGGCTTTGTTATTTAAAGTGGTCAATCTGGTCGAGATTCATCGGCCGCTTAAAAAGTGAAGAAAATCATAGTGGCGGTGGTATAAAAGTAGATCTTTTTTCTGATCCAGATCGTATGTAGAGGATTTTAGGAAGGGAGTGTCTGATCCCATGTCTTAAACAACCCTTAGAAATAGGAAGCTAGGAGATTTGAGCTAGAGTGCCCGACAGGAAAGTCACACGGAAGCGAGGTAGAAATGGGGAAGAAGACGACCTTATTTGTAACCGAGGGGCCAGTAGCCGTGGGCCGACGGCTTAACGTGCCCACTCGACGCACAGTGGATATTTAGTGGTTCGAGCTTTCGTACCTGCCTGGGATCGAACCTGAGACCTCGCCGTTGCAGTCACGAACGTTGGCCATTAGGCCATCCGCTGCCCGTAGAAAAAGTAGGCCTAACAGGATGGCATTTTATGAATTTTAGAAACTAAATGATAATTTTTTTTTCGTTATGAAACTTGAAAAATTTCTCTCTCTTTTTAGGTGTTGGTTTTTACATAGGTGAGCCGTGCAAGACTACGTGCAATAGTATTTTGGTTCACGTGTACTGCAACACTACGACCGGGAAATGTGAATGTAAGGAACAGTATCCAGTAAACATTGAAAACAGGTTATGTGCCAAAGGTAAGAATTTATAACCCGTTATCTTATTGTGACCACAAAAAGGATAAACCATATTTATGTTTTCTCACGGGACTCTTGAACTATTTATTAATACTTTGTTCAAATACATGTAGAACCTCTTTATAGCTTGCCAAAGACCACAATGGCAAAGATGGGGATTGTGGAAGAAATATTCTTCATAAATACACACACCGGCCACTGAATTAGAAATCTCTATACAGATATATGTCTGCCGCCCCTGTGGCGCAGTGGTCTAAGCGATGGCTTCTGATCATTCGTCCGAAAGGGTTCCGAGTTCGAATCCCGGTGAGGCGTGGATTTTGTGTTTTTCTTACGGCACTGGCTGTCTCCCTTCCCTGGAACCAGTAGCCCCTAATTTAGGGACGGGCGACTGCTTATAGCCCATTGAGTTGCTCACGGTAGTCGTTAAACCTCCAATAAAGAATACGTAGCCAATGACTTGGTTTGTGGAGCAGAGAAAAGACAACTATTAGGTGCTTGAATTAATTCCCGCTGTTTTTTGCCACACAAACACCTGTGTCTTGCCACAGAACGGTACAGGATAGTCTATTCAAAGTAGTGTCCGTTGGCAGCTAAGACCCTTTCCCACCGTTGGGGTAACAAATGGATTCCGCGGTAGAAAAGTGCAGGTTCTTTCGAGGCCAACCATTCATCGAGCCATTTTTGGATATCCGCGACAGAAAGGAAGTGCTGCTCTGACAGGCCATGTTGTAGCGACAAGAACAAATGGAAGTCCGAGAGAGCAATGTCCGGGTAATAAGGCGTGTGGGGTAAGATGTCCCAGCCAAGTGCCTCCAAGAGTTCCTTCACGGATTTGGCGACCTGAGGTCTAGCGTTGTCGTGGAAAAGAATAACCTTGTCATGTGGGATCCAGTTTCCGAGCTTCTGGATCATTCTTATTCCCTTTAAACGTTTGCTAACCGTTGACACATCGACCCGTAGTGTTTCAGACAACTCGTGGAGCGTCTGACATGAATCCTCGTCCAATAAGGCCTCCAATTCGCCATCTTCGAACTTTTACGGCTGCCCAGGGCGCTCTTTGTCCTTCACGTCATATTCGTTGGCTTTGAAGCGTCGGAACCACTCTCTGCATGTTGTTTCCGATAGGACATGTTCCCCATAGGCCTGCACTAGCAAACGATGACTTTCCGCTGAAGATTTCTTGAGATGAAAGCAGAAGAGTAATGCTTCCCGCAAATGCTCCTTTTTTGGTACGAAACTCGACATCGTGAATGCGATACAAACTCGTATTCTGTGCCCTCCGATCGCGTGTCACACACTGCTTAGCCCAGACTACGGGCGGTACGCGCGTGCGCAAGGAAGGTCACGTGTGGCACGGGTCATAGTGCACCACTAATGCGCTCTATAGGGAAACAGCGGGAATTAATTCAAGCACCTAATAGTAGTTCGTTGTCACCGCGGGATCTACGAAGCTATTTAGGATTGGTGATCGTCAGTAGGGTCACAATGGGAAGTACAACGGATCTTTAGGAGACGTAACTATAAAACAATGATGACAATCAGCCAGGAACGAGATCGCCGTCTTATAGAACGCTCGTACGGAGAAATAGGACTATCTCTGTGCAGCAATTGACAGAAGAATTCAATAAAGGCTGTTCCTGACCCATATTCAGCGAACTACGCGCAGGGAATTGAAGAAGATAAGTATTGGCAGTCCCATGCCTATACCGAAACCACCAGTTTCTGGAAAGAACTAGAAAGTTCGTCTATAGTGGTGTCAAGAATACCGTGACTGGATCCAGGAAGACTGGAAAAAACTTATGTGGTCCAACGAGACGGGGTACACTTTGTTCTGTACCGATGGTAGGCAGGGACTTTTGCTGGCAACATTCTCTTAATACGGAACGCTTCCCCTGATATCGCTGGAAGGTCGCGTGTCCTCCGGAGATTATCTGAGCATTGTGCCCGATCAGGATTATCCTGCAATGTTGACTTTTTATCAGGCAGGTGACGGCTGTTTCGTGGACGATGTTGACTTGTGACTTTTTATCAGGCAGGAGATGGCTGTTTCGTGGACGATGTTGACTTGTGACGTTTTATCAGGCAGGAGATGGCTGTTTCGTGGACGATGTTGATTTGTGACTTTTTATCAGGCAGGTGACGGCTGTTTCGTAGACGATGTTGACTTGTGACTTTTTATCAGGCAGGAGATGGCTGTTTCGTGGACGATGTTGACTTGTGACGTTTTATCAGGCAGGAGATGGCTGTTTCGTGGACGATGTTGATTTGTGACTTTTTATCAGGCAGGTGACGGCTGTTTCGTGGACGATGTTGACTTGTGACTTTTTATCAGGCAGGAGATGGCTGTTTCGTGGACGATGTTGACTTGTGACGTTTTATCAGGCAGGTGACGGCTGTTTCGTGGACGATGTTGATTTGTGACTTTTTATCAGGCAGGTGACGGCTGTTTCGTAGACGATGTTGACTTGTGACTTTTTATCAGGCAGGAGATGGCTGTTTCGTGGACGATGTTGACTTGTGACGTTTTATCAGGCAGGAGATGGCTGTTTCGTGGACGATGTTGATTTGTGACTTTTTATCAGGCAGGTGACGGCTGTTTCGTGGACGATGTTGACTTGTGACTTTTTATCAGGCAGGAGATGGCTGTTTCGTGGACGATGTTGACTTGTGACGTTTTATCAGGCAGGTGACGGCTGTTTCGTGAACGATGTTGATTTGTGACTTTTTATCAGGCAGGTGACGGCTGTTTCGTAGACGATGTTGACTTGTGACTTTTTATCAGGCAGGAGATGGCTGTTTCGTGGACGATGTTGACTTGTGACGTTTTATCAGGCAGGAGATGGCTGTTTCGTGGACGATGTTGATTTGTGACTTTTTATCAGGCAGGTGACGGCTGTTTCGTGGACGATGTTGACTTGTGACTTTTTATCAGGCAGGAGATGGCTGTTTCGTGGACGATGTTGACTTGTGACGTTTTATCAGGCAGGAGATGGCTGTTTCGTGGACGATGTTGATTTGTGACTTTTTATCAGGCAGGTGACGGCTGTTTCGTAGACGATGTTGACTTGTGACTTTTTATCAGGCAGGAGATGGCTGTTTCGTGGACGATGTTGACTTGTGACGTTTTATCAGGCAGGAGATGGCTGTTTCGTGGACGATGTTGATTTGTGACTTTTTATCAGGCAGGTGACGGCTGTTTCGTGGACGATGTTGACTTGTGACTTTTTATCAGGCAGGAGATGGCTGTTTCGTGGACGATGTTGACTTGTGACGTTTTATCAGGCAGGTGACGGCTGTTTCGTGGACGATGTTGATTTGTGACTTTTTATCAGGCAGGTGACGGCTGTTTCGTAGACGATGTTGACTTGTGACTTTTTATCAGGCAGGAGATGGCTGTTTCGTGGACGATGTTGACTTGTGACGTTTTATCAGGCAGGTGACGGCTGTTTCGTGGACGATGTTGATTTGTGACTTTTTATCAGGCAGGTGACGGCTGTTTCGTAGACGATGTTGACTTGTGACTTTTTATCAGGCAGGAGATGGCTGTTTCGTGGACGATGTTGACTTGTGACGTTTTATCAGGCAGGTGACGGCTGTTTCGTGGACGATGTTGATTTGTGACTTTTTATCAGGCAGGTGACGGCTGTTTCGTAGACGATGTTGACTTGTGACTTTTTATCAGGCAGGAGATGGCTGTTTCGTGGACACTGTCCATCGCGCTTCAGCAGTGGTTCAGCGAGAATGGCATGGCGGCAACTTCCATTATCTTTCCTGGCCACCAAAAAACCCGGAATTTAACCCGATTGGGAATATAGGAGACATGTTTGAAAAACATATCCGGGAGAAAATACTCTACCGTCAAATCTGGACTAGTTAAAGGATTGCCTGATGAACGCCTGGTATGCTATAGACGTAGCTGTTCTTCAACACCTTTTGGAATCAATGCAAATCCCCATACGTGCTGTAATTCGGACTAAAGGAGGTTCAACCAGGTATTGAAAACAAGTTTTTCATTCAATAACCTCTGTGTGCATATGAATTCAATTATATGTATATGCATTTGCAAAGAATTATTTCTTTCCAGGATTCGCTTCCCACTTGTTTCTATGAGGTATTGACCAATTTATGTCAAATTCCATAGCATGTATATTGATGCATAGGCGATGTTTAAAAGTATGGGACAAATACGGATATACACTGAAAGGGCAATTTATTATACACACTCCTCTAATTACATGTGGGACCACTTTTCGTCCTTAAAATAGGTGATGGAAAGATCCAGGTGGTACGAATGGCTGTTTTGTATATTCCAAAATAGCCATCGCTAAAACGCTGAGGTTTGCCGGTTGTATGTTTTGGACTCAAATGCATCGTTCTATTTTGTCCCAAAGATTATCGATGAGGTTCAGATACGGAGAAAGAGAAGCCATTTGAGGCATGCAAAACTCTGTGGAATGCTGTTCCTTCTAGTCCTTCACCAAACGGCAGCGACGAGTCGGAGAGTTGCCTTGTTGAAAGTAGGCACCCTGCTAATGGAAACGTATAGACATCAATGGTTGTTGGTTGTTGGAGTGTACGTGAACAGAGACTTGGGCCCTGATGTTTTCTTAAGATATACGGGAGTTCCTAATGTGGGCCCTGTAAATGCGCCTCAAAACATTACACTGCTTCCACGGGCCTGTGACACCACGACTTAACAGCTGAGATACGTATCTTCATGTGGTCGAGGCTACACACGCACATTTCTGTAGACGTGTTGTAGTTGGATCCTAGATGAGTGGACAAAAGTACCCGTTTTTAGCATCCCAAGGTCCAATGGTGATGTTGCTTTCCCAACTGCAGCCTCTCGTCCCAATGGCATGATACATATCTTCATGTGGGCGTCGACTGGTATAGCCGAAGCATGCCATCGTACAGTCTTTGCACAAACATTGTTAGCTTCTCCATCGTTTACTGCTGATGCCATCCTCTCCACTGTGTCTCTCCGTTCCGTTGCTATGATACGGGAGAGTCGGAGCTCGGTGTCAGTCGGTTGCCATATTTTCTCCAATGCTGTGTACATGCGCAACGATCGCACGCTGAAATTCCAGACGCTCCGTAGCCGTGGAGATGGAGTGCCCCATACTCCATTGTCCACTCTCAGGTCGCCGTGTTTACCGATAACCAGAGTTGCAAGTATGCTGACGTATTTATGGCAAGCTCAGTTATCTGGGACGGTTGCACTTTTGCTAGGGATAGGGAGGTTTATGGATGGGTGCGGTATGTAAAAATGTATTTTACTTACAACGTGTGAAACGAAGAACACATGCTCCAGCGTTTTGTTTCGTGTTTTACTTTGACCGGCAATTTGGTGATGGAGGTATCCAAATAAGAACAACGTGCTGTGACACGTTCTCTGACTGCTGAACGGTTTTCACGTGCCGTTATATATCCGCTTACAACTGCGTGCACGGAAAAATAATAATAATATAAACCTTTCTGGAACGGACGAACGTCCCTTGAAGATGATGCTTCTGTAGGGCAGGAGCTCCTTCAGAAAATGCAATGTTTTGAAGGCTAATGGACTCTAACAGGGCACTAAAAGTCTTACTGTGGACTTAAGGATTCAGTAGGTCGGCACTAGCCGTGGAACTCTACATATAAGACTACATGAACAGGGGGTAAACAATGAAACTGAAACACGTGGGTTTAGGATGCAGCACTTTATTAGTACGGTGTAGGGCCTCCTTTGGAGGCCAATACAGCTGCATTCATCATGGGAAGGACCGATACAAGTCCTGTACAGTGGCAAGAAGGATTTGAAGCCATTCCTCATTCAGAAAAGCGGCTAGTTCACGACGTGATGCTGGTGGAGGAAAACGTTTCCTGACTCGCCCCTCCAGAACACCCCAGATTGGCTCAATAATGTTAAAATCGGGTGACTGTGTAGACCATGACAGGCGCTCAACCTCACTTTCATTTCGATGATATTCAGCAGAACCGGTAAAGTATACCTCCGGAACAACATGATAAAGTTTTGTCTAAATCAAAGCATTTTTACGCAAGTTATAACGCAAGAGGGAGATGGAATGGATCCAGATCCTATGTCCTGACCTATGACCCCATTTCGCCCATTATCAATACGATTCCTCCCCAGGAGGTCTCCTACCACATAATACAGTACAATTTAATCGAAAGCAAGCCATTTTTATGCAAGTTATGACGAATAATGGCAATGGAATGCATCCCGCTCCTATGTCATGACCCCACTTCACCCATTTTTAATAGGGTTTGTCCTCAGGTGGTCCCCTACGACATACTAAAATTTCATCGAAATCGAACCATATTTACGCAAATTATGACGCATAAGGGCAATGGAATGCATCCCGCTCCTCTGTCCTGACCTTTGACCCCCATTTCGTCCATTTTCAATAGGGTTCGTCCCCAGTAGTCCCCTACCACATACTAAAATTTCATAGAAATCTAACCATTTGTACGCGAGTTATCGTGCTGATAGACGGACGGACGGACAGACTGTCAAAGCTGGAGCATATACGCTTCTTCAACCTACGGTTGGAAAGCGTAAAAGAAAAGGAAAGAAAGAAACGTTTGTGATGATTCTTCCACACATCATCTGGAATTAATAAAAGCTACTTCTACAATGAGGTCTTTCAAGAGTATTTTATCGGCGGACTCGAAACCTGAGATTTCATGTCCCCGACTTTCTCTGGGAGGGATAATACACAGTCGAGTCACATCATTGTGACCACCTCCTACTTTTGACGTCAACAGAGCGTAGCCAATGAAAGAAGGCAAGTACCGTGAGATGACTTGGAGGGTATATAAAGTATGCTTGTAGGCATTCTGAGAACATAGCACTCGTTGCTGTCATGGATAATTTATCAGAATAGCAAAAAGGGATAATTATCGGCTTTCGTTCCAAGGGTGGCAGTGTTTCTGAAACAGCGCAGTTTGTGAACTGTTCGCGTGTTGCTATGGTTAAAATGTATCGTGATTGGAGAAATGGCACCATTGCGAATAAGCGATATGGAAACTGCGGAGCACCACGTGCCGTTAATGTGAGAGGTGAACTTCGGCTTCGAAGGTGTGCGAAGGCCGATTGACGTGCTACAGTGAAGCAACTCACTAATCGAATGAAACAGGAGGCTACCGGAAGTGTGTCTAAAGCGACAGTTAAACGAATCCTGCTGTGTATCGGGCTCCGATGCAGATGAATGGTCACTGTACCTATGCTAACGAAGGTGCATCGGCAGAAAAGGCTTACATTTGCACGGTAGTATCGGAATTGGACCTCCGCTGATTGGCAAGTATTGCCTTCTCAAATGAGTCACGCTTTCTGTTTCATCGAACGATGGATGTTGGTGTATAAGGCGAGAAACATCGGAGAACAAACACTCTTCAACCATTGCTGGAAGAACACAAGCTGGTGGGTGCAGCGTTATGGTGTGAGGAATGTTTTCGTGGCATCCTCTAGGTCCACTCATACCTGTTGAAGCCACTATGGACCGAATTCGTTATGAACCCATCCTTGTAGACCACGTACACTCATACATGCTGCTTGTCTTCCCTGGGGTGGATGGAATCTTGCAGCACGACAATACGACGTGTCACACAGCTAGAAATGCCCGAGAGTAGTTGGAAAAGCACGATGAAGACTTCAAAGTACTTCCCTGGCTACCTAATTCTCCAGACGTAAACCTAATTGAGAATCTGTAGGACCACCTCGATTGTGTTGTTCGCTCTATAGATCCTTCACCACGCACCCTACAGCAGCTATCAGATGCCCTGCAGTTATCATGGTTGCACATACCACCTTCCAGCACCTTATTGAGTCACTCCCAGCCCGTCTAGCTGCTGTTCGCGCTGCACACGGCGATTACTCTGGATATTAGCTGGTGGTCACAATAATGTGACTCGACCGTGTATGACGTACCGTACTTCTAAGGTGACGCATGATTCAAAACAGAAAATTGAAGCGTAGTTCAATCTGAAGAACATTCCACTCCGAAGTGAGAAGATTTGTGTTCGAATCCCACCACATGCAAAAGGGGCGATTTCGCTATAATTGCTACCCAGCGATACTGCAAGAGCCTGAGCTCGTTGTACTGTGTGATCAAAGACAAGGGTCCACGATTTCTATCTGATGTAGTTTTTCCCTCTGAATAACAATTTTAGACTCTATGTAACATAATGAATCGCAGAAGCATTTGGAAAGTTAGGTTGGGATACTTAATCATCCAGTATACTGCCCGCATCTGTCACCGTGTGATTATTACATTTTCCGGGTATACACAAAGTCCTTAAAATAAACTATATTCTCATAGGGAGGAACATGTGAAGGAGGTGGCCGCAAAATGACGTCAGACTCAACCACAGTAATTCTGTGAAGTAATTCACCACCTAGTTGAACAGCGCAATAGTTATCTTAATAGTTTCGACGATGTTTAAGCCACTTCTAATGATCCATGCCATGTTAAGGGCCTCGTCCGGGTATCAATTAGCACCAATAGCAATCTAAAGGGCTATGAACATAAGCAATCATTATTATAAGACTGAAATTCCTTGATGGTGTAACTTAGTAATATAATGACCTATTTTTCTCTTTATGAATGTTTGTGCAAATACTTACAAAATGTCTAAAGTAAATTTGTCTTGAGCAGATTAATGAGTCGAATATGTTATGGAAACTGCACCAACGAATTTTTTAATGCTAGAGGTTGCCTTTTTAACCGTCGATCAAAAAACAAGAAAATGCAATTTTTTCCATTAGTATGTTAGAGGTTTACAACACTCCCAGGAAAACTTCTGCTGAGATGGCAGAATGGTACGAAGAATGGTTAAGGGAAGTTAGAAGAATGGTTAAGGGAATTTCGTGAGGATAGAGGGATTTGCCGGTGGCGAAGCCACATCCTTCTGCTCCGGAGCAGAATGCTCTCGCCATGAAGCTACCCCGGCAAGGCCTTATCATTACTACTTGTCGTCTTGACATGTGCCTCATCTCTGTAGTACGCCACATACAGTAGATTATCAAAAGTATTCGGACACTACCAAATATTTGCCTAAGTGCAAAGAACGGTTGCGCTGGAAGGTGCGCTGTGAGTGGGGAGATGCGAATACAGGGTGCATAGAAAAGTCCCTTTAGTCTGGAATAACTTGCGAACGGAGAGAGGTACAGTTATGCAAATGAGATAACGGTACAGTAAAACGACTACGCCCGATGGAATGCAACTAATAGCCCCTAGTGGCGAAATACGGAAGTTAGCCATTGCATATCGAACACGAAAAGAGATAGAGCAAAATTTCCAACTACAAAGTTGTAGAGCATCAATTAATTAGTACACAACGACATTTGTTTCACTCGGATAAGATAAATTGTCGCCTGAATTCCCTGAAATGTCCGAAATCGATGCGAGACGATTCGAATCTCCATATTCACATTTCGCAAATGTAGCCGTATGCAAATGCAGATTTTGACGTTGTACCGTACCTACGATATAAAAACCAGTAGCAGGATGTACCCTGATCAGAAGTTTAGGTCTACGTACGCTATGTGAGAATGGCGAGCTTGGATTTCTGGGGTTACGTAAAAAATCAGGTGTATGCATCAGCGCCTACAAGTCTGCTGGATCTACTTCGTCGTGTTACAGATGTTTGCAATTGTGTGACACCTTCCATGCTGAGGAATGTGCATGCAGAGTTACTTTCACGAATACAAATGTGTATCGTGGGCAATGGCGAACTCTTCGAACATACTCCACATTAACTTTTTATCACTGTAAGCCAGTTTGTCTTTTTTGTTTTTGTTTTGTCTGACGTCATCAAACTGTATTGACATAAGTACGCATTTATGCAATAAATTGTGCGTATTTGCTCATACCTATGCCTGTTCCCTTCAAACGTTCACACAAAAGGTCGCGCATCGATTTCGGACATTTTAGGGTGTTCAGGCGACAATTTATCTTATCCGCATAAAACAAATGTTGTTTTGTACTAATTAATTAATGTTCAACAACTTCGTAATTGGAAATATTGCTTTATCTGTTTTCGTTTTCGATTTGCAATGACTAACTTCCACATTTCGCCACTAGGGGTGCTGCTATGGGTTGCATTTGATCGGAAGTGGTCGCTCTACTACACCGTTATCTCACTTGCATAACTGAACCTCTCTCCGTTCGCAAGTTATTCCAGGCTAAAGGGACTTTCCTATGCACCCTGTATAAAGCTGCGATGTTCTCCCGTGTTGTCAGTAACTTTGAAGCAGATATACCGCGTGGACCTGAACTTTCTGAGTCCCAGCGTGGGCTGGTCATAGGATGTCATTTGAGTGACGTCTCCATATGGAGCAATGCAGCTAAACTAAACATACCAAAATCGACTGTAAGTGATGTCGTGAATAGATGGGAGCAGGACGCGCAACTACAACGAGAAAACTTTCAGGAAGGCTACACAAAATGACGGAAACTGACAGAAGAGCCATGGTAAGAAATGTTAAGGAACCCCGCTCTTCCTCTGCCGTTTCCATCGCTGCTGAAGTTGGAAATGCTTGTAATGGCTTGCTTAGTATCATAACTATCGCAGAGAGTTACACATTGAGGGGTATTATAGTAGAGCAGCGCATTACAAGCTGCACATCACTACCGTGAATGCAAAGCGCTGTTTGAAGTGGTGTGTCTCTCACCGTTCCTGCACTGTGGGCTATTGGAAAGCTGTTCATTGGAGTGATGAGTTGAGTCACGCTTTTCACTCTTCCAATCTCACGGTGACTGTGTTCTTCTAACTCTTAAGTTCGGCGGAGGCTCCATCATGGTGTGGAATTGTTTTTTTTTTTTTTTTTTTTTTCGTGGATGGGATACGGCCCGTTGGTTATTATACCACAAACCATGAACTGTGAAGAGTACTTCCACATCATTATTTGTAAGCTGTGCAGGCCTCCCACTCCACGGCTTACAAATATTCAGTTTTCAACTTTTTAATGCGCCGTGCTTTCTCGCATTCCTCATCTTATGACATCCGTAGGATAGAACTACAAATCATCCGCGACCTGGTAGTGTCGTATGGTTATTCCAGGAATTTGATTGATAGTCTGACCAACAGATTTCTTCGCTCCATCTCTTCCACCCTGATTGGTAACAGTCCCAATCACAAGTTTGTCGGATCTTTACGTTTTGTTCCCTCCATAGCCAGACCTTTAAAGACCATTTGCCATCGTCATAATTTGAATTTTGGGATCAAAGTTTCCAATTTGTTCACTTTTATTAAGAACGACAGAGACCGACGCACGAATTTTCAAAGACATGGGGTTTACCTTGTTCCCGTTAAATCCCAATCCCCAGAACTTAATGACACCTGTTATATTGGCTCCACAACCAGGTCGGCCGCCCCGGTGGCGCAGTGGTCTAAGGCGTTGGCCTATGATCATTCGTCGGAAGGGGTCCGGGTTGGAATCCCGGTGAGGCATGGATGTTGTGTTTGTCTTACGGCACTGGCTCTCTCCCTTCCCTGGAACCAGTGACTCTAAATTAGGGACGGGCGACTGCTTATAGCCCATTGAGTCGCTCACGGTGGTCGTTAAACCTCAAAAAAAAAAAAAAAAAAAACAACCAGGTCGCTCGGAATTCGTTTAAATGAATATCAATATGGCTGTCGCAATGGATCTTCTTCTACTGCTCTATCTCTTCTCTTACTCAAGGGGAATCACATCCCCATTTGGGACGAATCCAAAATCCTCACAACTCCTCACACCAAATCCTAATTATTGTTCACTGAAAGCCTATACATAGACAAATTTTCCGACACTTGCTGTAATGATGAACTACCCAAAAATATTCCCCGCCCCTGGAAACACCTGATCTCGGCCACAACCACATTATCCTAACCTTCTGAATTCCCCTACCCCCCATTCTCTCATTCCTCCCACCCCTTTCTTGTGATGACATGGCACACGTGGTTCATTTGATCATCCACGGACACGTTATTTACGTATCATTGTAATTACTTTTCATTCGACCATTCACTATTACGTCATTTGTTTAACTATGTAATTCTTTATATATGTTGCCTCTTCCATGGTGTATGGTTCTTTTATCGCGTCTGATGATGGGTACCTGCAGGCAGGACCCGAAAGGTCTCACGCATTTTAAATATTTTTTAACTATGTCATCTTAGCTCAAGTGTGTCATTAAATTCACTTTTTGTATCGTGTGCAGACGGTCGTAATGTTTATGCTTTTACTTTGGTAGCAGTTTTGCAGGGCAAATGGAGAAACATTCCTGTCAAGGCCTACCGGAAATTGGTTGATAGTATGCCTTGACATGTTGCCGCTGTCATACAACCAAAAGGTGGACAGACTAACTTCTAATTGCGATAATGCAGCTACTTGTTCCAAACCATTGTGGTGTCCGAATACTTTTGATAATATTATAGTGTATATCCCTACCCGCCTTCGAGAAACGCGGGGCGTGAAATCGCAGGTTTCGGGGTCCGCCGCAAACTACGCTTGAAGTAATTTCTGTCGAAGAAGGAATTCTTACTAATTCTAAACTACACTGACGGAAAAAAATCCCAACACCACGAAAAAATAGTTGTAGAGGAATGAAATGGCGGCAATACATTTGTATAGGTAACATATTTAATCGATTAAGGTTTCAAGATCACAGCTTATGCTAAGCGCGAGAAGAGCCATTTTAAATGTGAAATGCTGGTGCATTAATAACCGGTGTAACCGCCAGAATGTTGAATGCAAGCACGCAAACGTTCATGCATTGTGTCGTACAGGTGCTGGATGTCAGTTTGTGGGATGGAGTTCCATGCCTGTTGCACTTGGTCGGTCAATACAGGGACGGTTAATGCTGGTTGGGGGTGACGCTGGAGTTGTCGTCCAATGATGTCCCATACGTGCTCGATTGGTGAAAGATCTGGTGATCTAGCAGGCAACGGCAACATGTCGACACTCTGTAGAGCATGTTAGGTTACAACAGCGGTATACGGGCGAGCGTTATCCTGTTAAAAAACACCCCCTGGAATGCTGTTCATGAATGGCAGCACAACAGGTTGAATCACCAGACCGACGTACAACTGTGCCGTCAGGGTGCGTGGGATAACCACGAGAGTGCTCCTGCTGTCATAGGAAATTGCTTCTTAGACCATAACTCCAGGTGTAGGTCCAGTGTGTCTCGGCCGCAGACAGGTTGGTTGCAGGCGCTCACCTGGCCTCCTTCTAACCAACACACGGCCATAGCTGGCACCCAGGCAGAACCGGCTTTCATCAGAAAACACAACAGATCTCCACTCCGTCCTCTTATGAGCTCTAGCTCGACACCACTGACGTCGCAAACAACAGTGGTTTGGAGTAAGTGGAATGCACGCTACAGGGCGTCTGGCTCGGAGCTGTCCTTCAAGTAACTGATTTGTAACAGTTCGTTGTGTCACTGCGGTGGCAACTGCAGCTCGAATTGCTGCCGCAGACGCAGTACGATGCGCCACGGTCATACGCCGTACACGGCGGTCTTCCCTCTCAGTAGAGCCACGTGGCCGGCCAGAACCCGGTCTTCTTGACGCACTACCTTCCCTTGACCACCGCTGCCAACAATCATGCACAGTGGGCTACATTTCTGCCAAGTCGTTCTGCAATATTGCGGAAAGAAAATCCACCTTCTCGTAGCCCTATTACACGACCTCGTTCAAACTCCGTGAGCTGTTGATAATGGCTTCTTCGTCTTCTTAAAGACATTCTTGACTAACATCAACACACTACGTCGAATATCAACCATAACTAGCGCTCACGAACGCTACAGCGCGTATTTACAGCAAACCTGCTTTGCATGTTCCGAGGGGCGCTACTAGCGCTACACGTATGCGCCGAGCGCGAAATTTGCATAGACGTCATCTTACAGATGTACTCTCGCCGCCTACCAACTGTCGTTTATCTAACACAACCCGTTCTTGGTGTTGGGATTTTTTTCCGTCAGTGTATATGTAGAAGAAGTATCACACACAGTATTTTTTCGAAGCGAAGAAAGAATTATGATGAAATCCAGACGATGTGTGGAACAAACATCACACCTTTTTCTCTTAAGAACCCAACGTACATCCATTTTTAGGTTTAAGTCGCCAGTGTGAAAACACAAACTTGGCGGTTGCGCTACTGGAACCTACAACCTTCTTCTCCGGAAACGAATGCTTTCCCAATTAAGCTACACCAACAAGTCCTTATCATTGCTACTTGCCATCTTGGCATGTGCGTCACCTCTATAGTGCGTGAGATACCACTGAGTAAGTAAGTGCGGGAGGATGCCTTCGTCTCAGAGTAATTCTTGTGTCAAAGGGGAACAGCTTAGATTAGAAATAAAAAAATCCTAAAGTGTTTCATTTCATTTCATTTATAACATTTTAGTTGTTACAGTAATAATACACTCACGGACAATGAAATCTGCACACCTAGAAGAAAAGATGCTACAACCGCAAACAGCTTGAGTGCGTTCTGGTATGCAAATGATCCACGTTTGATGCGAGTGCGAATGACCGCACACCCTGTGGTGGAGCTGCAAGCATGAACCGGCAGCCTTATAAATCGGCGTGTAGTCGATGCCTCATGAAAGCGAAAAGCACCGGCCAATGCAAGCAAGAGTACAGAGTGAAAAGAATGCCGGGTAGACGCCAGAGACGTCGATTTACGCAATTGACGGGCTTTGAGGGAGGTTTGATCCTCGGGCTGCAAACCGCACGGTGGTCGGCACGCAGTACAGCCCGCCACGTGGATCGATGTGACCGTACCGTCCGACTGTGTTGGGAGCAGTGGACACGTGACGGCACTACCACACGGCGGCGCGGCTCCGGACGGGCCGGGGGGCAACAGACAGAGAGAACCGACGGATCGTTCGCCTGGCACGAACGGTCCACTATGCAGGCAGACGTAGCGGCTCCTGTGTGCTCATGAACCATTTCCCGCCGCCTCATGGAAGCGAATTTGCGATCACAGCGCCCCTTAGGCGCTTCCATTACCACCGCAACATCGCCAGCTCCATGTGCAGTTGTTGCATGCCAGAGCGATGTGGAACGCCCCGGACTGGCAACGTGTTGTGTTTCCCGATGAGTGCCGCTTCGTTTTGGGGACAGATTATCATCGTGTCCGGGTGTCGAGGTCCCCGGGTCAACGGCACAATCCCAACCTCGCTATCGAGCGCCACACCTACCCCACTGCAGGCATGGTCTGGGGAGCCACCATTGCCTACGATAGCCGATCAGCTCTAGTAGTGGTAAGTGAGTCATTAACCGGCCAGCGTTATGTGGATGAGATCCTACGGCCCCATGTGATTCCATTGCTGGCCGGGATTGCAGGTGCGCTATACGAGCAGGATATAATGCCTTCCTGCACACGGCTTCGGTTGCCCAGGACTGCCTACGTCATGTGTGACATGTCCGTTGAGCGAGCAGACTTGCATGGCCTGCTCGCTCCCCCGGACATGTCCCCTATCGAGCATGTGTGGGACCAACTAAAACACTGGCTGCCGCCGTGCCGCACTATCTGGGATTTACAGCACACCGTCCGACACGTTTGGGTCAGTCTGTCGCAGGACAACGTCAGGCGTCTATTCGCTTCGAAGCCGGACCGCATTGCGTCATGTATCGCCGCACGAGGCGGTGCAACGTACTATTGAAGATGACCGGACTGCGTGCCACAGATCCCTCTGTAATTGTCTTACAGCTCTGTTTTTGCCATCATGTGTGTCATTCATCTGTATCATTACGTCCATAAAATTTCAGTTCATTTCGATGAATCCCTTTTGGTGCGCAAATTTCATTGCCCGTGAGTGTATATAGTAGCATGGTACATATACAAAGTGATATAATGTGGTAACAACATGGAATGAGGAGGGAAAATGCCAAATTAACCTGACTTAGCCCTCTTCTCCCAAAATAACAAGAGTACTCTTAAGAAAAAAAAAGTCAAGCTGGCATGCTACTGAAGGGCGGATGAAAGTGTAACAGCAATTTTCCACAATATTATTACACTATGTGGCATTAGCTAATAAATAAAACTTCAATTATTTTCTTGAGTAACGTAATATTATTAAGGGGGAATGTAAGATTACTAGGCAGCAAATTCCACAATATAGGACCAGTGTAATTAATATGAGATCTAAAGCTCTCTGTTGCTGGAAACATAGGAATCAAAAAGTTTTTATTTCTTCTATAATGAGAATGACTGTGTATGCTAAATATGATTAAGTCCTGATAAAAATTATTTTTAGCTCTCTTGAGCATTCATTTTCCCTATATTATAGTCATATAATTGCTGTATTCATGAAATATGAAAATCATCTATATATTAATTCTATAAGGTTTTTTACTGTCAATACTATTTTGAGAGAACGGCTGAACGTAAAGATATGGTTGAGCTATCAAAATAAAGGTCTTGCCATGTAGATGTGCCAGTCGAAGAGAAAAATCAGATTGGGGCAACGGTTCTGGCGCTGTGGGGCGGCAAAGTTCCCATGTAAAGTCTATGGGAGAAGCGTGCGGTTGGCATTCGATCGCCTGCGGTTGACTCACGCGCTGTTGAAGGTGTAAGCATGGAGAGATTGAGATAGTCCAAAGTCCTAAGTCTTCCCTTTTCTGAGCGAACGGTTGCGCAAAGCAACGTTAACAGGCATTCGTATAAAAGTTCTTCTCATCGGAACAGCGAACACTCTCGAAGACCTGATTGCGTTATGCCGTTGGGACGGTGTGATGTATATATACAATTTAACATTCATTCGATCCAGTTTCTTCACGTAGGTAAGACGTTTCCCATTATGTAAAGATGTAAATAAAAATTCCGTTGACCATTGTTAGTGAAAATATTACCGGCGACTGCTTATAGCCCATTGAGTTGCTCATGGTGGTCGTTAAAAGTCCAATAAAAAAAAAAATTACGAACCTGGAATACTGTCTTTACTGAAGTGGTTGAATGAACTTGTCAATCAAATAAAATTTACATTTGTTGTTTCATATGAGTTTATTCTTTAAAAAAAACTGACCGTCAATTCAGACAAGTTTCGTCTAGTTGGATTTAAGCCTAGAGTGAAAAAGCGTGCTGGAGTAATGATTATTTGATCATTTAAGTTCTAAAAGTCTAATAAATTTATTCTGAAGCATCTGTAATCTATTTATATTATATTTAGTTGTCTTACCCCAGACTGAAATGCAATAATTAAGAAGAGTCTGAATTAGTGTATAGTATAAAAGAATCATTAGTTGATTGGTCACATTATTCAACGCACTAGCAATGACTCCGATGTTCGTAGCGATCTTACTGGAAAGGTAATTTATATGACTATTCGATTTTAGGTCATGTTGAATTAAAATCCCCAGATAATTATGGATCTGAACAATTTCGATAGGTATCCCGTTAAGGGATATTTGTTGGTATGGGGGTGAAAAAATTAATTTGTTAAAAGAAATCATAATTTCAGTTTTACTAAAATTAATAGCAAGGCCATTCATAGTCACCCAGTAAGTCATTAACATGAAAAGACCTTCCAACTGTGACATAAGTACATCAATATTATTTCTATGTATTAATAATGTTGCATCATCAGCATAGAGAATTAAATCAGAATTATGTAAATAAGTAAAAAATCATTAAAATAAATATTGAAAAGCAAAGCAGCGAGTATCGAGCCCTGTGGGACCCCTGTATTAACGGGTTTTAAGTGAGATTGGACATAATCAATTTCTGCATATTGCTGACGACCTCTAAGATAATTTTTGAAAAGTTCATAAATAGTACATCTGA
The DNA here is from genome assembly GCA_039090855.1 of Macrothele yani. NCBI lineage: Eukaryota > Metazoa > Arthropoda > Arachnida > Araneae > Macrothelidae > Macrothele > Macrothele yani. Next base: position 16,964,614 of record CM076989.1, read on the forward strand.
TACCAATAGCATATGATTTCTTTAATAAAAATTTGTGATTAAAGGTGGCAAAAGCTGTTGATAAGTCTATAAAGAGACCCAACGTAATTTCATTATGAGTTAGGCTTGTTTGAATTTTGGTTTTCAGATGCAACAAAGCAATTTCAGTTGAGGAGTTTGATAAAAATCCGAATTAATTATCATTTAAAATATAAAATTTTTCTAAAAACGGAAGTAATCTAGTAAAAATCAATTTTTCAAACATTTTTGCAAATATGGATAATTTAGCGAATGGGCGATAATTATTAACAACAGTTACAGATCCAGCCTTAAAACTCGGGGTAATTTTAGCAATTTTTAAGGATTCTGGGAAAATACCAGTGGTTAGAATAGCACTAAATATACACTGCTAGCCACCCAAAATATAACATCAAGAAGGACACGAGATAGCAAAGCCAGATTTGCTGGACACATAATAACAGATACAAAGATGAAACGATTGAGCTTACAGGTCCGTGCGACTTGCGGAACACGCAGGCATCAATAGTTCGTGTGGCACCCATGGCTGACAATAACGGCCGCTACGCGCCACGGCATCGAACGAAAGAGGCTTTGGATGTGGGCGTGTGGTATGTCGGTCCAGGCTGCTTCCACACGTTGCCACAGTTCATAAGGCGTAGCCGCGGGTGGTGCTTGCCGGGCCACTCGGTTGCCGATCAGCGACCAGACGTGTTCGATGGGCGTCATATCGGGAGAACAGGTGGGCCACGGCAGCAGTGACACCTGGTGGACCGAGAAGAATTGTTGCACGATGCGTGCCACGTGCGGGCGCGCATTGTCCTTTTGAAACGTGGCCGCTGGAAGGTCCCGCAGGTAAGAGATGACTACAGGATCCAAAACGTCGGAGATGTAGCGGTGGCTGTTGAGTGTACCGGCGATGCGTGCCAGAGGGGTACGGGTGTCATATCCAATTGCGCCCCAAACCATAACACCAGGCAACGGACCGGTATGGCGATGAATAATGCAAGCGTTATACAGTATCTCGCCGTGGTGCCGCCACACGCGGATCCGACCATCGTGGTGTTGCAGGCAGAAGCTGGATTCCTCGGAGAAGACAATGTCATGCATTCCGTAGTCCAGGTGCGGCGTTCAACGGCCCACTGCCGCCGCACTCGCCGGTGGTGTAACGTCAATGGTAATCGGAGCAATAGGCGCCGAGCGACAAGTCCCCGCTCCTGCAGACGACGTCGAACGGTACGTGCTGACACAGGTTGTTGCGCAACACACCCTAACTCCTGCGCTAACGTTCGTGATGTGGCGGTGCCATGCCGTCAATGCCCGCCGCACAGCATGCCGGTCTTCTCGTTCGGTGGTGTGCCGCGGCTGCGGCAATCGCTCACGTCGGTCCGTCCCTCCTGCACTCACCGAATCCATACTAGCATCACTGTGGCTGGATGTCGTTCCACACGGGCGCTGATGTCTCGGTACGATAAACCGCTGTCGCGATAAGCCACTATTCGTCCTCTGTCGAACTCCGAAACGTGCTGGAATGACTGCCGTATTCTGCGACGAGGCATCAGGAAGCTTCCCACGCACAGGTCCGGCAGCACAACACACTTCCACTACTTACACCCCGCCTTGTGTGCTCCCTTCTTATAGTGCTTCTCGGTGGCGTGCAGGGCGCACATGATTTGCATATGCACTGCAATTGCACATGATTTGCATATGCCCTGCAATGCTAATCGTTTGCATGTCCTCTCGCGGGCGAAGCAAGCTGTGAATTTCAGGCCAATCGGATGCTTCCTTCTTGGTATTGCATTTTGGGTGGCCATCAGTGTATGTAGAAAAGGAGTAACAATCCCGAAGCTCACTGGTTTTTGAACTTTAGGTTGAATATCATTATGACTAGGTCCTGTATTTAGATTAACATGTTGTAATTTATAAATTAGTTCCGTTCTCGTAATTTTCAAAACATGTATTGAGTTAAATCTGTGTGAACTTGTGTAATGAAATGAAGATTGGTTATTTAACGGAGGCAGTTACTGTAGGATCGTTCGAGGAGCTGATATGAAATGATTACTATTGTGATTAGTAATGCCATTTGTATTCGTAATTTGAATATTGTTAGAAATTAAAAAAGTGGGAATTTTTTAAGGGTTAGTAAGACCCATAAGTAAATTAAAGTGTTTCCAAGGAAGTTTGGGATTATTTTGTGAAAAACAATTGAAGTAAAAAATCCTCTTCAATTTTCTAATATTCGTGTTTAGTCTATTTCTAAACTGTTTAAATATTTGATAATATGCCTGAGACCTTGATTTTAGAAATTCAGTGAATATTTGTTTTATTTATTTGATTAATACAGTTATAACGAAGTGAATTTCTCCGTCATTTTTATCCGCGCCGGGGTTCGAACCCGGGTCCACTCATTCCGGAATAAGTTGCTCTACCAATTAAGCTACGCGGACATTGATTCTAATTGCTATCTGCCTTTATCTCGTGAGCGTCCTTCTGGCAGGTACGTCACATCTCCTGGTACGTTACATCATCTCCCCCTTATTTTTCTTTTTTCTTTCGAAGTGCTGCTCACATTTTTCCTATCTCGCGGTGTGGAAATAACATCACACCAATGCGAGATTTTGAACGGTCGGGTCATCCGGATAGTTCGGGCGCCATTATAACGAAGTAAATTTCTCCGTCATTTTTGGTCTACGCCGGGATTCGAACCCGAGGCCGCTTATTCCGGAACAAGTCGCTCTACCAACTGAGCTACGCAGACGGTTATTCTGATTCCTATCTGCCTGTATGTCGTGAACCTCCTGCTGGCAGGTACGTCACACACCCCCCCGAAAGAGGGCCGGGGGCATGGCCCACGGGTCAGCCGTGACCATGAATCGTTGCAGGCAGCCATCCACTGTAGAACGTGCACTTGAGAACTCCCAGTCAATCTGCTGTGTGGAATGCAACATCACACATTTTGTATTTTTCTTCGAAGCGCTGGAGAAGGAATTCTCTGATTTTTCCTATCTCGCGGTGTGGAAATAACATCACACCAATGCGAGATTTTGAACGGTCGGGTCATCCGGGTAGATCGGGCGCCATTATAACGAAGTGAATTTCTCCGTCATTTTTATCCGCGCAGGGGTTCGAACCCGGGTCCACTCATTCCGGAATAAGTTGCTCTACCAATTAAGCTACGCGGACATTGATTCTAATTGCTATATGCCTTTATGTCGTGTGCGTCCTTCTGGCAGGTACGTCACATCTCCTGGTACGTTACACAGTGTCTAGATTGCTATTGTGACAGAGATGCCGTTATTGTCATAAAATACGTTAGTCAGCCAACAGCCAGATTAATATTTGAAAACATTTCTGTCACTTCAATAAAATGGTTAAAAAACACTTATTCTACCAAAGCGCTAAATGACAGAGCGACATGCAGAGGATATCCTCCTGTCCAAAATGTTTTAACTTATGACAGCAGAATCGGTTTAGATGTAATAAACAGAAGAATACACGTACGAATTTTGAAGATGACAATCCGATTTTTGGCGTAAATATGACAAGGATGGTAAGTCAGATAATATCCGAAAACTTGAAAATTTTCATCGTCTTGGAGCGGGACTCGAACCCGCGTCTCCCAGAATACGCCCGGGTATGCTAACCACTACACCACCCAGAACGACCAAGTTTCAAGTTTCCGATCAATTTGAATTTAACCATCACAGGATTCACTAGTCGAAGCAACCGGCATTCATGTTTAGCGAATCTGGAGGTTAAGAATCTTATCCCGTGTTTGCCCGGAGAAGTAGATAAATCATGAAAGAAATACGGGATTACGCCATATAATACGAATTTTGAAGAATTCGTATTATATGACATACGCGGGCGTTTTCTGGGAGACTCGGATTCGAGTCCCGCTCTAGAACGATGAAATTTTTAAGTTTTCGGATATTATCTGACTTACCATCCTTGTCACATTTACGCCAAAAATCGGATTGTCATCTTCAAAATTCGTATTATATGGCGTAATCCCGTATTTCTTTCATGAATACACGTACTTTTGTAAACGGAAAATTCAGGCTTGCTTCCTATTTCATACTTTTCAGCCCATGGGAGAAATCAAAAGTTCACGTGGCAGGCAGATACCCATACGATTTTCAGAATTCCCGGTCGTAATTAGCGAAATAGACGTAATTAAAACAGCTGTTTTGTTACAGCATAGGTGTCTCTATTTCAGTGATGAAGCTAATTATTCGTAATTGATCGTGTAATCATGTATATGTAATGGTCTGCATTGCTTCAAAGAGATTTCTACTAATTACATTGAATTTTATAAATAAACTTTTTGAATACTGCGTCATGTAGCATATCTGCTGATATTTTCGCTCTATGGTTTTCAGGAAATGCTTCGGATTGCGTTTTGTCAAACTATTACAAGTAACAAATGCTTCTTTAAAGCAGCAGCTTCTGTATCTAACTGCCAAATATATGTTTAGGGAACTCCGTTGGAAATTCAACGATAATACTTCAGAGATGGGGGATGAATAGAATTTTACTAATAGAATGTGGAGGGTTTTCATAAGTGCAAAATATATGATGTTCGAACGATCATATTTTAAGTAATATTAACTAGCACCACGACGAAGACTCTGATCGTGTGATGGACTACGATCAGAGCCAACTGCACTACGATGAAGGCTATGTCCGTGTGACAGTAGGATTCGCAATGACATCGCCGAGGCATTTTCGCTCCTTTGAATGAGTGTAAGAGAAATCCTATCCTATATGTGCAATGTAAATTCTTTTGTACACATTTTCTCGAAGATTATTACTTTGTAGTGTTTGAAATTTTGCGCACAAATAAAAGCGACCCATAGCTAATATATGCCCGTTATTATTCCAAAAAAATTATTAAATTATTTTTTAAAATTCTATATATCTGACTCGAAAGTACTCCAATTTGGCGCTAGATGGCGCGATAAGTTAGCTCAGTAGTGTTTCCGTCTGGAAGAAACGAAATCTCTCATTTCTGTCTGATTTTTTTTATTATCTAGGCCAAATGGAAATAATTGAATAGGGTCAAAAGTGAGATTGGAATCTTGTCTTCCATAAATCATCTTAAATCGTACTCTACGCTCCTTTTTTGAAGAGAAAATGTGCACATTAGCAGAGAACCTCTGAATTTGAGTTAAAGAAACTCCGCCTAATTACTGAGCTCCACCCCAAATAACGTCATTGTTTTAAAACGTAACAATGCGCATTTTGTCTTTTCATTGTGGAGCCAACGAGAAACCGCTTCCATTCTGAATATGGTGATGTCTGCAGAGATTCGATGACACCAACTTCTGGGAAGAGAAAAGAGAAAATGTGTACATTAGCAGAGAACCCCTGAATTTGAGCTACAGAAACTCCGCCTAATTACTGAGATCCACCCCAAATAACTCCATTGGTTAAAACGTAAGAGTGCGTATTTTGTCTTTTCATTTTGGAGCCAACGAGAGACCGATTCCATTCTGAATATGGTGAGGTCTGCAGAGCTTTGCTGACACCAACTTCTGGGACAGTACCTCAAAACCTAAAAGCCACGCTCATGGAGTGATTTTTTGCGCCATCTATCGCAGAAGATGAACCCTAACACTCATTCAAAGACAGCCTTAAACGTGCTTTCGCCACCGAGACCACCCCTGTATACTCGTCAGGATTGATCCAGCGATGGATGACGAATGGGTGATGAGTTAGTCTTGCGGGGGCTCTTTTTTGCTGTTTCGGAATTTAACGAAACAGTCTTAGGGCTACAAGCAGTCCTTTGTCCGTAATTTACGGCCTTCGGTGCCCCGCAAACGATGGAGCAAGTGCCATCATACAAGAACACCACCTATTCCGAACCGGAATCCGGGCTCCATCTGGGACGACTGGTCTGAAGCCAGGGACTTGGGCACCTGAATGGCCAGTGCTGTTTCTGACGGTTTCTTGGAGCCCATTGCCTTAAACTAGAGCCGGTGTACCCTTAGATATTGATAACCCAGAGAAATATTGGAAAAGTTCAAATACCCAAACGACAGTAAATTAAATAAATGGCCAGGAACTTTTAACAAAAGAAATATCACACCTAACAGAAGTGGCGACGACGCTAGTCGCTCAGAACTGGGTAAGCCATAAGAGGGTGTGACGTACCTTCTCCGCAGGACGCACACGACATAAAGGCAGATAGCAGCGAGAACGAACGTCTGCGTAGCTCAGTTGGTAGAGCGACTTGTTCCGGAATAAGTGGACTCGGGTTCGATCCCGGCGTGGACCAAAAATGTCGGAGAAATGTACTTCGTTATAAGGGGCTAAGTGTGATTAGGAGGGGGCACAAATTTTGAACTGCTTGGCAGAAATTTTGGCAAAACATTTCGTTCATGTAGGTTCCACTCGACGCTGATGATGGTTTTCCCAATAAAAAAAGGTTTTCAAGTGCATACTTTATGTAGTATTTACTCAATGTATGCAGCACGTACTGGGAACCATGCGTACGAATCTCCAACAGGGTGTTTCACTAATTGGTTGACCCGGTAAATGAATTATTACACAAATGCATATTAAGAGAATACAACGTGGTTGGTCACAAATATTTATTTTTTCAAGTCGACTATGGTTTCGCTGGGTATTAACCTAACTTCATCAGGACGAATGGCACGTAAATATTCAAACTGTATATATCATAAATGGTGTTTACAGTCACGTGTTTTGGTTAGATGCTTCCAAGCGGTTGATAGAAATGGGGTGGATGCCATGTCATTAACAAGTTTCGAAGACTTCTGATATATATGGAAAGCTTCCAAAATATCAAGTTTGGTGGTTGAATCTGGCTTGTCAATTAGTTTTGCTTCTTCAAAGAGAAATTTATGGTCCTTTTCGTAACACTGTTTATCCATCGATGACTTCTTTAGGTCACAGTTCCGAATGTAGGTCTTGTGCTCCTTCAATCGAAAACGATTAAAAATACTTATACTATACTGTGCAAATTAATTGGGACGAAGAAAGATGACACCGAAACTTCGGTGTCATCTTTCTTGTTTTTTCTCTCATAAGACTGTTAATGAATTTTGATTTGTAACCTGATAAAGAATCTCTCTCTCTCTCTCTACTTTTTAAACTACAATTACAAAAATGATTACTTTCTGCTACTTCTAGACATTCGTTAAGAGGGCTCCCTCCATTTCCCAGAAGTACAAATTCTAAATTTGACAAAAAATTCATTTTATATAATAAAATTTCTGTGAATTCGAAATATTAACGACCGTTTACCAAAGTTCCCTAAATTCTTAGATAGTTCCGCTCGCTCTGTTTCCTAACTCCATAAATGTTTTCTTTGGGGAGGGAGAGGGGGTAAAGGTAGGTGCTTAAAGGAAATTTATGTAGGCTGAAGCCCACCCGTATTGTCGCGCCTGCGTAACAGACATGTACAGAACTCAAAATCAGACTTCTAATTAATGAGATACTTTGATTTTGAATTAAAAATATTATTTTTACCCTCGATAGTTTTCATTGTAAAAGTCTACGTTTTGTGCCTCTAATTTTGTTTTAGATGTTCGAGAAAGTTTCCGCAAGATGATAAGACTTAGCCTGTGCTCGTATCTGAAGGTAACTAGGTACGCATGCATTTGTTATGGCTTTGCTGTGATAATCTGTTTTGTTTTAGAAAGCATTTAACGCTGAAACACCTGCTACGACGTTCACTGGGAATATTCCTTCGAATTCATCTTGTGGCAAGGAATGAGAGAACATTCCTTTCGAGCTGTTCCTTTTCTTCTTTCTGTTCTAAGAAGAAGGGAGTAAAGTGCAGGAAGTCTGTGGCACTTCCCTTAGTCTTCCTTAGCCATTAACACGTCGGTAGAAATTATGTCAACCACAATCATTCGCTCAGCTTAGCGCAAGTCCGTCGCAGTTCAGGGAAGCACCAGAAAAGGAAAAACATAAATGAATACAGGGAAATCTCGACTGTGGCGCCATCAGGTGAGGAAAATGAGAAAAAAAGAGTCTGGTTCAGAAAGAATTGTTCTGTTCTGTCAATTTAATAAAAGCAGAACCAGTGGCGGATCCAGAGTGGAGGGGGTGCTAGGGGTGCGCGTCCTACCATCAGGACCAAAGAAAAGCTTCGATTTGTTAGGTTTCAATAACAAATTGAATAATTTTTTGTGAAAGAAATTATTACTTAAAAGTATATTACTTTCCTTAATTAATTGGAAGAATTTATAGACGTACTAAGAACACTTTTTCATTTTGAGGAAAAATATCAGATAGGTTCCCGGTTATTCCCAAAATTTGCGCCCCCCCCTTCACGAAAACCCTAAATCCGCCCCTGAGCACAGAACCCCGTAGCTACTGAGAAGGGGACGTGCCAGAATGGTCACACCAAAATTCATACTGGGGGGGGGGGGGAGAAATGCACACCGTGTGAATAAATTTACTGAAAATTGTGGCTCAAAAAGAAAGCTGCACACACCCCTCAGTAGTTTCTATTTTTAAGTACTTTAGTCAGGGTACAGAGTTGTACTCTCTCAAGGATCGATATCTCATACACATAAAACCAACTGTCCAAAATAAAAAAAATAAAAACCAGTGGAGAGAGGTATATAGCAATATGCGGATATTCTTAACCTCCGTAACCTTTCGAAATAGCCCGTAGGAATGAATACCTAATTAGTCATCTGTGCTCTGTCATAGCAGGTCCCCGCTGATTATTTAACTTTGAACGGAGTTTTTCCAAACCCTAATCAGCCAAAAGCTTCTTCCTATTGTTATATTCACTCGGTGGCGCAGCCACCATCTAAGGACTGGGTTGAATTGTGGAGGGGGGGGGGGGGGCGGTAAGTATTGTGCTGGAGGTAACAATTTTTTTTTTTTTTTTTTTTTTGAAGTGCTTAAAAGGAATTTTGCCAAAAAATCCGTTCATGGAGAATTTAACCGACGCTGATGATGATATACCCAGTAAAAGAAAAGGTTTTCAGGCTACATATACTATACAGTATATGCAGTATTTATTAAAAATACTGTATATGTAGTACTGTGAACCATGGATGCGAACCTCCACGGCCTTTTACAAGTTACTTGTTCGTACTTTTAGCTTACTTACGTCATTTTTTAAATCTTATTTTCATTACTTGAGATCACAAGCCTGTTTATGAATTTTAGTTTGTAACCTGTCATGGTTTCTCTCCTTCTTTCTCTCTCTCCCTCCCACTCTCTCTCTATATATCTCTCTCTCTCCCTCTCCCTCTCCCTCCCACTCTCTCTCGCTCCCTCTCTTCCCATTCTCTTTATCTCCTTCTCTATCTCTCTCTCTCTCTCTCTCTCTCTCTCTCCCCCATCTTTTAAAACAATAATTATGAAAATGGTGTCCTCTTAGACTTTCGCTCATAGGACTCCCTCCATTTCACAGAATAATGCAACACTAAATTTAACGAAAAATTCGTTTTGTATAACAAAATTTCTGCGGATTCGGAAGACTGGCACATGTTTAGAGTGATTCACTCGGGACTTGACCCCAAAAAGCCTTATAATTTTGAAATGGTTTCCCATTTCAAGCTGAAATTTGAAGACGAAGTGCCTTACCTTTTCACAATCACATTGATATCAGAGAAGATGTTGAAAATGTCCGCTATTTGCATCCAAACAGAGATCAACTCGTCGCTGCAGATTGTCAAATGTACGCCTCAGCATGTTGGTATATTTTTTGTTTCAACTTCCTGTGTGATGTTGTTTTTCAGCTGCCGAATAGTCCTAGGCTTATTGCTGTATACAGTACTTTTCAGATGACCCTATAAGAAGTAATCGGGTGGAATTAAACCTGGAGACCTGGGCTTCCACGAACCTTTGAAGATAACCCGATCGCCTAAGAAACTTCGAATCTCAGCCATGCTGGCATTGAAAAGGGTGACAAGTCGCACTATCCTGTTGGAAGAAACCATTCTGCAGTTCAATATCATCCAGTTGGTTCGCGAACTGCGTGAAGATATTGAGATACACTTCTGTGATGAGAGTCTGTTCAAAGAAAATGGGACCGGTTATCCGGTACAGCGACATGGCGCACCATACGCCAATCTCTATGGGATGCACTCTTTCCTCGTGAATGACATGGGGATTCTCACTCGCCCATACCTGTGTATTCTGTGAGTTCACATAGCCTGAAAGGTGGAACCAGGCTTCGTTCGTGGACCAAGCAATATACAGTATAATGCGCCTGGATTTTGACTGACAAATTCCTTAAACCACCGGCAGTAATGCATTCGCTTCGGCATGTCAATTGGTAACAGCTCATGAACAACTGTAACACGATATAGCTTCAGTTTGATCATTTTTGCAGCCCACTGGCAGATGAAATATGACAGTCCTGTTTCTTGCACCAGCCTGCGTAGCGATTTCTTTGGAGACTGTGACAACCTCTTTTTCACACACTGCACAGTGTTTTGTGACATTGCGGGTCGCCCTTCTGAATGCGTATTAACAAGGCTTCTTGTCGTCTCAAGTTTATTCTCAAGATTTGAAATCGTTAGCTTCCTTGGTGGTTTCCGACTGGGAAATTTCTCTTTAAACTCTTTCTGACACTCCTTGAAAGAGCCGGAGTTCCAATAACTTCGAACGATAAACACTCGCTCAGCAATCCTGAACACCATCGTACTCGACGTTAGACCACGGACAAAGAGAATGACGCAAAAACGTTCAAACCAGACACTGGAAATTGTGGCGCCATCTGGGAATATGAGCCAAACGGCGCAGATATGGATACGAATGTCAGAACGTACGGCACTTCGTATTCATATTTCAGCATAAAATGTTTACCCTTTTAGCGCTTTTTTGGAGGGGGTAAAGTCCCGAGTGAATCACTCTGTAAGTTCCCTAAAATCTTATATGGTTGCACACGCTATGTGTTTTAACTGCTTAAATACACTCTTTCCCAAAAACGAAGCACCCCGAGGAAGTCGTTCGATCCCGATGAAACTCCGCATGCAAGTACCTCAGTGCCAAATATGAAAACGAATGAAAATAACGACTAATGACGAAATAGGGGCCCGCCACAGCTCATGGGAACCACTCATCGGGGAAGGTATACCAAGAGAAAAGCTGGACGATTTCAGCAGCGTATTGCAGTTGCATTTACCTCCACGGACTGTGAGGATGCCTCGATGTCGGATCCGTACAAAGTTCGAGCAATTGAGCGAGTTTTAGAAAAGATGTATAATTGGGCTGATAGTGGTCAGCTGGTCATATCGCGGTATCGCACGACATTTGGCTCAGATTGACGCGGCAATCGGACGAAGTTGGCAACAGTAGGTCGAGGAGTACACAACCCAGCAGACAGTGGACGGCCGAGGGCAACGACAGAACGCGACGATCGAGCGATTGTTTGAGTCTCACAAACAGAACCAAATTCGTCGCTCTCAACCTACCGTGGCCATGTTGCGACCTCTACAGATACGGTAGTGACCATTCGGACCGTTGCCAGACGATTTGGGGAATGGAGTCAACATTCAAGGAGGCCACTTCGCCGCCTACCACCAATCAACGAGCACCGCTGGAACCGGTTGCAATGGTGTCGGGCCCAATCAACGTGGAATAGCGTCCAGTGGTGTCGTGTTGTCTTCAGTGATGAGTCACGGTTTGCACTTGGCACCAATGACCAGCGTATACGTAAAGTTCTGTTCTCTTTACAGAAGTGAAACGACAGCCTAAGGAATTTTTCCAAAATGGATTTTACCAATGGGTTCAAATCGCACGGTTGAAGTTTGTACAATTCGGAGGGAAAAACTGTATGCGCACATTTCGAAGTTTCAAAGCAACATGGGTCGAACACTGATCAATAAAAAAGATAATGTTTCGCTTTTGCAATCTCATTTTCTTGTCTAGAGTGTGCAAAAAATCTTGAAATGTAGTTTGTGTCATCCAGGCCTGTTTGTTTGCTTCAAAACTAGTAGGGAAATTACTCACATTTTTAAACAACGTGGTTTCTTAGAATTGAGACTACCAAAGGTGTTAATTTTCACTCCCGTTGGCATTGCAACATAATAGGATAGTTATTCGCATTTTTACATTTTTTACACCGCGGCAGGGTTCTTCTTTCACAACGTACGTTTTATCAAGCAGAAGATTAAAAAAGGCCAGTCCTATCGGCGATAAAAAATGTCCTTCGGAGCATAATTTGGGACTAGAGCAGGTAAGGCCTTCATCTTCCATTAACAATTGTAACCGGATCAACACTTGCAGATTCATCCATCCATTTGAAACTGTGAAGTCGTTTAAATGAAGCCGAGCAGCAATTTCTAAGGCCTTTTTCTTCAATATTGATCCATTTAGTGGTATGTTTGCGGATCGAGCTTTCCTGAACCGCGTCGTTAATTTTTTTCCACTTCACCGTAGGGAGAATATCTTATTACCCAGTGACCTAACCTTTCTTCAGTGATTTTGACTAGTTCTTTTTGTTTTAAAATTGTTTTCAGCGTTGAAACTGGTTATCCAAGAGACTAGGCTAATTCAACTTTAGTTCCATGAAGTTCGCTAGCTTTTTGTGTAATGGAGGCTTTTTCTGCTAAGTCAAGAGATTTGCGCTTTTTACTCGCCATTGCTTTCGGAGAATCACACCATTCTTGCCACGCTGACGTGCAGGCCCGTTCAACAAAGGAATTTACGGCACTAGCCGAGGCACCCCAGCAACGTTCTACAGTACAGTTTGAGGAATGCGGCACTGCCACAAATGGTCGTCACGTGCATTTGATAAATTCTGGAAAGGAAGAACCCGTTTAAGGCAACCTTGTCGTCATATTCTGTTGAGGAATGAGGCAGTTAGGGGGGGGGCGGTTTAAAGCAATCTTACATGTACGGAAACCTAGAAACACACGAAATTAGAAGAAAAAATAATTTGGCATCAAAACTTTTAAACGACGTTCGATGGGAGAAATCGTGTGATTGGAAAGACGTATAACACAGGGATATATAGGAGGCCGCCCCGGTGGAGCAGTGGTCTCAACGATGGCTTCTGATCATTCGTCCGAGATGGGTCTGGGTTCGAATCCCGATGAGGCATGGATGCTGTGATTGTCTCACGACGCTGGCTCTCTCCCTTTCCTAGAACCAGTGACCCTAAATTAGGGACGGGTAAGTTGCTTACGGTGGTCGTTAAACCTCCAATCAAAAAAAAAAAAAAAAAAGAAAGAAATATAGGAGCACTATAACAGAGGCAAAATATGAGAGAATTATCGGGCCAACAGGAAAACGTCGCTGGAAACGAAAAAAATGGAAGATGATGGTACCTAAAATCACTGTATATGTCATCATCATCATCATCATCATCATTGTCAACCATTATCAATCCACTGCTGGACGAAGGTCTCCCCAAGTTTCCTCCACAACTGTCTGTCTTGTGCCAGTCTCCTCCATGTAACTCCCGCATACTTTCGAATTTCATCCACCCATCTCCCATGTGGTCTTCTTCTGGGTCTTTTCCTGTCCCTTGGAATCCAATCTAAAATTTCGGCTGTCCATCGATGCTCTGTCCTTCTGGCAGTATGCCCAGCCCATTGCCATTTCAGGGATTTAACTTTGATCATGATGTCTTCCACTCTTGTCATTTTTCGGATCCACGAGTTCCTCTTCTTATCTCTCCTGGTTACACCAAGCTTGCACCTCTCCATGCTGCTTTGAGTTGTCTGCAGCCTTTGTATGTCTCTTTTAGTTAAGGTCCACGTCTCTGCATCATATGTAAGCACTGGAAGGATGCATTGATCAAACACTTTTCTTTTAAGACATATTGGCATATTGCTCTTGAAAATTATGCTGTTTCTTCCAAAAGCTCTCCAGGTAAGTTTTGTACGCCGATTAATTTCTTCATCAATGTGACTCTCACTTGATATCTGCTGTCCAAGATAAACGTACGTGTCTGTTATCTCCAGCTTTTCTCCATCAATCGATAAATCTTCATTTCTTTTAAAAGCATTGAACATCACTTTTGTCTTCTGAAAGTTCATTTTTAATCCCACTTCCTTACTCTTGTCAGCAAGTTCCTGGATCATACTCTGCAGCTCTGATGGGGTAGTTGCAAAAATGACTACGTCATCGGCAAAACGAAGGTGGGTTAGATAATCTCCATTAATCTTTATCCCTTTGTTTTCCCAGTTCAGTGATTGAAAGACATTTTCCAATGTAGCATTCAAGAGCTTCGGAGATATGGTGTCACCTTGTCTCACTCCTTTTCCAATTTTTATGTGTGTTGTATTTTCAAACAGCCGAATCTTTACACTTGCATTTTCATAGATGTTATTAATAATATTAATGTACGCATCTTCAATACCGCAGTATTTCAGAGCCATTGTAACTGTTGATGGTTTCACCGAATCAAAGGCTTGGCCAAGGCAGCGGCCAGTGCGACATGAAGGCAGAGGATACTAAGAATCCCCGGAGGACCGGACTAGACGGCCATCTGATGCTGACTTTGGCTACGTATAATGGACGCTCCCTATCTTCTGTATATGTATGCCAATTTAAATACATGATAAGCACGCACCGTGAAATGGTTGAAATAGTAAATGAAACCGCCGTGATGTATTGAAAATTATTGTTATAAGCAGCCGCCAGGACAACAAACTCCAGATATAATTTCCGAGTATTCACTCAAGGGCTTAATTCATTGATTCTTCAATCTAGGAAAAGAAACAAGTGATTTCTAACTGAAGAACAAATAAATTAGCTTCTTAAACAATCACGGAGATATGTTGTGTCGTGGAATATTTCGATTTCTTATCCAGGCTTCGTAAGATTACTGGAGACTGCTGGCACTTATCACCTTTCCTCCAATTTTCGGAAGAGAAATTGTTTCGAAAGTGGTAAACGACAGAGGGACAAAGCTGAAGGAGAGATTACATAAATGGATGAACATTAAGGACTGCGCTTGCAGTCAGTGAGCGAAAGCTAACTATTTATTTTCATTGTTAGTTAAACGTGAGGTAACTGCTTTGGAAAATCTAATTTCTTCCCGAAAGAGCTGAAGAATTCCAGAGGAAATATAAATTAACTCGCTCTCCCTTTCGCTGCAAATCACGTTGTCACAAGTAATTTGGAGAGAATCGCATACTTCATAAAAGGATCGCCCGGCATTTTCTATATTTGATAAGTGCTTCGTGGAAGTTAGAGCAACATTCCCTTCCTTTTAATTAAATATACCTTTAAGTGAGCAAAAAGAAATAAAAATTAAGTGCAGTGCCACTCTGATGTCACTTCACAGAAAACACGGTGAAATCATTATGGAATCAGCACTTATTGGTGCATCTGTTTTTGAATGAAATAAGTTGAATATCACCTTCTCCCGTAAAGAAGCCACACCATGCATACAAAGAGAGGAAAGGAACTTTCCAGATTTCCTAGTGAAGTATTTCTCAGTAGTTAATTTCATTGCGGAGTCCATCAACTGAAGAACATTTTAAAGCAGAATTTTGTAATTTAAACTGAAAGAGAGTGTGTGCAGATGTGATGAAAACAAAGTTATTTCGATACCATCAAATGACTGTGCTTAACATCAAAAAGAAACTACTCACATGTAAGGAAAGACCCACATATTCTTTTAGAACGGTTTGTTGTTAATGGAAAGCGAATTAAAAAACGAATTAGGAAAAGAACAGGATACTGTGTCAACACTACTAAAATGTGACGTTTTGCAAGGTTAGGCACTGAAGTAGTACATCATTTGGAACGCTTATCTAACATCGCTTCGGACCGCCTATAACCTTAAAAAAAAACGTTGAATTGGCATGGCATGCATTCCACGTGGAGCTGATTTCGTTCTACAGGTGTGATCAGCCAAGCGGATGTGTTGGCTTCCGTCAATTGTCGAAAGTTGCTTGGCTCTCTAAATCTCATCCCACATGTCGGGCATAGATTCTACAAGGTATATTCAGCCAAGCGGATGTAATGGCGTCCGTCAATTGTTGAATGCTGGCTGGATCTCTATTACAAATGGCTCTCTAAATCTCATCCCACATGTAGGGCATATATTCTACAAGGTATATTCAGCCAAGCGAATATTATGGCGTACGCCAATTGTTGAATGCTGGCTGGATCTCTATTACAAATGGCTTATAACGAAGTAAATTCCTCCGTCATTTTTATCCGCCCCAGGATTCGAACCTGGGTCCCCTCATTCCGGAATAAGTTGCTCTACCAATTGAGCTACGCGGACGTTGTATTCTGATTCCTATCTGCCTTTATGTCGTGTGCGTCCTTCGGGCAGGTACGTCACATCCCCTGCTACGTTACAGGCTCTCTAACTATCATCCCACATGTGTGGCATAGATTCTACAAGGTATGTTCAGCCAAGCGGATGTGATGGCGTCCATCAATTGTCGAATGTTGGCTGGATCTCTATTACAAATGGCTCTCTAAATCTCATCCCACATGTGTGGCATAGATTATACAAGGTATGTTCAGCTAAGCGGATGTGATGGCGTCCATCAATTGTCGAATGCTGGCTGGATCTCTATTACAAATGGCTCTCTAAATCTCATCCCACATGTGTGGCATAGATTCTATCAGGTATGTTCAGCCAAGCGGATGTGATGGCGTCCATCAATTGTCGAATGCTGGCTGGATCTCTATTACAAATGGCTCTCTAAATCTAATCCCACATGAGTGGCATAGATTCTACAAGGTATGTTCAGCTAAGCGGATGTGATGGCGTCCATCAATTGTCGAATGCTGGCTGGATCTCTATTACAAATGGCTCTCTAAATCTCATCCCACATGTGTGGCATAGATTCTATAAGGTATGTTCAGCCTAGCGGATGTGATGGCGTCCATCAATTGTCGAATGTTGGCTGGATCTCTATTACAAATGGCTCTCTAAATCTCATCCCACATGTGTGGCATAGATTATACAAGGTATGTTCAGCCAAGCGGATGTGATGGCGTCCATCAATTGTCGAATGTTGGCTGGATCTCTATTACAAATGGCTCTCTAAATCTCATCCCACATGTGTGGCATAGATTATACAAGGTATGTTCAGCCAAGCGGATGTGATGGCGTCCATCAATTGTCGAATGCTGGCTGGATTTCTATTACAAATGGCTCTCTAAATCTCATCCCACATGAGTGGCATAGATTCTACAAGGTATGTTCAGCCTAGCGGATGTGATGGCGTCCATCAATTGTCGAATGTTGGCTGGATCTCTATTACAAATGGCTCTCTAAATCTCATCCCACATGTGTGGCATAGATTATACAAGGTATGTTCAGCCAAGCGGATGTGATGGCGTCCATCAATTGTCGAATGTTGGCTGGATCTCTATTACAAATGGCACTCTAAATCTCATCCCACATGTGTGGCATAGATTCTACAAGGTATGTTCAGCCAAGCGGATGTGATGGCGTCCATCAATTGTCGAATGTTGGCTGGATCTCTATTACAAATGGCTCTCTAAATCTCATCCCACATGTGTGGCATAGATTATACAAGGTATATTCAGCCAAGCGGATGTGATGGTGTCCATCAATTGTCGAGTGCTGGCTGGATCTCTATTACAAATGGCTCTCTAAATCTCATCCCACATGTGTGGCATAGATTATACAAGGTATGTTCAGCCAAGCGGATGTGGTGGCGTCCATCAATTGTCGAATGTTGGCTGGATCTCTATTACAAATGGCTCTCTAAATCTCATCCTACCTCGCGGTGTGGAAATAACATCACACTAATGCGAGATTTTGAACAGTCGGGTCATCCGGATAGTTCGGGCGCCATTATAACGAAGTAAATTTCTCCGTCATTTTCATCCGCGCCAGGCTCTCTAAATCTCATCCCACATGTGTGGCATAAGATTCTACAAGGTATGTTCAGCTAAGCGGATGTGATGGCGTCCGTCAATTGGTCGAATGTTGGCTGGATCTATATTACACATGGCTCTCTAAACCTCATCCCACATGTGTGGCATAGATTCTACAAGGTATATTCAGCCAAGCGGATGTAATGTCGTCCGTCAATTGGTGAATGTCGGCTGGATCTATATTACAAATGGCTCTCTAAATCTCATCCCACATGTGTGGCATAGATTTTACAAGGTATGTTCAGCCAAGCGGATCTGATGGCGTCCGTCAATTGGTGAATGTTGGCTGGATCTATATTACAAATGGCTCTCTAAATCTCATCCCACATGTGTGTCATAGATTCTACAAGGTATGTTCAGCCAAGCGGATGTGATGGCGTCCATCAATTGCCAAATGTTGGCTGGATCTCTATTACAAATGGCTCTCTAAATCTCATTCCACATGAGTGGCATAGATTCTACAAGGTATGTTCAGCCATGCGGATGTGATGGTGTCCGTCAATTTTCGAATGTTGGCTGGATCTCTATTACAAATGGCTCTCTAAATCTCATCCCACATGTGTGGCATAGATTCTACAAGGTATGTTCAGCCAAGCGGATGTGATGGTGTCCGTCAATTTTCAAATGTTGGCTGGATCTCTATTACAAATGACTCTCTAAATCTCATCCCACATGGGTGGCATAGATTCTACAAGGTATGTTCAGCCAAGCGGATGTGATGGCGTCCATCAATTGTCAAATGTTGACTGTATCTCTATTACAAATGGCTCTCTAAATCTCATTCCACATGAGTGGCATAGATTCTACAAGGCATGTTCAGCCACGCGGATGTGATGGCGTCCGTCAATTTTCGAAAGTTGGCTGGATCTCTATTACAAATGGCTCTCTAAATCTCATCCCACATGTGCGGCATAGATTCTACAAGGTATGTTCAGCTAAGCGGATGTGATTGCGTCCGTCAAATGGTGAATGTTGGCTGGATCTCTATTACAAATGGCTTTCTAAATCTCATCCCACATGTGTGGCATTGATTCTACAAGGTATATTCAGCCAAGCGAATGGATTATGGCGTACGCCAATAGTTAAATGCTGGCTGGATCTCTATTACAAATTGCTCTCTAAATCTCATCCCACATGTGTGGCATAGATTATACAAGGTATGTTCAGCCAAGCGGATGTGATGGCGTCCATCAATTGTCGAATGTTGGCTGGATCTCTATTACAAATGGCTCTCTAAATCTCATCCAACATGTGTGGCATAGATTCTACAAGGTATATTCAGCCAATCGAATATTATGGCGTACGCCAATTGTTGAATGCTGGCTGGATCTCTATTACAAATGGCTCTCTAAATCTCATCCCACATGTGTGGCATAGATTCTACAAGGTATGTTCAACTAAGCGGATGTGATGGCGTCCGTCAATTGGTGAATGTTGGCTGGATCTATATTACAAATTGCTCTCTAAACCTCATCCCACATGTGTGGCATAGATTTTACAAGGTATGTTCAGCCAAGCGGATGTAATGGCGTACGTTCAATTGGCGAATGTTGGCTGGATCTATATTACAAATGGCTCTCTAAATCCCATCCCACATGTGTGGCATAGATTATACAAGGTATGTTCAGCCAAGCGGATGTGATGGCGTCCATCAATTGTCGAATGTTGGCTGGATCTCTATTACAAATGGCTCTCTAAATCTCATCCAACATGTGTGGCATAGATTCTACAAGGTATATTCAGCCAAGCGAATATTATGGCGTACGCCAATTGTTGAATGCTGGCTGGATCTCTATTACAAATGGCTCTCTAAATCTCATCCCACATGTGTGGCATAGATTCTACAAGGTATGTTCAACTAAGCGGATGTGATGGCGTCCGTCAATTGGTGAATGTTGGCTGGATCTATATTACAAATTGCTCTCTAAACCTCATCCCACATGTGTGGCATAGATTTTACAAGGTATGTTCAGCCAAGCGGATGTAATGGCGTCCGTCAATTGGCGAATGTTGGCTGGATCTATATTACAAATGGCTCTCTAAATCCCATCCCACATGTGTGGCATAGATTCTACAAGGTATGTTCAGCCAAGCGGATGTGTTGGCGTCCATCAATTGTCAAATGTTGGCTGGATCTCTATTACAAATGGCTCTCTAAATCTCATTCCACATGAGTGGCATAGATTCTACAAGGTATGTTCAGCCATGCGGATGTGATGGTGTCCGTCAATTTTCGAATGTTGGCTGGATCTCTATTACAAATGGCTCTCTAAATCTCATCCCACATAGGTGGCATAGATTCTACATGGTATGTTCAGCCAAACGGATGTGATGGCGTCCGTCAATTGTCGAATGATGGCTGGATCTCTATCACAAATGGCTCTTGAAATCTCATATCACGTGAGTGGCATAGATTCTACAAGGTATATTCAGCCACGCGGATGTGATGGCGTCCGTCAATTTTCGAAAGTTGGCTGGATCTCTATTACAAATGGCTCTCTAAATCTCATCCCACATGTGTGGCATAGATTCTACAAGGTATGTTCAGCTAAGCGGATGTGATGGCGTCCGTCAATTGGTGAATGTTGGCTGGATTTCTATTAGAAATGGCTTTCTAAATCTCATCCCACATGTGTGGCATAGATTCTACAAGGTATATTCAGCCAAGCGAATATTATGGCGTACGCCAATTGTTGAATGCTGGCTGGATCTCTATTACAAATGGGTCTCTAAATCTCATCCCACATGTGTGACATAGATTGTACAAGGTATGTTCAACCAAGCGGATGTAATGGCGTCCGTCAATTTTCAAATGTTGGCTGGATCTCTATTACAAATGGCTCTCTCAATCTCAACAAACAGGTGTTCGATTGGATTTAGATCTCACGACTGAGGGGACATTTTAGCAGTTTAGTCGTATTGTTGGAATCACTATGTGATGATCCGAGCATTATGGAGTGGGACATTATCCTCCGAGATGTAGCCTTCACCATCAGGAAAATAGCTTGCTCATATACTCAATGGACAAAACATTATAAATACCTACCAAATAGCTTGTTGGTCCTTCTCTAGCACGAATAACAGCCTGTAAATGCCGACGCATCGACTCCACCAGATGCCAGAGGGTTTCCGAAGGTAATGCCAGCCATGCCTCTTGCACGTTGTCCACAACTCCACCCGAGACATCGGTGCAGGATCCATGGATCTCGTGCTCCACTCCAAGGCATCCCAGAGAGCTTAAACAGGGTTCAAATCCGGCGACCTTGGGGACTACTTGATCGTTCCAAACTTAGGTGAGTGTTTCTCGATCCATGCCTGGGTGGTTGTCCTACTGAAACAGACCATCATCAGACCATGACGGAGTGTAGGTGATAACGCAACGCGTGCTGGTAGCGCGCAGTGGCTAAGGACCTCTCCAGACACACTAAGATATCTAATATTTAGCATGAAAATGCTCTCCAAACCATCACAGACCCACCACAGTCTTGAACAAACTCAACCTGGAACGACGGAACGATGGCCTCATGCTGCCGACAACACACCCGCACCTGCCCGTCTGCTCCGTACAGCTTAAAACGGGATTCATATGACTACACGACGCAGCGCCACTGTGCACGCGTCCATCTTTGATGTTTCCTACACCAGGCGAGGCGTAATTTCCGATGACGAGCAATCAACAGTGGCACATGAGTAGGGCATCGGCTCCCGTAGCACAGGGTATGCAGCGTACGTCGTATCGTTCGCTCTCTGACGCTGCTTGGACCTTCGACATTTAACCTGGGTGTGATTTGTGCCGCCGTTTCCAAGGGGTCGGTCTGTACGAGCCTGGATATTCTACGTCGATCACGGACATCAATGGCTTGTAGTCGGCCACCACTTGCTCTCTGGACCCTAGTACGTCCATCGATGGTATACTCGTGGTACGGCCTCGATACAGTTGCCCTAGGGAACCCTATGGTTGTTACCACTTGGACGATGGAATGACCCATCTGTCGTGCTCCCAACATGCGCCCACTTTCAAAGTAGCTAAGATCACCACATTTTAACGAGTCCGTCGATTGCGATGCACTGTTAAGAAACCCTGTTGTTTGCCTATTTATCATTGGTTTCACTCTACGTTGGTGACGCCCATATGAACTGCCCATCATCCCTATCTATAATGTTTTGTCTGTCTACTGGGTGTGTAAGGGTGTGCCTGATCCGCAGTGATGTTGAGACACCTCGTGGAATGCAAATGCTGTCCCAGAGGTATTAAGGCCGAACGGCAGCCATGAAAACTGACCCGGGATACCACCTCCACCAGCTTCTACAGTTAATGCTAAGCATGTGGGATCCATCGATACGTTTTGATGACGTCATGTTTCGGCCCGCCCTTCTGAGTGTGTTATCTGAGAATATGTTTCATTGGACCATTCGTCCTTCTTCCAGTCCTCGATGTTCCCGTTATGGTGCTACCTTGCCCACTATAGACAATTTTGCTGGTTTTTAACAAAGACGACTGGCAGAGACGAAAATAAATATATTTTCCCATTAATACAGAGAATAAATTTACAGTGAAGTGCCAAAGGCCATGGGATACGTACCTAGTATCGTGTAGGACCTCCTCTAGCACGGCAATGAGCAGCAATTCGACGTGGCATCGATTCCACAAGTGGCTAGAAGACTTCTGGAGAGATGTCGAGCCATGCCGTCTGAACAGCCGCCTACAGTTCTTTGGTAATTGTAAGTGCAGGGTCTTGGGCGAGAATGGACTTTTCTACCACGTCCCATAAGTGCTGCATTGGGTTCATGTCGAGAGAACGTGGTGGCCACACCATTCATCGGAACTTCCCACAATGCTCCTCGAACCAATATTGGACAACTTGGGCACGATAACATGGGACATTGTCTTCCTGGAATATCATATCGTTGTTTGGGTACATGAAGTCCATAAAAGACTGCAAATGGTCATCCAGCAGAGCAAGACAAAGCGATTACCGGTTAATGACGTGCTTACGAGGACTAGAGGACCCAAACTGTGCCACGTAAAAACACCCCACACGTATATGGAACCACCACCAGCTTGCCCAGTGCCTTGCTGACAGCTTGAGTCCATGGCCTCATGGGGTCTGTGCCACACCCGAACCCTACTAACAACTGGTAGTGTGACTCATCGGACCAAGCCACATGTTTCCAGTCTTCCAGGGTCAAATTACCGTATTCACGAGACCAGGTGAGACTGTGTCTGATGTCGTGGTATTAACAAAGGCACTCTGGTTGGTCTTCTGCTCCCCTACTCCATTGAAACTAAATTACGCTGCACTGATCTCATGGATGTCTCTGATACCGTCTGCATTGAATGTGGATGTTTTTTGAGCTAGTATCGCTTGTCTGTTAGCATGGACAATACTGGTCAGACACTGCTGGTCACTGTCATTCAGCACACGTGGTCGGCCACTGCGATGTCCACGGTGGGTGGTAATGCCTTCTATGAGGTATTCTCGGTACACACGTGACACCGTGGATAGAGGAATGTTGAATGTTTGCACAACTTCGGAAATTGAATGTTCCATCCGTCTGGCCCCCACTACCATGCCTCTTTCAAATTCCGATAATTCACGTCGGCTTGCCATAATCCTACTAGCGGTTATTTAACCTGACTCACGAGATTACACCTCGTAACTGATCAAAATCGTGGAGTGCGTCGAAACCTTTATATGTCGGCAGCGCTTGTTAAACATTTGCATACTGCTACCCCATGGCTTTTGGCACTTCAGTGAATATATCGCAGTTTTGTACATTTATTTGTGGATACAATAAAATTCGTCTGGAATTTTTGTTTCCCAGTAAGAAAAGGCTTCTTTTAAGATCAAAATCCTTCCTTTCTGTGTGGTCCATTTATAGTATTGAACATTAATAAAGTTTTGAATGTTACTGAGCAATTAAAGTTTAAATGCTGCCTTTATGATGATCACCACACGAAATCCCCTCTCACAGCCCATGGTATGCTAGCATGCCGATTCTACGATATTACTGACAGCTTTAAAGCAAAACAATTTTTAAATCATTTTCGTTACATTGTTTAAACCTTCCAGCAGACTCAAGCTTTGACTTCTCAAGTGCGTGAATAATTTAATCAGTTTCCAATGAGCTATAACTTATAACTGTCCTTTCAGGTACAGTAATTTTTATGTGGTTATACATTTATCGGTGTAAACTCTTTCTTTCCGGATTTAACAAAGATTTCAGATTTATTTTCTAATGTCGCCAAACCTTTCTGCTAAATGTTTCACAAGGACATGTAGGAAATTTGTCTTTACTTTATGCAGCTCATTTCTTTGTTTAACTCCTCTTATATAACAATCCTCGAACTCAAAGTTCTATGTAATCAGTAGAGATACAGGATCATACAAATAACTCATTATTTATTTCAGAACGTATAGGTGTAGTGTCTGGGAAGGGACACGGGAAAGGTACATACGCCCTTCCAACATTAAAATATTTAAATGCGAAGGCAAGCCTACGATGGGATAGTAAATATAAATGGGAAGTTTAATGAAGTCGCTACGAAGCTCAAAGAGGAAGAAAGAGCTCCATACACAGATTAATTTTGGCCATCAAAATATTTAATTTTTTTTAAATATTAATATTTAAAAAATATATCTCTCTCCCTCTCTCTCTGTCTTTCTCAGTATTTAATTTTTTTGTGAGGAACTAGAACCACTGCAAATGGTTTATTGTGAGGAAATAAAACCACTGCAAATCTCTCTCTCTTTCTCTGTCTCTCAGGATTATTTTTTTTTCGTAAGGAAATAAAACTACTGCAAGTGGTTTATTGTGAGAAAACAAAATCACTGCAAATCTCTCTCTCTCTCTCAATCGTTTTGTGTTTTTTTTGTTTTAGCGTCCTTTTTTTTGTTTTAGCGTCCTTTTGTGTTTTATTTTGTTTTAGCGTCCTTTATCTCTCTCTCTCTCTCTCTCTCTCTCTCTCGCTCTATGGTTTTCTTTTTTTCGGTTTTAGCGTGTTCATGGTTATAGAGTCTTGTGTCTCGCTCTCTCTCTTAATGTCTTTTTTTTGTGAGGAAATAAAACCACTGCAAATATTTTATTGTGAGGAAACAAAACCACTTCAAATCTCTCTCTCTCTCTCTCTCTCTCTCTCTCTCTCTCTCTCTCTCTCTCTCTCTCTCTCTCTCTCTCTTTCTCCCTCTCTCTCTCAATGGTTTTGTTTTTTTTTTGGTTTTAGAGTCCTCTCTGTCTCTCAATGTTTTTTTTCGGTTTTAGGGTCCTCCCTCTCTATCTTTCTCTATCTCTCTCGGTCTCTCTCTTTCTCTGAATGGTTTTTCGTTTTAGGGTCTTCTCTCTTATCTATTTCTCTCTAGCCATCTCTCTCAATGGTTCCTTTGTGAGGAAATAAAACCACTGTAAATCGCTCTCGCTCTCTCTCTCTCTCTCTCTCTCTCGCTCTCTCTCAGTATTTATTTTTTTTTTGTGAGGAAATAAAACCATTGCCAAATGCTATCAATGTAGAAAACTCATTATACAACATTATTCATGTATCAGCAAAAAGATTTGTCATATTTAAAGGAGGTTAAAAACACAGAACTTCAAAAAACTTAAGAACTTTTTAAAAAATTCGCTGGTCAGTTCGTCATCGTTCAGTCCCGATGATTGAAGATTATTGATGAACAAAAAAAGTGTTTTTATTCACTTGAAAAACCCAAATTTTGTATGTACGGAAAAAACTATTTCCGAGAATGACCTGCCCCCAAAGGAAAAACATCAGTTTGCACTTTTTCGTGCCCCCACCCCACCAAAGGAAAACATCATTTTATTTTACATTATTTATTCGTGCCTCCCCCCACCCAACAAAACGTCAATTTACACTTATGTGTGCTCTCCCCCACGAAAAATAAGAGTTTACACTTATTCATATCCCACGGAAAACATCAGTTAATGCTTATTCATGCCATTATCCCACGTTTTAGGTCACACTATGACTATGTCGGAACCCAGTGATAGTTCTTGAAGCCTTTCTTTGAAGATTTGAATTTGGCATTCCGTAAAGTCGAAGTCAATATTTCGTTTTTGGAAAGCTGAACATGACTTCTTTAACGCAAACTGAAAGAAAGGCTGTCACTCCAATAATTCTTAGAGTGGTAATTGTTTTCAATAACCCTTGAACAACTCCACCTTTGTTTCGAGTTAATATAGAGACAAGAATTTTCCATTTTTTTTTTCATTGCTGTAACTCAGCACTCCAGTGACACGTGACAGCCATCTTTCTCTATTGCAGGGATGGCAAACCTTTTGTGTCCTGGGGCTACTTTCGATTTTAGTACACATTGGTAGTCGACTAATAAATTAACTGACGAAATTTGTAGGGAGGAGGAGGGCTGGCAATGACATCATTGTAAACATCAGAAAATGAAATTATTGATTATATTTGAAGCGTAGAAAAGAAATTTAAACAAATACAAAAAAAAAATAATTAAAAAAAAGGAATAATAAAACTTCTCTTCGATCAACCTGAAAGAGGAAATGTATTCAAAATAAAAACGGAGAAATTGCAGCAACTGTAACGGAACAAAAAGGTTGTAAATGTTTTAGGTGTAAATTATTTTACATTACTATTTTCCAGACGGGTGATGTAAAAAAAAATTAATACTCCGATAAAACACAAACTTCTTTTAATAAAACTTGAAACCAAACAAAGCAATTAAAATAATAACAGAGTAATGGTTTTTATTTTTTTAATGAAATTTAAAAAATATTTAATTTGTCCTTCAGATGAAGGCAGCCTTACCTTGTTTTTTTTGCCGACACATGACAGTAAAGTCCATCAAGAAGTTGATCCTGTTGTAACTCATATAGTCCATCAAGAAGTTGATCATGTTGCAACTCATATAGTCCGTCAAGAAGTTGAACATGTTGCAACTCATGTAGTCCATCAAGAAGTTGATCATTTTGCAACTCATATAGTCCATCAAGAAGTTGCTCATGTTGCAACTCATGTACACCATCAAGAAGTTGATCATGTTGCAACTCATATAGTCCATCAAGAAGTTGATCATGCTGCAACTCATATAGTCCATCAAGAAGTTGATGTTGCAACTCCTATAGTCCATCAAGAAGTTGATCGTGTTGCAACTCATATAGTCCATCAAGAAGTTGATCATGTGGCAACTCATATAGTCCATCAAGAAGCTGGTCATGTTGCAACTCGTATAGTCCATCAAGACGTTGTTCATGTTGTAACTCATATAGTCCGTCAAGAAGTTGCTCATGTTGCAACTCATGTAGTCCATTAAGAAGCTGATCATTTTGCAACTCATACAATGTTACTGCAATCCTCAAACAGCAAAGCCAATTTTAGTCAGTTATGCGATTCATATCTTTTGTTTTTATCGCTTTCATTGTGGAAAATAAAGATTCACACAAGTAGGTGGACCCAAAAAAAGCTGTCATACAGTATAAAACGCCAAATTTCGAATGTTTGAATAAGTTTCGTGATATAACAGCTGGCAGAATTCTGTACCACCACTATCATTAGCTCTTGTTTTCAAGAATAGGTCGCAGCGCAGCTTCACTATTTCCTCTTCAATTTTAATTGGATCTCCATCGACTAGCTCTGCTGTCTTCGAAGCCAGCTCGGCCACATCATCCGTGTTTGTTTCATTGAATGAAAATGTCATATATGCCCCAACGTCCTCTAACTTTGAAAACTCAGAGAACCTTCTTTCGAATTCTCCGTGCAAATCGTGCAATTGCTTTGCAAAGCACTCGAAGACGGGTGATGTACTACACTCGGACTCTTGCTCCATACAAAGTGGCTACTTCTCAGTTGAGTTCCGAATAGTTTTATTCTTTCCTTGGAACTTTTGATCAAGCTCATAACTTCCATCAGGGATTTATTTTTCCCTTGTAACCCAAGATTCACTTCATTTAATTTTTCGGTTAAATCACAAAGACAAAATAGCTTCATTAACTATTTTTTGTCTTCCAACTGATCGTAATTCTCTCCCTGTGATTTTAGAAACTCTTTGATTTCTGGAAGGAGACTTCTAAAATAAATCTTTTTAAGAATGAAGCGCGACTGAGCTAGCGAACATCGGTGTGTAGAAGGAGATCGGCATGCTCGACTGCACTTTCTTGAAGTAGAACTCGAAACTTGCATCTTTGATGGCTTCTGCATTGAATTCCGTTCACAATTTTAAAGGCTGGAGTCATAACATTATTTGAACTCAAAATTTTAAAGCACAACACTTGATGATGGATAATACAGGGATACAACGTGAAGGAGAGTATATCTTCGTCATCTCTGCAAAGTGTGATGAAACTTACTTTATTTACTAATATATATCTGGTGCGTCATCGGTCATGGACACTACCTTATGGATCGGAAACGTCCTGTCAGTAATAAATGGTTTAAAACCATTGTAGATATCTTCACCTCTCGTCTGTTTCTTCCGCGAGATCATTGTTAAAAGCTTTTCTCTGAACATCAAGTCGGGAAAAACCATTCTAATGAAAATACATAGCTGAGATATGTCAGTAAAATCTGTAGACTCGTCGAACTGCAGAGACAGAAAAGTACATCTTCATTTAACTAGTCTTTTAAGTTCTTACTATTCTTTTTAATCTTGTTTAAGTTTAAAAAGTTAGTTCTTACTAGTATTTTTAATCGTTTTAAAGTTTAACTAGTCTTTTTAATCTTTCGTTAACTAGTCTTTTTAGTTCTTACTCATAATTTCCGTCTTTCTCATCACGGTGTTTCCTGACAGAGATACATCTTTAATTGTTGAAAGTATTTTTGATTTTTTTTTTAAATCAATGAAAAGAACTCTCGCTGTGCAGAAAGCCTCGTTGATGAGTTCTCCGTCTTAAATTGGTTTACTTTGTTTCAGAAATACTTCAGTAATCTTGAATGACGCTAATGCCACCGCTTTTGACTTACTTTTAGTCTTTGTGAATGCCGACTTCTGAGTGCTCAAATTCGATTTACGTTCACGAGCTTTAGTCTTTTGAAGTTCACTACCACTTGGGAAACTCGTAGCGAATGTTTTGCGAATGGTTTTAAAATGTCTTTCTGTATTCGCTTTCTTAGGCAACGCAGCACTATAATTGCAAATAAGACAAACACACCTACCTTTAACCCTAATAAATAAAAACTCTTCCTTCCCCTTCACTGTGATAATGATAAGATTTTGCTTTCTTACTACTACCGCCTGTTGTATTCATATTGGTCAGAGTGTACTGAATAATGCGGAACTCGGAGTACCACACACACACAAACACCAACAATACACTCCACTGAGCAGTAAATCCACTGCAACTCTGTCTCTTCGCGCAATGTTGCCAGGTAGTGCTATTTTATAGCAAAAATACAATTTTATTTATTTTGCTTTAGTGCTACAATATTTTTCCGAATGCTATTTGTTATTTCTGGAAAAATTTTGCTGACTTTTTCTTATTTTTCTTTAAATCCAACTTGTATGCCAACAATTTTTTGGTACTATGTTGGCAATTTGGCTACACAAAGTCTATATACAGAGCTTGTTGTTAGTTAACCGTAACGTGATGAAATTTAGTTCCCAGAACCATTTTGAGTAACACAGTATATTTTTTTACCTCATTTGATTTTTGATATTGCCAGATTTCTTTCTACTTACGTATCCACATTCCTTCAACCGTCCTACACAGTTGGTAGGTTTATTTCCATTCGCTATCTGTACTGTCGAGCACTTCGAATGATGACTGGGTGCAATTACACAAAAGGATTGTAAATAATTTTTATTATTTGAAACTTCTAGCAAACTATTACCCATGAAAATGCGTATCGCAAACTAGAGGTCCAATGACTGATCTTCCTCTTCATTTAAATACGAAAATACTCAAATGTCAGAATTGAAAGCAGAATACAGGAATTTTCCTGTTTGTGAATTGGATTAAGCTCTTTAAAAGTAGCATACCGACAAATCAAATTTAGTTTTGTAAATGGATTGCTCCTTACTGTGTCTGTAAGAAGCAATCCATTTACAAAACTTTCACTGCTTTAGCTGCACTTTCTGTACCCATCAGCAATGCATTTGTTGAAAGAATGTTGTTCAAAATGAATTTGCTGAAAAATGTAACTCGAAATTGCATGAAAGTTGAAATGTTCCACGCTCTGCTGAGAATCAGGTGCCATTTGAATTTTGAAGCAAAATTTTGCAAATATTACTAGCAAAATGCTAACAAATTTGAATACTCAATGTACAAGTATGATGATAAATGTACAAGTATAAGGACAGTGCTAATGAGGATGATGATGGTATTGACATTACTAAAGAGTTTAATGTTACAGCAAATGCTTAATATTATTATCCATTAAGACAAGAATCTTGCTTTCATGGACATGATTTACTTCATTTACTAGTAAGATTCTGTTTTCTGTGTCACTGCACATTTAAATTATTTGCCCATATGTGATTACATTTTATAGGAAAATGTGGTACTCCGATGAGTTATTGTTTTTTTTACAATTGAATGAATGCTGTATACATTTTTTGTACAGCTGCAATACTACTGTAGGAGAAATACAGAAAGTTTTCTGATTTGCTGTTTTTTTTAATGCTGCCTTTTAAGTTTTCATTGGAACTTTGATGGCACGTTTTTGCTATTTTTCGTGGCAAACCTTGCTATTTTTCTAATATCTAACCTAACAACACTGTCTCCGCGCCGAATCTCCGACGCGCATGCGCAGTGCGAGAGCGCAGCAGTCAGGAGAATGGGGAAAGATTTGGCACCGCAGCTGTCGAGTCGTAACGTATTTTTAGGGCACTGCATACAAAGAAAATCCGTTGCGTTTCTAATGGACTGGAATTCGCGTTTAAGTTGCCTTCAGAAATGTGACCATACTAAAATTACGCAAATAATGCGATTTTTCACCGCGGGACACCATTTTTTGCCCTGCGGTCGACTGGTAGACCGCGGTCAATGCTTTGACCATCCCTGCTCTATAGCATATATGACAAAACTTGCACTTGAAACTCAGTAAATAAACCACTTCAGAAGAAAACTAAACTGACTAGTATTAAAAGAATTCCGTCTTGTTGCACGATGATATTTATTCAGCTAAAATACGAAATCTATGTACAAGTTAAAAAACATGAGTACTTTCGGTGTCACAGTGACACCTTCATCAGATGTGATTTCCATCATGTGGTTACATGCTGGTCTTAAATACGTGGAGCAGATGCATCATAGGAAAGGTAATGTTAGTGTCACATGATATACCAGATAACAAGACACTCAAAAGAGCATAATTAGCGAACGAAAAATTACTCAGCAGAAACAATAGTTATTGTGCTGTCCTTCCTAATCAGATTGCTCCAGGGTTCAGGCAAAACAGAACGATAATAGTCATTACGGCAACGTGTATTATAAGCCGAAATATGGAGACTTTCTGTAAATAACAAGGAATAAACATAGTTAGGTGTGTTAATGATCTTTGCGTTGTTCCGGTCTGGGATGGAATTTCCAGCACTTACAGTTCTTGCAAAAGAGGTGCTTTGGCGATTCATTTTTAAATCATATCTGTGTTCATTTAATCTCAAATCCAAATTTCTTTTGGTTGAACCCACATAATGATTATTTAGTTCACCAGAAGTAGTGTCGAGCATAGGAATAACATACACACCCCATTTTTTCCCTGTTTTAATTTTATCACGATCGTTGCGGATAATGGAATATAGATTGCATGATCGTATTCCAAATTGTATTTAATGACGGAAACATATGTTGGTAAGAAGGTTTACAATATGTGGATTGAAATCAACAGATCCAACATACTTTTTTGGCACTTGTTCACTAATTAAAGCAGTTGACATAGCAAACCGTACTTTATTGTGCACCCCTTTAACATGTCGCCCGGATAACCATGGTTTTTAGCAAAGGATGATATCCATTGTAGTTCTTGAGCTCTGGCAAAACGGCTAGAAGAATGTGAATTCGCTATTTTAAATAGGAAGTGCAGAGCAGAAATTTTATGCTGAAAAGTGTGGACAGAATTGTACGGAATTAGAGTGGGTGTGGAAGTGGGTTTTCGATAAACGGCAAAGGACAAGGAATTTTCAGAAGGGTTACGAGTAATTTGAAAATCTAGATAAGGTAAAACAAAATTATGTTCAAGTTCTACCGTGAGTTTGATGGAGGGGTATTGAGAAGACATAGCGTTGACAAACTGATGTAACTCATCTATGGTATATGGCCAAATTACCAAGATGTCGTCAACTTAACGGACACAGAAACTAGGTTTTTGTGGGAATTCTTGTATGACTTTATTTTCAATGTGCTGAAGAAGAATTTCTGCTAAGACTGCAGATAAAGGTGAACCAATGGCTGTCCCATCGGTTTGTTGATAAAAAATGTTCTGAAATTTGAAAAATGAACGCCTTTTAATTAGATGAAGAGCATTCATTATGAAAGAAATATCATTAGCAGAAATGTTAGAATCAATGAGTAAAGCCTGAATTAACTGCAATGTAGCTTCCATAGGTACATTCGTGTATAACGAAATTACATCTAGGGACGCCAACTCTAATTCCGTACAATTCTGCCCACACTTTTCAGCATAAAATTTCTGCTCTGAAATACCTATTTAGAAAAGCATATTCACATTCTTCTAGCCGTTTTTCCAGAGCTCAAGAACTACAATGGATATCATCCTTTGCTAAAAACCATGGTTAACCGGGCGACGTTGTTAAAGGGGTGCACAATAAAGTACGGTTTGCTATGTCAACTGCTCTAATTAGTGAACAAGTGCCTAAAAAGTATGTTGGATCTGTTGATTTCAATCCACATATTATTGTAAACCTTCTTACCAACATATGCTCCCGTCATAAAATGCAATTTGGAATACGATCATGCAATATATATTCCATTATCCGCAACGATCGTGACAAAATTAAAACAGGGAAAACATGGGGTGTGTATGTTATTCCTATGCTCGACACTACTTCTGGTGAACTAAATAATCATTATGTGGGTTCAACCAAAAGAAATTTGGATTTGAGATTAAATGAACACAGATATAATTTAAAAAATGAATCACCAAAGCACCTCTTTTGCAAGAACTGTAAGTGCTGGAAATTCCATCCCAGACTGGGACAACGCTAAGATTATAAACACACCTAACTCTGTTTATTCCTTGTTATTTACAGAAAACCTCCATATTTCGGCTTATAATACACGTTGCTGTAATGACTATTATCGTTCTGTTTTTCCTGAACCCTGGAGCAATCTGATTAGGGAGGACAGCACAATAACTATTGTTTCTGTTGAGTAATTTTTCGTTAGCTAATTATGCTTTTTTGAGTGTCTTGTTATCTGGTATATCATGTGACACTGACATTACCTTTCCCATGATGCATCTGCTCCACGTATTTAAGACCAGCATGTAACCACATGATGGAAATCACATCTGATGAAGGTGTCACTGTGACACAGCAAGATTTGTTCGAACGAGGGGACACATTTGCCTTCTTTTCTCCGGGGGACGGAAGGTGTTCCTGCTCCGTACTTTGTCTCCTGCTTTCATGTAAGAAATGGCTCACCTAGGTCTCATCCCCAGTGATAAGCCTTTCCGATGAACCCAGATCTTCTTTATAACGCTGCAACCACTGTATATGTTTTTGTTTGTGTTGATCAGTCAGGTGCTTTGGTGCCAACCTTGTATTAAAATTTGTCCAGTGTCCTAAGTTTCCATGCAACAATGTATAAGCAGAACTATAACTTATGTTTAACATAATAGCCACAGCAAATACAGTAAACCGTCGGTCTTCTTGAATGAGAGAGTTCACACGATCTGTATAGTCTTGTGTTCGCGACGTTGACTGGCGCCCAGACTGATCCTCTTCGGTCACATTGTGTTTTAATTCTTCTGCGAACTTCAGCGGTCTCGTTACCTGTTGCCCAAAGAAACCGTTCAACAGCACGTTGTTCAACAACGGTGCTATGGAGATGATGGACAGTCATATCCTGACATTTCTTACGTCTCGTTTCTTCATTTCTTGGTAAAATTCTGATGAATGATTACGTACGCGGTTTGTATGACTAAGTGTATTCCATGGCTTCGACACTACTTCCAGAACATAACGTCCATTTTTCAAAACGAAAATATCCTGTACATAACATCCAAATATGTTAGGTCGGGCTTGGAGAAACGTGGACACGAGGTTCAAGATTCATTGTCCTTCATCTTAACCCAACCTAAAAAACATGTGGTCCTTGTGGAAAGTTTTTAAATGTAGTGTGATTGGCAGATTTGTTCTACTTTCTTCATTCACTGAGATTTGACCATTATTCTCTCTCTCTCTCTCTCTCTCTCTCATGGAAAACAGTCTCCTATCCTTCTCCGGGCTGTTTAGGTCTTTTCTGTATCCGTTCTACCCAAACTACAAAATGTATTACGTGCAAATGGTGAAGAGTTATACTGTTCAAGACTTTCCTGCATCTACTCTACCCAAACTACAAACTGATTTATGAGCAAGTGCAGGAAGCTGGACTCTTCAAGACTGGCCTTCATTCATTGTACTCAAACTGCAAAGTGAATTACGAGCAAATGGTTGATAATTGTACTGTTCAAGACTTTCCTGCATCTACTCTACCCAAACTATAAATGGTATTACGAGCAAATGGTGGACTGTTGGACTATTCAGAACATTTCTGCATCTACCCTACCCCCCCCCCCAACAAAAATTATATAACAGGCAAATTATGAACTTGGCTTGTACTGTTCAGGACCTTTCATCCACTCTACCCAAACTACAGTACAAACTGAATTATAATGAAATGGTAGTTAGTTGAACTGTTCAGAACTTTTCCGCAGCTACTTTACCCAAACTACAAACTGTATTATGAGCAAATGGTGGACAGAATTTCCTGCATCTACTCTAATCAAACAATAAATTGTATAACATGAAAATGATGGACAGTTGGACTGTTCAGGAATTGCAACCACTTTACCCAAAATACGAACTGAATTAAGAGCAAATGGTGGACAGTTGGACTGTTCAGGACTTTTGTGCATCTACTCTACCTACACTACAAATTATGTATATTGTGATCAAAAGGTGGTTAGTTGGACTGTTCAGGACTTTCCTGCATCCAGTCTACCCAAAATACAGATTGTACTGTGATCAAATTGTGGTCAGTTCAGCGCTTTTCTGTATCAACTCCACCCAAACTAGAACTGTATTACAAGAAAATAGTGATCAATTGCCATATTAATAAACACATGTAGAAGCAGTACTTCATGATTTTTCCAGGGCGCTGTAAGTTACTCAGCTTCCTTTATTGAGCAATTATTAAGCTTCGTAATTTACCGGGAAGAAACAAAATTTAGTGGCACGTTAGGCTACTCGCGTTTCGGAATTTATTCCAACCGTGAAAGGCAATCGATCATGTTCCTATGTCCTCATTTTGGTCTCTCTAATTAGGGAACAAAAAGATCCGGAGCTTCCGTTCGGATATGACACAAATTCGACTGCATGCAGCCAATGTATTAACAGACCGTAGGAAAGGATTCATCATTTTGCTCGATATCCCGATTTCCTTTCTCTTTGTCGAAGTAATCACTTTTAATATTTCCTTAGACATGATGGAAACGAAATTACGAAAACGTACAAATCATTATGGCACGGAAAATGGAACAGAAACTTGCTGATATGCTGCAATCTGACAGGTGTATGTGCGCAATCTGATAAATGTGTGTAACGTTTTTTTGAAATTAAATGTGTGAATTCAGAGCGCAAAAAGTAAGTTGGGGTTCGCAAAACCTCAACTGCAATTTAATTTAATTAATGAAAGCAGTCAGGCATTTATCTACAAATCCACAAAAAACTATTTGGGAATAGATGTTTGAAAATGTGTACCAGCAGGCTTGTTGGGTTGGTTTATTATAATTATTATTTCCGGTTTGGCATTACCATGAGAATCACGTAGGGCTATAAGTAATTTCTCCGTCTCCAATTTCGGGGCAGGGGAGAAACTTGTTACTGGAGAGGAAATGGGGTACCATTTACGCTTCGTCCGAGAATCGGGTCCAGATCTGACGATTGGCTGGAAACCAGTGCCTCGGACCACTCAACAACAGAGGCGTTCCTGGGTTTTGCTCTTCTTCACAATTAACAAAAATTAAATGGCGGGAAATGTCTAAAATAGCGCATGACGAAGTAAATTTCTCCATCATTTTAATGTCAGGGGCGTGATTCGAATCACAACTCTCTGCTCCGGAGTTCCGAGTGCTACCCACTATACTACGCTGGCATGTGCTCTCACTGCTATCTGCCTTTATCTCATGTGCGTCCTGCGGGGCAGGCACGTCAGATCCCCCCCCCACCCGAAAGAGGGCGAGGGTCATGGCCCACTGGTCAACCGGGACCATGTGCTGTAGGCAGTCATCCGATGAAGAACGTGCATTTGAGAAATCCCAGACCATTTGGTAAGTGGAACGTAACATCACACTGATTTACTTTTTCGAAGCACTGAAGAAGTGATTCTCTTTTTTCCTGTCTCGCGGTGTTTGCAGAACACCACACCAATTGCGAGGAACCTAACGGCCAAGTCATCTTGGAAGTTCGGGCGCCAATATGACGAAGTAAGTTTCTCCATCATTTTTATGCCAAGGGCAGGATCCGAACACACAATTCTTGGCTCCGGAACTCCGAGTGCTATCCACTATACTACACTAGCATTTGCTCTCACTGCTATCTACATGAGATAAAGGAGGTGTGCTCTCACTGCTATCTACATGAGATAAAGTAGATGCGCTCTCACTGCTATCTACATGAGATAAAGTAGATGTGCTCTCACTGCTATCTACATGAGACAAAGTAGATGTGCTCTCCCTGCTAGCTACATGAGATAAGGTAGATGTGCTCTCACTGCTATCTACATGAGATAAAATAGATGTGCTCTCACTGCTATCTACATGAGATAAAATAGATGTGCTCTCACTGCTATCTACATGAGATAAAGTAGATGTGCTCTCACTGCTATCTACATGAGATAAAGTAGATGTGCTCTCACTGCTATCTACATGAGATAAAGTAGATGTGCTCTCCCTGCTATTCACATGAGATAAAGTAGATGTGCTCTCACTGCTATCTACATGAGATAAAGTAGATGTGTTCTCACTGCTATCTACATGAGATAAAGTAGATGTGCTCTCCCTGCTATCTACATGAGATTAAGTAGATGTGCTCTCACTCCTATCTACATGAGATAACGTAGATGTGCTCTCACTGCTATCTACATGAGATAAAGTAGATGTGCTCTCACTGCTATCTACATGAGATAAAGTAGATGTGCTCTCACTGCTATCTACATGAGATAAAGTAGATGTGCTCTCACTGCTATCTACATGAGATAAAGTAGATGTGCTCTCCCTGCTATCTACATCATGAGATAAAGTAGATGTGCTCTCCCTGCTATCTACATGAGATAAAGTAGATGTGCTCTCCCTGCTATCTACATGAGATAACGTAGATGTGCTCTCACTGCTATCTACATGAGATAAAGTAGATGTGCTCTCACTGCTATCTACATGAGATAAAGTAGATGTGCTCTCACTGCTATCTACATGAGATAAAGTAGTTGTGCTCTCACTGCTATCTACATGAGATAAAGTAGATGTGCTCTCACTGCTATCTACATGAGATAAAGCAGATGTGCTCTCACTGCTATCTACATGAGATAAAGCAGATGTGCTCTCCCTGCTATCTAGATGTGCTCTCACTGCTATCTACATCAGATAAAGTAGATGTGCTCTCACTGCTATCAACTTTATCTCATGTGCTTTCTGCGGGGTAGGCTCGTCACAAGCGATTTATGGTAAAGCTACACAAATTCTATTTCCCTGTAAGAATCAATATACTGGAACATAAAGAGAAAACGGTATGATATTATAAAATAAAATTATGCTCTAAATTGATCACAGCCTGCTCATTGTTACGGTACCTATATACGTATATAGTAATTGAAATAATTCGTGAACATTCTCAAAACAGTATAACTATACTAATGATCCGAATTTCTTGGCGTAGAATAGAAAACAAAGTTTCCAATTTTTCGCACTTCAACTAGATGGCTTTTTCGAGAAAGGTAGAGAGCAAACTGAATAATAGAACACTTCAACCATTTGAACGCCGTGACTTGAATAGACATTAAATGAATAGATGCACATGTGATCATTCATTCAAAGAAAAGAGGAGTCATGTTCGTTGGGCACGCGGTACCGTGGGAGAAAACACAGCGTTGTGTGACGAACTGGTTCCAAACTCGTGGCAATTCTAGAGAGACGCTACCACTGCAAGCCTTACTGTTCGTAATGATCTCTGAGGTTTCGCGAATGGCAGAAGATTTAGGCGTGGAGTAGGAAGCTAATTTCTTTATATTACACACATAGGAT
The DNA here is from genome assembly GCA_039090855.1 of Macrothele yani. Taxonomy (NCBI): domain Eukaryota; kingdom Metazoa; phylum Arthropoda; class Arachnida; order Araneae; family Macrothelidae; genus Macrothele; species Macrothele yani. The sequence continues at coordinate 17,002,868 of CM076989.1, forward strand.
CAGCGGACTTGAACTTCAATTCTCTGGCCAGAGCAGTAGTTATTTTTCCATCAATTGTGTCTCTTTTATATTCGATGAGTCTAATTCTGAATGAAGGCTTGGTCATTGCGATGTAGTATCGCCTGGAGTCATCCGGATACTGCAGTGGGATGCATGAATACCTGCCTCGTTGAGAAGAGGAGTCTTGTCAATATTTCTCTTAAACATAGTACACTGGCGTGCAGAAATTCAGGACGAGACGGTTTTTCGAATGTAACGTCAAGCAGAAGTGCTCAACTTCGACTCAAATCATGCCATAAGATCCCCAAGATGTAAGAATACGAGACAAGTCAGCAAAACTGTCCAAACAAGGAACACAAAGGATACAAAGGCACTTTATTGAAAAGGCAGCTTCGAGCACAACTGGACAGAAGACAGAAACGTCCATGTGATAGGCGGCTGCCAAGAAAATTCCAGTCTCTGGTAGTGGATATAATTACCCCTGACTACGTTGCAGGATTTACCACGTCTGTCCATGCTCAGGGCGAGGTTGTCAAGGAGCTGTTGAGGCATCGCGGCCCATTCCTCTTGTAGCGCTAATCGCAGCTACGGAATCGTTGCTGGCGGCTGGTGAAGTAATGTAAAGCGTCTCCGGAGAAGGTCCCACACGTGTTCGATTGGATTTAGGTCCGGGGACCTTGCGGGCCAATCTATGCGTTGAATATCTTCACTGTCCAACAGCTCTGCGACAGCCACTGTACGAAGAGGTGTAGCGTTGTCGTCCGTGAAAAGGAACTCAGGACCCACAGCACCTCTAAACAGACGCACGTGAGGCAGAAGAACCTCGGTACAATAACGGACACCAGTGACTGAACCTCCTTGAAAGATGTGGAGGTCAGTACGGCTACCAAGCATGATACCGCCACAAGGGAGAACTCCGCCACCTCCAAACCGGTCCCTTTCGATGATGTTGGAGGTCTGATTGCGTGTTCCCTGCTCTCTCCAGATGTGTATACGTCCAGAATCGCTCGTCAGATTAAACCGTCTCTCATCCGTAAAGAGAACTCGACCCCAATGCTGATGTGTCCAGTTCTTGTGTTCCTGGCATCACAAAAACCGGCGTCTCCGATGAGCAGGCGTTAATGGCACACTCCGCACTGGTCGACGTGCAAGTAGACCACCTTTGTGCAACCTCCTGGCCACGGTAAAACGCGATAACGGACGTCCAGTTGCCTGTTGCATGTGCCTTGCGATTTCTCCCGCTGTCTGCCGTCTATCCCTTCTCGCCTGTAGGACAACATACCGATCGTCCGCCGCCGTGGTTGCTCGTGGACGACCACTGCTAAAATCTCGGACAGCTGTTCCTGTTGTTTGAAATGCTCTACAAGCTCGTGAAACGATGCTGTGAGCGATCCCGAACCCCTCGGCCACACTAGTCACACTTCGACCTTCTTCCAACTTCCCAATGACGTTACCTCGGGTAAAGTCATCCAGATGTCGTCTACTGGATTGCCTGTTAGGCATATCGCACGGTGGCAGCAACTCGACGTCGTTCAAACCGATGTACACCGTGCAATAGCTTTCTCCGAATTGCTGAGCGTACACCGCCTGTGTGCTTTACACCCTTCCGACCCCCCCCCCCATCCGCTCCTACGTTATGCTGCATATATGCTCATGCCCTACCATACCGGACCCTAGTCTATCTCTTGAGTGGTCTTACGGTCCGTTTTGCCTGCTCGTTCTGCTGTTATGCTAATTTCTCCTCTTCGTCCTTAATTTTTGCCCACCAGTGTATATAAAGATGTCGGAGACATTATGCCGACACCGAAGTTCATCTTTCTGAGCGCGTTCTGGATTTGATAGGATGCACTTGGTATGTAGGAAATAAAGCCCAGATAGCCTAGTTGCGGCACAGAAGGATTAACACTGCTGAATCTGTTTTTTTTTTTTTTTTTGATAAAATTTTGTATCTGTTTCGAGGTACATCGATCCTCAGCTGCCAATTCTGTTATGTTTTTTGGTTCACGTTGTGTAGAGTGAACAACGGAGGAGATAGCGGAGGCTCTGCTAATTCGAGAACGGAAGAAATCTGTCTTTTAAGAATCAGTAGAGAATGAACTGCGGAGCATCAGGTTGGGAAAGGAGGTGGGTTTATAACAGACTTCTGTGCAAATGCGGTTTTCAGGCGATTCGTTTACCAGGACGTCCAGATAAGGAAAGATACCATTGGTTTCAAGTTTCATAGTGAAATTGATCGTAGGGTGTGCATAATTGACTTTATCTAGGAAAAGATGAGAGTCTCCTATCCTTAAGGCTGTATGAAAAATACGTCGTCAGCATGTCGCAGACATGTGGTAGGCCTTGGGTGTATCACGACAAAAGGACGCAAGACAAAAGAGCGATGTGCCAAAAGGGCACATGACAAAAGGTCAATGCAACAAAGGGGCGATACCACAAAAAGGCGAAGCGACAAAAGATCGCCAAGACAGAAGGGCGAACCCACGAATGTGATATTTTTCTACTTCAACTGCAAGATTTCAAAAAGGTATTATTTTCAAAACCGGCACCGGGGTCCCCTTGAGCAAATTATATATTTCTTTTTGTATTCAAATCTCAACTAAAATCAGACGTCTCATCCTATATAGAAGGCTTTCTAAACGATGTTATTTCCAAAAAGATGTGTGGTAGTTTTCCTGTGTGGCGGTTTACCGGTATCCCCCATATCTGAATTAGAATCAGTCTTACTATAATTATATTGTTTCACCGAACACCATAGCTTTAAAAGATCTAAAAATTTACGGTAACTTGTTTCCCATGTAATTTATATATGCCCCGTAACGTCATGGCAACAGAAGGGTACCAATCTCCAGGGTGTGAATTTGCCGGTTACCACGTTGACCAATCTCGCGGGTATGAATTTAGCGGGTACCAGTTTGCCGAGTACCAATCTCCCTGGTACGAACTTGCTGTTTCCCTACTGGGAAACCCATCCATGGAAGTGCTGAAAAACTGCTGAAAGCTTGTATGTCAGACTTCAGTTGCCTTGTAAGTACTACAGAAGACAAACCTGTTAGGGTAACGGTGTTTTTGAAATAGATAATTTTTATGCTACACAATATTAAATATGGGCAGGTTTTAAGCTTATATACCTTCTTATTGCACACGCACACTTTTGTGCTTCAATTGCAAACTTTTCTATGGGATCTTAGGATGCATTTGGAGTACAAAAGTGTCACGTCTGATTTTAGTTGGGATTTGAGTACACAAAGAAATAAACAATTTACTCAAATGGCCCCTGAGGCCTTTTTTGAAATAACATCCCTAAGAAAGCCTTCTGTGTAGCTTGCATTTCAGTACAAACAATATCACGTCTGCGTTCAATTGGGATTTGAATACACAAAGGAATAAGCAATTTTACTCGAAGTTATCATGGGCTATTTCGGAAATATATTTTTGAAGGCACTCCCTATAAGTTATTGAAGTACAGAAAAATCAACCTTTGCTTTCAGTTGGGATTTGAATATACATACAACGAAATAAGTAATTTGGAAATTTATATCTTCTTAATGTTTCTTGCAAATCTGTTAAATAGTTCTCCGAGTTTAGTGAATAGTTAGTCCTGGTAGTCGTGCGCCCTTCTGTCTCAGCGCCCTTTTGTCGTATCGTCCTTTTGTCGCATCGCTCTTTTATCGTATCGCCCTTTTGTTGTGCGCCTTTTTGTCGTGCGCTATTTTGTCGCGTCGCCCTCCTGTCGTATCGCCCTTTTGTCGGGTCGCCTTTTTATCATATCGCCCTTCTGTCGTATCGCCCTTTTGTCGGGTCGCCTTTTTATCATATCGCCCTTCTGTCGTATCGCCCTTTTGTCGGGTCGCCATTTTTATCATATCGCCCTTTTGTCGGGTCGCCTTTTTATCATATCGCCCTTCTGTCGGGTCGCCTTTTTGTCGTTCGCCCTTTTGACGTCCGCTCTTTTGTCGTGCTCTCTTTTATCGAGCGCTCTTTCGTGGTTCGTGCTTTCGTCGTGCGCGCTTTTATCGTGTAATCGGCCTTGGGGTGATGTTGGTGAATATATTTTGCTCAACTGGGCGAAATATTGCTTCCGCGAGGACGGCTGCAAGAGAGGATCCCATCGGAGCGCCATTTATCAGTTTATGGATTCGTCTTTGGAAACTGAAGTAGCTGGAATTTGAGACCAAGTCCATTAAGTTGAAGATATTGCCGCAAGACTCCTGCGAATAAAGTGATACTAATAAATATGAAAAATATCAGAGCACGTGTTCTCCATATCTATATTTAGTTAAAGGTTCGTTTTTTAAAGGCTTGAAATGTTTTTGTTATAAATATATCAGTAGTCTTAATTTCTTTTTGGTTAAAATCATGCAAAAATACCATTAAGGAACTTTCCTGGTCTTGAAAATGCTCTGCAAAAGGAATCACACAATAGCAACATGATATATTTTCCCAGTCTGAGCTGAAATGAAGCATTTTTTAAGATTATCTGGAATCAAAATATGATGCTCTAATAATTTTTTGTTTTATTCTAACAAAATATTTTAAATGGCAATTAATATTATGTTAAAAAAACTTTTAAATACTTTGAAAGCCAATGTTTTAATTGAACACAAATCGGGGAGATAGTGTTGCAATATTTTCTTTTGTTGATATGGTATTCATATCGACACGATTTGCAGTACACAATGGGTATGTTTTTTTGTCGCTGAATTTTTTTATACTCTCCCACGAAAAAAATATGTAATCTTCGTTTCACAGATTATTTACAATTTTACCATTTAGCGTGGAAACTGTTTTTAACACTAATCTTAGCAGGCATGCTGTGGGAAAACAGCATCTAAATCCTATCAAAGTACAGTTGAGTAGGATAATCTGAGCTTTACTCAGCGCCATTTTTATTGGTGCCTTTTTTTACCAGGAGATAAAGACTAGCTGATGACCATTAACCTGTACCGTCCAATTGCGGACTCCACAGGGTTAAGCGAACTCTCTCGAAATTGATAGTGACGGCGTTGCGAGTAATCCTGCCAGGATCCGACATTCCCCCATCCGGACAGGATCTGTCCGTAGACCTGCAGCTTGTTGCTACCCCCGTGGGCCGGCACTTTTCACCTCTCCGTCATGACCCTGGTGTGCGTGCCATTTGGGCAGGGCTAGAAAAATTCTCTGCCCCGGACTGGGAGAATCAATTGCTCGCGCGAACTGTTTGGGGCGTCCGCCCTTTATTCAAACAGAGATACATGCACATTACTTACACTGAGGAACCCATCTCCACGTGGGAAACAAATCCTTTGCTCAATGAGCCCTCTCACACTGAGAAATATTTAAAAGAAAATATTTACATTGATATTTACATTGCCACAGGACTAGGGTCAGTTCTCTGGTGATGACTCTGGGCTCGAGTCATCAGTTTCTCTTCTCGTTCTTCATCCCTCTTCTTTCTTCTTCGGTCACCCCTCAATTAGGTAGACCGCCTGTTCCTCTTTGAGGTGCTTCACCATCTCGATGAGCCCCTGTCGCGCTCTTGGGTACGCAAGCAGGATCGAGAGGTCCCTCGTCTTTGCCAATTCTGGCACTAAAGTTGCTCTCTTCCCTGCCAGAGAAGCACATTCTAGAATCATGTGCGCGACATCTGCAGTCTGGGCACCACACATGCACACTCGCTCCCTAACGGCAAATCTCCGGAAGTACTCCGGCGACACGCCGTGCCCGGTTAGTACCTGGTTGAGGGAACCATTACTCTCGATGCGCCTTATCGAAATTCGGGGGAATATTAGGCGTGTTCTTCTGCCCGTATCCCCTTCGTCCCATCTCTGTTGCCACTCCACTAACGTGGCTTTTTATAGTTGTGTTCGCACGCTTTGCAACGGCGTTTGCATCTGAAAATCTATGCCCTCTTTTCCAGCAGCTTCCTTCGCTAGCTGGTCTGCCCGTTCATTTCCGACTGTACCGACATGACTTCCGATCCAGTAGAAGGTAACCCTCATACTTTCCACTGACTTGAATAGCGCTTTTATCTCTCTGAAAAGGGAAGTCTTACTCCCGAACTGACAGAGCGCTCTCAGGGCCGCTTGGCTATCAGAGAATATGCTATAAGCACCTTCACTGTTCATAGTAAGCACCCAGCGCAGTGCTTCTCTGATCGCCAATAACTCTGCTTGGAAGACATAGGAATTGGGCGATAGTTTCACTCGTTCCGCGTGCATCTCGTTGCCATCCGAGATCACGCATAAACCTGCGCCGACACTAGCACCTATTTTCGAACCGTCCGTGTACAGTTCCTTCCCCTGACCTGTGGGGAGAGCTTTGTCCCAGCTCAGACATAGCTCGTAGGCTGGGTGGCAAGTCCAGTCCATTTTCAGAAGTTATACCTCAGACGACCGGTACTGGTGTCCTAAAAAAGGAACATCATCCCCGTAGCGGAAGGTCTGCATCACTGCTTCCCTCGCTACGACCAGGTCCACCGGCTCGCACCCTGCCAGCACTTGGAGCGCTGCTGTGGAGGTCCTGCGGAAGCACCTCGTCATGCCCAATAGCGCCCCGCGCTGAATTTGGTTGATACCATTTCTCATTCTAACGGTATCTGACCACCAGGCGGGACACGCGTATGTTAATATGCGCTCTACCCCTCGCTTATAGAGCACCTTTTTAGCTGGCCCAGTCAGCCGCATTCCGTTGATCTTGTTCAGAATGCTGGTGCATCTGTCCTTCAAGAAGCGAAGATGCGGTAGCCCCGACAATCTGGTGTAAAGGATGACTCCTAGGTACCGCATCTCTCTCACCGCTTTAATAGTATGCCCATTGAAGCGACACTTTGGTGGGGTGACCAGTTCCCCTTCTTTGCTATTAGCATTAGTGTCGTCTTTTCGGGAGCGAAGCAGAGCTTGCATTCCTTGCTCCACCTATCTAGCTGTGAGAGAGCGGTGTGTACCTTCCGCTCAATCACGTGCCTACCAGATGCTGACACTATTAGCATGAGGTCATCTGCGTAGGCCTGCAACTGCACTCCGTCTTCCAGTGGAAGCGCAAGGGCAGTATCTGCAACCACATTCCAGCACAAGGAGCCCGAGCAAGAGCCCTGCGGGCACCCTTTGGTGTACTCCCTACTGTAGGTCTTATCTCCGACCTCAAAATCTACTCTTCTATGCGAGAGAAAATCACTTATTAACAGGAACAGATTCCTGGAGATGCCAAGTCTTTTAAGACGGTCTAACACCAGTGGCCACCAGACGTTGTTGAAAGCGCCCCGCACATCCAACGAGACGAGACAGGTGTGCTTTCCCTGTGCTCGATTTTGCTTTACCTGCTTAGTAAGGCTGACCAGCGCTTGGCCGGTACACCTCTCCGGCGTGAAACCGAATTGGCGGCTAAAGAGCTTACCTAGGCCGACTAGGTAATGGGTTGCTCGGATCACAAGGACCTTTTCCAGCACCTTACTCCATGCTGTTAACAGGCAAATCGGCCTGTAGGCTGCGGGGTCTGCTCGGCTCTTGTTTTCTTTGCTGAAGAGGACGAGTAGCGCAGTCTTCCACATTGATGGGAAGCAACCTCGTTCCAGGCATTTAATCGATAGGGCAGCGAATTACCCAGGGTTGGCTAGAAACACCTCTCTGATGACTAAGAGGTCCAACCCATCTATGCCTGGTGCCTTGCCTTTCTTCAGACTGTTGATTGCAGCACCTATCTCCGCCTTCGTAAAGAGCGGGTCGTCAACCGTGTCTGGTGGATCTCTGCAGCGTTCTCTGATCGATCTTTGATCCGGGGAGTCCCCCGTCTCCTCATCGGTCGGGAAGTAGTGGTTTAAGAACACTTCCACTGTGTCTTGCAGAGTGGCGGTGTTGGTGCCACTCTCTGTTCTGACGGATGCCAGCAACAGTGGGCCGGTGAGCGAGCCTTTCGCCACCTTGTACGGTATCCCAAAGGGATTACCGACCGGGGTGGTCTCACACAACTGTCTCCAGTGTTCTCCCTTCGATTCCACCATTGCTTTGCGATACATAGCGTTGGAGAGATTGTATTCTCTTTTCAGGCGTTCCCTCCTGTCTGGGTCAAATCTCTCGCGTCGCATTTTTCGTCTGCTGCGTCTGGCCTTCCCTCGCAGATGGCTCAGATTTTCCGACCACCAAGGAAGCAGGGGTCTTGCCCTTCCCCCCGCTTTCCTGCAACCTTCACAAGTCGCTACTATCTCTTTGGTAAGTTTACCGAGATATTCGTTTAGGTCTTCTACCTCATCGAGATCTGCTGCACATCTGTCTCTTAGCAAATCTGATAGTCGGCCGTGGAGTTCCGACCATCTGAGGTTCCGGGCGTCGAACCTAGATTTGGGCTTTTTCCCAACTTTCTCAAACCCTATCGTGAAGGTTATAGCAAGGTGATCGCTTCAACTCACATCGTCCAGTACCTGCCAGTTCTGGAGGAGGTTGAGGACCGATGTCATCGTGAGGGTGAGGTCGACCCACGACGTCCCAGTGGCAGCTTGGAATGTGGGAATACTGTCAGGGTTGTTCCTGATCGTCAGATCCGAGGAAATGACGAAGTCAAGGAATTCACTACCTCGCCCATATTCATCTTGGTCTCCCTAGAGGGGACTTTTCGCGTTAAAATCGCCTGCAATGATAGTCTCGTGTTGCGGGTGGGAATCCAGCAACCGAGAGATAGTGTTTAGCACGTCTGAGGGAACCCCTGACGGTGAACAGTATGCGTTAACAAGCAATATTTTTTGTTACTGCTCTCAATGCCCAATGCCACCACATTAGATGTGCATTCAAGCTCCAGAGCTCCCAGGTCTGGATCGAGAACGACTGTGATAACCATTGGTTTTTCGCACCGAGAGTAGTACCTCCGTGAGGAGTTGGGAAACCCCGCTACCCTACCATGCGAGTGGTATGGTTCCTGCAACAGCAGGATTTTCGCAGCGACTTCACTGGCAGTTTTAAGAATCTGCCCTGTTGCGGCTCTCGCATGGTGAGCGTTTAGCTGGAGTACTCTTAGACCGGTGCTTGACATTAGCCGATCAACCATAATTAATTCGGCTTCACTGCTGCTCCAACTCCCTGATCAGAGAGGGACAAGTCTTGCTGAAGCTAGAATGGGCTGTTTACAGCTTCAGTTTAAAACGCTTGTTCGCGGATGTGCAGTTAATGCACTTCGGAGCAGCAGTGCAATCTTTGTGCTGGTGACCTGTCTCACCCCACTGCCCAAACTTGTCCTCTGCTTCCTTGCAGCCACTCCTGAAGTGGCCGAAGCCGTTGCACCGGAAGCATCGGTCTTCCCTGACAAATTCTTTCAAACGCAGGATCGACCAACCCAAGTTGAGTCGTCCTCGCTTGATTAGCAATCTGTAGGCCAGAGGATCGGCTTCCACCACCCAGTGGGCCTTACCCCCTTTGGCCTTAATGGCGACCTTTGCCGAAAAGTCCCCTTCGAGGTCCGGGTTTTGCTCTTTTACTCCGGCCTCGAAGTCCTCTCGCGAGACCTCCACGTCGACGCCATAAACAATCAGACGCGGGAGTCGCTTTTGGGGGGGTTTAGAGTGGGTGCAATCCTTGGTCAGGAGATTGCTCCGCAACTCGCCTTCCAGCTTGGCGATGTCCTCGCTCTTCGAGCACTCAGCCGCCACCCCTTCATTCCGTACTTTACGTACATCTTTGACTCCTATCTGCAGTTTTTCTGGCTGCACTGCGGATAGGAGTGTTTTCTTATCGTCATCAGACGTCTTGCCTTCGTCGGTGGGATAGATCAGGAGCACGTGTCTCCTATCTGGCAACACCTTCTTTAATTCCCTTAACTTGGGTGCCGGCACAGATCGTTGCGCCTTCGTGGCACCCATTTTGGCTGCGGCGGCGTAGGACATGGGTCCTACAGAGGGGGCGGGCTATGGCGCTCCACCCTCACCTCAAGCTTGCCCTCCAGCTTTGAGGTCAGCATCCCTTGTTGTTTGCAGGCGTGTTGAATTCTATTCAACGCCGCCGCGATCTTGCTCGCCACAGCCTTGCTTACCGTCTTGGGTAGTGAGCCCAAGACCATACCAATCTCTGCCACACAGTTATTAACCAGGTCTAGAAACTCCCCAGTGGCCCGTACTAGGGAAGTTTCAACCCCCCCCCCCGATTGGCCTTCGGATTAGGCTCCGAGGTCACCTCCGGTAAGGCCTTTGGTGACTGGGAGATCCCGGGTTTAGGAGAGGATTTCTCCATTGCCTGGTACTCCAAGGGTTGCACCTTGGTGGAAAAAGCTGTGTTTTGCTTTGATTTCAAAGCTGTTTTAGGGGAGAACCCCCTTCAACATCACTCCCTTTTGGAAGGTTTGCATCTCTGTGGGAGAGATACAAAGTTTTTCTGAGTCCTGCGTGGGCACCCTGGGGTTCTCCCACTCAAGTAAACGCTCAGAAAACCCGGGCGCGCGAGCTTTGGTCCAGTGACGGATCAAAGAGTCCTATCACTGGCCGAACCGGCACGACGTCGACGTACTCGCTATTCGTCACAAACGAGTTTGCGGTCAGTTGGGACTTCTCCCTGACAAGGGCGTTTTCATTCTAAGTCCCGTACTAAACTGACTGCACCAAAACACTTTTAGTTCGAAAAAAAAGAAAAAAAATTTTCACGAGAAAGGATTGAATCCTCTCTCGCGGGGTGAGCGGAGCTCACTTTTCGCAGACGCAACGGAACTAAAAATCACAATCAAACTCGCAAAACTCGCTACCTGGCTCGATGATAAATCGGCCGGTCTACCAGGGGATAAATGTGACAAAAGGACACTCGGAAAAACACAGTCTCACACCCGAAATCTCCCCTAATCCGTCCGAAGAAATCGCATGCTAAGGTTCGTAACGGTTGTGTGTCCCAAGTGCTCCTTTGTAGACGACTCAGTCCCTCATTAGAAAGCAACTCATTGGAACTGGTGCAGAGTAAAACTTATCTTACCCCATTGAGCTATACTTAGTCTTTTCCGGATTCATTAGTTCTCTCAATGGGATCGCAGGTGTTTTTCTGCTTCTGCTTTGGAGATTGCGCTGTTCCCTAATGAATTAACACACAGATAAATAAGCAAATATGTACAGAAATCTGCACTGGAGTGTTTGAAATCACATTTAAGAATGTTGTTCCGGAGTGAATCACTAAGTGAGATGATTTTCGAAATGACATTACAAAATTCTTGAGTGCAATGTAATTTTCTGAGGTATTCACCCCATCCACCCGATATATAGGAAGCACCTTATTCGAATTGGAAGGAAATAACTTATTTCGTTATTTATAAATCCATTTATTTGTTTCCAAAAAGTTGTTTGTTATGATCGAAAACTGAGAAACTGAAAAGCCGTGACATTGTGCTTTCCTATCTGTGCCTTTAAGCAGATGCTGAAACAAAGTTGGCAGGATGACATATGTATACTGTACTTTGAACGTGTGATAGCCTAGACGACCTGTCGGCTTACAGATATGCAAATAGCTTCGTTGCTATGGAAACATGTCGCAGACGTACGCGATTAAAAAATAAATTATTAGATTAGGATAATTTTCCAGTTTGGAAAACTTTCTGTAGCTGTTCAACTTGGTCAATTCAAATCATTTTGGAAAGCGATGGAAATGTAAAATAATGTAATAACGTGGATGGGGAATGTCGGGGTTTAAATAACACAGAGATTGCACCTGAGTCTGTGACGTGCTACAGAGGTAAAGCACGTGTTAAGATGTGAAATTTGCAGCGATACATTCCGTCGGTGTAACTTAGTCGGTTAGAGCAATTCACTGCGCGAGGAGACGCGATTTCGATTGCGTCACCGGCGAATTCCTGTTTTCACAAGCCCAACTTCTGAAGATCATAACTCACCGCACGTGGAAAAATTTAGTTTATGGTTCACCACACTAATTGGTGCTCACGTCGATAACCGGCAGGCTAAATTTAACTGAAATTGGGCAATCTTTTTTTCTTTTACGCTTTCCAAACGTAGGTTAAAGAATCTTATATGCAGCTTCGTCCGTCTGTCTGTCCGTCCGCATGATAACTAGCGTAAAAATAGTTCGATTTCAATGAAATTTTAGTATGTGGTAAGGGACCACCTGGGAACGAACCCTATTGAAAATGGACGAAATGGGTTCAAAGGTCAGGACATAGGAGCAGGATCTATTACATTGCCCTTATGCGACATAACCTGCGTAAAAACGTTTCGATTTCGATGAAATTTTAGTATGTCGTAGGGGACGACTGGAAACGAGCCCTATTGAAAACGGACAAAATGGGGTCAAATGTCAGGACATAGGAGCGAGATCCATTCCATTGCCCTTATGCGTCACTGTAAGAATGCTTCCATTTCGATTTAATTTTAGTATGTGGTACCGGACCAACTGGGACGAACCCTATTGAAAATGGCGAGATGGGGTCAAAGGTCAGGACATAGGAGCGCGATCCCTTATGTTGCCCTTATGCGTCATAACTTGCGAAAATTGTTTAATTTCGATGAAATTTTAGTATGTGGTAGGGGACCACTGGGGACGAACCCTGTTGAAAATGGGCGAAATGAGGTCAAAGGTCAGGACACAGGTGCGGGATCCATTATGTTGCCCTTATACGTCATAACTTGCGAAAATGGTTTAATTTCGATGAAATTTTAGTATGTGGTAGGGGACCACCTGGGAACGAACCCTGTTGAAAATGGGCGTAATGAGGTCAAAGGTCAGGACACAGGTGCGGGATCCATTCCGTCGCCCTTATCTGTCATAACTTACCTAAAAATGATTCGATTGCGAGAAAACTTTATCATGTTGTTTCGGAGGTACACTGAACCGGTTCTGTTGAATATCATCGAAATGGGGTCAAAGGTCAGGATATAGGAGCGAGATTTATTCCACAGCAATTATCCTCATAACTTGACTAAAAATGCTTCTTTTGAGACAAAACTCTAGCATATTGTTCCGGAGGAATGCGCAACCAATTCTGTTTAATGTCGTCGAAGTGGGGTCAAAGTCAGGGCACAGGAGCGAGATTTATTCCACAGCCGTTATCCTCATAACCTGATTTAAAATGTATCTATTGCGACAAAACTTTAGTACGTTGTTCCGGAGGAATACTGAACCAATTCTGTTTAATATAATCGAAATGGGGTAAAAGGTCAAGACACAGGAGCGAAATAAATTTCACAGCCATTGTCTTCGTAAATTGAGTAATGATTTCTGGTATGTTGGAAAGCGTGTCATAATCAACCCATCTCATGATTTTACTAACTTGTTGAACTTAGTCCGAAGGAATAGCTTGAAAGGAGTAATTGTATTTGTCCGGTTACGGACAAATACAATTTACGTCGTGGCATAAAAGCTACACAAAATTCAACAAGACCTTTTGAATGATTGATCAACGATGTCTTCATTTCCTCTGGCTGACCGTTTATGTTCGTCGCAAGTCCCTTTCTCACGTTTTGTCTCCTCCGACAAAAACTGACAAAGAAAGAAATATGTTTCTCATAACTGACAAAGTCGTTTCAAATGAAAAGTTGCATACTTAAATAATAAGACCCAGCCAAACACTTTCCGTACAAAATTTGAAGCTGATTTGCCCACCTGTTCCAGACTTATTAAAGGCCAAATTTCTGTATTCAATGTTACGCGTGCTTTTGAGCGCCACCGCGGATGTCGTTAAGCTAAATAACTTGGCCAGTACAGAATGTTTCGATGAGTACACATGCGCTATATTGAAAAAGTCACCGGACACCCCTTCAAAAGCATATGAGCGGATCCGCTGCGTTGTTAAGATGCGCGGTACAGCTACAAACGGCATAAAAACAAGCCTGCAGCTGACTGCGATCAAATCGCACTGTGAGGATGAGTTAAAATGTCGCGGAGGGAGAGAACTCACTTTGAGAAAGGAAAAATTGTTGGGTGTTATATTAGTGAGTTGTCCATAAGAGAAACCCCGAGGCGTTTAAACATACCCACGTCAACTGTTTTGGATGTACTAATTACGTGGAAGACACATGCGTGCCTGAAACAGCGAAACACACCGGTAGACCAAAGAAAATCAGTGATAGAGGACGTCGAAGCCTCAGGAGAGTCGTTACAGCAAATCGACGGAGTACTGCACAAGACCTCAGTGTACAGGGGAGTAAAAATGCTGGAACCTCGGTATGTACACGTACCATTCGCAGAGAACTTCATTCCATGGGTTACCGTGGTCGTGCGGTTGCTCATAAGCCTTTCATCTTTGCTCGGAATGTTACTCCTCGTTCATCATGGTGTAAAGAATATTTATCATGGATCGTAGATCAATGGAAACAGGTCCTATGGAATGATGAATCTAGATACACGATCCATCTGTCTGATGGCCGTGTGTGGGTATGGCGGCAGCCTGAAGAACGCTATTTACCACAGTGAACGCTATTTACTTGTTCCTACAGTCAAATTTGGAGCTGGCAGTGTACTCGTGTGGGGGTGTTTTTCGTGGTATGGTCCCGGTCCATTGGTTATCGTGAACAAACCTGTTAACTAGCACGTCTACCTCGATTTTCTGGACAATTATGCCCCACCAACTCTGTGGCAATACTATAGAACCGAGCCTTGTTGGTGCCAGCAGGATAATGCACCGAGCTATAAAGCAAGGACTGTTACGGCGTGGTTTGACGATAATTTCGTATCATGTGTGGAATGGTCAGCGCAGAGCCCTGATCTTAATCCCATAGAGCACCTATGGGATGGATTAGAACGCCGCATAAGAAGTTTGGAACCAAGGCCTACTACTAAGCAACAGTTAGCGGCAGCATTATTTACTGAATGGAAGCGCATACCTACCGCTGTGTTCCAAAACCTTGTCGAAAGTATGTCTCGAAGGGTCAGTGCATGCATTAAGGCCAAAAGTGGACCGACATCGTACTAATGTATGTCAATAAATGCTATGTTGTGTTTCTCTTATAGGTGTCTGGTGACTTTTGTCAATATTGTAGTTTATATATCAGTTCTGTCCGTCTCACACGTTAGTCGTAACACTAACTTGATTTAGTAGCGTTTGAGATTAATATTATTCTAATTAATATATCTCTAAAATAGAATTCTTGAGTCTGACATGTGCTTTTCTTGTGTATCATTTTTCGAAAATGTTGCTATTTTCACTAACACAAATTTCTGGTATTACCTCTGAGAGGTGAAGATGAGAATTGCAAAACAAGCATGTATTGGTTACTTGCCTACGGCCAAATTTGCGCGTTAATTAAATATATATGGTTCCGCTTATGGGACAGCGTTGTCTGAGTTTCTCGAAAATTAACAATTGGCTATTTTGTACCCCAATATTTTATTGTAATGTCTTTTAGTATGCAAATACATAAATTAAAAAAATACTAAGGATGTCAAGCAAATAAAACGTTAAAAATATTATGTTGTTCACACAGGATGATAGACCTCAGCTACGTCCCGCTTCCCAATGGCTTTATATGGTAATAGGCTATTTTCTTAAATATCGACGAACAGATTTAGTTATGTCTTTAGTTTAGCTAAAACATATATATAATAAGCCTTATCTCTAACGAATTAAGAATCTTTTTCAAAATTTCTAGGGTCTGTTTTTAGGTCTGATTGAAATTTTAGAAATTTAGATTTAAAAAAATGTGTGTGACCTGCACAAATAAGTTTTTTTTTTTGCAAATTTATGCCGAATTTCAGCCTCTACGACCAGTAGGTTTTTTTTATAGGTGACCTACAGACACACATTTTTATTATAAATGTGTACATTTACGTCTGCAACAGGCCACAGATATCAAACTGCGCATTGGTTCATAACGCCTTCTTTTGAAGTACAAGCCGGTTAGATTCATGTCGTTGTATCCTTCGGAGATGGGACTTTTATCAAACCTGCATGTTCTTTCATTGAGGGAAAATAATTAGTTCATGTAGTCTGTTCATACAAAATCTATTTGATAAGTTTAAAGAGAGAGCGAATTGGCCATTTCAGAAAAACTCTTTCCCCCTCTTTGAAAATATTTTGATCGTTAGATCTTTGATTAAATGCATTTTGGTCTGTAGGTTGACATTTCTTAGCAGTAATGAAGTCAATCATCTGTGGTACCTTTAAAACACACTTTTGCAGCAGCTGATTTCAGAAAGTGAAAACGAAAGTATTCCTTCTTGGCATACAAGAACCATGTTCAGCTATCACCATATTAGCAGTACCTTGAAAAAATATGAAAACTACATCTCCCTGGAATAGGATTCAAGACAAGATATCTCGATTTCCATTTGAGCACATTATTGTGTCACGACCCTGGAAAAAGAATAATTAACAAGAAACTGAGGCACAGGACTCTAAAAAACCATCAAAACTGCACTGGTAAAGCATCCATGGTTACAAGGGGAAAGAATATGAAGCACAGGACTCTAAACAAGCGTCAAATTTGCGCTAGTTAAAGCATCCATTACTACAGTGGAAAGAATCTGAATTACAGCACTCTGACCAAGTGTCAAATTTGCGCTAGTTAAAGCATCCATTACTACATCCATTACTACGGGGGAAGAATCTGAGTCACAGCACTCTGAACAAGCGTCAAATTTGCGCTAGTTAAAGCATCCATTACTACGGGGGAGAATCTGAATCACAGCACTCTGAACAAGTGTCAAATTTGCGCTAGTTAAAGCATTCATTACTACGGGGAAGAATCTTAATCACAGCACTCTGAAAAAGTGTCCAATTTGCGCTAGTTAAAGCATCCATTACTACGGGGGAAGAATCTGAAGCACAGGAATCTGATCAAGCATCAAATTTGCGCGAGTTGAAGCATCTACTGCTACGACGGAAGAGAATCTGAAGTACAGGACTGAACAAGCATCACAATTGTGTTAGTTAAAGCATCCATTGCGACGAGGGGGAGAATCTGAAGCACAGGATTCTGAACAGGCACCAAATTGGTGTTAGTTGAAGCATCCAGTGCTGAAAAGGAAACTGGATGTAACGATTTGCGCAGATCAGATATTTGTTCCGATCTTGTGGTTCAGTTTCTTGGAAAGTCTATGTCATGGGTGTTGTAACGGTAGCCTACACACAAATGGGCCATAATTCATCTGGACAAACAACAACGTGTTATGAGTTAAATACAGCATTCCCATTTCAAAAGTAAAATCCTTGCTTGTCTACCATGTATTTGTGAAGATTATTCGTCATTAATTTCTGAATGGTCTTTCTTGCACTCTGCAAGAACGACCGTAATTGAAACATTAGAATATACACTGAGTGGCCACTTTATTATGTCCACCCCCTCAGTACTTCGTTGGGCTACCTTTTGCCTTTAATACTGCGTCGATTCTTCGTGGCATGGACTCCACGACAAGTTGATAGGTAATTTGTGGAATCTGAGACCATGCTTGATGAATAGCACTTTCCAGGATTGTGAGATTGCTGGGTTGTGGATCCAGCTGTCTTATGGCTCGTTCAACATCATCCCACAAATTCTCAATGGGGTTGAGATCAGCAGATTGTGGGGGCCACCTGAACAAAGTGAACTCACCGGCATGTTCCTGAAACCAATCCTGTACAATACGAGCACTATGGCGGGACGCATTATCTTGTTGAAAGTAGCCAGCGCCATGGGGATAAACCATCCACATCACAGGATGCATTTCGTCCGCAACGATGTTTAGATATGATGCGCCAGTCAGATGTTGATCAACACGAATTAAAGGACCCAAAGCATGCCAGGAAAACATTCCCCAAACCATAACATTGCCTCCACCAGCTTGAAGGATTGTAGCAAGGCCTTTGGGATCCATGCTTTCGTGCTGTTTCTGCCAAATTCTCACTCGGCCATCGGCGTGGTGCAACTGAAAACGTGATTCATCGGACCACATAATTTGTTTCCAATTATCGACTGTCAAATCTTTGTGCTCCCGTGTGAACTGGAGACATTTTCTCTTGTTAACTGCAGACAGCAAAGGGGTTCGAATAGGCCTTTGGCTGCCATATCCCATCTCATGCAGTGTACGGCGAACAGTGCGTGCAGAGATCATTTGAGGGGATCCTTAATTAAGATGGTCTTTATTTGCTGTAGGGTTTCCCTTCTGTTGTCTGTTACCAGTCTGGACACTCTCCGTTCCGCCCGAGCAGTCACTAGTCGTTGCGACCACACGTTGCAAGTAGAGACCCAGTGTTTTGGCTGACAGTCCAGTCTTTAAACACTTTAACAACAGCTACTCTGGAACATTTCACGAATGCGGCGGTTTCGGTGATACTCGCTCCATGGCTCCAAGCTCCTACAATCATCCCACGTTGAAAGTCCGTCAAATCGCATTTTTACCCATCTCGTCACCCAAAAATCACTTCTACTACTGTCGCAAGCACTAAGCTTTCCCTTTCTATCCTAGCCTTGCCCTCTGGCGGCAACAGCGTGCAGCCATAGCTCATTTGCTTAAAACTGTCAGGTGGTCATAATAAAGTGGCCACTCAGTGTATATTTCATGATTTTTCCTTAGAGAGTAAATCTTTCCAGTATTTTGTACACTAGCGTGCAAAAATTAAGGACGAGACGGTTTCTCGAATGAAACGTCGTGCAGAAGTGCTCCACATCGACTCAAATCATACCATAAGATCCCCAAGAGGAAAGAATATGGGACAAGTGAGCAAAACCGTCCAAACAAGGAATCCAAAGGATACAAAGGCACTTTATTGAAAAGGTAGCTTCGAGCACAACTGGACAGAAGACAGAAACGTCCATGTGACAGGCGGCTGCCAAGAAAAATCCAGTCTTTAGTAGGGGATATGATTACCCCTGACTGCGTTGAAAGATCTACAACGTCTGTCCATGCTGAGGAAGAGGTTGTCAAGGAGCTGTTGAGGCATCGCGGCCCATTTCTCTTGTAGCGCCAATCGCAGCTGCGAAATCGTTGCTGGCGGCTGGTGACGTGCTGCCAAGCGTCTGCCGAGAAGGTCCCACACGTGTTCGATTGGATTTATGTCCGGAAACCTTGCGGGCCAATCTATGCGTTAAATATCTTCTCTCTCCAACAGCTCTGCGACAGCCACTGTACGATGAGGTGTAGTGTTCTCGTCCATGAAGAGGATCTCAGGACACACAGAACCTCTAAACAGACGCACGTGAGGCAGGAGAACCTCAGTACAATAGCAGACAGCAATGACTGAACCTCGTTGGAAGATGTGGACGTCAGTACGGCTACCAAGCATGATACCGCCCCAAACGTCCAGAATCGCTCGTCAGACTAAATCGGCTCTCATCCGTAAAGAGAACTCGACCCCATTGCAGATGTGTCCAGTTCTCGTGTTCCTGGCACCACAGAAACCGCCGTCTCCGATTAGCAGGCGTTAATGGCACACACCGTACTTGTCGTCGTGCAAATAGACCACCTTTGTGCAGCCTCCTGGCCACGGTAAAACGCGATAACGGACGTCCAGTAGTCTGTTGAATGTGCCTTGCTATTTCTCCCGCTGTCTGCCGTCTGTCTCTTTCTCGCCTGTAGGACAACATACCGATCGTCCACCGCCGTGGTTGCTCGTGGACGACCCCTGCTAAACTCTCGGACAGCTGTTCCTGTCGTTTGAAATGCTCTCCAAGCTCGTGAAATGATGCTATGAGCGGTCCCGAACTCCTCTGCCATACTAGTCACGTCACACTTCAACCTTCTTCCAACTTCCCAATGAAGCGACCTCGGGTAAAGTCATCCAGATGTCGTTTACTGGATTGCCTGTTGGCCATATCACACTGTGGCAGCAACTCGACGTCGTTCAAACCGATGTACACCGTGCAATAGCTTTCACCGAATTGCTGAGCGTACACCGTCCGTGTGCTTTATACCCTTCCGACCACCCCCTCCCCACGTCATGCTGCATATATGCGCATGCCCTACCGTACCGGATCCTAGTCTATCTCCTGAGTGGTCTTTCGGTCCGTTCTGCCTGCTCGTTCCGCTGTTATGCTAATTTCTAATCATCGTCCTTACTTTTTGCACACCAGTGTATAAACTAAAGGTGCAGCATTATAATTATTGCAGGTTAATAAGCAAAAATGTATATGTTGTCACCTATAGGGGCCGTCATATATTTTCCCTTTTATAATCCGGAATAAAACAAAACTCGATGCAGAAATCGCTGCGAGTAAGCGCGTATATGTACCTTAAATGCTTTTGAGGTAATTCTCTGAAAGGGATGTGACGATTTTGTGTTGCCAAAACTGTGTGTTGTAAAGTTTTATACAGTATTTAGTATGAGTACATAGCTGAACAGCATTTAATAATAGCGAGTGAACTTTGCTGCGGGAAAACATAAATTAGTGGTTCTCAATCTGAGAAGGGAAGATTTAGTAGAAATGCAAGTACGCGTTTCCGCCGCCTTAAAGAACTACTGACGCAGAGAAAAAAGTACACTGAAAGTTGCAGACACTGTTCCTGTTAACCAAGGCAAACTTTTAGACAGTATTTCTGCTAATAAACACGAAAGAAATGTTACGAATCCTGGCTTCTTTGTAATACACTCTGTCCATTCATTCTTACACAAAGACTAATGGGCGTACCTAAAGAAGTAAAAAGAAATGACAAAATTCTGTCCATATGTGCCACAGAACTATTTCAAACCCTCATGATAAGCGCAAAAAATGTGGGCATAATTACTCAACTTTGTAACTGTTTGCAATTTGATAAATTTAATATATCATGTTAAATTTCGCCATTCAGCTTATACTTAGATCATTTCTCTGTACGCTTAAAAACAGTTTTATATTACGCGAAGCATTTTATTTACAAAACATATCTAGAACACTCTGTCTAATCATAGATACACCTTATATTTACGAATGACATTTTTATGAAGAAGACAATCAGTAATATGGTTAAAGGCAGTTGTCTGTGGGGGTGCCTAAAGGAGTAAAAATAAATGACAAAATTCTGTCCATATGTGCCACAGAACTGTTTCAAAAATTCTTGATAAATGCAAAAAATGTGGGCATAATTCGAACTGTTTGCAATTAGATACATTTAATATATGATGTTAAATTTCGGCATTTATATTACACTTACATTCTTTCTCTTTACGCTTAAGAACAGTTTTATATTCAACGAAGAATTTTATTTACAAAAACATACCTAGAACACTCTGCCTCATGATAGATACACCTTATATTTACGAATGACATGTTTATGAAGAAGACAATCAGTAATATGGTTGAAGGCAGTTGCCTATTTTAATTCTTCAATGCATGCGTTCAGTCCTTTTGCAAGTGAATAAAGAGATGTAAGCCTTGCGATACTCTTGGCTAAGAACGATATAAATAATCGGATTAACACAATTTGCCAGATAAGCCAGAAAATAACCAAATACATTTAAAAATGGTACTTCTTCCTCTTTTTTGAGTATCTTTAGCAAGGATACAGGAAAATAGCACAATAAATACGTTATAAATATAACTAATGTCATTTTAAGAACTTTGAGATCCTTTCTTTGTCTTTTGGCTTTTGGTACTTGCGAAATCTGGCTTTTGCTGGTGATGTACACGCGGACTGGCTTTTGTAGAGCTTCCCGTGCTTGTGAGGTACTGGAAGTATCTTGCGATGGTCCATCTTGCGACAAGCCGCGGACATCCTCACACTGAATTTTGTCAGAAACGTTTCTGACGACGAAGTAAATTCGCATATAGCAGACGATGAAAGCCACTGAGGGGACTGCGAGAGCAACAGAGAAGAGAATCGTTTTGGGGGATTTCCCGTTCAGTACTAAGACATCGCAGGTACGCCCTTGAACGTCATATCCAAATTTTCCCCAAACTTCAGAGAGTGGTAAAGATAGCAGACCAAACACAGATATCCAGAGAGCTGAAATCATGATGCCAATGTTACGTGGTCTGTAAATTGCGGGATACCGTATGGGATGTACAATGCAGATATACCTGAAACAAAATCAGAAGCCAATTAACATACGTAACACGAAAAAGTTATGAGTTTGTGTAGAGCAAGCTCTAGGCTCTACACAAACTCATAGCTTTTTCGACCACAAAGCATGAAATACAAGATGGTCAAATCACACTGGTAAGAACAGTGTTTGTCCCACGGAGCAATGATTGTGTTTCTGACATAACGTTTTACGCTGATTGAGAATTTTTCTATCACCCACAGTTTATGTGTTGTGAAAACACAAATTTGTCCGTGATGTAATCGAAGTCGCGCTGCCTCGCTCCGCAGAATGTTGCTCTCCCAACTAAGCTGCGCGGATGGAATGTATCACTGCAGAATTGTCGTCTTGACACGTGATTTACCTCTGCAGCGCGTCTCAGTGTGACAACATTTCTTTTATTATTGGTTACTGGATTTTCAGGAGTTACATCAACAGAAAGAATATACAAAGGGCATCCTGAAAGCAATGCCTCCTCCTTAATAACTTTTGAAATTTTAAATATAAGAATGTACAAGGGGCATCCTGAAAGTAATGCCTCCTCGTTAATAACTTTTGAAATTTTGAATATAAGAATATACAAAGGGCATCCTGAAAGTAATGCCTCCTCGTTAATAACTTTTGAAATTTTGAATATAAGAATATACAAAGGGCATCCTGAAAGTAATGCCTCCTCGTTAATAACTTTTGAAATTTTGAATATAAGAATATACAAAGGGCATCCTGAAAGTAATGCCTCCTCGTTAATAACTTTTGAAATTTTGAATATAAGAATATACAAGGGGCATCCTGAAAGTAATGTCTCCTCGTTAATAACTTTTGAAATTTTGAATATAAGAATATACAAAGGGCTTCCTGAAAGTAATGCCTCCTCGTTAATAACTTTAAAAAATTTGAATATAAGAATATACAAGGGACATCCTGAAAGTAATGCCTCCTCCTTAATACACTGCTGGACAATTGCTAAGGACGGATCATAAACGGCTATATAGCGCATAAAAAAGAAAGTGTGGTTGGATGCCAAGTGAAATAAAATAATGTCATAATGCCAGGACATTACATGAAAGACAATTTATTGTGCTCTGAAATCCAGAAGGCTTTGGAACGTGTTCAAGGGACAAACAGGCCATTTTGTGCAGAATACGTAAACGTGAAAAAATGAAATTACCGTTCGCAGGCGTTCCGGCGTAAGATGTCAATACGGGATATGGCCACCATGGAGGGCGATGCAAGATTCCACACGTTGTGTCATGCTTTGCACAACATTATCAAGCAGCTGTTGGGGTAATTTATCCCATTCCTCTCTCAGTGCACGGATGAGGGTGTCCTTATTTATTGGAGGGCATTGGCGACCAGCAAGACTCCTCCCCAAAGCATTCCACACATTTTCAATGGGATTCAGATCTGGAGAACGTGCTGGCCATACGTGGCGTTGAATATCCTCGCTCTCAAGACACTCCTGGACAGCGACTGTTCGATGACATGTTGCGTTGTCGTCCATGAAAATGAATCTATCACCGACAGCACCACGGAACATGCGAACATGAGGTAGCAGAACATCATTAAGGTATCGTTGGCCAGTCATAGTCCCAGTTGGAAGCACATAGAGGGATGTACGGCCATTGATCATGATGCCAGCCCATACCATGACACTACATGTCGGATATCGGTCCCTTTCCTGTATGTTTGCTGGACAATATGCAATACCACTATCACGCCAGATCAGTTTTCGTCGACAATCAGACGATAGACTGTATCTACTCTCATCTGAGAAGAGGACAGCAGACCAGTCGTTATCAGTCCAATTGCGATGTTGATGGCACCATTGCAAACGAGCGGTATGGTGACGTCTGGACAATGGGATGTACACAACAGGACGGCGGACGTATAGTCCTCATTCATGCAAACGTCTGGAGACAGTTTTTCGGGAGATCCGCTTGCCAGTAGCAACCATAAACTGATTTGCTACCTAACTAGCTGTGCTGCGCCGGTGTCTTTTTGTTGATAGCACTATGTACCGATCTTCTGCAGGTGTCGTACTGCGAACACTACCTCCCCCGTGACGTTTGCTACACTCTCCATTTGTTTGATATGATTTCCAAAGCCTTGAAACAACACTGTGGCTGACGTCGAACTCCCTGGCAACATCTGTTATTTTTCGTCCTTCTTCAATCTTGCCAATATTACGGCCACTCGTAAAATCATCTAGGTGATGTCGGGAAGACATACTGAAAATTGCAAGTTCGTCAATTGATTCTTTCTCTTTCAACTTTGCCTTTGAACAACAACGGTCAATACGCGTCAAATGCTTTGTATCTCTTATCAGCGCTATGACGTCACGAGCAAGTTCGGCAATCCAAAATTTGCATACGCACAACACGTCTTATTGTATCCCACACTTATGCTAATTTCCACATTTCCTGCCTTCCATTTTATGGTTGCTATCGTTGCTATTGTCATCCGTCCTTAGCAACTGTCCGGCAGTGTAACTTTTGAAATTTTGAATATAAGAATATACAAGGGGCATCCTGAAAGTAATGCCTCCTCGTTAATAACTTTTGAAATTTTGAATATAAGAATATTCAAATGGCATCCTGAAACTAATGCCTCCTTGTTAATAACTTTTGAAATTTTGAATTTAAGAATATACAAAGGGCATTTTGAAAGTAATGCCTCCTCCTTAATAACTTTTGAAATTTTGAATATAAGAATATACAAAGGGCATCCTGAAATTAATGCCTCCTCGTTAATAACTTTTGAAATTTTGAATTTAAGAATATACAAAGGGCATCCTGAAAGTAATGCCTTCTCCTTAATAACTTTTGAAATTTTGAATATAAGAATATACAAAGGGCATCCTGAAATTAATGCCTCCTCGTTAATAACTTTTGAAATTTTGAATTTAAGAATATACAAAGGGCATCCTGAAAGTAATGCCTCCTCCTTAATAACTTTTGAAATTTTGAGCCGCCCCGGTGGCGCAGTGGTCTAAGGCGTTGGCCTTTGATCATTCGTCCGTAAGGGGTCCGGGTTCGAATCCCGGTCAGGCATGGATGTTGTGTTTGTCTTACGGCACTGGCTCTCTCCCTTCCCTGGAACCAGTGACCCTAAATTAGGGACGGGCGACTGCTTATAGCCCATTGAGTTGCTCACGGTGGTCGTTAAACCTCCAATCAAAAAAAAAAAAAAAAAAAGAAATTTTGAATATAAGAATGTACAAAGGGCATCCTGAAAGTAATGCCTCCTCGTTAATAAATTTTGAATATAAGAATATACAAGGGGCATCGTGAAAATAATGCCTCCTCCTTAATAACTTTTGAATTTTTGAATATAAGAATATACAAGGGGCATCCTGAAATTAATGCCTCCTCGTTAATAACTTTTGAAATTTTGAATATAAGAATATACAAGGGGCATCCTGAAAGTAATGCCTCCTCGTTAATAACTTTTGAAATTTTGAATATAAGAATATACAAGGGGAATTCTGAAAGAAATGCCTCCTCGTTAACAACTTTTTGAAATTTTTAATATAAGAATATACGAATGGCATCCTGAAAGTAATGCCTCCTCTTTAATAACTTTTGAAATTTTGAAGCGATTGTAATGAAACTGCTCTGACATGTGCCATGGTATGTTACCAATGTGGTAATAATTTTTTTCAGAATCGGAAATAAAGGTCATGAATGACAGAGAAAAGCAGTGAGCCGTAATTGAATTCCTGGAAAATGAAGAGATGTGAGGCTCCGGAAATCCACAGAAGACTCCTGGTGGTATATGGAGCTGCCACAATCAATATCAGTAATAGTCGAAGATGGATGAAGAGGTTTCAAGGAGGGAGAAAGTTCAGTGTCGAACAAACAAAGGAGTGGAAGACCCACAACTACAGTGACAGACGCCAACAGGTAACGAGTGAAAGACTTCATCAGAGCTGATCATTATGTCACCACCCAGGAGTTGTGTGATGCAATTTATTGTGGTCATAGTGCTATGGAAACATTAATTGGGGATCTGGGCTATAGAAAAATTTGTTCAAAGTGTATCACAAGAAACCTAACCCGTGAACAATGTGGGCAAAGGATGGGGGTGTGCCGGAACCACTTGGTCTGTTGTGAGAGGGAGGGTGAGGTATTTTTCTCTAATGCCGCGACGGAGAATGAAACCTGGGTGTTCTTTCATGACTCAGAAACAAATTGTGCGTCAATAGAATGGCACCGCACATCTTCATCTCGACAGGAAAAGATGAAAACAATTCGTTCCGCAGGGAAAGTGATAGCGACAATTTTCTGGGGCAATGTCATTTTGACTGATTTCCTTGAATGGGCTACAGCAATAAACAGTGCTCACTATGTGCAGACATTGAAGAAGCTAAAGAAAGCTATCAGAAGGAAAAGATGTGACATTCCACTTCGTAGTGTTGTTTTACAGCATGATAACGCACGCCCCCACACCTCAATGGAGACTTCACAGGCTATAACCAAAATGGGGTGGACGGTGACGTTCCAAGCCCCATACAGTCCTAATTTGGCTCCATCAGACTTTTTCCTGTTTGCCCCTATGAAAAACACCCTTCGTGGGGAACGTTTCGACGACGTGACAGACGTTAAACTAGCTGTGAACTAACTCATGGATGAAACGACAGCCTCAGGAATTTTCCAACATGAATTTTGCCAATGTGTTCAAAGATGGATGAAATGTATAGAAAGTGATGGACAATACTTTGAATAGGCTAGCATTATTAACAATATGTCCAAGTATTTTTTATCAAATTTCCCATTGTTGCTGCTACAAATAAAAATCTTGTGAAGGACGAGGCATTACTTTCAGGATACGTCTGTTTTACGCTTTCCAACTGTAGGTTGAAGAAGCGTATGCTCTAGCTTTGTCCGTCTGTCTGCCCATCCGCACGATAACTCGCGTAAAAATGGTTCGATTTCGATGAAATTTTAGTATGTCGTAGGGGACCGCCTGGGAATGAACACCATTGAAAATGGACGAAATGGGGTCAAAGGTCAAGACATGGGAGCGGGATCCATTCCATTGCCCTTCTGCCTTATAACTTGCGTAAAAATGGTTCGATTTCGATGAAATTTTAGTATGTGGTAGGGAATGACTGGAAACGAACCCAATTGAGAATGAACGAAATGGGCTCAAAGATCAGAACACAGGAGCTTGATCCATTCCATTGCCCTTATGCGTTGTAACTTAGGTAAAAATGCTTCCATTTTGATTAAATTTTAGTATGTGGTAGGGGCCTTCCTGGGAATGAGCCCTATTGAAAATGGACAAAATGGGGTTAAAGGTCAGGGCATAGGGGCTGGATCCATTCCACTGCCCTTATGCGTCATAACGTGCGTAAAAATAGTTCTATTTCAATGAAATTTTAGTATGTGGTAGGGACCACCTGGGGACAGACCCTCTTAAAAATTGGCGAAATGGGATCAAAGATCGCGACATTGGAGCGGGATCCATTCCATTGCTCTTATGCACCATAACTTACGTAAAAACGCTTCAATTACGACAAAACTTTATCATGTTGTTTTGGAAGTATAGTGAACCAGGTCCGTTGAATATCATCGAAATGGGGGTCAAAGGTCAGGACACAAGAGCGAGATTTATTCCAAAGCTATTATCCTCATAACATGACTAAAAAGGCTAGTATTGCGTCCAAACTTTAGTATGTTGTTCCGGAGATATACGGAACCTGCTCTGTTGAATATCATTGAAATGGGACCAAAGGTGAGGACACAAGAGCGAGATTTATTAAACAGCCATTATCCTCATAACTTGAGTAATAACTTGAGTAATGATTTCTGATATGTTGGAAAGCGTGTCATAATCAATGCATTGCATGATTTTACTAACTTGTTTGGTTTGCAGTAGCGAGCGTTTATTGGATGCCGTTATGCTGACGTCAGTAAGTTATTGCGCAGTTAGTTTCTTGTCGAAAAGCATTATGTCGGAAGTGTGGGTTTTGTGCGCGTTAATACTGTAATAAGATATACAGGGTGTAACCAAAAGTCCGGAAACAGCCACATAACTGGAAAATAATGGTCGTACAGGAACGAAACTGGTGGGTAGGTATAGGTAAAGGTTCATGGGCAATCGAATGGGACCAACAGCGGCACCCACTGGCGGATATTGATGGTACTTATGAAAACTAGCTTCGAAACAACGGCAGATAGGGCAAAAAAGTCAATTGCAAAGTTGTAGAGCTTCCGCTGGTTAGTAGGAAACGACACGTGGTTTGCCGGAAACCAGCAAGGAAACGCATGTAAACGCAACGAATGTGAACGTTCGCCGGACGGTGTCAGTCGGAAAACCGCTGGCTAATGCGTCACGGTTGGCAGGCATATGTAAATGAAAACAGTGACGTGAGTCCGCCCGTAAACCGTGCGAAGGACAACATAAAAGGACAGCCATCGGGGTGTGGCAGGCAGAAGTTGCGGAGCATCCGACGCATCTGTTTCACATCGTCATGTCTCGGTATTCCTTTAACGCCTATTGTAAGATGGTGGTGTTGTACAGCGAGCGTAACCGTAATGCCCAGCAAGCTGCACGGCTATATGCCATGAGTTTTCCAGGTGGACCCCATCCATCGGCAAAAACCATACTACATGTTATTCAACGACTGAGAGAGACCGGCTCTGTAAAGAGTCGACAGCGATCGGACTGGCCGCGCGCATCTGGAGTTCATCCATAAGAAGTCCTGGGTTTTGTCCTGGCGAATCCTCACGTTAGTACACGAGGCGTCAGTGAAGCGTGCGGCCTCTCACACGAGCGGTTATGGAGAATCCTTCACGAATACGGCGCACATCCCTATCACCCCGTACTGACGCAACATTTAATGCCTGGAGACGATCGCAGGCGTTTCGACTTCAGTAATTTCGTCATGAATACCGTGGATGAAAACGCACATTTTTTTAACCGAGATTATGTGGACCGATGAGTCACAATTCACGTAAGATGGCATTATTAATAGGCACAGTGAACATTGTTGAGCTCTAACGAGTCCGTTCGAAGTCAGAACAGCCAAGCATCAAGCTCGTTGGTCAACCAACGTGTGTTGTGAATTCTGGCATAACACGATTGTGAGACCTGTCTTCACTCTTCTACGAGGACACTTTAACAGGTGATAGACATGTGCAGCTCATTCAGGACCACATAGTCGAGTGGGTGGATGAACTTCCTCTCCGGGACGTACAAGTGAGTGGTAACATCATGTTGATGCTGTGGCGAACAAAGCGGCAGCAGTGTGTACCTTGCTATCGGCGATGTTCGGACATCAGATAATTGGATACAGGTGACCTGTACCTTGGCCTCCTCGTTCCCCGGATTTGACCACTCTAGACTTTTTTCTGTGGTGATACCTCAAACAACAAATATACTCCACGGAACCGACAGATGTCCAAGATTTGCACAAGGTATCAGGTTGAGCGCTAATAGAAAAACAAAGCAGTTTTTTTCCTTACCTGTTTATGGTTATTGCAACCACTGTGAATAGTGAAGCGAGAGCGTTGGCGTAACTCACGAAAGGAAAGAGCTTGCACAGTGCACCATCTCCAAAGGTCCAGTCTCTGTCTACGTATGTCACTGCTTGGATTGGACTCGAAAACGCACAGAATATCATGTCTGCTACGCATAAATTAATGACGAACGCTGTAGTAGCAGTCCGCAGACGAGGACATTTGGCTAGTGCCAAAATGGAAATGAAGTTCCCTGCAGTGCCGAAGATTGTGACGATGATGAAGAAACCTATGCCAGCATCCAGCAGTTCCTTCGGATACTGAATTCCACTTCTGTTTTCGGGTGCTGATTCAGTGAAATCTTCCGAAAGGCCATCTGTCTGGGTGAGGTTCCAATATGGACTCTCTGTTTCCATCAGTTAACAATGACGATAACCTTGATAAGGAAAAGAAAAATCACTCATTGAATGGGAAACAAACACATGTCTATCAAAAGTTCCATTTATAAATACGTATTTTTTGTTTTTCATTTTAATATAAAGAAAGAATCTTTATAAATGAAATTATTCACTACCGTGGTCCAGCTTCCTCAGGATTGGTCATTTTCATATTCCTGTTCGAAATTACTCAGGCCTATTTCTGAGGAAGCGTAAACAGGGTTCTGTGCGAAACTGTATTATACGTTAAGTTATAAACAAAATGCATTTATAAACATTCGTTCACATCAACATGAAACCAGAAACAGAACAAAACTTGTTCCAATGTTTCCCCAGGTGAAATCAGTTAAAGTGAATATAAAATATTCTGGTCCTAAATTGTGGAACTCATTATCAGTTGACCTACGATCTATGTATAATATTGACATATTTAAGAAAAAACTAAAGCTATATCTCATGGGAAAAATTTAAATAAAATAATTACATTTGCAAATAAGATAGAAAATGCTAAACAAAATGTTACGTGAATTTATACTACACTGGCGTGCAAAAATTAGGGACGAGACGGTTTCTCGAATGTAACGTCGTGCAGAAGTGCTCTACATCGACTCAAATCATACCATAAGATTCCCAAGATGTAAGAATATGGGACAAGTGAGCAAATCCGTCCAAACAAGGAATTCAAAGGATACAAAGGCACTTTATTGAAAAGGTAGCTTTGAGCACACAACTGGACAGAAGACAGAAACGTCCATGTGACAGGCGGCTGCTAAGAAAAATCCAGGCTTTAGTAGGGGATATGATCACCCCTGACTGCGTTGCAGGATTTACAACGTCTTTCCATGCTGAGGACGAGGTTGTCAAGGAGCTGTTGAGGCATCGCGGACCATTCATCTTGTAGCACCAATCGCAGCTGCGGAATCGTTGCTGGCGACTGGTGACGTGCTTGCTGCCAAGCGTCTCCCGAGAAGGTCCCACACGTGTTAGATTGGATTTAGGTCAGGGGACCTTGCGGGCCAACCCATGCGTAAAATATCTTCACTCTCCAACAGCTCTGCGACAGGCACTGTACGATGAGGTGTAGCGTTGTCGTCCATGAAGAGGAACTCAGGACCCACAGCAGCTCTAAACAGACGCACGTGAGGCAGAAGAACCTCGGTACAATAGCGGACATCAGTAACTGAACCTCCTTGGAAGGTGTGGAGGTCAGCACGGCTGCAAAGCATGACACCTCCCCAAACGAGAAGTCCGCGACCTCCAAACCGGTACCTTTCGATGATGTAGGTAGTGTGATTGCGTGTTCCCTGCTCTCTCCAGATGTGTATACGTCCAGAATCGCTCGTCAGACTAAATCGGCTCTCATCTGTAAAGAGAACTCGACCCCATTGCTGATGTGTCCAGTTCTTGTGTTCGTGACACAACAGAAACCGTCGTCCCCGATGAGCAGGCGTTAATGGCACACACCGCACCGGTCGTCGTGCAAATAGACCACCTTTGTGCAGCCTCCTGGCCGCGGTAAAACGCGATTACGAACGTCCAGTTGTCTCTTGCATGTGCCTTGCGATTTCTCCCTCTGTCTGCCGTCTGTCTCTTCTCGCCTGTAGGACAATATACCGGTCGTCCGCCGCAGTAGTTGCTCGTGGACGACCACTGCTAAATTGTCGGATAGCTGTTCCTGTCGTTTGAAATGTTCTCCAAGCTCGTGAAACGATGCTGTGAGCAATTCTGAAATCCTCGGCCACACTAGTCACACTTTGATCTTCTTCCAACTTCCCAATGAAGCGACCTCGGGTAAAGTCATCCAGATGTCGTCTACCGGTTTGCCTGTTGGCCATATCACACGGTGGCAGCAACTCGACGTCATTCAAACCGATGTACACCGTGCAATAGCTTTCACCGGTTTGCTGAGCGTACACCACCCGTGTGCTTTATACTCTTCCGACATCCCCCCCCTACGTCATGCTGCATATATGCGCATGCCCTACCGTACCGAACCCTAGTCTATCTCCTGAGTGGTGTTACGGTCCGTTCTGCCTGCTTGTTCCGCTGTTATGCTAATTTCACCTCTTCGTCCTTAATTTTTGCACACCAGTGTAAATAATTTGTGATATTTTTGGTTGAGTGTCCGGGTCTGGAGAGGTTTGATTTAGAAATTAACTTAAAACTCAATTTTTTTTAGGATGGGGATCTTTAATTTGTACCTGATTTATCCATATTGTAAAAATGAAACTCCTGACAGTTTGATTGTTTTGGCACCAAGAATTATAGAGGGGTGGTGAATGGTGGGGAGTCGGACTACGGAGAAGTAGGTGATGGGGAGGGAGGAATTAATACTACTCTCTTATACAGTATATATATATCTCCCTGTAATATATTTTTCACTGTTCATTGCATGCTGGTTTTGTTTTTTGGCTGAATGTATTGTAATCTTCCCTTTCAGGTAGAACAAGACTATTCCAGCTCAAATGGCCTTTTTCTTCTTTCTTCCCAGTTGTCTCACCCCGCACGGGGATAACTGGTTTTCCAGTTATTTGGGGAGCGGCGCCCCCACGGCCCGAGCTGACCTTGTGACTGGTCAACATCTGTTGTCATGTCACCGCCTGTTTTTTGTTTTGGTGCTGTTGGTGTTTGCAGGGACGGCTGTTCATCCAGCTGTTGGGGAGTCGCGGCCCCACGATCCCGAGCTGGTCTTGTGTCTCGCTTTTTCGTTTTTATTTATTTTCTCCACTGGCTAGTTGCCCGTGTTGTATACTTTACCTAATCGCTACGACGTTATGTACTAACACCCCGGTCTTGTGGTTTTATTACCCTCCACCACTAACTGTTTTATATTAACCGCTCAGTTCGTAGGTTGCTGAGATTCCGTTTAGGTTCCCTTCCAGGATTTGTCTTCTTTGGATTTCTTTTCTCCTTTTAACTGGTTTGGGTGCTAGACCTACCTGCATGTTTGCCGCGTGCGGAGACCCGTGAGGCGGAAATGGGATGTCTGGCGGCTGAGGTCGAAGGAGACCGGATAAGTGCCTCCTGTGTGCCAACACTCCTCTTCGACCCCGGCTTCGCTGTAAACGGAAGGCTAGAGACTAACCCACCTCTAGTCAGAAGTCATGTACCAAGTTGTGTACAGGGCTTTAGCGGCTTTTTTGTCGTATAGCACGGCAGGGTAAGCCCGGGGGCTGTGGGATCATGCCAAAGGCGTTGGCATGACGGTACCCGGAGGCCGAAGTGTCCGCCGAGTGCGTGTGATCACAGCCAACGGACTATATCTGCAACGTATAAGCTCCAGAACTGTGTCCAGCGTCATTTTCTTGGCTTGCAGACCTCCAGTTCTCCCTTGTAGGGCTCGGTGGTGGGTGGAGTAGTCTGCAGACGAATCCTTCTCCTTTTTTCCATGGGTAAACCCAAAAACAAACGCTCCAAATTCAAGTCACCTGAGCAAATGATCGTTGACAACGACTCTCCTTCGTCTTCTCAACCTACCAAGTCTCATACCCTTAAACGATCTTTAGACCATGATCTGGACCAAGAATGTGGAACCTCTTCTTCGGCAGCTGTACCAGTCGCTCCGAAGCGTCGTCTTCCCTCGATTGTTGTGAATACGCATGCTACACACTTAGTTGTAGAATCCATCGATCCGAATGAGCGACTGTCCACCAGATCTCCATTTTTCATTTCTAAAGCTTTGGACGCTGCGGTTGGCCCCTTGAAGTCTGTGAGGAAGCTTCGCTCTGGGGACCTGCTTGTCCAAACTTGCAGTGTTTCTCAGAGTAACACTTTTCTGCGCCTTTCTAGTCTTCAAGGCATTCCTGTCAAAGTGACACCTCACCCGTTTCTTAACACCTCTCGGGGTGTTATTTCGGAGTTTGATCTCTTGCCATGCAGTGAAGACGAATTGGTGACTGAACTTGCAGATCAAGGTGTTATTGCTGCTCGTCGTATGATGTTCCGGCGCGATGGTTCCTTGATTAAGTCTAAAAATGTCATCTTGACTTTTAACTCCCCGAAAGTTCCGACCGAAATCAAGGCTGGCTACTTGGTCTGTGGAGTTCGCCCGTACATTCCCAGTCCTCTGCGCTGTTTCAGGTGCCAGAGGTACGGGCATTCCCAACGTTTCTGTAAGAGTTCCGCTCGTTGCGCAAATTGTGGCTCCAGTGAACATGACGGGGATGGTTGCACTTCTGCGGCCTGCTGTGTTAACTGCGGTGAGGCCCATGCAGCTTACTCCCGCAACTGTATGAAATGGAAGGACGAGATGGCAATCCAGCGCCTCAAGACCCTGGAGGGCCTCTCGTACCCTGCTGCCAAGGCCAAGTTGGGTATACCCACCAACCGACAGCGTACTTTTGCCGCAGTAGTTCAGTCTCTGCCACAACCCGTGCAGCCCTTTGTTCTGCGCCCTGTAGCTCTCGCCGCCCTTGCCAAGCGATCTACAGCTGACCAAGCGACACAGGTGTTTTTCCCCGAGCTCGAGATTTTTCGAATACCTGATTCTGGGCCTTCTCTTTTGCAGCCGAACGTCTCTTCCAGTTTCCAGCTGAAAGCCTGCACGTGCGGAAGACCCGGCCCTCAATCCGCAAAGGTGTGCAGTGTCCATCCAACTGTCTCGGCCTCAGCGAGGTCCCCACCCTCACCCAACATTATAGAGGAACATAGGGGGAGGAGAGTGACAGTTCGTCCCCAGCCTCAAACAACATTGCAGAGGAACATGGGGGGAGGAGAGTGACAGTTCGTCCCCGCCCTCTGCCAGCATTGCAGAGGAGTGTGGGGGGTGGGAGAGTGACTCATCCTTTGTGTAGTCGTGTTTAAAAAAAAAAAAATTATAATTATAATAGTAAATTAATAAATTTTTATATAAACCTAATTAACTACCTTGTCTTCACAGCTTTCATCATACTCTTTTTCAACTTTTACCAAGCCTGTCTGCTCTTAATCATTTTCCACGCTTTTAAAAATCTGTGGCTGATAGTTCTTTCTCTGGCGCTCTTTGGCCAAACCTGGCCCTTGCGCCACTAAAATCCACTAACCAACCAACCAACCAGTTGTCTCAACAATCATTATTTGTTGCGATAATATAAAAATGACATGGATTGTGATGTGACAACTAAAAATAAAAATAAAAATGAAATGAAAAGTATACCAAAATATAGCACTGGGCAGAATACACTAAGAATATTATATGCAATCGTACTTTAAAACTCCGTTTATTTCGTGTAAGTTAACATAGAAGCAACAACATGCAAGCTTTCACCATCAGAAGGGTGGCTTCATCAGGAAAATAGCTTAGTGTGAATAATGAGAGGTCCTACTTAAAATTTAAAAACATAAACATTAATGAAAACGTGCTAGGTGCTAAGAGTAAAACCTCGAGCAGTTTACATCACTCTCACAAGGAATACTCCCGGGGTTGAACCAACAAAACCGCACCAAACTTCCATTATAAGTCATTTACGTACCTCTGAATTCAATTATGATATTCGTTTTTCTGTAAAACTTGACCAGTAGAGGTCTCTGAAGACAGGTGCCACGTCGAAGCGTAAAGAGCGGATCTGCACGAAAATAATTATCACGTACATAGAACTGCTGACGTCCGTAACTTCATAACGAAGGGTCAGAGTGTGCAAGTGTCAAAAGATTAGTTCATGTGAGGGCTGTCTATAAAACGACCAAAGTAATAACCATTGCCCCAAAATGCGCAACAATTAATAAATGCAACATCGGTACACCCACAGAATGCACACGCACGAAGAACGTTAGTGTTGAAAGCCACGTCGATGACACTTTTGAAATTCTGCACAGGTTCACCACAATGGTAGCCAGTTTTCTACCATGCGTAACGAAGCATCTGTAACGTATACTCTAGATTCAGTTTCCTTTTGATTTTACTATCTCTTGTTATTTTATTTTCCTATGCAAATTATCTTCTCACTTAACGAGATGTTATTTCTCCCGCTGAATGATATGTGGCAACGAGTGTAAGTCATGACGTGGTGGTATGAAGTATATATAGGCGCGCTCAACTATACCAAGAAGCTTCGTTTTATGCGATAGGTTCTTCTTAATTATTTTTATGCGATTCTACGAAAGTTCGGATATTCAGTAGTCGTGTGATTTGTTGAGTGTGTGTTTGATAATACCAGGAGCTCTCCAATAAAAGGTTTAAAGTGAGTACGTTTTATCAGTTCATATTATTGTCAGACCTCTGCCTGGCCGTTAAGTCTCTTTCATTAAGTGTCTCCATTAAGTCCAGGGTATATTGTGTTTACCGCTCTAATAAGGAGCCTTCAAGGTACTAATGTACTAAAACCGAAGTTATAGTACTGATAGTCAAGATAATGAGGAACGCTGAGTAAAAAGAAGTTCCATATTCAATGAATTTATTGCACGTGCGTGTCTTACCTAAACAAACTCTAGCACTTTGAAGATTAGGTACACTTTAGCTACGTCAAGTAACCTTCCAATAACCCTAACGTGACTTAACGTAAGCTTCCCTGCACTACACGTCCAGCGGAGGACTTTATTCATTATACATCGGCCTATAGATCTCCGAAGACAGTTGATTGTAGATCACAGAATGCATCTTCAGAAGGAATATTCTGTCATGTAATTTTGGCTGCGGCATGTTGGATCGTAGTTTTCTGTAGTCTGTAATCCTCTTTGCGTAAATTTTATATTGTCTGAAAAAATGAACATCGAGGGGTTGAACTTATTTCGTAGTTTTCGGTGGAATGATTTTTAAATGAACTTGTTTTCCCCCGGAGGCCTCCTGAAGTATTCGTTCATCCTTGTGTCCAGACCAGGAATCACAAAGTACGAGTGACTTGTCAGACAGATGTATATTCAAAACTGACGCAAAAAAGGTCGAAACATTTTGTCGTCTCACTACGTACACAGACAAACAAGGCATGTGATACAAGCACCTGCACACTCTCGACTGGCGTAGCAGCCGACGAGCGACGGGTGACTCCTCAACGGAGCCCTCTGGTGCGCAACTGCGGAGTTTTACAGAAAAACGAATATCACCATTGAATTCGGAGGTATGTAAATGACTTATAACGGAAGTTTGGTGCGATTTTGTTTGTTCGAACCCGGGGGTGTTCCTTGTCAGAATGAAAGGTGTGGAACGCCCAGGAGCGCGTGCCAAATACTATACTGTGAAAATTAAATGCGATAAAGTAAAAAATAACTCTTTTTTCCAAAACTATGCCTTTATATCATTCTATGCCTTGATATACACTGATAAATACCTGTATTAGTATGAAGTATGTCCTCCTTTAGCAGAAATGACCTCTTGGATTCGTTATGGCATTGACTCCACTAATTGAGTGCACATATTTTTGACTTCATAATCGTGGAACCACACTTTTATAGCATTCGTTATCATGCGTTCTTTGGATGTACAGTTCATTTTACCTAAACGTCTCTTCAAAATATTCCACAAGCTTTCTATGGGATTTAAGTCTGGTAAATTACCAGGCCAATTAAGAAAATGAATTTGATTTTCAAGCATGAAATTCTTGACCAATTTCGAACTGTGACATGGGGCCAAGTCATGTGGAAATGTCCCGTCAAAAGTTTGCAAGAATGGAACAATCCTACGTTGTAATATTTCTACGTACTTGGCTGAATTCATCATACCTTGAACAGGAACTAAGCTTCTAGTGCCATTTGATGTGAAAAAAAACCCCAAAACATCTGTTTCAGAGGGTGTTTTACAGTTTGTTTGACATGCTCAGGTCTTAAGGGTTCACAGATGCTTCGTCTAACGACATTTGCTTAGTAACCCTGCACAAATAAATGAGTTTCATTACTGAAAATTACCTTTTTTCAGTCGTCAGCAGTCCATGATTTATATTTTTTGGCCCATGCTAAACGTTTTATCTTCATTTTCGCATTCAAATATTGTTTTTTCGTTAATTTTCTTGCCTTCCGGCCAACTTCCAGAAGCATACAGCGTATAGTTGAATCACTAACATCCCAACCACAAGCCAATAAATCTCTGTGAAGGACGGTGCTTGTTTTTTTTATTCATTTTACTATCTCTGATTAGATATTTATCGGTTCGTTGAGTTGTTTTTCGGTTTCTTCCACATTTACCTCTCCTTTTTGGAGACGATGATCCAAATGCATTGTATCGCGTAAGCAGTCTTGATACACTTGATTTGCCTACACCAACTGCAGAAGCGATATCTCTCACTGTCATAGAAGTGTGATCCTTCAGAGCAATTATTTTTGCACGCTTCCTTGGGGAAATATCTATTTTTCAATACACGAAAGCAACACGTACTCACAGAGAGTAAAAACCAACATCCACCTGTCACACACGAAAGCTCACAACTGAAGCTAAAGTGCCTATTTCCTGTTTAAAACCGGTCAAACCACATTCTCACTATCACGTTCTAACAGTCACACCACCTCACAGCTGATAAAACCGGTTTACGTGGGTTTCCGACATCAACTGGCGATCACATTACAATTCTTAGAATAAAATAGCTTGTCCCAATTAATTTGCACTGTATAGTAGCAGGTAAGTCGATAGAAACGTCTTCGCTGCAAACATTCGGGTCGGACAGGATCCCAATAGTCTCCCTATATGAAGTGGCTCTCGCGTTAGTGTATGATTCCTTTATCTCATTCCATTAGGGACAGCAGCGTAGTTTTTAACTTGGTGCGCTAAAGCTGTCGTTAACATGGGCTGTTTTACATCGCGCTTGTGCTCAAGAAGTCTCAATTTGAAGGACCTCTTGGTCATACCAACATAATATTTTATAGAGCTATCAGGGAATTCCAAGAGGATGTAGCATAAACGGGCATCCGAAACTTGAATGGCACGGTCTCGATGTGTGGTTCGAAGAGCTGAAATTCACCTTGGTGCTCGAATTCCGATCACAAAGCCAAATTTCTTAAAACAGTTCTTAAGGTCTTCAAACAGTTCTTATCCATGAATGGCGCTTTTTGGCCCTCTGAGGCCCTTGCGCCACAAAACACAAATTTCCCTCAAACCAGGAATATAGGGAAGTGATCCAATAAACCGCAGAGAAGGGTTTGAGGTGGTAGGGATGCTATTATAAATGGCAGCTTCAGCCCTCCGGATGATGTTGTCGGCCCTTTGTGCATAAAAGCCAGCAGATATGGAGATCTTAAACTACTAATCTCAGAATTACGAGCAGCTTGATCCGAGGAAAGGGCAAAAGCCCTTTTAGCCCTAAATCGAAAAAGATCCACCATGTAGGCATCCTGGCACGCAGATGCAGGTAGGATAACGTTCGGAAAATATGTAGGCTTGTAATAGACCTGCATGGGAAGAACCGCTGTGGGCGTTTTCCTAACTAGCAAGTCAAGGAAAGACAGCTAACCCATTTGTCTCGCATTCCATGGCAAATTTAATATCCGTATGCGACGCATTGATCGTCGTTAAGAATTTCTGCAAAAAGTCCTTCCCATCAGTCCAAACGAAGAAGATGACATCGGCGTATGGGAGCCACACTTGAGGAGTCAGAGTCGGTGTGCTCAGGATACGGTTGTATGTTCCTGATGATGGGTGCTATGTTCAGCCCCGAAAGATCTCGCGTGTAAATATTAATTTTTAATTGTAAATAAAGTGTTTGCAATCTTGACCTACAATTTGAAAATTATGTTTGTGAATGACCGTACGTGTGACAGCATCGGTGAATTACTTTAGTAATGAGTATGTATGGCGTGCACGTATTCCAAATCGAGCCGCAAATGGCTTAATGGTTAAAGACTCAGACTACTGTTGGAAGGACCCCACGATCAAACCTAGACTGATAGGCTTAACCTGGGGGCTCTCCGTGGTGGTGTGAATTTCTAACAATCGCTTAATATCAGCTGTGCATCGGACGAGCATGTTAAGTGACGGCCCCCTGGTAGAAATTTCCGGTTACATCTAAAGGTGTTCATTCTTAAGCACCCCCTTCCCCAATTTCTCTCTGCCTTCTATGTGAAAAATCGTACACTTGTACAATGGCGCAATCTAGTGTGCTCTCTCACACACTTACAAGCTATCCTGTCAGAATCGTAAGATTCGCTCTGACTTCCTTCAGTTTCTGTGCCCTGACCGAAAGGGCACAGAAACAGAAATTGTTATTAACTTTTACTAATTACGGGCGTTGTATACAACATTCATCACACAATATTTTTAAACCTAACTACCAGGAGATTCACTATCGTTCGAGCAACAATATAACTTACAACCGCTATGCCGGTGGTGATTGAACTCTCGT
Organism: Macrothele yani; assembly: GCA_039090855.1. Lineage (NCBI taxonomy): Eukaryota > Metazoa > Arthropoda > Arachnida > Araneae > Macrothelidae > Macrothele > Macrothele yani. The sequence continues at coordinate 17,042,858 of CM076989.1, forward strand.
CTTCATGCTTCCGAGCGACTGTTTTCGCAACTGAACTACACTGGCAGGTTTATCGCTGCACTGCTGTACACAGGACCGGATTGACCATAGGGGCAACCGGGGCGTTCGCCCAAGGCCTTGCGTCTTCACCAAACTGCGCATTTTTTTAGAAAACAAAAACAAAAATTTTTTTGCTAGAATTCTCTGTATTTATTTTTATTTTTATTTTTAAGTTTTGGGGCGCAAGGCCCTTAAAAATATATGTTTACGTTTTCCAACCGTAGGTTGAAGAAGCGTATACGCTCCAGCTTTGTTCGTATGTCTGTCTGTCCGCACGATAAATCGCGAAAAAACTGGCTCGATTTCGATGAAATTTTAGTATGTGGTAAGGGACCACCTAGGGACGAACCCTATTGAAAATGGGCTAAATGGGGTCAAAAGTCAAGACATAGGAGCATGATCCATTCCATCGCCCTTATGCGTCACAACTTACGTGGAAAACCTTCGATTGCGACAAAACTTTAGTATGTTGTTCCGGAGGTGTACTGAACTAGTTATGTTGAATAACATCGAAATGGGGTCAAAGGTCAGGGCACAGGAGCGAGACTTATTCCACAGCCACTATCCTCAAGACTTGACTAAAAATGCTTTCAACGCGACAAAACTTTAGTATTTGTTCCGGAGGTATACTGAACCGCTTATGTTGAATATCATAGAAATGGGCACCGGAGCGAGATTTATTCCATGGCCATTATACTCATAACTGGACTAAAAATGCTTCTACCGCGACAAAGATTTAGTATGTTGTTCCAGAGGTATATTGAACCAATTCTGTTTAATATATCGTAGTTGGGTCAAAGGTCAGGGCGTAGGAGCGAAATTTATTCCACAGCCATTATCCTCATAACTTGAGTAAAAATGCTTCTATTGCGACAAAACGTTTAGTATGTTGTTTCGGGGGTAGACTGAACGAATGAGTGGTCAGGGTAAGGAGGAGGGTTTGTCTCGCGCGATTTCTGATATGTTGGAAAGCGTATCATAATCAATACATTGCATGATTTTACTAATTTGTCTTAATATTTTTTTCAGTTTATAATCCCCCACCCCAACTTATTTAAACCTTAAACTTTTCCATATTCATTAAATAAGAAATTAAATTTCATCATATTTTGTGACTCCCTATTATATGCTCAACAATTTTTGTGTAAACCTGGTTCTGAAATTTAAAAAAAGAAAAAAAAGCAATGTCAGAGTTGTGTCTGGGCTATATATGGAGGCCAATTATTCAGTGACTTTAAAACCAGTACTGGAAATTAAAAAAATTTATAAATAAGGCAAGTCAATAAGATACATTTTAAACCTTAAAGTTTTGCAAATGTTACTAAAATCAGGCTAATATCAATATCTTATATCGGAACATGAAACAGCTTATTCCTGGGATTGTTTTCGTCACTCAGTGGGATTCCAAGCACTTTGGACAACCAAATTCGGTACATGTCGCGCGGATCACCCGGTAGCTCAGTGCTGGCTTCTGACCATTTGCCCGAGATGGACCTGAGTGAGGTATGGACACTGACTTTCTCCCTCTCCTGGAGCTTGTGGCCCTAAAGTAGGGACAGGGGACTGTTTGAAACCCACTGAATTGCTCACGGTGGATATTAAACCCCTAGTAAAAAATCCAGAGGATACTTTGTATGTAATTTATGCTATACATCTTTCGCATGCTAAGATCTTTGTGGGTGTGAAATAAAACGCATGATTCGAGAATATACATTTATTTATGTACAATACATTACATTTATTTGCATCACTCACGACCACACAGAGCCACAGTCCGGTACATTCTAAGTGGAATTAAATCATGACAACAAACAATAGGGTTTACTAAATAGCATAACTATACCAGTGATCCGAAATTTCTTGGGGTAGAATAAGTTTCCAAGCTTTCGCACATCAACCAGATGGCTTTCTCACGGAAGGTAGAAAGCTAACTGCAAGCTGGATAATAGAACGGTTCAACAATTTGAACGTGGTGAAATGACAATAAAGAATAGATGCGAACGTAATCTATTTAAGTACATTGTAATCTCACGAACGTAATCTACACTATCTACCAACAAGTAATAGGACTCCTGTGACAGCAAAGTAAAACGAAGTTTATTTACCTTCAATAGTTGGTGGAGCCTCCACGAGCGGCGATTACAACTGCGACCCTCCGGGGCATACTCTCAACCAGGCGTTGTACGACGGATAGCGGAATTTTCTTCCACTCGGCTTTAAGAAAACAGATCAGTTCCTTCACCAATTTCCGACTGCGGGGTCACCCATTAAGTCGACGCTCTAACTCGTCCCAGAGGTGCTCGATAGGGTTAAGGTTCGGGCTCTGCGCAGGCCAGTCCCTTCGATTAACCCCATTGTCACCATACCAAGCCATGGTGGATCTCGCAACATGACAGGTGGCATTGTCATCCTGAAAGTAACATGGGTCCACCCCGTAAAACTCCCACAACGTAGGAAGCGCATGGTCATCCAAAATGGTGCAGCAGGTCTCGGCGTTGAGTCTACCAGAAATTGCAACCAAGGGTCCCGTGCCATACCAGGAGAAACACCCCCATAGCATAATTCCACCGCCGCCGACTTCATAGTTAGCACAATACATTCCGGCAGGAGGCCTTCTCCAAGCAGACGCCAAACCCAGACCCTGCCATCCGAACGGTAGATGGTGAACCTTGATTCGTCGCTCCAGAGAAACTGTTTCCACTGTTCAACGGTCCACTGTCGCCGTTCTTTGCACCACGTTAGCCGAGCAGCGCTATTGGACTTGGTGATCAAAGGCTTGTGGACGGCAGCACGTCCATGATAACCGTGCAGATGGGCTTCCTTACGGATGATATTCATCGAAAGAACACTCCCGGATGCCTGTTGAAACTCCTCGCGGATATGGCCCATCGATTTGGTGCGGTTCTTCCGAATTTTTCTGGCCAGCACCCGTCGGTCTCTAACTCCCAGTTTTGTGGGTCTGCCGGGTCGGGACACATTCCGACAGTCACCTCTCATCTTCCACTTGCCAATCACGTAGGCCACTGTCGATTTTGGGTACTTCAACTCGCTGGATATGTCACGTATGGATCGGCCATTTCTGTGATGCCCGACGATTACACCTTTCTCGAAATCAGAGAGCTCCTGACTGGGTGGCATCTTGCACGCGACTGGTTACGTTGTTATTTCCCACACGATATTTAACGGCGGCGGCCATGACGTGTATCAGGATCGCAGATATCGTCGATTGCAGGGGTGTCCAATTACTTGTTGGTAGATAGTGTATTTAGTATACTATTTAAGTACAATTGGTGCATTGTTTCTCGTTATTAATTAGGGTTTGCTAATTCCTGACACTGATCTGTACTTAAGTACGAGACAGAGTTGGAAACGGCTCAAACATTTTGGACCCGGACTCGATCCGAAACTAACTCGGACAAATCTGCTTTGAACTTCAAATTCGAAACTCAATTTATATATACATATAAACGTAATATATATATTCATCCCGATAACTGCTCTATATTTAATAGCTGAAATCCTTTTTTAGTAATAAAATTTGATTACTTGCTAAATTTTAGTGCCATTTTTAGTGCCACTATTTTGCGTAATCCAGAAGTAATGGCTGGCTATGACCGTGACCATGGAGTATATTACAAATGGGAATCATTATTAACCATCATATATGTTCATTATTTACGATTACACAAATGTATTTTTTCCGCAAAAAATCAATATTAAAAACAAAAATAGGATGCCAAACCTATCTTTAAGAATATCAAGAATTGAATTGTAAATGCCGACAAAATTGAAGACTTGATTATCATATACAAGGTCTTAATTAATGATGTTACAATAAAGCAAGAACAATATGCGTGGATTGAATACTCGATTATTCCTAAACAAGATTATATATTGGTTTCATTGTGAACAAAAACAATAGGCATGTGTGTGTGTGTGCGTGTGCGTGCGCGCGCGCGGGCGCAAAGTATGATATCAAGGGTTATATTTGTTTAACCACTTACATATGATATTAAGAAATTTGATATCACGTGATTACTATGGAGTCGGTAGAAACTAAATTGTCCTAGAAAAATATCACCAGTAGCAGAATAACAACAAGAAAGTTGACACCGAATTTTCGGTTATAATAAGCACGTCTTTTGAATCCGTTCTGACGCAAATTAAATTTATCAAAGCTATTCAAAGTCAATGGAACCGGTATGGAAAACAATAGATCTGACCAAAGAAAGAAGATTTTTAATCGGGTTTTTAATCCCTCAGATATTGCTGTAAACGGAATCGTCAGCTTACGAACTATTAGAAACAGAGATATCGCCAAAAATAAGATGTGACTTTACGCCCCCTTTTGGGAAAACTATGCATTATTTTAGGAAGAAAGTATTCGCAAAAGGTTTTTTCATATGAGCGGTATTAATCGAAGAAAAAAAATTAGTCGAGGTTTCAGGAGCCCAGATTTTGCAACAAATACTTCAGAAGCAGAAATTAACACTTATTACCCCTGGTGGCTAAACCATTCTTTACCAAACATTAGAAATTATGTGAAAAATATTTTCCATCAGATCTTGAATGCGATACAGGAAGAATTTTTCAAATCAGAGCTTTAGTTTGATTGATTGATTGATTGATTGGAGGTTTAACGACCACCGTGAGCTACTCAATCAGCAATAAGCAGTCGCCCGTCCCTAATTTAGGGTCACTGGTTCCAGGGAAGGGAGAGAGCCAGTGCCGTAAGACAAACACAACATCCATGCCTCACCGGGATTCGAACCCGGACCCCTTACGGACGAATGATCAGAGGCCATCGCTTAGACCACTGCGCCACCGGGGCGGCCAGAGCTTTAGGAGCAGAAATAACGCAGAAAACGGAAATTACCTCTGTGCCCCTAGGAAAGTATATGATTTACTTGAAAATTTTTAATTTATAGGAAAAACATTTCGCATCGGAAGCACTATCCTACAAAGAAGGAATTTTTCAAATCATAGTCTTAGAAGTTAGAGATATTGACAAAAATAAGATATACATCTACGCCCTCCGGCGTAGAAACCATGCATTTTTTCAAGAAGAAAAATTTCCTAAAATGTTTGTCGACATGAGTAGTATCGGTCAACAAACGGCTTTTTTCAATCGAGATTTTAGGAGCTCATATTTTGCTGCAAATACAACAGAAGCGGAAATTAAGACTTACGCCCCCTGGCGGCCGAACCATTTCTTACAAAAATTAGAAAATATGTGCAAACGATTTCCCATCAGGAGCTGTATCCGGTGCAGAAAGAATTTTTCAAATCGGAGATTTAGAAGCAGAGATATAGGGGAAACGCAATGTACCGCTACGCCCCCTAGCAGAACGTCTATGAATTACTTGAAAATTTTGAAATTATAGGAAAAACATGTCACACGGAAAACACTATCCAACAAAGTAGGAATTTTTCAAATCGTACTCTTAGAAGTAGAGATATTGACAAAATTACGATATACATCTACGCCCCCTGGCGCAGAAATCATGCACTATTTTAAGAAGAAAATGTTTCTAAAAGGTTTGTCGACATGAGTAGTATCGGTCAACAAACGACGTTTTTTTCAGTCGAGAATTTAGAAGCTCATATTTTGCTGCAAATACAACAGAAGCGGAAATTAAGATTTACGCCCCCTGGTGGCCAAACTGTTTTTTTACACAAATTAGAGATTATGTGCAAACGATTTCCCATCCGGAGCTGTATCCGGTGCAGAAGGAATTTTTCAAATCGGAGATTTAGAAGCAGAGATATAGGGGTAAACGCAATTTACAGCTACGCACCCTAGCGGAAAGTCTATGAATTACTTGAAAATTTTGAAATTATATGAAAAACATGTCACACGGAAAACACTATCCAAGAAAGAAGGAATTTTTCAAATCGGACTCCTAGAAGTAGAGATATTGACAAAAAAAAGATGTACATCTACGCCCCTGGCGGAGAATCTGTGGAATATTTTAAGAAGAAAATATTCCGAAAAGGTTTATCGATGTGAGTAGCATCAGTCCACGAAAGAATTTTTTTAATCGATATTTTAGAAGCTCAGATTTTATGGCAAATGCATCAAAAGCAAAAGTTAACACTTACGCCCGCTGGTGGCCAAAGTATTCTTTCACCAAAAATTTGAAATTATAAACAAAAGATTTTCCATCAGGAGATGTACCCGCTGAAGAAAAAAATTTCAAATCGGAGTTTTAGAAAAAGAGTTATCTAGAAAAATGTAATTTACTTTTACGCCCCCTTGCGAAAAATCTATGCGTAATTTGGAAAAGTAACTATATCTAAAATACTCTATAACGAAGTGAATTTCTCCGTCATTTTTATCCGGGCCGGGGTTCGAACCCGGGTCCACTCATTCCGGAATAAGTTACTCTACCAATTAAGCTACGCGAACGTTTTATTCTGATTCCTATCTGCCTTTATGTCGTGTGCGTTCTTCTGGCAGGTACGTCACATCTCCTGGTACGTTACAACTCTTAACATAAATGGAATCGAAAGACAATTTTTTTTTCAATCGGAAATCGGATGTTTAGAAGCAATTATGTTGAATAAAACGTATTTTTGAATTCGACATCATCTGCATTTACGCCCTCTAGCGGCGAAATTGTACATCGTAAAAAAAAAAAAAACGAAATAAAGGATCATGATTTGCCTATTTCAAGCTTTCCAATGCAAAAATAATTTTTCAAATCGGGGTAATAGTTGCAGAGATATCGTGGGTACAGACGGACAGACAAACCGATAACAGAAGCACGATCTTTTTTTACAAAAGACGTGCTAAAAAAGGGGTAGGGAGCTGAGCTTAGTTCAAAATTTGAAAAATATAGAGCACCTGGCATTGTACACAATATTCCCAGGAAAGTTTTTCTGTTTTTGATCTAAAATTAAAATTTATAAAGTGAAAAACAAGTGTGCGGTATATTTTCAATGCCTCCCCCCCCGGAAAAAAACTGCTTACTTAATTATCTCTTTCTTTAAGCCTTCCACAATCAGGACTTAAGCCTCCAAAGTTTGAGGTTTTAGTCTGCCACGGTCCTTTTAGCACATCAATCATTAACCTCTGAATGCTCAATGTAAAAGATGTGATGTGAAAAGTAACTCTTAGTCATACAGTGAACTTCTCACGGAGAGAGTGAATCAGCTGAGAAGTAGGCGAATGGCGTTTGCCTCTACCTTGCCCTAGGCAATCGTACTGTAAAAGAACGCCAAGGAAGTATATTTTTACGATATGGTGTTGGTGTGTCTGACGTCGGTCGGTGGAAATCTTCGTTGGTTTAAGAAAGAGACGACAATACTTTTGCATGGCAAATCATTATTCACTCCGTGGGCACCAGTATCGACTACAGAATTCCACAACGCGCATTTTTCTTTGGAATATATTTTTCTCCTTTCAAAAATAAAACCGGGTCAAAATCTGGTCAGGGACACCTTGACCCGACCCGTTGACATGTGACTCGTTTCCATATCTAGTACGTGGATTAACGAATGTTATTTTCGTAAAACCAATGAAAGAATATATGTGAGTCATAAAACTAAACATTTACTAAACTATGGTGGCGGCAATAGTTAGTATTTCGATTCTGTTTAGTTTTTTAAAAACAGTATTTATCATTATTACTCAAATTTAGACGAAAGCAAGAAACGATCCTGACACATGAAAGTGTTGTAGGTACCAAAGTACATCTGCGCATGCGCCAACTCAAATCTGACCTCAAGATAGAAAGAAAAGCTGAATCGCAAGTACATGTATGTTAGTAAGAGGAATTGGTATAGGATATCTACTGGTTACACGGGTCGAGAGGAAGCCAAATTTCCCTACGACGCGACGCACCGTTTCGTAGCATCAAAATGCACTAAAGTAATTCACCAATGCTGTCACACGTACGGTCATTCACAAACATAATTTTCAAATTGTAGGTCAAGATTAAAAACATTTTATTTACAATTAAAAACTAATATTTACACGCGAGATCTTTCGGGGCTGAACCTAGCACCCATCATCAGGCTCAAGCGCCACGAAACACAGGAGAAGACATTATATACTGTTAAACACGACCCACAATTCACTCGGTTTTCTCAATCACCGGTGATGCCATCAACAAATCGTTAAAGTCCAAAATATCAAGTCTAAATATCTTATCCTATAAAGTCCTCTTCTTCAGAGTAGTGTGAGGAGGGGGCAACCATCTTTCTCCACTGTCTTGGAACAAATGTCGGGAGTTCAATGTTACAGCATGTTTCCCCATATGCAAGAATGAAGAGGCTTTCCGTAAGGAAGACAGTACGTTTATTAACACTTGAGTTAAGTACCCTAACATTTTTCCAATCTGGGAGTAACCTCCCTGGTTAACAGCTTGAGTGAAAGCTCCCCAAAGTTTTGTCACAATAGAAGCATTTTTAGTTACGTTATAAAAATAATGGCTGTGGAATAAATATCGCTCCTGTGCCCTGACCTTTGACCCCATTTCGATGATATTAAACAGAATTGGTTTAGTATACCTCCGGAACAACAAATTAAAGTTTTGTCGCAATAGAAGCATTTTTAGTCAAGTTATGAAAATAATGGCTGTGGAATAATTAATACAGACATTTTACGTGGACCAGGAACATCAAACAGAGTTCATCGCTCTTTCAACGTTTCTTCTGACTCCGTGACTCACTCATAAACGTGGAAAGAGCGATAACCTCTGTTTGATGAAGCTTTGTAATAACTTATCGTATTTAGCATCAGGTTCTCGTGATTTACAGATTACAATGAGAAATTGTTACTTCTATGTGAAACAGATAGTATAGCAAAATATATTGTTAACAATGAAATTATCTATTGTCGCGCGTAATTTCAATAAGTTATGAGGATAATAGTCGTTGAATAAATTTCTTTTGTCGCGCGTCACGACCAAATTTCAATAATGGTTTTGACAATGACGCACTCTTACCCATTTTCGTTACATCAATTCTTTTTTTTTTTTTTTTTTTTTGGAGTTCACTACTGTCGGGAGAGATGTATAGCATAAAAAAATATAGAAAAAATGTTGCGAGGCCAACTCCTTCTAGTTGTTGAAGTTCTTCACCCCAACTGCCAACCCCTACTAGTTGTTGAAGTTCTTCACCCCAGCTGCCAACCCCTACTAGTTGTTGAAGTGCCGCCCCCGAAGAAAGTGGGCCATGGACCGGAACAACTAATTATCCGACGGGGTAAGATCCGGACTATATGCTGGGCGTGGCATCAATTCGATGCTCTCAAATTCCTGCAGTTTTGCCCGGGTCATTCGCGCGGTTGAGGCCCAGCGTTGTCCTGCCGTAGGAGAGCGCGCTTTCTGTTCCCCAGAAAGCTCACTCTCCTACAGCAGAACAACGGGTACTTCTCTTTCTCAGCCGAGCACTTCTCCTCCGAAACGGCTTCAGCTGTTCCAGAGTAAAGATGTAAGGTATCATGTATAAGGGCAATGGAATGGATCCCGCTCCAATGTCCTGACGCAGAGCATCGCTTGTGCTCGGAGCGCCCACGTTTGGCAACAGGTTCAGGAAGCTGCCCCGGGCTGAACCACTGCCGTTGTGTGTTAGGATTACGGAAATGGACCCACGTTTCATCGCACGTAACAATTATCTTGATGTAACGTACATCGCGCGGGTTTTCTAGGAGTTTCGTGCACACTTCCACTCGGCGGTTTGCTTCAGCTGACGTCAGTTCGTGAGGGACAATGCGGCAGCTCCTGCAGACCTTGCCGAGGACCTGAAGGTGACGAACCACGGTGGCCTGTGATATGCCCAGCTCGCCTGATAATATCTCAGTGCTGGTTGTCAGATTTACCTCTACGGCCTGGCGCACGGGCCTCCGAATCTACGGTTCGCGGCCTACTTGACCTTCGCTGATGGTCGAGGTTTCTGTATCCTGAGCGAAATTTCTTGACCATCTGGTTGCGGTGTTGTGGTCCACTGAACCTTCCCCTTTCTCATCAGAAATGTTTCGTGTTGCTTGAGGAGCTTTATGGCCGAGTTCAAATGCGTAAAGCAAAAGATCCCTAATTAGCTGGTTGTGGCTGTTCATCTTTTAGGCGTACCAACCACTGACAGAACGACGACATGCAATGCTGTTCACAGCAACGACTACCATTTTATATCCCTTTCGACTGACTGCAGTGCGCCACTTGAACTAGTTTAAACACGTGACATGCCCGCCGCAGCACATGCGTTTATGCAAATATTGCAAAACTTTCGACTTACCCTGTGTAATAATGAAGCGCTTCAAATCGTTGAAGCCTTCCATTAATCAGTTTGCTTTCTTACTTTCGTAACTCTTTAACTACCGCGATCCTAAAATGTTTTGTCCCTCAGAATACCACAACACCCGAAAATCTCTTCCGCTCCTTTCCGAATTTCATTCCCCCTCTCTTTTGCAATAACAAAAGATGGATTAGTACTGCGTCACTACTCGAAACTTCCGATCTCTAGGGTTGATATTTATTGCTCTTCGGACGTTTCTCTGGAACAATCAGTGCATTCTTCTACAGAAAGCCTTAGGCAGATAAAAGAGAGTGGTAGCAGGTGGAAAACCTTGTTTGCCGCCCCGGTGGCGCAGTGGTCTAACCGATGGCCTCTGATCATTCATCCGAAAGGGGTCCGGGCTCGAATTCCGGTGAGGCATGGATGTTGTGTTTGTCTTACGGCACTGGCTCTCTCCCTTCCTGGAACCAGTGACCCTAAATTAGGGACGGGCGACTGCTTATATTCCATTGCGTTGCTCACGGTGGTCGTTAAACCTCCAATCAAAAAAAAGAAAAACCTTGTTTACTTTTCCCTTTTCTTATTCTTTCTTGTAAAAAATATGCTGTCAATCTGTTTATTTGACCTGAGCAAAATGAAATAATTTTTACCGCAAATTTTCCACCATAAACTCCGCTTTTGGGACAATGCAAAATGTCACAAGTCAAACGAAGCACCTGTCAACAATATCAGAAGGCCGAATGACATATCCCAGGAAAAAAACAACTTGTGGGTCTCTCATTTGTTTAGCGACAACAATGACGAATAGGTGTGACTTCTGCTAATCCCTCGGACGCCGTGCAAATTCAAAGAAAATGAGCGGTAGGAAATCCTACTCATGCTCTCCGTACGACTCGGGCACTTGTGACTGTTTGCATGTAAGGGCGCGTTGGGCGCTATTGTCGCCAAAGGTTTAAAAAAGTCATTGTGTTAATGTCCAAAAGCTTGAAAACTTTGTATTCTATTTTACGCCAATAAATTCTACCAGTATATTTCCACTGTTTTAATTGTTCTGTTAAGTTAAAAATTCCGTCTTTTTGTGCTGCTTTACGATTTGATCGAAAAGCTTTTTTTCAAACTAAGGCACTGCCCCGGTGACCAAGTGATGCGAGATACGGGCTTCTAACAGTGGGTCCGGGTTCGAATCACGAGTGAGTTGTGGATGATGCGTTTGCCGCAAGGCTGTTGCTTCCCCCCCCCTTGGAACCAGTGTCCCCATATTAGGTACGAGCGACCCACCGAGTTGCTCACAGTAGGCGTTAACCCCCCTCCCAAAACCCAACAACATTATTTACGCTTTCCAACCGTAGGTTGAAGAAGCGTATGTGATCCAGCTTTTGCCCGTCTGTCCATCAGCACAATAATTCGCGTAAAAATGGTTCCATTTCGATGAAATTTTAGTATGTAGTAGGGGACAACCTGGAGATGAACACCGTTGAAAATGGGAGAAATGGGATGGAAGGTCAGGACATTGGAGCGGGATCCATTCCATTGCCCTTATACATGATACCTTACGTAAAAATACTTCGATTGCGACAAAACTTTATCATGTTGTTCCGGAAGTATGCTGAACCGGTTCTGTTCAATATAATCGAAATGGGGTCAATGGTCAGGCCACAGGAAAGAAATTTATTCAACGACTATTATCCTCATAACTTGATTAAAAATTCTTCTGTTGCGACAAAACTTTAGTATGTTATTTCGGAAGTATACTAAACCAATTCTGTTTAATATTATCGAAATGGGGTCAAAGGTCAGGGCAGAGGAGCGATATTTATTCCACAGCCATTATTTTCATAACTTGACTAAAAATGCTTCTATTGCGACAAAACTTTAATTTGTTGTTCCGGAGGTATACTAAACCAATTCTGTTTAATATCATCGAAATGGGGTCAAAGGTCAGGGCACAGGAGCGATATTTATTCCACAGCCATTATTTTTATAACGTAACTAAAAATGCTTCTATTGTGACAAAACTTTAGTATGTTGTTTCGGAAGTATACTGAACCACTGCTGTTTAATGTTATCGAAATGGGGTTACAGGAGCGAGATTTATTCCCCAGCCATTATCCTCATAACTTGAGTAATGACTTCTGGTATGTTGGAAAACGTATCATAATCAATGCATTGCATGATTTTACTAACTTGTTTTTATTATGTTACACAAAATTTTTAACCATTGTATTTCTGGTTCTTCAAAGCTAAAAAATACCTAATTAGCTTTCTGTGACGGGTTGCCAGCCCGATCAGCTGCGAAACGACAATTTTGGAGATGTTCGATTCCCATTTTATCCAATCAGTAACATGCCATATTTACAGAGAGAATTAAAAAAATATATGAATCAATCGTTCAAATTTAATTGATTTATATGATCGCGAAATTCATCACGCGTTTTCATGTAGCATTTTCCCAATGCGTCACTCAAGGAAAATGAAATTAAAATATTCCTACCTGTCATGCAAGAAAAACGTCGATATCTGACTGAAATCCGATAAGGGGGAAATATGTTTATCTCCACAATGTACAGTGCCTTCCGGATATCTTTTCTGCCTCACAAATTGTGTCATCGACAAAAAGTGAAAGAAACATCCTGCATAACATCGCGTCACATCCGCTTCGGAAAACTGAATGGCGAAATTATTTGTGTTATCATCTGATAAGAATAACTTTTTTCTCCTAGTATCATTCATATCTTCATTTACAACATATTTTCAAAATTAAACTAGAATAAAAGCACATATTATTCCATAGTACATTCTTCTAATATTCCCTTTCAGTATAAAAATTGTTTGATTTGCTTTAAAATCGCAAAACACTGATTTATTTCAATTACTTTTAGACATAGTTCTGCGATCTTACATGGATGGAGTTTTAGGGTCCGATTTATTGCCCCGGTGGCACAATAGTCTAATCTCTGGCCTCTGACCGTTCATCCAAAGTGAGCTCAAGTCCCGGATGAAGCATGAGCTCATCAGGGACTCCAGCCTCCCATACGGCTCTGTTCCCTCCCGTCCCCGAAACCAGCGGTTCCAAATTAGAGACTGGTGACAAGCACATTACATAAAACACCCAAACATATATATAATATAAACACCCAGATCTGTCTTTCTGGAACGCGTGACGTTACAGCAACGTCTTCACGGTTGCGCCATCATTTATGGATCAATTCGGGTGTGCTCTCGCGATGTGAAAATAATTTCCTGCTATATATAATAGCACGCGATCACTTTCAGATGTCAAAGTGATCGCGTGCTAATTTAGAAACATTGGCTTATTAATGATTCGAGTTCTATTTTTCAGATCCACAAACTCAGAATTGAATTCTTAATAGCACAGCAAATTGAGTTTGCACGCGGTCACATTGAGATGTCAAAGTGATCGCGTGCTAATTTATAAACATTGAATTATCAATGAATTGAGTTCTATTTATTCGATCTTCAAAATTCGAATTAAAATCTTAACATCACGGTAAGTTGCGTTTGTATATTAATTTAATTTAGCACAATTCGAATATTAATTTGTACGCTTTAATTATTTTCCCTTTTTTAATTTAACTAATTTTCGAGTATAGTGTTAATTATATATTATACATTTTGCAAAATATCCAACTATCTAAACGCCCTAACCTACAATATAAACTAAAATCATGCGATGCCGAAATGAGCAAAATTGGATCTGAAAACAGATGTCGCCCCAACAGCACGTTGTCGATAATTTAAATAGTTCCGATTTGTAATGTAAGATGTCGCATTATTTTGTAGAAAAAGCTTTGATATGAAGTTTCAAACTAAACTTCGAATAGGACAGTCTAAAACAAGCCGTGAACGGAATAACATGTGAGCCGGAGAAAGGGTAATTTAACGCGAAAAATCAAAGCAAGAGTTATTAAGGTAAGTTTACACGAAAATAACTGGACTATAAAGAAAATTGTTAAACAACAAAAAATATTTCGCACAGAATGTTTATTTATCGCAAGGTCTTTTGAGAAACGGAAATAAATAGCATATAATTTTCAGTTCTAACATGAATAATTTCTTGGCATATAAGTTTTTCTATATTTCCTTACAATAGAGCCGGCGTCTATTTATTTGTTTTCAATCTGCTTCAATTAAAAATTTCACCGTCTTAGGACGGGCAACATTTCCTTTATATTAATAATTATTTAAAGCTTAAAAACAACCGTCCTAGGACGGGCTTATAGCCTAGTGTCTTATAATAAGATAGGATTACATTGCACCTAATAACGCACTGAGCCCAAAACAAGGATATACCCTGTATTAGAAACACCAGAGTATATCTGGTGTTTCTAATTTGAAATATATGTACTCATTTTTGAATACATGTTTCTCGAATATGTGTACTCAAAAAATCCGTGCATTTCAAATATATGTGCTCTAACATAATTCAGTTTCTGTGCTCTTTCAGGCAGTGCACTGCCAGCTCCAAACTTAACCGTAGGAACAATACACTTTGGTAAATAGGGTTCCCCTGCTGCCGCCATACCCATACACGGCCATCAGACTCATGGATCGTGCATCTGGATTCATCAGTCCATAGGATCCGTTTCCATTGATCTACTGTCCACGATAAATGTTCTTTACGCCATGCTAAACGACGAGTAGCATTCCGAGTGGAAATGAAAGCTTTATGAGCAGCCTCACGACCACGGTAAACCATGGAATGAAGTTCTCTGGAATGGTACTTGTACTTACCGAGGTTCCAGCATTTGTACTCACCGAGGTTCCAGCATTTGTACTCACCTGTACACTGAAATCTTGTGCAGTACTCCGTCGATTAGCTGTAACGACTCTCCTGAGGCTTCGACGCCCTCTGTCACTGATTTTCTTTGGTCTGCCGGTACGTTTTGGTGGTTCAGGCACGCCATGTGCCTTCCACTTATTCAGGACATCCAAAACAGTTGACTTGGGTATGTTTAAACGCCTCTGGGTTTCTCTTATGCACAACCCATATAACACCCCACAATCTTTCCTTTCTCAAAGTCAGTTCTCTCCCGCCGTGACCTTTTCACTCAACCTCACAGTGCAATATGATCGCGCGCGGTTAGCCGCAGGCTTGTTTTTATACCGTTTGTAGCTGTACCGCGCATCTTAAGAACGCAGAGGATCCGTTCATTTGCTTTTGGAAGGGTATCCGGTGACTTTTGTCAATATAGTGTATATTCAGTAGATGATTGATCAAGCGAACAGGCTGGTCAGAGTAGCAGGAGACCGACTTGCAGACACCATTTGCGTTATGATATTATCGTGCTACACTGGTGGAGTTTTACATGTACTAAGGGAGTAAGTACTAAGGCCACAGGATGGAGGGTGAAGTACAGATACAACTGAGATGTTCAGGTATTTTCGATGACTGTGGGAGATGAGTGACAGTCGTAAGAAATGGCTTCCCGCAATGGTATCTGAGACTTATATGCTGTATTGGCTTAACGATAAGATAAGAAGAAACCCTTTCGGCGGCTTGAGAACTGAAATGACTCCAGCTCATAGTATCTGTGACAGAAGAATGACCGCGTGAGATCGCGGTCATTCTTCTGTCGCAGACATGCCATTCTGTTGCAAACATATGTGTCTTTTATCAGTGAAGACAATATTCCTTCATTCGCCCACCCCAACTCCCCATTCAGTAGAAGGGAGTCATTGTCTTCATAGCCTCCCTACGTTCGTGTACGATTATGGTTTCAAGTGTGCGGAGAGAGATACTCCTTCTCAGACCAGCTTCGTGTAGGCGTCAATGAATGAAGCTGACAGATACTGAGAGTACCCCTGAAGTCGTTCTGTAACTGCATAATTGTCGAATAATTTTGCTATTGGCACTGACAACCGTGTGGCGAATCTGCTTTGTTTGTTTGTTTATTTGGAGGTTTAGAGACCGCCGTGAACAACTCGATGGGCTGTAAGCCGTCACCCATCCTTAATATAATGTCACTGGCTCCAGGGGAGAGAGTGAACCAGTTCCGTAGGACAAACACACCATTCATACCTCACCGGGATTCGAACCCGGTCTCATCTCGGACGAATGGTCAGAAGCCAGAATTTAGACCACTGCGCCACGAGTGCGGTTGCGAATCTGTGATAATCGCGAACCGTAGGTAGTCGAGATGAACAGGAGTGTGAACGACGACGGAAAACACCTTTCATGCCTCACCGGCGAGCAAGTGGTCTGATACGCGGTCTTCGGATCAGGTCTCCGAGAGCGGCCTAGATTCGTGTCTCGCTCGGATGAAGCGTGGGGTGGCGTGCCTGTGGATTTACGTTGGCCCTGTCATCTCGCTGGAACCAGTGAACCTAAATTAAGGACGGGAGACTGGAAACTGTTAGTTTTAGAGCTGAGTTATGGTTGTCATTAAACTCCAAAACAAACGTCTAAACAAAAGCTATTTTAATTTACAAGATTTATATTTTTTAGCTTGCAAAACTCAAAGAGATCTCTGTTTACAAAACGTACTGTACATTAAATAATGTTTCTTCAGCAAATTCTGAAAGCGAAACTTGTTCTTTCTTTTACGCAGCTGCAAGACTCGGTGAGTTGTGCGAACACAGCGATGCCTGTGCCTTCTATGATCCGAACGCTATCTGTTCAGAAGAGAGTCGTTGCCGATGTGCCAGTGGTTTTCAATTTCCCGAGAAACCTGCCTTGGAGGGATCTCTGTGCCTACCAGGTAAGTAAAATATGTTGTGTGCACTTATATTGCAGAAACGTTTGAAATTCGAGCAAGTGATAGCGACAAAGAACTGTTAGAAAGTCATTCTGTTCTCCTGACTTAAATAGGTGCAGAAAACGTTTGAGCGTTGTCCCAGACAAACTCTTATAGAAACTTGAAAAAGAACGTTGCGCGAAAATAGTTTAAAACAATCAGAATCAGAGGATTTAACGAGTTCGCATTTCAAAAAACTGACTACACGAAAAACGCTTCAAGGCGATTCTTTGATTTTAAACTGAGCAATTAACGCTATTCTAAGAACATGGAAATTTACGGTTCAGCGGCGCAAATTTTTCACAAGAAAATCTGGAGAATGAGTGAGAAATCTGAAACAAAATCGCGCGCAAGTATAATTTTTAAAATTAGATATTTGAAAGGCGCAGATTCAGTCACAAGTACAAATATAATATATTGACAAAAGTCACCGGACACCTAGAAAAGAAACACAACATAGTATTTATTGACATACATTAGTACGGTGTCGGTCCACTTTTGGCCTACACGTGTCTTCACGAGCTCCGTGTTTGAATGCTGCACGTACGTGTTTTGTGTGTCCCATCATTGTTCTTCTGTATGTGTGCCAAAGTTAAAGGTTTGTGTTTTCGTTTAAAATCCCGCACGTGTTGGTGAGTGCTTATTTTTTTTTTCATTATCAGTGTTTTAATTTACACACCGAGCTGGTCGTTTTTCTTCGTTAACCTTGCCATTGATTATAGCATCTGCCGATGAGGGCGCTGTTCCCGCCCGTATCGCTGCTGCTCCTCGCGTCGCCTCCTCAAAGTCAGTCACAGCCGACCAATCATCTTCGCTTGCTAGTGGAGAGCCTCTTAATTTTCCTACTGTCATCTGCACCTCTTCTCCTGCCCGGGTCTCCGGCTCTGCTTTTTAAGAACGTGGATGTGACGTCCCTGGCCTCTGCTGGCGATGATGAATTAATGGACGTCTCTAATGGCGTCGCTAATCTGCCCTCTACAGTTTCTACTGCCTCTGTTTCCAGTACATTGTCCCTGGCTGCGTCAATGATTTCCAGAGGAGGCGCTTCTGCACGCACGTATTCTGCGGCTGCCTCTGCTATTGCACCGACTTTCTCCTCGTCTCGTCTGCCCCTTATGGATGTTTCACCGTTGAGAGTTGTGTTACTCGCAACGGCAACACCATCTTATTAAACATTCCCGAAAACGCTCCTGCTGGTCAACGTCTTCATTCGACCCTCGAGTTGGGGCTTGTTTTGATGTGCTGCCCAACACTCCTTTGAAGTAGTACAGCTCCGCTCTCAAGAAGATGCTTCTTTCTGGTGCCATCACCCACCTCACCCAAAAGCCACGAACTGTGATTGTTTATTTTTCGAAGAAAGAATATGCCGAACTTGTCTTGCCAAGGGACCTATCAATTGGCGATCGTCGTCTCTTAGCCGAATCCATCGACCAGCGTCCTGTTCTGATCTCTCTACATCCGGTACCCCCGGAGATCTCTGATGATATGCTGTGTGCTGCACTTAGTCGATGCGCCAGAGTAGTCGGCTCAATGAAGATTCTCTGCACTTCTCCCTCTAACCCCGATGATAAACACATCTGTGGCTTCCGTAGAACTGCTCGCATCATCTTCCCGTCGGAAGAGCATCTCATAAAGTTTCCACGATTCCTCGATGCTCGTTGCGGTATCGAGCGCCGCCGAATTGAGTTCCTCACCTCTACTCATTGCTCACGTTGCAAGGCTTACGGCCATCAGCAGGCTCATTGCTCCCATGCAGAGCCACTGACTCCTGGAGCTCCAAGGCAGCATTCTACCTTTTCCTCCGTTTCTGCTGCCATGCCTCCTCCTGCGTCTGCACCTCCTGGACCCAGTTCTGCCGAAAATCTGATTAAAGCCTTCGATCAACACGCGTCTTCTGATGTTGCTTTCTCCACTCTGTCGGATTTTCCCCAGCTTGATTCCTCCTTGCCTTCCCGAGTTCCCTCTCCATCAGAGGACATCACGGCTGACCTTCAAGCTTCATTCGCCGTTGGCACTTTTGCTCCCGACGATGACGTGGACCTTTCCTCTAATTCCGCATCGCGTGTGTCATCGATCCACGGTAAGCGTCGTTCTACTACCAGTACCGAGGCCCTTAAGAAAAAGACGAAGTCACCTTCTCCGACTAGCAGCCCACATCGTTCCACCCGTCTAGCAGGCTCCAAGTCACCCCTGTCACGTTCTAGCTCTTCCTCTTCAAAATCAAAGGGTCCTCTGCCGACGTTTGAAGATTTCTCGACTCTGCTTACCAATGCCTCTCTTCCTTCAGAACCTGTCTACTTTGAAGATCTTTACGAGTTTCTCACTCATAAAACAAATCTGCAGGCTTCTCTCATCTTTTTACAGCAGTTTGAAGCAGTTCTTCCAGAGGTCTTCGACCAAGAAACCTCCATCCTCAAATTCCTCCGGCATAATGCCAAGCAACCCGACTACGTCTTGTGGTGTCGTGGTATCATCAAGCGCCTCGACACATTTCAGAAAGCTTCCATAGCTGCCCTTCATCCGACGTTGGACTTACCCATTCAAGGTCGCCACTCTGAATTGTAGGGGGTTTTCTAATCCCGTCGCTAACGCTCTCGTTCTGGAAGATCTCTCGCCTCTTAGGGGCGACTTACTCCTCCTGCAAGAGTCGAACTGCCACTCCTCGACACTTTTTCATAGATGGCGCACTTGGGACTTCACCTTTAACCATGCTTTCCGTTACTCTGTGCACGGTGGTACAGCAGGAGTTTCAGTCTGCCAATTCCGCATGCCATGAAAGCTCATTTTATGGTCACCAGTGACCCCGTGGTTCGCTGTTACACCAAATCTGTTACATCTCACGGTGAGTTTAGACTCTGCATTAACTTTTTGATGTTCTTTCGCACTGCAGTGCCCCACCTATGATCATTTTGTTCTTCCTCAAGCATTGTTCTGTTTGTATCACGTTGTAAATTTGTCATTACTCATTCAATGTACATATCATCGCTTTTATTAGTTTGTATCATTCCAGTTCTTTTTTTCTTGAGACAATTCCATGTTGCTCGTCTCCTCTGTTTTGTTACACTAAAGCTATTCTGAAACCACCTTTGGCCTTAATGAATGAAACGACACTTCGAGACATGATTTCTAAAAGGTTTTGGAACACAGCGGTAAGTGTGCTCTTCCATTCAGTACCTAATGCTGCCGCTAACTGTAGCTTAGTAGTAGGCCTTGGTTCCAAACTTCTTATGCGGCGCTCTAATTCATCCCATAGGTGCTCTATAGGATTAAGGTCAGAGCTCTGTATTGGCCAGTCCGAACACGATACGGAATGATCGTCAAACCACGCCGTAACAGTCCTTGCTTTATCGCTCGGTGCATTATCCTGCTGATACCAACAAGGCTCGGTTCCATAGTATTGCCACAGAGTTCGTAGGGCATAGTAGTCCAGAATATCAAGGTAGACGTGCTGTTTAACAGTTTTTTCCACGATAACCAATGGGCCGTGACCATACCACGAAAAATACTCCCACACGAGTATACTGCCAGCTCCAAACTTGATCGCACTGTGGTAAATAGCGTTCCACCGGCTGCCGCCATACCCACACACTGCCATCAAACTTATGGATCGTGTATCTGGATTCATCAGCTCAGAGGACCCGTTTCCATTGATCTACGGTCCACGATATATGTTCTTTACACCATGCTAAACGACGAGTAGCATTCTGAGTGGAGATGAAAGACTTATGAGCAGCCGCACGACCACGGTAACTTATGGAATGAAGTTCTCTGCGAATGGTACGAGTACATACTTAGGTTCCAGCGTTTTACTCACCTGTATACTGGGGCCTTGTGCAGTACTCCGTCGATTAGCTGTAACGACTCTCCTGAGGCTTCGTCGTCCTCTATCACTTAATTTTTTTGGTCTGCCGGTACATTTTGCTGTTTCAGGCACATAATGTGTCTTCCACTTATTCAGTATATTCATAACAGTTGACTTGGGTATGTTCAAATGCCTCTCGGTTTCTCTTATGGACAATCCACTAATGTAACACCCAAGAGTCTTTCCTTTCTCAAAGTGAGTTCGCTCCTTCCGCGACATTTTCACTCAATCTCACAGTGCGATGTGATCGCGGTCAGCTGCGGGCTAGTTTTTATACCGTTCGCAGCTGTACCGCGCATCTTAACAACGCAGCGGATCCGTTCATTTGCATTTAAAGGGGTGTCCCGTGTCTTTTGTCAATATAGTGTATATCGTTACGCCTTCTGTTGGGGAAATAGTGAAAATCAGAAATCATAAGCCAGACGGTTGAATATTTCTCAGAATTGTGTTTGAACATTTTCTTTTTTCTTTGGTTCAGAGCTATTTCCCTCAATAACTGTCGAATTTTCGGCAATACGAAAATTTCGAAAATTCCTGCAACAAAGATTTAAAACCAGGCTGTTCACGATTCATGGTTCCAGTGGTCTGAACACTGGCTTTTGACCTTTCTTCCGAATTGGGTACGGGTTCGAGGTACGGGAGGTATGTTTGTTTTAGGACATTTTCTCTCTTCCCTTTCTGGAAGCAGTAGCCCAACGGGCAACGGCCTATAGCTCCACGAGTTACTTATGGCATTCGTTAAACCTCAAAACGCCCACGAAACGTATTTAGCGTATTCAAGCAAAATCGATATCACTTTAAGGTCACCACAGATGTCCCATTTGTAGGCATCAGAATAAATTTTTTGCAACAAAAGTTCTTATTTTTGTGCGTTTCCTTCATAGTAAATTAAGTGTGTCACTGGAATGGACGGGTATGATGTAAGTGTCCATTGTAAAGGGCAGTTTTCAGATTGATCCATTATTAATCGCTAATAAGTCTCCATTCCTTTTCAGATTTAAAGTATTTCATTAAGACATACATGGTAGTATCAAAATAATATGACCACCTACCTACTCCTAATATATAATTTGCTAGAGTCCTCCTCCGTGCCACTTTTTAAGGCGTCATAGTAACAACCGAAAAAGAAATGCTTGTGTCGTCACGCTTAGCTTTTCGTATAGGTGACGTCATCACCTACACCCGCACAGATTAAGGGGAAAATCACTTTGTTTTGTTGTCATAGTAACAAAGCACACAGCTGCTAGTGTGACGTCATCTAATCCAAATCATTCTCACATGACGTCAGAGATTCGTTAAGTCACACGGTCAACTCTTTAGCAAGGAGGTTAGAATAATACTTCTGGGGATGCCCTGAGTCTATTAAGCGTGAAGCCGCAAACTGTGGGAATTTGACGTTGTTTACATTACACCTATGTAATTTGAACTTTGTGCATTTTGAAATAGGCGTGGTTTGGGGTTGCAGAAACCGTGTTTATATAAAACCGGAAGGAATTATACTTCTTATATGTAAAGTTTTCAATTTTAAAGCTATGCTTTGTTTATAATTCGCACTAACGTTCGTGTATTTCGGTTTAAAATAAAAATGGGAAGAAGCCTCAAAATAACTAAGGACTTTTTATAAAAATTCAACATTTTCTCACGCATTGGCAGCAAGTTACGATACGAAATTGGAAACATTTGCGACGAAAGAAGGCGATTCGGCCAACACAAAATGCATTGCAATATCCTTGAAAACCATCAGCTTTCCCAAACTTTGACGACAGTCTCTCGTGGTTATAGGCTTCACACAAAGTGGCACTGCTCCGTTAACAAGGGCATCTCCAGATATCTTATTCTAACCTCCTTGCTCTTTAGAGATACGAAAACTTTACATCATAAATTTTGGTTCACTACCTGAACCGGTGTTTAGCCATCTGTATGCGGCAACATTAAGAGTACGACGATCTGACGACGTCAAGATAAAAATAGTTCACGGAAAAGAACAGGGGAAATTGATATCGGGTTTTTTTTTTTTTTTTTTTTTTTTTTTTTTTTTGGTTGGAGGTTTAACGACCACCGTGAGCAACTCAATGGGCTATAAGCAGTCGCCCGTCCCTAATTTAGGGTCACTGGTTCCAGGGAAGGGAAAGAGCCAGTGCCGTAAGACAAACACAACATCCATGCCTCACCGGGATTCGAACCCGGACCCCTTTCGGACGAATGATCAGAGGCCATCGGATATTGGGTTTAGAGTCAGTGTATACGAAAAATGTTGTGTACCAGGAAGTGTTGACGAAATAGGGACTAAAGGTTTTATACAAAACACATAACAGACAGCCCGTCGTGTCAAATTTCATAATTGACTGCTCGGGAAATTTTCAGAAAGCTGTGAGCCAACGTCGCCATCTATTGACGTGGAACTCAAAAACACAATAAATAAATATCAATAATTTCTGTATCACAAATTTTATTTTACCCAGTCATTATTGATGGGCTTTCATCTAGTAATGGGAATAACCACCCTTGGTCCGGATGACAGCGGCGAGACCGCGTGGCAAGGACGCAGTGAAGCCCTGGAAAGTTGCCCGAGGCAGACGTGCCCATTCCGACTGCAGCAGAGCACGGAGGTTCCGGAGATGACGTGGTTGTGGGTCGGCAAGTCGAACTTGTCGATCCAAATAGCCCCACAAGTGCTGTATGGGATTGAGGTCCGGCGTTTTCGCCGATCAAGAGAGGGCGGAGACAACGCTGTCATGTTCCTAAAATCAGTCACGCACCCTCTTAACGACGTGGCACGGCGCATTGTCCTGTTGATAGACACCATCACCACCAAGGTAAACGTCCAACATGAAGGGATGAATGTGGTCAACGAGGATGGACAGGTAATCATTGGCGTTCAGAGACCCATCCAGTGGTGCCAGCGATCCCAGGTCGTACCAGAAAGAACCTCCCCCCCGAACATGCATACTGCCACCGCTGGCCTGTACTTGACTAACAGGTGTGTCCAGGTGTTGGTTCCCGTGTGTCTGACGTCATATCCGCCATTTTTTATCACTTCTGTGGAGTAGGAACTTCGATTCGCCGGAGAAGGCAACCTTTTCCCACTCTTCCACTGTCCAATAACGGTAGTCCTATGAGATCTGCAGGCTCAGTTGCCGATGGGCCTGGGTTAACATAGCCTCTCTGCGCAGCGTCGACTCCGGTGACGAATGCGCAAAAGGGTTCGCTCTACTGTTATCGAGGACACGCACCTGGGTGTCACAGCGTTCATTTGCTTGGTCAATTGCTGCACTGTTTCGCGTCGATTACCCTTTAACATTCGGCGGAGGCGACGTTCTTTTCTGAGGTCTATGGCTTTTCGGGCTCCACAGTTATTATTTCAGGAGGTACTCGGCGTGCCAGCGGTCCATTCTTGGCACACCCTTGGTACAGCACCTTGCGAACAGCCCACGAAGTCTGCTGTTTCTGAGATGCTCCTACCTTTGGCGCAGTAGCCGATGATCATTCCTTTTTGAACTTCCGTCAGATCACTACCTATGCCCATTGTGCTCACGTGACGCACTATGGCTCATCTGCCCTGATCGGCCTCTTATGTCTCCGTGTGTAGACCTTGTCACGTGCACTCTGTGACGCGCCTGGGTGAGTACACTGTGATTCCGGGGGTGGTAATATTATTATGCTACGATTGTGTATATATCATTGCAGAAGGTCAAGTCATCACATTCAGAAGCAGATCTTGCTGTCTCACTTGGACGGCATCTGAAAACTGTAACTTTAGTTAGTTAAGTAAAAACATTCCCTTTTTGAAGTCGTGACGCTAAACGTTCGGCATGCATGTTCTCAGGAGTCTGTTGCAAGATCATTCAACTATTCATCAGTGATTAAACGTGGGTCTTGTGAGTGTTCAGCGGCAGAATCTTGATCATTTTAAGGTGTTTTCTCTTCTTCTTTCTCACTTTTATCAATTTCTGAAGGTATTGGGTTTTTTGGAACTGGTATATCAACCGAAAAAGGCACTTGTTGCAAAGCAAGAAGGAAGATTTGGATACATAATTCTTTCGATGAAAATCCCAAAACATTTGTAATAAA
Organism: Macrothele yani; assembly: GCA_039090855.1. Taxonomy (NCBI): domain Eukaryota; kingdom Metazoa; phylum Arthropoda; class Arachnida; order Araneae; family Macrothelidae; genus Macrothele; species Macrothele yani. The sequence goes on from CM076989.1 coordinate 17,067,824, forward strand.
ATAAAAAAGTAAAAGTTTGTAACGATTTCATTTGGTGCTCTCCAAACGACTGGAACAGCAAATGGCATACAGCGTGCAGTTCCTTTAAGACGTGATCAAATATTAACCACCCAGCTTTCCCAACATGCGTATTATGCCCAGTTTAAACACTATCTACCAACAAGTAATTGGACACCCTTGCAATTGACGATATCTGCGGTCCTGATACACGTCACGGTCGCCGCCGTTAAATATCGTGTGGGAAACAACAACGCAACCAGTCGCATGCAAGATGCCACGCAGTTCGGAGCTCTCTGATTTCGAGAAAGGTGTAATCGTCGGGTATCACAGAAATGGACGATCCATACGTGACATATCCAGCGAGTTGAAGTACCCAAAATCGACAGTGGCCTACGTGATTGGCAAGTGGAAGATGAGAGGTGACTGTCGGAATGTGCCCCGACCCAGCAGACCCACAAAACTGGGAGTTACAGACCGACGGGTGTTGGCTAGAGAAATTCGGAAGAACCGCACCAAATCGATGGGCCACATCCGCGAGGAGTTTCAACAGGCATCCGGGAGTGTTCTTTCGATGAATACCATCCTTAAGGAAGCCCATCTGCACGGTTATCATGGACGTGCTGCCGCCCACAAGCCTTTGATCACCAAGTCCAATAGCGCTGCTCGGTTAACGTTGTGCTAAGAACGTCGACAGTGGACCGTTGAACAGTGGAAACGGGTTCTCTGGAGCGACGAATCAATGTTCACCCTCTACCGTTTGGATGGCAGGGTCTGGGTTTGGCGTTTGCCTGGAGAACGCCTGCTGCTGGAATGTATTGTGCCAAGTGTGAAGTTCGGCGGCGGTGGAATTATGCTATGGGGGTGCTTCTCCTGGTATGGCACGAGACCCTTGGTCGCAATTCCTGGTAGACTCAACGCCGAGACCTACTGCACCATTTTGGATGACCATGCACTTCCTATACGTTGTGGGAGTTTTACGGGGTGGACCCATGTTACTTTCAGGATGACAATGCCGCCTGTCATGTTGCGAGGTTCACCATGGCTTGGTATGGTGACAATGGGGTTAATCGAATAGACTGGCCTGCGCAGAGCCCGGACCTAAACCCTATCGAGCAGCTCTGGGACGAGTTGGAGCGTCGACTTAAGAGGTGCCCCCACCGTCCGACATCGGTGAAGGAACTGATCTGTCTTCTCCAAGCAGAGTGGAAGAAAATACCGCTAGCCGTCGTACAACGTCTGGTTGAGAGTATGTCCCGGAGGGTCGCAGCTGTAATCGCCGCTCGTGGAGGCTCCACCAACTATTGAAGGTCAATAAACTTCGTTTTCTTTTGCTATCACAGGTGTCCAATTACTTGTTGGTAGATAGTGTATGTTGGTCGCCCACTTTAAACCCAAAATAGAGTTCGTATGTTTTCTTGATTAATCCTGTGAATGGCCTCTTCTTCTTGTTTGGCGTAAATTCACCACAAATACAGGTTACTAGAATTGACGTATTTACGAGGCATTTTTCATTGGCAAGGAATTAAACACGCACTAAGTCTGCGACTGATGAATCTGTATGTTATGCAAGGTGTCTTTGCGGAAGAGTGAAAAAAAGCGGAAAGGTACATACATGCCGTAGTGATTGCGTTATCTTTTGAAACCGTTCAATAGGTGTTGCATAATCTTTCACCCACGCACGCTGAAATATGATGCAATAGGAATAAACACTTTTGGTCGTCATATCTTGCCATAATTTATACACCTATTTTCTTGGAAAAGGTATGCGATAAAACAATTTAAAAACTGATTTGTAATCAGCGTGCAAAACTCTGCAAGAAACGAACTTTGGCTCAAAGAAAATAAGAAGCTGTCGAACAGTGTAACTCAAGAACTGATATAATGAAAGTCGCGGTAGCACATGTACGCGTAATGCCAATATTTCTTTAACAATCATTTCCTATTAAAGATAACGGTGGTTTCTGCACTTTCATGCTGCTTATATGGCTCAGGCGTTGAGGACTGAAGAAAAATATTTCTCCTCCTACGCATCAAGTCTCTCTCTCTCTTCACACTTCGTTTCACCTATCGATTCGTCTCCCTTAGTTACGAGTTTTAGTGATGAAACTTCGCTTGCTCTACCATGATGAAAACATATGAAGTTCCTGGTTAGCTTTGATGCGTGATTTTGCTGAGATTATTTGTGCTCCCAATTTGTCATAGGAAGCTTTTGAACTTTCCTTTGATTGGTATATTGGAAAATACAGGCTTTAGCTTCGGGGCATCTATGAAGCACCCTTCTGCTTATTTTTTTTTCGGGCTGTAACAACAACCGTGAGTATTTAAGACTAAAACAAAGATAAGACAAAACAAATTACAATATACGACACTGTAAAGTATAGCAGTCATCTGTCCCTAATTTATAGATACTGGTTTCAGCAAAGGCAGAGAGGCAATGCCGCTCAATTGAAAACATCAGCCATTCCTAAATCTATCCTAACTCGGATGGTAAAATAGAAATGAGCACCTCTAAGCACCAGGGCTGTCTTTCTAGTTTGTAATAAATTATATCGACGATAGAAATGTTTTATATATTGTATAAACTGCTCAAAAAAATTGTTTGAAACTTTTAAATTTTAGAGCTCCAGGTGCGTGTTTATGCAAATATTGTCAGATAAATTTGAGAGAGTATGAAACTCTACGATTTATCGATTTCGCGTTTTCTATTGCTGTAACGTACGCGCTGACTCGAGAAAGATGTACAAGTATAATAACTATTGGACTGACCCCAAACCCCTATTAAAACCATAAAAGGAAAAAAAAATCAATATGTTAAAATCAAGAAGGGGAATTGCCTAAAACAACAAGGAAGATTACCTATAACAGCAGGGGAAATTGTTGGTAAATTGCCTATAACAACAAATAGTACAAGTCAACAGAATATCAACAAGCACCAGGCGCTGAACATTTCAACAATAAAGCATGCTTTAATAAAATTTTAACATACTACACGTAAATATTTTTATATCAGCTCATTACAGATGCTGGTGACCAATAGGTTATGTTATATTTACATACGATGGATCAATGTAGCATAATTTCGGCCAAAAAAATAATTTTTCCTTTGGATTCCACCTTTGGTGAAATTCGTGTGTTATATTTCTTAACCTAAATATATAGCATTTGTTTCAAATACGTGCTCTCAAGAGTAAAAATTGCAGTCTTAACTGGGACTGAGAACAATGCAGAGATCTCCAACATTAAACAGGCGTGGAAAAGGTATTAGGGGCATGCAAAAGTTTCCGCCGCCCCCACTAGTGGGCGCTGTAAGGTTCTAACCGGCCGGCGACTCATGCTGTCTGTTCGTACATGAAACCAAGCATGGTGATCGATAAAGTTCATTTGCGGAACTATTTGTTATTCATGTTTAATTTAGGGGAAAGTGCGAGTGAAGTATATGGTTTAGTATGTCAGGCGTATGGCGAACCGGTTATGGGTGAGCTGACGTGTCGATAATGGTTTGCCAGGTTTAAAAAAGGTGATCTAAGCTTGGAAGACAAGCCACGTGCTTGTAGACCACAGGAACTCGCAGACGAGAAGCTGGAATCGCTTTTGCAAGAGGATGCCACACAATCGACCACACAACTGGCGAAACGTTTGAAAGTGACGAAATCGACGGTGGTACGGCGTCTACAGACCTTGGGGAAGATCCAAAAGATTGGTAAGTAGGTTCCGCAAAATCGTAATATTGGTCAACGATTGGTCATCTGCATGTTGTTGCTGAAGAGGTTTCAAGCGAAGAAAGTCTTGTGGAAGGTTATCACCGGGGATGAAAAATGGGTCCATTGCGACAACCCCGTACACAAGCGATCCTGGGTAGACCCAGGCGGCCAGCCATCAACATCCACTGCAAAACAGTATATCCACGGGGGAAAGGTGTTGTTGTGTGTGTGTGGTAGGATATGCATTGAGTGCAGTACTTCGAATTGTTGAAACCGGGCGAAACAATCACTGCACAACGTTCTAGCGATCAGTTGATGAAACTGAACGCCGTAATCGAGCAAAAACGCCCATGGACAGATAAAGGACGCCACCCTGTCATCCTGTTACACGATAATGCTAGACCACATGTCAGTGTCACCACGAAATCAACCCTTGAACGGTTACACTGGAAGGTTTTACCGCATCCGGCTTACTCCCCGGACATTGCACCCTCAGACTTTCATATGTTTCGCTCTATGCAACATGCCCTAGCGCAACAGCGGTTCGCCACAGTTCCAGAAATGGGAAATTTCGTCACTGCGTTTTTCGGCTCAAAATCAGAGTCCTTCTCTCACAGGAGCATTCGTTTATTGCCAGAAAGAGGGCTAAAGGTCATTGATGTTAATGGCCAATATTTCATTGAATAAATGTGTACTGGTTTCCTGATTGTTCCTGCCTCCTTTCCCCTTAAAACAGCGGAAACTTGTGTACACTCCTAATAGATTACAAGTTTTACTTAGGTGAACACAGGCTTTACTTAGAAACAGCACAATTTTCAAAACATTTTACCACTATGTCTGAAAAAAAAAGTTTTTAATCAATGCTTCCGTCCAGTTCTTACTTACGGATCAGACGCATGTACCTTAACTAAAGAGACGTACAGCAGCGATGGAGAACTCAAAGAAGCATGGAGAGATCTATGCTAGGTGTTTCCGAAAGAGATACGACAAGAAAATCATGGATCAGTTAAATCACAAGAATTGATGACATAATGATCAAAGTACATACCTTCAAGTGGCAATGAGCTGGACATTGGACAAATGAAATGCCAAATTGGATACCAAGGGAGAAGAAATGACCCAGAAGAAGACCTCGTGGGAAATGCCCGAATGAAATTCGAAAGCATGCTGGATTGACTTGAAAGAGACTGGGTCGAAATAGAAAGTTGTAGAAAAATGCTGGAGAAACCTTCATCCAGCAGTGGATTGACAACAGGTGATGATAATGAATACAAATGCACATTACGCGTGGTCTTTTGGCATATAAGCCGTTGCAATAACATCACGTGTGATAATCCATTAGTGAAAGATTAGCAGAGCAAATCAAAGTAACCATGCGTAATGTTTATCGCTTAGACCGGCGCTGTGGTCTTATAACGAAGTGAATTTCTCCGTCATTTTTGGTCTACGCCGGGATTCGAACCCGGGTCCACTCATTCCGGAATAAGTTGCTCTACTAATTAAGCTACACGGACATTTTATTCTGATTCCTATCTGCCTTTATGTCGCGTGCGTCCTTCTGGCAGTTACGTCACATCTCCTGGTACGTTACATCATCTTCCCCTTATTTTATTTTATTTTATTTTTTTCGAAGTGCTGCTCTTATTTTTCCTATCTCGCGGTGTGGAAATAACATCACACTATTGCGAGATTGTGAACGGTCGGGTCATCCGGATAGTTCGGGCGCCATTATAACGAAGTGAATTTCTCCGTCATTTTTGGTCTACGCCGGGATTCGAACCCAGGTCCACTCATTCCGGAATAAGTTGCTCTACTAATTAAGCTACTCGGACATTTTATTCTGATTCCTATCTGCCTTTATGTCGCGTGCGTCCTTCTGGCAGTTACGTCACATCTCCTGGTACGTTACAGTCTAAGCGATTACTTCTGATCATTCGTCCGAGTTGGGTCCACGTTGAAATCCCGGTAAAGCATGGATGTTGTGTTTGTCTTACGGCGCTGGTTCTCTTCCTTCCCTGGAACCAGTGGCCCAAAATTAGGGACGGGCGACTTCTTATAGATCACAGAATTTCTCACGGTGGTCGTTAAACCTACAATAAAAAAAATCTCATATGCTCTCAAAAATCAAATCCATTACAGGACACTGAACGTACAATGGAGGATTTCCCTGATGTTGCAGCAGTAAGAGCAAGCTGAGATCTGAAGAAGTTTAAATTTTTGGAGATGACTTGGAAAGGCAAACACAAGACATGATCTGGTAGTTGATGCTATGATGGGTCGTGCAGAAGTGGAATTCCGGAGAAGAAAAGGTCTATATACATCCGCTGTTCTAAGTATAGCAGTAGCATTTGACGATTTTCTGCACTGCAATAAAATACATTACTGGAAGAAGTAGAAAACACTTTAGCCCAACCTAGTTGAGAGATGATTGTGGAATACGGCTTTATGATTACTGTCTTAACCTGGTTGTACTTTATTTTCATAAACGATGATGATGGTTGGTAAAATGTCTTCCCCCGGTGTCTGGCATCAAAAAGGTGACCAGTTAACAAACTATCGACCTCAATCCACGATGGAAAGGAAAAGTATGGCAAATAAAGAGAATGTATTATACTGGAACTAAAGATTTGGAGCTAAAACGCATCATCCAGTTGAAACGGTTTATTGCGTTGAACGGAGAAACTTCTCCATACTTGTAACTACGCTAAATAGAATTTCGACAGGCGGTGTCCTTTGACGATTTCGAACGAATCAATGTGCTAAAGTGATTCTTAATCCTTTAAGCAGCCGATGTACCTGAACCAAATGGTGCCAAAAACTTTCTGTGTTCTCAAAAGAGAAATTTTCCATAGCTGCCAGGTTTTACGAAAGCTACAGCAAATAATTTCTTTCTTCCACTGATATCAGCAGTACAGGTCATAAATCTGTTACTGGTGATAAAAGGTCCCTTGCAGTCCTTTATTCTTTGCTCTATGAACCAAGGAATGATGGAGGAGTGCTAGTGCCCCGTCAAGCCATTGGGGTAGACACAAGAGACTCAAACATCTCTCTCCGTTTTTAGGCTCGTCCCCATTGTTATAATCATTTCAGTGGGTAATCAGTCAGAAAGGATTAGAGTCAATTATCCTCTTAACCCTTTAACGACCATAACTCCCAAAACGCCCGTATGTACAAACGGCCATAGACGACCGAACAGCCTGTCTAGAGTGAATCATATTTCTTATCCTTACTGATTCTTCAAATTTTCTCTACCTATGGGAATCAGCAGGGGTCACACTCAGTCACTATTGTTGTTATTAAAAAAAGAAGTGGAACAACAGACAGTTTCGGACGTTATATTATTTAGAGTGATGCAAGATTTTGGGGTCATGGTCGTTAAAGGATTAAATGAACATTATAAACTTCTTGCAGGCCGTCAAGTAGGTAAGGCGCAAATAAATGGTCATTCCTTGAGCAATAGGTGTGGCATGTGCAATTCAACCATCTAGCTTGTGGCTTGTCACTGTTTTCTCAACACGCTGTAAATTCTTCGCAGCCGAGTTATTTGTAGTTACCGGAGAATTCACTACTATGTTTACCTTGGTTTAATTGCTCATAGATCTTCATTTAACGCATCTGTTTGTTTCTGCAACTTCAAGTGTAAATAAAAACTTAGATTGTGGCAAGGGCAGTAAAGAGAAGTACCGTAAGTTCTAACAAGGAAACGGACATGTGGTTGTCGCTGATTGCAATACCAAAGTATGTGGTTTAGATTGAGGATCATAAGACATATTTATATCCAAACTTTGAGTTGCTATGGACAACAGGGGGAACCACTAGAGCCATGGGTGCCGACAGGGGGGGGGGGTCACAGGGGTCACTTGACCACCCTGTAGAATTATTTTACCCTTAATTTTATTTTATTTATTACTTTTTTTTTTTACACTCACAGAATTGGACCACAAGGAAAGATGGAGTTTGGGGCGTTTAATTTAATATCCCAATTTTATTGGAAATTTGGAATTGGAAAACGATAACGTGAAAGCGGAAAACCTAGCAAACCTTAAGGTAGTACGCCCAAACATGTTCCGCTGAGGGTGGTGTGTGCTGAACTTAAAAGGCTTGGCGTGGCACTGCTCGACACTGTTCTTTATTTTGAAAAGAGTTACCAATGTTCATGATAATACATAACTATTACTAACATACACTTTCTTCAAGAGCATCATCAATTAATAATAATAGTAGTAGTGGTCTAGTGTAGTAAGTAAGCAGTAGTATTAGTAATAGTATTATTCTTTCATTTTCACGAATTACTGTTTTCTACATATTAGCCAAACCTTAATTAATTACACTTGACCACCTTGAAAAATTTCCTGCAGGCGTCCATGACTAGAGCCTTGTTCATAAGCATTACATTGCTTAAAACAACAAAATCCATTCCGATACAGGCCGCAAGAGTATTGGAGATTCTACGAATATTGTATCTTCCAGTGTTCTTTGTTGTCCTGTAAATTCATCATTTATATTCCATAGCACCTAAACGTTTGTCATTATCCATTACCTCTTCAGTACTGTCGAATGATATAACAAGCACTATACATCTAGCGACAACGGTCCGCACCGTTCCCTTGTAAGTAACTCATTTATTCTCTCTGCCTTGAGTAACCAGAATTATGACTGAATCATATGCGATAACTCTTTTTCCTGAAATTCCAATCCTGAGGCGAAAATACGAAACCAGGTGTTCACGTCCTGGACCGCTCGAGCACTGAGAGACACGCTTTTTTGTGCAAATATTACATTGAATTTCAGTTCAAGTGTAAATGTAGGTGTATGATCGATACGTGAAATCTTATAGAACATTGTCAACGCAATGAAAAACATATAGCTCATTTTTTATTTCTAAAAATTGGAATTTTTTTGTCACACACACACACACACACACACATTTGAATGAAGTAAATATTACTTTAAGATGAGTAATGATAAGTAGTTATCGGTGATGTTACTACGGATGTTGAATCAGAATTTTTGTTTGTTTGTTTGTTTGGAGGTTTAACGACCACCGTGAGCAACTCAATGGTCTATAAGCAGTCGCCCGTCCCTAATTTAGGGTCACTGGTTCCAGGGAAGGGAGAGAGTCAGATCCGTAAGACAAACACAACATCCATGCCTCAACGGGATTCGAACCCGGACCCATCTCGGACGAATGGTCAGGATCCAGAGTTTAGAACTCTGCGCCACCAGGGAATCGAATCAGTTTTGGGGCGATCACCCCCACCCCGGAACAGATTTTTTTCTTTTAAATGGCCAAGATCGTAAATAATTAATGTACAAGGTCGTTCGGAAAATAAAGGCTGATTTGGAGGGTAAAAATAAAGGAGAAATACCTCATAGCACATAACCTTGTTTTATTCGAAATAGGCGCCTTCAGAAGCTACACACCTCTACAAGTGCTCCAATTCCAGTCCTGAAGAAATATGGCCCCCTGGATGCAAGAAAAGGAAGTCCCGGAATGCAATTCCGGCCTCCCATCTGTTTCTGAAGGACCATGATGTATTTGCTAAAATGCAAGTGGAAATCGGTAGGTGCGAAGTCAGGTGAAGTAGGCTGGATGTGTGAGGGTTTCGAACCTCAGTTCGTGTTGTTTCTGTTTCGTCATTTGCGACACGTGTAGTTTCACGTTTTCATACAGGAGGATAATATCATGGAGGAAAATAGGATCTTTCGTGTTAACCAAAGATGGCTGCTTGGAACACAACTTATGGTGCATTCGGTCAATTCCTTTATAGTATGGGACTGAGGTAATGCTTTCACCAGCATTCAAGAACCTGTAGTGTATTACACCCTAATCACAATCCACCACACCGTCAACAAAATCATCTTTGACATCAACCTTGGTTTAGGATAATGAATGGAAGAGCTCAAATTTATTTTGAAAGATTCTATCCAGACTTGATATTTAAAAATCGGGTCTGGTTGGTTTGCCGGACGTTTACTTCACCGAAGGGTCCCTTGACCAAAAATCCCTTCACCGAAAAGATTGTTTCACCGAAAGATCCCTTGATCGAAGAGTTCATTTCACCGAAGGGTCACTTGATTGATAGGTACACTTATTTCACCGAACGGTCACTTGATCGAAAAGCTGATTTCACCGAAAGGTCTCTTTACCTACATTTCACCGAAGGGTCAGTTTACCGAAAACTTTGGATTTCATTACAGGATCTGTTGAAGCATGGTGCAAGTTCGGCAGACAGACCACTGAAACGTTAGGGGATTATACTCAAATTGCACTTTTGATTTCTCCGTGTCACAGAGAACGTAAAGATTTAGTTTTAAGACAAATCTTTTTGAGCACGCACGGTTAAAGTTTGCTAAAAAGGCTTAGGCCTTTTTAGCAAATTTTAATCATGTTTATAAGGTTTACATAAATAGCATGTGCTCATGTGCATAAGGTTTACATAAAAAGTCAAATTAATAATTTTGCATATTTTTAAAGGCAAACAGAATCAAGTTTAGGGCTTTAGGCCTCGGCTTAGGCCTTTTTAGCAAATTTTAACCGTGCGTGCTCATGTTCATAAGGTTTATATAAAAAGTAAAATTAATAATGTTGCAAATTTTTTCAGGCAAAAAGAATCAATTTTAGGGCCCTAGGTGTCGGCTTAGGCATTTTTAGCAAATTTTAACCGTGCGTGCTCATGTTCATAGGGCTTACATAAAAAGTTACTTTACGTAATGCTTATGAATATGAGTAGGGTTAAAATATGTTAAAATGGCCTCTATCTAGGCCTACGGTAAAAAAATTAATGTTTTGTGGTTGAGTAAAAGTGGAACATTATTTACTTGATTTGCTATGCAACCCTTATGAATGTGAGCTCGGAGGATTAAAATTTGACAAAAGGGCACAGATCTAGGCTTTATAATTAATGTTATATTTCGAAAAACCTACTCATGGGGAGGTGTTTCATAAAAATTAAAAGTGTATTTATTATGCAATCCGATAATGTATGAGTGACCAGATTTTCAAAAACCTGCACCACACTCCAACAGATCTCTAACAACAAAATTCTAAATTTTCGATAAACTGATCATTCGGTGAAATGATCTTTCGATATAATGAACTTTTAGGTAAAATAATCCTTCGGTGAAATGAACTTTTCGATCAAATATCCTTTCGATGAAATGAACTTTTAGGTGAAGTGACCTTTCGGTGAAATAAACTTTTCGGGCCAGTGAACCTTCGGTGAAATGTACCTTTCGATCAAGTGATTTTCGGTGAAGTGATTTTCGGTCAAGTTACCTTTCGATTAGGTGAACGATACCCTTCAAAATCAAGAAGCTCCATTCCTCACAAAGCAAGCAATTGAACGTCAGGACAAATAGTGCTGATTTTTCAGTTGTGTTCCCCACTTTGGGATTTAAAAATATAACAACCTGTTCTGGTGGAATTTTTTTTAAAAATCCGTGCAAACTCCGAGGTGGGGCAGCAGTTCCGCCAGTTTGTGTGTGGGAGGGAGGGGAGTGTGACCCTTCCGCTAAGCCTCTGCATCAATCTTTTATTTAGACCAGCGACCCTGACCCCCAAAGGTAAGAATCTAGATTCTCCCCTGTGTAAATCTCATTGCGTAGGAGGTGCAATTGTCATCCGTTAAGGCATTTGGACGAATTCCGCAGTTGTTTCCATTCACGACTTCGGGGAATTTCAAGTAAGAGGAGGATAATAGTTACATTTCCCATTACTATTAGAAAAGATGTCGGGAAAAGGGCTTCTCATTGGGTGTTTCACGGGATTCTTCTCCGGAGCCCAATTTAAAAATCTCGCCCGTCTCTCCCCATTGGGTTTGAAAATTACCATCTGTAACGTACCAGGAGATGTGACGTACCTGCCAGAAGGACGCACACGACATAAAGGCACATAGCAATCAGAACAAACGTCCGCGTAGCTCAATTGGTAGAGCAACTTATTCCGGAATGAGGGGACCCGGGTTTGAATCCTAGCGCGGATAAAAATGACGGAGAAATTTACTTCGTTATAATGGCGCCCGAACTATCCGGATGACCCGACCGTTCAAAATTTCGCAATGGTGTGATGTTATTTCCACACCGCGAGATAGGAAAAATCAGATAATCCCATCTCGAGCACTTCGAATAAAAAAAAAAAAAAAAAAAAATAAGGGGGAGATGATGTAACGTACCAGGAGATGTGACGTACCTGCCAGAAGGACGCACACGACATAAAGGCAGATAGGAATCAGAATAAAACGTCCGCGTAGCTCAATTGGTAGAGCAACTTATTCCGGAATGAGGGGACCCGGGTTCGAATCCTGGCGCGGATAGAAATTACGGAGAAATTTACTTCGTTATACATCCGGCAATAATTTTTTCCCGTTCAGAGTTAATGAATAAACTAAAACAAGTTAGTAAAATCATGCAGTGTATTGATAATGATACGCTTTCCAACATACCAGAAATCATTACTCAAGTTACAACATCCTAAAGTTTTGTCGCAATAGAAGCATTTTTATTCAAGTTATGAAGATAATAGCTGTGGAATAAATCTTGCTCCTGTGCCCTGACCTTTGACCCCGTTTCGATTACATTCAACAGAATCGGTTCAGTATACCTCCGTAACAATATGATAAGATTTTGTTGCAATCGAAGCATTTTTACATAAGTTATGACGCACAAGGGCAGTGGAATGGATCCCGCTTTTATGTCCTGACCTTTGACCCCATTTCACCCATTTTCAATTGGGTTCGTTCCCAGATTGTTCTCTGCCACATATTAAAATTTCATCGAAATCGAACCATTTTTACGCAAGTTATCGTGCGGAAAGGCAGACAGACGGATAAAGCTGGAGCATATACGCTTCTTCAACCTACGGCTGGAAAGCGTGAATAAAGAGCTGGTTCTAAGAAGTTACTTTTGTTTTAGGTAAGCACCCTGTCTCTCTGTATATACGAGGTGTGATCAAAAAGTATCCGGACTGGTTGCATAAGTTCGAAATCGCGCGACACAGTGGGAAGCGGTTTGACATAGGTTGACCTTGGAACCTACTACGCATGTGTCTTGAATCATGCCTCCTCTACTCGTCCTGGTTTAGAGTAGTGCTTTGTTCTTGCATCTATGGAGTAGTTCGTCCTATTTGTCATGTCGGAAAAAAATTGATTAACGAATTTGCATCAGGTTTTGTCAAAAATTTGGTGAAACTTGCAAAGACACATTGTATGAGTAGTGAATACAAGTTCATGAGTGGTGTTAAAGAAGGTCGTGAAAGTGTTCAGAGTGATGAACGGTCTGGAAGGCCCGCAACCGGTAAAAGCGAGAGCAATGTAGAACGCATGCGCACCGCTGTGCGAGAAAATCGCCGAATCACTACTCGTGAGTTAGTTACGGTTCCGTTCAGTCGATTCTTATGGACAATTTGGGTATGATGAGACGCGTCTCAGCCGAATTTGTGCCAAAATTGCTCTTAGCTGAGCCAAATCAGACCTATGCTTTAGCTGCTAGTGACCTGCTTGAGTGCGTTGAAAACGACGAAAACGTTTTGAAAACTCTCATAACTGGTGATGAATCATGGGTTTATGGGTATGACCCCGAAACTAAGGCCCAGTCTTCACAGTGGAAGATTGCTGCAGCAATGTCAAGATGATGGATGGTGATTGTTGTTTTCAATCATGAAGGAACTGTACATCATGAATACGCTGCACTAGGACAGACAATCAACAAGGTGTACTACTGTCGAGTTTTGCGATGTTTGAGTGACGCAGTTCGTCGCAAAGGACCGGCATTTCATCAGAGTAGGTAGTGGCAACTCCATCATGACAACGCGCCTGCCCATGCATAGTAACTTTTACAACAGTTGCTTGCTAAGCACCGCATTGCACGGGTCCGACGGCAACTCTTCGCCAGATCTCGGTCCCTGCGACTTTTTTCTCTTCCCAAAAATCAAATATCACTTGATATGAAAAGAGATTTCAAGATATTAAGGACATAAAACAGAATGCGACGAAACAGCTGTTTGCTATTTCAGAAGATAACTTCAAAAATGCTTTGAGCAGTGAAAACAGCTCTGGACTAAGTGTGAGGCTTTGGAAGGGGACTACTTCGATGGTATTTGAGTTTCAAATTTGTAAGTCTTGTACAGAGTGAACACAGTTAAAGAGATTTTCAGAGCTATCTGTAGAAAGAACCATCTGACAAATGTCATCCAAATTTTGGTATACATACTTTTTTCAGTATGGCGTTTCAATTTAAAAAAAAACAGAAACGATACTGTTCAAAATTCAGCCGCTAGGGGAAAATTTGGCGCTGCTGTCGCCTTAATTTGCATAATACGTAGGTTATCTAACAAATTTCGGATATATGCAGGAGTCGCAAAACGTTATTCACTAATCTTCGAAAAGTAAAGAGCTCATGGCTCTCACTTTACCTGATCGCGTCATACCAGTACCTCAGCAGAGAAGTTTCCTGCGCGCCACAATTTTTATGCAAGATGGTGCACCGCCTCATATCGTATTAAATGTGCAAGCCTTACTGCAGCAACATTTCTCGAATGAAAGAGTGATTAGCCGTTCATTTCCAACGTCATGGCTGACACGATCACCAGATCTGAACTCCTGTGACTTTTATTTATGGCGACACTCACAAAGCTTCGCTTATTAAGGCAAGGTTCCCAACTTAGCTGTCTTAAAAAATAGAATTTCACAACATGTGAGACAACTCCACTCTGGTCAGCTGCGTTCCGCGGTCGAGTGTGTTGCTCGGGGAGTCCAGTTTTCAGAGCATTGAGATGGAGGTCACACATAACCGTATCTATGATTTAATCATCAAATTCGTTAGATAACCTGCGTAATATGCAAATTAAAGCTAGGGTTTTCGAGCAAATTAAGAGGACGGCGGTACCAAATTTCACATTAGCGGCGATATTTTGAACTTTTTTTTTTTTTTTTTTTTTTTTTTTGTGAAATCCGAAACCGTATACGTAGAAAAGTATATGCTCCAAATTTGGTTGAGATTTGTCTAATAGCTATTTTTACAGACAGCTGTGAACACCTCCTCTTTAATTGTGATCTCCTGTATTTCTTTTTTAATAAATGCAATCTCGATACTTTTTGATCACATCTTTTAAAATACGGAAATCAGTGTAAAGAAGGAATCTGAATGTCAGATAAAAAGAAAAGCAATTTTTCATAGTTAATTAATCGAATATGAGAACGCCGAATAGATAATAATGAAAAACGAGAGACAAAAAGTAGTTCTTAAAGGTGTGTATATTCTTTTTACGTAATTCATTACGCTATATTTGTTTATGTACTGAAAAAGCAATAATACTTACAGGGGTTCGACAGAATAATGTGAACATCTAGGAAAAGAAGGTTTTACGTGCCTAATAGGGTGTGGAACTACCTTTGGCATATAAAACTGTTTGAATCTTACTTGGAATGAACGCATACAAATTTTGGGATGGTGATTACTGGGATTTTACGCCATTCTTTATGCAGAAACTGCTCTAGATCCTGGAGAGATGCAGGAGGATGATAACGGGATCATACTCTGTTTTCCAACAGAGACCACAGTGGCTCGATGATGTTTACGTCTGGTGATTGGGGAGGCCAAAGGAAGGTGTGAAACTTCGTCCTCATGTTCTTCAAACCAATATTTCGAGCTCTGTGATTTGGGGCGTTATCATTTTGATAGATGGCATCTCCTGCAGGAAACAATGCCTGAGCCATTGGATGGACTTGGTGGGCCAAAATGGTTCCATGCGTCCTGCCAGTTATCCGTCCTTTCAAGGTGATCATGGGACCTGCGGAAAAACCACGATATCACCGATAAAAACATGACGGAACCACCACCATGCTGCGTTGTTGGGAGAAGACAGTCTGGGTTGTGCGCTTCTGAAGGTGTTCTCCACACGTAAACACGTCCTGTGGTAGGAAATAGTGTGAATGTGGATTCATCCGAGTACATTACACTCTTCCATGCATCGGCAGTCCACGTTGCATGCACCTGGCACCACTGCCGTTGCCTAGTGCATTCACATAGGCCACCATAGGTTTGGGAATAGCAGCTCTGCCATGAATATCCCTTTTAAGCTGTTTCTTGCGCACTTTTTTGTTGATACTAGGGTTTGGAGATTCAGAATGAACTCTCCACAAATTTTAGGCGCTTCGGTATTCTTATTACGGGTAACAATCCTTATAACGAAGTAAATTTCTCCGTCATTTTTATCCGCGCCAGGATTCGAACCCGGGTCCCCTCATTCCGGAATAAGGTGCTCTACCAATTGAGCTACGCGGACGTTTATTCTGATTCCTATCTGCCTTTATGTCGTGTGCGTCCTGCTGGCAGGTACGTCGCATCTCCCCCCCACGAAAGAGGGCCGGGGCATGGCCCACGGGTCAGCCGTGACCATGAATCGTTGCAGGAAGCCATCCACCGTAGAACGTGCACTTGAGAACTCCCAGTCAATCTGGTGAGTGGAATGCAACATCACACAATTTTATTTTTCGAAGCGCTGGAGAAGGGATTCTTTGATTTTTCCTATCTCGCGGTGTGGAAATAACATCACACCATTGCGAGATTTTAAACGGTCGGGTCATCCGGATAGTTCGGGCGCCATTATAACGAAGTAAATTTCTCCGTCATTTCTCTCCACGCCAGGATTCGAACCCGGATCCCCTCATTCCGGAATAAGTCGCTCTACCAATTGAGCTACGCGGACGTTTATTCTGATTCCTATCTGCCTTTATGTCGTGTGCGTCCTGCTGGCAGGTACGTCACATGCTCTTTAATGATCTCCTGTTTCTATCAGTCAGGGTCGTTGTTCGGCCATTCTTGTGTTTTGCAGACGGGATTTTACCATGAACACGGTATGCTGTGATGACGCTAGACACAGTAGTTCTAGATATCTCCACTACCCTGGTGACTGTCGTCAAGGCGGCACCAACTAGCAGGCTACCAACAATTAGCAATCTCTTTCGAACTCCGTTAGGTCGCTCATGTATTGTCGCGTAGTTCTTTTATTTGTAACCTGAAAGAAATATTGCGACAAGACACTTTAATTGCACTTAAACAGGACCTGGAGGCTCTAAATAAAGCTATTCCAACCAAAAAGTGGTGGATACCTTTGCGTATTGCGACGTACGCAGCCGCATTAAAAGTCATGTCTCAAATTGTGGTGTTCACATTATTATGTCCAAATCCTGTATATCCCCATGATGTCGAAGTGTTATACATTTTTAACGAGACTGTGTTTCATAAGATATTCACATTTGTTTTGTTTTTATTATTTCTGTATCTGGAGTAGTTGGAACCGCCACATTTCTAGAGAAGTCCGACGTCACAACTCTTGTCGGAGTTGTGGGAGGACTGATCGTCTTCGCAGGACTTTTTTGCCTCGCCTTGAAATTATACAGCAAGTAAGTTTATTCGTTTTCAACTAATTTTATTCTGCATTTTCTAACATATCAGTTTCCTATACACAATTTTCAGCTTCACATTTTGGATTATACATAACTAAAATGTAATTTGTCCACCAATGCTGAGACAGCCCGAGCCCCAATTCCACAAGCTTAGCCTGGACCAGCTCGGACTGCGCAATACTTACTACGGTTGGGGCTCAATCTGTGATTTCTTGTGAATTAGCTTACGAGTCTTTAATTACATTTCCGAGTTGATAATTGGAATTCTTTCACAGCTGGATCAGGGATCGGGGCCACGACTATGGAGAGTTATTTATTAGGGGTTCTTGGGGAGCAAATGGCATAATCTGCGCATTAAAGTGTTTCCACCTAAAAACTCTG
The DNA here is from genome assembly GCA_039090855.1 of Macrothele yani. Lineage (NCBI taxonomy): Eukaryota > Metazoa > Arthropoda > Arachnida > Araneae > Macrothelidae > Macrothele > Macrothele yani. The sequence continues at coordinate 17,085,312 of CM076989.1, forward strand.
CCCTATGTTTCCAATTGTAAAAATTTCTGTACACATTTTCTTCGCAATTAATGTATTCCCAGTGATGAAAATTTGCACATCGGTAAAAATAACTTTAAATTACAGCACGGCATACTTAATATTTTCTAAAAATTATTAAAAAACAATAATTTTTCCTTGGGTAATGTTGAGACCTGCTAATAGATGGCGCAACCTGTACATTCATAACATGAGTGGACAAACAAATGTTTGATGACTTATTTTGGAATTACTAATCATTAGTACTCGTAATTCTGTTAATATTTTAAGCTAAATTATTTCAAAACATTTAAGTGGCTCAAATTATTCCAAATATTCCAGACTATTGATGGATAGACTCAAATTTTGATTCCATTCTGAAAATTAATAGAATTGTTGAAAAAATCAGTAGCACTGCAGGTATTTAAATTCTCTCTCAAACGAACTTGGAATTTCGTTATAGCTGAAAATCATTTCCATTTATTATGTCACTCTCACAGCTTGAGTTCTCTTTAATCTTCTTCTCTCTGTTTAATAGTAACAGATGAAGAGCATGGGTCGGGCCATGAAGGTTAATGGATGCAAGCGAAATTGTTAACTAGTGCTAGGTCATGCTACTCTACGGAGGACATGACTTATATATATATATTTTTTAACTATTTTAGGTGGGAATGTTACTTGCATCTATGGCCTTGCAGAAACCCATTTCCAACTAGGTCTTTGTGGAAGTGAGAAAATGCAGAGTTTTTGCTGGTCCTTGATAAAGCCAAGGCTCAGTATTCTCGACACCTTCTACATTCAGTTGTTTTATTTTATTTTTTTATCTTTTCTCCTTTTACTCACACAGGTAGATACATAACCTTTTCTATGTTGTATTAGGTGTGAGTCAAAATTATATATGTATTTTTTTGCTTAGGTATCTTCTTTATAGAATATATATATATATATATATATATTTTTTTTTTTTTTTTTTTTTTTTTTGAGCGATGCGTGTAGATTGCAGTGCAGCCCAAAGGTGCAAGACGGGCAGCCGGAAGCGTTTTATTAGAAAACGAATGGCAGAAGAAAATCTTGCGGTTCTACTATAGAAACAGACAGATGTAGTAAGAAGAGATTTTTTCTAATAATGCCACAACTGGTGAATCACAGTTTTCATGCTGGTTGAGGCCCCGGGCTCGATTTCGTGACGTAAACTTCAGGCTCGGGCTGACATACTTTGGGTTCGAATGGACTCGGGCTGACATATTTTGGGTTAGAATGGACTCGGGCTGACATATTTTGGGTTCGAATGGACTCGGGCTGACATACTTTGGGTTCGAATGGACTCTGGCTGACATACTTTGGGTTCGAATGGACTCGGGATGACATACTTTGGGTTAGAATGGACTCGGGCTGACATACTTTGGGTTCGAATGGACTCGGGTTGACATACTTTGGGTTAGAATGGACTCGGGTTGACATACTTTGGGTTAGAATGGACTCGGGCTGACATACTTTGGGTTCGAATGGACTCGGGCTGACATACTTTGGGTTCGAATGGACTCGGGTTGACATATTTTGGGTTCGAATGGACTCGAGCTGACATACTTTGGGTTCGAATGGACTCGGGCTGACATACTTTGGGTTCGAATGGACTCTGGCTGACATACTTTGGGTTCGAATGGACTCGGGTTGACATACTTTGGGTTAGAATGGACTCGGGTTGACATACTTTGGGTTAGAATGGACTCGGGCTGACATACTTTGGGTTCGAATGGACTCGGGCTGACCTACTTTGGGTTCGAATAGACTCGGGCTGACATACTTTGGGTTCGAAGGGACTCGGGTTGACATACTTTGGGTTCGAATGGACTCGGGCTCTTGAAATTGAGCCTGTAAGATTCCATAGCCTATATGTTGGAGTAAGCAGCGAAAAAGGGTGGTGTGATGTTGTGACGGGATATTGATAAAGTACTGTAGCAAATTGTTTTGAGACAGATCAGATGTAAACCTGTTGAACCGAAGCTGATAGAGGTTCAGTATTCTGAATTGTGTTAATGAGATCGTTTGCGCATATGTTGTGTTCCTGAAGTGCTGGAAATTTTGGAAAATAAAGGCCATTTGCTCGCAATTGTTTTTATATCTGTGGTCTGGCCGTTAGGTCGCCTAATTTAGCAGTGTGTAATCAAAAATTGTTTATGAACTGACTATCCGAGGCATAGTTCCGGTGATATGAGAACAACCGACCTATAGTATGAAGGTAATGTTTAAGGACTGATATATTAAACAGAAAAACATCACACCGATGAGTCGTTACATTCTGACTACCCCCAGCCTAGAGAAATGAGTGCGCCTGGAGACCGAACGGTGGCGCAGGTGAAGTTCACAGAGCAGTATATATACAACCCGAAAACCGGCTTTCGGTTGGAGTGTTCGGAGTCAGAATGGGAAAAGCTGCCGATTTATCGGTGTTTGATAAAGGACAAATTGTGATGGCACGGCGCTGCGGAACTACGATCTCGGAAACGGCGCGGCTTGTGGGTTGTTCACGTGCCGCTGTAGTGAGTACGTATCAAAAGTGGTGCACAGATGGCCAAACGACGAACCGTCGTTCAGTCGTGGGTCGTCCGCAGCTCATTGATGCCAGAGGGAAGCGGAGAGTGTCGCGCATTGCTCACAGTGACGACAGCGCCACAGTGTGACAAATCACCCGCAGCTATAACAGTGGTGATCAGAGCAATGTGTCACAGCACACAGTACATCACAGAGTTCTATGAATGGGCCTGCGTAGCCGAAGACCCAGCTGGGTCCCCATGCTCACTACACTTCATCGCCAACACTGCATGAAATGGGCCCAAGATCAACGAGATTGGACTGTGAATGATTGGAAGAAAGTGGCCTGGTCTGACAAATGAAGATTTCTGGTACATCACGTAAACGGCCGAGCGCGGATACGTCGATTACCAACGGAGGCTATGGCAGCTGGATGCACTGTTGAGCGGAAGCAGGCCGGCGGCGGAGGTGTTATGCTGTAGGCGATGTTTTCTTGGGACACTTTAGGCCCCATTATCCCAATAGCACAATCCCTGACAGCTGTTAGCTATATGAACATCGTTGCGGACCAAATTCATCCACTCATGACAATTGTGTTCCCTGCTGTTGATGGCCATTACCAACAGGATAATGCGCCATGCCACACTGCCAGAATCGTCAAAGAGTGGTTCGAGGAACATGCTGGTGACTTTCTGTTAATGCCCTGGCCTCCAAATTCACCTGACATGAACCCAATCGAACATTTGTGGTTCGACTTGGAAAATCGGGTTCTCGCTAAATCACCACCACTCCGAAATGTACGAGAACTGAAGAATCTGCTGTGGACATTATGGTGTACCAGATACGCCAGGATACCTACGCCACCTCATCGAATCGATGCCTCGTCGCGTGGACGATTTTTTGCGGACTGAAGGGGTTCTAAGGTGCGTAGCATAAATATAGAGACAGTCAACTTTGCGCCGTGAACGCAATACGAATATAGGTAGGAAGCTGAAGTTGTACCTAATTATACATAACTCTACAACAAACGTTTCGATTGGTCCAGATGGCCGGATTGTGTGAAAAGAACACCACAAAGTGAAATAGTGTAATTTTAGGTGTCTCATAAATATAAAGACAACTACTGCATGTAAAGTAGCCACATTCAAATGAGTTGTACAAATTGGCATGCGCGTGGGCCGCAATTCGGTTCGGCCTACAAAAGACAGCGCACCTGCCTCAGACATCCATTTCCCGAAATGCCAGGCAACAGTCAACTTTTCTGTTGCCTGGCATTTCGGCAAATGGTGAGGATGTGCAGAAGATTTGGAGACTGAGAGCAAATGGATTGCCTGTAGAGAAAATTTGTAAAGCCATGGGGAGGAGTAGGGCAGTCATTTATAAGACCTTATCGAAACGCGGTGCGGTAACTGCCAGAAAACGGCCTGGAAGGCCTCGAATAACAAACAACCGAGATGATCGTGCCATCATGCGTTTAGTTTCATTCCAAAGGTTACCACTACCTCAAGTTCCTCGGACTGTTTGTGTCACCGTCTCAAAGGACACATTTCATCAACGAATCAAGGAAAGTCGCAACATTGTGCTCCGTAAAATGCGCCGTCTGCCACACCTCACGCGGCGCCACAAGGAAGCTAGATTGTTATGGGCAAGCAGCCAACATGCACTGGACGGACGAGTGGATCACAACTATTTTCTCAGATGAGAAAAAGTTCAACCTGGACGGCCCTGACGGTTGGAACTGCTATTGGCATGATTTACGACGCGGGCAACGCACCTTCTTCAGCAGACAGAAAAGAGGGGGATCTGTGATGGTCTGGGGAGCTTTTGCGTTCAATGGGACAACGGATATCGCTTTTCTGCAAGGCAGGCAAAACTCCGAAACGTATCAGGACATACTCAGCAACCACTTTCTACCGTTTGCCGAAACTCTAGCGGGTGTTGATTATCTGTTCCAGCAAGACAATGCATCTATCCATCGGTCTGCATCAACGAAAAGCTGGTTTAACACTCATCGTGTGACCGTAATGGATTGGCCAGCACTCAGTCCAGATCTGAACCCTATCGAGAACCTCTGGGGAATCCTCGCTAGTGATGTGCATGCGAATGGACGGCAGTTCCCAAGTGTGGTGGCATTGAAAGAGCAGATTGAACGAAGCTAGTACACACTCCGTCCAGAATACTTACATCACTTCGTTGACAGCATGCCCAATTGGGTTTTCAGTGTTATTCGGAACAACGGCTCCTCTATTCGTACCGGAGGTACTCATAAATAGTAAGTCTTTATATTTTTGAGACAGCGTATTTCTGGTTTTTTTCTTGTACTTGGCGTTGGAATTGTTATGCTTCCGTCAAACTATTGTGCAGCTGCGTGTCCTATGCTATTTTTGCTATAAATATGAGATGTACATTTCAGCTCGTTGTTGTTTCTTTTTTATTCGAGAATTTGTTCTGTCTCTATAATTATGCGACGCACTGTACAGCTTATTAGGTAGGTGGTCATAATGTAATCGCTCATTGGTGTACAGCTAAACCACTGTTAAATAGCTTTCCGATTTCCATTTTTGCGTATTATCAGCAATGTTTCAGCACAGATATCCATTCTTATTTCGCTTATGGTGCAAACGTTGAAAGCAATTCTTTAGTCTCTATCTTAATTTGTCCATCAGTGTTATAAACAGTCTAGTACTTTCGAAAAAGTTATCTCAGCAAAGCCAGTACATGAAAAAAGTGTAAGGGCAGCAATTCAACGCTAAGCTAAGGTGCTTAGTCATTGGTTGTAAAATTAAACATAGCACTGCGGGAAAAACAGCAGGCAGGATCTGTTAACGTTTCTACGTTGCAAATAGATTGTTCACAGCATTTATTTATCGAAGTATTCGCGCTGTTGGTTGGTAAAAGAACGACTTATCCATTTTAATCCCTACATTTTCCTCGTATATTATGAAAATTTCTTCTTCTTCTTTTTTCGTTACTCAGTCCAAGGACTGGTTGTTCAGTTGTCTCTCTATTCTCCTACGTTCTCTTCAAGTAATAGTATGTCTTAGTGTTAGTGTCTTGAAGTAATTGTGCCACAAAACCATTCCCTGGTCGTCCTCTTCCTCTCTTGCCTTGAATTTTTCCTTCCAAAACTTTCAAAATCGGGTTTCCATGGTGCAATATGTGTCCCATCCATAACACTCTACTTCTCTTTAACATGTCGGTCAGATTCCTGGGTTCTCCCACTCTCTCCAGGAATTCCTCATTAGTCTTTCTATCGAGCCAGCTTATTCTCTCCATTCTTCTATAGCTCCACATCTCAAATGCCTCCAGCCTCTTCACTTCCCTCTTGGTCAATGTCCATGTCTCAGAACCGTAGAGAGCTACTGACCAAACATATACCTTTAAAATTCTCTTCCTCAGTTTTAGATCTATATTTTTGGATGTCAGTAGTCTTTGACTCTTCCTAAAAGCCGTTTTTGCCATCCTCAGTCTCATTCTAACTTCCTTTTCACATCACGCATCTTCAGTAATAATTTGACCCAAATAGCGAAATGACTTAACTTGTTCGATGCACTGCCTTTCAAATTTAAGGAAAGCCTGTTTTGGATCCTTCCCTATTACCATCATTTTTGTCTTATTTTTATTTATCTTCATTCCATAGATATCCGCATTTTTGTGTATTTTTGACATCATGCGCTGTAATGACTTGGCTGATCCTGAAACAATTGCCTGGTCAACAGCAAACTTAATGGCCTTAATTCTCTCTCCATTAACCCAAACTCCTTCGCTTGCGCTCTCCAAGGCATGATCCATCATAACTTCGGCATAAATACCAAAAAAGGGCAGGTGACAACATGCATCCCTGCCTTACACATCTTTATTTATTGAGACTGGATCAGTCATTCCCTCTTGAATTGAAATCAATGCTTCCTGATTTGCATAGAGATTTTTGATAAGCTGGATACTGTTATAATCCATGCCAAGTCTATTAGGCAATAAATATGCGTTGTATCGCTGTCGTTTAGGGGAAGCACAGAAATTGTACTTAACCTGCTAAACATTAAACCAAAAAGATTTTGGCCTTCCTACTCTTTTGAAAAGCGCCCTTTGTGAAACGGTACAATGCTCTACATAAGCGATGCTGTTTCATATTTGAAAAATATGCGTAAGCCATGACGTTTTGAATGTGGAAGGAAATAGTGATGCATAGGAAAAGGATTTTTAGGTAAATAAATATTTTCATATAAAAATACATATTTTCGAGTATTTTGTATTCAAATACATATATTCCAGAACTGTAAGAAATACTTAAATTTGAATGCTTCCTCCTGTTTTTTAGTGCAAATAAACTCGAATAAAAATTCATCGGGCGTTGGAGGGACAGTATTGTAGCAATTGGACAAAATTTACGTTCCTCTTCCTTTCTACGAAGACTCGTTTCATCGACCCGACTGCGTTGGCGAATGATGCCATCTCTTCTTGCCCAAGGAAGCGAAATCGGTAATTCTTCCATACTTACGAGGGCTTAGATAACACATGAGTAGATCTCCAAGTCCAATACGGAGAGTATACACAGTCGTATCAGAATAATATGACAATCCCCGGAATCACAGTGTACCCGCTCGGGCACGTCACAGAGTGCACGTGACAAGGTTGAACACACGAAGATATAAGCGACCCGCCAGGACAGATGAGCCATAGTGCGTTACGTGAGCTACAATGGGTGGAGGTTGTGATTTGACGGATGTCCAAATTGGAATGGTCATCGATTATCGCGCCAAGGGTGAGAGCATCTCAGAAACATCATACTTCGCTGGCTGTTCGCCAGGTACTGAAGTAAGGGTGTACCAGGAATGGACCGCTGGCACACCGAGTCTCTCCCGACGTCATAACTGTGGAGTCCCAAAGGCCATCGACCCCAGAGGAGAACATCACCTCCTTCGATTGATAAACGGCAATCGACGCGCAAACATTGCAGCAAATGAACGTTGGAGCGCAACGTACGTGTCCCTAATAACAGTAGAGCGAACTCTGTTACGCATAGGTCTCCGGAGTCGACGCTGCGTCAAGGCGCCCATGTTAGACCAGGTCCATGGGCAACGACGCCTGCAGTTGGCATGGGAGTACCGTCTTTGGACAGTGGAAGAGTGGAAAAGGGTTGCCTTTAACCCTTTAATGACCATGATCCCAAAATCTTGTATCACTCTAAATACCATAACGTCCGAAACTGTCTGTTGTTTCACTTTTTTGTTTAATAACATCAATATTGACCAAGGGTAACTCCTGCTGATCCCTCATAGGTCGAGAAAATTTGAAGAACAAGTAAGAGTAGGAAATCTGACTCACCCTAGACAGTCGTTTCGGGCAGCTATGGCCGCTTGTAAGTAAGGGCGTTTTGGGCGTCATGGTCGTTAAAGGGTTAAGCCGTCGGACCCGGGTACTGCCCCCCCCGGTAATAAATAAGGGCGTCTTCTTCCCTTTCTACCTCGCTTCCTTGTCACTTTCCTACCGGGCACCTAAACTTAATCTCCTAGCTTCCTATTTCTAATGGTTGTTTAAGACCTGGAGTCAGACACTCCCTTCCTAAAATTCTCTACATATGATCTGACCTTCTCACAGTAAATCGCAATCGCAGAACAATTGTAAACGTGGTGATCTGAACGACTTTCATCGAGTACATCGAGGACACATTGTCGGTGCCAGACAGATGGGTCATTCTATAACCCAAGTAGTAAGAACCCCAGGGTTCCCTAGGGCAACGGTATCAAGGGTGTACCGCGAGTATTCCACCAACGGACGTACCAGCTCTCAGAGAACAAGCGGTGGCCGGCCAAACGCCATTGATGACAAAGGTCGACGTAGACTATCCAGGCTCGTACAGACCGACCGTTTGGCAACGGCGGCGCAAATCCAGATTAAATGTCGGAGGTTTAAGCAGCATCAAAGAGCGAACGGTAGGGAGCACGCTACAATCCCTGGGCTACGGCAGCCGGCGCCTTACTCCTGTGCCACTGTTAACTGTTCGTTAACAACAGAAATTACGCCTCGCCTGGTGCCGGGAATATAAAAAATGGAATTCTCCTGAGTAGCGCCGCTTCGTATCGTATAACGAAGTAAATTTCTCCGTCATTTTCGTCCATGCCGGGCATCGAACCCGGGTCCCCTCATTCAGGAATAAATCGCTCTTCCAACTGAGCTATGCGGACGTATGCTCTCGCTGCTATCTGTCTTTATCTCATGTGCGTCCTGCGGTGCAAACACGTCACAATGGTCAGAAAATCCCGTTTTCAGCTGTACTGAGATGACGGAAAGGTGAGGGTATGGCGTCGACAGCATGAGGCTATGGCCCCGTCGTGCTAGGTTGGTTCTGTTCAAGGCGGCGGTGGCTCGGTGATGGTTTGGGGAGCCTTCTCATAGGACACATTATGTGTGCTAGTGTTTTTGGAGAGGTCCTTAACCGCTGCGCGGTACCAACATGTACTGGTTGAGCAGCTACACACTTTCATGGCCTTTGCTCATCCTGTGGCCGATGGTCTGTTCCAGCAAGACAATGAGACGCCCCACAGAGCCGCAACCACAGAAGCCCTCATCTCAGTTTGGAGCTATCCAGTGGCCCCCCATGATCCCCGGATTTGAACCCTGTGGAAGCTATCTGGTATACCGTGGGATGGAACACCAGATGCATGGATCCTAAACGGATATCTCCGCAGAGTTGTGGACAATACTGCAACAGGAATGGCTGTCATTATCTCTAGAAACCCTCCGGCATCTGGTGGAGTGGATGCCTTGGACGTGTGCACGCTGATGAGGACCCTATATGAGATCCAACACGCTATTAGGTAGGTATCTCTAATGTTTTGCCTATTGAGTGTGTGATAAATAGAACACTAAACGATATTCTTAGAAAAATTAAAAACATTTTGCAGTGTTTAAGACTGAGTTGCTTATAAGAGGTGAAACGATCAGTAAGAATCTTGAGACTTATAAGCTGCTGCCACTGTGTAAAACGGAAAACGGCATGGAATTTGTAAAAAGATTTTTTAATGAATCGTTGCTACTCCCGTTCAGTTATGTAAAATTAATTACGATGAGAAATATTTTTATGTTTTAAATTATGATGAGTACTTTATGATGCTTTCACGATTGCATTCCAGAGGCCGATTTCATCAGCCAGCTGACAGAATTGCAAGCGCTGCTTCGCCTTCTGGCATGATGCCAAGTTTCAGCCATGGTGGACATGGCATCATGGATTCCAGAAGACCCTCTAGGAGTAGTGAAAGTACCGATTACATCAATGGGTCTGGATCCAGAAGGGCCAGTTACAGCATGCTAGCACCTCCGTCAAGCTTGGGTAAGTATAATGATGTTTGGAAATCGCATGAGTTCTATTGCGTGCTAAAAATGAGCTCTTCTGACGTACGCTTCCAAGTTCTTCAACCATTTAAGCTGCCGGTGTACCTTCTGCGCTCCCCAAACCGAAATCTTCACATAGTGGCAGGGTTTTATGAAACTCCGGCAAAGCCATTCCTTCTACCCTCTCATCTCAGCGTTACCGATCATAAATCTTTCATTCTTGATAACAGCTCGTGTCTAGTCCTGACTCAAGGCTTCATGGGGAAGAGCTGGTTTCCTGATACGGACATCATCCAACTGGACAGAAGCAACTGACATATCTTTACTCTGTTTTCTTAGGATCGTCGATATTTTTATATCCCTTTTCATCAGGTAATAATTCACAAAGGAATGGGGTCAATCGCTCCCTAAATGACCATTTTGAATAACAAAGCCAAGGGGAAGAAGGGAAGCCATGCTTTCTGCTGTGCAGGTCTATTCGTTCTAGCCGCGTTCTTCCCACTTCATAGACAACGAATTTATTCGTTTGAGTTGATTTCCGCCCATTCTGCTATCGCCGAGTTAATTCTTCCCAGCCGGGAAAAATGTATACTTTGCCACCCTGGTGACCGAGTAACCAGAGGAGCGGTCTTCTGGCTGGTCATTCAAGTAGAGCCCGGGTTTGAGTTCAAAATGAGGCATTAGTACTGTCTCTACAGAATCAGTAGCCCTAAATTAGGAACGTGCGACCCCTTAGATCCTTGAGAATCGTCAATCCTTCAAACTGAAAGAGCCACCTCTACCTCAGTGTCTGAGTGGTCAGAAGCGTAAGATTCAGGCTAGTCTTGCGAGATGGGCCCACGTTTCAGTCTTTGATGAGACACGAGTGGTATGTTCGTCCTACGCAAGCAAAATTAGGAGCTGGCGCTTAAAGATGTTCATAGGGGGTCGTTAACCCTCCCCCCAATATACACCTCCCACCTAAAAAAAGAAAGAAAGGGAAGTATCGAAGACGAAATAAACACTGAAAAGTGCAACAAGCTTTCTAGGCTTGTTTGTTCAGGAAATATTGCAATGACCTTATCCCCCTCATAAGCATCTACGGCTATTGGGTTCCTAATTTCGGGTCGCTAGTTCCATTGCAGGAGGAGGGGGAGGCAACTGCCGTGATGCTGACACACCGTCCAGGACTCATATGAAACTAGGGCCAGGTGCCAGCCGGTCGATTAGCCGTAAGCCAGGGGCTTCGACTACTCCACCACGGGAGATGTACACATTGAGAGTAGCGTTCTGTTCATTTTCTCTTTCAATTAAAAATCCCCATCTCTAATTTCGAGCTATTGTTCAAAGACGGGAAAGAACTAGGTAGACTCGTAGATAAAATGCCTTCCCTCATGTCTGGGCTGAGGCCCTGAACCTGTCAGAAACACAATCGCGTTGCCATTTATAGAAAGGAAAATATCATAGAATATTCATACATTACATTGCCTATGAATGAAGTTTACACAAATATGCACACACCGGTCGAACAATTACATTTATTAGACAAAGATAATAAATGTCAATAAATGCAAATGTTACGAGAAGGCCGTTGATTCCGTGAAACCATCAGCAGTTACAATGACTTTGAAATCCTACGGTATTGAAGCTGCCATTGACATTATTAATAACATCTGTGAAAATGCAAGTGCAAAGGTTCGATTATTTCACGATACATAACCAATCAAAAATTGAAAAGGGAGTGAGACAAGGTGACACCATATCTCCCAAACTTTTTAATGCCACATTGCAAAATGTCTTTCAGTCATTGAACTGGGAAAACAAAGGGATAAAGATTAATGGAGATTATTTAACTCACCTTCGTTTTGCTGATGCCGTAGTCATTTTTGCAACTACCCCATCAGAGCTGCAGAGTATGATTATGATCCAGGAACTAAAATGAACTTTCAGAAGACAAAAGTGATGTGCAATGCGTTTACAAGAAATGAAGATTTATCGATTGATGGGGGAAAGCTGGAGATAGCCAATACCTACATTTATCTTGGACAGCAGATATCAAGTGACGGTCACATTGATGAAGAAATTAATTGGCGTACAAAACTTGCCTGGAGAGCTTTTGGAAGAAACAGTATAATTTTAAAGAGCAATATGCCATTATGTCTTAAAAGAAAAGTGTTTGATCAGTGCATCCTTCCAGTGCTTACATATAGTGCAGAGACGTGAACCTTAACTAAAAGAGACATACAAAGGCTGCAGACAACTCAAAGATGCATGGAGAGCTGCATGCTTGGTGTAACCAGGAGAGATAAGAAGAAGAACCCGCGTGGATAAGGAAAATGATAAGAGTGGAAGACATCATAATCAGTGTAAAATCCCTGAACTGGCAATTTGCTGGGCCTGTTGCCGGACGAACGGACCAGGACAACCAAAGTTGTAGACTGGATTCAAAGGGACAGGAAAGACCTAGGTAAAAAACAAAAAACACGGGGGAAGGGAGGATGAAGTTCTAAAGCATGTCGGAGTGACATGAAGGAGACTGGCGCAAGACAGACCGTTGTGGAAGAAATTTGGGGAGACCTTCATCCAGCAGTGGATTGATAGTGGTTCACAATGTTATGACATGCAAATGTGAGAGTCACGTGGGCTGATAACGTTTTGCCTTGTCTTTTATAAAAAGCGTACAGATTGTTCTGCTGCAGAAACGCACGCAAAACATGGAAAAAAAATTAATCGTAGGAGCACGTTTAGCGGGAGCCAAGGTTTACAAAACAAAGAAACTGCTGGTTTCTCCGGAAAAAGCTCAAGAAGTTAAGCGACTAGAAAACGCGGAAATCTTTCATTTCCAAAAGGCATAAATGCGGTCGGAAAGCTTGATTTAAAGAGCATGTCATTTGTGCTGTACTGAGGGTTTTACCGAAGAACAGGTCTTTTCAATGTAGAGCAACTGACTGATAAATTCAACTAAGTCCAGTAGCAACACATTTCGACACAAGTCATACGTAGAGAGTTAAGGCAATTTGGCATTTGAAGTTTTCTGCCCAGTCGGAAGACACTTGTCTCAGCAAGAATACAGGCCATTTTAACAGATTTTAACCCTGCTCATATTCATAAGCATTACATAAAATGTAAAGTAACTTTTTATGTAAACCTTAAGAACATGAGCACATACGGTTAAAATTTGCTAAAAAAGCCTAAGCCGAGACCTAGGGCCCAAAAATTGATTCTTTTTGCCTAAAAAAATGTGCAGCATTATTAATTTTACTTTTTATGAAAACCTTATGAACATGAGTACTGCACATGACTTTTATGTAAACCTTACGAACATGATTAAAATTTGCTAAAAAGTATAATGAAGTGAATTTCTCCGTCATTTTTGGTCTACGCCGGGATTCGAACCCAGATCCTCTCATTCCGGAATAAGTCACTCTACCAATTGAACTACGCGGACGTTTTATTCTGATTCCTATCTGCCTTTATGTCGTGTGCGTCCTTCGGGGTACTTCACATAGCCTGGTACGTTACAAAAGGCCTAAGCCTTTTTAGCAAATTTTAACCGTGCGTGCTCAAAAAAGATTCGTCTTAAAACTAAATCTTTGCGTTCTCTGTGACACGGAGAAATCAAAAGTGCAATTTTAGTGTGATCCCCTAACGTTTCGGTGGTCTGTCTGCCGAACTTGCACCCTGCTTCAACAGATCCTGTAATGAAATCCAAAGTTTTCGATAAACTGACCCTTCGGTGAAATGGCCTTTCGATGAAATGAACTTTTACGTAAAGAGACTTTTCGGTGAAATGAACTTTTTGATCAAGTGACCCTTCGGTGAAATATAACTTTCGATCAAGTGACCCTTCGGTGAAATGAACGTTTCGATTAAGGGATCTTTCGGTGAAACAATCTTTTCGGTGAAGTGATTTTCGATCAAGTGACTCTTCGGTGAAGTGATTTTCGATCAAGTGACTCTTCGGTGAAGTAAACGTCAGGCAAATGAACCAGACCCGATTAAGTGCACCCTCAATGTTGCAGTCATTTCCTGCACGTCATGGCATATTTATGGATAACAATGCAGCGGTGCATCGTGCAAGAATGTTTTAATGAGCACAAGAAGAACTTCCAGCATCTTACCATGACCTCCCCACTTCCATAATCTTAATCCTATTGAAAACGTGTAAGCATGCTGGAAAAGAGCTGTTCGATGTCGATATCCTCTTCCGTCAACAACGATAGTGTTGCGCGACATTTTGCTGCAGGATTGCCTGGCTCTCTTTGAAGAACAACGAATTTAAATATCACATAAAATTACTGTCGCGTCACATATTTGATGTCATTCGGAACAAAGTTTGTTTTACTCGATACTAAATAAAGGCTCATATATACAGAGAGGAGTGTGTATTAGATGTCTAGCGAGATTAAGTTAACATGAGTTAGAGGGCTTGAGAGCCAAAACCTTCTTCCATTTCCTAGTAACTGAAAGAAAACAGTCTGGTTAATTAGTGCGAGTTCCCATTCAACAGGAGAGATCTTCCGAGACATGGGTGCAGATAATGACTAAGTAGTCAAAGAAAGGGAATAACAGATAAGTAAGATGGCGAAAAAAGGTGAACATGACCTTTCGAGCATCTGTGTTCGGAGCTTTTTTGTTAGCTGAGGAAGAAATGGCGTTACATGACTTTTAACACAAGGCATACTTACGTAGCTCGCATGAAAGAATAACGAGCCAAAAGTACAATGTACATTCACCTAATAGATAATAGCAATTTAATGTAATAGATGATTATCATTTTCGAAGGGATGGACATTATGCGAGTTCATTTTACGATTATTAGTGACGACTTTCACTCCTCAAACCAACTAAGTGGCGCCGAATGGGTTCTATAGGTTAGAACAAAGAACGCCAATCCTATGCTAGCGTATAAAATGCTCATATTTAAGAGCGTAGAGATTGAAAGGATTTATTAAGCTTTCTTATACCATACTTGTATTAAAGATAATATTGCCCTAGTCTACTGTAGAATACATACATTATCTAAATTGCTTTAATGCAGATGATTTCAGTCGATCCCCACTTTGTCTCACCAGACTTCAATCAATTTAATTAAAACTGGGATTTTAGTCGGTGACGAAGTCAATTTCTCTATCACTTTTATGCTAGGATCGGTATTCGAACCCACAACCCTCGGCTCTGGAGCTCCGATTGCTATCTACTATACAACACTGGCATGTACTTTCATTGCTATCTGCCTGTATCTCATGTGCGTCCTGCGTGACAAACACGTCACATGTCCTACTAAAGGGCGACGCGAACGAGTGGTTATACAAAAGTTCACAAGAAGTTAGGGATATTGTGGCTTCGAAGGAAAACATGGTGATATGCAAATTCAGCGACTGCTGGAGATTGGTTATCGGCGTGGGTAGATACGTCATATGTAAATTAACATCATGACAAAACAGCACGTGGCGCGCGAGCTCCTATAAAAGTACCCTGCGAGAAGTAGTAAACGGGTCGCTAGAAGTTAGCAATTCGTTGCCAGCAGATATAAGGCTATTGACATGTTACAGGCAAGTGTACGGCAGATGGATGTCGCTGCTGCTTTAGGAGTTTCAAAAAGCGTAGTAAGTCGGCTACGCACAAGATTTCTCCGGCATATGGAAATGTTGCAGATCGTACAAGGACTGGTCGCCCGAGGATAACCACCAGGAGGCAAGATGGCTACTTGACAGTAAGTGCGCGGAGAAGATCTGATATCACCACCAGCCAACTCCGGAATCACTTCGTGCTGCTTGCCGTGTCACAATATGTACTCGAAAGGTACGAAACCGTCTTCTTGCGTACGGACTCAGAATAAAGATGCCTCTGAGATGTATAGCATTGACATCAGCTCACCGTCGTCAAAGATGTACCTGGGTCCAACAGTACGTGCCATGGTATACAAAGTGGCACCATGTACTTTTCACAGACCAATCTCATTCAGCTCTTAATTACTCGTCGAGGACACGTGTGGAGTAGATCAGGCACACGAACGCAACCAGACTATGTGTAGTCCGTCCACTCTTACCAGCGGTAGTCAGTTCCGGTCCCTGGCAGAAGTGTGTTTTCATGGTCGTACTTCCTTTTATGTTTCTCAAGGCAACATCAATGCCTCAGTGTACCGAAACGAAATAATTGTGCCCACTGTGACACTACTTCACGCTGCTATTGGACATGCATTCCGTTTTCACAATGACAATACAACCAGTCAACGTTGAGAGATCCAGCATACGAATGCAACCACACTATGTGCAGTCCGTCCACCCTTACCAGCGACAGTCAGTTCTGGTCCGGGCAGGAGGGTGTTTTAATGGTCATACTTCCTTTTATGTTTGTCAAGGCAACATGAATGCCTCAGCGTACCGTAACGAGATCATTGTGCCCAAGCTGCTATTGGACATGCATTCCGTTTGCTCGATGACGATGAAACCAGTCATCGTTAAGAGATCCGGCACACGAATGCAACCAAACTATGTGCGGTCCGTCCACCCTTACCAGCAGCAGCCAGTTCTGGTCTGGGCAGGAGTATGTTCTAATGGTCGTACTTCCTTTTATATTTGTCAAGACAAAATGAATGCCTCAGTGTACCGAAACGAGATTATTGTGCCCATTATGACATTGTTATCAAGCTGCAATTGGACATGGATTCCGTTTTCTCGATAACAATACAACCAGTCACCGTTAAGAGATCCGGCAAAACGAATGCAACCACATTATGTGCAGTCCGTCCACCCTTACCAGCAGTAGTCAGTTGTGGTCCGGGCAGGAGTGCCTTTAAATGGTCGTACTTCCTTTTATGTTTCTCAAGGCTACATGAATGCCTCAGTGTACCGAAACGAGATCATTGTGCCCATTGTGACATTGTTATCAAGCTGCAATTGGACATGGATTCCGATTTCTCGATAACAATACAACCAGTCATCATTAAGAGATCCGGCAAACGAATGCAACCACATTATGTGCAGTCCATCCACTGACTACCAGCAGTAGTCAGTTGTGCACTGAACAGGAGTGCCTTTAAATGGTCGTACTTCCTTTTATGTTTCTCAAGGCAACGTGAATGCCTCAGTGTACCGAAACGAGATCATGGTGCCCATTGTGACATTGTTATCAAGCTGCAATTGGACATGGAATCCGTTTTCTCGATAATAATACAACCAGTCATCGTTAAGAGATCCGGCACACGAATGCAACCACATTATGTGCAGTCCGTCCACCCTTACCAGCAGTAGTCAGTTGTGGTCCGGGCAGGAGTGTCTTTAAATGGTCGTACTGCCTTTTATGCTTCTCAAGGCAAAATGAATGCCTCAGTGTACCGAAACGAGATCATTGTGCCCATTATGACATTGTTATCAAGCTGCAATTGGACATGGATTCCGATTTCTCGATAACAATACAACCAGTCATCGTTAAGAAAGCCACCCCGGTGGCGCAGTGGTCTAAGGCGTTGGCCTCTGATCATTCGTCTGAAGGGGTCCGGGTTCGAATCCCGGTGAGGCATGGATGTTGTGTTTGTCGTACGGCACTGGCTCTCTCCCTTCCCTGGAACCAGTGACCCTAAATTAGGGACGGGCGACTGCTCATAGCCCTGTGAGTTGCTCACGGTGGTCGTTAAACCTCTAATCGGAAAAAAAAAATCGTTAAGAAATCCGGCAAACGAATGCAACCACATTATGTGCAGTCCATCTATAACGAAGTAAATTTCTCCGTCATTTTTGGTCTACGCCGGGATTCGAACCCGAGGCCGCTTATTCCGGAAGAAGTCGCTCTACCAACTGAGCTACGCAGACGTTTATTCTGATTCCTATCTGCCTTTATGTCGTGTGCGTCCTGCTGGCAGGTACGTCACATCCCCCCGAAAGAGGGCCGGGGGCATGGCCCACGGGTGAGCCGTGACCATCAATCGTTGCAGGCAGCCATCCACTGTAGAACGTGCACTTGAGAACTCCCAGTGAATCTGCTGTGTGGAATGCAACATCACACATTTTTATTTTTCGAAGCGCTGGAGAAGGAATTCTCTGATTTTTCCAGTCTCGCGGTGTGGAAATAACATCACACCAATGCGAGATTTTGAACGGCCGGGTCATCCGGATAGTTCGGGCGCCATTATAACGAAGTAAATTTCTCCGTCATTTTTGGTCTACGCCGGGATTCGAACCCGAGGCCGCTTATTCCGGAAGAAGTCGCTCTACCAACTGAGCTACGCAGACGTTTATTCTGATTCCTATCTGCCTTTATGTCGTGTGCGTCCTGCTGGCAGGTACGTCACACATCCACTGACTACCAGCAGTAGTCAGTTGTGGTCCAGGCAGGAGTGTCTTTAAATGGTCGTACTTCCTTTTATGTTTCTCAAGGCAACGTGAATGCCTCAGTGTACCGAAACGAGATCATTGTGCCCATTGTGACATTGTTATCAAGCTGCAATTGGAAATGGAATCCGTTTTCTCGATAACAATACAACCAGTCACCGTTGAGAGATCCAGCACACGAATGCAACCACATTATGTGCAGTCCGTCCACCCTTACCAGCATTAGTCAGTTGTGGTCCGGGCAGGAGTGCCTTTAAATGGTCGTACTTCCTCTTATGTTTCTCAAGGCTGCATGAATGCCTCAGTGTGCCGAAACGAGATCATTGTGCCCATTGTGACATTGTTATCAAGCTGCAATTGGACATGGATTCCGTTTTCTCGATAACAATACAACCAGTCACCGTTGAGAAATCCAGCACACGAATGCAACCACACTATGTGCAGTCCGTCCACAATTACCAGCAGTAGTCAGTTGTGGTCCGGACAAGAGTGTCTTTAAATGGTCGTACTTCCTTTTATGTTTCTCAAGGCTACATGAATGCCTCAGTGTACCGAAACGAGATCATTGTGCCCTTTGTGATATTGTTATCAAGCTGCAATTGGACATGGATTCCGTTTTCTCGATAACAATACAACCAGTCATCGTTAAGAGATCCGGCAAACGAATGCAACCACATTATGTGCAGTCCATCCACTGACTACCAGCAGTAGTCAGTTGTGGACCGAGCAGGAATGTCTTTAAATGGTCGTACTTCCTTTTGTTTCTCAAGGCAACGTGAATGCCTCAGTGTACCGAAACGAGATCATGGTGCCCATTGTGACATTGTTATCAAGCTGCAATTGGAAATGGAATCCGTTTTCTCGATAATAATACAACCAGTCATCTTTAAGAGATCCGGCACACAAATGCAACCACAATATGTGCAGTCCGTCCACGTTTACCAGCAGTAGTCAGTTGTGGTCCGGGCAGGAGTGTCTTTTAATGGTCGTACTTCCTTTTATGTTTCTCAAGGCAAAATGAATGCCTCAGTGTAAGGAAACGAGATCATTGTGCCCATTGTGACATTGTTATCAAGCTGCAAGTGGAC
Organism: Macrothele yani; assembly: GCA_039090855.1. Taxonomy (NCBI): domain Eukaryota; kingdom Metazoa; phylum Arthropoda; class Arachnida; order Araneae; family Macrothelidae; genus Macrothele; species Macrothele yani. The sequence continues at coordinate 17,104,573 of CM076989.1, forward strand.
ATGGAAACCGTTTTCTCGATAATAATACAACCAGTCATCGTTAAGAGATCCGGCACACGAATGCAACCACATTATGTGCAGTCCGTCCACCCTTACCAGCTGTAGTCAGTTGTGGTCTGGGCAGGAGTGTCTTTAAATGGTCGTACTTCCTTTTATGTATCTCAAGGCAACGTGAATGCCTCAGTGTACCGAAACGAGATCATTGTGCCCATTGTGATATTGTTATCAAGCTGCAGTTGGACATGCCTTCCGTTTGCTCGACGACAATACAACCAGTCACCATTAAGAGATCCGGCACACGAATGCAACCACACTATATTCAGCCCGTCCACCCTTACCAGCGGTAGTCAGTTCTGGTCCGGGCAGGAGTGTGATTTGATGGTCGTACTTACCTTTATGTTTGTCAAGGCAACATGAATGCCTAAGTGTACCGAAACCAGATCATTGTGCCTATTGTGACGCTATTTCACATTGCTATTGGACATGCACTTCATATTCTCTATAACAATGCAACAAGTTACCGATACTAGAACGTACTTCAGGAGGTTGAAAATCATGGGATTTGAATCGTTACAGCTGCCTTCAAGGTCTCTTGACCTTAATCCTACTCATAATACATAAGACGCTAATCCATACGTCAGGATAACCACGTTCCATACCTCCAGTACACAGAGATATCTTGTGACGTGCCTGCACTGCATGCCGCACACGAGATAAAGTCAGATAGCAGTGAGAGCACATATCCGCGTAGCTTAGTTGGTAAAGCACCTTACTGCGGAGTGAGGGGATTCGATATCCGGCGCGTACAAACTTGTACGTTATATTGGCGCCCGAACTTCTAGCTGTTAAGTTTTTTTTTGTGAAGATGTGATGTTCTTTCCACACCGCGAGACAGGAAAAATGAGAATCCCTTCTTCGGTGCTTCAAAAAAATATATGTGTGATGTTACGTTCCGCACACCAAATTGTCTGGGATTTCTCAAATGCACGTTCTTCATGGGATGACTGCCTACAGCGACACATGGTCCCAGCTGACCCGTGGGACATGCCCCCGGCTCTCTATCGGCGGGGGAGGGGGTAGTAGATGTGACATGCCTGCCCCGTAGGACGCATATGAGATAAAGGCAGATAGCAGTGGGAGCACATGCCAGTGTTGTATAGTGAATAGCACTCGGAACTCCGGAGCCGAGAGTTGTGGGTTCGAATCCTGCCCTTGGTGTTAGAGGGATGGAGAAATTTACTTCGTCATAACCTCGGTAACGTGTTCCCTGTAATATGGGACAATTTGCCCCAGACACTCATTTTGCAAAGTATGCCTCGTATAGGTGTCAAGACATTCTTTAACACTAAGATGGTGTTGCCGGGAACTGAAATCCAGAGGTATGGACATTCTCCGTATTCACCATTTTGTCTTATTGCCGTGCTACTTTGTTGTGTGCAAAAACTTCACAATAAGTTGTTTTTTGTAAACCCACACTTTATCGTTTGTGTTACGTAGCCTCACTGATGTTATTCCGATGCGTGTCTCTTAAGTGAGATACATACGTACACTCTTCATTTCAAGCAATATCTCCTACGTTTTGTGACCAGTGTATTTTGGCTACGATCAGTGCTTAATTTGCGCCGGAGCTCACAAGAGCTCAGCTCCGGTACTTTTTCATTTTTGGCGAATATTTCAGTATTAGCTGGAGAGCTCCGCAGCTACGAAAGATAATTTTTTTTTATTCTGTCTTCAGCGTTAAAAACACAGGAAAGTTCTGGTCCCGTGACCTGCAGCCATGGTGACGCAGCTATTTTTAGCACTCTCTTCTCATTGGGTGAAAGGACAGGATACAATCAAACGGATAATGACGCAATGCTTAATGACGTAACTTAAAAGGGGGCTCTGGTAGTTTTTTCTTTAGAAATTAAGCCCTGGCTATGATTAAAAAGGTATAATGTAATCTTTGAATAGCGCCTCACGTAAGTGTGTGACAAATGATGTTCGAAGCAATAACTGTATTTCCATTTATCTTAGCGATCAACTATGTGTTTCAAAAAATAAAACGCGAGATATTAAAAAGACGATTCTCGAAATTACTCCAAATGAATGTCTTTTGTTAGTCAAACGACATCTGTCATTAACTTAATTTATATCACTCTTCGTTGCTTTTATTGCTTTAATTTTATCCTCACCTATTTCACAGCATTCGCTCACTGTCTGTTCTTAGGTGAGGCAGCGGCATTTTTCTACTATCCCAGTAAATTTGGTTAGATTTGATTTTAATATTTGAATAAGTTAAATAATATAATAATATTATGTCTGACAGAGTATGTAATATAGTGGTATCATATTCTTACCACGTCCTTTGTAAAACAAGTAAGTAAAAACATGCAATGCATTGATTTAAGCAAGATATAGTAGAATTTTTTTTTTTTTTTTTTTTTTGATTGGAGGTTTAACGACCACCGTGAGCAACTCAATGGGCTATAAGCAGTCGCCCGTCCCTAATTTAGGGTCACTGGTTCCAGGGAAGGGAGAGAGCCAGTGCCGTAAGACAAACACAACATCCATGCCTGACCGGGATTCGAACCCGGACCCCTTACGGACGAATGATCATAGGCCAGCGCCTTAGACCACTGCGCCACCGGGGCGGCATATAGTAGAATATTCAGTAATATGGGTACGAAAAAGCACATTACCAAATTTCATGCAATATTATCCTTTAATTAACATGCTAATGCTATGCAACAATATGTATATCTGCACAACAAGTTAGTAAAATCATGTATTGCATTGATTATGATACGCTTTCCAACATACCAGAAATCATTACTCAAGTTATGAAGCTGTAGAGTAAATCTCGCACCTATGACCCGACCTTTGACCCCATTTCGATGATATTCAACAGAACCGGCAAAGTATGCTTCTGGAACAACATGAAAAGTTTTGTCTCAATCGAAGCATTTTTACGCAAGTTGTGACGCATAAGGGCAATGGAATGGATCCTGCTCCTATGTAGTGACCTTTGACCCCATTCCGCCCATTTTCAATAGGGTTCGTCCCCAATGGTCCCCTACCACATGCTAAAATTTCATCGAAATCGAACCATTTTTACGCGAGTTATCGTGCGGACAGACGGACAAAGCTAAAGCCTATACGCTTCTTCGACCTACGGGTGGCAAGCGTGAAAAAGATCGCGCTTATGTTATCACCTTATGCGTCTGTGAGCGCATATCTCTGCAACTATTAGTGCGACTTTTTTTTATTCGAGGTTTAACGATCACCGTGAGCAACTCAATGGGCTGTAAGCAGTCGCCCGCCCTAATTTAGGGTCACTGGTTCCTGGGAAGGGAGAAAACCAGTGCCGTAAGACAAACACAACATCCATGCCTCACGGGATTCGAACCCGGACCCCTTTCGGACGAATGATCAGAAGCCATCGCTTGGACCACTGTCCGATTAGAAAAATTATTTTTGCATTGAGAAGACTGAAATGTGAGAATGATGATCCTTACATTCGGGTTTTTTTTTTTTTCGTTGCACAACGCTAGAGGGCGTACACGCAGATGATATAAAATTCAAAATGCATTTTATTCCATATATTTACTTTTAAATATCCGATTGAAAAAAAAAAAAACTTTTCCTTTCGATACCATTTATATCGAAAACTTTTTTACGTACAGTCACTTTTTCAACTAATGCGCAGATTTTCCGCTAGGGGCTTAAAGGTAAATTGCATTTTGCCCGACATCTCTGCTTCTAAAATTCCGATTTGAAAAGTTCTTCCTGCATCGGATACAGTTCCTGATGTGAAATGTTTTGCATATAATTTCTAATTTTTGGTGAAGAATGGTTTGGCCACCAGGCGGCGTAATTTTTTATTTCTGTTTCTGATGTATTTGCAGCAAAATCTGAGCTTCTAAAAACTCGATTGGAAAAATTATTTTGTGGATCGCTACCGCTCAACTCAAGAAACCTCCTCGAAATATTTTCTTCTTAAAATAATGCATGGTTTCTCCGCCATGGGGCGTTGATGCATGTATTTGACGGTATTTCTGCTTCTAAGGGTGCAGCTTGAAAAATTATTTCTTTGTTGGAGAATATTTCCTGTGCGAAATGTTTCCACCTTCTCGGTGGCGCAGTGGTGTAAGCCTTGGCTTATGACCATTCGTTCGGGATGGTCCGGGTTCGAATCCCTGTGAGGCATGGATGTTGTGTTTGTCTTACAGCACTGGCTGTCTCCCTTCCCTGGAACCAGTGACCCTAAATTAGTTCACTTTGCAGTCTATTAAAACTAATGAATTAATATAGAACGGCTTGTTTATGAATGATCTTCAAGGCAAGCTTCTGTGCAATTTCAATTGGCAGTTTAATACATTTCTATAAATTTCTCATTGGGTCTTTTCATTTATTCCTAATGGCATCGCGAATTTATTATTTTATTTCTGTTATATCAGTTCGAAAATTAGTCTCTGTAATCTCAGGGTCCCCCCCCTTCCTCCCTCTTCCAAGAGACGTGGCATAGTAAAATGTGCATTATGCATGCTGCAGTTATTACAGCATATGTTCAATACAACTTGCCACCTACAGCTGTTATACATGTATATGTCACCGTTAAAGTGTATATTTCAGTTATTTCATAGAATACCTAGTTATTTCATGAAATAACTGATCAAGTTAGTTAAAGTGTGTAATAAATTAATAATTCCACACTTTAACTAGTTATTCTATCAAATAACTAGGTATTTTATAAATTAACTAATGATAGACAGTGAAAGTGTCAAATAAACAATTTGACTGAATTATACAGCATACGAAATGTTATTTATTTAAAGACACAATAAAATCATTTGTTACAACACGGATTACTGAAATGGCATTTGGAATTGCATAGAACATTATTTCTAAAAAAGACATTTTTTGTTGACACACTGCGTTTAACCTGAACATTTTTTAAATCCTTGACTGGTACCTAAACTTTGAGCTGTAGCAACCGACCGAAGCGATTTATCTATATCCCGCACTTCTTCTATCTGAATTAGGTTTTGTTCACAGACGCTGAACTGGGATCGGAAATATAGCTGTTTTATGCGGCCGTTTCTTGTTCCCAATTGAAAAACTCCTTCTTCGGTTATTTTCATGATAACAGCTAAAATAAATCTGGCGTCACCCCTTCCTCTGTCAACTTCAGGTACTGGGGTACGGACTGTAAGCCCCACAGAGGCTTCAGAATGAGATTTATCTGACATTAATTTCATCTTCTTAGCTTGAATTTCCAAACATTCTTTAGAGTTTTCTCTTTCCCTCTGAACATTCAGTTCATTAAAACACAAGTTGCAGATCTTCTGTACAACTTATTTCCGAAAAATTTATAAATAACAAAACGAAACATGAAAGTTAATACCATTATTATTATTTAACACTTTATAGTGGGTTGAAAATGGTGTGCTATTTCTGACCAGTGGTTCTCACTTTACAACCTTTTGAATTTGGGATTTATTTACTCGGTTATTTTACACTTTAACGAGGTATAGATCGTTATTCTATGAAATAACTAATTCAACCATATAATACAAGTGAGTTTTACGCTTTAACTGACTTGATTAGCTTTTTCATGAAATAATTAGGTATTCTATGAAATAACGGATTTCATAATTTAACGATAACATATATAACTAATTATTACTTTTTGCTCGAACTCGGACCCTCCCCCGGCCCCTCCTCCCGAAACAAAATTCCTGGATACGTACCTGCCTCCACCTGACAGAAACAAAAAAACAAAAAAAAAAAACATTACGCTGTAAGCTGACATTTTTTTAGGCTTTATTATGTAATGTTTCTTAATCACAATAGTGCTTTACTTTTCACTAGCAGCTGTAAGAGGAAGTTATCGTACTCCTTGAATTACAGCGCGTAAGGCAATTTTAAACCTCTATTTACTGAACACATTGTGTGCTGCCATCTATTGGCTAGATATTCAACCCAAATATGCCATCCAATTGCTTGAAGAGCAAATAAATTCACTTTATTAATTATTTTTGATGATTTCAGTTTCGAAATTTAATAAGACATTTAATGAATTATTTTATGACGAACATATTATGCTGCCGTCTGTAGGATACCGGAAAAACTCGGGGGGGGGGGGGCACAAAAAATATCTTCGAGGCCCTTTTAAGAAAATTTGTAAACGTTACTGAAATTCTTAAATTTCATATTCTTAATTAGGTTTTATGGGCGTGTTTTAGTAACTCAAATTTTTTGGAATCTACAGCCATTTTTCATAAAATCAAAATGATTGCACTTTATTGCGTGCAACACAAATGTACACATTGTAATTAAATTGATTGCTTTGGTTTTATTCCACTACAAAGTACAACAAAATACGTACGCTAAAGTGAAATCCTGTGGCCGAATGGTACGATGCACTGACTTCCATTCACCCGTAGCAAAGGGGAGAAATGCGTGGTGTACTTTTCCTACGGCTCTAGTTCTCATCCCTCCCTGGAGCCACTGTCCTCAAATTAGGGACGGGCGACTGCTAATGGCTCACGGTGGTCATTGAATTCCCAAACGTACACTACTTGTCCCAAAACAACTGAGAATGTTTTACTGTGCTCGACCTTGGCACGAGTCCCGAAAAAACCGTAGTCGTTGTAGTAACCATAGCAACACGCCTCACCTGTTTATCACGCATGTGTCATCCGTAGTGTGCAGTTTAACAAGCATTGTTTCGTGAACCCCTAACAAGTGTTTTCGCGCTGTGAAAACACTTTGGCATCCATTTTTATGAAAAATAAAAATGGATGCCAAAGAGGAACAAAGATGCGCCATTAAATTTTTATGTCGACTTAAGAAGTCTGTCGGAGAGACTTTCGGTCTTACGCAAGAGGCTTATAAAGATTAATGTCTAGGAAAATCAACAAAAAACCGATGGCATAGAGAATTTATGGATGGTCGAGAGTCGACGGCTTTAATCGCGTATGGAGGAAGACCAGTGTTACAGAGGTAAACGTCAATAAAATAGGTGTCACTATACGGGAGTACAAACACCTTTCAATTAGAGGTATCGAAGATATGGTTCACATTTCAAAATCATCAGATCACTGAATTTTAACCGAGCATTTAGGCGTGAAACGGTGTGACGTGCCTGCACCGCAGGACGCACATGAGATAAAGGCAGATAGCAATGAGAGCACATATCCGCGTAGCTCAGTTGGGAGAGCGACTTACTCCGGAGTGAGGGGACCCGGCTTGGACAAAACTGTGTTTTCACACCGGTGTATATCGTCCTTGGTATAACAATTTCATTCAGTGAAACGGTATTTCTATCACGTTTTCTTGCATAAAATTAATATACACTGCTGGCCACCCGAAATGCAATACCAAAAAGGACACGAGATAGCAAAGCCAGATTTACTGGACATATAACAACAGGTACAAAGATGAAACGATTGAGCTTACAGGCTCGTGCGACTTGCGGAACACGCAGACATCAATAGTTCGCGTGGCCTCCATGGCTGGCAATAACGGCCGCTACACGCCGCGGCATCGAACGAAAGAGGATTTGGATGTGGGTTTGGGGTATGTCGATCCAGGCTGCTTCCACACGTTGCCACAGTTCATCAGGCGTAGCCGCGGGTGGTGCTTGCCGGGCCACTCGGTTGCCGATCAGCGACCAGACGTGTTCGATGGGCGACATATCGGGAGAACAGGCGGGCCACGGCAGCAGTGACACCTGGTGGGCCGTGAAGAATGGTTGCACTATTCGTGCCACGTGCGGGCGCGCATTGTCCTGTTGAAACGTGGCCGCTGGCAGGTTCTGCAGGTAAGGGAGGACTACAGGCTCCAAAACGTCGGAGATGGTGCGGTGGCTGTTGAGTGTACTAGCGATGCGTACCAGAGGGGTACGGGTGTCATATACAATTGCGCCCCAAACCATAACGCCAGGTGACGGACCGGTATGGCGATGCATAATGCAGGCGTCATACAGTCTCTCACCGCGGTGCCGCCACACGCGGATCCGACCATCGTGGTGTTGCAGGCAGAAGCGGGATTCGTCGGAGAAGACAATGTCGTGCCATTCCGTAGTCCAGGTGCGGCGTTCAACGGCCCACTGCCACCGCACTCGCCGGAGATGTAACGTCAATGGTAATCGGAGCAATGGGCTCCGCGCGACGAGTCCCCGCTCCTGCAGACGACGTCGAACGGTACGTGTTGACACAGGTTGTTGCGCAACACACCCTAATTCCTGCGCTAACGTTCGTGATGTGGCGGTGCGAGCCGTCAATGACCGCCGCACAACATGCCGGTCCTCTCGTTCAGTGCTGTGCCGCGGCTGCAGCAATCGCTCACGTCTGTCCGTCCGTCCCTCCTGCACACACCGAATACATACTCGCCCCACTGTGGCTAGATGTCGTCCCACACGGGCGCCGATGTCTCGGTACGATAAACCGCTGTCGCGATAAGCCACTATTAGTCATCTGTCGAACTCCGGAACGTGCTGGAATGACTGCTGTATTCTGCGACGAGGCATCAGGAAGCTTCCCACGCACAGGTCCTGCAGCACAATACACTTCCACTACTTACACCCCGCCTTATAGTGCTTCTCGGTGGCGTGCCGGGCCCACATGATTTGCATATGCCATACAATGCTAATCGTTTGCATGTCCTCTCGCGGGCGACGCATGTTGTGAATTTCCGGCGAATCGGATGCTTCCTTCTTAGTGTTGCATTTTGGGTGGCCAGCAGTGTACATATATGGAAACTCCTGCTATGACTGTGAAAAGGACCTCAAGTTCTCTGGAATAGCTACTTTTTCGTCCTTTCGTTTCAATATTTCATTCAATGCTGCAATAAAATATTCTTGGTTATTTCTTTAACCAGTTTCAAATGAAGTTTCGGGAAAACATTTTGTAATAAAATCTCTTTTCTGACACTAAAGGCCCTTTTAGTCGCCCCCCCCCTCCTCCCGCAATACAGGGTTATCAGTACGGCTCTGGTTGCAGTTTAAAGTCTAAGAGCTACCAAATTTAATAAAATACCGAATTTAATAAAATAATTTAATAAAATAATTATTCTACCGAATTTAATAAAATATATTATGAGCGTATAAATTCACATAAAATTCCGAAAGAATAAATCACAGATCTTTATATAAGATGCATGATGTGATGAATTTAATAATTGAACTCAATGAACGTTAATCTGCTAGTACATTCTCATGAAATTCTTGTTTATAACAGTGGAAAATATATGATGAAAAGAAATTATCGGGAAGAAAACATCTCTCATAACGTCTTTTTTTTTTTTATTTATGCACCATAGTAAGCCACATGTATACAAATATGAAATTTGATATTAAGGTTCCCTGCAGGAAAGAAAAAAAATTAGAATTCGTAAAACAAACTGTTCAAAGTTCGGAAATTACTTTTCAGTAAGAAAGTTATTCATAAGAAAACTTCCATTTCCTGAACTTTCTCTTTCGTACTCAAATGCATAATAAGTTGTTTTTTAAAGATGCTTGATGGGCTCTCCATTTCCATGTTATAATAAACTGAGTTAAAATTGAAGAAAAAAAGGCCGCTGTTTTTGTGTGTTATAAGTCGTAATCTATGGTGTTTATATTTAGCATTTATTTCATTACGGTCAGAATCCAAATCTCCACTTTTGCAGGAAATTCTACAAGGTGATCCAAATGTCGTGACACGCAAATTCCCTTTTGCTGAATGGACATGTTAGTCAGAAAAAAAATAATTTTTACATGAAAAACATATTTGAAATCTGGATACGCCAAATTACCGCAATAAATGCTGGAAATGACTTGCACTAACCTTCAAACGTAAACTCACAGAACGATATATATCCTGATCGAAAGAAATAAAGGATATTGCCATAACGACCCTGAACAGACATGCACGTGATGAATTGGTATCGAAAACATGAATGTGAGACAGTCGGAGAATGAAACATGACAAAACAGACTACACACAAGCCATCTGGAAAAAACGACGGCAATACTGCGGTAACACACACGTGGTAGTGAACTTGCACGTGAGCAAATGGAAGAAAGCGGTTCGTGCTGACCTCTAGTAGCGTGCACCGTTTTTTTTTTTTTTTTGGGGGGGGGGGATACAACCACCATGTTCAACTCGGTGAGCTAGAAGCAGTCGTCTGTCTTTAATTTAGGGCTACTGGGTTCCAGGGAAAGGAGATAGCCAGAACCAGATGACAAACGCATGCTTCGTCCGGGTCTCGAACCCGGGCATCTCGGACGCCCGCTCCTCAGACCACTCCACTAAAGGGGTGGAATGGCGTTTGTATTACAGGGCTTGGTGCTGAGTTCTATTACAGCGCCCTATGTGGAGGGTTCGTTAGATGTTTGGTCTGTATAGGGGTTTTAACCCGTAATTCTCCCAACAGGAGCAGATAAATACAATACAAGGTATATAAAAGTGAATCGACTGAAGCTGAATTTTGCAGTTAGGAAGACTTTTAATCAGATGTTACGGGGAATGTCTTTAAGCCTTGTCCCGATTCCTTTTGTCTATTATCATCAACCTCATTGCTCATTCCCTCTCTCCGTCATTTTCACTCTTTCCTTATTATATTAACACCTCGGTGTCCTTTTCGCTCTCATCGTCAGCACGCCGAATTCCGTTTATCTTTTCCCGGCCGGTCTCATTCCTCCTACTTCCTTCGTTTGGCCGAACCTGCGAGGCCTTTTCACCTCGCTAAAAATCCTCCTTCCTCCTCCTTTCCTGCCAGCCGAGTCCCTTCCGCTCTTTCTTGCTTCGATAACCGACCCCCGAACCAAAACTCTCCCCTGCCGAAGTGTCCGACGGATTTCTAGAAAATCTGCCCGCACCCCAGGAATGCCTTCTCTCTGAAAACGCAAGATTCCTTAATTGGCTTGCTGCCCCCGTCTTCTCTCTTCTGGGGCCGCGGGTGGCTTAGTGGGCAACACTCGTGACTGCCACGGGAAAAACCTCAGGTTCGATCCCAGGCAGGTACGAACGCTCGATCCACTAAATACCCGCCGTGCGTCGGATGGGCACGTTAAGCCGTCGGACCCCGGGTACTGGCCCCCCGGTAATAAATAAGGGCGTCTTCCTCCCCCTTTCTACTTCGCTTCCGTGTCACTTTCCTATCGGGCATTCTAGCCCAAATCTCCTAGCTTCCTATTTCTAAGGGTTGTTTAAGACCTGGGGTCAGACACTCCCTTCCTAAAATCCTCTACAATCAATCAATCAATCAATCTTCTCCCTTCGTCGTGCTGCTTGGGACGGCGGAAAAGCAATAAATGTCCAGTTTCATTCTTCTCACATCGACGGAACTATAAACCTAACACCCCCTCTGCTGCGACGCGTGGGAAAACAAGTACTTTGCCTGTTCGCTGCCCAGCCCATCCAAATGGCGGGAATTGAAGGAAAATGATTCCAATTCACTATCTCTAAAAATGGCTGCTGAACTTCACTTCTGATAAATATGGAAGCCCCGGTTACATATGGTTATCGGTGGCCGGTAAAACACTGGAACATCTATGACGAATCGAAAGAATAGGATTATCCAGCAGTTCTTGGGGGATTTTCTTGCACTCCTCAGTGAGGTCATGCTCCTGCTGAAGCGTCATGGTAGGCGACGGGCAAGCCACAAAACTCCTGCCCAATGCGTCCCACGCGTGCTCAATGGGATCAAGGTTCGGTTATTGTGAAGGACAGTGTGTTCGCTTTGCTACCTTCTGTGGCGTGCTACAGAGGTAAAGCACGTGACAAGACGACAAATCTGCAGCGATACATTCCGTCCGTGTAGCTTAGTTGGGAGAGGAACTTACTCCGGGGTGAGGGTGCGATCTCCGTCACGGACAAATTTGTGTTTTCACATTGGCGCCGAAACGTAAAAAGGGATCCACTGGTCTTTGGGTTCTTCAAAAAATGTGTGATATTTGTTTCACACATCGTCTAGAATTAATAAAAATTCGTTGTTCGCTTCAAAAAGAAAGAAAAAAAATTTAAGGGAGAGATGATGTGACGTATACTCTAATTTAACTTGTTACTTTTTTTTTAGGTAAATTTCAGTTCATTCTCCTTAGCGTTTTTAAAATTCTCGTTTTTATATCTTCTCTCTCGCAAAAGTGTGGTTGGCAACACTTTGAGGAGGTCGGAACGTATGACATGTGGGGAGATGCTGAGTTCACCAAGGAGGTTAGAAGAAGAGGAGGTGAAAGGACCCGTTTTGAGTGAAGCCGAAACAGATCAGCTGTTTTGATCCTCTCTCTGAGGTAAAGTGAGTTTGGCCGCCCCGGTGGCGCAGTGGTCTAAGGCGTTGGCCTCTGATCATTCGTCCGTAAGGGGTCCGGGTTCGAATCCCGGTCAGGCATGGATGTTGTGTTTGTCTTACGGCACTGGCTCTTTCCCTTCCCTGGAACCAGTGACACTAAATTAGGGACGGGCGACTGCTTATAGCCCATTGAGTTGCTCACGGTGGTCGTTAAACCTCCAATCAAAAAAAAAAAAAAAAAAAAAAAAAAAAAAAAAAAGTGAGTTTGCGGGAGTTCGGAAACGTGACGTCACTTCCTGTGCCTGAAGCAGTTACGCTTAGCGCATGCAAACCATGCAAACCAAGGATGCAAAACAAGGAATATTTCGGACTCCGTATTTCTCAACATTAGAGTTCTGTTAATATTTTAAACATGGCTACTTACACAAGCGCAGTATGCACTTCCGCTCCAATAATCATTATTTTGTTCAATTTTTTAAAGAAATACCAACATATATTTTCCTATTTTTTCTGGAATTTTATAATTATGGGAATGAATATTTCAGCCTCAATTTTTTTTCATAACTGTATGGGTAGAATAAGGGTCCAAAAAAACCGTTCAAAGTCGCGATTTCGCCATAGAGATATATACAGGAGATTCTCGGATTGGGCGCATTGGCATAGTCAGCTGATAAAAACATAAAAGACTGGTTTCTATCTTGTTTCTCCTTGATCTTCATTTCACCAATGCGAAAATAAAGCTGACGCAACAAATAAATATTCACTAGTTTGCATCTTGTTCCATTTCTTTATCCCAAAGTTCCTATTATTAGCTTTATTCTCTGAACAGTCTGCTTTATTTAGGTCCCTTGATCACATAGGTAGTTATAGTAATTATGGGTGGTACTGTAACACAGTTCAGAAGTCAATATTCTTCATGTAGATTTAGAATTTTTTACATAAAGCATTTAAGAAAAAAATTTCTGACTGCAAACATTTGGGGCAGATGGGGGACTGGCAAAAATTGAAATCATCAATAGAATATCCCTTGTACTTTACTTTCTGTAAATACAATGGCTGGGGGGGGGGGTATTAGCAGAAAAAAATATTCTTGCCAATTTTTTTTAAAAAAAAAAAATTTGCATTTTTAGAAGGCAACATTTTAGCAGGGCACTACATTTCTATTAAAACTACTTTTGCTTAAAATAAAAAACTATTCACCAGTCAGTTTAATGTGACTAGTAGGTGGACTTTAGTCTCAAAATCTACACTGCCGGAAAGTGAAAAAAGAACACCAAGAAGGAGACCTCTGATACCAACGAAATTTATACAGCACAATAACGGAATACAGAGGATAACGTGATCAAAACATTATGGCAAAATACAGCTGTATTTGCTGGTAACTGAAAAATAACATTTCCATGTAACATGGTTAGTACGAGGTTGAACCGCCATGAACTGCGCCACACTGTGCAATTTTGGCATGGAGTCTGTCCTACAGACGTTGGATGTAAGTTTGGGGTATTGAGTTCCAAGCATCCTCAACCTGGACACGTAAATCGGGGATGGTCGTAGCTGGCCGTGGAGACCGGATAAGTCGTTGTCCCATAAAATCCCACACGTGCTCAATGGGGGAGAAATCCGGTGAACGTGCATGCTATGGAAGTTGTCTCACACCCTGAAGTGCATGTTGCGTTGCACGTGCCGTGTGTGGGCGTGCGTTATCTTGCTGGAAAACACCACGATGGACCCACCTTACAAATGGCACAACAACAGGCTGAATTATGTTGTTGATGTAGGAGGTGCTGTTTAACGTACCAGGTACAAACACTAGTTGTGTACAGCAATGATAGCTGATCGCTCCCCACACCAGGAGACCAGGTGTAGGCCCTGTGTGTCGCTGGCGGATGCAAGAATGGTGGTGAGGCTCCCCGTGCGTCTGCGAACACGCATACGGCCATCGGAGGCTCCCAAGCAGAATCTGCTTTCATCGCTGAACACGACAGATCGCCATTGCGTTCTCCAGTGCAGACGTTGGCGACACCACTGCAGCCGTTCCTGACGGTGGGCTGGAGTCCGAGGTACACATGCCAGAGGCACACGTGCACGTAGTCCTGCATCCAGTAGACGGTTGCGGATTGTTCGCACAGTCACCTCAAGTGCAACGGCAGCTCGGATTTACGTCGCAGTGGATGTTCTGCTTGACAACGCCGCTTTTCTTATGCGTCGATCGGTCCGCTCATCAGTCCGTCTGTGACTCCCGGTTCCACGTCATCTCGTGTGGGAATGTTCCTCGGACAATCTACGCCACCATCGTACCACCACCGATACTTCCCGTCCAATTCGCTCAACAATACGACGATACGACCACTCGGCCTCGCGGAGTCCAACTAGACGACCTCGCTCAAAGTCCGAATCGCAGCTTCTTCAGGGTCTTTGCACGTGTCCGTACGCCGACGACTGATTACATTCACTTCGCCGTACTATTTAAATACCACCGACGATAATTTGCATGTTATGCATTGCTGTGGTGTAAGCGCTCCCCTGTTGGTCCCGAAATTAACATCACACCTACGTAAACTCGACCCCATTAGCATATGTAAAATCATGATCGTCCGCCAATTCCTTCTTGGTATTCTTTTTTCACTTTCCGCCAGTGTATATCAGAAAACTGCTTTTAGGTTTACAAAACATACGACATCGGTCTAGAATGTTATAGAACAAAAGATTTTGATTTTTTAATGGAGCCATCATCGCCATTGCGCTTCCGTTGTGTTTTCTTTTTTTATTGATTCATTTTTTTTTCTGATTGCCATACTTCAAGTTATGCATCTGTTTGGTTATTGGATGGCGAAGGGCCCTCGACATGGTTTCTGATTTGGAAAGAGTTCGTGATTGCGATTTGGATTACGACCAATAGGTAAGTTTTGTTTTCGTTAAATATCGAATATAAATTAGATTTATGATATAGCGAATGCTGTATTTTGGAAAAAAAACCCGTTACCTTTGAAATGTATTGTTTACGGTCTGATAAGTAAAAATTTCGAAACAAATTATTTTTAGTTTCGACCAGCAGTGGTCGGATAACAATTTTTCGGTTGCTATGTGTTGATCAACGTGGAAAGAGCAATGTCTTTGTTTATTCACTCTTCCACTGATTCTAAATAACCAGAAATGAAGCCATCTTTGCCAATATTGTATTCCCTGAAAAATTTCTAGAAAACGTCCTTTAATGAAACCTCCATAATCTTCAGAGAAACCTCGAAATTGCTAATGTGAGACCCGTTCCACGTTGCACCATCTGATGAAGACCGTTCTGATTTCCTGTACATCGTTTTTCAATATCTTTTATCGCACAGGCACAACTGACTAAATCTGTGATGTCAGCATGATATCCTCGTCTTGTAAACTTAACATCTCTCATGACATGTGCATGGTCCAATGAGAACTGGAAAGATATACAGTATAATATTTGAGCAGCAGCAAAGGGTGGAGATGGTAGTATGATGATATAACAGTAGTTGCGGAAGTTGAGTTACTTGAGGTTGCAATTTCTTGACGTCTGCGTATTATATTTAGCGTTGCTGTTTTGTTTTCCATTAACCAAGTTCTTTCACATTAATTGGATTACGTCAATCATATTGTTTAGAGGTGAGTTGTGCCTAAGGAGTTTTGGCTGGATAAAGACTAATCGTGGCTAGTTTTTCCTCGATGCTTTCTCGAATGACTCCTGTTCCACTGTAGATGAAGTTTTTAAGAACTGATTTATGTACTGTTCAGTCACCTGCACATACGTGAACATTACACTTCTTCCTGAAGGTGAAGTTTTTGAGAACTGATTTATGTAATGTTCAGTCAACTATACATACGTGGTGTTCAGCCAACTATACATACACGAACATTACACTTCTTCCTGAAGCACGTTTTACACCAGTTAGGCTCGATGCGTGCCGTCACTATCATCCATGAAAGGGAACGACTCCTACGGCAAAGGGCACAACTCATTTCCACATCTGATTGCTGTCAGGGGTGCATTCCGGATGACGTAAATGAATGTACGACCGCCAATGGCGACGCCACCAACACCATAATTTCACTATCAACGAAGGCATGTCTTTCCTGCATGAAGATTGGATTATTCTTCGTTCACGCCAGAAGAAAATGTGATTATTATCACACTTATGACGTATATTCTAATTTAACTTTCATTTTTAGTTCCTTTTCCTGTGTAAATTTGAGTTTGTTCTCCTTTATACTCCCAAGCTTAACGTGATATCTTTTCTCACGCATGAATGAGGTTGGCAACACTTTTGAGGTCAGAGAGAGTGACGTATGAATGTGAAAAGAACGTTAGATAAAAAGGACGATACAGCAGTTGCTTAGAGTGTTTGTGTGTGTGTGTGTGTGTGTGTGATGTTCGATCGTTGTTAAGCTAGATTATACACTGAAGAGCAATTGAATTAGCGATACCTGTCTAGTAACGTGTAGCACAACCTTTCGCCCTGATGACGGCGGCGATTCGTCTCGGCATGGACTCGACAAGACACCGGAAGCGTTGGGAAGCCATACGGATCCACGACCCCTGAACAAGCTCCCACAGTTCACGAAGATTTGATGAAGGGGGTCAGGACCTCGAACAACTCTCTCGATGGCATCCCAGATGTGCTCGATGGGATTGAGGTCAGGAAACCTAGCTCGCCAAGAAAGCGAGGTCACTTCCGTGGAGTGTTCATTCAACCATTCAGATACAATTCGGGAGCGATGGCAAGGTGCATTGTCTTGTTGCAGGATGAGGTACCCTGTGAGATGTTGAAGACGCACAAACGGTAGCAACTGGTCGTCCAGGATATCCCGGTAACGTTGACCTGTGAGGGACGATGTCACATGTACCAGGGGTCCCATTTCAGTCCACGTAAACAGGCACCAGACGAGAATGCCACCCCCACCAGCTTAAAGAGCACCCTGCTGGCAAGAAGGATCCATCGCTTCATGTGGTTTGCGCCATAATCGTTTCCTGCCATCCGCATGTACAAGCGTGAATCTCGACTCATCAGCCCAGGCAACATTTTTCCACTTGTCTAGGGTCCAGTCGCGATTTTCCCGCGCCCATGCTAATGTTTGCATCCGGTGATGTGCAGTCAGCAGCGGTACCCTCGTGGGACGATGGCTTCTGTACCCCATAGCCAAGAGATGGTTCTGGATGGTGTGGCTGCTTACACGTTTTTTTGCACCAGCGTTAAATGGCCGAGTGATTTCTTACACTGTGGCCCTTCCATCCGCTGTTACAATGCGAGCTAGCCGACGATGACCCCGCTCATCCACACACTGTTGTCCACGGCAGTTGGCCCTTGCAGGGATGGTTTTACCGGATTCGATGAACTCACGGTGCACCCGTGACACAGTGGCTCGTGAAAATCCCAGTGCCTGCACGACTTCCGAGATGGAGTGACCCATTCGTCGGGCCCCGACAATTATCAAATGCGCTTAGATCCTTCGCGCCTCACCCATACTGCGTCCGACTCTTACTGATTCCCGTCGCATCACTCCTTATATTGTCGGATCGCTACATACATCATATCGTTTGCGTTTACAGGGCCGCCCACAGCGCCACATTTGCATAGCGCCAGCTGTCTCTAATTCAATTGCTCTTCAGTGTACGTCAGATAATTAAGGTATCATGTGTGAAGGGTAAAACTCTCAGTGCTATATTTTGGATTTCATCTACTGTGCTGGACCAATAAAAGGGTTAAATGTAAGTTTGACTTCTGTATATCCGGGTACTGGCCCCCAGGTAATAAATAAGGGCGTCTTCCTGCCCCTTTCTACTTTGCTTCCGTATCACTTTCCTGTCGGGCCTTCTAGCCCAAATCTCCTATCTTCCTATTTCTAAGGACTGTTTAAGACCTGGAGTCAGACACTCCCTTCCTGAAATCCTCTATATATGATCATGATCATTTGACTTCTGTATATGTTTCGTCTGGCCGTAAACCCCTAATTTGAGCTATCCCGTGCAACTATTGCATCGTATTCTCACTTAGTTCAACAATTCCTTAGTCATTGTTTTAGACATGGCGTAACACCAATCTCGCACACGAAAAAGAGTTACGTTATACACTGTTGGGTGAATCGCTACCGTGAACAGTGGAGGGTCACTGTTCACTGTCCCAATTACGATAGTTATCGTCCCACTCTGTTTGGGATCACCGTTGATGTACAGAGAGAGGCACGCCCACCCTTCGATCACCTGGCGTATGATCGTCCTTAGTGGAGCCGATTGCGTATGGTCTGTGTGGATACGCATCATTCCGTGGCCGCAGTAAACAGTCGTTGCAGTTCAAACGCATTTCGTCGGCGATTCCTACGAGCCAGTAAACTCAAACACCTGTCACCTTGTGCTGTTGTTGATGATAAACGACCCTATTATTATCCTCTGCGTCTGTTTCGTTCACCAAGAAATGCATCCACAATCTACCGATGATGCTATGACACATTGCAACCGCTTCTGCCACTATCTCTGGTGTCCGTCCAGCTTCCAGCCTTCCTATTCCATATGAAACTGTCGAATTTGATAGATCGTGTTGCTGAGACATCGTTCAACTGAAACACACATACATCTGCTCCTCGATGAAAACGACTGTTCCCATTCAGTTGAAAAGTTTAGTTTTCGTCTGAAGGATCTCCGATTCCAGGAAATTTTCTGCGTATCGAACTATTTACAGTAAGCCCTTGCTAAACTGCCCTCACGTGCCTTCTTAAGTGATGGCGTGAGAAATTTATATGACGAAGACAGAGGTGTCTAATGAACTGCCATCTTAGCGTATTTTTTTGTATTTATTCAGCAGGAAAAGAAAACGTTCCAATGTAAAGTCGTGTGGCAACAAACATCCAGGTGACTGATACAGTGATTTTGCATGATGCCACCTAACACCCCAACCACATCACTTTTCCAGAGGTTCTTATTTCTTTCTTAAGTACACGATATTCTTTCTGTTAGGCGCTGACAAATTGCATTTTCAATTTCAAAGAGTTTATAACGAAGTAAATTTCTCCGTCATTTTTGGTCTACGCCGGGATTCGAACCCGAGTACGCTTATTCCGGAACAAGCAGCTCTACCAACTGAGCTACGCAGACATGTATTCTGATTCCTATCTGCCTTTATGTCATGTGCGTCCTGCTGGCAGGTACGTCACATCTCCCCCGAAAGAGGGCCGGGGGCATGGCCCACGGGTCAGCCGTGACCATGAATCGTTGCAGGCAGACAACCACTGTAGAACGTGCACTTGAGAACTCCCAGTCAATCTGGTGTGTGGAATGCAACGTCACACACATTTATTTTTCGAAGCACTGGAGAAGGGATTCTCTGATTTTTCCTATCTCGCGGTGTGGAAATAACATCACACCAATGCGAGATTTTGAACGATCGGGTCATCCGGGTAGTTCGGGCGCCATTATAACGAAGTAAATTTCTCCGTCATTTTTGGTCTACGCCGGGATTCGAACCCGAGTACGCTTATTCCGGAACAAGCAGCTCTACCAACTGAGCTACGCAGACATGTATTCTGATTCCTATCTGCCTTTATGTCATGTGCGTCCTGCTGGCAGGTACGTCACAAGTTGTTTTTGTACTTTCATTTGTTTGTGGTTGTTTTTTCGATATTTATTGTTGCAATGCAGAAAAGCTTTGAACATTGAAGTGGTACCGGAAAGTAACGGGCATCTAGTAGAAATTTAACTATACAGACAGAAAATATATCCAAAGACTAATAATGACTTTCGGCCCTGTTCCTAATACACTATATTGACAAAAGTCACCGGACAGTGCTTCAAAAGCAAATGAGAGGATCTGCTGCTTTGTTAAGAGGTGCGGTACAGCTGCAAACGGTAAAAAAACAAGCCTGCAGCTGACCGCGATCATAAATCACTGTGAGATCGAGTGAAAATGCCGCGGCGGGAGAGAACTGACTTTGAGAAAGGAAAGCTTGTTGGGTGTTATAATTAGTGGGTTGTCCATAAGAGAAACCGAGAGGCGTTTAAACATACTCAAGTCAACTGTTTTGGATGTATTGAATAAGAAGCAGCAAAACGTACCGGTAGACCA
Source organism: Macrothele yani (assembly GCA_039090855.1). Taxonomy (NCBI): domain Eukaryota; kingdom Metazoa; phylum Arthropoda; class Arachnida; order Araneae; family Macrothelidae; genus Macrothele; species Macrothele yani. The sequence goes on from CM076989.1 coordinate 17,124,909, forward strand.
AAGAAAATACGTCGAAGACTCAGGGTTTGTCGTTACAGCCAATCGACGGAAAGACCTCAGTGTACAGATGAATTAAAATGCTGGAACCTCGGTATATACAAGTAACATTCGCAAAGAACTTCATTCCATGGGTTACGGTGGTCGTGCAGCTTCTCATAAGCCTTTCATCTCCACTAGGAATGCTACTCGTCGTTTAGCATGGTGTAAAGAACATTTATCGTCGACCGTAGATCAATGGAAACGGGCCCTATGGACTGATAAATCCAGATACACCATCCATCTGTCTGATGGCCGGTGTGTGGGTATGGCGGCAGCCGGGGGAACGCTATTTGCCACAGTGTACTGTTCCTACGGTTAAGTTTCTAGCTGGCAGTGTACTCGTCTGGAGGTGTTTTTCGTGGTGTGGTCCCGGTTTATTGGTTTTCGTGGACAAAACCTGTTAACCAGCACGTCTACCTCGATATTCTGGACAATTATGCCCTACCAACTCTGTGGCAATACTATGGAACTGAGCCTTGTTGGTACCAGCAGGATAATGCACCAAGCCATATAGCAAGGACTGTTACGGCGTAGTTTAACGATAATTCCGTATTGTGTGCGGACTGGCAAGCACAGAGCACTGATCTTAATCCTATAGAGAACCTATGGGATGAATTAGAGCGCCGCATAAGAAGTTTGGAACCAAGGTTTACTACTAAGCAACAGTTAGCGGCAGCGGTATGTACTGAATGGAAGCGCATACTTATTGCTGTGTTCCAAAACCTTGTCGAAAGCATGTCTCGAAGGGTCAGTGCATGCATTAAGGCCAAAGGTTGACCATCACCGTTCTAATGTATGTCAATAAATGTTACATTGTGTTTCTCTTCTAGGTGTAAGGTGACTGTTGTTAATATAGTGTATATGTTTATCTCCAAGAGCTAACGACAATGATATTTAGTGGTATTGTTTCAAAAAAGTTTTTTTTGTTTACTCATTTCAGCCAGATACATTGGAAACATGAAATGAAGTAAAATGTAAGAAAAAAAAGGAAAAAGAAACTTTGCTAAGTAGAAAAAGAAAACTGCTTTAAAATAAAATTGTTGCAGTAGATTTTCTGAGTAACATTCTCTAAACGAATATCACCCGGATGCCATCTAACTCTTCATGTTTCAACTGGGTGTTTATACACTGAAGAGCAATTGAAGAGATACCTGTCTAGTAAAGTGTAGCTCCACCTTTCGTCCTGATGACGGAGGCGATTCGTATCGGCATGGACTCGACAAGACAAGGGAAGCGTTGGGAAGCCATACGGATCCACGACCACTGATGAAGCTCCCACAGTTCACGAAGATTTGATGGAGGGTGGTCAGAGCCTCGAACATCTCTCTCAAAGGCATCCCAGATGTGCTCGATGGGAACCAGGTCAGGTGACTTAGCTGGCCAAGGAAGCGAGGTCACGTCGGTGGAGTGTTCATCCAAGCATTCGGATACAATTCGAAGCGATGGCACGGTCCATTGTCTTGTTGCAGGATGAGGTCCCCAGTGGAATGTTGAAGACGCAGAAACGGGAGCAAATGGTCGTCCAGGATATCCCGGTAACGTTGACCTGTGAGGGACGATGCCACACGTACCAGGGGCACCATTTCAGTCCGCGTAAATAGTCCCCAGACGAGAATGCCACCCCCACCAGCTTGAAGAGTACCCTGCTGGCAAGAAGGATCGATCGCTTCATGTGGTTTGGGCCATACTCGTATCCTGCCATCCTCATGTACCAACGTGAATCTCGACTCACCAGTCCAGGCAACATTTTCCTACGTGTCTAGGGTCCAGTGGCGATGTTCCCGCGCCCATGCTAATCTTTGCACCCTGTGACGTGCGGTCAGCAGCGGTACCCTCGTGGGACGATGGCTTCTGTACCCCATAGCGAGGAGATGGTACTGGATGGTGTGGCTGCTTACACGTTTTTGTGCACCATTGTTAAATTGTCGAGTGATTTCTTGCACTGTAGCCTGTCTATCTGCTGTTACATTGCGAGATAGCCGACGATGACCCCACTCATCCACACGCTGTTGTCCACGGCAGTTGGCACTTGCAGTGATGGTTTTACCGGATTCAATGTACTCACGGTACACCCGTAACACAGTGGCTCGTGAAAATCCCAGTGCCTGCACGACTTCCTAGATGGGGTGACTCATTCGTCGGGCCCCAACAATTTGCCTACGATCAAATGCGCTTAGATCCTTCGTCTTGCCCATACTGCGTCCGACTCTTACTGATTCAGCTGGCGTTTGTTGCATAACGCCAGCTGTCTCTAATCTAATTGCTCTTCAGTGTAGAAAGTACCAGGTAACCATAAAAGTATTTGCCCTTTTCGGAGACTGAGACAAAGTGTAACACATACGTAGTAGAAAGGCAATTTATTCATCAAAGTAATTACCATCGGCATCAACAACGTACTGCCAGGTGTTAACAACAATATAAACTGCTGCGATGAAATACCGGGTCACGGGAAGAGAAAAAGTTCTGGAGGGCAGCATGCAGCTCATCAAATTTGGAGAAGTCATGTCTACGCAAATGATCGTCGAGTGAAAGAATCAAGGGATAATCTGAAGGAGAGATACCTGGAAGTTGGATGAGATAAAAGCCCCCTCCCAAGTCCTTTGATAGTGTTTCTGCTCAATGAAGCGGAGTGGGCACGAGAGTTTTCTTGAAGGAGCAGAACACTTTTTCTGTTGACCAGTGCTGCTTCCTTCTTTTTCAGGTACTCATGCACACGTTTCAGTTGTGTACAGTATACTGTAGCTGTGATCGTTAGTCCGCGTTGCTAGAGTTCATAATGAACAACACCGTGTGCTGTCCACCAAAAACACAGCATAACTTTACGTGGATGCAGTGCTGGCTTCGATGTGTGAGAGATTGTGTCACTGCTGAACAACCAGTGTCTGGAATGTTTTGGTATGCTGTACTGGGGCCACTTCTCATCACATGTGAGTACCCTATTCAAAAAATGGATTCTTGTTATAGTGAGACAGCAATTCCAGACAAGCTCAGACGTGTTGCTGTTTGTTCACTGTAGGCAATTCATGGGGGACCCACTTACACAGTTTGTATGCCTTACCTATTGCATGCGGATATCTTCGGACCGTTTTATCACTAACACCAAATGACTGGGCTTGTTCCTGGCAGGTTTGGCTACTGTCCTGCTCAATAGCAACTTTCAGGGCTCAGCTGACAGGACAACCATTCCGGCACTTATCTTGAAGGGATTCATCTCCGTCTCTGAACTTTCAAAGCCAATTTCGAGTTGTGCGTTCCTTCACAGCATCTGTCCCGAATGCTAACCGAATGGGACAAGTTGTTCCTGCAGCAAATGAATCGAGAGTAAATTTGTGTAACAAACACCCACGAATAATCTCCACTGATACCGCCATTGTAATCGAACGTCTTTCCACTACCACACTGCTTACCCATCACTGCTTACCCATCAGTATGCGCACAGCAGCTTGGGATTTCAGTTGACGATATACCGCGGTCGGAAAGCCACCTCTCCGCAAATTCAATCATTACGAGGTGTTTATTTTGCCCGCTCGAAAAACGGCAAATAATTTTGTGGTTACCTGACACTTACATCTGACTTCGGAGTTTCTAGCTCTAGAAAAAGATTGATCCTTCGATAATAGATTTCCTAGTGTGAATTTATTAGTGAAAATATTCCAAATGTAATATCAATAGACAACGTCATCGCTCTTTCCACGTTTTTCTTCAATTAACACTCAGCAACGGAAAAATTGCATTTCAACACCGCTGGGATCGTACCTCAGATCTCTCGATAACTAGCCGAGTGCGTTCTCCTTACGTTACGATGCCAACAATCCACTGCGCTATGTGTGTTTATCTGCCAGCATCTGACTTCACAAATCCGTAGGGATGGGCTCAGCAACTGAGATGTCTCCATCTGGCAGGGCTTAACGGCACAAGCTATTCAATTATAGCTATTGGTGGTAAGGCGAGCGCACTCGGCTAATTATAGAGATCTGGGATTCGATCCCAGCAGTGTTGAAAATACAATTACAATTCTATTTAATTATAGCATCGTAGCATAAGGTGAACGCACTCGTCTAGTTATCAAGAAATCTGGGTTTCGATCCCAGCGGTCTCGGAATACAATTTTTCAGTTGCTATGTGTTAATTAAAGAAAAATATGGAAAGAGCGATGACTTTGTCTTTTTGAATTTTGTGGTTTCCGTGTTAAAATTTACAACGGCAGGCAAAGTATTTACCAAAGTCATTGAATCCCCAATATTTATAAGTATTTACCGATTTCGAGTGGCTGGTTCCAGGAAGTGGAAAGAGCAACTGCCGAGGAAACAAGCACAGCATCCACATCTTTCTACAGCATTCGAGCTAGACCCAACGGAGGTCTGGAACTCGCACTCTAAATCACCCAACTACTGTTCTGTTTTACCCACCTCGCTGAAATCTATTCCAAATGCTGGCTCAGTAACTAGCTGAACACTTTCGACCACGAAATCTGTATTAATTACAAAGATGTCATTTCCGACACCGAAGAGTCTTCATTTCCATCGATTTCGATTTCGCATCTTCTAAGAAGCCCCGACCACCCACCCCCTATGGCGCAGTGGTTCACGACCTGACCTCTGACGGTTCGTGTGAGTGGGGTCAAGCCTCTAATCTGATTGAGGCATGGATGGGTGCATTTGTCATAGGGGAATGGCTTTCCCCCATCCCTGTTCCAAATTTGGGACGGGGGACTGTCCATGGACCTTAAGGTTACTCACGGTGGTCGTTAAACCCCGAAACAAAAAAAAGAAACCGAAGAAAACTTGAAAGCTGCATCTCCTTGGAACAATATCCGAGCCAGCATCCGGTTCGAGTAATTCTACCGTTACATAACACAAAACAACGAAACTCTAAGCAACTGAATCCTTTGTAGTCCTGGGTGATGTACCGGTAGCATACTCGAACAGAAATCTGGAGAAGCGATTTCGATTGTGGCAAACATGGCTGTTTCATTTTTAAGTTTTCGGAAGAGATGACTGCATGGGAACGAGCGGATGACGGCGCTTCTGTGCCGACTACCACATTCATTCGCCTGGCACGTACTTCAAGAATAATTTCCTCAGCAAGATTCATTTTTCAATAACTACTATGATTTCTATTATTATATCTGAAGCACAGTGGATTTATGACCTCTATTAGAGATGGGCTAAACAGTGATTTTTCCTGTCACAGTGACAACGGTGACAGTTCCACGGAAGTAACGGTGACTTTAAACGATAATAAAATCACCGTTTACGACAGGAGCGACGGAGCCGTAAAGTAGCCGGCACTGCGATTCACTGTCTTATTCGTAACAGTGACAAAATAACTGTTTACGGCAGCAGTGACGGAACTGAGAGTCATCCTCTCACTTGTAACAGTGGCAAGATTACTGTTTACAGCAGCAGTGACGGAGCTGCAAAGAAACAGTCGCTGCGAATCACCATCCTACTTGTAACAGTGACAAAATCACCGTCTACAACGGCGGTGACGGAGCTGTAAAGAAACAGGTACTGCAAATCACCGTCCTAGTAACAGTGACAAAATCACCGTTTAAGACAGGCGCGACGGAGCCGTAAAGAAGCCGGCACTGCGAGTCACTGCCTTATTCGTAACAGTGACAAAATAACTGTTTACTGCAGCAGTGACGGAACTGAGAGTCATCGTCTCACTTGTAACAGTGGCAAGATTACTGTTTACAGCAGCAGTGACGGAGCTGCAAAGAAACAGTCACTGCGAATCACCGTCCTACTTGTAACAGTGACAAAATCACCGTTTACAACAGCCATGACGGAGCTGTAAAGAAACCGGCATTGAGAATCACAGTCTTACTCGCAACAGTGAGAAAATCTCCGTTTACGATAGCAGTGACGGAGCTGTAAAGAATCCGGCATTGCGAATCCCATTCATATTTGTAACAGTGACAAAGTCACTGTTTACGACAGTGGTGACGGAGCTGCAAAGAAGGCACTACTGCGAGTAAGTTACAAGATCACTGTTTACCTCAGGGTTGTTGGAGTGGTAACAGAACGGGGCATCACCGTCTTGGGTGTAACAGTGACAAAATCACTGTTGCAATCAGCACGTTTTGAATTCTTCGTTTACCGGCCAACGCCATAACAAAAACTAAATTGTTTACGACAGCAATTTTTGGTATACCAGCGAACCCCAAAACAAAATCTGTTTATGACAGCAGTGACGGAGCTTTAAAGAAGCCGAGAGTTACCGTCTTACTTGTAACAGTGATAAGATTACTGTTTACGATAACAGTGACGGAGCTGTAAAGAAACAGGCACTGCGAGTCACTGTCTTACTTGTAACAGTGACAAAATCAACGTTTACTACAGAGTTGACGGAGCTGTAAAGAAACCAGCACTGCGAGTCACCATCTTACTTCTAACATTGACAAGATCACTGTTTACGACAGTAGTGACGGAGCTGTAAAGAAGCCGGAAATGAGAGACACCGTCTTACTTGTAACAGCGACAAGATTACTGTTTGCCTTAGGAGTGACGGAGCAGTAACAGAACAGGGAATCACCGTCTTGCTTGTAACAGTGACAAAATCACTGTTACAATCGGCTCGTTTTGAATTCCTTGTTTACCAACAAACGCTAGAACAAAAACTGTCTTAAGCGTGGGAAAAAGGAGGAGACTTAGAGGAAGCTCACATTACTAGTGACCTCTATAATGTTTTAACAGAAAAGGAGACATATTGTTTAGATATGGTGACATGGTAACCGCAACTATGGCGTAACAGTGATTTTGCACCCCAAGCATTTGCTCGGAAGGGAAATAGTAACATTCTTATCAGTGAATTTAGAATTGTTACTTTTTTTTCCTCTTCATAACGGTGACAGTGAGTTTTCAGAAACAGTGACGTGATTTCCGATCTATCTGTAACTTATATCTGTTCCAGATTTATATGATAAACAGTTGCCGACGTTACGAAAAAGCATTGGATTGTTTGTACAAGTAAAAATCTGAAAGTTGTTCAGATTCCTAAACCCAAATGAAACTCATAATTACTTAACTTAAGTTGCTTGGAAGTACGTCATCGTCGTGGTGTAACAATATTTTAATGTGGAAATCGGGAGACACGAGTGTTAAGTTGCTTGGAAGCCGCTCTCCTGGTTGGGGTACAGTATCATACTCGAACGGCAATCGGAATTGCTGGTCTTCAGTTCCGTGGAAGTTCGTTTCCCTAGGTGTTATAACACTAGGATACTAGAACGGAAATCGAGAGACACGGGTTTTACAGCCAGAGATGGATGTGCAAATGAATCAAGAAATTTATACTTCAAATGTAAGAGTTTATTCCTTGAAATTAAAATTGGAAGTTTAAAAACACATTTGCTTATTTTTTGCATTTTCCTAAGCAAAAATCCAAAGAAATAAAATATCAAATTTTGCTATACTGTGTTTTATTTTCCTACAACTTCTGCTGAAAGAATAGACATGTTGCTAGAATAAGAAAAATCATATCTTACACCAATTTACATCTCACAGGCACCCAAGAAGAGCCATATAAAGTATGATGCAAGATAAGTCGACGGAAAATGTGACACTGATTAAAAGCAATGGAAGAAACATCGACGGTAATCGTGACACTGATTAAGGACGGCCGAAGTTTCTTGAACGGCTGGCGCACTGATTAAACAAGATGATGGAAGATACGTCGACGGGAAGGATGATACTGATTAATGACGACGGAAGATACCTCCACAGGAAGGATCACACTGATTACGAACAAAATGGAAGGGTGACACTGATTAAGAACGATTGAAGATACTTCGAAGAAATTTGTTACATATTTTATTAAAACTGGAAGATAACTCAACGGGAAGGGCTGCACTGATTAACAGTCTTCAAGATGGCAGAGAGATCTGAAGGTCTGGTTTCTAATTATCGTCTGAGATAAGCCTGAGTTGGAGTCCCGGATGTGGCCCGGGTTGTGTGCTTGTGCTATGGCACACGGTCTCTACCTTCCCTGCTGGAACCATTGGCCCTAAATTAGCCACGAGAAAGGGTTTATACTCTTCGAGTTGTTCATGGTGGTCATTAAAATCAGAAGCATACAAAAGTTAAGGGCGATGAAAGACACGCTGACGGAAAGGTCGCAAGGATTATGGACGATGGTAGATAAATCGATAGGAAGACTTGCACTCATTAAGGACGACGCAAGATACCGCGACGAAAAGTGTCACTTCCATTAAAGACGATGGAAAATACTTTGATCGAGTACTTCGATGGTATACGCCATACCCATTAAGGACGATGGAAGGAACGTTGACGGGAAAGGTAACACTGATTAGGGACGATGGAAGATATCTCGAAGTGAAGGGTCGCACTGATTAAGGACTATGATAAATAATTCGACGAGAAGGGTCTCACACTTAAGGACAAGGGACGATGCTTCGATGGGAAAGATTACGCTGATTGAAGACCATGGAAGCTATCTCGACGGGAAGGGTTACGCTGATTAAAGACGATGGAAGCTATCTCAGCGGGAGGATTACGCTGATAAAAGACAATGGAAGGTACTTCGATGGGAAGGGTCAAACTGATTAAAAACGTTCGAGCTCTCTGGAAGGGAAGGATTACGCCGATTAAAGACGATGGAAGCTATCTCGACGGGAGAGTTACGCTGATTAAAAACGATGAAAGCCATCTCGAAGGGAAGAGTTACGCTAAATAAGGACAACGGAAGGTATCCGGACAGGAAGAACGACAGTTCAAAAAAATGCAGCAGTCAACTCCAGTACAGAAATGAAAAGGATGGTGATATAATCACCTGCAAGTTTATGGGTTACGAAGGGTAGTTACACCGCCTTACGCTGATTAAAGACGATGTAAGCTATCTCAGCGGGAGGGTTACGCTGATTAAAGACAATAGAAACTACTTCGACGGTAAGGGTTACGCTGATTAAAGATAATGGAAGATATCTGGATGTGAAGGTTGCGCGCTTATTAAAGACAATGGAGATTATCTCGACGGGAGGGTTACGCTGATTAAAATCATGGAAACTATATTTCGAAGGGAGTGTTGCGATGATTAAAGACGACGGAAGCTATCTCGATAGGAGGGGTTACGCTGATTAAAAACGATGAAAGCAATCTCGATGAGGAGAGTTACACTGAATAAGGACAACGGAAGGTACCACGACGGGAAGAACGACAGTTCAAAGTAGTAGCAGTCAACTCCAGTACAGAAATTAAAAGGAATGGTGATACTGTATAATCACACTGCAAGTTTATGAGTTAAGATGGAAAGTTACACCACCTACTTATATATGGTATAACGGGAAATGCAGTAATCAGAAGTATTTATGTTTTCAACACTTTAAAAATTCGTTTCTAATCCTCATTTGATTTATTTTGTTAAAAGAGAGAGAGAGAGAGAGCGTACCTGAGAGGTAATAACATTAATCTAATATGGTATTGAACTGATATAGTAAATCGTAACACAACAAACTCTTAGAATATTGTTTTTAACGTGAACATTAAATTCACTTATCAGAACTGCAAACACAATTTTTTTGCCGCTTTGCGTGCAGGCGAATTACTCAATGAATATTAATGAGCAAATCCGCTTATAACACCTTTTGCGCAGTCGTTGATTACTTGAGACATATTTTTTCAAAGTATGCACAATTAACATGCGTTTCCGCAGAAACCATCCAGGAAGTGATCCTGGAAACCTATGATCAATAGTAGTTCACCAGTCACGTGGACAGCTGCAATGGCAATAAACTTTAATATGCAAGCACAGGATGACGGATCTCATGGATTCTTCTCTCCAGACGTCAGAGAAACACCGTTCTTGAAGCACACGGCTCGGAAAAACAAAACTAACGCAAGCGGCCAACACAGTTGCAAGACTTCCATCGTACAAGAGCAAGCCGAACAGACTGGCAAGGTAATAAATATCCTTTGCTACTATGAAAGTAATTACATAAGAAACAACATGTAAATTCATAGCCCTTTATAGGTGTTAAAGTTCTTGTAGAAATGTTCACTTCCCTAAAGTTCATATCCGGACACCTGCATTCCTACAAATAATCTTTATTTACATAAATATTAATATTGCATGCTGAAATCTGTCGCGCTCATGACGGCCTAGAGTACTCCCTACCAAGTTTTTGTAAATATCCTCCGATATGTTCGGCCTTCAAAGCAGCGAGCAGTTTAGCTTCGTTTGTTGGGCGATAATTTTCTTCAAGCACTTGACGATGTAATTCGTCTCACGGATTCTCCAAATGGTTCAGGTCAGGACTCAAAGCGGGACAGTCCAACTCTCCGAGTCTCATATCCTCAAAGCAATCAGAAACAAAGCGAGCAGTATGGTACAGTGCGTTGTCCTTCTGATAAAGTTATTGATCTCCCCCAGCCACAACGTTGGTAGTTGACACCAGAGATGGAAACGGGTCCACCGGGTCGACAATTTCTTGCGGGTCTAACGAGTCGGGTCAAGGTGTTCCTGACATTATCTCGACCAGGGTTTTTTTTTTTTTGAAAAGAAAAAAAAATATTTCAAAGAACCCTTCAGAGGTCTTTATAATACTTCAGAGCTCCAGCGTATGATCCAGAACTTGCTGAGAAATGGGATTAAAAACGAAATTTCACAAGACAAAAACCGAAGTGCAATTCTATTACAAGGAATGAAGATTTATCAGTTGATGGAGACAAGCTGGAGATAACCAATTCGTACATTTACCTTGGGCAGCAGATATCAAGCGAGGGTCACATTGATGAAGAAATTAAATGGCGTAAAAAACTTGCTTGGAGAGAATTTGGAAGAAACAGTACAATTTTCAATAGCAATATGCCATTATGTTTTAAAAGAAAAGTGTTTAATCAATGCATCCTTCCAGTGCTTAGGTACGCAGCAGATAACTGGAGCTTAACTAAAAAAGACATACAAAGACTGCAGACAATTGAAAGAAGCATGGAGAGATGCCTGCTTTGTGTAATCAGGAGAGATAAGAAGAGGAACTCATGGATAAGGAAAATTACAAGAGTGGAAGACATCATAATCAGAGTTAAATCCCTGAAATGGCAATGAGCTGGACATACTGCCAGGAGAACGAGCCACCGCTGAAGAACCGAAATTTTAGACTGGATTCCAAGGGACAGGAAAAGACCCAGAAGAAGATCACGTGAGAGATGGGTGGATGGACGAGACTGGTCAAGACAGTCCGTTGTTGAAGAGACTTGGAGAGACCTTGGTCCAGCTGTGAATTGATAATTAATGAGTGACAATGATGATACATTCGAATTTATAGTTCAAAGCAGATTTGTCCAGGTCGGGTCAGGGTCGGGTCCAATAATGTGACGGCCTGGTGCGGATCCAAAATTTTTGACTCGTTTTCAACTCTGATGCACACTTGTCTAGAGGGTCTACGTAGAGCTCAGCATTCGTGATTTTGCGCAAAGCGACTGATGAGCACAAGCTAAACCATGGAAAGCAGCTTCATACCATCACACGGCCTCCGCCAAACTTCAATATCGGGACGAAACAGTCCGGAAAGATCATTCGCCACACCCAGGAATGACCATCTGAGTTGGTGGAAGGACTGTGTACCATCCCTCTTCAGTCCGAAGCAGTTTTCACTGATACACAATCCAAGATAAATATTTCTTCCACTATGCTCAGCTGCTTGTTGATGGTTGCTCGACTGTGTTAACCCATATCATGTAGCTTCTTGCGCGCTATACTCCTGCTAACATCAGTCCCAATTGCAGGGACGTCGCCAAGGGAATGCGAGGTTGGGCTGTAGCCCACCCTGAAAAATGTCTTGCCCACCCTGCCGCCCAGCCATTTCAAGATGTGCCACATTTTAACTTTTTTAACGCTAAAATATAATCTGGAATTTTTCAAGGAATAATAACTCGTGTTTTTCGTCGTGTAGCCCTACGTATGTATTTTCCCCTAAGAAGTGCGGTTTTCCTTTTCCATAGAAAGGTTACCAAAATAACAAGACCAGGAAAATTCAGTTGTTCTCCACTCGTCCAAATCCCGAGTTTGAGCCTTTTTTTTTTTAGTTGGTATCGTCAGGAGAGAATGAAGAGGGTGAACAGGAATTCACTGAGGTCATTAGTAATTGCTCTGCTGTTTGTTTGTAAACAGTGGATTCCAACACGGAGTGTGGAGTCTAAATCTATACCAGCGCTCTTAACCTTTTAACGACCATAACGCCCAAAACGCCCGCACATACGAACGACCATAGCTGCCCAAAAGAACTGTCTAGAGAAAGTCAGATTTCTTAACCTTACTTGTTCTTTAAATTTTGACGACTTATGAGGGATCAGCAGATGTCACCGTCAGTCACCATTGTTGTTGCCAAACAAAGAAATGAAACACATACAGTTTCGGGCGTTATGATACTTACAGTGATACTAGATTTTAGAGTCACTGTAGTTAAAGACAATGAGGGAGCAGGTCGTGGCTTAGGACAAAGAGGGAGCAGGTCGTGGCTTAGGACAATGAGGGAGCAGGTCGTGGCTTAGGACAATGAGGGAGCAAGTCGTGGCTTAGGACAATGAGGGAGCAGGTCGTGGCTTAGGACAATGAGGGAGCAGGTCGTGGCTTAGGACAATGAGAGAGCAGGTCGTGGCTTAGGACAAGGACAGGTCGTGGCTTAGGACAATGAGGGAGCAAGTCGTGGCTTAGGACAATGAGGGAGCAGGTCGTGGCTTAGGACAATGAGGGAGCAGGTCGTGGCTTAGGACAATGAGGGAGCAGGTCGTGGCTTAGGACAATGAGGGAGCAGGTCGTGACTTACGTGTGCTTTGAAAGAGCAGTCGTGAGCCGTTCAAGACAAAGTCGCTGGGTTGAGGGAAATGAGTTAACAAGGGGAAAGATATTGTCTGCGTAGACTTGAACCACGAACCCTAATCCTTGAAACCCTAATCCATTTCCCCTGAAACCTAATCTACGAAAAGATTTGCTTTAAGACCTTTCTCCTAGGCATAAAATTTTCATTTAATCAGGGCGTATTGCTGGTGTTAGTGACATGTGTCATATTTATTATACGGGTATGTAATTCTTTAGGTTTTACTAATTTTATTAAACACAGATGGACGGAACATTATCAAAAATTGACTCCAAACTTTAGATTCCTTTATATTCCTAAAACTGCAGAAACAGTTCCAAAATTAATGACTATGTATCCAGGAGGTGGAGGGAGGAAGGGTATTGCACAAATACCTTTGCAGCCTGTAGAAAAATAAAAGCAAATTCTTTCGTTCACTGTTTCGTAAATAAAGTTGCTATCACACTTGCCCCAGCAAAAATAATGCTTGCCCACCCATCGCCCATCCTGATTTTGAAGTCTAGCGATGTCTCTGCCCAATTACCTAACATAGGGTTTGCGTGATTTGAGGTAATGTTGATTTGCTGTCTGAGAGGTCAGTCCGTTTTAAAACCGTCCTATGATGTTATGTTACCTTCGGAGGTTCACCGGGTGTTTCTTAGAAGATTCATCCCTTATCAACTTCCATTCCCAAATCCCATGGCCAACCTGAGTATCTTCAGTGCCGCTGAAAGTCACGTACAGAGCGATTGCTTATGTGATACCCTGTTTTCAAACTGCTCTGGAAATCAATTAACCCGGTCGTTCGAGACATCTTTCATTCACAGTCTCATTATAGCCTAAGTGAATATTTATACGCTGTTACAATTTTTGCAGTGAGCTGCAGAAAAGTTGTGCTGCATCACTTTGTGCAACCTATTACAAAATGTTTGGGGAAAAGGTAAACCACTATGGGATGCATGAAATACGTAAAAACGTGATGCATGTATTCAGCTTAAATGGTGCGAAGTTGCGCCCATTGCACCATATACATTTCGTGCATCACACAATGGTTCACCTTTGCCCCAAGCACCACTTTTCAGCACCACTTTTCGGTGCATCAAAATTTATTTTAACAGTGTAGTTGGATCTGTGACGTGTTGCTTCCGTAGCAAGAATTCACTATCAGTAGAGGGGATGCTCTGATATTATTATTGGGTACTGTCTTATTTCTCGCTTCTGAATTTTGCTGAGGTGGCTGATGGGTCTGAGGCGATGGACACTGTCTATTTGTCGGAGATGGGCCCGGGTGTGAGTCCCTGATAAGGCACGTGGTCCCTAAATTGCACACGGCTCAAGAATTCCTTCTTGTGGTCGTTAAAAATTCCTAAAAAATTCTGCTGATTTGTAGGAGACACTGAATGCATCTTCTGCCAAATTGGAAACCATCTGAAGTAATTATGCCAAATCTACTGCTCCCCTTTTCTTCTAGAACCTATTAATTTTGTCCTTGAATGTTATAAGTGTTCTTATTGATTTCTTTTAATCAGTTACGATATGAAAGACGTGTTTAGGTGTTACAGCAAACGTGTTGCACGAGGTGTTTATATCCTTTTGTCACATTCTTTTCTTCTTCTACCTTCGTACGAAAACTGTTTGTTTGTATTTCTAGGCTCTAGAAGAGCAAGCTCCACATCTGTGCGGTCCCAACTTTCCTTTCGAAGCCATTCGTCATTCCGAGGGTATCGGTTTACGCGGGACTCGGTGCGCCGTACTCTTTCCTCGCCAGCAGAATCTCATTATCCGCCTAGCCCGTGCAAGATGAATAGACATCATCATCATCACCATCATCACCAGCCTCATCCGCTGCATCACAATAGCCCTGTGGATGACGATATGAGAGAGGTAATGATCGATTTGTTCTCTATCTCTTCCTCCTCATGAGACACTTAATTAGACGAGCAATTTTCTTTGATTATACTTCCAGCGTCGACATGATTGCACCACGTTAGCTAATTTATTTCCCATATTTTTTTTATCCCAGATTAAGCTGTCAGTTATCCAATAATGCTTTTTATTTTCGTTAGTTCTGTCCTTGGTAAAGCTTATAGACAGAAGGGAAAACATCTTGATATTTTAATTTCTTTAAGATGCAAAATGTCTCCGCTGGTAATATTCATATTTTATAGTTTATACTAGATAATGCTGCCGATTACACTGATCTGCATTTTTTCAACTTTTTTCTGTTGTTTTCAAATGAATAGGTGTATCTGAATGGATTTTTTGTGCAGATTCCGAAAATGACCTTCAAAATTCCGTATCACGTCAGGTTTTTTCACAAATGACGGAAATGTAAAAATTTTAAAAACCGTTATTTTTTAATGACACTGCTATATGGCAACGTTTGTAACGTATGAAAATGTTCTCTGGAGGGGCGGAATGATTGTTTAAGGAATAGATAAACATAAATACATATTCAAAAGCAAACATACCTAACATTCGCCACTGGGCTCCCCTTCAAACTTCCTCTTTTTGGATTGTCTTCGGTGTGCGTCCTTACAGTTTCTGTTCAACATCCAACAATAGTCGGCCATCATATGTACAGTCCACTTTCCTTGGTATCTCTTTTCCATCACTTTAATATCCTGATGGAAGCGCTCGTCATGTTCTTCCAAAAAATCACCAAGATTGTTAGGAAAGTAATTTAGATGAGCATGAAGAAAGTGAACTTTGAAGCTCATGTTGCAACCAAGCAGTTCATAGGATTCCAGCATGTCCTCGACTAAAGTGGTGTAATTTGAAGCCTTCGCGTTCCCCAAAAAGTTGTGTACCACATTTCTGAATGCAGTCCATGCTCGCAATTCGCACTCACTCATGGTTTCCTCGAATATGTTGTCTGCCATTAATTTTCGTATTTGAGGGTCTATGAAAATGCCAGCTTTAATTTTTTCAGACGTGATTGATGGAAACTTACCACCAAGATACTGAAAGCATTTACTGTCTCTGCTTAAAGCTGTCACGAATTACTTCATTAAGCCAAGTTTGATGTGTAAAGGTGGCAACAGTATTTTCGAGGGATCAACCAGTGGAAGTGAAACAATGTTTTTTTCGCCAGGTGTGAATGTACTTCTGACTGGCCACTGCTGCCGAACCCAATGTTCCGTCCTTGCTCTGGAGTCCCATTAACACAAAAAGCAAGGAAATTTGGTAGCCTGCTTGTTGGCCGAGCAATATTCCAATCACCTTGAATTCTCCGCACAAAGACCATTCATGAAACTTGTTTCTCATATTAGGACATAGTAAATTCTTTTCCTGAAGTCGTGATCCTAAAAGCTCTGCTGCGTCTTTAGGTAAATTCAGATCACGAACCAAATCATTGAGTTCATGCTGGGTAAATGGCACTATGGTTTCATCCTCCATGCTGTCCGGCTGGTACATCTCATCACTTGTATCACCGTCTGAATCGGTGTCTGTTGGGGGCTTCATATTGGACGGGGATGCACAGGGATGGATTCACTATAGAGCACTGGTCTTATGGCAGATGGGATATTGGGATACACAATGTTACGCTTACTGGTTCTGGTATGGCCCACGATATTCACTGTGAAGAAGTAGCAGTCGTCACTGTGATTTTTTGGCTCACGCCACATCATGCCTACACCGAACGGCATTGATGCCCTTTTTCCACTTTTCCAGTTCCTCAACCGCTCCACACATGCACGGCACACATTGTGAAGAGACCAAACTTTGTCCTGATCTGCTAGTTTAATGCCGAAGTATTGAAAATAAGCATTTTTCACGAAAGGCGTAATATTTTGCCTCTGTTTTTTTCCTGTCGTATAACAGCCACATATGTAGGAAAATATGTCTGGATGATTTACACAACCACGTGAAGCCATTGCACACGCCACAAAGAAACAACCGAACGGGATCAGTCCCTTCTTTGCACTGACTAGTGTAACGCGATCTGCCCCGAATGGCGCCACATGTGGCCAATAGAAAGAGGGGAGCAGTGGCGTGAGGTATGAGTCATACTGCCGTGCCAAGAAAACATTCTCTCATGCTCCGCCTTTGTGAGGGCCGCAAATCGTGATGTCATACAGATAAAACAGTTGCATTTCCATTATCAGCTACATATTTATGTTTATCTATTCCTTAAACAATCATTCCGCCCTCCAGAGAACATTTCCACACGTTACAAACGTTGCCATATTTTGGCTCACCCCACACCATGTCATTAAAAAATAACGTTTTTTTTAATTTTCACATTTCCGTCATTTGTGAAAAAACTTGACGTGATACGGAATTTTGAAGGACATTTTCGGAATCTGCGCAAGAAATCCATTCAGATACACCTATTCGTTTCAAAACAACAAAACCTTGCATATTAGTGTTATTCGGTGGTAGTTTTAATTTTCTCTAGTTCTCGAGTGCAGAATCTGTAAAGAAATAAAAAAGATAACATGTCTTTGTGTTATAATTTCGATATAGAAATAAATATAGTCAATGTAGAGATAAAAAAGAAAGAATGTCTCTGTGTTCTTCCCTTGATATTCTTTCCATCCAGTTACTCATCCCAATTTCTGTCCTTTCTAGCTGTTCCTCTCGGTTTTTTTTTTTTTTTGCCTTAGCATTTGAGTGACATAAAATGTACTGCAATTTTTCTTTCCACTTTTGTTTTGGTTTTTATTTTTTCGCAGATTAGCCGTGAGATCTCTTTCAGTTCGTATTTTCCTGCTCCTACTTTCATTCATTTCCCTACTGCAGACTCGCCGTGCGAGGTACGCTGAGTTAGTTAGTTAATTGATTTTAGTGGCGCAAGGGCCAGGCTTGGCCAAAGAGCGCCAGACACAGAACTATCAGCTAAAGATTTTAAAAAGCGGGGTGAAATGATTAAGAGCAGACAGGCTTGGTAAAAGTTAGAAAAGAGGATGATGAAAGATGTTGTGAAGACTAGTTAGTTTATTAGGTTTATATATAACTTTATTAATTTACCATTATAATATAACTTTTATTTTATTTTTTTTTTTTTTTTTTTTTTTTTTAAATGAGTTTTAAAACGTTAATCTGTTTTAGAAAGGAAAATACTGCGAAAGTGTCGCAGTGGTCGCCCAAAAGCTTTTGAAGCGTAGCTGCGTCCTCGTCCAGCAGATGAGACTGAAAATAGTGAAACCGATGCTGACGAAAACGAACACAACTGCACAAAACATGAGAGACGGTGAGTAAACAGTCGCACGCCTCACACATTAGCAGCGTCGCCACACAGCAAATAGCTATGCGTGAAGCGACAATGCCCAATGCGGAGACGCGCAAGAACAACTTCTTCCCTACGGTTCCGGCGACACGATGATTTCCAGACTCCAAGGATGGGTTTAACACGGTGCAGTTTATTCTCCACCTGTTGGTCCCACAGACTTCGCCACGTTCGTCTGATATGATCGTGAACAAGAAAGCGAAAATCACGGTGAAACAGTGGCAAGGGTGTGACGACCAAAGAAGAGGCAGATCTAGCAGCAGCATCAGCAGACTCGTTCCCTGGGATCCCAACATGCCCAGGAATCCAGCAGAACCGAATCTGGACATCAGCCTCGAGCAAAGAACGAAGAAGTCTCCGTACGGTAAAAAAGAAGTGGGTGGCCAGAGAAATCCAAAGATGACAATGATTGCACAACACTCAACGAATCAGTGTACACAATAGCACGCTGATGAGAGCTCGACTGCACGTGAACAAGTGCAAGATACACAGCATGCATCTCCGCCGAAAACACCGTGGCCTCGGCAGGAATGCGGGCAACAGAAACTTCGTCAATGCAGACGGCGGCGCATCCAACGACACCAGCTGCCTTAGATCCATCGGTGAAAACAGGAATAAAGTCTGCATTGACGTAACGGTGTTCGGCGAAGAGCTGCTGGTACACTGACGCAGGGGTTGAGGACTTGTCAAAAGATGTAAAGCTGGTATCGACCATGACACCAAGAGGATGCCATGGAGAATCCTCAAAGCCCCTGGTCTCTCCAACGAGTGACAAGTCGAGCCCTGCATCACGAGCTACGGCCGCCATACGAAGACCGAAGGTTCGAATGCACGAGGGACGGATCTCGAACAAACGAGCATGCTGGGGATGAAAAAACTGCATCGTATAAAGGATGGTCTGTGAGTGATTTAAGTTTCAGGTAAAATTGAAGAGACAGCTGCAGACGGCGTAAATGAAGCGACGGTTCGTTCGCGTCGGCACAAAGGCTGGGAATGGGTGACGCAATACGAAAGGCTCCCGTACAAAGACGCAGCGCTTGATGGTGGATGGTATCCAACGGCCGGAGAACGGAAGGACGCGCAGAGCCATACACCATACAGCCATAATCCAGTTTAGACCGAATGAGAGAATGGTAAATACGGAACAAGGAAGTCCTGTCTGCACCCCAGGAGACTGAGGCGAGGATCTTGAGGATGGACAAAGCTCTCAGACAGGAAGTGCGGAGTCGTCGAACGTGCGAGCGAAAGGTGAGCGCACGGTCGACGGTCAAACCAAGGAACTTGGTTTCCGGCAAAACTGGAATGGCTGCATGGTCCAAATAGAGTTCTGGATCGGGGTGGAGGCCACGCCTCCGGCAGAAATGGACACACGCTGTCTTTTCAGCAGAAAGAACGAAACCATTGTTGTTCGCCGCTTTAACTATCTGGTTAATTGCAGACTGCAGCTGCCTTTCAATGAAATGCATGCTTGATGACGAGCAGAAGATGTGAAGGTCGTCAACATAAATGGTAGTCGAAACCGTAGGAGGAAGATTTTTAAGCAAACAATTAATGCGGAGGATGAAAAGAGTCACCGAAAGAATGCTGCCTTGAGGAACACCTTGTTCTTGATGGAAGAAGGCAGAGAGCGTTGTACCGAGGCGCACCTGGAACACACGGTTACGAAGAAAGTTGGCAATGAAGGTTGGCAGGTTTCCCCGCAACCCATTCTCGTGGAGGTCACGGAGGATACCGTGACGCCACGCTCTATCGTAAGCTTTTTCGATGTCAAAAAAGACAGACACCAGGTGCTGCCTACGCACGAATGCCTCTCGAACAGACGTCTCAAGGAGCAGGAGATGGTCAGGAGCTGAACGATGACGACGGAAGCCGCTTTGTGATGGCGACAGAATTTGATGTTCTTCTAGGAAGTAAATTAGCCTAGAATTAACCATGCGTTCAAGGATTTTGCACAGACAGCTAGTGAGGGCAATTGGCCGGTAACTAGAGGGAGACTTGGGGTCTTTGCCAGGCTTGGGAAAAGGTAAAACAAAAGCTTTTCGCCAGGAGTCCGGGAAACTGTGCTCCAACCAAATGCGGTTGAAAAGCACTAACAGATTCTCGAGAGACGACTGTGATAGATGACGGATCATGTCATAGTGGATGCCATCGGGACCTACAGATGTTGCACCGGACCGATGCAGAGCCACTCGGAGTTCAACCATGCTGAAGGGGAGTTATACTCGGTGTTATGAAAAGGCGCAAAGGAGAGTCTCTGGCACTCAGCAGCTGGTCTAGTCCTCTGAAAGGAGAGAGGGTACGCCTCAGAACTGGAAACAGAGGCAAACGCCCTACCCAAACAATCCACTATCTCCCCGACTTCAGCATACGTGCAGCCGTTACTCTCGAGAATAGAGATCTGATGGGAACCACAGTTTCCCCGAATCCTACGAATTTTTTCCCAAACAGTTTTTGAACTGGCACGTGAATTGATCGATGAAACGTACTTTATCCAAGACTCCCTCTTGCTTCGTCGACGCACCAACCGAGCGTAAGATTTTGCTCTTTTAAATTCAACGAGATTAGCATCGGTTGGATACCGCCGAAATGTACACCAGGCCTTATGTTGAGCTCTCCTAGCCGCTGTGCAATCAGAGGTCCACCAAGGTTTCGGACGTCTTGGGAGCGTCGTTGATGTCTTTGGGATAGAGATCCGCTGCCTGAATGATACACGTGGTGACATCAGTAACAGTTGCATCGATTGACCCTCGGGTCACCATGACAGAAGGTATCACTGCGGACGATGTGAAGACCTCCCACTTGGCACGATCCATCCTCCATCGAGGAGGGCGGGAAGCAGAAGATGGCACGCTCTCATTATAGCCAAGTACAATTGGAAAGTGGTCGCTCCCATGGAGGTCGTTGCACACCGTCCACGACCAGTCAGCAATAACTGATGGTGAACCCAAAGATAAATCGATCGCACTGAAACTTCGTGTAGGCTCGTGGAAATAAGTGTCAGCTCCGGTGTTAAAAAGGCACAGGGAGGTCGAGGACAGAAGAGATTCGATCCTACGGCCTCGTACGTCTGTTCTGACACTACCCCACAATGGATTATGAGCATTGAAGTCACCCAGAAGAAGAGCAGGTGACGGCAGCTGCCCAACTAAGCTCTCAAGAACGGACACGCTCACGTCCTCATCCGGCGGCAGATAGACGCTGCAAACAGTTAGAGGCACAGGCATGGAGATACGCACCGCAACGGCTTGTAAAGATGTTGAGACCGCAACGGGAGAAACTGGAACACTGTGGGGACAAGAATGGCAACTCCCCCGCAAGCTATATCTCCTGAAACATTATCTTTCCGAAATGCACTGTAGCCTCGAACTGAGAGCAGGTCTGATGGTTTAAGTTTTGTCTCCTGGAGGCAAAGGCACACCGGAGAGTACGACGAAAGCAGATGTTTGACGTCGTCATATTTTGTCCGAAAACCTCGACAGTTCCATTGAACGATTGAAACCATGATTTGAGGGGTAGATAGGAAGAAAGAAACGTGGGTCAAATGAACTGAAGAGGCCTAGAAGGCCTCGGAGTCCATGAATTCCTCAGTCTGGTCTGCAGTGCCCCTCGGCAGCGTGGTAACCGGGGGAAGGACTGGGGGGTGTCTGGAGGATGAAGACCGGGACTGATTCGTTCCGGTTTGAACCTTTGTTTGAGATTTAGTGGCTGAGGATTGTTTGGCCTTGCCTTTGTGTCTAGCAGGCGAGGGATCAGGGCTCGTAGAACGGGAAACCTGTTCTGCAACAGCGCGCTTGGGCGAGGATGCAGGACCCCGAGCATTGGTCTGTGGTGGCAAAGATAAACTGTCAGTGGTGGAAAGTCGAAGGGCCTTCAGCCCAGCAGCATAAATATCCTCGAGAGAGAAAGGGCAGTCTTTTGGTATAGTGATGTCTGTCTGAGTGGCAATGGATGTTTTAGGAGCCACAACGGAAGAGTAGGTGCGTGCGCTTGGAGCAGCGGGAACGACCTTCCGTCGAGCTTCAGGGTAGGACAGGTGTTCAAGTGTCTTAACCTCCTGAATCTTCCGCTCCTCAATCCACTTCGGACAGTTCTTGGCATTGGCAGCATGGTCGCCTTTGCAGTTCACACAATGGGCAGCTGCAGCAGAGCAGTCAGACTGAAGATGGTCGTGTGAACCGCAACGATTGCAAGTAGCAGCACCACGGCAAGACTGCTGGGAGTGCCCGTACACTTGGCATCGGTAGCAACGAAGGGGGTTAGGAATGTACGGGCGCACAGAGCAGTTCAAATAGCCCGCATGGATGGAAGATGGAAGAGTCGGGCAATCAAAGGTCAGAATCACTGTTCTGGAGTTGACCAGCTCCCGTTTCGGCGGAACTTGATCCGACGAACCGCTGTGACACCTTGGTTGGCAAGCTCCTCAAGAAATTCTTCCTCTGAAACATCCACGAGGTCGCGCTCGGAGATGACACCTCTGGATGAATTCAGGGACTGATGAGGTTTGATGTCCACAGGGACACCACCCAAGTTGGAGACGCCCAAGAGCAATGAACCATGGCGTGGACTTGACATTTCCACCAATATATCTCCCGATTTTAACTTCTTCACACTGGTTGGTGACGCAAACTGCTCCTTGCAGGGCTTTTTGAATCCAGAAGGGAGATTTGGAGCCAAGCTTGTGAGATTCTTCCCGTGCATGGATGATAAAAAATCGGGCAGTGTCCGGCGGCAAAGTACGCAGTTTCTTATTGGTGGGGTTAGGATCAGTGTCCAAAGATTTCTTTAGTTTGACAGAAGGGGGAATATTTAAAGAATCCATATATAAAGCGAAAAAAATTCATCCGCCAGCTTCCCGCCCACTACCGAGCCCAACAGGGGGAGAGCCGGAGGTCCGCAGGCCAACATGGGCGCAGGACACGGCCCTAGGGTTAGGCGGCGGATATAGCATGTTGATCGTGCAGACATGCGCTCAGCGAGTACCGCGACTTTCCCGGGTCTTGGTAATACCCCTTTGGCATGCCCACACTATCCCCAAACTCACCCCGTCGTACGAAATGACAAGCCGATTGACTAGGAGTAGGTTAGTTCCTAGCCTCCCGTTTAGGGTGAAGCAGGGGGCAAAGAGGAGTGTTGGCGACTGGTGACAACTATAGCCTGGCCCCCAGTAACCTCAGCCTCCAGCATCCCCTTTTCCACCTGTACGGGTCACCGCACACGGCAAACGTGCAGGTAGGTCTAGCTAACCAGCCCGAAGAAACGAAGAAGGAACAGAAAATGAAAAGAAAGGGAAGAGGAGTAGAAAATAGAGAAAAAGGAAGAACAGGGAGTGGAGAAGAAAGCAAAAACAGGAAAGTGTGAGGAAAGGGCTGGCGCATAATCACAACCTCAGCAACCTACAGGACTGAGGCGGGAGCGTGGCGAGATAACAACAACAACAACCACAAATGGAAAAAGATTTTAAACACAACTGTCGGCTCGGGCCGTGGGGTCGCCACTCCCCATCAGCTGGATGAACAGCTGTCCCTTCGGTGGTATCATCGTATCAAGACGAAATCAAAACAGAAACAGTACAAGGTCAGCTCGGGCCGTGGGGGCGCTGCTCCCCAAATAACTGGAAAACCAGTTATCCCCGTGCGGGGGGTACGCTGAGGTTACGCAAGAGTCAAAACCGTACGTTGCAGTGATAAGCCAAGGTAGGTGTAACTCATTCGGGAGAATATCTGGTTCCGGAGCGAGGATACGAATTCCACCACCAACATGAAGGGCATTACTTTCATAATGGCGCCAGAAGACGTAAAAAATGAATCTCCTGTTCGTTTGGAATTATGAGAATTCCTTTCTTCTATGCTTCGAAAAATGTGTGATACTAATTCTACCCATCGTCTCGAATTAATATTATTTTTAAAATATTTCTTTCTTCTGCAGTGAACTCTCCACCAACCATGGTTTGCGGCGGACCCGTAAACTGCAATTTAACCAGTAAACTGCTCTTCTAGTTGTCCGGCCCCTTTTGGCACTATATTGACAAAAGTGACCGGACACCTAGAAGAGAAACACAACATAGCATTTATTGACATACATTAGTACGGTGTCGGTCCACCTTAGGCCTTAATGCATGCAATGACCCTACGAGACATGCTTTCGACAAGATTTTGGAACACAGCGATAGGTATGCGTTTCCATTTAGTAAATAACGCTGCAGCTAACTGTTGCTTAGTAGTAGGCCTTGGTTCCAAACATTTTATGCGGCGCTCTAATTCATCCCGTAGGTTCTCTATAGGATTAAGGTCAGGGCTCTGTGCTGGCCACTCCACACACGATGCGGAATTACACGCCGTAATAGTCCTTGCTTTATGGCTCGGTGCATTATCCTCCTGTTACCAACAAAGCTCGGTTCCATGGTATTGTCACAGAGTTGATAGGGCATAATTGTCCAGAATATCGAAGTAGACGTGCTGGTTAACAGGTTTGTCCACGATAACCAATGGGCCGGGACCATACCACGAAAAACACACCCACACGAGTACACTGCCAGCTCCAAACATGACCGTAGGAACAGTACACTGCGGTAAATAGCGTTCCCCCGGCTGCCGCTATACCCACACACGGCCATCAGACTGACGGATCGTGTATCTGGATTCATCAGTCCATAGAACCCGTTTCCATTAATCTAGGGTCACGATAAGTTTTCTTTACACCATACTAAACGACGAGTAGCATTCCAAATGGAGATGAAAGCATTATGAGCAGCCGCACGACCACGGTTACCCATGGAATGAAGTTATCTGAGAATGGTACGTGTACATACCGAGGTTGCAGCATATTTACTCACCTGTACACCGAGGTCTTGTGCAGTACTTCGTGGATTAGCTGTAACGACTCTGCTGAGACTTCGACGTCCCCTGTCACTGATTTTCTTTGGTCTGCCGGTATGTTTTGCTGCTTCAGGCACGCCATGTGTCTTCCAACATCGAAAACAGTTGACTTGGGTATGCTTAAACGCCTCTCGGATTCTCTTATGAACAACCCACTAATATAACACCCAACAATCTTTCCTTTCTCAAAGTCAGTTCTCTCCCGCCGCGAAATTTTCACTCAACCTCACATTGCGATATGATCGCGGTCAGCTGCAGGCTTGTTTTTATACCGTTTGCAGCTGTACCACGCACCTTAACAACGCAGCGGATCCGTCGTTCATTTGGTTTTCAAGGTGTGTCCGGTGATTTTTGTCAATATAGTGTATGTGACGTACAAGAGTAAAAAAGAGTCAAAACAGAAAGTTGCAGCGATAAGCCAAGGTCGGTGCGGATAAATCAGGAGAATAACGTGTTCCGGAGCGACAAGACGTGATTTCGAATTCCTCCACCGACATAAAAGGCACATTTGCACAGAAAACGTTGAACATGATTCGCAGAATGAAGGTATGTTATGACTGGTATGATTCTTTACGCTACTGCCTTTCGTCAACTCTAAATATGATTCGCAGAATAAAGTCATGTTACGACTGTGACTTCATTCCTTTCCCTACTGCTTCCTCATCAATGCTTGTGGAGTAAATTTGTATAAATATTCGCCAAGCTTTCACACTCCACTGGGAGGCTTTTTCAAGGCAATATATGTGGAGTAAATTTGTATAAAGATTCCCCAAACTTTCACACTCTACTGGGAAGCTTTCTCAAGGCAATATATGTGGAGTAAATATGTGTAAAGATTCACCAAACTTTCACACTCCACTGGGAGGCTTTCTCAAAGCAATATATGTAGAGTAAATTTGTATAAAGATTCGCCAAGATTTCACACTCCACTGGGAGGCTTTTTCAAGGCAATATATGTGGAGTCAATTTGTATAAAGATTCCCCAAACTTTCACACTCTACTGGGAAGCTTTCTCAAGGCAATATATGTGGAGTAAATATGTGTAAAGATTCACCAAACTTTCACACTCCACTGGGAGGCTTTCTCAAAGCAATATATGTAGAGTAAATTTGTATAAAGATTCGCCAAGATTTCACACTCCACTGGAAGGCTTTTTCAAGGCAATATATGTGGAGTAAATTTGTATAAAGATTCACCAAGCTTTCACACTCCACTGGGAAGCTTTCTCAAGGCAATATATGTGGAGTAAATTTGTATAAAGATTCGCCAAGATTTCACACTCCACTGGGAGGCTTTCCCAAAGCAATATATGTGGAGTAAATTTGTATAAAGGTTCGTCAAGATTTCACACTACACTGGGAGGCTTTTTGAAGGCAATATATCTGGAGTAAATTTGTATAAAGATTCGCCAAACTTCCACAATCCACTGCGAGGCTTTCTCAAGTCAATATATGTGGAGTAAATTTGCATAAAGATTTGCCAAGGTTTCACACTCCCTGGGAAGCTTTCCAAAGGCAGTATATGTGGAGTAAATTTGTATAAAGATTCTCTAGGCTTTCACACTCCGCTGGGTGGCTTTGTCAAGGCAATATATGTGGAGTAAACTTGTATAAAGATTCGCCGAGCTTTGACACTGCACTGGGAGGCTTTCTCAAGGAAATGTATCCATAAATTGCCTTGAGAAAGCCTCCCAGTGGAGTGTGAAAGCTTGGCGAATCTTTATACAAATTTACTCTACGAAAATAGACGGATTTACTACGCTATAAGCGTTCCTTGCGTGTGTGGTGAATGATGGCACGGGAGGTGTATGAAAACAGCCGTCATTTCATGAACACGAACAGTTTGATAATAGCTGTTTTTGAATCATGGAATTATATCCATATGAAGTACAGGGTGTCCATAAATGAAGAAGACAACTTCAGTGTGCTATTGAAAAAAAAACTACGATAAAGAAACAGCAACTTACTTTTAATGTCAAAACACATAGTAACTATGAAAGTTTTTTGTAATGTCATTAGATCTCTACGTGTGCTCCGTTAGTTGCTCGCAGGATGTCTAAACAATAATCCAGTTACACCCACATACACTGCGGAACATCAGTGGTAACAAGGAGGACGGCTGCAGTAATGCGTTCTTTGTGTTCAGTGATAGAGACCTTTTTCTTGTACACAATGTCCTTAATAAAGCTCCAAAAAAATCGGGAGAACGGGGTAACCCTGCCGTCTGACACACGTCCGATCTAATGCCCTAAAAATGGTGATCTAAAGATCTGCACACATCCAAAGACCAGTGCGGAGGCACTCCATCTTGCTGGTAAATGATGTCTTAAATATCCTGGAGTTTTGGAATTGCGAATTGTTCTAACGTGTTCAGGTACGTTGTTCCCATAGCGGTTGATTCAACGAAGAAGCAGGGCTCTATAACTATCTTCCATTAGGCCAGCCCCGACATTAACCATCGGCCAGTCTCTTTCGTGTGCAACTACCACATGGCGATTTTCCGTGCCCCAGATTCGGCAGTTATGTTTATTTACTCTTCCAGAAACATGGAATGTTGACTCATCGCTGAACCAAAACACAGACGCGACTTTCTCCACTGAGGAAGCCATGTCTGTTGTATTCCGTGTTTGACGAGATTTTTCATTACATGAGGCACCTGGCGCCATCTAACTTCTGACTTAACAAACTTTAACACTTGCCACGTCTCGTGACGTTTGAAGTAAGTTTATTTTCTATCGTATTTTTAATAGCGTACTGAAGTTGTATACTTGATTTATAGACATGCTGTATATTCAGCACTTGTATGACAGCTTACCTCGTCAAATAGAAGCTTGCTGCAATGCTAAAGGTGGGTGGACAAAAAATTAAAAATGCCCAGCTTCTAAAAGTGAGAGTTATGAATTAAATGTTCAGAGGGCCATAGTTATTTTGCACTCTCTTTATCACTTGAACGTGTACAAAGCCTGTACAAATATATTTTTCAGCATAAGAACTAATTTATCTTCCTTGTACGTAACTTAGAAAACAATTTTTTCAATGTCTTTTTTTGTTATTTTATATTGTAATGATTATTTTTTTTTTGCTGAATAAATGACACGTGGGCCATAATTATTTAGCTCACCCTATATACAAAATTTACTTACATGTTTATTCAACTTTTCCATTTGTGACCAAATGAGCTTCATCTTTGCTTCCTATCTTTACCATACCATGGCTTCAGCTTCCGCTTGCCACCCACAATTGCCTTCTCCCAACTTCCGTCCTTGGCTCATGCCAACCTTATGTAACCTTGACGATTCTCAGGTTACATAGGGTCGGTTACTTCTTCCAAACTAAATTGCTATACCGCCCTTGACACCCTCTATCCTTAGAACTTTCGCTGGTCACCCGGAAGAGAAAGTTACGTCAATGTCAAATGGCAAGTTTTACATTTTTGGAGGATCATGACACATCAATAACAAATGACATGTTTTTACATTTTGGAAGGATCATTAAATGACCAGTTTTGCATTTTGGGAGGATCAGGAGGGTGGGCAACCCAACTTTTCCTCGCCCTCCGCCCCCGTCAAAAAAATATATGCCCCCCCCCCCCCCACCAATATTTAAGCAGTTGGAACATACACTGAGGAGCAATTAAATTAGAGACAGCTGGCGTTATGCAAATATGGCGTGTGGCGGCCCTGTAAACGGAAACGACATATGCAGCAATCCGACAATACAAGGAGTGATGCGACAGGAATCAGTAAGGGTCGGACGCAGTATGGGTAAGACGTAGGATCTAAGGGTATTTGATCGTGGGCAAATTGTCGGGGCCCGAAGAATGGGTCACTCCATCTCGGAAGTCGTGCAAGCATTGGGATTTCCACGAGCCACTGTGTCACGGGTGCACCGTGAGTACATCGAATCCGGTAAATCCATCCCTGCAAGGGCCAACTGCCGTCGACAACAGCGTTTGGATGAGCGGAGTCATCGTCGGGTGGCTCGCATTGTAACAACGGATAGACGGGCCACAGTGCAAGAAATCACTCGGCAATTTAACGCTGGTGCACAAAAACGCGTAAGCAGCCACACCATCCAGAACCATCTCCTCGCTATGGGGTACAGAAGACATCGTCCAACGAGGGTACCTCTGCTGACCGCACATCACAGGGTGCAAAGATTAGCATGAGAGCGGGAACATCGCCACTGAACCCTAGACATGTGGAAAAATGTTGCCTGGACTGATTTAGTCGAGATTCACGTTGGTCGTGTGGATGGCAGGATACGAGTACGGCGCAAACCACATGAAGCGATGGATCCTTCTTGCCAGCAGGGTACTCTTTAAGCTGGTGAGGGTGGCATTCTCGTCTGGGGACTGCTTACGTGGACTGAAATGGGGCCCTTGGTACGTGTGACATCGTCCCTTACAGGTCAACGTTACCGGGATATCCTGGACGACCATTTGCTCCCGTTTGTGCGTCTTCAACATCCCACTGGGGACCTCATCCTGCAACAAGACAATGCACCGTGCCATCACTCCCGAATTGTATACGAATGGTTGGATGAACACTCCACCGACGTGACCTCGCTTCATTGGCCAGCTAGGTCTCCTGTCCTCAATCCCATCGAGCACATCTGGGATGCCATCGAGAGAGATGTTCGAGGCTCTGACACCCCTCCATCAAATCTTCGTGAACTGTGGGAGCTTGTTCAGGGGTCGTGGATCCGTATGGCTTCCCAACGCTTCCGCTGTCTTGTCGAGTCCATGCCGAGACGAATCGCCGCCGTCATCAGGGCGAAGGTGGTGCTACACGTTACTAGAGAGGTATCTCTAATTCAATTGCTCTTCAGTGTATGATGGTTACAACCATCTAAGAATTGAATAAACGTACGTGAATTTCTCAAATTTACTGAAATTTTCCTATATAAAATGAATTTTTTGTTAAATTTAATGTTTTTAACTTTGGGAAATGGAGAGAGTTTTCTGTAAGAGAGTAGTAGAAACACACCATTTTTATTATTACAGTTTAGAAAGATGAGAGAGAGAGCAATAGATATTCCTTGTCAGGTTACAGGAACTAAAATTCCTAAATAGCCTTATGAAAGCAAATAAAAAGCAACTTAAATAAGCTAAAATTGCGAAAAAATGGTAAATTGCCATAGAGAGTCGTGCCCATGGTTCTCATACTACACGCATTGAATAAATACTACGTACAGCATTTACTTAAATACTTTTTTAACTACAGATAATATCATCAGCGTCAGGTAAAATGCACACGAACAGAATTTTTTGCCAAAAGTTCTGACAAACTCTTCAAAATGTGTGCCCCCCATCATGCTTAGCCCCCTAACAGCCCACCTAGATTTGAGCAACTGGCGTCACCACTGCATGACGGAGTATGAAATGAATAGAACCGTTGAGTATTATGAATATTACATACATACATACACTGAAGAGCAATTAAATTAAAGATACCTATCTAGTAACGTGTAGCACCACCTTTCGCCCTGATGACGGCGGCGATTCGTCTCGGCATGGACTCGACAAGACACCGGAAGCATTGGGAAGCCATACGGATCCACGACCCCTGAACAATCACCCACAGTTCACGAAGGTTTGATGGAGGGGGGGGGGGGTCATCTCTCTCGATGGCATCCCAGATGTGCTCGTTGGAATTGAGGTCAGGTGGCCTAGCTGGCCAGGGAAGCGAGGTCACGTCGGTGGAGTATTCATCCAACCATTCGAATACAATTCGGGAACGATGGCACGGTGCATTGTCTTGTTGCAGGATCAGGTCCCCAGTGGTATGTTGAAGACGCACAAACGGGAGCAAATGGTCGTCCAGGATATCCCGGTAACGTTGACCTGTGAGGGACGATGTCACACGTACCAGGGGTCCCATTTCAGTCCACGTAAACAAGCCCCAGACGAAAATGCCACCCCCACCAGCTTGAAGAGTACCCTGCTGGCAAGAAGGATCCATCGCTTCATGTGGTTTGCGCAGTACTCGTATCCTGCCATCCGCATGTACCAACGTGAATCTCGACTCATCAGTCCAGGCAACATTTTTCCACATGTCTAGGGTCCAGTTGTGATGTTTCCGCGCTCATGCTAATCTTTGCCACCTGTGATTTGCGGTCAGCAGCGGTACCCTCGTGGGACGATGGCTTCTGTACCCCATAGCGAGGAGATGGTTCTGGATGGTGTGGCTGCTTACACGTTTTTGTGCACCAGCGTTAAATTGCCGAGTGATTTCTTGCTCTGTGGCCCGTCTATCCGCTGTTACAATGCGAGCTAGCCAACGATGACCCCGCTCATCCACACGCTGTTGTCCACGGCAGTTGGCCCTTGCAGGGATGGTTTTACCGAATTCAGTGTACGCACGGTGCACCCGTGTCACAGTGCCTCGTGAAAATCCCAGTGCCTGCACGACTTCCGAGATGGAGTGACCCATTCGTCGGGCCCCTACGATTTTCCCACAATCAAATGCGTTTAGATCTTTCGTCTTAACCATACTGCGTCCGACTCTTACTGATTCCCGTCGCATCACTCCTTGTATTGTCGGATTGCTGCATATGTCGTTTCCGTTTACAGGGCCGCCCACAGCGCCACATTCGCATAACGCCAGCTGTCTCTAATTCAATTGCTTTTCAGTGTACATACATATCATTAAGCTGCTCTCTGATATTCAGAGGCTAGTTTCTCAAAAAGACCATCTGAAAAATAAACATTTAACAGATAATACAAACCACTAGATAAATTTTTAACTGATTATAATATTTTGTGCAGTTCCTGCCACACAGGACGCACATGCGATAAAGGCAGAGAGCAGCGAGAGCATACGTCCTCGTAGCTCAGTTGGGAGAGCGACTTATTCCGGAATGAGGGGACCCGGGTTCGATGCCCGGCGTGGACAAAAGGGACGGTGAAATTTACTTTGTTATATTGGCGCTCGAACTTTAAGAATGACCTGGCCGTTAAAGTTCTCGCAATGGTGTGATGTTCTTTTCACACCGCGAGACAGGAAAAATAAGAGCAGCGTTTCGAAAATATATGTGTATGATGTTACGTTCCACACACTAAATTGACTGGATTTTCTCTAATGTACGTTCTTCAGCGGATGACTGCCTTACAGCGACACATAGTCCCGACTGACCCCTGGGCCATGCCCCTGGCCCTCTTTCGGGGGGGGGGGGGTTGACCTGCCTGCCACGCAGGACGCACATGAGATAAAGGCAGATAGCAGCGAGAGCATACGTCTGCGTAGCTCAGTTAGGAGAGCGACGTATTCCGGGATGAGGGGACCCGGGTTCTATTCCCGGCGTGGACGGAGAAATTTACTTCGCTATAACTTACTGTTGCGGTACCAAACTTCTCCATTTACAGCGATCTTGACACACAACACGAGCTTCAGCGACGCGCATCACACGACGTACACAAGACCTTCTATACTTCGTACTCGTTATCTTTTTCTCATTCTGGCACTCCTGAATCTGATCCTCCCATGACTTTCTTGGCCTCCCTGTGCCTTTCTTTCGTGCCACTTGTGTTAAAACATTTTTCTCGGTAAGCATCTCATCACGCATTTTTTCAACATGGCCATACCACCTAAGAATATTAGTCTCCACCTTGCTAACAATATTTTGCCTCACATTACAGAACTGCAACACATCTTCATTCCTCACATGACCTGAACGTATCTTCCCATAAAACCCCCGTTAGTAACGCATTTCTTCGGCACACAAATGACTCCTATGTCTTTTCTGTAGTACCCAGATTTCACCGCCATACATCAGAGTAGGAACAATTACACTTTCATACGCAGACATTCGGGACTCTCTTGAGAATCCGTCATTCCTGTGAAAACCTCCTAAAGCAGCTTTGACATTCAATGAAAAATTCAGTCGCCTACTAATTTCGCCATCTAATCTGTTCTCTCTGTCAAACAAGCTTCCCAAAGATACATACTCATTCACGTAGTCAATCACGGTGCCATTTAGACTTATACACTGCCGGACAATTGCTGAGGAGGGATAACAATAGCAACGATAGCAACCATAAAATGAAAGGCAGGAAAATGTGGAAATAAGCATAAGTGCGGGATACAGTAAGACGTGTTGTGCGTATGCAAATTTTGGATTGCCGAACTTGTTCGTGACGTCATAGCGCTGATAAGAAATATAAAGGATTTGACGCGTATTGACCGTTGTTGTTCAAACGCAAAGTTGAAAGGGAAAGAATCAATTGACGAACTTGCAATTTTCCGTATGTCTTCCCGACATCACCTAGATGATTTTACGCGTGGCCGTATTATTGGCAAGATTGAAGAAGGGCGAAAAATAACAGATGTTGCCAAGGAGTTCGACGTCAGCCACAGTGTTGTTTCAAGGCTTTGGAAATCATTTCACACAAGTGGAGAGTGTAGCAAACGTCACGGGGGAGGTCGTGTTCGCAGTACGACACCTGCAAAAGATCGGTACATAGTGCTATCAACAAAAAGACACCGGCGCAGCACAGCTAGTGAGGTAGCAAATCAGTTTATGGCTGCTACTGGCAAGCGGATCTCCCGAAAAACTGTCGCCAGACGTTTGCATGAAGGAGGACTATACGCCCGCCGTCCTGTTGTGTGCATCCCATTGTCCAGACGTCACCGTACCGCCCGTTTGCAATGGTGCCATCAACATCGCAATTGGACTGATAACGACTGGTCTGCTGTCCTCTTCTCAGATGAGAGTAGATACAGTCTATCGTCTGATTGTCGACAACAACTGATCTGGCGTGATAGTGGCACTGCATATTGTCCAGCAAACATACAGGAAAGGGACCGATATCCGACATGTAGTGTCATGCTATGGGCTGGCATTATGATCAATGGCCGTACGTCCTTCTATGTGCTTCCAACTGGGACTATGACTGCCCAACGATACATTAATGATATCCTGCTACCTCATGTTCGCATGTTCCGTGGTGCTGTCGGTGATAGATTCATTTTCATGGACGACAACGCAACATGTCATCGAACAGTCGCTGTCCAGGAGTGTCTTGAGAGCGAGGATATTCAACGCCTCGTATGGCCAGCACGTTCTCCAGATCTGAATCCCATTGAAAATGTGTAGGATGCTTTGGGGAGGAGTCTTGCTGGTCGCCAATGCCCTCCAATAAACAAGGACATCCTCAACCGTGCACTGACAGAGGAATGGGATAAATTACCCCAACAGCTGCTTGATAATGCTGTGCAAAGCATGACACGACGTGTGGAATCTTGCATCGCGCTCCATGGTGGCCATAACCCGTATTGACATCTTATGCCGGAACGCCTGCGGAAGGTAATTGCATTTTTTCACGTTTACGTATTCTGCACAAAATGGCCTGTTTGTCCCTTGAACACGTTCCAAAGCCTTCTGGATTTCAGAGCACAATAAATTGTCTTTCTTGTAATGTCCTGGCATTCTGACATTATTTTATTTCACTTGGCATCCAACCACACTTACTTTTTTATGCGCTATATAGCCGTTTATGATCCGTCCTTAGCAATTGTCCAGCAGTGTATTACATTCAGTACTACCAGTACCTCTCTCCCTTATTTATACTCAGTTTGAATTTCATGCAAAATTCGTACATCCGGGACAACATACTCTGCAACTCACTTTTGCACTCTGCCAACAGGACTGCGTCATCAGCATACAGCAATCTGCACAAATGGATGTTACCAAGACATAAACCAGTATTGTCCATCTTGGCATCACGCATGTATGCATCCATAAATATATTAAACAGCCTTGGTGACATTACACAACCTTGCCTGTCTCCTGCACCAATGGAAAACCATTTTTATACGACACTATTCACTCGTACACAAGCTCTACTGCCAGCATACATGGCTTTTACAAAATATTGAATACATCCAAATAATATTGATGGACTAAATTTAATATAGATATTAAAATACCAGAATCGTACCGTAGAACCATTCGTCACTGACTGAATTATTTAGGATCAGGAAAGGTAATTTACAATTTGTGTGAAATACCATTCAAATCCTCTAATACGTTTGCCGTATGAAGGACATCCAAAGATACAATTTTTGTGCCAAAATAAATGTAGTATTGTAAATGCTTCGGCGATTAAATGTTTCTCAAGATGTTCCAAATATTAGGCTGCTGCATACAGATGGAAACTATAAACACCCAAAATAAAGTGCAAAATAAACTTTTTTAATCAAAATAATCACCGCCATAAGAACTACTCACTTTTGTCAACGAGATACAACCTTCTGTATGTTGTCTTAAAAATATGTCGAGCTGCGAGATGCGATAAACTCGTGGAATGCGGTTTCAACTGATGTTTCGTTGATAAACGATTTACCCGGTAGAAAGGTGTCGAACTGCTTGAAGAAGTGATAGACGGCAAGTGATAGATCAGGTGAATAAAGCTGATGAGGTGGAACAGATCAGGTGAATGAGGTGGTTGAGGTAGGATAGATCAGGTGAATAAGATGGATGATGTTGGACAGATCAGGTGAATAAGGTGTATGAGGTAGGAGAGATCAGGTGACAACGGTGGATGATGTAGGACATGCCAGGTGAATAAGGTAGATGAGGTAAGACAGATCAGGTGAACAAGGTGGATGAGGAAGGACATATCAGGTGAATAAGGTGGATGAGGTAAGGTTTCGTGCCTCAGCTGGTTCAGCTTCTGGATCGTCTGGCGTGCAACTGGGGTCTCGTGTTATCATAGAGAAGTATAGGCTCATAGCGACCGACTAATGCCAACTGTTTAGCTGAAACTTTTCCACGCAGAATGTCAAGTTCTTGATAATACCTGTTCTCCATGCTGGTCCCAGTTGCAAGAAGGAGTAGTGTATCACACCAGCTGCAGACCATCATACACTCACCAACGTCTCCCTGGAATGGAGTACCGGCTTCGGAGTGTGTTTCGGGTCTTCACCGCGGTCAAGCCATTACGCCAAACTTCTGCGACTGTCATAAAGCGTCTACTTCTTATCACACGTAGCTTCTCAAAATGTCATTCGTTTGGTTGCAGAGAAGGGCAGGCATCAAATCTTTGTGTTTTGTACTGTTCCGTCAATTCATGTGAGACCCATTTATTCATCTTCTTCGCTTTGCTTATGGATGTCAAATGTCGGGAAATGGTTGCATTGCACACTCAGATTTTCTGTCAAGTTCTCGCACCGTTTGACGTAGATTCCATTCAATCAAAGCCTCCAACATGGCATCATCGATAGCTGCTTCTGGTCCGCCGCGTGGTTCAGTCTCTTGGCTCATACCGCCCGTCTGGAATTCGTCAGCTCAACGTTGTGTCTTGCTTTCACTAACGGGGCCTTTCCCAAATGCTGTATTAATGTTGCGAGATGCCTCCTATGCACGGTGTCTAGGTTAAGAAAATGACATGAATTTGGCTCTGATCATCGTCCTCTTCAGCATAATGTCGTTGAAACTGATGCCTCTGACGAAATGGGTAGTGCTTTATAGGCAGCAATCCTGACACTTTAAATTAAGTCACATTGCACATGTGACTCAAAGTATCTGTCAAATGCGCGAGTCTGCTACTAGCATTCTAATATAGCTTTTCTTTATAGTTTCTGTATCTATGTAAATTTTGGTTCGTTCTATGATGCATACTCTAACTTTCCTTTATAGTTGTTTTTTTTTATGTAAATTTTGAGTTCTTTCACTTTTAGCGTTACAACCTCAACGTTGCCGCCCCGGTGGCGCAGTGGTCTAAGCGATGGCCTCTGATCATTCGTCCGAAAGGGGTCCGGGTTCGAATCCCGGTGAGGCATGGATGTTGTGTTTGTCTTACGGCATTGGCTCTCTCCCTTCCCTGGAACCAGTGACCCTAAATTAGGGACGGGCGACTGCTTATAGCCCATTGAGTTGCTCACGGTGGTCGTTAAACCTTCAATCAAAAAAAAAAAAAAAAAAAAAAAAAACCTCAACGTTATATTTTCTCACTCACTGAATGTTATGTTGGCAACAGTCTTGAGGCCAGGGAGCGTGACGTGTATATGATGGCTGATAAGAACGAGCAATATGATGTTGGAGTAAGCAGCGAAAAATGTGGCGTGCTATTCATAAAGTACTGTAGGAAGTTATTGTAATTAGTAGATCAGATGTTAACTTGTTGAACCTAAGTTAATAAAGGTTCAGTATTCTGTGCTGTGCTGATGGCATCGTTTTGTTGAAGTTGCACTGCGGAAGTTCCGGGAAATTGCTACGAAAAGGACTGTTTTCCTTGTAAATTGTTTTCAAGACTTTTCTTCTTGCCATCAGGTCTCCTCATTTAGTTCAGAGCATAATTGAGATTTGTATGTGTAGTAACTATTCTAGGATTAACTGTACGATGTTCCAGAGATACAACAGATGTTGCTAAGGTAATGGTTAAGGAGTGACATATTAAAAAAAGCATTATAGTTCTCCTTAAGGTGGTTCCACCTAAAATCTCTGCATTATGTTTGCAATGATAAAACTTCTTTAGATATTTTCTTCGCAATTAATGTATTCCCACGGATGAAAATTTGGACATCGATAAAACTAACTTTAAGTTATAGCATGGGATACTTGATACTTGCTAAAACATAACCAGAATTAAGCAATCCAACATTCGTTTGTCTACTGACGGCATCAATGTAAAGGTCGCGCCATCTATTGACAGCTCTGAACCTTACTCAAAGAAAAATGATTGATTTTTAAAATAATTATAGTTATGTTTTAGCAAGTATTAAGTATCCCATGCTATAATTTAAAGTTAGTTTCATTGATATCCACATTTTCACTCTTGGGAATATATTAATTGCGAAGAAAATATGTAAAGAAGTTTTATCATTGGAAATATAAGGCAGAGATTTTAGGTGGAACCAAATTAAACGGTTTTTATCTTAACGTTCACATTTTCTCTCTTGACTGAAGGTTTTGTGGCAACGTGAATTAAGGTCGGGAGTAGAATGATGTATGAGAAAACCAGAGATGAGAATGATATTTACAATATATGTTTTCTGGCTTTCAAGACGTGTGGTGTTCTATCTGGCTTTGGTCACGTGCTTTCTAGTTGATCTCTGTCAAAGTGCTGTTTCTTGGATGGATATTTTGCTATTTAGATGTTTTCAGTTTCTCATTTTGAGGCTTAAGTTTGTTAGAAGTTGATTGTTACATTGCTTCGAGCTTACAGCATTGGCTTGTTACCAACTTTGCTATACTGGAAGAATGTTACACGCTAACAGTGATATGGTGTAAAGTGCTAATCGTTAAAATCACTAGTTTTTGATGAAATAAAAATCTTAAAGTTTCAGTAAGTAGACTTCTTATTCACTGGCCATTTAAGCCAATCAGTGTGTAATTTAAAAATATATGTGTGGGTTATATAGCTTTCCGTAGTATCACATAAAAGCTATGAAACGTAAAAATCAAACCAGTATTTTGGCTCACGTAATATAATATTCTAATGAGCTGACCTTTCTGCACCCATAATTAACGAAGAACATTCTTCATGCACAACAACCTGATAGCTCTACACTATGTGGACAAAAATGATCGGACACCCCCACGCAGGCGCAATGACGTGCTCCCGCAGCAGACACGTCGTCGACAAGTTAGTAAAAATCATTCAATGCATTGATTATGATACGTTTTCCAACATACCAGAAATCATTACTCAACTTATGACGTACCTGCCAGCAGGACGCACACGACATAAAGGAAGATAGCAGTCAGAACAAACGTCCGCGTAGCTCAATTGGTAGAGCAACTTATTCCGGAATGAATAGATCCGGGTTCGAATCCTGGCGTAGACCAAAAATGACGGAGAAATGTACTTCGTTATAATGGCGCCCGAACTATCCGGATGACCCGACCGTTCAAAATCTCGCAATGGTGTGATGTTATTTCCACACCGCGAGATAGGAAAAATAAGCGAATCCCTTCTCCAGCGCTTCGAAAAAAAGATTGACTGGGAGTTCTCAAGTGCACGTTCTACAGTGGATGGCTGCCTGCAACGATTCATGGTCACGGCTGACCCGTGGGCCATGCCCTCGGCCCTCTTTCGGGGGGGGAGATGTGACGTACCTGCCAGCAGGACGCACACGACATAAAGGCAGATAGCAGTCAGAACAAACGTCCGCGTAGCTCAATTGGTAGAGCAACTTATTCCGGAATGAGGGGACCCGGGTTCGAATCCTGGCGTGGACAGAAATGACGGAGAAATTTACTTCGTTATAAACTTATTACTCAAATTATGATGATAGTGGCTGTGGAATACATCTCGATCCTGTGCCCTGACCTTTCATCCCATTTCGATGATACTAAACAGAATTGCTTCAGTATGCCTCCGGAACAATATGATAACGTTTTGTTGCAATCGAAGCATTTTTACATAAGTTATGACGCATAGAGACGATGAAATAAATCCCTCTCCTATGTCCTGACCTTTCACCCCATTTCGCCCATTCTCAATAGGATTCGTTCCCAGGTTATTCCCTACCACATACTAAAATTTCATCGAAATCGAACCTTTTTACGAAAGTTGTGACGCATAAAAGCAATGGAATGGATCCCGCTCCCCTGTCCTGACATTTGACCCCACTTTTTCAATTCCCATAAGGTTCTTCCCCAGGTGGCCCCCTAACACATACTAAAATTTCATCGAAATCGAACCATTTTCACGCAAGTTGTGACGCATAAGGGCAATGGAATGGATTCCGCTCCTATGCCCTGACCTTTGAACACATTTCGTCCATTTTCAATAGGATTCGTCCCCAGGTTATTCCCTACCACATACTAAAATTTCATCGAAATCGAATCATTTTTACGCAAGTTATGATGAATAAAGGCAATGGAATGAATCTCGCTCCTATAACCTGACCTTTGACCCCATTTTTCCCATTTCCTATAAAGTTCGTCCCTACCACATACTAAAATTTGATCGAAATCGAACCATTTTTACGCACGTTATGACGCATAAGGGCAATGGAATGGATTTCGCTCCTATGTCTTGACATTTGACCCCATTGTGTCCATTTTCAATAGGGTTCATCCCCAGGTGGTCTCCTACCACATACTAAAATTTCATCGAAATCGAACCATTTTTACGTGAGTTATCATGCGGACAGGCAGACGGACGGACAAAGCTGGAGCTTATACCCTTCTTCAACCTGCGGTTGGAAAGCGTAAAGAACACTGGACATTGCAGGATTTCACTTCGCCGTGGAAGACACGCGAAACTGCAACCCAGAGACCGGAGAGCTCTTCAGAGGGAGATCCAGAAAACCAGGTCCCGACGAATGCACGCGCACATGGGTTCCAGATGCCACAGATGTTATAGTCTCCACCAAGACACTTCGAAGAGAGATAGATGGTATCATGGACGAGCAACCACCCATAAATATCTTACCACAAAGACCAAAGAAACCACTCGGTTACGATGGTGTCAACAGCACAAAAATTGGATATTGGAGCAATGGCGCCAGGTGTTACGGAATGACTGGTTCCACTTCACATTATTCCAGTTGGATGGACGTGTGTGGGTTTGGCGTTTACCCTGAGAACGTCTGTGGCCGGAGTATACAGTGCCAACTGTGAAGCACGAAGGCCATGGAGTTATGGTATGGGGCTGTTTCAGCTGGTTCGGTGTGGGCCCACTGGTTGTTATTCATGACAACATGGACTCTGCGCAATATAGAGATATCCTGGATAACTCAACGCTCTCAACGTTGTGGCAGTTCTAAGGAAACGACGATTGTTTTTTCCAGGAAGACAATGTCACTAGTCATGTTTCCACAGCTACAATGGAGTGGTATGAGGAAAATCAAGTTTCGCGGATGGACTGGCCTGCTCAGACCCAGAACCTTAATCCCATTGAACACCTATGGGATGAACTTGAACGATCGGCGAGGTCTAGACCAACACGACTTCCTTCACTAACAGATTTGTTCGATGTACTCAAGGCGGAATGGAAGAATATCCCGATCTCCGTACTCCATGAACTTGTGGGCAGTTTACCTAGAGGGGTGGCTGCTGTATCTCGGCAAATGGAGGACCTACAGCAAAAACAATACTGTTTTTCTTTTTATTAGGTGTGCAAATAAGTTTTAAAGCGTTTTAAAGGTAAAGCAACATGAAATTTGAGAGTAAACAACAATATCTTTACGAATCAAAATATGTGCCGTTATTATCTATCACCTTCCACCATCGGTCGGTTAGCTGACGGATTCCAGCCATGACGAATACTTTGTCGTGTGACGCGATGAAGTCGTCTACCCATTTTTGCACTTCGCTACATGTCTGAAACCGTACAGCAGACAAATCATGTTGCATCGATCGGAACAAATGATATCCTGAATGGGCTATGTCGGGACTATACGCCGGGTGCTCCAAACCTTGCCAACTAAGCGTCAATAACGTTTCCTTCACCGATTTCGCGACATGTGGCATAGCGTTGTCATGTAAAAATATCACGAGACGCAATCCTTTGCCTGTGAAGGAACGTTTCCGACAGATTTCCTGGTTCAATCGCAGCAATTGTTGCTCGTAGCGATCAGCAGTAACAATTTGATCCTGTTCCAATAGTTCATAATAGAGCACACTCTTCATATCCCACCAGATGCACCGCTGAACTTTCTTGGAGAGAATATCGCATTTCGGTGTCGAAGTCGTTGCTTCAACGGGGTCTACGCAGTGTTTTTTGCGTTTGGGATTGTTGTACCATATCCACTTTTCATCACCCTTAATGATTTTCTCCAGGAGAGACTTTTTGTGTTGTTTATTCAACAGATTCGAACACTTCATGACACGCTCATCCTTGTTCCTCTGGCTCAGGTCATGCGGCACCCATTTGCCTTCCTTCTGAATCTTTCCCATCGCGCGTAAATGATTTGGAAATGGTTTGCTGAGTTACCCCCAGTTGTTCAGCTAGTTCTCTTTGCGTTTGAGACGAATCTTCATCCAGCAATGCTTGCAGTTCCTCATGTGCAACCTTCTGCGGGGCGCCGCTACGTTCTCGATCGCTAATATCAAAGTTACATGATTTAAACCGTCTAAAACAAAACACACGTGCTTTTCGATACAATATTCTCCCCCAGAACACAACACAGCGATGCATATGCTTTTGCAGCACTTTTTCCTGATGAAATTCGTAACGAATGCAGTGTCGAATAAATGCAGTATCGCTTGCTGTCTTTCACCTACCGATGTGCACGAGCGTTTGACTGTTGGGCATGATGATCATATGTAGAGGATTTTAGGAAGGGAGTGTCTGACCCCAGGTCTTAAACAAACCTTAGAAATAGGAAGCTAAAAGATTTGGGCTAGAGCGTCCGATAGGAAAGTGACACGGAAGCGAAGTAGAAAGGGGGAGAAAGACGCCCTTATTTATTACCGGGGGCCAGTACCCGGGGTACGACGGCTTAACGTGCCCATCCGACGCACGGCAGGTATTTAGTGGATCGAGCGTTCGTACCTGCCTGGGATCGAACCTGAGGACCTTCCTGTGTCAGTCACGAACGTTGCCCACTCGGCCACCCGCGGCACAGACTCTTGGGCAAACTTCTGTGTCACATTTTATACTCTGGACCAGTTACGGTCACATGACAACAACGCGGGGGAATGTCGGATACGTAAATTAGCGGTATACGTCACACAAAAAGCCCTTTGGAACTTATTTGTGTCCAATCACTTTTGTCTAGATTGTGTATATGCTGCCATGTGTGAAAGCAATCAAGCAAGAAAAACTTTTTTTTTTTTTTTTTTGATTGGAGGTTTAACGACCACCGTGAGCAACTCAATGGGCTATAAGCAGTCGCCCGTCTCTAATTTAGGGTCACTGGTTCCAGGGAAGGGAGAGAGCCAGAGCCGTAAGACAAACACAACATCCATGTCTCACCAGGATTCGAACCCGGACCCCGTTCGGACGAATGATCAGAGGCCATCGCTTAGACCACTGCGCCACCGGGGCGGCCAAGAAAAACTTTGATCTCTTCTATATGAAAGCAGAAATGACCTTCGCTGTACAACAGACATTTGGAACTTCACGTATAAATGAATCACATAATCAGTAAAAATATTTTTTGTTGTAGTACACTACTGATACTAACATTTTGTTTTGTTTTTTCTCTTTTTTGGTGTAGGACTCTCCGGAGCCAAGAATGCTGACCTCCGAACATCACCTGTCGAATCACATTTAGTACGAACCATCTAACTTAAATGAAAGATCATGTGTCTTCTACCTCCTAAAGAATCAATCCCACTTCTTCCAAAACTTTTCTTTATGCAATTAGAGGAGAGATACTGGAACATACTTAGTCCTTTACTTCGAAAGTCAACTAAGAATTTTATAGAAATGAGAACTTTAAATAGCAGTCATAGAAACCTACGTTTTGCACACTTGATTGAGAAATACGAGACTTCTTTTAAGAAGCATTCGAAGGGGCTGTTTTTTTAAGAAGACAGTTTAGTTTAAACACAGTCCAACAGGCACAGAACATGTCAAAAATGTTCCATATTGCCTATTTCGATTAGATTTAGTATCTCGAAGCAAACGTTTTACAACACACGCTTTTTATGATCAACGTTAAGTATGAATATTAAAATAATATATCCTGTTGTTTAATGAAGGTTAGACTATTAATAACGACGTAATTTTCTGATACATTTTATCAGCCACACTAAGAAAAAACGTTTTAATTCAACAAAACATTTTGTCGATATACAGTCAACAATTTTTTTTGTTGAATTTGCAAAATTATTTTGTTGAAAATTATTGTTGATTTAACAAAATTTATTG
Source organism: Macrothele yani (assembly GCA_039090855.1). NCBI lineage: Eukaryota > Metazoa > Arthropoda > Arachnida > Araneae > Macrothelidae > Macrothele > Macrothele yani. Next base: position 17,168,641 of record CM076989.1, read on the forward strand.
TTATCACGACAGAACGTTTTGTTCATTTAACAAAATGATTAGGTCGATTTTTGGGAATTTGTTTGATCCAACAAAACATATTGTGTCACGATAACAATATGCTTTGTTGCTGCAACAAAACATATTGTCATTGATAACAATATGTTTTGTTGGATCAAACAAATTCCCCAAAATCGACCTAATCATTTTGTTAAATGAACAAAACGTTCTGTCGTGATAACAATAAATTTTGTTAAATCAACAATAATTTTCGACAAAATAATTTTGCAAATTCAACAAAAAAATTTGTTGACTGTATATCGACAAAATGTTTTGTTGAATTAACAAAACGTTTTTCTCAGTGCAAGTCTTAATTTAGCATCTAAAATGCAAACAAATAGACAACTACTTTTTTTATAAGAATCTCAGCTGGTTTTACCATGATTGGGTATGGGTTCGAATCCCGATGAGGCATGGATCTCGTGTTTGTCTTACGGCATTGAATTTCTCCCTTCTCTGAGACTGCTTATAGCCCATCGAGTTGCTAACGGTGGTCATTAAATCTCCAAACAAACAAAACAATTGCCATGATTTTTATTAGCGTGTTTCTAATTTCAGTTAAGAATATTATCAGTTTCTTCGATTATCAGAGAATAAATATAGGTAGCAAACAACAGGAAGCATTTTGCTTTATTTTGTGTTAGGAACCGCACCCAGCAAAACATTATGGCCACTTATCTGGTCTATATGTGATTACCATCAGCACACAGAGTCACATCAGTTCACCGCTGATTGGACTCTACGAGTTGTTCAGAAACGATAACTGAATTTTCAGAGTGACGACGCTCGTGATGATTTAACGTCATGCCAACAATTTGTAGCCACTGGCTTCAGAGAATTAGGAAGATCCACCGCTGTAGAACAGACTCACTCACTACCCATGCCTTATCCGGTACCCAAACATGGGTCCAGGTCGGACCATTAGTGAGAACGGCTCCTCTGGCTACTTGGTCACCGGGGCTTGTAAGATGCGTGTAAAGCATACTTCAATGCAGCATTAGTCAAGGGTCGGAAATCGCAGTACACGAGAGTTCGTTCTGAGATGATTGTACAGCATACATCAATGCAGCATTAGTGAAGATCGGAAATCGCAGTACACGAGAGTTCGTTACAAGATGACTGTACAGCATACCTCAACGCAGCATTAGTGAAGGGTCGGAAATCGCAGTGCACGAGAGTTCGTTCCAGGATGATTGTATACCATACCTCAATGCAGCATTAGTGAAGGTCGGAAATCCCAGAACACGAGAATTGGTTACAAGATGTTTTTACAGCATACCTCAATGCAGCATAAGTGAAGGGTTGAAAATCGCAATACATGAGAGTTCGAGTTCGTTCCTAGATGACTGTACAGTATACCTCAATGCAGCATTAGTGAAGGTCGGAAATCGCAGTACACGAGAGTTCGTTCTGAGATGATTGTACAGCATACCTCAATGCAGCATTAGTGAAGATCGGAAATCGCAGTACACGAGAGTTCTATCCAAGATGACTGTACAGCATACCTCAATGCAGCATTAGAGAAGGTCGGAAATCGCAGTACACGAGAGTTCGTTATCATGTGGTAGTACAGCATACCTCAATGCAGCATTAGTGAAGTGTCGGAAATCGCAGTACACGTGAGTTCGTTCGAAGATGACTGTACAGCATACCTCAATGCAGCATTAGTAAAGGGTCGGAAATCGCAGTACACGAGAGTTCGTTCCAAGATGATTGTACAGCATACCTCAATGCAGCAGTTGTGAAGAGTCGGAAATCATAGTACATGCTATTTAGTTCCACGGTGATTGCACATTATTCCTCAATGCAACATTATTAAAGTGTCGGAAATCGCAGTACATGAGAATTAGTTCCACTGTGATTGTACAGCATTCCTTAATGCAACATTAGGGAAGGGTCAGATATCGCAGTAAGGTGATCGTAGAAAATCTGTCAATGTTACATTGGTGAAGGGTGAGGGATTCCAATGCAAAGAGCTCGTTCTGAGGTGATTGTTAGAGTATTCCAAAATTTAGTATTAGTGAAGAGTCGGGATCGTACTGTTTAAGAGCTCGCTCCAAAACGATGGTAGAGCTTTTCTTACTGCAACACTGGTGAGAAGTGGGGATCGAAATGCACAAAAGCTCTTTCCGGGATTATTCTAATGCATCTCTTAATGCGGCATTGGCTCTAAGTCATCCCGAGGATGTTCCAGAGATCCAAATCTGGCCGCGTACAGACGCCAAGACATGATATAAAAATCATCTGAATGACCTATGAGTCAAATCTGAAGACATAGAGCAGAGTGCACTGTTTGTTGGAAAAAAACGATCGCCAACCTGAAATCTGATGCGGCCCTTCAATATGTAGTTGGGAAAGAACAATCCTTGCGGCTGTTCGGCCAATTCCTTCATTTACTAGTCCTCGATATCCTTTGTTGATCACGTCTCCCAAATGCACATAGAAGAATGGAATTAATTCACTTTTCAATTCTATCCAAGAAGGCATTATTCATTTTATATAGATACCCAAAAATTGCGCGATGCTGAATATTGGTACAAAATGATTTAAAGTGATATTTAAAGCATTTAGCGAGTCGTCACACCAGACATATTTGGTGGCCTGACAACACACACAGAGCTAAATTCACCCAACAAAATAAAAAGGATTTTGTTCCATGTCATAAATCTTTCTGATACAACATTGTTTAGAAATCTCACTAACTCACGCGTGACGACGGTGCCTCTTTCTCCTCATTGGAGTCAAAGTCCCAAGCCCAGGCATAGCTGATTATTTCCCTGGGTAAACTCAACCCAGCGTCCCGTCGTGAGCTTTAAGTTTCCTTCAGGGTACTTAGTAGATGGTCTTAAATGGTGAGGAGCTGTGCCAACAGAAAAGTCCTCACACTTGGACATGACCTCCATCCGCTTGGAAGGTGTATGAAGGACGCAAGATCCCTAGTCTCATCCTAAGCAGACATTACTGGGACTCATTACACCAAAAACCTATTCCCAATCACAAACGTACAAGTGTTGGTGTTCTTATGATCAAACGAGAATGGAGCGCAATATCGACACAGCTTCCTGGTAGAAAACGGTCTGCGGGATATGGTGTTGCAATGGGAAGTCATAGAGTGTTCGCTTGTCCGCCTACTGGTATGTACCACCAGCCTCGCACCTTTCATGGTTCTTATCCGTTTCCGTCCTCTATTTGGATGATGTGCTGCTGGTTTTCTCCCGTTTTTTCTCCTCAGTGAACACCTTTGCTACCTTGCCGTAAACGAAAACCAGCCCGGTGTGCTATGGCAACTAACCATCACCTCTCTTTGAAATTCCATTAAATTATTATGTATCCTGCCCACAGACTTGCCACCACCAGTCGTCGCTCCCTACTGCCTTGACGCTACCCAGATTCGTTATGCTATTGCTCTAGCAAAATCTATTCCAGTCAGCCAGTGGTGATAATGCTTTGCTAACTCATTGTGCACATCATATTTCACTCACCAGTGAATGACCCCAAAACCCAATAAGTCAGCTTTCAAAAGAAGTCTTCATGATTCTTATAAGTCGTACAGTGATTTGGAAAGAGCGTTGTGGAATACTTTTCTTTCTGTCATGTGTCGAACACTAGAAGAGTATCTCAAGTATATTTCGCATTGAATAATTCCATCAGGTACATTATCATAAATAAATAAATACATCGCTCTTTCCACGTTCCAGAAACACATAGCAACCGAAAAATAATTTTCAACCGCCACCGTGGAATCGAACCACGGGCCGCCCCGGTGGCGCAGTGGTCTAAGGCGCTGGCCTCTGATCATTCGTCCGTGAGAGGTCCGGGTTCGAATCCCGGTGCAGGCATGGATGTTGTGTTTGTCTAACGGCACTGGCTCTCACCCTTCCCTGGAACCAGTGACCCTAAATTAGGGACGGGCGACTGCTTATAGCCCATTGAGTTGCTCACGGTGGTCGTTAAACCTCCAATCAAAAAAAAAAAAAAATCGAACCACGGATATCTCGATATCTAGCCGAGCGCGTATTTGGAGGATTTTCACCTTGGATCTCGCCCTTTGGATTTAACCGCTATAATATACTGTACATAGCAAGTTCCGTTAATGCCCACCAGATGGAGACGTCTCAGTAGCTGAGTCCATCTTACGGATTTATGATATCAGAAGCTGACTTAAAAATACACATAGCACAGTGGGTGGATTGTTGGCCACCGTGGTGTAAATCTAACGCGCTCGGCTAGATATCTAGAGATCCGTGATTCGATTCCACGGCGGCGGCTGAAAACAATTTTTCGGTTGCTATGTGTTTCTGGAACGTGGAAAGAGCGGTGTATTTATTTACTTGCTGACGCCACGTATTTGGAGGATTTTCACCTTAGGTACATTATCATTTTTTTTTTTCGAAACTACAGTGAACATTTTATTTTTACAAAAAAAGCAAAAAACGTAATACGGATGATTTGAAGCTTTTCTCACGTAATTTTCCGAACAGGGAAGATTTCAAGTCATTCACGTAAAGTGCTCTACAATGAGAAACTCAGAAATGCATTTCAGTAGAAAGGAAGAAAAATCAGACATTCGGCTCCCAAAACTGTATAATAATATTGAATTCAAATCAATGGATAATAATAATCAATACTTCTAAATGTGAAATTCGAATTTCAGTTGCAAAACTATACTGCGTGCTTACAGAACTCTAGGTTCTAACGGATGACGTACATCTACAACTGTTTTATTGTTTGCGACTTGCTACATGCTTCGTGTTAATTTAGATTTGTTGATTTCAAAAATGATACTCATATTTGCCTATCACATACAGTTGTTCCGCAAAATAAACATTTCGCTAGCGTAAAAAGTATTCATTATAGAAAAATAGAAAATATCGACAAAATATTTTACCTAGGACAATCTATGCGATAGAAAAACAATTTTTCAAAACCGACTTTTGGATACAGAGACAGCAAGAAAACTGTTTATAGTATTATCGTAATAAGCCAACTTAGAGTAACTTTTGTAATGAGCCAACCAATGTTGTTTTAGGGATGTTACAGGTGATGTGTTAGGTGAAAGTAAAATCGCAACGGTCTGCAGTTTTAAAGCTTGGTTAGCCTAGTGGTTAGACCAGCAGCCTACTGTCTGCTTGATGGTGACGTGCTCGAAACCGACCGTTATTAATGCGAACCCGAATACCCACCGCGCTTCGGAGAGCGCACCCAGCCGGCTAACATGGGTTGAGGACACTCACTAAAAAAATAAGCTCTAATGTGAAACACAAAGATCTTTTCAGGCTAAGGAAGCTAAGCCTAAACTCAATATGTGGGAGGAATCAGTACATGAAATGTAGCGTGCGCTCCTCTACACCTCTTAATGCAACGAACTGCGGAAGATTCGCTTTCAGAAATACGCATTCCAAAGATAGGCCCGAAAGGATTCGGAAAGATCACGGCATGCAGAAACAAGGCAAACTATGTGACTAAATGTTTCCTTCGAAGAACATGATAATTCCTAAAAAAAAAGTAATCTGGAAGATTTGAAGGAAACATTTTTTATGCTACGCATCTTTCCCGAGAGTACTAAAGAAAATCCCAAGTAAAAATATTCGATGTAACGAAAATGGGTAACAGAAGTAGTCAAAACCATTGTTGAGATCTGAATTTTCAATGCTATTCCATGAAGTGACGCAACAATAGTTAATATTTCATTGTTATTCAACAAAATATTTTACTAAACTATTACCGAACATTCTTTCATCACGTTTTACATAAACGTAATCATATCTCATTTCAGTCTGCGTAAATTACGAGCACCTGATGCTAAATGTGATAAAAGTCATTACAGAAATCCATTTTTGATGCTATCAAATTGTGCGTCGTAGCAAAATTTCGCTTTCTCTGGACCCCTCTGGGGATGGATTATCTGCCATTCAGCAGAGATTTAAAATAATTTATAAAACGGTGGTGTAGATATCCTTGACTGCATTCACTAATTCACCTGCGATTCAACTTTTCTGTCCATCTTGAGGTCAGAGTTTAGCTGGCGCATGCGCAGATGCACTTTCGTAGCTAAATCATATTTCATCGGTGTCAGGGTCGTTTTTTTACGTTCATCTAAATCTGAATAATAATTAATAATAATAAATATTGTTTTTTGAAAAACGAAACAGTCGAAATACTTACTATTGCGGCCTCCACAGTTTAGTAAATATTTATTTTTATGACTCACATATCTGCTTTCATTGGTTTTATGAAAATAGCATTCACTAATCCACCTATCTAAGTACCGCTCAATGTCAGAAATTATTGTTTGTTGTTATAAATTAATTCCACTTAATATATGTACTGTGGCTCGGTGTGGTTGTGAGTTATGAGAATAAATACAATGTATTGTATGCAAATAATGTATACTCTCAAGTCACTCGGTTTATTTCACACCCACAAAGATCTTGCCATGCGAAAGATGCATAGCATGAACTATCTGCAAATATACTCTCGATCTTTTCTTCTTTAACAAAATTAGCGAGAATGCTGCCCAAATTTTGCAAGGAAGTTCCTAATCCAGTCTTTTTTTAAATTGGAACAAGAAAATATCAACAAAGCCATATTTTACGGATTCGAAATGTCGCATTACACTGGATTTTATATTGTTCGAATCATTAGTTTTTGTGCGTTCAAAAAATTCTTAAAAATTTTGGCTGATGAAATGAATGGGACCATAAATCTAACTTACGTATTGCAGCTTTTAGTTTCTACTGAACTCTATACATGTATAAAGTCAAATCTTTTCCCGTGCCGTAGTTTCAAGTTTGACGTATTAAAAAACAGGAAGCCGTTGGTTAAGTATGGATGTAGATTCTGCCTATCGCAAAGTGAAATCTATAGAGTAATTTTGAGACTGATAGACTTGTTTTATTCTTAGATTAGTTTTGCATTTCTTAAGTTAGAATTATTGCTACTTTTTGTAGTAAATAGGCCCACAGGATCTTGCGAAGCCCAACCACAGGTTAAAAGACTAAATCCTGAAACCCTAAATGAATAGTTCTACAGTGAGTGTTCAGAAAGTAGCGCCTCAATATTTATGTACAATCCCAGTGGCTAGGTATCAACTTGAAACAAAACAAGAACAAACCTTGGAATTTCTACTTTAATTCATATATTATATTTTTCTACATAGTCCCTTTCACGCTCGATACAGATACGCCAATGTTTAACAAGTTTTTTAAACCCGTCAAATCTTCAGGTTGTTCTCGGAACCATTTCCTCGTAGCGGCTTGAACATCTTCGTCACAGGTGAAGTGAATTCCTTTCAGATGTCTCTTGAAACCCGTCTCTGTAAAAATCTTCAGGCTGTTCTCGAAACCATTTCCTCGTAGCGGATTGAACATCTTCGTCACAGACGTAATGAATTCCTTTTAGATGTCTCTTGAAACCCGTCTCTGTAAAAATCTTCAAGTTGTTCTCGGAACCATTTCCTCGTAGCGGCTTGAACATCTTCGTCTCAGGTGAAGTGAATTCCTTTCAGATGTCTCTTGATCAACCAAAGGTCGGATGGCGCCAAATCTGGGCTGAGGTAGGGTGTTCAAGAACTTCAAACCCGATTTTCTGCATGGCCTCTGAAGTGAAAGCACTGGCGTGGTGTTTGACGTTGTCATGATGCAGAATCATTGACTCGTTTTCTGCACGTACGTGCTTTAACTTTTAAGGTATGCACGTTGCTCTCGGAGTTGATAGTCGTGCCTTTGACCCCGTACTCCTGATGAATAACCTCTGTAGTCCCAGAACACAGTGAGCAAGCACTTACCCGAAGAAATTAGAGTGTTGAATTTTTTTCGCTCGAGGGGAAAGATGGCTGTCGGTATTCCAGTAATTGATTTTTCATTCCTGGGTCATTACGTTGAATCCAACTATCATCACCAGTCACAATGCTTTGGAAAAAATCACTTCCAAAATTTTCACAGCGAGCAAGCAACTTTTGGCATGTTTGAAGTCTTGATTTTTCATTTCCGTCGTTAGGTGACGCGGTATCCAACGAACACACACTTTGCTTTATCCTAAAACATTAGCAATGTCATTGACACTACCTACACTAATGTTAAGATTACCTACTATTGTTCTCTGAGTTATTCTTCGATTTTCCCCGTTGAACTCATCGACGTTTTACCTGCTCAAATGGCAAGTTGCGATTACGGGCCTCCCACTCCGTGGCTGATCCTTTACGGCGAACATTCTCCACTGTTCTTTGATTTGCTTACCCACGACGAGCAGTGCTTATGTCTGAAGCTCCAGAACCATAAATTGCCACTTATTTCGCGAGAATGTCTTTGGGAGGTACATTTTTACGAGTTAAAAACTCTATAAATGATCGTTATTTGAAACCCGTCGAGATAGTTAAAAAAGGATCATCCATTTTAAACACAATTAAATACGAACAAATAGATGTACGGGGTTCTATTGCGCAGTAAAATGAAGCTAATGGCATAAAGAATCGTTTACCGTCTGACTGGTTGCTAAGCAACAAGTCATGAGCGAGGACCTGCGCGAAGGCATTACCTACTGAACACGCCTCGTACCTGGGGAAAATATTGCAGCACATGAAAGTACTCGAAACAGCATACGAGCAGTCTTCTTCGGTACCCTACGGAAGATCATTTCACGACATGGACATAAACTTGTATTCATCTACACCTAACTCACACATTTATAAATGCAGCCTCCCTGCAGTTAATTTTTCACATTCCTTCTGTAACATAGATTAATGAATATATAATTCAGAAGTATAAATAACTATTCCATGTGCTCTAAAACTCTCGTATTAAACAGGTTAAAGCAGGCTCCAGTATTTCCGGCCGTTAGGGTCGGTTCCGAGACATATCACGTGACTAAAAACAGCTACTCGTGTGCATGAAAAAACAGGAATTAATTATCATCTTGCTGCTTATGCTTAAGCACGGAAAAAAAGAAAATCTTTAGATATACCGTTCTTCACATTTCCAACATGCTGAAAAATAAAAGGTACTTTCCAAGAACTGCGTTTCATATTTTTAATGCCTTGAATTATAAGGCTATCAGAGCAAGCATAACATAATACGAATTCGTCACAGAATTCAATAACGCTAATGACGAAAATAATTACCTAGTTTCTGATGCAAACATTAACAAAAACGAAAAAAATAAATGAACCTATTTTCAATCTGTAATGAGAGTTCGTACTGCACAGTTTGAAGCTTTAGCAACAGGGCTTCAATTTTCCCTTGATTGTAAAACATGTGCTTTGTATTACTCTATGATGTTTTTTGAGAAGCTTAAAATCTTTTCACGAATTGTGCCAAATAATAATAAAAATATATTTAACAAAGTGGAACAATTTTTGCAATGCTATTGTTACATACTAAGTTTTATGCTATTTGCTTTTAATTCTTCTCGCGTGAAGAATGCCATTTTATTGTATTTATCAAAACAAAAGAAAGCATTTATTCTGCTCACGTGTAAATATTCCGTACTTATATAATTAGGTATGAAATAAGCTAGAATTATAAAAGAAATTGAATATAAAAAACTGGTCTTGTCGTCCTTCTTTTAAAGTCTCTGTTTTCCTAAGTCTCGATTAGTTTTGAAAATGTAAGCCAAATAACTCTTTAGTTGTCATCACAATAAAACAAGATGTTCAAATTTTCAGCAGTAACGGGATAGTAGTTTTTACCGAAAAGTAAGTATAGTGTAACGTAAAGTGGAGATAATCAGTAAACTTTTATGGGCACGTGAAAAGATTGGCCGCCCTCGGTGGAGCAGTGGTCTAAGCGATGGCTTCTGATTATTCGTCCGAGATGGGTCCGGGTTTGAATCCCGGTGAGGCATTTATGTTGTGTTCGTCTTACGGCTCTGGCTCTCCCCCTTCCCTGGAACCAATGGCCATAAATTAATTGGGGCCATAAATAGCCCCCTGAGTTGCCCACGGTGGTCGTTAAACCTCTAATAAAAAAAAAAGCGTGAAAAGTTATAACGAAAGGTTAACAAATTAAAATGTTTGACACAGAGACTGGCGTCTGTTGTAAAAAGAATTTTACAGTCTGTCTTTCAGACGTAAAGACATTGTAAGAAATACGAGAATGTGTGGAAAATTATCCTCAGGGTAGAACAAATTCCTTTTCAGGTGGGCTGCTTTGCTTCTCGCGTGTATAAACAGACGGGGGGAGGTTCCGCCCCGGTGGCGGAGTGGTCTAAGGCGCTGGTCTCTGATCATTTGTCCGTAAGGGTATAATGAATATATAGCACTTCTGCTACTAAGCGAATTATCGTGAATATAGCTTTCACTAATATTATAAGGAATTCAATGCTTGTACTAAGCTAACGCTTCTTCTAATGGTTGTTGTGTTATTAATTATGAATAAACTTTCCTGCTAGTAGTGTAGTAATAATAATAATCAAGCTTATAACTGGTAGTAATGTTGTAGTAGTAATTAAGATGAATAAATTCTTATGCTGGTTGTTACTAATAACACTAAATGAAATAAACCTAACAGCCAGACAGAGGTCTGACAGTAACTATGAACTGAGAAAAACGTACTTACAACAAATTCTTTATTATTGAGACTTCTCGCTCTCACATAAACGAACTCTCTTTATACAGCACCAGCTTCCTGACACATAAACCACAGCTCACTTCGTACAACAACAAACGCTCTCTCTATACAACAACAAACGCTCTCCTTCACATAAACCAACGCTCTCCTTCACATAAACCAACGCTCTCTCTTGGTATCGTTGAACGCGCCTATTTATACTGACTACCGCCACGTCATGACTTACACTCATTGCCAGATCTTATTCAGCGGGAGAAATAACATCTCGTTCAGTAAGAAGATAATTTACATAGGAAAATAAAATAACCAGAGATAGTAAAAATCAAAAGAAAAGTGAATATAGAGTATACGTGACAAGGGGTCCGGGTTTGAATCCCGGTGAGGCATTTATGTTGTGTTCGTCTTACGGCTCTGGCTCTCCCCCTTCCCTGGAACCAATGGCGATAAATTAGGGACGGGCGACTGCTTATAGCCCACTGAGTTGCCAACGGTGGTCGTTAAACCACCAATAAAAAAAAAGCGTGAAAAGTTATAACGAAAAGTTAACAAATTAAAATGTTTGACACAGAGACTGGCGTCTGTTGTAAAAGAATTTTACAGTCTGTCTTTCAGACGTAAAGACATCGTAAGAAATACGAGAATGAGTGGAAAATTATCCTCAGGGTTGAACAAATTCCTTTTCAGATGGGCTGCTTTGCATCTCGCGTGTATAAACAGACGGGGGGAGGTTCCGCCCCGGTGGCGGAGTGGTCTAAGGCGCTGGTCTCTGATCATTCGTCCGTAAGGGGTCCGGGTTCGAAACCCGGCAGGCATGGATGTTGTGTTTGTCTTACGGCACTGGCTCTCTCCCTTCCCTGGAACCAGTGACCCTAAATTAGGGACGGGCGACTGCTTATAGCCCATTGAGTTGCTCACGGTGGTCGTTAAACCTCCAATCAAAAAAAAAAAAAGAAAAGAACAGACGGGTTGTGTTGCTGTGGTAGGAATTTAACTTTGATGGGTCAGTTGTTGCGTTGTTGTTGGGCACTTGAAATGGCCACTCCGCTTTTCGTATGCATCAAATCAGAACAGCTAGAAGTGGTCCATTTTCTGTGGGCTGAAGGTGTAAGCTGTAGCTGGATTTTTCGCCAAATTTTGCAATAATTTTGCGCAACAAATTTGCTACTGATTCGTCAGAAAGCAACTTTTGAAGTTTTTTCGGAACTCTTAGTTAGTGATAAAAAAAATCACTTCGGTACCTGAAGTAATTTTCATTTTAAAACGCCGTAAAAAGTTTTAAAAAATTGAAAGTCTTCTAGATAAATGCTTATGACTACTGGTGATATATTGAACAGAAGAGCGACAGTCCTGCGGGGATGACGGTTCTCCATCTAGACGTCCTCAGCAATTCTGCTGTACCAGTGTGGTGATGGTAGTAGTACTTTCACAAAGGCCTATGCACCTATTAGCAAGGAAGCGCACCGTGGCGTAGTGCTTGAGTTGCTACAGATTGGTTTGAGGAGATTGGCTAGTACAGCATACTGGTTTGAAACCTATTGAGAATCTCTAGAACCGATTGGATTGTCGAGTGGGTAGAAGAAGATATTGCCCAATAAACAAAGCTGAACTGGTCACTGTTTTTAATGCTTAATGACCGAACAAATTGGCGTATTTTTACAAAAAAAAAAAAAAAAAAAAAGGTGGAGAGTATTTCTCGAAGACTAGAGGCCGTCATAAAGGCCAAAGGTTTTAGCACGCAATTTTTGCATTTTCTGTTAGTACAGATTATTTGTAGACATGCAGATGTCCGTATATTAATGTTAGGATGCCGCCCCGGTGGCGCAGTGGTCTAAGCGATGGCCTCTGATCATTCGTCCGAAAGGGGTCCGGGTTCGAATCCCGGTGAGGCATGGATGTTGTGTTTGTCTTACGGCACTGGCTCTCTCCCTTCCCTGGAACCAGTGACCCTAAATTAGGGACGGGCGACTGCTTATAGCCCATTGAGTTGCTCACGGTGGTCGTAAAACCTCCAATTAAAAAAAAAAAAAAAAAAAAAAATAATGTTAGGATAGTGTATATAACTTATGCATCATTGTACCATACTATAAAGTTTGTGTCACAGGAATTAATTACTCTTTTGAAATACTCTCAGTTTCTTGTTATTTTTTGACGAGCAGTGTAAACAGCGAGCTAAAACATTATGACCACCTGCCTAATATGATATTAGTCTTCCACGGGCCGCAAAAACAGGTTCTCTCCCAGCGAGGCATGTTGGAAACGGATCAAACATTTTGGACCCGAACCCGGACGTCATACAACTGGATCCGACCCGCCCCCGACCCTGGCAAATTTGCTTTGAACTACTATATTATATAGAGATAAAGCATTCAAAAAGTATCTTCGCAGTGGGTATTTTAGGTTTATACACTGAAGAGCAATTGAATTACAGACAGCTGGCGTTATGCAAATGTGGTGCTGTTGGCGGCACTGTAAACGGAAACGACATGACGTATGCAGCGATCCGACAATATAAGGAGTGATGCGAAAGGAATCAGTCAGAGTCGGACGCAGTATGGGTAAGACGAAGGATCTAAGCGCAATTGATCGTGGGCAAATTGTCGGCGCCCGACGAATGGGTCACTCCATCTCGGAAGTCGTGCAGGCACTGGGATTTTCACGGGCCACAGTGTCACGGGTGCACCGTGAGTACATCGAGTCCGGTAAATTCATCCCTGCAAGGGCCAACTGCCGTGGACAACAGCGTATGGATGAGCGGGGTCATCGTCGGCTAGCTTGCATTGTAACAGCGGATAGACGGGCCACAGTGCAAGAAATCACTCGGCAATTTAACGCTGGTGCACAAAAACGTGTTAGCAGCCACACCATCCAGAACCATCTCCTCGCTATGGGGTACAGAAGACATCGTCCCACGAGGGTTCCGCTGCTGACCGCATATTACAGGGTGCAAAGGTTAGCATGGGCGCTGGAACATCGCCACTGCACCCTAGACATGCAGGAAAATGTTGCCTGAACTGATGAGTCGAGATTCACGTTGGTACATGCGGATGGCAGGATACGAGTACGGCGCAAACCACATGAAGCGATGGATCCTTCTTGCCAGCAGGGTACTCTTCAAGCTGGTGGGGGTGGCATTCTCGTCTGGGGACTGCTTACGTGGACTGAAATGGGGCCCTTGGTACGTGTGACATCGTCCCTTACAGGTCAACGTTACCGGGATATCCTGGACAACCATTTGCTCCCGTTTGTGCGTCTTCAACATCCCACTGGGGACCTCATCCTGCAACAAGACAATGCACCGTGCCATCACTCCCGAATTGTATACGAATGGTTGGATGAACACTCCACCGACGTGACCTCGCTTCCATGGCCAGCTAGGTCTCCTGACCTCAATCCCATCGAGCACATCTGCGATGCCATCGAGAGAGATGTTCGAGGCTCTGACCCCCCCCCCCCTTCCTCTATCAAATCTTCGTGAACTGTGGGAGCTTGTTCAGGGGTCGTGGATCCGTATGGCTTCCCAACGCTTCCGCTGTCTTGTTGAGTCCATGCCGAGACGAATCGCCGCCGTCATCAGGGCAAAAGGGGGTGATACACGTTACTAGACAGGTATCCCTAATTCAATTGCTCTTCAGTGTATATGGAAGTCAAACAAGTGTATTATAGGAACGTATAATTTACTCACTTACAGGAAGTATTGAAACTGCCGTCCTTCGTTTACAAGACAACCTAACTGTTTTACACATGTTTTCAAACACATCTGCGAGAGTCGAAAAGTCCCTCCGCAGTAATGTGAAGGCTGTTCCACCTAATTTTGATGGCGCTACAGTCAAAACTTTTAAATTAAGCAACTTGTATGTTTAATTTCAGTTTTTGCTGTTTTGTTGACAGCACGTCAAGCTTCAGAATATGTTTCACAGAAATACCATTTCTCGCAAGTTTATAAGTTGAGAGTTTCTAAAATATGGGTGATGTTTTCATCATTGCTCCTCAAAAGGAAGGCACACTTTTCCTTCTGAGGACGCTCTTCCTTCATATCATATGAAAAATAGTTTTTTTTTCAGTCCGCGGACACCAGCTTCGAGCACAAAATTCCACAGTGCGCATTTTTCTTCGATTTCTTTTTCTTTTCAGAAATATAACGGAGGTGAGACCGGGTCGAAATCGTGTGAGGAACGCCATGACCCGCTATAAATTGTCGCCCCGTTGATTCGCGACCCAAATTGCTCCAAGATTTTTAAAGGTGTCTTGTGTTCTCTCATACCAACACGTTACCAACAGATCCTTTAACTCTTGTAAGTTACGCGATAGAACTGCTGCGAATCGAATTTGTTGTTCCAAGACAAACCACAGATACTCGATTGTCTGGGAAATTTGGATTCCAGAGCAATACCTGGGAGTCTCTCTCATGTTCCACGAACCATTCTCGAAGAGTCCGGGAAGTGTGGCATGGCTCATCATTGTGCTGAAATATGGCACAAGTAGAGGGGAGTACCGTTACTATGAAAGGGTGTACCTCGTCTGCAATGATGTTCTGGTAGGCGGGAGACATGAAAGTGTCCTGCTCATGAGTGACTGGACTCATGGTTTCCCAGCAGAGCATAGCACAAAGCATTACACTTCCTCCACCGGCTTGTTTTCGTCCTACGGTGCATCCTTGTGCCATCACTTCCCCAGGTAAACGACGCACACTTACCAGGCCGTCCGCATGGTGCAACAGGAAACGAGATTCATCTGAACAAACGATCTTGTTCCAATTATTCATTGTGCAGTTTTCATGCAGCCTTGCTCATTGTAGGCACTTTCGACGCTGATCCGAGTTTATCATGGGCACTCGGACCGGACTGCTACTACGCAGCCCCATTTTCAGCAGGGCTCGATGTACTATGTGTTGTAACACATTACTTCCGTCACTGGCATTCAAATTAGCGGCGAGTTGCCTATGTTTCGTACCATACGAGAAAGCCTTTTCTCACTTCTAGCATTGATGAGCCGTGGTCGGCCCACACCTTTACAGGTGGTTTGTGGTTGTCCCCTCCTCGGACCACTCTTTGAAGGTACTAACCACCACTGACCTTGAGCACTCAACAAGCCTTGCAGTCTCGGAAAAGACTGGTTCCAGGAAAAGGAAAGAACCAGCCTTGCAGTCTCGGAAAGCAAGGTTGTGTCTTCTAGCATCGATGAGCCGTGGTCGGTCCACATCTTTGCAGGTGGTTTGTGGTTTTTTCCTTCTCGAACCATATTTTGAAGGTACTACCCACCACTGACCTTGAGCACCCAACAAGCCTTGCAGTCTCGGAAAAGACTGGTTCCAGGAAAAGGAAAGAACCAGCCTTGCAGTCTCGCAAAGCAAGGCTGCGACTTCTAGCATCGATGAGCCGTGGTCGGTCCACACCTTTGCTGGTGGTTCGTGCTTTTGCTCTTCTTGGACCACATTTTCAAGGTACTAAACACGGCTGACCTTGAGCAACTCGCAAGCCGTGCTGTCTCGGAAATCTTCTGACGCAGTCGTCTGGTCAGAGCACATTTAAGGAGACTGGAAGCTGGACAGTATTACGGGGCCCCAGTATTAGTGGAACATCTAAGATTTCACTATGGATGGCTGAATAAAAATACCAGGAGAAAACATTCTCAAAAGGTGATGAGGAAGTCATAAAAATATCCCCGCCGTGATGAAGTGTGTATCCCATGATACATAGGCGAATCAGTGTTAGCAAGAATATGTAATAAAAATCCATGGTTCCAGAACAGAATGAATACCTGTTCAGTTCTGCTTTAATGACCCCCCCTCCCCCTCAAAGTTCAGCTTGTTGAACTTATATCGAAGTAGTGGGCAAAATAATATGCTCCAAATATCGTGATTCAAACGAATTCTTTATGTATGAAAGTTTCTCCCAATTACAGACAAGTACAAAAGAACATCTGTAATGCTTTTGAAAGATTTGAGGATACTGTAGGGGCGACAATAGGATGGACTGGGAGTAGAAAGAAATATAATTTTGTTCACAAAGTAGTTTCTTATAGTTTTCGCTGTGCTATCTCCAAAAACATACTATAGAAATGTGTCAGTTCTTCAAGCATCCTGCACAATTTTAGGGCCACTTAAAAATGTAGGACCCGGGGCCGAAGCCACCTTAGCTCCCATTTTAAATGGGCTCTGCGTCTGGTCATTACAATTTGGCCTTTTCCAAGCTCGCTTAAATCCGATGTGAAGAACAAAAATAACACTTTTTAAAAGAGTTCACTATCAGGTGTTATTTATATCGTTTCATGACGTTCATACGTGCGATCTTTTACCTGCAGTTGCTCCGATTTGCATAAAGACGAGCTGGTCATAATGTTTTGGCTCTTCTGTGCGTTTTTGTTTGGGGGGGGTGTTTTTTTCAATTGGAGGTTCAAATGAAAATGATTTATTGGATCTGGTGGTACAAACATGATAAACAGGCGGACATAAACATGATACAGATATTTCACAGCATCAAGTACAAATCATACATGGTTTACAGCATGTCAAATGATCAATGTACCCAGATATAGACTAGAGATGAGTTCGGGCTCAATTTTAGGAGCCCGGGCCCAAAGGCTTCTAAAATTGGCCCGGCCTGCTTTCTTTGATTACATGTATTTGCTGAGCCCGGGCCCGGACTCTTGGAAAATTTTGCTTATCAAGGCTTGCAGTTATGCATTATAAACTGGCCAAAGATATGGCCCAAGCAAGGATTAGTTTAAAAATCATTAGTTTCAAAAGTTTAGTTCAGTAAATCCACTTCACAATGTTAATATGTTTTTAGAAATACTACGCATAAAGCCAAATGTTCTAAAATGTGGATTTGAAAATAAATAAATAATCAACGTGCCCTTCGACCGTATCAGGGGAATCAGTAATTTTGGTAAAAGCTGAAGAAAAGAAAATCGTTTAGAAACAAAAAATTCCATTCGTTATTTCTTTTTGATTTCTAAATTTACTTTTATTTTGAATAAAATGCATTACGCCGTACAGACAGTTGCAAGTGTTTGAAATTTTGACTCTAGAAAACTAATCTTTGCAATATAATTTACATATATGCTAATTGGTAGAGGTAGTTTAGAGTGATGTAGTAGAATATAAAAAAGCATGTAGGGAAATTTCCAAAATTAAAAAAAAAGAACGTTAAAGAATTCCAGACCAGATTATTCTGCATTTTGTAACATTAACAAAGCTTTGCGCTTAATAGTATAATAATCATAATATTATCATATGTGTGTGCAGTTTCCAGATCAAGTTCATCGTGAAAAGAGAGAGAGAGAGAGAGAGAGAATTGCATCTAATGCCTCAGCGCTTCAACTTGATCTTCTTTTCTCTAAAACTCGACCTGCTGCACTAAAAACAAACGTCACCCCAAAAATCGTGGGAGTGAGGAAATTTTAAAAAATAAATAACAATACTTCTAACTGCACAATTTTGGTAATTAATACATCATTTTAAAGAAAAGATTCTTGTTTTTTAATAAAATACAAAAAATGGGAATGCGATTTTTTCCCAGTTTTTCGATACGAGACCTCCTTAAACTAATCCTTGCTTGGGCCATAACTTTGGACAATGCATAATGCAAGTCTTGCTAAGCAAAATTTGTCTTGCAATGGCAGCTAGCTTAGGAAATTGAAAATCCTTCCACCATGGTAACAAATCCACAATGAAATTCAACACGTGTAATTCAACCGGGCTGGGAATTACACATGTTGGATTAATTACAGTGTTGCATCACTCGGGAGCGAGTGCGCACCTTTTCACTGTATTGGAAATTGAGAAGTAATCGGAAAAGCGGAAAAGAAATGGAAAAAAAAAATTAATCAAATGAATGGGAGAGATTTTGGGGAGCTGGTGTAAGAATTATTAAAATAAGGATTTTATAAACTTCACGCTCTTCAGACGCTCTGCATTTCACAATTTAATTTTCCCCTTAGATTTTCTTCCGTGGGTTCGCGCCTAGGAAGGTCAGGAAAGTACCGCTCTTCCCCTTCACCCCCACCCCACCCTCTCTCTCTTTCTCTCAGAGTCGAAGGGTTTCCAGCAGTCCGCTTGCTGTGGCATGGGACCGCGGGGCATCCTTTCCCTAACTGCTACGAGCCAGCAATATTGGGTAAGACATAGTAATTCAAGTCAGAGAAATAGCGGGTAGACATTTTATTGGAGCTCGGCGCCAGTCGTCTTGAGATTTGATGCACCAGGTCTGGAAGAAAAGAATTGCTTGACGCCAGGCCAAGGAAAACTATAGCAGTTTTATGATAGTAAGATTTACGACCTCAGAGATCCGTAGGCAACGAAGTTCCTAGAATTTGAGGGCGGACACAGATTTTGGACGGGGCGAAGGATGGCAAGTCAGAGAAATGGCGGGAAACCCAGAGCAAATTAGATCGGGAAATGATAATTGTTTGACCAATCTGTAAATTGGTAGGAGGATCCGGGAAGAAAAAATTTTTTGGTAGGTCAGGAAGAGGAGCGAGAGAATTATATCAGTCGGCATGAATACTTCGAAAGAAGGATGACAGAAGTCAGAGTTGGCATAAGCACTTCAGGAAGAGAGGAGATAGCATGAATACTGCGAAAGAAGGATGACAGAAGTCAGAGTTGGCATAAGCACTTCAGGAAGAGAGGAGATAGCATAAAAACTTCGCTAGAATGATATTCCAGCCCTCATCGTGGGATAGAAGGTAGGATAATCCGACCTTAAAGTTTCCTCTTGTTTACATAATTAGTATGTTGAACCGAAAATTAAAGAAGAGCATAGTAGACTAAGTTAAGGTTGAAAGTAAAACCAGCTCTAAATTAATGCTGAGAAAAGTAGGGCAGAAATAGACTAAGTTAAGGTTGAAAGTAAAACCAGCTCCAAACTAATGCTGAGAAAAGTAGGGCAGAAATAGAAGAAATGGAAATGGTTGAGTAAAGTGAATACCATTGATCAGAGCAGGAAATTGTGTAGTATAGGGAATCATTTTTTTAGTAAATTATGTTTCGAAATATTTCAGAATTATATTAAATTAAAATAAGAAATTAAAGTTAACCTTTAAATAAATAATTTTTCTAAAAGGGTCTTCAAACATTTTCATATGACTGAGTGTATATTTTTCTAGATTTCAAGCCTTCATCAGGCAAAATAAACATATTTTATTTTCCCGTTATTATGAGTCGGCTACATTTCATTTGAGTGTACAATTTTGTAAAGTAAAAAAAAAAGGTTAATAACGATTGAGTGTTGGATGGGTGAATAAATGATTTGGGATGAATGTTCAGAAAAATCCTCCAGTGCAATACTGAGTAACTTACGCATCAGTGCTAGTAAACAAATCAAAATTTGTAAGTTAACGAATTATTCAAAAAGAAATGAAAAGCTAGACGATTACTTTAAAACATTGCGGCACTCAGCGGACCCCGATACACGGAACGTCGGCTGGGTGAAACACAACGCCCATCCTCGAATAGCGAGCCTGTGTTTTCTCTAATACTGGGAAAACATAGTTTTTGAGATTCGAGTGATTACCCTTATTACTAATAATGACGCGGGGCAATCCAAAAGCCCCCTCAGCATTAAATGGTGCCGTGTCACCAGGATTTTTCGAACCATGACTTATAGCGGACTGGAAAGGAAATATTAGAAGTTAAAAGTAAAAAATAAAAATTTGTTTGTTGGTTGATATTAGTGATGAGAATACAGTTCACGATAATAGTTCGGAATAATCAACATAGGAATAATAAATGAAGATTAAATGGAAATATATAGGCGACGAGTTAACGAGAAGAGAAAAATTCAATTTTTCATTCAGTTGATAAGTGTATGTATATAATTTGTATTTCTGTATAGTGTGTAAAGTGCAGTACTTCATGATAAGTATAGGGAATTTTCCCCAGATGTCGAATTGGGTTAGGGGTGACCTAAGAGTTATGTTTTGATCCTCAGGTAAGTATTGAGAAAAATAATTGGGTACTAGTAAGCAAGGCAGGAAGTTAGTTCAGTAGTAACTGCAGAGTATTTATATGCGTAGCAAATGTGGTAGTGAGTAGCAAGGAATTTTGTTATTGAATAAAGTGTCGGTGGAACAGTAAGAATTCTAATTGTATCAAGATGGGGGATAGTGATGGTGAGGAAAATTCAAACGAAGCTAGGGGAGCAGAAAGTAACGAGATTCAAGAAGACAGCAATAGACAAGTAGACGCAACTAGAAATACTCAAAGAACCATCCAATCAATGGCGGGAATGCTATCTTATTTGCCAAATTTTTCAGGAAATACCGATGAGGGAATCAATGCAAAACAATTTTTCGAGATGATTGATAGTGTGGCTGAGGTAGCAGGATGGACGGACGCCGTTAAAATTATGGCGGCGAAAGCAAAATGCAGGGCAGCGGCGAGCCAATTTCTGACAGACGTAGCTGATATCAGGAGGGAGACCAGTTATAAGAAGTTCAAAGAAGCCATTATTGAAAGATTCGAATCCCAGCAACCGGTGATGGTCCGTATGCATAAGTTTACAACGTGCCGTCAAAGAGCAGAAGAAAAGTTTCGGAATACGTGGCCAGATTGAGGGGGCTAGCTCACCAATACCTAGGGCAGGTAGATCAGTCGAACCGTGAGGTAAGGGAAATGGCAGACCAGGCAAAAATGTCCCAATTCCTTAACGGGCTAGACCCGAAGTTAAAAAGATCGGTATTATCATTTGCACCGAACACTTTCGCTGAAGCAGTCAAGCGGGCGACCTTAGAGGGGCAGAATAATGAACTTATTGCCTCTAGTGTAAACGTAACAGACACCGAAGAGTGGAACCAAGATAGAGTTCGGAGAGGAGTACCGAAAGATAACACAGATAGTGCGGTATCTGAATTATGCAACTTGCTTGCCCGTCAGATGGCCGACCACGAATCACAGGTCAATACGTTGAGAAATGAAGCAACGGAGTTAAACAGGAGGTTAGAACAAGCGGAGAGGGCACACCGGGAGCATGTGCAAAGAATTAGAAGGCTAGAGGAAAACAATAATCAGCAAAGAGTAGATAGAAGGGATCCGAACCAAATTTGTTTTAGGTGTGGAAGCCCAAACCACTTTTTAAAGGAATGTTCTCTTAGCAATCCAACATCTTTTGGTAATAGATACGTAGGAAATAATTCAAGGAGATATGGATATGCTGGAGACAATAATTTTAGGGAGCAAGGTTTTTCCGGGGAAAGGCGAACGGCTAACCCATTAAGCCAAGGCAGCCATCGGGAGCAGGATTTCCCTACGGGAGGGCGCTCGGTGCATTCGCCTCCTCCGCCAGATGTAAGAGGAACTCGAGGACGCAGCAGCTAACCTAGCGGGCGCAGGGCGAATTACGATAGAGGAGCAGAACGCGAAAATTTCCGGGATAGAGGATACGATTCAAGGAGAAATGATGTGGAAAGATATAGTAGGCAGAATCAGCAGGTGCACTTCCAGGATAATTATTCTGGCAGAGCAAATGATAGGAGGCAAGGACAGAGGAATTTAAACTAGGTGGAGGTCGTGATAACGGGACCGTTCTCGGCCGGAGAAATAGAAAGAAAAAGGTCTCTGTAGTGTTAACCACTTGTTCAATCCAGGAGCACGAAGCTTTGCCACTGATTGAAGTAAAAATTGCAGGACATCGATATCGCGGTTTACTGGATTCTGGGGCAGGGGTGTCAATTTTGTGTCCTACAGCGTTGCAGGAGATTTGCAAGAGAATGCAGTGCAGGCCTCAGGAATCATTAATGAAAATCTCAGGAATAACTGGAACCCTTTAGAAATAGCAGCCTGTTATGAGTTACCAATACAGATAGGGAAGGATGTTGTTAAACATACCTATCACGTTACTCGGAAGAAGTTGCACCCAGATTATTCGCTTATCTTGGGGTGGGATTTTCTAAAGGCCCACGGTTTTGCATTTGATGCAGGGTCAGGGATTTTAGAGAGAAGAACGCTGGTATCGAAGAGGAGGGCCCGTAAGCAGCGTAGAGAAGAGAAACGTAGGGCAGCTCGTGTGAATAAGATTGCACCAGTGGTGAGAAGAGAAGAGCAGATAAAGAGGAAAGAGATTACTTATCCTCCGGATGAAACCAAAGCAGGAAAGCTAATTAGGAAGGAAATAATTCCTCCGAGCGCAGAGAAAATCGTTTGGGTCAATTGCCCACCTTTTTCGAGGAATTATTTAGGGCAAGTGTTAGTGCAGCCAGTGGAAAAATTTAGTCAAGGATGTGTTAGGGTAGGGCGTTCAGTGAATACTCTAGGAACCTCGGGTAAAATTCCAGTTTTAATGGCTAATTTAACAGAGCAACCCTTCCACCTTAACAAAAGCACGAAGTTAGTGTACATTCAGCCTATCGTTGATGCGGGGACGCTCCAGGAGGGTAAAAGAGAAAAATTACCTCCGCTTACTCCTAAGGATTTTAATCTTGAAGAAGTGGATCCAAAGTGGAGGCGACCACTCGCTTCTCTTATAATGAATTATAAAGACGTTTTTGCCCGTTCTATGAGCGAGTTGGGTAAATGCAATTTACTCTACCATGAGATCAATCTGAACACGGACGTGCCAATCGTAGGAAAAATGTATAGAGTTCCACATCACCTCAGGCAGGAAGCTCAACAGCAAATCAAGGATTTGTTGGATGCCGGCATTATTACGGAGAGCGCTTCACCCTACAGAGCACCAATGTTGCTCGTTGCTAAAAAAAGCATCCCATCAATTTCGTTTATGTATAGACTTCAGGGCTTTAAATGAAGCAGCTATACCCGATAGCTATCCCTTGCCTAGAATAGAAGATTTATTAGAGCAGGCTCAGGGCAACAAATTCTTCACCACGTTAGATATGAAAGCAGGCTTTAATCAGATGGAGATAGCGGAGCGCGACAAGCACAAAACAGCATTCACTACCCCATGGGGCTTGTTTCAATTCGAGAGGTTGTGTTTTGGCTACAAAACTTCTCGAATAGCTTTCAGAGATTGAGTGATGCTCTTCTGTACGGATTGGCAGATTTTAACATAATGTGTTTCATAGATGATATATTTATCGCGTCAAAAGATGAAGAGACACA
Source organism: Macrothele yani (assembly GCA_039090855.1). Taxonomy (NCBI): domain Eukaryota; kingdom Metazoa; phylum Arthropoda; class Arachnida; order Araneae; family Macrothelidae; genus Macrothele; species Macrothele yani. Next base: position 17,192,302 of record CM076989.1, read on the forward strand.
CCTTATCAAATTGGAAGCTGTTTTTAAACGTCTCAGAGAACACCATTTGAAGTTAACGCCGGACAAGTGCTCATTTATGAAAACGGAAGTAAAATTTTTGGGTCATGTGGTTAGTGGAGAAGGGAATTCGTCCAGATCCCAGTAATCTGCATAAGGTCAATATTTTTGGAACTCCTAAGACTCTCAGGAGCTTACGGGGATTTTTGGGTTTATGCAATTACTACCGGAAATTTATACCATCCTATTCTGACATTGTAGCACCCATGACCGACTTGACAAAACAAGGGAAATTTAATTGGACACCAGAAGCCAACCGAGCATTTCTTCAAATCAAGAATTGTCTATTAAGTGACACGGTATTAATTCATCCTGATTACAGCAAACCTTTTTACCTTCACTGTGACGCAAGTCATACAGGAGTGGGCTCGGTCTTGGAACAATACTCATCTGATGGCATATTGCAGCCAATCGCATTTATGTCACGGAAATTAAATCCAGCCGAAATGAACTACCCAGTTATCGAAAAGGAGATGTTGGCCGTAGTTTGTGCCCTAAAGCATTGGAGACATTATTTACTAGGAAAAGAGTTCTATGTGATTAGCGACCATCGTCCTCTTACGTATCTTCAAAATATCAAAGACGCAAATAGCAGATTGAATCGGTGGAGAATGGCTCTTAGTGAATTTTCTTACAAAATTTTGTATCAACAAGGGAAGCAAAATGTCGTGGCTGATTATTTGAGCAGGCAGCACGGAGTTGAGTCACCGGAGAGCGCTGAAGGAGAAATCAGGGGCGTGTCTCTTCTGACCGCTGAAGAGGACCAATCAGAAACAGCTCGTGTTAAAGCACTGCAAAGAGCAGACGCCGATCTCGCTCCGATCATTGACATGCTGGAAAAACAACGCATCCCAGTAGGCAAACATAGGGTTAAGGATAGTTTTTTCCTAAACTCTGAAGGATTGTTATATCATTTCCAATATCCTGACAGGAGCGCATCTGGAGATGAATTTTGGGAGCAGCTTGTAGTTCCTCACGCTATGATACATGAAGTTTTAAAACGTTGTCATGATATTCCCTCGGTAGGACACTTCGGCGGAGACAAAACTGTCTCCTATGTTAGAAAACGTTATTTTTGGATAAACTTGTATGCGGATGTTAAAAATTATGTAGCTTCTTGCGAAAAATGTAATGAAAGGACAAACCACAAACTAAAAGGAGTAGAGAAACTGCAGCGAGTGGAAACGGGTTCTTACCCCTTTCAAAAAAATTTCTTTAGACATTTGTGGCCCGTATCCTACAACTGCTGACGGAAATAAATACCTACTTGTCATGATTGATTCGTTCACCAGGTATGCTGTTTTAGTGCCTATGCCAGACCAAAAAGCAACTACAGTCGCAAGGGCATATTTCGACCATGTCATAAGTATTTATGGTACGCCGGAAACTAATTTGTCAGATAACGGTGGATGCTTCATCTCTGAGGTATTCACCAATTTATTGGCAAGATTGGACATAAGAAGATTGAATACGACATCCTTTGCACCCTGGAGTAATGGCCAAAACGAAGCTAGCCACAGGTTTCTTAACAAATCATTAAGTTGTCTAGTTAATGAGAGACAAGACGACTGGGACACCTACATTCCTATGATAAGACTAGCATATAATACTACAAACCATTCAGCAACCAAATATGCTCCAAGCTATTTGGTGTTTGGGAGAGATTTAACGGTTCCATCCGACATTTTACTTCCGCCTCGCCGACAAACATATTATAGTGAAGAGGATTATGTAGAGGCATTCAACAATAAGATGAGAAAAGCCTACGAGTTGGTTCATGGAAATCTGCAGGAGGCTGCAGCAAAGCAGGAAAAGTATGCAGACAGGTTTGCCAGAGAAAAGGACCTGAGAATTGGTGACAGAGTATTTTTGCATACGCCTTATATCGACCGTGGTCTTTCTGATAAAATTGCCAGAAAAAACAGCGGTGAGTGGAAAATTGTGTCTTTTCCATCAGCCGTCAATGTGCGACTAGTATCTTTGAAGGACGAGAGGAAACAACAGGTAGTGCATAAGAACCGCGTATTCAAAGCACCTCTACGGAGACATCACCTAGAGAATAACTCACCGGAGCGAGAGCACGTCGAAGAAGCAGAAAACGATAATGAGGAGTTAGAAGATTTAACAGCTCATTCGGATTCGACAGAAGAGTACGAATTTATTCCTCAATTTGATTTGGAGGTTACGCCGACAGCGGTGGCAGTGCAGAGCACGCCTCAGCAAGCTAGCAATCCGATCGCCGAAAAGGTGAGAAGGACGCCGTTCCTTAGAGAACCGTACATGCTGAGAAACCGTAACTCGCAACCAGAGCCGACCGTGAATCATGTTACGAAGCCTAAAACGGTGTATACTCCAGTATATAGCAATATACCGGAAGGTGTGAGTGTCACAAAACCAGAGCAGCAGGAGATGGCTAAAAGGAATCAAAAGTTTGGAGCCACGGACAAGGCTGATTTAATAGGGAAATTTATTGCTCAACTGAAGCTAGCACCTAAATCATCGGGAGAATCGTGGATCGAGCAGGCGGAAAATTGCTTACAGGATATTCAGAACGTAAGCGAGAACTCGACTGCAGAAAATTCGAATGATGATACTGTACGGTATGTGTATCCGAAATATGCTGAGGTACGACGAACATCCCAAGAATCTTGGGTATAGCATGGAGAGCTAGGCAGAAGCGGAGAGCCGAAGAAAAAAAAAAAAAAAAAAAACTTGAGTGCTCAATTTTGGTTGTGAACGCTGAAAATCAAAATCAGTAGAAGCCTACATTTTTAATCGCACTCAGTATTGGCAATTCAGCAGGTTTAGCACAGCAGAGTATTATTGATAACCAGCGTATGGTATCAAATTTCATTGTATAAAAAAAACCTGTGTGTCAGAGTTATTTTGTCTTCACGGACGCATTCGTAAAGGTTAAGTAACTTGTGGGATAAAATTTAGAGAAAATATTTTTTTTTCCTCTGAAAACATTTTTGCAAATAATGTTAATGATTTGTTCACACTTTATGATAATTGTCACTTTACTTCAGGTATATTTCTTCTAATTCACTGCGTATATCACTTGTAATTGTTAATTCTCATGCGATAAATTGGGAAGGTGTAACTTTGAATAGCCAACAGTTCTACCAGTGCATATATTGATTACGTGAAAGGCAAGTACTCATCAGCCAGGAATAGTTTAGGTACTTTAGTTGCAGGAGAAAAAATGATTGAGTTCAGTGCTTTCAGGTTAAAATTATGTTCGCTACGTTGGATAATGATTAACATAATTGTCCAAGTAGGTTAAGTAGTATCAACTTATTTATGCGTAAATTTCAGTTACCTAGATAAGAATAAAGGTAATAACAGTAATTTGCATCAGAGTAGTATCCGTAGTGTTCGGAATTTTATTAGATGGACATTCTGCTGTGGGAGGCACTTATATAATAGAATAATAATTGTCACCAATACTTATTAAAAGTTAGCACATTCAGTTGCATATCAATTTTGAGTAGTAAAGATAGTAAGAATAGTTAGCGATGTCAACTCTCGACAGCATTTCGCAGTTTACAGTAGCGAATGAATAATTCATCGCTAATTCTTCGATCAGTTCAGTAATGATATATATTCTCGGTATTGTAAAGCAAATTAGTAATTTTCTTGACAAGCACGTGAGTAGAGGATATCAGGAGAGTATTACCTTTTGGGAGATTTGCTTAGGGCAGTTAAGCCGAAAATAGTGGTTTCACTAGGCTAAGAATAATGAATGGGAGAGATAATAATTCGGAGCACGCCTGGGATACCCTACGAAAAATAAATGTTCACTTACCTTGTGTGTATCCAGTGTAATCCAAATAATGTAGCTGAAAAAAAAAAAAAAAAGAAAAAAAAAAAAACATGTGTAAGGGAAATAAGGTAGAAAAAAAAATATATATATTGGGTGACATTATGGTCAAGGCACTTTGGCAAAGGGTATCTGACCATAACGTACAAGAACGTAAGACCATGCGGCGTGTCTTTTAGAAGAATGAAAAAAAAAAAAGCGTGGCAGAGTCAACGGGGCTTCCTTTCTGGAAAGAAGGAGTAAAGACAGGAAACGGCGACAGGAAGTAATTCCTATCGTTCCTACACCCCCAAGCCTCAAAGGACCAGAAAAGGCAAGCAGGAAACGGGTTGTAATAACCTTGGGTGGAAAGGTCAAGATTGACTCCCAGCTTTTGGCGTGAGTACCTGAGCGAAAGGGGTGACTTCATATGACCCCCCCGAACGCAAGCAAGGGGTTTCTCTCAGACCCAGCTAAAGAAAAGGGTGTTTAGAGCGAAATCGATGTAGAGGGCTAAACACTTAAGCAGTTAGTAAAACAAATAAAGGAGAATATTTTAAAGTAAAAGTATAAATCACAAAAGGGGAAAGTAGTTAAATGGAAGAAATAGTGTCTTATGCGAAAATTCAGTGTTGATTCGGAAGCATGGTCGTGTACATTCTGCGCGCCGACGATGGGAGTTTCAGGAATAAATTTTTGTTTAGGTGAAGGTGATGTGTGAAATGGATGTGTGTGTGTGAATGATTGAGTGATTTTGTCTTAATTATAGAGCATCGAAATTTCTTGTCATTTCCTTGTAATCGTAATCGCAAAAATGCACACTTACATGAAAGGATAAAAGAAAAATAAAATACAATATAATAATAATAATAATAATAAAAAGAAATAAGTGAATAAAATAAAATAGAAGCAAAGAGAAAAGGAGAGCCGAGTCAAAACGAGGAGATTAGTGGCCGTGCGCCAAGGTAATGTTAAGAATCCACGGATTCACGAAAAAAAAAAAAAAAGATATGTGTTAGTTTGATATAAGCTTGTTCTACTATGCTCATATTGATTTCCAGAAGGAAAGGTTAAACAGATTAGGCATAATTCTAACAATAATCGAAAAAAAAAAAAAAAAAGAGGAACCGTATGGCGGAGTGTCCTATTTCTATGCTGAAGTTTTTTTTTACAGGGCTAGGTCAGCCATAACCAGAGTAGTGGCTACATGCAAAGCAGAGACTATGTGCAGACACATATAGCAGCTTCATCCCAATAGCTGTCCGTGTCGAGGTATTCGGACCGCTGCTTTGAAAGAAAAAAAAAAAAAGAGAGAAAAGAACACTAAATATACATTCCTGTGGGACAATGCCCTTTGACAGACATTGCTTATGAATGAAAGAATCAATTCTCCAGAGTGTGAGCGTTCCTACCACTATTGTGGGGACAGTGGAAGCGCCACAGAGAGATGACAAAGGGACTTGTGAAAGTGAGTGATCTCATCCTCTCAGTGGAATTTGCGTACAAAGCGCAGTGAGTCTGCCAGGACTCTGGACGCAGCGAAAAGAAAAGAGGAAAATTTTCTTTCCTCTGACAGTCAATATCCGAGGACGGAAAAGCGTCGAAAGAAGGAGCTTCCAGTAGAAATATTACGATAATAGTGTTGTGCAAGCCGTTCGGAATCAACAGTGCATGAACTATGTAGTGTTGGCAGCATCAGTTCGCGTTGTTACTGCTATTTGTGGAGGTATAAAGGACCTCTACTATCATTGGTGTAGACGATATACTGTCTGCGGTTTTCGTAAAAAAGGCTTCGCCTGAAGGAGCGAGTGCTATAAATTTGTGCAAATAACATTAACCAGGAACTTCAGCGGCACTTGAAGTTACCGACGCTTCATTCGAACTGAACAACCGTCGCTGCATTCAAACTGATCAACGAACTGCGGGAAGGTACGGACGGAATACGGCAAATGCTACTCAGAGTGACTGGAGCGGACAATTTCATGTATTCTGTGTGGAACTGAGCAACGGAGATGACGTTACCTCGGACCACTCAATGTGGTGGTCTTGGACATTGTATTATAAAACTGTGAAGTACACTTATCCTGGAATTTATGGAATAGGTGGTGTGACATTCCAAGTGTGACCGTAGTGTCCACTGATTTCGAATTCTGTGCTGAATCTGAGCACCAGATAAAGTGAAAGAAAAAAAAAAAAAAAAAAAAAAAACACTACTCTAATTGTTGTGCGATGCTGATAAGCGCATGGTGCGTTCACGAAAAAAAAAAACACTTTTTAGATGATTCATACCTAAGCAGTGTGTTACTTGTCATCGTCAATTCCTAATGAAAAAAAAAAAAAAGTGACTACCTGTACATATATTTCAATTATTTATGCAAGACCCTAATAACCATTCTTTATAGTCATTTAACTCTAAAAATTGTGCATTTATGTATTGCAGTGTGATGTATGTGATTATGTTATTTACTTGCTCTGATCAACGTAGGGCATCGGCAGAAATAATGAAGACGGGATATTCTAACTCAGGGTCTTCTTGCCCTGATTTCAGTCTTTCAATTCTGCGAAGGGAGATAATGTTGCATCACTCGGGAGCGAGTGCGCACCTTTTCACTGTATTGGAAATTGAGAAGTAATCGGAAAAGCGGAAAAGAAATGGAAAAAAAAATTAATCAAATGAATGGGAGAGATTTTGGGGAGCTGGTGTAAGAATTATTAAAATAAGGATTTTATAAACTTCACGCTCTTCAGACGCTCTGCATTTCACAATTTAATTTTCCCCTTAGATTTTCTTCCGTGGGTTCGCGCCCTAGGAAATTCAGGAAAGTACCGCTCTTCCCCTTCACCCCCACCCCACCCCACCCTCTCTCTCTTTCTCTCAGAGTCGAAGGGTTTCCAGCAGTCCGCTTGCTGTGGCATGGGACCGCGGGGCATCCTTTCCCTAACTGCTACGAGCCAGCAATATTGGGTAAGACATAGTAATTCAAGTCAGAGAAATAGCGGGTAGACATTTTATTGGAGCTCGGCGCCAGTCGTCTTGAGATTTGATGCACCAGGTCTGGAAGAAAAGAATAGCTTGACGCCAGGCCAAGGAAAACTATAGCAGTTTTATGATAGTAAGATTTACGACCTCAGAGATCCGTAGGCAACGAAGTTCCTAGAATTTGAGGGCGGACACAGATTTTGGACGGGGCGAAGGATGGCAAGTCAGAGAAATGGCGGGAAACCCAGAGCAAATCAGATCGGGAAATGATAATTGTTTGACCAATCTGTAAATTGGTAGGAGGATCCGGGAAGAAAAAATTTTTTGGTAGGTCAGGAAGAGGAGCGAGAGAATTATATCAGTCGGCATGAATACTTCGAAAGAAGGATGACAGAAGTCAGAGTTGGCATAAGCACTTCAGGAAGAGAGGAGATAGCATGAATACTGCGAAAGAAGGATGACAGAAGTCAGAGTTGGCATAAGCACTTCAGGAAGAGAGGAGATAGCATAAAAACTTCGCTAGAATGATATTCCAGCCCTCATCGTGGGATAGAAGGTAGGATAATCCGACCTTAAAGTTTCCTCTTGTTTACATAATTAGTATGTTGAACCGAAAATTAAAGAAGAGCATAGTAGACTAAGTTAAGGTTGAAAGTAAAACCAGCTCTAAATTAATGCTGAGAAAAGTAGGGCAGAAATAGACTAAGTTAAGGTTGAAAGTAAAACCAGCTCCAAACTAATGCTGAGAAAAGTAGGGCAGAAATAGAAGAAATGAAATGGTTGAGTAAAGTGAATACCATTGATCAGAGCAGGAAATTGTGTAGTATAGGGAATCATTTTTTTAGTAAATTATGTTTCGAAATATTTCAGAATTATATTAAATTAAAATAAGAAATTAAAGTTAACCTTTAAATAAATAATTTTTCTAAAAGGGTCTTCAAACATTTTCATATGACTGAGTGTATATTTTTCTAGATTTCAAGCCTTCATCAGGCAAAATAAACATATTTTATTTTCCCGTTATTATGAGTCGGCTACATTTCATTTGAGTGTACAATTTTGTAAAGTAAAAAAAAAAAGGTTAATAACGATTGAGTGTTGGATGGGTGAATAAATGATTTGGGATGAATGTTCAGAAAAATCCTCCAGTGCAGTACTGAGTAACTTACGCATCAGTGCTAGTAAACAAATCAAAATTTGTAAGTTAACGAATTATTCAAAAAGAAATGAAAAGCTAGACGATTACTTTAAAACATTGCGGCACTCAGCGGACCCCGATACACGGAACGTCGGCTGGGTGAAACACAACGCCCATCCTCGAATAGCGAGCCTGTGTTTTCTCTAATACTGGGAAAACATAGTTTTTGAGATTCGAGTGATTACCCTTATTACTAATAATGACGCGGGGCAATCCAAAAGCCCCCCTCAGCAACAGTAATGAAATTCAAGACGTGTAATTCCGGGTTTTCGGTAGTTAATGAATTTTGAGCCCGTCCGGGGCCCGAGCACGTTTCGAATGTAAGCAATGTTGATCAAGTAACATGTTGTGAACAAGTATACATTAAACATGGGTTTTACCATATGCTAAATGACCAATGTACACAGATAACCAGTGTTGAACAAGTAACACATTAAGAGCCAGTGCCGAAAGACAAACAGAAACATCCATGCCTCAACGGGATTCGAACCCGGACCCAACTAGAGCGAATGGTCAAAAGCCAGCGCCTTAGACCACTGCGTAATAATGACATAATGACCGTACACATAATAATGAAACGTTTTCGTATCATCCAGTTCGTGTTGAAAAGATGCCGACTCTGCATTTGAGTATTTATTTAAAGAGCACGTAAACGTCTGAAGAGAAAAAATTGCTGTCACATGAAGAAAAGAGAAAGCGTATTTACCTTCTTACTTAAAGTGGATAAACACGATTGGACAGTAACGCAGCCTTATGTTTTCTTTCGAAACCCCAAAGGGCACGCACTCGTGGAATGGAACAAAAGGGGAAGAAATCCTCCCTTACGGAAGGTTGAAAATCGAGAACACTAAGTGGCTGTTTCAGTAACACAGGTCAATACTGTGGTCATGACCACCTGCGCTGCGTGATCTTTTTTCTTTCTAGACGCATTCGCCATTTAAGCTTGGGTGCTCTATATTTTCTCGTCTGCGTTGCGTTTTCATAACTTGTTGTTATAGAACTTCCTGATAAAGTTCATGCTGGAGTCCTGAAGAGATAAATGTAGTCAGGATTGATTGAGGCGATCAAACCATGCCTGTAAATTTAGTCTTGGAGTCTGTTATAAAAACGCACGTACCTAAAGGAGAACAGCACCTTATAAATTCCTCCATGAAAAAAATTATATTCTATTCCAGATGGAGCAGAGCTGTAAAATAATCATTGTAAAACGAATTCAGTGGCGAACAAATTTCAACAACAATTTAACAGTGAAAGAATTTTATAAATCCTCCCATGGCTGAATCTAACATCAAAAAACGCTCAAAATCATTTGTTGCACCAGATAATTATTTTTCTTTTACAAATTTGATTTTCGAAAAAAAAAAATACAGGTAGGCTCAGTTCTGATTGAGCCGTCAGTTTGGAACATAGGACTACGACTTGCAGATCGGAGAGTTGAAATTAGCTAGTCGAGTATGGTTTCAAAGCGTTTATTTAATTTGTTATAGCCAACACAGGTCTATGTCCAGGTGGCGTTTTTGTTCTTCTGTTTGCACCCGTATCTCCGCTTCTAAAAACCCTATTGAGAATTTTCTTTTACTCTATGCCGTTCGGTACAATGAAGATGGAGAACGTTATGCTTTTTAATAATGCACTGCTTACCCGCTAGGAGGCGTAAAGTTCAAACCTATTTCTCGCTATCACTACTTTTGGGAGGTGTAGTTTAAAAGTCTTTTCCCATAGCATAGCTCTTGTCATGAAGAATACTTTCGCCTATTTTCAACTTTTCCATTATGCAAAATTCTTTTGCTAGGAAGCATAGAATTAATTATGCAGTCGAAACTCGTTATAACGAAATTCATGGGGGACAGCAAAAAAATCGCAACAACGTGTTAAAACGTTATTGCGGAACTTTCGTTAAAAATTTAGTACATAGTACAGAAATTTTCATTACGCATAAGATTGCAACACTATAGTTGCGGAATAGTGCCCATAGAGACAAGTGAAGGTAATTTATTTGTAATGGGAAGTTTTTGCTGAAGTAATACAGAAATATATAAGCTTCAGTTAACTTATTAGCACGAATTATGTACTGTACATAGTTTTACTTATATGTATGTACATATTGTATTATTTCTTTTACCCTAAATTAAGAATTTATCACTTTTATACATCTTAATAAAATACTGTCATGTGATCCAAGAAACAATGTACGTGCATACTGCATTACGTGTCTTTAAATTTAAAGTAGTGTAATTAAAGCATTTTATTTAGTTCCATTTTGATGCAAAGCATATTTACATACGGCAAACTGTGAAACAGTTCAAACATACCGATTGGATTTTGAAGTACGACGTAAATAGTCTGTTTTCGTTTTACCATGGCGTCTTTAGTTATAACTGTATTCATAATATTTAGCTAGCTGCTAACTTCTTCAATATAAAGTCCTCGGTTCTGTTAATAGTATCCAACTTTCTCTAAACATTCAATTTCGTTTACTGGAGAAACATCATAATAATAGTTCAGATTTCCATCTCATTTTCATTGGGTGAATACCCATTTTCTTCAAAGTCTTTTAGCTAAACATGTAGTCACTTTTGTTCTTTTGTTGGCGTTTCATAGGATCTAAAACGTTTAGAGCTTTAAAGAGAGAGAAAACGTATAAAGTTTTGCTTGAGCATTTCTCCCAAGAAGCTTACTTTGTAATAAGGTGTTTTTCGTTGCACAAAGTATTTCGTTATAACGCTTTGTATTTCTTTTATGTATACAATAAACCAAACAAGTTTGCACGTTTTTTTTTTTTTTTTTTTGTTGTAACTTGCTTTTTGTAATATCGTATTTCGTTATAACATTTTATATTTCTTAAATAAATACAATAATCGAAACAATTTCACAATTTATTTTTTTTCATTGTAACATGCTTTTTGTTATATCGTATTTCGTTAAACCGAGTTTTGACTATAGTTGTAAACACAAACAGATAAGTTCAGTGTAGAACTATAAACAATTCAGCCGAAGAAAATATAGTAACGAACGCTTCGGCTGCCATCTGTAATACGACTTCGAAGAAATTACAACTTGCTGACTAAACAGAGACAACTCACATGCTCAATAGCTGAATTACTCATGCCACACCCATTGCTTAAGCAATGAGATAATGGCTTATTAAGAAAGTAATGCCTACTCCTTAATAACATTTGAAATTTTGAAGTGATTTTAATGAAACTGCACTGACATGTACTGTGATATGTTAACAATGTGGGAACAAATTGTTTTCAGAATCGAAAATAAAGATTATGAATGACAGAGAAAATCAGCGAGCTGTAGTTGAATTCCTGGAAAAAGAGGGATGTGAGCCTCCAGAAATCCACAGAAGACACCTGGCGCTGCCACAATCGATACCAGTAATGTCCGAAGATGGATAAAGAGGTTTCGAGAGGGAGAAAGTTCAGGGTCGGACAAACAACGGAGTGGAAGACCCGCAACTACAGTGACAAAATTCCAACAGGCAACGCGTGAAAGACCTGATCACAGCTGATCGTCGTGTCACCATCCAGGAGTTGTGTGATGCAATTCATTGTGGTCATAGTGCTGTGGAAACATTAATCAGATACCTGGGCTACAGAAAAGTTTGTTCAAAATAGATTCCAAGAAACCTAACCCGCGAATAATGTGAGCAAAGGGTGGACAAGTGTCGGAACCTCCGGTAAAAACTGTGTTTCGCACGAAAGGAACATGTAAGTCATAAAAGCTGTCTACGTACGATTAAAAAATTATCCCTGCTGATACTATAGACTAGTTTAAAAAACTTTATTCACAAGTAAAAGCAAGTTAAAAGCGAGATCTTTCGGGATTCCTAGATCCCATCTTCAGGCTTAAGGCCATAAAGAACAACAAGTGGTCCACTTATATACGATCAGGTTTGACCCATGATGCAGACGCAGTGGGCGTTGACATCGGTCAACATAGCAAACAATGAACTTAAGTACATTCGGACTATGGCCCGATCCTTTGGGTACCCGGATTCGTACTTCGGACGCTTCATGAATATAGTTCAACGAACTCGATCCACTACCCTAACTACTCCAAAAACAACTTTACGGTATATAGGCAAGACTGAGTTTTCTCAACCACTTGTGACAATCCTTAGAAAAACATGCAAGAAGTATGGACTTGGTTTTGGAGTCTCGATTCGTAACATCTTTTCTATTATCAGAACTGATCGTGACGTGATTTCCGATCTATCTAGACCCGGTGTATACCGCATACCTTTAGTCAACCCTAATAATCCAGAGGATGTGAAATATTATATAGGTTCGACACTCAGGACCTTAAAAGTACGATTATCGGAACACCAATATTACTTGAGGTCAGGCTCCACCAACACAGCACTAACTGAAACTGTGGACCAAGAGGGAAAAATACCTGACTGGAAGAACGCCGTGGTTTTGAACTCTAAAGTAACAAGGGGAAATGTTTTCCTCTCCGAGAGCCTATATATCCATTCATATGGGCCTTTATGCTGTAACTCAGAACTTCCGTCATTCATTCCTCGCATATGGAAAAAACTAATCCCTATCGATATGCCCGGCACCACTACGGACAATATTGTATAACCTTTCATATCTTCGAACTTTTGATTGTTTTTTGATTTGCTATGTTGACCGATGTCAACGCCCACTGCGTTGCATCATGGGTCAAACCTGATCGTATATAAGTGGACCACTTATTGTTCTTTATTGCCTTAAGCCTGAAGATGGGATCTAATGATCCCGAAAGATCTCGCTTTTAACTAGCTTTTACTTGTGAATAAAGTTTTTTAAACTAGTCTATAGTATCAGCAGGGATAATTTTTTAATCGTACGTAGACAGCTTTTATGACTTACATGTCGGAACCTCTTGAACTGTTATGGAGAGGGTGAGGTGATGCTGTGACGGGGGATGAAACCTGGGTGTTCTTTCATAACACAGAAACAATACGTGCATCAATGGAATGGCACCGCACGTCTTCACCTCGACAGGAAACGGAGAAAACAACCCGCTCCGCAGGGAAAGTGATGGTGACAATTTTCTGGGACAAATGTAGTGTCATTTTGACAGATTTCGTTCAACGGGGTGCAACAATAAACAGTGCTCACTATGTGCAGACATTGAAAAAACTAAAGGAAGCTATCAGAAGGATAATGCGTGACATTACACTTCATAGTGTTGTTTTACACCATGATAACGCTCGTCCCCACACTTCAATGGCGACTTCGCAGGCTATTGCCAAAATGGGACTGGACGGTGATGCCCCAACCTCCCTATAGTCCTGATTTGGCTCCCTGAGACTTTTTTCCTGTTTGCCCCTTTGAAAAACACCTTTCGTGGGAAACGTCTCGACGATGTGACAGACGTTTAACTGGCGGTGAACTCATGGGTGAAACGACAGCATCAGGAATTTTTCCAAAATGGATTTTACAATGGGTTCAAAGATGGCGGAAATGTATAGAAACTGCTGGACAATACTTTGAGTAGGCTATCATTATTAACAATATGTCCAAGTATTTTGCCACCAAGTTTCACATTTTTGCTACTGCAAATAAAAATCTTATGAGGGACGAAGCCTTACTTTCAGGATGCCCTTTGTAGATAAAGGGAAACATTTTTTTAACGAAGTAACTTTTTACGCATAAATAAAGCCCAAATGAAGTTAATAGCTATTATTCCTCAATACGAAAGTAATTATTCGTTTATTCCAAACAATTCAGACAAAAAGAATGGAAGAAGGTATGCCCTTCTTCGAGTGGTCCCGCAGGAAATACCCTGGGTGACCAATCTGAACCTGAATAACGTACGTTTTGCTTACCTTTATTAATTCGAAACAAAAAACGTTCCATAGTAAAAAATCAAAAAGAAAAAAAGCTGAAATGTAATAGTAAGTAACGTATTTAATAAATGCATGCGTTTGGAATTAAGAGTTGTTGAAAAGCTATTTCTAAGTGTTTTTCAAATTTAATCTTTTGATATGCCATGCATTGATTTCCATTACGCTTGATGTGTTCTTACATATAGTAATGCGCTTCAGTATTGATTTACAATTGCACTTCAATTTTATTATTTTACATTACATTTGAGGCAACAGCGATAGAAATTCTTTCTACCTACTGCAATGTCGCCCCGCTGGCGCAGTGGTCTAAGCCAGCGGTCGACAAGCTACGGCCCGCCGCCTCTTTTTGTACGTCCCGCGAGCTCTAAGAATGGATTTTACATTTTCAAATTATTTAAAATTACAAAGTCTTTAAAATGTCAAAGAAGGCGCTACAACGGAACTGCCGACCATCGAGTTGAGGTGTTGCGAGATATGACAGTATGTCGCGCTCCTACAGCTCCGTATTCCATGGCCTCTGCTGTGACGCCACGCCGTTATAATTCGGCATCGTTTCCAATGCCACGTGTATCGCTGCTCTGCGACATTTCGTTTTCGTTTGATTACCCTTGCGTATCTATCATGTCACTGTCAAAACCAGAAAAGAACAGAAATGGACTTCGAATATCGTGCTTTTAAGGCAGAGTGGAGTGTGAATTATGTTGTTACCGAATAAGATGACAAAGCATTATGTTTATTGTGCAATGACACTATAGCTGTACTAAAATAGTACAATACACGTCGTCATTACCAGACTAAGCACTCGACACAATATTTACAACTCACAGAAAAGCGACGATCAGAAAAATTGGAAACTTCAAAATGGAATACTTCATTACAATGCGATTTATTCACGAAAATGAAAAATGAAAATGAGGCTGGAACTAAAGTTAGTTTACGAGTAGCTCATTTGTTAGCCAAGGAAGGAAAGCCGTTTACTGATGGGGAGTTAGTTAAATCATGTTTGATTGTAACAGCAGAAGAAATGTGTCCAGGGAAAATGGATTTATTTAAATCTATCAGCCTTTCATCGAGAACAGTTGAATACTACTTAAATAACAAACAAAATGAATAAATATTTGCATAAACACCCTCGAGTTTGCCTCTTGGCCCGCAGAGTCTATAAAATATTTACCCTTTGGCCCCTTAGAAAACATGTTTGCTGACCCCTGGTCTAAGCGATGGCTTATTACCGTTCGTCCGAGTGGGTGCGTGATCGAGTCCCGATGGGACATAGATGTTGCGTTTCTCTTATAGCACTGGCACTCTCATATGATGGGCGACTGCTTATCACCCACTGAGTTTCTCACTGAGGTCGCTAAATCTTCAACCACAAAAAAAAAAAAAAAAAAAAAAAAAAAAAGAAAAGCCCTACTGAAAGCAGTTGGAAAATTGATACGAAATTCAAATTAAACTTTAATGGATGAGTATATACTGTTTGCAGTGTATTTTAACCTTTGTCAAACGCGGATGTTATCACACTCAATGCAAGCCACGTTTTGCACATAATCATGAAAATCCTACGTAGTTGAGGAAACGAAGTATTTCACAAAATGAAAGGACTGTCGGAGAAACATGCGCATGATTTCTTGTTTACTATATGCTTTTTAAGTTTCTGAATATGCGTCAGATTATGAAAACTTTTACTCGATGATTATCATGTTTCCGTGTTTCATGATGCTCTTTTAGCAGCAATCTTTATGAAATACTTTTACCATAATATATTGTAACATCACAGACACTCGATCACAACACAAAACATTTACTTTACTATTTCACACAAAAACATAAACTGGAATACACTCCGCGGTACACACTAAACTTGTTGTCTTAGCCAAAGCTCGGCATGTCCTACTCCTTCAATATCTCTCACGCTACTCCTCTACATCCCTCACCACACGCTCAAGTCATTAAGTGTCAATGTATCATTCCGCACTTTTGTGCGTGGAAGTTTGTATTTTGCAATATACGCACCCAAAGTAAAATCATATAAACTTATCTTTGCCAGATTTCTTCTACTACTAAGTTTGGGTGAATGTTTTGAAAGATAACACAAAAACAAACCAGAAAGATAACACCGAAATATCTAGTGAAATGAGCATTTCTTCCATATCCATTCCCACCTAAAGCAAAATTTTCAAAATAGTATAGCAAATGAGAACAAATAAGCCGAAAAAGATTATGCGTTTATGTCACCTATAATAGAAAACAACCGCATCCTTTAAAATGCAAAATGTTCACAGCGTTTGCTTCTTACTGAATGGAACCCATTCCATCCTTTTAGTTTTAACCCAATTTTTGCGATCAGTAAAATGACCACAAGTAGAAATTCTACTTATGTCCACTAGTGAAAAAATCGTGCTTTACGAAAAACAGCAAACTGAAAACAAAGTGCTCCACACAGTGAGGAAAGGAAATTTCAAATATTGAAACAGAATGAGCAAAATAGAATAAATGACTAGACACAGTATATCAGGGATAATCTGGGACAAAGAAGCTCTAATACTGTAGAAGTGAAATCAAAGATATACTTAAGCTCCACTTTACCAAAGCTGCGTGAAAGTTGGGTTGAATGAAAAGAGATATCATGGGTAATCTGTTACAAGTAAGTCCAAATGAAAGTGAAATCAAAGATATAATTGCGCTCAACCTTACAAAATGGTGGCAGTTTCGAAATGGCAGTAACTGGGAGCAGGATGAAAGTGAAATAAGAGATACACTTGGGCTCAGACTTATAAAAAGATAGAGAAAGAGAGAAAGCAGAGAGAGCCCAGGGGTCAACGTTCGTGACTACCACGGAAAAGTCTCCGGATCGATACCTAGCAGGTACGAACGCTCAATCCACTAAATATCCTTCGTGCGTCGGATGGGCACATTAAGCGGTCGGACCCCGGGCAGTGCACCCCTCCCGGTTGTAAATAAGGGCGTCTTCCTACCCCTTTCCACGTCGCTTCCGGGTAACCTTCCTGTCGATCACTCTAACCCAAATCCCCTAGCTTCCTACTTCTAAGTGTTGTTTATGACCTGGAATAAGGCACCCTCTTCTTAAAGTTCTCTACATAAATCTCGAAGATAGAATGAGTGAGAACAGGGAGGGATAAATGGAAAGAGACGTCATGGGTAATCTATGACAAGAGCTCTTTCAAATTTATTTTTGTTCAAAATCAAACTTCTACTGAACGCACAAACTCATGCCGTATAGAAAGCTGCTAAGAAAAGCATGCCAATCTTCTTTCGTACTTGGGAAATCCCTCGGGCTGTAAACAGGAAATCAGTTGGAGAAACCCTTAACCGGAAAAATTACGTCAGCTGCGACCATTCGTCTGTCTCAGCGGAAGTTCTTTGCTGTTCTAAGTAATTCCAGACACACACTTTAAATGTGCTAGGCAAAGGAAGTGCACTTGTTGTTAAATACAAAAGATAAGATACTCTTCCGGAATAATGAAATAAAATCAGCCTTACTTTAACAGTAAATGACATACAGTTTCTATGAAATTTTAGAAACAAATAATGCTCCTGTAGTTGCGCAATCTATAGCAAGGACTGTGACGTACTACAGGGGTGAAGCACGTATCAAGACGACAAATCTGCAGCGATACATTCCGTCGGTGTAGCTTAATAGGGTAGAGCAACTCACTACGGAGCAAGAAGACGCGGCTTCGATCGTCATCGACCAATTCCTGTTTTCACAGGATCATTCAGTGCAAAGCAACGGGTCTTTTTTTACGACTATTCTATACATTTTCCTTGTCTATATTTAGTTGAGCCGTTTGTAGATTGAGAAACTGTATCGCAATTTGACTTTTTTCGTACCGTGCAAAACAAGAAATTACTTACAAGAAAATGCTTTTCAAAAATTCGAAATTATATGCAAAACCTTCTTACCATCACGAGCTCTATCCAATGCAAACAGAATTTTTCAGATCAGACTTTTCGAAGCAGAGATATTGGGGAAATTGCAATATAACTTTACTCCTCCTAGCGGAAAAACACTGCATTGCTTCAATAAGAAACTACACCCAAACTTGTCTTATTTATAAACGCTATCGACTGGAAGAAAGAGTGCTTTAAATACGATGTTCAGAAGCAATTATATTGAATAAAATATGTTTTGAAGTCTATGGCATCTGAATTTACGCCCTCTGGTGGCGAAGTTGCGCGTCCTAGCAAAACCGGAAAGCAAGGGTTATACGTTCTCACATTTCAAGCTTCCTAATGCAAAAGAATTTTTCAAATCGGACTAATAGTTGCAGAGATATGGTGTCCACAGACTGACAGACGGACAAAGTGATAAAACATAAGCACGACTTTTTTTTTTTTTATACAAAAGACGTGCCCAAAAAAAGTAGAACAGAATAAAAGCCTAGCCTAAAAAAAGTACCTTTTATTGACGAATTCTGAGCACTGTATACCGAAGTATCTGCTTCAAACCTTCACTTTAGCTCAAATACGACTCGCAGACAGCAAATAAAAAATTACAAGTAAATACACTATACGAAATTAAAGTAAATACGGATTTACTTGAATGCATACCCATCAAGAAGCGCTCATCCTTACAAATCAATGGCAGTAAATAATTTAAGAAGCAAAATTAGTATAAATCGACATCGCATCGGCAATAATATGCACTAAAACCGCGAGAATGTTCCTTTCTTAATTAGATAATTAAATAACAAGGAACTATACACCAACTGTACTTACATAGTATAACTATACTAGTGACCCGAAATTTCTTATACAGCAAACTTGCTGTCTACTTTCCTTGAAAAAGCCATCTGGTTGATGTGCGAAAGCTTGGAAACTTTGTTTTCTATTCTACACCAAGAAATTTCGGATCACTAGTATAGTTATACCATTTAAGTTCCCTTCTTATTCATTTAATCGGCTGGAGAGAAAATCTTAGGGTGGGCAAAATTAACTGAAATCAGATCGAACGAATATATTCTCTGTCTAAAAAATGGACCGAAGTCAACTGGAATGAGTAAGCCTGCACATTGGAAAGTGTTGCTTTCCCTTAGCTTTGTTTGGTCATGTAGGGCCATGATCGATACTCGTCGTTTTTCATTGATTACCTTCTAAAAGAGTTATAACAACGACAACGAACCTAGGAAAGGGGCGAGATGTTTGATTTCTATCCCAGTGACATGATGTCCGTGCTAGGGGACTATCTCTTCTCCATCATATCTTCGATCATGGAGCTCACGGAGGACTAGAAGCGAGCGTTTATCACATGTGACAGGTTTATGATCGATACTGCTGAGATGAGAGTGGGGGGAGAGGAATTTTTTTTTACCATAAAACCTACTGCTATGTGATATTTTTTACTGTAGCGACGAAAACTTTGGGCGCTATCTGATTTCCGTACATTGGCCTCTTCAAGTGTTGAAATCAAAGAATTAGATGCCTTCGAAATTGAAATGAATATTCGGAGAGCTTTATGAACGAAAACAAACTCCTTCTTAAATCAATCGCATAGGACATTTGCATTTCTTCAAATATAGTTTTGCACCAATTCTTAGCGAAATGGTCATTATTAATCAAAAAATGATATTCACGCTAAAACAGTAAAAATTTTTGATCGAATTCTGCAATAACTACGTCTTTCGAGCACTTTCCGACACACAAAAAGAGTCTTCAAAGTGCTTTGTTAGAAAAGGAGAAATATCAGCAAAAAAAAGGGGTTTCATGTTTTAGATATTTTCTCCTCGTAGTAAAACCATGACGCATTATTTAATATACACAATATGCTCAGTGTTCATCACAGTGAAAAAAATCAGGAGCAAATAAAGAAAAAAAGTTCTTCAAAACAGGATATCTAAAACGTAAAACATGCAGGTAGAAATAGCTACTTACGCCCACTAGCGGCAATTTGTGAAAAATCACAAATGACATGAAAACTGTTCCTCTGGAAAAAGATATCCCAAGCAAAAAAGTGATTTCAAATTGAACAATCAGAAGAAAGTATATGGAAGAAAACGTAATAAAACTTCATGCCCCAAAGCGGAATGCTTTATTCCATGAAGGAAATAGTCGCAAAATGTCCATGACAGATAAGAGTATCTGAAAAAGAATTTCTTCAAGCGGGCTTTTAGAATTGGAGTTACACTTACGATGAAAGAAGAATTTTTCAAATTCAGCTTCTAGAAGCTCAAATATCAGGACAACCGTTTGAACACATACCAACCAGTGGAAAAACTGTATATTATTTAAAATAAATAATGCTCACAATATTTACCATTGTGAATGACATATAGTGCAAAAAGATTTTTTTTTCAATCTAATTTCCAAGAGCGGGGTGCAGTTGCAAACAAAAGCACGTACTTACGCCATCTAGAGGCAGAAGTGTGCGTTGTGAAAAATTCAAAAATGTATGCAAAATTTTTCTCGCGGTATAAGTTTCCAACCCCCGCTTTTAGGAAGAAGGTTTATCGAGAATAAAGTATCGTTCATGAATATTTTTGCTGCAGCGCAACGGTCATGTATGGCGCATGTATGCAAAATTTACTCATTTGTGGGCAAGCCACAGACGCCCTTACGAAAACATCAGATCGTGTCTGCGTGTTGTTCTGTGCGTTTAAGATGTTTAAGAGGATCGAGCGGCCCGCCGACTGTGAGATAATGTTCCTCATTCGATTTTTGAATGCAAGAAATGCGAAACCAACTGATATTCTTCGTCAAATTTGTTAGGTCTACGGTCGAAATTATTCCACGTTTCTTTCATTTCTTTAAGCACCCATTTGGCTGGAAAATAATTGATTACCCCCCCCCTCCCTCTTGCAACCCAGACCTAGCACCAAGTGACTATCACTTGTTTTTGCATCTGAAGAAGTTTCTTGCTGGTGGGCGTTCCTTCGACTATGAAAAAGTCAAAGGAGCAGTACAGAAGAGGCTATCTTCACAGGCAGCCTCGTTCTACGACAAGGGGATTGAAAAACTGGTGACCCGTTACGATAAATGCCTCAATAATGGCAGAAACTACGTAGAACAACAGTTTAAGGTATTGCGAATCTGATAAAAAAAACAGTTTTTGCAAATATCAAATGAAAACCTTAAAAGTGTGATAAAAATTCAAAATACAGGGTCATTGTCCTGTGACTTGGCAGTATTGCTACCAATTACTAAAAGATTTTCTTACGGGTGACAGCATGGCACAGACAAGTTTAATGACATCACAGCAGCGGTATAAAGATGGCCACCCCACTTGCGACATGCACCAAAGAGAAGCAATGATTTGTCGTTGGTGTTTTGAATAGCGAAGGCGTGAAACCTATTGAAATTCATCATCGAGTGAAATTCCAATATGGTGATACATGCCTGTCACTCCAAAGAGGGTACGAATGGACTAGGAAGTTCCGAAACGGCGTGAGTTCTGTGACATATTCTCTTTGATCGGGTCAGATACGTAGGGTAGTGACACCAGAGTCCATTACAGCAGTTAAAGGCTTTGTGATGGGAAATCACCGAGTGATGATGGGTGAAATAGCACCACTTTAGAACATCAGTCATGGTTCAGCGCACAATATCATCCATGACATGCTCCCCTACAATTAAGTGTCTGCAAGGTGGGTGCTACGCCAGCTCACTCCAGAACTAAAGGAATGACGTGTTGATGCCTGTTAAGAACTTTTGCGACGCTTTGAAGCAGAAGGTGATGGCTTGCTACAGAGAATTGTTTCTGGAGATGAAACCTGGGTTCACTATCATCAGCCAGAAACCAAGGGAGCGGGCAAGGAATGGAGCCATCCCTCCTCACCTAAACCGAAGGAGTTCCGCATGCAGCCAACTACAGGGAAGGTTATGCTGACCCTGTTTTGGGATGAATGAGGCGTAATTTTGTAGCACTACATGTCCAGGGGGAACACTGTAGCAAGTGACACGTATGATGATCTTATCAGGAAACATCTTCGATGTCCCATCAAAGCCAAAAGACGTGGAATTCTGAGTGCTGGTGTCTTGTTGCAACATGACAATGCTCTGCCTATTACTGCTCGTTCAGCGGTTGCAACCATACAAGACCTGCACTTCGAGTGCCTCTTACATCCGCCGTATTCATGATAACTTGCCCCAAGTGATTACCACATGTTTTGACCACACAATGATGTTGTGGAAGGAAAGACTTTCAGGTCCGATGAAGAGGGGCAGCAGGTGGTACACCAGTGGCTGTACACGCGACCGAAAGAATATATTTTCTACAGGAATCTATGCACTTAGTAGGCGCTGGAGGACTTGTATTACATAAAATGGAGCTTACATTCAAAAATTATACAGATCCCTATGGTAAACGGTGATTTTGTCACTGTTACAAGTACGATGATGACTTGCCATTACCCCTGTGGTAAGCGGTGATTTTGTCACTGTTGCAAGTAAAATGGTGACTTACCATTATCTCTGTGGTAAACGGGGATTTTGTCACTGTTACAAGTAAGATGAGGACTTGCCGTTACCCCTGTGGTAAACGGTGATTTTGTCACTGTTACAAATAAGATGATGACTTGCCGTTACCGCTGTGGTAAACGGTGATTTTGTCACTGTTAAAAGTAAGATGGTGACTTGACGTTACCCTTGTGGTAAACGGTGATTTTGTCACTGTTACAAGTAAGATGGGACTTGACGTTACCCTTGTGGTAAACCGTGGTTTGTCACTGCTACAAGTAAGATGATGACTTGCCATTACCCCTGTGGTAAACGGGGATTTTGTCACTGTTACAAGTAAAATGGTGACTTGCCGTTATCCCTATGGTAAACGGTGATTTTGTCACTGTTACAAGTAAAATGGTGACTTGACGTTACCCTTGTAGTAAACGGTGATTTTGTTACTGTTTAGTCATCGTTAATTCCGCTGAACTCTCACCATCTTCACTGTGACAAGGATTTTTAATGGGAGGTATTCGAATAGCTTGATTTCTGCTCAAGGACTTTTTATTTGATCGTGGGGACATTATTATTTGTAGTAAACTGCCTAAATTGCTCATACTATGATTTATTCACCACATAAGATTTAAGTAACAAAGAAAGTAGGATAGTCAAGCATATTAGAACAAAGAGCATAATGCAAATACGTATCTTATTTCCCCATCGATTTCTTTGTCCATTTCAACAGGATCGCTTAAATGGGGATTTAGGGGTTATTGTCAGAATGCTATTTCCAGGCTCTGAACTGTGGTTGAAAAGGTGGTGATAGGGAATAGCAATTAAATAGCCTTCTTCCTGCCTCCTTTGGGAAGAAGTCGACAGATGTGAAGGTGAAACGTTCGTTAGCTCATACAAATGTTCTCACTGCAGAAAAATCGATCATACTCTGAGCTCTTCTTTAGTTGAACGGATTATAACCAACTGGAACCATACATAGAGAGTTACCTCTGCAGAACATTTCTTTCTGTTCTTCTTTTCTTAGAAAATTGCTGGAACACATAATGTGTTTGTGAGGCATTTCACGCGCACGCCTACCCTGTGAAATTCTTTTACCTTATGCACATATTGGATAAAGGCTAATTATTCTCTACATCAGCCGCTTTATAATAATTGCACACGCCAAAAAAATAATTACAGTACTTCTGATGACATGAACGTATAGAAAATTTCATGTACAGCTTTTATTGCACTACAGACATTCAACAAAAATTACATTAACTGCTACTCATTCACGGCTTATTTAGTTCCATAAAAAATTGGATAAAGGAAAATGTGTACTTTTGCTTATGTCTATCTGTCTTCTGTCTGTTTGTCTCTCGCTCTCTGCGAAAACGATATTTCCATTTCTAAAAGCAGAAGAAATTATTTCTATATTTAACAGAGGAAAGCATAAGCTTAAGATGTAAAACATATTTGTCCGCTTTCCTCTGTCAGACGTAGGAATAATTACACCATTCCAGCTTATGAATCTAATATATCTGTTCTGCAGAGATAGGCAAACTTACTGAATTACTGAGAATGAAAGCACACACAAAGACATTTCTCAGATCTTGCTCACATATTCTTTACCCTGTACAAAATGAATTTTTGCAGCACAATATTTTGTAGCATTTGCAGACGGAGTCAGAAGAATTGGTCCTTTTCGCAGATCTAGGCAAAAGACAGACATCACCAAAACCATATGTTCTTCTAACCGATTTTTACATTACTAAGAATCAGAAGTGCAACGAATTTATGTAGAAGGGGGATTTTATTCTCAAATAGCTTAGAACTCTTACATCTTGAAAAAGGGTGGACCACAATTTCGCTGAATCCATGCTAAATCCCAAACCACTTGGAATGCACGGAAACTGTCGTAAGGTTTTCATACATAGAATTCGGCCTAACCAGGAATGTTGTCAGAAATGCAGATCGAAAGATTATCTCTAGGTTTCATCATGGATAGACATCAGTGGATAGAAAGATTGGAGTGCTAGTTCTCTTACTACGGGTGAAAAACCGATATTTTTGGGAGGTGGGGGAGAGTTTAACATGACGAGCTCTTAGGGCTGGTTATAAGCAGTCTCCCATCTCAAATTTGGGAACACTGGTTTAGAACAAGTGGTCCACCATGCCTCACTCCGGACTCGATCTCGACCCGGATCGAACGACAAGACAGAAACCAGAGTTTGTTACCACTCTGCTGACCATTAGGCATTGAACAATGTTTGACACAACTTGACGCTAACGCTGAATTGAGTGTTAATCTTTAATTAAAGAGTTTAGTGAATGGTTTCAGTGGAAAGTTCCTCTAGGCTTAAGTCAATCTTCCCTAAAATTTAGGATTAGTCGATCTGCAAGCGATAAACTGTGAGCTTGACTGGCATTCAGCACTGAATTCCTCCAACACGAAAAATAAATCAGCCAGTAGCCTATTTTAATCCATTTTCTCCTTTGAATGCCTTGACGAACTCCGGAAAATAGCACAACATTTAAGTGACAAAGATTATTAATAGCATCTTTAAGATTTTAACAGCTTTTCCATCTTTGTCACCAGGAGCTTCCCTTTGTTTTCATCTCTAGTTATGAGAGCGGAAACCAAGGAACCTCTTCCATGGTTACATCACTATAGAAGATTCTAAATTTCTCACTTTGCGTGGAGCTTGCATCACCACACAGTACATTCTAGAGTAATGGAAAATAAAGACACCATCACGTAGAAGGTTCTAAAGTTCTAACTTTGCGTGGAGCCTGCATCATGACACAGTACATTCTAGAGTAGTAGAAAATAAAAACAATTATAATATAGAAGATTCTAACGTTTTCACTTTGCGTGGAGCTAATATCACAACACAGTACAGTCTAGAGTAGCAGAAAATAAAGACAATCATCATGTAGAAGATTCTAACGTTCTCACTTTGCGTGGAGCTAGTATCACAACACAGTACATTCTAGAGTAGTAGAAAGTAAAAACAGTCATCATGTAGAAGATTGTAACGTTCTAACTTTGCGTGGAGCTTGCATCATGACACAGTGGAGCTTGCATCATGACACACTTTGCGTGGAGCTTGCATCATGACATACTTTGCGTGGAGCTTGCATCATGACACACTTTGCGTGGAGCTTGCATCATGACACAGTGGAGCTTGCATCATGACACACTTTGCGTGGAGCTTGCATCATGACACAGTGGAGCTTGCATCATGACACACTTTGCGTGGAGCTTGCATCATGACACAGTGGAGCTTGCATCATGACACACTTTGCGTGGAGCTTGCATCATTCTAGAGTAGTAGAAAATAAGCACAATCATCGTGTAGAAGATTCTAACTTTCTCACTTTGCGTGGAGCTAGTATCACAACACAGTACCCTCTAGAGTAGTAGAAAATAAAAACAATCATCATGTAGAAGATTCAAACATTCTTGCTTTGCGTGTAGCTAATATCACAACACAGTGCATTCCAGAGTAGTAGAAAGTAAAACCAATGGAAAGAAACCAAAGAAAAGACGCTATGGAGTTGCCTTTGAATGGAATGAATGAATATCCGGAATTAACGCCGTTCATTGAAAAGTTCACGGAAATTTTTCTCAACGTTAAACTCATTTGTCCTAAAATATAGGATTAGAGGCCCTACAGGAACGCACATATTTGTAAGCTTGTCAATATTAAGTACTCATAGCTACATAAATAAGTAAATTAACGCAACATGAAAGATAAACCAGTAAGTAGGCTAATATGTTAAGCACGAGAAAATCACCTTTTGCTTTTAATATCTTGACGGAAAGTAACACAACACATAAGTGATAAAGACTATTAATATCACCTTTAATATTTTGAGAGCTTTTCCATCTTTCTCACCAGGAACTTCCATTCGTTCTTATCTCTACTTGTGAGAGAGAAAAGCATCGAATCTCTTTCATGGTTGTGTATTCTGACGTTCTCGCTTTGCGTGGAGACATAGTACAATCTAGAGTAGTAGAAAACAAAGACGATGAAAAGAAACCAAAAAAAGCAACATAGAACGGAATGAATGAATCCGAAATTAACGCCTTTCAATGGAAAGTTCAATGGAAAATGCTCTATGCTTAAATCCATTTGTTCTAAAATTTGGAATTCGTGGACTTACATGCAAATACCTGTTTGTAAGCTTGTCGGTATTCAGCACTCATAGCTACATAAATAAGAGGATTAACGCAACATGAAAAATAAACCAGTAAGTAGCCTACTATGTTGAGCACAGGAAGATCATCTTCTCTTTTGAATATCTTGACAAAGGATACTGGAAAATAGCACAGTATGTAAGTGACAAAAACCACTAAGATCACCTTTAAGAGTTTTAGTTCTTTGTTATCCCTTTTGGTTTTTGGTGCTTCCGTTCCTTCCCATCTGTAATTCTGAATGCGAAAACCACTGAACCTCCTTCGTGGCTGTGTTACTGTGGAGACTTCAGCCAGTCTCACTTTGCGTGAAGCTTGTCTCACCGTACAGTATATTCTGCAATAGCAGAAAATAAAGACAACGGAAGGAATCCCAAAAGCCGCTATGTAAATGAACGCTTTGGGCGACTTCTCGTTCACTGGCATGATGCTGCACGTGCCGACTTTTGCATCGTATCCTAATTTACCCCACAATTCAAATAGTGGAAAGGATAGCAGCCCGAAAGCTGATGCCCACAGGATAACGATCATGAAAGCCACAATGAGTGGCCTATAGATCGCAGCATAGTGTTTAGGATGAACGATGCGGATATATCTGAAAATAAAATAAGTTACAGAAAGATCAGTACATTATTTGCAGATAAACAAAGAATATAAAATTATTTCAAATACATGTACAAAATGCGCATATTGAATCCACAAAAGAAACAGAAATACTTCAATAACGTACTGGGGTGAATAACAGCGAAGAGAAGGAAAGATGCCATCGAAAATTCTTACCACGTCTTTTGACAGAAGTCTCAAATCTATTGTACGCCAAGGTTTTGTTTTATTAGAATTTCATGCTCCCATCGGCATTCCGACAATAAAATTAAATTTGACTCGACCTAACTGGAAAAAAAATGCCAATATTATAAAAACCTGATGACAGGATAAAAGAAGTGAAAACCACTATATCGTTTATTTAGTTAATCTTCGAATTTTATTTCAACTCCGACTACCGAGTTTTGGAGTAAAATTGCTAGACAAATTTTTTTAGTGTTTTCATCTTTTAATCTACCATTTGGGAATGGTCACGCAAATACAACAGATCTAGGCAATACAATATTTCATGGTTCAATTTAAAAATGGACCACAGTACCGCAACCATCTGGTTGCGGTGCTGTGGTCCACGGAACCTTCCCCTTTCGCATGACAAATGTTCCGATTGACAAATTAAGCAGCGTTATGGCCGAGTTCAAACTCGTGAAGCAAAAGTTCCTTAATTAGCCGGTTGTGGATGCTCATCTTTTAAGCGTCCCAACCACAGACAGAACGACGACATGCAATGGTGTCCACAGCAACGACTACCACTTATGACGTAGAAGTTTTTTCGTACTTCTACGTTATTTCAAAAACATAACCATAAGATGAAATAGTTCCTAAATTAAACCTTAACGGCTACACGAAACATGTAAACAACAGAAGTCAAACTTACGGAAAAGTTGCTTTATTCAGGATGTAGCCAACACATCGTAACATAGCATAGTATATTGCATTAAACTCTCCACACACCTCACAGCTCTTAACACAACGCTCAACAACACAACGCTCAACTTGCACCGCTTCCCCAAACAACGCTCTCTTTAACAACGCTCGCTTTACAACGCTCCTCTTTTACAACGCTCGCTTTACAACGTTCCCCAAGCAACAGTTTAGTCGTCGTTTATATCTCTCGTTCTTATCTTATATTAGGCATACGTCACGTTCATTCAACCTCAATTATGTTGCCAACAGTATTCGTTTGAGAGAAAAGATATTGCGTTAAGAGTGAAGAATAACTGAGAATAAACTCAAGATTTACATAGTGAAAGAAACTAAAAAGGAAAGTTAATTTAGAATATACGTCACACACTTTACATCCCTTTCGACTGACTGGATGCAGCGCGCGACTTGAACTAGTTTAAACACGTGACATACCAGCCGCAGCACATACGTTTATGCAAATATTGCAAAACTTTCGACTTACCCTCTGTAGTGCCAGAAATGGAAACGGGTCGTGGGTTAGCGGGTCAACGGGTCACCAATTTATTGCGGGTCAAACGGATCGGGTCAAGGTGTTCCTGACCCAATGTCGACCCGGTTTTGTTTCCCTTTTATTTTTGAAAAGAGAAAAAAAATATTCAAACAAAACTGAATACTGGGGAATTTTGTGCTTGATGCTGGTGTCAGCGGAGTGAAAAATGATTTGTCATACAAAAATATTGCCGTCTCTTTCTTAAGCAACGAAGATGTTCACCGACAGACTTAGATGCTAGACTCACCGATACCATATCGCAAAACGATACTCTCTTTGTGTTTGTTTTCAGTGCTATTGTCCGGAGCAAGATACTGGCAAACTCCTGTCGCCTCCTTTTCTGATGAATCACTTTCTTACACTCCGCGTGTCACATTGTACGACTGAGAGTTAGTTTTCACATCGCATCTTCTGCATTGAGCATTCAGAGGGTTTCGTTTGACGTGCGAACATGCCGTTCCGTTGCATATCATGTCGGAATTAATGTCTTATTTGTTAATATGGATGACTTTAATATAAAGTAGATCGAAAACGTCTTTGAGGCCAACAAATACGAACTTGTTGAAAACAAAAAAGGGGAAGAGTGAATGCTGGAAGTTGTTTCGTCTCATTAAGGAACCAGAATGTGTTTCACGGCAACACCAATTCTCACAAGCTTGTGATGAGTTAAAAGTTTTCAAAATGTGAATGTTGATTTTATGAGTGTTCCTTCCTTCTGAGGAACAATTATGCCATCAACATTCGCATTTTGGAAACTTTCAACTCATCAGAAGCTGGTGAAAATTGATGTCGCTGTGAAACATATTCTGAAGCTTGATACGTTACCAAGAAAACAGCAAAAACTGAAACTAAACATACAACAAGTTACGTAATTCAAAAAATTTTACTGTAGCACCAGCAAATTTACACGGAACCGCCTTAATATTACTGCGGAGAGATATTTTGATTCTCGCAGATGTGTTTGAAAACATATGTAAAACAGTTAGGTTGTGGTTTATATGAAGGACAACAGTTTTAACAATTTCTGTAAGTAAATAAGTAACTTATAAGTTCTCTTAATACATTTGTACGATATCTAGGAACATCGTTCAGCACATATAATGTCAGGAAAATCGTTGAACGCGTGTGATGCCGTTCATTGGCACATATATGGCGGTCGCGGCCTCGTGGTGTGGGCTGGTGTCATTGTCAATAAACGTAGCAAACAATCACCAGGCAGCGATACTGCAGTGATTAATTTTCGCCACATGCGTTTATTCCGTGGAGGAGTGGGCGAAGATTGCACTTTTATGGACGATAATGCCAGTCATCACCGCAAAACAGATGTATATGAAGTCTTGGCAAGTGGGGATGTCCATCAAGTAGAGTAGCCAACACGCTACTCTGATCTCAGTCCAATCGAGCATGCATCGGATGCTCAGGGTAGACGTATTGCGCAAATGAATATCCCACCAGAAACCATTGCAGCACTTATTAGTGCTCTTCATCAGGCCGGAAAGGTATACCCCAAGTTTTCCTAAACCATTTGATACTAAGCATGTCACACCGGTACCAAACATGTATTGTGATTGCTGGGTGGAGTGTGTGTAGTCCAAAGTCTTGCAGCCGTCAGCCAATGGTGCTGGCACTAGTCGAACGATGCATGACGAGCACCACTGCTCGCTGAATATTCGCAATCGTGGCTGTTGGGTCACTCCGCGCATGTTGGACAACACGTGGGTCTTCTCTCTCCATGGTTCGTCTAAGTCTTTAGACTCTTCCTGCCGCTGCTGTGGGCCTTGTTTTATCCACTGCCGCCAACAGCAGGCTATGATGATATCCGCATAACCGGTATGGCGTTCAATACGGCGATAAGACCATCCGGCTTCCCGGAGCCCGACGATGCGGCCTCTCTCGAACTCCTCCAACTGCTCGAATTGCTTCCGAACTTTTCATCGAGGTGTAACTCCCTTGCAAAGGATGCAACCAACACAATAGCACGATTCAGAATGGCAAGCACGCGTAAAGTGACAACCTTATGTAGCCGGTCAGACACAGCGCTACGACCCCTCCTTGCTTACATCACATGCGCCGCCAAGCGTGTTACTTGAATCATTGCATTTCTCACAACATCAAACCCACCCACCAAATTTCATTCTTGTCGGTTGCTTCCTTCTGGGTGCAACTTTTTTAGCCCGTCTTTTGCAAAAAAAGATCGTGCTTATGTTATCGGTTTGTCCGTCCGTCCGTCCGTCGGTACCCGCGAAATCTCTGCAACTATTAGTCCGATTTGAAAAATTCTTTTTGCATTGGGAAGCTTGAAATATAAGAATGAGGATCCTTCATTTCGTTTTTTTTACTATGTGCAATATCGCCGCTAGAGGGCGTAAATGCAGATGATGTCGAAATCAAAAATACATTTTATTCCACATATTTGCTTCGAAACATCCGATTGAAAAATTTCTTTTATCTTTCGATTCCATTTATGTCGAAGAGTATTTTAAATATAGTTACATTTTTAAATTACGCATAGATTTCCCGCTAGGAGGCGTAAAAGTAAATTATATTTTCTCCGATAACTTATCTTCTAAAACACCGAATTAATTTTTTTTCTTCAGAGTATACACCTCCTGATGGAAAATCTTTTGCATATAATTTCTAATTTTTGGAAAAGCATACTTTGGCCACCAGGGGGCGTAAGCGTTAATATTTGCTTCTGATGTATTTGCCATAAAATCTGAGCTTCTAAAATATCGATTGAAAAAATTCTTCCGTGGACTAATGCAACTCACATCGACAAACCTTTTCGGAACATTTTCTTCTTAAAATATTTCACAGTTTCTCCGCCAGGGGGCGTAGATGTATATCTTATTTTTGTGAATATCTCTACTTCTAGAAGTCTGATTTGAAAAATTCCTTCTTTGTAAAATAGTGTTTTCAGTGTGACATGTTTTTCATATAATTTCAAAATTTTCAAGTAATTCATAGACTTTCCGCTAGGGGGCGTAAAGGTAAATTGCGTTTCCCCCTATATCTCTGCTTCTAAATCTCTGATTTGAAAATGTCTTTCTGCACCGGATACAGTGGGAAATCGTTTGCACATCATTTCTAATGTTTGAACGATACTACTCATGTCGACAAACCTTTTAGAAACATTTTCTTTTTAAAATAATGCATGGATTCTACACCAGGGGGCGTAGATCTATATCTTATTTTTGTCAATATCTCTACTTCTAAGAGTCCGATTTGAAAAATTCCTTCTTTGTTGGATAGTGTTTCCGATGCGAAATGATTTCCCTATAAATTCAAAAATTTCAAGTAAATTATAGACTTTCCACTAGGGGGCACAAAGGTAAAGTTCGTTTTCTGCGTTATTTCTGCTTCTAAAACTCCGATTTGAAAAGTTCTTCCTGTAACGCATACAAGACCTGATGGAAAATGTTTTCACATAATTTCTAATGTTTGGTAAAGAATCGTTTGGCCACCACGGGGCATAAGTGCTTCTGATGTATTTGTAGTAAAATCTGGGCTCCTGAAAACTCGACTAATTTTTTTTTTCTTGGACCGATACCGCTCATACTGAAAAACCTTTTGAGAATACTTTCTTCCTAAAATAATGCATGGTTTTTCCACCAGTGGACGTAAAGTCACATCTTAGTTTTGTCGATATCTCTGTTTCTAAGAGTTCGTAAGCTCATGATTCCGTTTACAGCAATATCTGAGGGATTAAAAACCCGATTGAAAAACTTCTTTCTTCCGTCAGATACTATTGTTTTCCATACCGGTTCCATTGACTTTGAATAGCTTTGATAAGCTTAATTTGCGTCAGAACGGATTGAAAAGACGTGCTTATTACACCCGAAAATTCGGTGTCACCTTTCTTGTTTTTTTTTTTTTTTTTTTGACGATCAGTGTATATTTGTTGCAGGATCCTGTTTTGCGCTTTCAAGCTATAGCTCTTTCTGGCGAACTAAGCAAAATAGCGCCAGTTCTTCAACCCTTCACAATGAATGATTTGCCACCAGCTAGTTCGTGGCGTACGATTCGGGCACACCATGCAAACAAATGGCATTCACGTATATTCTTAAATTTCACCATCATTTCCTAGCTGATTGCTCACTCACATAACGATTAACACTCGTTAATTCTCGAAATTACTTCTCGTCCAAGACCAGCGCTGCAATCTCAATCCTTGGGGCTTAAAAGGCGCCGTGCAGGGGACTCCACATTCGTGCCGAAGTGCACGGTAAGAGTCAGGTGAGATCCCTGAGCAATAGACATGCCCAGGAGCCACCGTATATGTGAGAACGGGCAACTGACGGAGTTTGAACGAGGCAGTATAGTCGGGATTACAGAGACAGGGTGGCCGATGCGTTGAATCGACCGCCATTTGGGCCGGTCGGACAGTATGGTGCGATCGTGTTAGGAGCAATGGACACGGGAAGGCACCCATACACGGGGCACTGTCTCTGGACGACCGAGACACACTACCAGCAGAGAGGATCGTGAGAGCGGCACACACAGATGCAACAACGTCCTTGTCCAATATCCAGAGACATCTGGCGGCTGTACAAGGGACTCCTGTATCCGCCAGAACCATTTCCAGACGCCTGGCAGAGGCTAATCTGCACCCTCGACGGCCTTACGTTTTCTGCCATTAACACCTTACCATCGCCAGCGTCGATTGCATTGGTGTCAGCAGCGAGCAACGTGGAATGCTACGGACTGGCGACGTATAGTGTTCAGTGACGAATCCCGCTTGTGTATGGGAACGGACGAGCACCATGTCAGAGTGTGAGGACCGCAGGTGAGCGCAACAATCCCAACCTCACTGTACAGCGTCACACGTCCCGAACTGCAGGCGTGATGGTTTGGAGAGCCATCGCGTATCCCTTGCAGTGATCCGAGAGACGGACTTCCCTCGCAGTGATCCGAGAGACGTTGACAGTGCAGCGCTACGTACAGGAGATCCTGCTACTCAGCGTGTTGTCTTTCTTGGCAGTGCGGCCCGGAGCCATTTTCCAACAAGATAACGCCCGTCCGCACACGGGTCAGTTTTCCCAGTACTGTCTACGCCATGTTTCGACGCTTCCGTGGCCTGCCATATCGCCTAATCTCTCGCCCATCGAGCACGTGTGGGGCCAGATGGGACGCCAGCTTTCTTCATGCCCCAGTGTTCGTGATTTAGAGCGTCAGTTGCAAGAAGTGTGGGCCAATCTGTCCTATGATAACATACAGCGTCTCTTTGACTTCATGCTGGACCGTATAACTGCATGTATCCGAGCACGAGGCGGTCCGACGCAGTACTAATGCTGACCGGAATGTGTACCGTACGTCCGCGGGAAATCGTCCTGCTGCTGTGATATTGTAATCACTTCTATCTTTAGTATGTACCATCGCACTACTAAAATCTCATTTCAATCCGACGCCTCCTTCTTGGTGCTCGGGGTTTTAAGACAATGCGTGCATATCAGGTGTTCGGTGGAAGCGGAGAATGCAAACCTTAGACCCTCTGCCACGAAGTTGCATGAGAAGCCGGAAGCCAAAGACCCTGACTACCGTTCTAAGATCATGGGTTTTAAATATTGTCACAATCTTACCTGTTGATGGTTATAGCGATGACATTGAATAGCGACACAGCTCCATTGAAATATCGAAATAAGGCAAAGAGTTTGCACAGGGTTTCTCCATAATTCCATTCCCTCTCGAGAAACATCACAGCAGAGAGTGGAAGCGAAAACGAACAGAACAAGAGATCTGCACAACACAGGTTGATGACGAAGGCTGTTGTTGCATTGCGCAGGCGTTGACATTTTGACAGGGCCAGAATAGTGATGAAATTTCCACTTACTCCGATGATGGTGAAGAGAACACAGAAGGCAGCTCCAGTCTCTAAAAGATATTTTGGATACTGGCTAAACAGAGTTATGTTTCCGGCAGTGGTTGTGTTGGGGATGAATTCCTCCGTAATATTCAGAAAAGTCGTGACCTCTTCTTCCATCTTTCAAAAGTCGGAAACCTTTACAAAAGAAAACATCGTGATATGAAAGTGATCTGATTTTTCAAATAAAAGTACTAGGTTCAGTTTAGTAATTTTCAGTGCCAGTTTATTTTGAATTAGGGGTATGCAAAAGTTTCCGCCGCTCCTGCTAGCGGGCGCTGTAGGGGTATAACCGGCCGGCGACCCGTGCTGTCAGTTCGTACATGAAGCCAAGCATGACGATCGATGAAGTTCATTTGCGTCACTGTGTGCTATTCATGTTTAATTTAGGGAAAAGTGCGAGGGAAGCATACGGTTGAATATGTCAGGCTTGTGGCGAAGCGATTATGGGTGAGCAGACGTGTTGAGAATGATTTTCCACGTTTAGGAAAGGTGATCTAAGCTTGGAAGACAAGCCTCGTGCAGGTTGACGGCAGGAACCCGCAAAAGAGGATCTGGAATAGCTCTTGCGAGAGGATGCCACACAATCGACCACGCAACTGGCGAAACGTTTCAAAGTGGTTCAATCGACGATGGTACGGCTTCTACAGGCATTGAGGGAGATTCAGGAGATTGGTAAGTGGGTTCCGCATACTTTAACGGAGCGCCATATTGGTCAACGATTGGACAACTGCTTGTCGTTGCTGAAGAGGTTTCAAGGAAAGAATTTCTTGTGGAAGGTTTTCACCAGGGATGAAAAATGGGGTCTATTGCGACAAGCCCGTACGCAAGCGATCCTGGGTCGGCCCAGGCCAGACATCAACATCCACTGCAAAACAGGTTATCCTTGGGAAAAGGTGTTGTTGTGTGTGTAGTGAGATATGCAAGGAGGGGTCTGGTACGATTCGTCCATCGACGATTGGTCCAATGCCGATTCGTCCAATGGACGATTCGTCCAATGGACGATTAGTCCAATTCCGTCCTATCTGTCCGAAGTGCTACTCGTGCTATAAAAGTCTCATCTGTTCTGATTCTATCTCCGATGTTATACGAAAGTACCGGTAGTCCAAAGAATGTAAAATAATGTTACATTTCATGCGTAATATTTGTGGTTATAGATTACTTTTTTTTATTTTTTATTTTTTATTTTTTTTGGAATCGCGTTTTCTTGTTATACTATCCTTGCTACCGTATGAACTTACTGATGTACGAGCCGTTCTATCAACTTCAATGTTACTCTTTTGCATGAAATAATATAAAATACTAGTGTTCCGTTTCTGTTTGTAGAATGCAGTGGGGTTTTCCAACTGCCCAATGGAAACAACTGGTCGGGGTTCGGACAGTGGCTTTTTCAACAGTTTTTATTCCAGCGAAGTCATATTCATAACGTTTACATATTAAATCAAGTTAATACTATTGCGCTGTTACTTAAACACGAAATATTAATTCATAGGGCTTAGGCTTTTTTAACAGTTTTAATTCTACCGATGTCAGATTCATAACGTTTACATATCAAATCAAGTTAATAATATTAAGCTTTTACTTAGGCACGAAATATTAATTCATAGGCTCTAGGCCTAGGCCTTTTTAGGACTTTTTATTCTACCGATGTCATATTCATAACGTTTACATATTAAATCAAGTTAATAATATTGCGCTTTCATTTAAGCACGAAATATTAATTCATAGGCCCGCGGCCTAGGTGCCTAGCAAATACCTCAGAAATGATACGATGAGTGCCTTCTATAAAGTTTTATAAAATGTTTACAAATACCAAATATCTAGGTTGTAACTTAAAATCTTCTAAAATGGCCAGCGGCCCAGGTGCCTTGCAAAGACTTCAGAAATGATGCGATTAATGCCTTTTATAAAGTTTTATAATTTTTTTACAAATATCTAGGTTGTAACTTAAAATCTTCTAAAATGGCCCGCTACCTAGGTGCCTGGTAGATAGCTGAGAAATGATTCTTTGAGTGCCTTTTGTAAGGTTTTATAAAATGTTTACAAATACCAAATATCTAGGTTGTGACTTAAAAACTTTTAAAAAGGCTCGAGGCCTAGGTGCCTTGTAAAGACCTGAGGAATGATACGATGAGTGCCTTTAATAAGGTTTTATAGAATGTTTACAAATACCAAATATCTAGGGTGTAACTCAAAATCTTCTAAAAAGGCCCGGGGCCTAGGTGCCTCGTAAAGACCTGAGAAATGATAGGATGAGTGTCTTTTATTAGGTTTTATAACATATTTACTAATACCAAATATCTAGGTTGTAAATTAAAATCTTCAAAAAATGCCCGCGGCCTAGGTGCTTTTCAAACAGCTGAGAAATGCTCCATTGAGTGCCTTTTACCAGGTTTATGTAAAATGTTTTCAATTACTAAATATACGGAAATTATCTTTCAAAAGGATATAAAGAGGAGAATAATTTAAATTATTATTCCTTTCTGGAAAATAAAAAAGTTTACCGTTGGTAAGATAATAACCATTGGACGAATCGGCATTGGACCAATCGTCGTTGGACGAATCGTCCGGGACCAGCAAGGAGTGCTGTACTTTGAACTGTTGAAACCGGGCAAAATAATCACTGCACAACGATATAGCGATCAGTTGATGAAACTGGACGCCGCAATCGAGCAAACACGCACGTGGACAGATAAAGGATGCCTCCCAGTCATCCTGTTACACGATAATGTCAGACCATATGTCGGTGCCACCAAGAAATCAACCCTTGAACAGTTACACTGGGAGGTTTTACCGCTCCCGGCTTACTCCCCGGACATTGCACCCTCAGGCTTTCATCTGTTTCGCTCTATGCAACACGAATTAGCCCAACAGCGGTTCACCACAGTTACATAGGTGGAAAATTTGGTCACTGCGTTCTTCGGCTCAAACCCCGAGTCCTTCTATCACAGGGGCATTCATTTCTTGCCTGAAAAATTGGAAAAGTCATTGATGCTAACGGCCAATATTTCGTTGAATAAATGTGTTCTGGTTTCCTGATTGTTCCTGCCTCCTTTCTCCTTAAAACGACGGAAACTTTTGCATAACCCTAGTAGAGTAATCATGTCGTTAAGTTAACACCTATAAGAAAACTGAAATACACTGGAGTAGCAAATGATCAGCAACACCCATACCAATCACACATGTGACATCACATGTCCGTACGCAACTATGACGTTGAGATGACACCTCACTGCTAAGGATTCAAACGTGTATGAAAAGTAGATAGAAGCAATACGGAAAAGACTCGTGGTTTAAACGATTTTAACAGAGACGTGATAGTATTAGGAGATTCAAATTCGTACAGAAATAATCAAAAAGTAATCGAGGTAGTTGCCTTCGATGCCCGCTCTTGATCAGAGGAATCACGCACAATACAAATTCAAATTCATCGGCTGAATTTGCTGAATTATACCTCGTGTCTATATCATGTCACGTAACATACTCTATTTAATCGTATTAACTTTCTTCTTCTGTTTATGTATCTGACGATCGGTTCTAGGGAAACCTGAAAGTTCTTATACCTCAAGCTATGCACAATAAATTCTTTAAATTCAGCAGATGAATTTGAATTTGCATTGTATGTGATTCTCCTGATCAAGATCGTGCATCGAAGACAACTAACTACCTCGATTACTCTTTTTATTAGAGACATGATAGTTCGTGCTAGAAGTGCATGTTCAATTATCTCAGAAACGGCAAACATTCTCGGCTATGCAAGAACAACTGCATCGACGGGGTACAATGTCTGATGCACAAACGACAAAAGAAACAGTCGGCGGTCTTCCCGTGGTCGGAAATGACTGGTAGATAATCGAGGGCAGCGACACATGGAGAGGATCGGACGAGGTAACGCGAGATCCATTCCTTCAAGTAACTGCGTAGTAGGGTGCGGCAGCGTTCATAGGGTAATTTGCCGCGTGTTGTACAATGACGTCATGTATCAATGCGCGCCTGATGACGCTGCGTTCTTATGTAAATGAGCTGCCATTTTGTTTTTTGTTCGACATGGCGATCTGGACGGCTGAGCATTGTGCTTTTGCTGTTGAAACGTATTACAAGAATAACGATTCTATAGTTGCTACATAACGTCTATTCAGGCGACATTTCAAAGTGGGACGTCATGGGGGATGTGCCAGTTGGTCGCACCGTTGCAAGGTGCGTAATTTCCTTTATAT
Source organism: Macrothele yani (assembly GCA_039090855.1). Lineage (NCBI taxonomy): Eukaryota > Metazoa > Arthropoda > Arachnida > Araneae > Macrothelidae > Macrothele > Macrothele yani. The sequence continues at coordinate 17,230,909 of CM076989.1, forward strand.
TAACAGAAGCGGCTTGTAATCGTAAATTAGGAGGTAGCGAAAGGACTGTGTGGACACCGGAAATGATTGAAAATGTTCGTTCTGCAATCTTGCGTAGCCCTAAAAGATCTGTTCGGCGACACTCAACAGCTTTGCACATTTTCTATTGTTCATTCAGGAGAATATTGCACGAGGATCTCCATTTTTACATTTATAAATTCCAAATTGTGCAAGAAATTAAGCCTCAAGATATGGTTGCACGCGCACAGTTTTGCACAACCATGTGTGATCTCCTTCGTGAAAATCCTCAGATGTTACACACCTTGATTATGTCAGATGAATCACACTTCGAGTTATGTGGTTCGCTGAAAAAACAAAATGTGCGTTATTGGAGTGATCTAAACTCGGGTCAACTGCACATCAAGGCTTTGCACAGCGCCCGTGTCACTGTCTGGTGTGGAGTTGCTTCCTTTTGAAACATCGGGCCGTATTTTTTCGAGGACGATGAGAGTTTCGCTGTAACTGTCACCCGAGAACGTTATCTACCGATGCTGCAAGACATCTTGCTGCCTCAATTACGGATGCTGAACTTGGATATGGACCGTTTACGGTTCCAACACAACGGGGTGACCGCGCACATGGCCCGCATATGCATGGATGTTTTACAGCAGACCTCTTCACAGAGATTTATTTATCGTTATGGTGACATCCCTGGCCACCCCGGTCCCCCGATCTAATATCTGATGATTTTTTCTTACGTGGGTACCTCAAGCAAGAAGTCATCCAAACACGTTTTGCCACCATATTGGAATTAAAAGGCCGTATAAGAGCTGCCGTCACCAATATTCCTGGCGATATGTCACGACGAGTAATTGACTCCTTCCAACGCAGCTTATAAGAATGTGTGGGGCAGCGGGGCCGCCATTTGACAGGGGTCATATTCAAGCATTGACTGATCAATGGTATTCTTGTAACTACTGTTTGACATAGAGAGTAATAAATAAAAAGACATTCGTTTGCTTACGGTGCGACTTTATTAACACGCTATCAACACTGCCGCACCCTGTACAACCGCGGTATTGGGAGAACTTCAAAATACACAGCCCACCGCACATTGATGCAAATGAGTTATAACAGCAGCAGACGTTTCGTTCACGTTGTGACGTATATTCTAAATTAACTTCCATTTTTAGTTACTTTCTCTATGTAAATTTGAGTTCCTTCTCTTGTAGCGTTTTCAACCTTAACTTTATATCTTCTCCCTCGCAGAATGAGGTTGGCAACAATTCTGTGGTCAAAAAGCGTGACGTATGTATGTGACAGATAAGAACTAGAGATATATAATGTTGAAGCAGAAGCCAAAAGTGCGGTGTGGTGGATGTTATTATACAGTACTAGCTCATAGCCCGTGCCATGCTCGGGTGAAAAAGCTGTGACTGAAATTTTTATAACACGAATCGTAAGAAGAATACTGATTTCTTTATCCCGTTCCGCCAATGTTTCTTGGCTCCACGGGGACTAATGGAACACCTTGGATTTTTGTTTTGAAGTGTTGCGACAATTATCCTGCCTTGAGACGCCGGTTCGGACCTTGGCCATCCCGTGGTCCAGAGACAAGCCCGCGATGACGTGCTGGCAGGCGACCTAGCGTACCTTATCTGGGTTCCCGCTCTGTCTGGCGGGATAGGTCGATTATTAATTTAGGGTTGACTGGGAGATTGTCTTGCCCTCGAACTTTTTTGGGGGAATAATTTCAGTTTATTTTCCTTAACAAAAACTTACACACATCTATACACTGTCCTCATGCTTAGGACTTACAACATTGAGAGATTCAAAAGACTATTTACAGAGTATATACACTGGCTGTTCTTTTGTCTACTTGCCCACAGATTTTGCCCTCGTTCCCATTCTGAATCGCTTTCGGTGTGCACGTGCACCTCTTGCGTTTCGGTCCCCGTTTGACTGGGGAAAATCGTGTGTTGCTGGAGGGTTAGCCTCTCAACTAGGGCTATTATCCCCCTCCTGTTAACGGAGAATTGGATGAGCAGATCCAATCTTCGCGTTCTTTGCTCACCTGGGATCAGTGTGTTTCTCCATTCGGCGAAGCCGCTGCATTCAAGCACGCAGTGTTCTATGCTTGCCGACCTATTTCCACAGGGACAAGTGCAGTTCCTGATGGCAAATCTGACCAGGTATTCAGGGCAGATGCCATGGCCACTAAGTACTTGATTCATGAACTTGTTTGTCTGTGCACGTTTGGTCGAGACTTTCGGAAACACTTTTTGTGTCTTCCGCCCTGTCTCTTCCGTGTCCCATCTGACCTGGTCATGGTCTGTCGTGCCAATGCTGCGCGGATGCTCCTTCGCGGCGTTCTGCATTGCACGTCAACCGTCTCTTTCAGCGTGGCTGCCTTCGCCAGCTGGTCCGCCCTTTCGTTTCCCTGGGTCCCGACATGGCTTCGCACCCAGTGAAAACTAACTGCCCCATCTCCTTCTGCCCTCAGGAGGGTTTTAATCCTCTGGACGATGGGATTTCTTCCCCTGAATCGTAAAATACATATACATACAAATACATAAAACCTATACAGGGTGATTCAGAACTCATGGGACAAACTTTAAGGGGTGGTAGAACACATTGCAATAAACATTTTTTGCATTGGGCGCAATAGACGCGTTGAGGCACAAACACAAGAAATACACATGAAAGGAAACAAATTGTTTACTTACAGCATCGTTGGCAAGTGCTTCTTTACAATAATGTTTACAATATTGCTCAAAATTGCGTCCACCAACAGTAATACATGCGTTGTAGCGTCGACGGAGTGATTGGCGTACAGTTTCAAAGATGCCAGGTATATCTCGCACACGTGCAGCCGCAAAGGATATTCGAGCGACGAGGTCCTCAACAGAATCAATTGGAGTCTCGTAAACGAGGGCCTTCAGATGCCCCCCACAAGAAGTAATGGAGGCTCGATAAATCGGGCAATCGGGATGGCCAACGGACTGGTCCAGCACGTCAGATCCATGGCGCCCCAAAAGTGGCATCCAGGTAATTGCGCACATTAGCGCTGAAATGGGATGTCGCCCCATCATGCTGAAACCACAGTCCTTGTCGGACGGCCAGTGGTACATCTTGAAGCAATTCTGGTAAAGCCTCTTCCAGAAAAATACGATAACATCTGCCATCGAGTCGCGTTGGTAGTAGATATGGGCCAAGCCGAAAGTCGTTCACAATACCCGCTCACACATTCACAGAGAATTGTTCTTGATACGTCGACGCTGTCACGCATGTATAACTGTTGGTGGACGCAATTTTGAGCAAATATTGTAAACATTGCTATAAAGAAGCACTTGTCAACGATGCTGTAAGTACACAATTTATGTTTCCTTTCATATCTATTTCTTGTGTTTGTGCATCAACGTGTCACTTGCGCCCATACATTCCTATACAAAAAATGTTTGTTGCAGTGTGCTCTACCAACCCTTAAAGCTTGTCCTATGAGTTCTGAATCAGCCTGTATAATAGGCTGTCATCAATATGTTTGGCTTGTGTTTCTTCAAACGTTTCATAGGTTTTATGAAGACTGGTTTCCACGCCATCTCCGTTGTCGTTCTTTATTTAAGCGACGAAAAAATTCGACGGAACCAATATTTTTTAAAACTTCCATCACAGTGAATCAAAACTCCGCTTGCAGTTACTTTCTTACAGTTTTACTTGTTCCTTTTTATGAAATCATCAGCAATTTTATTCCTTTTTATGAAATTACTCTGCAATGCGAAGAAAATGAAGTAAAACACGACATAACACCTGTGTAACAGAACAAACGTCGCAGACAGTTATTCGAGCACATGCTTGTTGCCACAGATGAAGTCGTTTGTGCCGCCCAGGTGGCGCAGTGGTCTAAGCGATGGCTTATGATCATTCGTCCGAGATGTGTCCGGGTTCGAATCCCGGTGAGGCATGGATGCTGTTCTTGTCTTGCGGCAGTCGCTTTCTACCTTCCCTCGAGTTAGTTGCCCTAAATTAGGGACGGGCGACTGCTTATAGCCCACTGAGTTGATCACGGTGGTCGTTAAAACCCGAATCGAAAAAAAAAAAAAAAAAAGTCGTTTGTCTTACTAACTTTGTTTTAATTTTTGGTATTTTTCCCTTGATTTTACGTATCGTGCGATAGCGGTAAGCTTAGTTCCAATTTCGGCCACCGGATAAAAGCAGATGGCGCTGCAAATACTGAATGACATCAGAGCGTTGATGTCAGAGCGTTAGGGACAGACGTTAAATAGGTTTTATATAAACTCTGCCATTCTCTCTCTCTGTCTTGAACGCTTGACGTCACAGCGACGTCTGCATTGTGGCGCTATATCTGAATGCTAAGAGACAATGCAGGCAAATACGTCACATTACCGTACATATTGCAGAATATTTCGCAACGGGCTTACTTGCAAGCTGAAGTTGAAATCACTCATGGAAGATCAGACAGTTCAGTGTTTTGAGAAAATCGACAGCTGATATCTACGCGATTGAATTTCAAAAGCGAGGACTGCCACATGCGCACATTTTAATTGTTCTGAGAGCCGAAGACAAGTTTTTAACTGTTGAAAGTATCGATCAATTCGTGTGTGCTCTCGAAATGTGAAAGCGATTGAATGCTTTGTTACAGCAGGGGATCACTTTGAGATGTCAAGGTGATCGCATGCTAATTTAAAAACATTGGATTATCAATGACTCGAGTTCTACGTCGTATTTATGCGATTCACAAAATTCGAATTGAATTCGTAATATCACGGCAAGTTGAGTTTGTACATTGATTTAATTTAGCACAATTCGAATATAAATTTGTATGCTTTAATTACTTTTTTACTTTTTTATTTCATCGAAGTTTCCGAGTTTAGTGTTGATTACATTACATACTTTTTGCAAAATATCTATCTATCTAAAACGCTTTAACCTAAAATAAAAACTAAAATCTTGAGATGTCAAAGTGAGCAAAATTGCATCTAAAAACAGATGTCGCCCCAGTAGCAATTTGTCGATAATTCAGATAGTTCCAATTTGTAATACGATGTCACATTATTTTGTAGGAAAAGCTTTGGTATGAAGTTTCAAACCAGCCGTTGAATAGAACAGTCTAAATGTACACAGTCTAGTCACATTATTGTGACCACCTCCTACTTTTCACGTCAACAGCACGTAGCCAATGTAAGAAGGCACGTGTCATCAGCTGGCTTGGGGGTATATAAGGTGTGCTGGAGCCAAACTGAAAACATATCACTCGTTGCTGTCATGGATAAAAGAAAAGATGTATCAGATTTGCAAAAAGGGATGATTATCGGCTTTCGTGCCAAGGGTGGCATTATTTATGAAACAGCGCAGTTTGTGAACTGTTCGCGTGCTGCTGTGGTTAAAGTGTATCGTGATTGGAGAAATGGCACCATTGCGAACAAGCAACGTGGAAACTGCGGAGCACCACGTGCCACTAATGTGAAAGGTAACTGTCGGCTTCGAAGGTGCGTGAGGGCCGATCGACACGAGCCAGTGGAGCAACTTACTGGCCGAATGAACCAGGGGGCTACCGGAAGTGTGTGTCTAAAACGACAGTTTAGAGAACCCTGCTGCTTATGGAGCTCCGATGCGGACGGATGGTCACTTCACCTGTGCTAACGAAGGTGCATCGGCAGAAAAGGCTTAAATTTGCTCGGCGGTATCGGAATTGGACCTCCGCTGATTAGCAAAGGATTGCCTTCTCCGATGAGTCACGTTCCCTGCTTCATCGAACGGATGAAAGTTGTCGTATAAGGTGAGAAACATAGGAGAACAAGTGCTCTTCAACCACTTCTGGAAGACCACAACCTGGTGGGGGCTGCGTTATGGTCTAGGGAATGTTTTCGTCGCATTCCCTCGGTTCACTCATACCTGTGGAAAGCACTATGGACTGAATTCATTATGAATCCATCCTTGAAGACCACGAACACCCATGCATGCTGATTGTCCTCCCTGGGGCGGGTGGGATCTTCCAGCACGACAATGCGACGTGTCACACAGCTGGAAATATCCGAGAGTGGCTGTAGGAGCACGATGAAGACTTCAAAGTACTTCCTGACACTTTTAATTCCCAGACGTAAACCCAACTGAGCATCTCTGAAACCACTTCGATCGTGTTGTTCGCGCTATGGATCCTCCAACACGCACCCTCCAGCATCTGTTAGATGCAACGCAGTCAGCATGGCTCCACATACCTGTGAACATCTTCTAGCACCTTATTGAATCACTCCCAGCCCATCTAGCTGCTGTCTGCGCTTCACACGGCGGTAACTCTGGATATTAGCTATTTGTCACAATAATGTGACTCGATCGTGCACACGCACACACACACACACACATATATAATAATAATATTATTTAAAATCAGGATCACCAAAATATGAATTAATGAGAATATACAGCAGTACCATAAGACAGCGCCACAGTAGTACATCGAAACACGTTCGGCCGCCCCGTTGGTGCAGTGGTCTAAGTCGCTGGCCTCTGATCATTCGTCCGTAAGGCGTCCGGGTTTGAATCCTGGGCAGGCATGGATGTTGTGTTTATCTTACGGCACTGGCTCTCTCCCTTCCCTGAAACCAGTGACCCTAAATTAGGGACGGGCAACTGCTTATAGCCCATTGAGTTGCTCACGGTGGTCGTTAAACCTCCAATCAAAAAAAAAAAAAAAAAGAAAAAGAAAAAACACGTTCCATAATATTCATCATCATCATCATCATCATTGTCAACCATTATCAATCCACTGCTGGACGAAGGTCTCCCCAAGTTTCCTCCACAACGGTCTGTCTTGTGCCAGTCTCCTCCATGTCACTCCCGCATACTTTCGAATTTCATCCACCCATCTTCCATGTGGTCTTCTTCTGGGTCTTTTCCTGTCCCTTGGAATCCAATCTAAAATTTCGGCTGTCCATCGATGGTCTGTTCTTCTGGCAGTATGTCCAGCCCATTGCCATTTCAGGGATTTAACACCACTGATAGGAGGCTGATAGGTCTGTAGTTCCTGAAATCCTCAATGTCACCTTTTTTATGTAGCAAGATCATTGTAGCGTTGTTCCAATCCTCAGGAATTTTCCCTTCATTAAGGCATCGAGTGAAAATTTGGGCGAGTACTGTTTTGATTTCTCCACTTGCTTCTTGTATGATGTCTACAGTAATTCCATCTTCTCCTGGAGCTTTTCCCCGCTTCATGTTCTTGATTGCATGTGCAACTTCTGCTGGAAGGACTGGAAGAACTCTGGTACTGGTACCTTTCATGATGTCTGGAGTACATGTATCATCCCTTTCATATAATTTGGAGTAGAAATCTTTCACTCTTGTCAAAATTTCGCCTCTATTTCTTGTTACAGAACCATCTTCTTTTCTCAGTGCCATAATCTGTTTTCTTCCCTTACTGAGATGTCCCTTTGCTATCTTTAGGCTTTGGTTGTTTTCAATTGCTTTCCTCACTAGTTCACAGTTGAATTTCCTTACGTCTTCAGTGATACTTTTTTGTACTGTCTTGCATAGCTCTATATATTCCACTTTGGAAGTCACATCTTCTTTAGTTGTCCTCATCACTCTTCTTTTTTGCATCAACATTTTGGTTTTTCCTGATAATTTGTTGACATGGAATTTGTTCTTAGACCCAGCCAATTTTGTTGCTGTTTCCATAAGAGCTTTGGTTACTTTTTTGTTAACTTCAGAAATATCCACTTCTTCCGATGTTAGGCCTTCTAAAGCAGAGAATCTGTTTTTCAGTTCCAATTTGAAGGTATTATGGTGTTTTTTAAGGTTGGTTATGTCAATACATTTTGTTTGTCTTATGAGCTTGCTACGTTCGAGTTTAGTGTTGAGGTGCATCTTACATCTCACCAATCTATGGTCACTGCCTGTGTTGAACTTGTTTAGCACACTGCAGTCTTCGATGACGAATTTTTTGTTACACATAATAAAATCAATTTCACTTGTCGTCCCATTTGGATGTCTCCATGTCCATTTCCTGTGTGGCTTTTTCTTGAAAAAAGAGTTCAAGATGAAAAACCCTTCTGCCTCTGCAAACTCTACGAGTGTATTTCCACGCTGGTTTCTGTTGTCGTGACCGAATTTACCTACTGAAGTTTCATTCTGTTGCCGTTGCCCTATTTTTGCATTGAAATCTCCCATAATTATCTTCAAGTGCTGCTTACCTTTATTATTTAGATCACGAATTTCCTCATAAAATTCTTCAATTTCTTCTTCAGCATGACTTGTGGTGGGTGCATGCAGTTAAACAGTCACTTATATACACTGAAGGGCAATTGAATTAGAGACAGCTGGTGTTATGCACATGTGGCGCAGTGGGCGGCCCTGTAAACGGAAACGACATGACGTAAACAGCGATCAGACAATATAAGGAGTGATGCGACGGGAATCAGTAAGAGTCAGACGCAGTATGGGTAAGACGAAGGATCTAAGCGCATTTGATCGTGGGCAAATTGTTGGGGACCGACGAAGGGGTCACTCCATCTCGGAAGTCGTGCAGGCACTGAGATTTTCACGAGCCACTGTGTCACGTGTGCACCTTGAGTACATCGAATCCGGTAAAACCATCCCTGCAAGGGCCAACTGCCGTGGACAACAGTGTGTGGATGAGCGGGATCATCGTCGGTTAGCTCGCATTGTAACAGCGGATGGACGGGCCACAGTGTAACAAATCACTAGGCAATTTAACGCTGGTGCAAAAAAATGTGTAAGCAGCCACACCATCCATCCAGAACCATCTCTTCGCTATGGGGTACAGAAGCTATCGTCCCACGAGGGTACCGCTGCTGACCGCACATCACAGGGTGTAAAGATTAGCATGGGCGCGGGAACATCGCCACTGGACCCTAGACATGTGGGAAAATGTTGCCTGGACTGATGAGTCGAGATTCACGTTGGTACATGCGGATGGCAGGATACGAGTACGGCGCAAACCACGTGAAGTGATGGATCCTTCTTGCCAACAGGTTACTCTTCAAGCTGGTGGGGGTTGCATTCTCGTCTGGGGACTGTTTACGTGGACTGAAACGGGACCCCTGGTACGTGTGACATCGTCCCTCACAGGTCAACGTTACCGGGATACCCTGGACGACCATTTGCTCCCGTTTGTGCGTCTTCAACATCCCACTGGGGACCTCTTCCTGCAACAAGACAATGCACCGTGCCATCGCTCTCGAATTATATCCGAATGGTTGGATGAACACTCCACTGACGTGACCTCGCTTCCTTGGCCAGCTAGGTCACCTGACCTCAATCTCATCTAGCACATCTAGGATGCCATCGAGAGAGATGTTCGAGGATCTGACCCCCTCCATCAAATCTTCGTGAACTGTGGGAGCTTGTTTAGGGGTCGTGGATCAGTATGGCTTCCCAACGCTTCCGGTGTCTTGTCGAGTCCATGCCGAGACGAATCGCCGCCGTCATCAGAGCGAAAGGTGGTGCTACACGTTACTAGACAGGTATTTCTAATTCAGTTAATCTTCAGTGTACATTGTTTAACCGTAAGAAATCGGTTACTTAATTTATTGCATACATAGTTATACGATGTCTATGTATCAGTCTGTGGAGTCCTTAAGACAAAAACTATATAGCTATCTACAGTAAATTTTATATTTAGAGGTTCTGGGACTTCTAAATATAAAATTTATTCTAGATATTATAAAACAGTACAGTGAACCTTCTCTTAAAGATAATTGAAAGGTATTGTCAGATGAAAGAAAGATCTCACACTCCAAATCATTATGCTGCTTCTTTTTTTTTTTTTTTTTTTTTTTTTTTTTGATTGGAGGTTTAACGACCACCGTGAGCAACTCAATGGGCTATAAGCAGTCGCCCGTCCCTAATTTAGGGTCACTGGTTCCAGGGAAGGGAGAGAGCCAGTGCCGTAAGACAAACACAACATCCATGCCTCACCGGGATTCGAACCCGGACCCCGTTCGGATGATCAGAGGCCAGCGCCTCAGACCACTGCGCCACCGGGGCGGTTTATGCTGCTTCGAAAAATCACGATGAAAAAAAATACTTAATTTGTGATAAGTTTTACTACAGAAAAAATAAAATTATTAGAAACGTTTTCAAAAGAATAACAAGCTCCAATAGAAAATAAAATGACTAAATCACTCGCATTACTGAAAACAATATATTACCATCGAGCAATTAAGTTTTACCTTGAACGTGATCTAACTTCGTGTGCCATTCTGGCTCAGTGGTTAGGACGCGCGGCTTCAACCTAAAGAATCCGGGCTCGAACTTCCCTACCGGCGCAAAAAGCACCGCAGGACGCAAATGAGATAAAGTCAGATAGCAGTGAGAGCAAATGTCCGCGTAGCTCAATTGGGAGAACGACTTACTCCAGAGTGACGGGACCCGCGAGGACAAACTTGTACGTTATAGCCTTCACGCGGTTGTTTTACGTGGGCAAAATAAGAAAAAAGCTGTAAAATCTAGCTACTACACTATCTACCAATAAGTAATTGGACACCTGTGATAGCAAAGGAAAACGAAGTTTATTCACCTTCAATAGTTGGCGGAGCCTCCACGAGCGGCGATTACAGATGCGCCCCTTCGGGGCATACTCTCTACCAGGCGTTGTACGACGGCTAGCGGTATTTTTTTCCACTCGGCTTGGAGAAGACAGGTCAGTTCCTTCACCGATTTCGGACGGTGGGGGCACCCCTTAAGTCGACGCTCCAATTCGTCTCAGAGGTGCTCGATAGAGTTAATGTCCAGGCTCTGTGTAGGGCAGTTCATTCGATTAACCCCATTGTCACCATACGAAGCCATGGTGGACCTCGAAACATGACAGGTGGCATTGTCATCCTGAAAGTAACATGGGTTCATCCCGTAAAACTGCCACAACGTAGGAACCGCATGGTCATCCAAAATGGTGCAGGAGGTCTCGGCGTTGATTCTACCAGGAATTGCGACCAAGGGTCCCGTGCCATACCAGGAGAAACACCCCCATAGCATAATTCCACCGCAGCCTAACTTCACAGTTGGCACAATACATTCCGACAGGAGGCGTTCCCCAGGCAGACGCCAAACCCTGACCCTGCCATCCAAACGGTAGAGGATGAACCTTGATTTGTCGCTCCAGAGAACCTGTTTCCACTGTTCAACGGTCCACTGTCGACGTTCTTTGCACCACGTTAACCGAGCAGCGCTATTGGACTTGGTGATCAAAGGCTTGTGGGCGGCAGCACATCCATGATAACCGAGCAGATGGGCTTCCTTACGGATGGTATTCATCGAAAGAACACTCCCGGATGCCAGTTGAAACTCCTCGCGGATGTGGCCCATTGATTTGGTTCGGTTCTTCCGAATTTCTCTGGCCAGCACCCGTAGGTCTTTAACTCCCAGTTTTGTGGGTCTGTCGGGTCGGGGCACATTCCGACAGTCACCTCTCATCTTCCACTTGTCAATCACGTAGGCCACTGTCGATTTTGGGTACTTCAACACGCTGGATATGTCACGTATGGATCGGCCATTTCTGTGATACCCGACGATTACACCTTTCTCGAAATCAGAGAGCTGCAAACTGCGTGGCATCTTGCATGCGACTGGTTGCGTTGTTGTTTCCCACACGATATTTAACGGCAGCGGCCGTGACGTGTATCAGGACCGCCGATATCGTCGATTGCAGGGGTGTCCAATTACTTGTTGGTAGATAGTGTATTATATAAAGCAAAATTGAATGCTTCCCCATTTACAGGTAAAAAGTCGATAACCTCCTGAAGGATTCAATTAGGACTGAATACATTAGTTGTCGTTTGTTTGGTGTTTCAGTTTACATCAGCAAACGAACAATGGAGCGCGGCATTTTATTGTTTTACAATCAGCATGTGTGCGCCGACAAGTCAAAAGCTTAGGGTAACTATGGAAGTTTGGATTAGTTCCTTCAGATGTCCAGGAGCGTATATGGCAGGGGGAATTCTGCTTCCTTACTGTCGAAAAGAAACTATTTCTTTTTCAGTTCCATAATTTCATCATTTGCAGGCCATCTTTCTCAACAATAACAAGGAAACCCTCAAATGAAATTACACAATACTCTCACAAGAAAAATACTTTACTGTACGCTTCCTCCGTGATTTTTGAGCTACAACTGCATCATAGAGTGAAAATTAAGTGAGTAAAAATAAATTATATTATCATCATCATCATCATCATCATCATTGTCAACCATTATCAATCCACTGCTGGACGAAGGTCTCCCCAAGTTTCCTCCACAACGGTCTGTCTTGTGCCAGTCTCCTCCATGTCACTCCTGCATACTTTCGAATTTCATCCACCCATCTTCCATGTGGTCTTCTTCTGGGTCTTTTCCTGTCCCTTGGAATCCAATCTAAAATTTCGGCTGTCCATCGATGGTCTGTTCTTCTGGCAGTATGTCCAGCCCATTGCCATTTCAGGGATTTAACTCTGATCATGATGTCTTCCACTCTTGTCATTTTTCGGATCCACGTGTTCCTCTTCTTATCTCTCCTGGTTACACCAAGCATGCACCTCTCCATGCTTTTTTGAGTTGTCTGCAGCCTTTGTATATCCCTTTTAGCTAAGGTCCACGTCTCTGCACCATACGTAAGCACTGGAAGGATGCATTGATCAAACACTTTTCTTTTAAGACATAATGGCATATTGCTCTTGAAAATTATGCTGTTTCTTCCAAAAGCTCTCCAGGCAAGTTTTGTACGCCGATTAATTTCTTCACCAATGTGACCCTCACTTGATATCTGCTGTCCAAGATAAACGTACGTGTCTGTTATCTCCAGCTTTTCTCCATCAATCGACAAATCTTCATTTCTTGTAAAAGCATTGTTATCACTTTTGTCTTCTGAAAGTTCATTTCTAATCCCACTTCTTTACTCTTGTCAGCAAGTTCCTGGATCATACTCTGTAGCTCTGATGGGGTAGTTGCCAAAATGACTATGTCATCAGCAAAACGAAGGTGGATTAGATAATCTCCATTAATCTTTATCCCTTTGTTTTCCCAGTTCAGTGACTGAAAGACATTTTCCAATGTAGCATTAAAGAGCTTCGGAGATATGGTGTCACCTTGTCTTACTCGTTTTCCAATTTTTATGTGTGTTGTATTTTCAAACAGCCGAATCTTTGCACTTGCATTTTCATAGATGTTATTAATAATATTAATGTATGCATCTTCAATACCGCAGGATTTCAGAGCCATTGCAACTGCTGATGGTTTCACCGAATCAAAGGCTTTTTCATAATCGATAAAAGCCATGCACAATGGAAGCTCATATTCCCTCGCTCTTTCAATTAGTTCTCTCAGTACGTGGATATGATCTATTGTGCTGTAGCCACTCCTGAATCCAGCTTGTTCTCTCGGTTGAGCCATGTCCAGTGTCACCTTCAAGCGGTGTGAAAGAACTTTAGTGAAGATTTTATAAACCACTGATAGGAGGCTGATAGGTCTGTAGTTCCTGAGATCCTCAATGTCACCTTTTTTATGTAGCAAGATCATTGTAGCGTTGTTCCAATCCTCAGGAATTTTCCTTTCATTAAGGCATCGAGTGAAAATTTGGGCGAGTACTGTTTCGATTTCTCCACTTGCTTCTTGTATGATGTCTACAGTAATTCCATCTTCTCCTGGAGCTTTTCCCCGCTTCATGTTCTTGATTGCTTGTGCAACTTCTGCTGGAAGGACTGGAAGAACTCTGCTACTGGTACCTTTCATGATGTCTGGAGTACATGTATCATCCCTTTCATATAATTTGGAGTAGAAATCTTTCACTCTTGTCAAAATTTCGCCTCTATTTCTTGTTACAGAGCCATCTTCTTTTCTCAGTGCCATAATCTGTTTTTTCCCCTTACTGAGATGTCCCTTTGCTATCTTTAGGTTTTGGTTGTTTTCAATTATGGTTTAGTATATCTAAAGTGGAATGGAAAAAATTTCAATATCTTTAAAATTTAATCCGTTTTAGTGATAATTTTTTTTCTTAATAATAATAAGCAGGCAAATGAAAAAAAGCCCTTAAAATCGAAAAACTGCCTTTAAATATTGAAGGAGAAATCCCCGTAAAACAGTTTGTATTACATTTTTTTTTTCAAAATTATGAACTAAATAACTTCAGTCTTAGACAATTTGTAAACTAGAAATTTGTCTTATCTTTATAAAATGATCTACAAAACCTCAGAATAAAGGAAAAAAGCAAGTAAATACCTGTCAGGTAGTACAGAAAGGATTTGGAATGTCAGCAACCGTACAATATAAGAAGCTCTGAATTTGAATTCTTTTGTTCACCACCCTCCTTCACAGTCCCTTTCAGAACTGAAAGATTGGTATTCTCTTTCCCCAAAAGTGCAGAGCACTGAACAGTGTGTTGAACGGAGTTGCTAAAATGAGCTACTTTTGAAGGTTTTGATTTGGTCATCTGGCAGTCCTGGCCTTGTGTGTTGCTATTTGAAAGCATAACATTTACGAAATTTTAGTTTTTTTATTAAAAAATGACAGAATATGCAAAAAAATGTCTAACACAAAAAAATGCTCCAAAACTTCAAAAAAGAAACTAAAACATTCCCTAAAAGAGAGAAAAAAAAAGGCCCAAAAATGCAAATGTCATCGATGTCCGGTCCTTGTGTGACGTACCTGCCAGCAGGACGCACATGACATAAAGGCAGATAGGAATCAGAATACATGTCCACGTAGCTTAATTGGTAGAGCAACTTATTCCGGAATGAGGAGATCCGGGTTCGAACCCCGGCCCTCTTTCGGGGGGGGAGATGTGACGTACCTGCCCCAGCAGGACGCACACGACATAAAGGCAGATAGCAATCAGAATAATCGTCTACGTAGCTCAGTTGGTAGAGCGACTTGTTCCGGAATAAGCGGCCTCGGGTTCGAATCCCGGCGTAGACCAAAAATGAAGGAGAAATTCACTTCGTTATAATGGCGCCCGAACTATCCGGATGACCCGGCCGTTCAAAATCTCGCATTGGTGTCATGTTATTTCCACACCGCGAGACAGGAAAAGTCTGAGAATTCCTTCTCCAGCGCTTCTAAAAATGTGTGATGTTGCATTCCACACAGCAGATTGACTGGGAGTTCTCAAGTGCACGTTCTACAGTGGTTGTCTGCCTGCAACGATTCATGGTCACGGCTGACCCGTAGGCCATGCCCCCGGCCCTCTTTCGGGGGGGGGGATGTGACGTACCTGCCAGCAGGACGCACATGACATAAAGGCAGATAGGAATCAGAATACATGTCCGCGTAGCTTAATTGGTAGAGCAACTTATTCCGGAATGAGTGGACCCGGGTTCGAATCCTGGCGCGGATAAAAATGACGGAGAAATTCACTTCGTTATACTTGATAATAATAATAATAATAAAATCGGAAAGTCTGGATAATTTATATAGCGATCGCTGCAGATGCCAGAGTCGATGAAAAAGAACTAGAAAAAATGACTAAATATAGAGACCTGGCCATAGGATTAAACACATAATAGTAGTTCACATTGTCATCGGGGCACTTGGAACAATGTCAAAAAAATTTTATGAATCATTTCAAAAAATTGCAGCTTTCTGATATACCACCTAGAGAACTGTAGAAGACAGCTTCACTTAGTACATCATATATTTTACGCCCATTCTTGACCTAGATCTCCGGTGGAAACTCGTATCAGCTCAACAACGCCGGTCAATGGTAATTTTGTTGCTTATGTTTGATAGTCATAGGCTGTGCTTCGTATATTTCGAATATAGAAGATAATAATAGTAATAATAATGATAATAAGCATCGAAAAACTCATGGGAACATCAGACTGAGAAAGTCTGAGAAAATGATCAGGTCAAGATCTTCTCTTCTGGGATTTTCGAATTTAAATAGATCATAATACACCAGACATAACAGTCATAGAAAATCGGAAAGTCTGGATAATTGATATAGCAATTCCTGGAAGTGCCACAATCGATGAAAAAGAACTGGAAAAAATGACTAAATACAGAGACATGGGCATAGAATTTATCCGATTATGAACTAAACACAAAACGGTAGTCCTCCATTGTCATCGGGGCACTTGGAACAATGTCAAAAAATTTCATGAATCAATTCAAAAAATTGCAGTTTCCTGATGCACTACCTATAGAACCGAAGAAGAAAGCTTTACTTGGGACATCATTTATTTTACACCGATTCTTGACTGATACCTAGGTCTCAGGTGGAAATTCGTATCAGCTCAGCAACACCAGTCAAAAGTAATTTTGTTGTCTTTGTTCGTTTGCCATACGCTGTGTTTCGCATATTTCAAATAAAGAAGATAATAGTAGTAATAATAATATGCTACTGTATTGTTCTCTGCTTGGTGTGACGTATATTCTAAATTAACTTTCCTTTTTAGTTTCTTTCCCTATGTAAATCTTGAGTTTGTTCTCAGTTATATTTCACACTTAACGTGATATCTTCTCTCTCAAACGAAACTGTTGGCAACACAATTGAGGTAGAATCAACGTGACGTATGCCTGTTATGAGATAAGAACCAGAGATATAAACTACGAGACAACAGTTGCTAGTGTGGAATGTGGAGTGTGGAGTGTTTAATGTGGGGTGTTGATTTGTGTGAGAGAAGTGGTATATGAGTTCTATGCTATCCTGAAGTGCTATGATGTGTTAATGAAATCATCTGGAATAAAGCCAATTTCCGTAAGTTTGACTTCTGTTTTAAATGTTTCGTCTGGCCGTTAAATTTTAATTTAGGAACTCTTTCATCGTATGGTGATGGTTTTAAAATAACGTAGCAGTACGAAAAGACATTACGTTATATTGCGAAAAGACATTTACGTTTTATTGGTTGTAATCGAGCACCCCATCTGACACACTAGTCCTCCATCCACGAAGCACCCTGGTTGCGCCCCTGTTATGAATCAAAAGTAAAATAAAAAAAATACCTTACCTGCTGCTCTATGTACCTCTTCGGAACAACTGTTTTCTGTATAAATGAGATGCGAAATTTTGTTGCAAGAAACACAGGTAGTGTTACCAAATTTCGATCAGAAGAAAATGCACTTTCTAACTAACCCCTTCTCCAACGAAATAGGCCTAAAGCTTTACTTCCGGTTTTATATCAGTGACATTCATTAGAGATGACGGAAGTAGAAACTGCGCCGAAAGATCACAGGATATGATTCATCTTCTGGCCCGATAACTAATCATTTTTTCCCTCCATGTCTACATCGCTTTCAATTTCCCATCAAATAATTGCGCAACCGAAAAAGCACACGCTGGACGTTAAAAAGAACATATTGATTGAGTTTCACACTATGCCACAGAGAAGTGCATAAATATTAACATCAGCTTTCTGCCTATTTAAATGTTGCATAGTTTTAGCTTTTTCTTGATATTCATTAAGATGCTTCTTACAAATAAAATCGTTTACATTTAAGCATGAGCTTTTGCAAGTTATTAAATTGATTGAAATAGTTACGGTTTGATGTATTTGGAGTGTAGCATAATGAACCGGGCTGAAAGACAGAAAGTAATTTAACGGACCAGCTTTTTAACTATGTTATGCTAAAAATCGTGGCTTAACAGTCATTTATTTTAATCTTACTGTGGTTCTGTGCTTTTTTTTTTTTTTTCAGTGTCCAAGTAGCCCCCACTCACGCGATATTGAAGACGAGTTAGGGATTTGTGTGAACAATTAGCGGTGCATTTCTGGTTACTTGTTGTATATTTTATGACAAGAGAAGACTTCCAGGAAAAGGGATACTTCTTCATACGAGTGTCGGACAAAAGCCCACCGGCAAGATGCCCACCAGGACATTTGCCCACTGGACACGAGCCCAATGAACCTGAGCACACTTAGCACACTAACTTTAGCAATAACCGCTACCATATTTTCGGAGTTTAATCATCACGACCTGCTTTGATTTCGGAAAATGGTGTACACGCGCCGAAATTTTAATTTTGTATACCGTGTGACCCAACGCACGTTTGGGATATGATGTACACAGGTACTCAATGTACACCCACCGGATTTGTACACCCGCCGGAATTTAAATTTGTATGCAGTGTGACCCAACGCACGTTTTGAATTTCTGGGTAAGTTTAATACTAACTTTACTTGCGAAACACTGAAAAACAATTTTTAGTGCTTTTTTAACTACCGGCTCCAAAGGAAGTCGGCGCTAACCTTCTCCCCCCCCTCTCAGAAACATACGTTACGCCACTGGTAAACCAACAAGATGAGACGAAAACGACTAGTGAGTAGTGGTATAAGAGTTGCTAGAATGTCGACATTTGGGCACCGGACATTTGGGCACCCGGACATTTGGGCACAAATCTTTAGGGGTTGTATAAAAATTGCCGTTTCTGGGCGCTGTGAGGGAAATTGAATGGAGAAAACGTTTCCAGTAAGACAAACGACAATTATAATTGAATTTAAAAAAATATTACAATGTACAAATTTTGAAGATGACAATCCGTTTTTTTTTTTTTTGGGTGTAAATATGACAAGCATAATATCCGAAAACTTCAATTTCGTCGTCCTGGATCGGGATTCTATAGCTCATTATCATTAATATGGATTACATCATATTCATAATTACATAGCACCAAGGGCGCTCATGTGGGAGCCCCCCCCCAGCCGTTAGTATAGTAAATTTTTGAAAAATTTAAAACACTAAAATAGTCGAAACCTTTTTTAAATGTTTGACAGCCGTGAAGGAGGTAAGGATTTTTCTTAGCCCCCCCCCCCCCCGCACCTAAAAGTACTCATACGGGCGCCACTGCATAGCACATTTCTTAGATTTCAACGAAACAAAGCAATTACACCAGAACTCATACTACTATGTTTTTACTTAGGCACTAAGTATTTACATAACATGTTGGTTGGGCTTTTTTTTTTATTTTTATGGCGCAAGGGCCAGCATTGGCCAAAGAGCTTACATAACATGTAAAGTTATCAATATTTCTCTTTTACTTAATTAGACACTATGCCTCATTCGTCGGCCCTTTTGACAGCCTTTATTTCTACCGATGCCATATTCATAATGTTTACATATCAACTCAAGGTAATAATATTGCGCTTTCACTTAAGCACTAAATATTAATTAATAGGCCCTAGGCCTTTTTAACGGTTTTTGGTCTACCGATGTTAGGTTCATAACCTTTACGTATCATTTCAAGGTAATAATATTGCGCTTTTTTTTTTTCTTTTTTTTTTGATTGGAGGTTTAACGACCACCGTGAGCAACTCAATGGGCTATAAGCAGTCGCCCGTCCCTAATTTAGGGTCACTGGTTCCAGGGAAGGGAGAGAGCCAGTGCCGTAAGACAAACACAACATCCATGCCTGCACCGGGATTCGAACCCGGACCCCTTACGGACGAATGATCAGAGGCCAGCGCCTTAGACCACTGCGCCACCGGGGCGGCACGCTTTTACTTAAGCGTTAAATATTATTTCACACGCCCTAGGCCTAGGCTTTTTCAACTGTTTTTGTTTTATCGATGTTACATTCATAACACTTACGTATCAAATCAAGTCAATAGCATTGCGCTTTTACTTAAGCACTAAATATTAAAGCCATAGGCCACAGGCATAGGCCTTTTTAACAGTTTTTATTCTACCAGTGTCATATTCACAACGTTTGCACATCAAATCAAGTTAATAATGTTTCGCTTTTATTTAGGCACGAAATATTTATTCACAGGCCCTAGGCCTAGTCTTAGGCCCTTTTGCCAGTTTTTATTCTACCAATGCCATATTCACAACGTTTACCCAGAATATCAAGTTAATAAAATTGGGCGTTTTCTTAGGCACGAAATATTTATTCATATACTCTAGGCCTAGACCTTTTTAATAGTTTTTACTTTATCATTGTCGTATTCACAACGTTTACACAACAGATAAATGTAATGATATTGCGCTTTTACTTAGGCAGGAAATATTAATTCATAGGCCCTAGGCCTAGGTCTTTTTGACAGTTTTTATTCTACCAATGCCATATTCACAACGTTTACACGGCAAATCAAGTTAATAATATTGGGTTTACTTAGGCACGAAATATTAATTCATCGGCCCTAGGCCTTTTTAGTAGTTTTTACTTTATCAATGTCATATTCACAACGTTTACACAACAAATAAATGTAATAATATTGCGCTTTTACTTAGGCATGGGATATTAATTCATTGGCCCTAGGCCTAGGCCTTGTTAATAGTTTTTACTCTATCAATGCCATATTCACAACGTTTACACACAAAAAAATGTAATAACACTGCTTTTTTACTTAGGCACGAAATATTCGCTCATAGGCCCTAGGTCTGGGCATATGAATTAATATTTCATGCCCAAGTAAAAGCATAAAATTATTAAATTGATTTGCTGTGTAAACGTTGTGAATATGGCATTGATAGAGTCAAAACTATTAAAAAGGCCTAGGGCCTATGAATTATATTTCGTGCCTAAGTAAACGCCCAATGTTATTAACATGATTCGCTGTGAAAACGTTGTGAATATAACATTGGTAAAAGGGCCTAAGACTATGCATAGGGCCTGTGAATAAATATTTCGTGCCTAAATAAAAGCGCAATATTATTAACATTATTTGATATGTAAACGTTGTGAATATGACACTGGTAGAATTAAAACTCTTAGAAAAGCCTATGCCTGTGGCCTATGAATTAATATTTAGTGCCTAAGTAAAAGCAAAATACTACTAACCTGACTTGTTATGTAAACTTTATGAATATGACATCGGTAGAATAAAAACTGTTGAAAAGGCCTAGGCCTAAGGCCTATAATTTAATATTTAGTGCGTAAGGAAAAGCGCAATGCTATTAACTTGATTTGATACGTAAACGTTATGAATATGAAGTCGGCTTATAAAAAGCTGTTGTAAAGGCCTAGGTGTTGGGCATGTGAATTAATTAAGTACAAAAAAATATTACAAATTTGGCATATGTTATGTAAATATTTAGTGCCTAAGTAAAAATGCAGTGTTATTAAAAAATCCCACCTTATTGTCCTTTCCTGAACACATAAAAAATCCCACCTTATTGTCCTTTTCTGGTTCGAGTTTGAGGTTTTTAGAGCCCATGAAAAAGATCATATATGTTAGTTTACATTTGGGGATCTCCCTAAATTTAAACTTTTCCAAATTTTCAAGCGTGTTCGTTCCTCTGTTGATAGGATTGCCTTATGGTTTAAGTTTGAGGTTTTTAGAGCTCACGGAAAAGATCAATACGTTAGTTTACATTTGGGGGTTAAATCCCCCTAAATTTAAACTTTCCCAAATTTTCAAGCATGTTCGTTCCTCTATTGATAGGATTGCCTTATGGTTTAAGTTTGAGGTTTATAGAGCCCATGAAAGAGATCATATACGTTAGTTTACATTTGGGAGGTTAAATCCCCCTAAATTGAAACTTTTCAAAATTTTCAAGACAGTTGTTCGTCTTTTGATAGGATTGCCTTATGGTTCATGTTTGAGGTTCTTAGAGCCCATGAAAGAGATCATATATGTCAGTTTACATTTGGGGGGGGGTTAACCCCCAAATTGTAACTTTTCCAAATTTTCAAGTGCGTTGTTCGTCTATTGATAGCATTGTGAGTTTTTAGGGCCCACGAAAAAAAGCATTATGTATGTTAGTTGGCATTGGGGGGTAAACACCCCTAAATTTAAACTTTCCAATTTTATTTTATTTTTATTGGAAGTTTAACGTCCACCGTGAGCAACTCAACGGGGTACAAGCAGTTCCCCGTCCCTTATCTAGGGCCACTGGTTACAGGGAAGGAAGAGAGCCAGTGCCGTAAGACAAACACAACGTACATGCCTCACAGACTTGAACTCGGAATCCTTCCGGACGAATGATCAGAAGCCATGGCTTAGACCACTGCGCCAACGGGGAGACACAAATTATCAAGTTCGTTGTTTGTCTATTAATGGCGTTGTCTTATGAATTAAGTTTGAGCTTTTTGAATCCATAAGAAAGGTGATATATATATCAGTTTAGGTTTGGGGGTAACACCCGTGCATTTTAACATTTGTAAAACAAAAAGCAATTTTTATACAATTCATAAATATTTATGTAATCAGTTTTCCTACACTTGATCGGAAACGTATTTCGAAGTCGTATTATGCCGCCCCGGTGGCGCAGTGGTCTAAGGCGCTGGCCTCTGATCATTCGTCCGTAAGGGGTCCGGGTTCGAATCCTGATCTGGCATTGATGTTGTGTTTGCCTTACAGCACTGGCTCTCTCCCTTCCCTGGAACCAGTGCCCCTAAATTAGGGACGGGCGACTGCTTATAGCCCATTGAGTTGCTCACGGTGGTCGTTAAACCTCCAATCAAAAAAAAAAAAAAAAAAAAGTCGTATTATCTACAAATCATCCATAGTGGGCAAGTGTCCGGTGAGCAAATGTCCGGGTGGGCAAATGTCCGGTGGGCAAGTGTCCAGTGGGCCCCCTTCATACATAGAATCTGTATATGGAGATAGGAAATGGCGATGGCGTGCAGGGGGACAAGACATCTTTTGGTGAGAGACAGCCAAGGCATTTTTGGTGAAGGACTGCCAAGACATTTTCGGTGAGGGATGCCAAGACTTTTTGGTAAGGTACTGGCACGACATCTTTGGTGAGGGGCGGCCAAAACATTTTTGATGAAAGATGCCAAGAGATTTTTGGTGAGAGTCTGCCAAGACATTTTTGGTGAGAAACTGACAAGACATTTTTGGTGAGTGACGGCCAAGACATTTTTGGTGAGGGATGCCAAGACATTTTTTGGGAAGGGACTGCATTACAAAACACCTATTTTAATGTCCAGGGAGCCATCGCGCAAGAAGTCGTATTGTAAAATTTTAAACAACTCTTTAAAGATCAAACAGAGGTCATCGCTCTTTCCACGTTTATAAATGAGTCACGGAAAAATTTTCATTAGCCGCCACCGGGAAACGAACCCAGGGTCTTCCAGTTACGCACCGGATATGCTTCCACTATACCACGGCGACCTCGAAATTCTCCAGATTCACAAACACTAACTGCCACGCCAATTTGGCAGGTTGGTTCTTGGAGCCCCGCACAATGCTGGGGATTCACCAGAGAAGGTAAGCAGCAACTGAACAAATAATTAGAAGGCGAATAAATAATTAATACAGACACTTGACGTGGACTAGGAACATCAAACAGAGGTCATCGCACTTTCCACGAATCGAACTTGGGTTCGATTCCCGGTGGCGGCCAATGAGAATTTTTCCGTGACTCACTTATATACGTGGAAAGAGTGAAGACCTTTGTTTGATGTTCCTAGTCCACGTCAAGTGTCTGTATTAATTATTCATCCGGCTTCTAATAATTTGTTCAGTTGCTGCTTGCCATTTTTGGTGAATCCCCAGCATTGTGCGGGGCTCCAAGATGCAACCTGCCAAATTGGCTTGGCAGTTAGTGTATGCGAGTCTGGAGGAATTCGAGGCCGCTGTGGTGTAGTGGAAGCATATCCGGTGCGTAACTGGAAGACCCTGGGTTCGATTTCCGGTGGCGACCAATGAGAATTTTTCCGCGACTCACTTATAAACGTGGAAAGAGCGATGACCTCTGTTTGATGTTTCTAGTCCACGTCAAGTGTCTGTATTAACTCTTTAAAGGCTGAAAAAATAGTTCTTTTCCTCTATGTTTTCATGGAATTAGAAAAACAATGTATTGCACATACATACATGTGCGTGTGTGTGTAATTTTTCTGGACCTCCTGTGAAATTCACAAATTTGGTGGCGACGAAGCTAGATTACCCATATATCTGCTCCGGAGCCCTTTACTTTACCAATTAAGCTACGCCAACGGAATTCATCGCTTTAACTTTTCCTTCTTGACATGTTCGTCACTTCTGTAGTACGTCATATTCCCACAAACAGGAATCCTGGATAGGTACGTGCCTAAATAAAACTTCAGCTCTATGGCAAGTTCTACAGTCTCAAGATTGCGTTTATTGCAGCTGTTTATGAGTTATACATACGAATATACTTGGCCAAATAAGTATATCTCATACGAGCTATACCTGGCCAAATAGCGCCATATATAGACATAAAGGTTTCCTCGTAACGTAGACCAGCAGCCCCAGTGGCGCATTGTTCTAAGCGATGGCTTGTGATCATTTGTTCGAGATGGGTCCTGTTTAGAATCCCGAAGAAGCATGTATGTTGTGTTTGTCTTACGGCACGGACTCTCTCCCTTCCCTGGAACCAGTGGTCCTAAATTAGGGGTGGGCGACTAATTATAGCCCAATGAGTTGCTCATAGTGGTAGTCAAATCCCCAAACAAACAAAAACTTAGACACCAGTTACTACTAAAATCACCAAGTGGCAGCTTGCGACTAAAGCTTACTTCTTCACAAAAATGTCAGCATTAAGATTGTGTTGTAGTGAAATATAGATTGTGAAGATGGTTTAACTCACCTTCTTTATGCTGAAGACGTCATTTTTAAAAATGCTCACTCATAGTTGCAGTGCTTGTTCGAAAACCTTGCTAATAAGAATAATGAAGATGAACTTACAGAAAGCAAAACTGATGCACAATGCTTTTAAAATAACTGCAGGTTCATAGGTTGATGAGTCAAATTTAGAAGTAATAGATGCCTACATCTACTTTATGGTAAATGCTGACCTTCAGAGTTTTCAGATTTAGGGAACTGCTTCCTACCACTCGATACAGGCTATCTATTTATGGTGTTCAAATACAGAAACTCCATCGATACACTATAACACACGCTGTCATCCTTGGTGATTTTCCCACCCTTCCTGATGCGATTTCTTTCATGTAATTCGGATCTTCACCACCCTGATACAAAGTTAATGAACATCTCGCAGTTTCATGTACCGGTTTGCCAAGCTTTCATCGTCTATTTCCACAGTGTTCAGGAAATAACTTTACGTCAGCCGTAACGTAAAACCCTAAAATTGCGTCCGTAGCAACTGTTCGATGAACTTCTCGTGTAAAAGGTCAAATGTATTCCCATTCTTGCGCTGTGCCAGACACACAAGGAGAACAACTATTTCTTCAGTAATCGCATTAAACACTACTTCGCGGCTGAAGGCGTCTGCGTGTCCAGTCATTATTGCGCAGTGGATTTATCAGACATGAAAAAGGACTTCAGCATCTACAACTCTTCTATCTTGCAGTACATACATCAGATTAAGAGATAGCTCTCGTCACAAACAAGAGATCCAAAATACACCGCAACGAATGCTCAGATTTGCATTTAACGAGGGATGACTACACAAATTTAGGTAATACTGCAACCTAAAGTCCTATTATAAATTTTGGACTTCGGTTTGTACCATGCTTCGAAATACACTCACGGACAATAAATTTGCGCACCAAGAAGGAAGCACCGGATTGAACTGAAATTTTATGGACGTAATAATACAGATGAATGATACACATGATGGCAAAAACAGAGCTGCAGGACGATTGTAGAGGAATCTGTGGCACGCCGTCTGGTCATCTTCAATAGCGCGTCCCACCGCCTCGTGCGGTGATGCATGCTGCAATACTGTCCGGCATTGAGGCGAACAGACGCCTGATGTTGTCCTGCGGCAGACTGGCCCACACGTGTTGGACGGTGTGCTCCAAATCTCGGATAATGCGGCAGCTGGCGTTTCAATTGGTCCCACACATGCTCAATAGGGGACATGTCCGGGGAGCGGCAGGCCATGGAAGTGTCTGGACACGACGAAGGGAGTCCTGTGCAACCCGAGCCGTGTGCGGGCGGGCATTATCCTGCTAGCATAGCGTACCTGGAATTCCGGCCAGGAATGGGAGCACATGGGACAGTAGGATCTCATCCACTTACCGCTGGCCCATCAATGATCCACGTACCACTACTAGAGCGGATCGGCTATCGTAGGATATGGCTCCCCAGATCATAATGCCTGCAGTGGGGGAAGTGTGGCGCTTGATAACGATGTTGGGATCATACCGTTGAACCGGAGACCTCAACACCCGGACACGATGATCATTTGCCCCCAAAACGAAGCGGCACTCTTCGCTAAACACCACACGTTCCCAGTCTGTGGCGTTCCACGTCACTCTGGCCTGGCACCACTGAAAACGGAGCCGGCAATGTTCCGGTGTTGATGACAGCACACGTAAGAGACGCTGGGATCGCATATTCGCTGCCGCCAGGCGTCGGGAAATGGTTTGTGGGCACACAGAAGCCGCTACATCTGCCTGTATAGTGAACCAGACCCCGTAGAATCCGTTCGTGCCTGGCGCACGATCCGTCGATCCTCTCTACCGGTGGTCTTCCTGCTCCGTTCGGAGCCGCTCCGCCGTGTAGCAGTGCTGTCACTTGTCCACTGTTCCCAACACAGTCGAACGGTATGGCCAGAACGATCCACGTGGCATGATATACGGGGCGCCGACCACTCTGCTGTTTTTATCCGTAAGTTGCGTAAATCGACGTCTCTGGCGTCTACCCGGCATTCTTGTCACTCTGTACTCTTGCTTGCGTAGACCGGTGCTTTTCGCTTTCATAGGGCATCGACTACACTCCTGTTTATGAGGCTGGCAGTTCGTGTTTGCAGCGCCACCACAAGGTGTACGGAGATGCGCAATCGCACCACAAGTGGATCATTTGGATACCAGCACGCACTCTAGCTATTTGCAAAGTTTCGCTGTTGTAGCATGTTTTCTTCAGGGTGCGCGAATTTCAGTGTCCGTGAGTGTATTTGTACGAAAATTCTTAATTTTCACTCCTAAAAAATCAACAAGTTATGTGTATTTTGTTTCATTTACTCAGTCTTTATTTCTACAACCAATTTACAGCCCCTCACATGACGGAAATGATAAAACTTTACTGTGAATTAATTAATTGTGCAGGTCAACATTTGACCGTAGCAGTCTTAGATGTCTAGACAACGATTTCGTGCGCAAACGCAGTCGATATCTAGGCTGGACTGTATCAGTAGTTCTTCTGATTATTATCGACTAATGAAATCTTTCATTCTCTCTTTGAATCTGTTTCTTTCTTTTTTTTACGGGGGCTGCATTTCTAGGTGTTTTACTTATTAAGTATTCAGAAGTTTCGTTCTGCATTGATATTTGGTATCTCGCATGGTTAGAGAGAGGCTAGTCGCAAAGTGATAAACTTTAGAGTTTTATTAACTCTTGCATTTCTTATACTCCCTGCGTTTAACGATGAAGTCCTGTATGCCGTTGTTTCTTCTTTTGTTCTGACACTTTCGTTATCATTTTCCACCTTCTAGAATTATACATCGCCGGAGCACGGCAGAAATTCTCTCACCAATTTCCATCTAAAAAATAAGGATTAAACTAATTGACTAACTTTGCAGAACAACCTTATGAATCAAATGATTAGTTTCAATGAGTGAATAAATGTTCTGCTTCAAAATATGGGGTTTTAAACTGATCCATTATACTTTTTTTCAGAAACAAGTTTTCCTTTTTTTATTGCTATACAACAAACTCCGACAATTCGCGTGAGTTGCGTTCCCGGGGAACGCCGGAATGTCGAATCCATGTAAAAAGATATTAAGCATGCACCGTATTTTCTGAGAGTAACGCCGTACCCAGTTTAAAGCCGCAGGTGAACCTGCCGCAAAGGAATTTTTATTTGACGACCATTCCGACACCTCTGTCCGCAGATAAGGCAGCTAATGAAATCCGCAATCTTATCCATACCAACCGTTCTTTGATCAAATTAGTCATTTGGTACCATTCAATTGATTTTGACTGCAGATTTGAAATGAAACGTGTCAGTGTCAAATTTGTTCAACGTCTGCTCACTCCTGAACAAAGGAAAATTCGTGTGTCCATTTCCCCAGATCTGTTTGATCTTTCCGTTGCAGAGCTATTGTTCCTGCCCCAGATCGTAATTACACATACCGGCCAATTAGAACCTTTTATTCAATACCAGATTGGACCTCCTTTACTCCGAATTACAGCACATATGCGGATTGGAATAGATTCGACAAGGTGTTGGAGTGCATCTACGTCTACAGCATACCAGGCGTTCACCAGGCAATCATTTAATTGGCTCATATTTAACGGAAGAGGACTTTGCTCCCTGATTTGATTTTCTAACATGTCCCATATTGTCATTCATGAAATAGCCGTCTCCTGCTGGATAAAACGTCAACATTGCAGGATGGACTTTATCGACAACAGTGTTCAGACAATTCTTGAAGGACATCAACAGAACATGCCCCACACCATGCCACCACGTCCAGAATCTTGAGTTGTGTTAACAACGCAAGCTAGATCTGTATCTTCATGGAGCTCCCGCCAAACTCTCGGCCTACCGTCGGTGCAGAACAAGGTGGACCGCAACTCGCCGGTTCACATGACTCTTTTCCAGTCGTCCAGTATCTAGTCACGGTGTTCCTGACGTAACTGCAGACGAACTTTCCCGTTCTTAATACAGACATTTGACGTGGACTAGGAACATCAAACACAGGTCATCGCTCTTTCAACGTTTATAAGTGAGTCACGGAAAAATTCTCATTGACCGATCCTCTTCAATTCCATGCGCATAGTTCTCTGTCATATGGATCGGGAATAGTCTTCATTGAATGAATTGGTCCAGTGCTACGCACAGAAAGTCTTGTTTCTTTGCTCAACCCTTCTCAGACGATGGCAATCATGTTTTTGACAGATTGTCGTCGCGGCATAGCTATGCAACTTAGACCAGCAATGGGGGTTATTTTCCCACTGACTAATGAATGACCCGAATTACCTCACCTTTTGAAAAACCAGTCTGTTTCAAATTCGTCGCTCCAGCCCATGGGTGCTTATTCTGTGAACTCAAATTTTCTGAAACCAAACCCAAGTTTTCTGAAATTAAGGTGGTTCTACCTAAAATCTCTGCCTTATGTTTCCAATGGTAAAACTTCTTTACATATTTTCTTCGCAATTAATGTATTCCCAAGGATGAAAATTTACTCATCGATAAAACTAACTTTAAGTTATAGCATGGGATACTTAATACTTTCTAAAACATAACCATAACTAAGCAATCCAGCATGTGTTTGTCAACTGAAGTCATCAATGTACAGGTCGCGCCATCTATTAACAAGTCTGAACATTACTCAAAGAAAAATGATCAATTATTTATACAATTATGGTTATGTTAGCAAGTATTAAGAATCCCCTGCTATAACTTAAAGTTAGTTTTATCGTTGTGCAAATTTTATTCCTTGGGAATACAATAATTGCGAAGAAAATATGTAAAGAGGTTTTACCATTGGAAACATAAAGCAGAGATTTTAGGGTGAAACCACCTTGACGTAGATCAATAATTTCATGAAAAGCAAAAACAAGTCAGAATACACACTCATCATCATCAAAAAAAAAAAAAAAAAAATATTGTTGCACTCAGAAGGACGTGTCGGATTGCAATGCTATTCGGGAGGAAGGTAAAGGTTACCAGGAACAATAAATGATTAAACATTGAGACTGATATGGACATTATTTATTGAACTACACGCCAATAAGAAGTGCCGCTCAGTATGGTGTCGGGCCGCCTTGTTTGCTCACACAGCATGCCACACGTCTCGGCATGCAGTTATATTGGTTCCTAATGGTGTCCTGCGATATAAGCCATCCCATGCAGCTTGAAACTATTCACGCAGTTCCTGCAGATTGTGCGGTAGTGGTGGAGTGTGGATAGCGTGTCCAGTAGCATCCCATATATTTTCAATCGGCGATATGTCTGGCGATGCGGCTGGCCATGGCAGAGTGTCAGTACCTTGAAGGCAAGCTCTCGAGACAGCAGCAGGATGCGAACGTCCGGTTGTCCTGTTGGAAAATCGCACCGGAGTGAGCGTTCAGAAAAAGTAGGGCCACTGGTTGCAGGACCTCGTTAACGTAACGGTGGGCTGTCAAAATGCCTGTAATGAACACCAAATGTGATCTGGTAACGGAGGCAATTGCACCCCACAGCATGACACCAGGCCTTCTGGAGGTGGGACGCTCGACAGCAAACCGTTTACCTTGGCGCTGACCACGGTGCCTCCACACACGGATTCGTTGGTCGTCTCCTCCAAGACAAAAGCGGGACTCGTCACTGAAGATCACCCGATGCCAATCTCAGTGGCTCCTCGAAAGTGTGGTATTACACCATTGCAGTCTTTTGCGACGATGCAATGGTGTTAAGGGCAGTCGTCGTAACGGTCTGCGTGCGTGTAGTCTTACGTCGTGCAGCCGTCAGACAATGGTGCTGGTGCTAATCAGACGATGCATGGAGGGCACCACTGCTCGCTGAATGTCCACAATCGTGGCTGTCGTGTCACTCCGCGCATGTCGGACAACCCGTCGGTCCTCTCTCTCCGTGGTTCATCTAGGTCTCCCAGACCCTTCCTGACGCTGCTGCGTGTCTTATTCTATCCACTGTCGCCAACAGCGTGATATGGTGATATCCGTACGACCGGTATGGCGCGCAATACGGCGATAAGGCCACGCGGCTTCCCGGAGCTCGACGATGCGGCCCCTCTCGAACTCCTCCAACTGCTCGAATTGCTTCCGAACTTTTATCCGAGGCATAATTCAGTTGCAAATGATGCAACCAACATACCAGCATGAGTCAGAATGGCAAGCAAGCGCAACTGGATGACCTTACATTGCAGGTCAGGCACAGCGCTACGGCCTCTCCTTGCTGAGGTCACATGTGCGCCCGAGCATGATATTTGAATCATTTCCATGTCTCATGGTGTCAACCAAGTTTCATTCCTGTCGGTTGCTTCCTTCTGGGTGCAACTATTTTGTTGACGATGAGTGTATATGTGTTAGCATTTGTAATTTATTTCCCAAGTTCTGATATATTTTTTTAAAGAACAGTGGCGTTTATAAAACTTTATTAATTCTTAATTTTCAGTGTTTGCCTCTTTAAAGCTACAATACTTATAAAAAGTAAAATACTGAAAAAAAAAAGGAACTCACATAATTGATGCCTGCCCGTCATAGCCTTTCTTGTGCACCAGATGTACACTGAAATTGAATTTATTAGATGTTATACATTTTATTTTTTCTTTGTGGGAAAAGGTATCATCTTCAACGATCACAAATTGCTTCAAAAAAGCTGTTTTCAACTCTGTTCAGCTTAGATTTTCTGATGAAGAAAACAGTCATAACAACAACGAAGCTTGGGAAAGTTTGCAAAAAAAAAAAACAACTAAACTTCAAATCTTCTTTTGAAGTGTTTGTAAACGTTGACAAAGATGTTCCCACTTTTGAAATGCAAAATATCGACGATATTTGCAACATTGAAACTCAAGAGGACGATGAACCAGAAACGTTAGATGAGTGCAGAACAATTCCAACTTCAACTGAAGCTGGTAAAGTATTAAAAAACTTTTCGCCGCTTTATAGAAAGACGCGAACGTGTTCCAGAGGACATAATGAGAAATTTGAGGGAAATGGACACGTACTTTGTGAATCTAGTGGAAAAAAGGAAGAAACAAACGCTTTTAGATCAGTATTTTTGTAATCCTGTTGCATAATAAATGTAGCTTTCAATCCTCATATTCACGTTTAAATGGGTAAGTTGTAAAAATTGTTATGTTACTTTGAAATGAACTAAAATGTAATTTCTGGATTTAATCTATACAACATTTTTAATCGCTAAAGTCTGACGAAACCCAGTCAGAAACTTCCCGTTTAAGACGTTTTCCCGCTTAAGAAGTTTTCATCGCTTCGTCCCAACGAAAACTTCTTAAGCGGGATCCACTGCATATATTTTGCGATGTAGTTGTTTGTAGTGAAAATGTTAAATTTTTGCTGAGCGTATTACTTTTGTGGATTTATACTGTTATTTGCGCCTGCATAACTATGTTGTGCATACTTGGTGTAACCAGGAGAGATAAGAAGAGGAACTCGTGGATCCGAAAAATGACAAGAGTGGAAGACATCATGATCAGAGTTAAATCCCTGAAATGGCAATGGGCTGGACATACTGCCAGAAGGACAGACCATCGATGGACAGCCGAAATTTTAGATTGGATTCCAAGGGACAGGAAAAGACCCAGAAGAAGACCACATGGGAGATGGGTGGATGAAATTCGAAAGTATGCAGGGGTGACATGGAGGAGACTGGCACAAGACAGACCGTTGTGGAGGAAACTTGGGGAGACCTTCGTCCAGCAGTGGATTGATAATGGTTGACAATGATGATGATGATGATGAACTATGTTGTAAACGTGTGCGTGATACTCTATTGATTGATTAATAGTGTTGGCTTAATGACGCTGGAATATACCATGCTTTCCTGAAGTTGGATGGAAATAAAAGATTATTAGGTACCAACCCTTGATATTATTCAGGGTGAACGTCTATTTCATTATTGGTGAACTTGACATTTAGCACATGTAGTGTTCAGCTAGTTAGAAACTATTAGGAATAGACATACACTACATAATTGCTACAGTCTTTGCTCTTACAGATTTAGGTGCTGATGATTTATCTATTCCAGAAAAATTATCTTCAATTATTTCATGCCTTCTATCATCTTTTCCTTAGTTGATTCGTGATGAATTTCCCAGCTTTGCAATATGCTCTATAATGAAGTTTTGTCAACGGCAGTGGTGATCGGATCCTCAACACCAAACATTCAAACGTTGAACATTTCTTTGCTAAAAAGCTATACCTGAATGCATGATAACTGTCCAAGCTTTTTTTCATCTAAACTAGTACAGGCCATCCGGGTCGCTGCATGTCCTTGAGGCTGGTGTTCCTCCTACGAAATTTCTGGAACCAGCGTTGGCATTTCCTGACGTCCAAGATACCCGGCCCATATATGGTATTGATGTTTCGTGTTGCTACCTTCGCTGAATGTCGATGGTATAACTCAAACAGCATAATGTGCCTAATGTGGTCTTTTGACACTGCCATTTCCT